>CM059602.1:181885142-184285142 GCA_030412105.1 Cyclura pinguis
ACCCCATGATTCCATAGGATGTTGAAAGTGGAATAATCGCGCTATAAGAGTGCAGTGCGGAAATGGCCTGGAGCTCAGGGTTCAAATCCCTGTTCAGCCATGGAAACCCACTGCCTTAGGTTTGCCTAAGGTGATCCAGTGGGTGACCTTAGGCAAACCTCCCTCTCCCAGTCTCAGAGGAAGGCAAACATGCTCTGAACAAATCTTGCCAAGAAAACCCTGTGATAAGGTTACCATAAGTTGGAAACGACTTGAAAGCACACAACAGCAGCAGCAGCAACATGTTAATTATCAGTTCAAGAGCTTATCGTGTATAGGCGGGAGAGAAAAGGGGCCCAGCAACAGCATGATCAGGAAACCAGTGCTGCTCACAGGATTTGCATGCTGAAAATATGTGTAAGAAAAAGTCTAGTTCATATATTCTTACAAATGTTGTTGGCAATTTCAGTGTGAAGTGTTCAACATTTTCTACCATAGATGTCAGTGGACATCCATAGACAAAGATGAATTTCCAAAGATGCAAACACACATGCTGCCTCTTTGGTTATGTGCTGCTAAAGGTAATATTTCAATCATTTTTTTCTGTGAGTAGTGAAAACTTTTTGCACAGACATTCACTAAAGCTGGCATGAGAACCGTGCAGGCTTCTACGGACTGTTAGACTGAAACTCACAGAATTCCTTCCCATTGACTATGCTGGTTCAGGCTGCAAGGACCTGCAGTCCCATTACATCTGGAGGATCATATGATTCCCAGTCATGAACTAAAGAGTAACTGGATGCCATGGCTGTCAGTTCTAGTTATACAAGACATATGTTTATTTAGATTCATTGGGTGTTTTTAGTACTCACTGGAAGCATATACTGTTACCCCACTAGAATTTAATTTTACATCTTACTGTTGACTCCTTTTTTTAAAAAAAGTAATGAGGGAATTGGAAGGGACATTTCTATCAACTTAGATGAATGTAGGCCTTGGTTAATCAGAACTTGATACTTCTTTCTCAGAAGAAGTTGCACATGTACTAAAAACAGATTATGAATCATCCCCTCTAACAGCAAACTTGATGAACCAATGTGTCAACCACTCAATGCTTTAGAGTCCATCATAGGCAATGTCACTGCTTTCCCAAAGGCCTTGGATGACAAACCTATCCTTGCTTATAGACAGCTGTCCAGTGTGAACAGATTCACTGCCAGCAACATCAGACTTCACAACAGTGATACAATAGTGGGTTCAAATACTGTGGCGGACCCAAATGCCAGTTGTGTCCCCATGGCTATTCTGCCAACACTTTTACAGGCCAAAATAATATCATCTATAACCTACTCATCTTCCTATGTGACGTACATCCTCATTTGGCCTACTGTGGCCAGCCAGAGTAGTGTAGTGTTTGGGCACTGGAGTATGACTCTGGTGACAAGGGTTTGAATCCCTACTTGGCCATGGAAACCCACTGGGTAACCTTGGGCAAGCCATACTCTCTCAGCCTCAGAGGAAGGCAAAGGCAAGCTTCTTCTGAATAAATATTTTCAAGAGAACCTCATGATAGGTTTGTCTTAGGATCTCCAGGTCATCCTGGAGAGAAGAGACTAGCGGGGTGCCACAGGGTTCTGTTCTGGGCCCAGTGCTGTTCAATATTTTCATCAATGACTTGGATGAAGGAATAGAGGGCATGCTCATCAAATTTGCAGATGACACCAAATTGGGAGGGGTTGCTAATACGCCAGAGAACAGGATCAACATTCAAAATGACCTGGACAGATTGGAGAGCTGGGCCAAGGCTAACAAAATGAAATTCAACGGAGAGAAGTGTAAGGTCCTACACTTAGGTAGAAAAAATGGAATGCAGAAATATAGGATGGGGGACACGTGGCTGGATGGCAGTACGTGTGAAAGGGATCTAGGAGTCTTAATAGACCACAAGCTGAACATGAGTCAGCAATGTGATGCGGCAGCCAAGAAAGCCAATGCAATTCTCGGCTGCATCCATAGGAGTATGGTGTCTAGATCGAGGGAGGTACTGGTACCACTCTACTCTGCTTTGGTTAGACCTCATCTTGAATACTGTGTCCACTTCTGGGCACCCCAATTCAAGAAGGACATGGTCAAGCTGGAGCAGGTCCAGAGGAGGGCGACCAAAATGGTGAAGGGCCTGGAAGCCAAGCCCTGTGAGGATAGACTTAGAGAGCTGGGTATGTTCAGTCTGCAGAAGAGAAGGTTAAGAGGGTACCTGATAGCTATGTTTAAATATTTGAAGGGATGCCATGTAGAGGAGGGAGAGGGCTTGTTTTCTGCTGCTCCAGAGACCAGGACAAGGAGCAATGGATTCAAGCTGCAGGAAAGGAGATTCCACCTGAACCTCAGGAAGAACTTCCTGACGGTCAGAGCTGTCCGGCAGTGGAATATGCTCCCTTGGGGTGTAGTGGAGTCTCCTTCTTTGGAGGTTTTTAAGCAGAGGCTGGATGGCCATCTGTCGGGAGTGCTTTGAGGGTGTTCCTGCATGGCAGGGGGTTGGACTGGATGGCCCATGTGGTCTCTTCCAACTCTACATTTCTATGATTCTATGATAAGTTGGAAATGACTTGAAGACACACAACAATGAATTCTGCAACAACCGATAGCTAAGTCTCTTCACGCATAATCATGGTAGCATTACTTTTTTAAAAAAATGAGAGACAAATACATAATTCTCCCAAAGCACTGTGTCCGGCCTCAAAGTTACCACCCATCCCTTGAAAAAAGGATTTTTACCACATCACATGTAACATCTGTGCAAGGATATCTGTGGCCCTTTCCGCACCTTACCTCGTTCCGGCGCTGAGGTGCGGGGATCGCGTGAGCAGCCTCTGCCGAAAGGCTGTCCCTTCCCTGCTGCTTCAGCTCTGCACAAGCTGCCTGCTCGTGCAAGAGCCCCGCCTCTTCCTTCCGCAGTGCAGCCTGGGACCTTCCCAGGCTGCACTGGGGCAGGAAGCGCGACCAGCCCAGCTCCAGAGGCTCTGCACGCCAGGTAAGTGCGCGCGGGGCCCGGGAGCAATGTGCATTGCGCACCATTTTCAGCTTCAAGCCAAAAATGAAAAGGTGCACGATCGACCCCTGCCGGCCCCTGGAGCGTCACATGATTGTGAGTGCGTCATGCAGATCGCTCCTCGCAATCGCGCGACACTCCTCTTTTGCATGGAAAATGCTGTGCGAAAAGGGCCTGTGTTTCTACCCAATTATTTTTGTTAATAACCATTGTTAAAGTGATTTTACTGAGTTTTGCATTTCAGTTTCCCCTGACTCCACTGATTACAAACCACCACTCACCCAGCAAGCCATATGTATGATAATGTGGCAGCTGAGGTCCCTCTCTATGCATCTGATGAAGTGGGATGTAGTCCACAAAACCTTATCCCAAATAAACTTTGTGTGTGTTTAGAAAGCCACAAAAATTTTTGTTGCTTCACATTTTATATAGCTGACATATATATTTTTTGTCAAGTTGGTATATGTAGGTGTTGTCAGCATGCCAAAGAGTTTTCATGTTTAACAGGTTGCAAAGTAGACCAGGTGCTCATGACTGTAAACCAAAGGTGAGAAACTTGTGACCTTCCACATGCTGTTGGAGTACAATCCTGCCCATTGGCTTTGTAAACATGGTCTCACCTGCAAAGTCTATAGTGGCACTGAGAGGATCATCTCATCTGTATGTGAAGTGATTTAAGGAGTTACTCACCTGACAATTGTAGCAATACACTTCTGGAATGGCAACTGCTTTTCAAAACATATCTTAATATATTCCAAAATGACTTTGATCATCCCAATTGCATTCATAGGAAAATCAAAAGCTACCTTACAAAGACCTTCCTTCCTTTCTCAATCCTAACTGGGAATCACCTGCAAAGCTGTGACCCCTGCTGGTTGATCCATAGAACATTTCTTTCTCTCTTTGATTCTGCAACATGAAATCACTTTATCCTACATACAGTAGATAAAGAAATATTGTAATTGTTTCTTGAGCAGAGTGACTGTACGGTACAGGTGGGAATCCTGCAGCCCTCTAGATAATGTTGCATTACAACTTCCAGCGTTCTTCACTTTTGGCTGTCCCAGCTTAGGTCACTGGAGCTTTCAGTCAAATAAGCTCTGAAAAGCTACACAGATTCCACAGCATGCTGCATAGGAAACTCAGAGAATAATTTACAAGAAGCTCACACCACTGACTTCTTTTTAAATGCAAACATCTATTTTAATTATGAGCACAAGTTTATAGCTCTTTATTTTGTCAGCTTTCACCTACCAGTGAAGAGAATTAACACAATTAGTAAATTTTGCAGAGTGCACAATCCAGTGCAAGCCCCTCTAAATATCCTAGGATTTATTTTTCTTCCAAAAGTGGTACGTTCATGAGCAATTACTTGAATTTCCTCAAAAAGTTAGTCAGAAAGGTTTAATACAGCAGGAATTTTTGTGTGCATTTCTAGGTTAAGCCACATCCTTATATTGTTTTACAATTATAGTGTGTTGAAGTTATTTTAAAATGCTGTCTTAATTCTCTGTATTTTTATTTTATTAGTTTAAAATATTATTCTGGAAATTTTAGAAGGATATTGACAAGCTGAAATGAATCCAGAGTTGGGAAACCAAAATAGTAAAAGATGTATAAACCAGTGAAAGAACCATTGATGGAGCTGGATTTATTTAGCCTGAAGAAGATGATTTTGTTATGGGGAGTCTTGCCTTCAAGTAATTTCCAACTTACAACAACCCTAAGGCAAATATGTCATGGAGTTTTCTTGGCAAGATTCATTCAGAGGTGGTTTGCCTTTGCCTTCCCCTGAGGCTGAGAGAGTGTGATTTGTCCAAGGTCACCCAGTAGGCTTCCATCACTGAGCAGGGACCTGAACCCTGTTTTCCAGAGTCCTCATCCAATGCTCAAACCACCACACCATGCTAGCTTTGAAGAAGATAGCTACCTTTGTATATCTGAAGGGCTGTTATGTGGAAGATAGAGTGATCTTGTTATCTCCTGCTCCAGAAGTAGGATCCAAATCAATAGGTTTGAACTACAACAACAACAACAAAAAGGAGATTCTGACTATACATTAGGAAGAAATTCCTGGTGGTAAGAATTTTTAGAGAGTAAAATAGGGTCTCACAGAAGGAAATGGTCTGTCTTTTATTAGCATTTTTATTAGCATTTATTAGCATTTTTAAACAGAGATTGGATGTCCACCTCTCAGTGGAACTTCAGTGGTAGATTCTAGCACTGGCAGTGGGTTGTACTAGAAGATCCATGGGCTCCTTCCCTTCTTGATTTTATGAAGTTTTATTTCAAATAAATAACAAGACATGTGTGAGGTTGCCCTGGATGCCTTGGATAGCGGCTTAATGGCTGTACTGCACCCTTCAGGCTTGCAGGGGGAGTCTGTGTGTACAATAACAGTTTGTTCTGTATTATAAGCATAGTTTGTTCTGCTTTATTCCTCTGGGCGGTGAACTTGTAAAGCAAAGGGGCTCAGGAGAGTTTCACTAATAATGGTTGGAGTGGGGGGGGGAGGGGGTGTAGCCTTTGCTGCCAGCAGACAGGTTATCTGATGTGGGGCATAAGATCTGTTTTTACTTTCACTGCTGGGCAGAGGGAAAAACTGTTAACAGCAAGACAATTTAGGCAAGGTACAATGATCATGTGCAGCAACAATGGGGAGAAATGGAAAAGTTGCTGTGGATATTCTGTGTTGTTGCAGAAATTCCCCTTTCCTCTGCATATCTGTATGGGTGCTCTGACTTAGTATTCCCAATTGCTGGAGTGATGTGCAATTGGCTATTTGCATCTGGAATCCCAAGGCAACCACTTGTCAGTTGGAAAAGTGTTTGCAATATGTTCAGGTTGCCAGGAGTGGTCTAGATACGGAATATCTGTGCAAAATGCCCTTTCTTTCTGCTTCCTATCACCCAGTTCTCCTCTTTTGAGCTCTAAGCATATGTATGCAGTGGGGCAAAAGAGAGCCAGCCCAGTGCTGCACCCTTTCTTGTTTCTGAGTTGTGGTTTTCCTGGGTGGAGATTGCCATGTGCTGTGACTGGCTGCCTACATGCAGCCAGTCATATTGTACATGCCAGATACTTCTAGATCACCCTTCCTCATTAATGGAAGTTTAAGGGAATGGTGACTCTTGATGTTCCATATCTAATTCTGCTGTGTTTTCCCACCACTTCTTCTACATTATCTTATTATAGGAAAAGTGTTATACTGTCAGTGAAAAGTTGGGGAAGATGCTCAGTCTTAGCTCTAGAGTGTATCAGCCAGAAAGCATTCTCTGTCATAGCAACATGGATGGGTTGTCACCATAAGAATAATTCTCTTAAAATGTATTTTCTCTATCAGATTGAGCTGTTGTGGAGGCCTGTGGAATAAGGATTTTCTTACACTGTCTTCAAGGTTAGGGTAAGTTTGTGCCATTTAGATCTGCATAGCATGATAGGAATATACAATATGGCCTCAGGGTATTGCTCCCCCGTGCCATACAGATTACTAGACCTTCTTGGTCATTCCAACATACAACAGTCCTTCTCCAGCATATCCAAGGATTCTGCTGTCATATCTGCAATCGCTACAGCCTATCTCACCATAGTGGAATTTCTGCCATATCCTACATCCCCTTGGTTGGCATATTTTTAATACAGGATTGTACTAAATTATAGCGTTAACATTAACAGTAACATAGCTTAGTGGTTACATTAACACCACTATTTAATGAATATATAAAACATCACTAGATAATTTGATTTAAATCACCCTTCCCCAAAATTGATGCCCTGCATATGTGGAACTAATAACAACAGTGAAAATATTTATTTATATCCTGCTTATTTTCCAGTTTAGGACTTAAAGAGGCTTACAAAAGTTAAGATAAATACAGCTAGAAATATCATATAAAAATAATAATCCCTGGCTAGTTATTAAATCATTTATTTGGTGATGGTCATTACCTTTAAAGCCCTACATGGCTTGGGGCCAGCCTACCTGCGGGATCGCCTTCTCCCATACAATCTGCCCCGAACACTAAGGTCCTCTGGGAGGAATTTACTGCAGCCAGTCAGAACTAGGCTAGCTGCGGTTACCCAGAGGACCTTCTCTTCTATCGCTCCCAAGTTATGGAATGGCCTGCCGGAGGAGACCCGGCACATTACCAGTCTTGACTGCTTTAAAAGAGCAGTCAAGACTGATCTCTTCCGACAGGCCTTCCAAGACTAGCATTTCCATCACCTCCCATCAATTGTCTTGCTGTTCCTTTAATAGCTGATTGATTGTAGTGTGTTTTAGGGGGTTGGTTTTAGGTGGATTGGTGGGTGGGGAGGATTGGGTATGTTTTTTAATGTATTAATGTATTTAATGTTGTTCGCCGCCTCGATCCATGTGGAGAGGCGGGATAAAAATAAATTTTATTATTATTATTATTATTGTTTAAATTACCCATTCCACAATTGTTTTAAATTAGTCCATCATGGGTTTTGTGCCCACCCCAGCATAAACTACCTCAGACACTTTTAGTCGGAAGATAGGTGATCACTTGTAAACAGACTGAATGAATGAATCAAAGATTTATCATTTTCAAAACAAATGAATTTTAATACATTTAATAGATAAAGGACTTGTCAGAAAAAAACAAGTTAGCACCAATGACATTTTAAGGGAAAAAAAAAAGACCAAAAGCTTCTACAGAAATAGAATAACCCACTTTTACAGTTAGCAGATGGACCACTGCCTTTGCCAAAATGTAGGATTGGGATTGCCATTGCTTTACAATTCCACTTTAATCTGCTACATACAAATCAGTAATCTACATTCCATTTATCAAATGGTGGACTACAAATTTGCTCCAGTTATGCAGTTGCTCCTTCAATCTTCCTTTGTATTTTTTTTTCCAGGAGTTGCTGTTCTGAGGTCTGAAACGGAACATTCAGGAAGACTGAAGTGTTCTGCAACTGGTTTTTGTGTATCCCCATTCCTAACATCTGTTTCATGTCCATTTATCCTTTGGTGCAGAGACTGGCCTGTTTGCCCAGTGTAGAATGCTGAAGGACATTGTTGGCAGAAGATGACATATTTCACATTAGAAGATGAGTGAGTGAAAACACCTCGAAAATTATGGGTGATGTGCTTAGGTCCTGTGATGACATTTCCCAAGTAGACGTATGGGTAGAGTTGGCATTTGGTTTGTGGCATTTGGTTTCCTCTCACCTTTTGCCCCAACTGAATTTGTTACCTCATTGTCTTGTATCTGTCTCTCCATCCATATTGTGTGCCTTCCTGTAGGTGACTGTTCGAGACTGTGGGGCTGTCTGTAAAGGCCTGCCACCAAGAGCCCTTGAGAGGGCAGCATTATGGGATTCTGTCATTTCCTGTGTTTAATATGTTGTATAATAGATTAGTGTTGATTACAAGTGTTGCATTGTTTATTTTGGTTCTTGTCTTCTTCATATGCTGGGTACCATAGCTTGAAGAATGTTTGTTGTGATTCTGTGAGTTTGGCATTCCTGTCTTGTGGATCTGAGCAGATGTGATTGTATGGGAGGGCTTGGTGTGATCAGGACAGAGATGTAGTGAAATCTATGGGATGTGATAGGACTGGTGCATTAAATAAGGATGGCAGAAGTGAAGACAAAGAAAAAATCCCCAATAGAGAAGAGGAAGGCAGAAAAGGGCCTTTCTCTAAACAGAAACCACTAAAGTAATTTGACAGGTAAGAGGAAAAACAGCTGATGATCTAGCACTGGTGTGAAGCGTAGGTGTTCCTCTGAATGTAGTTCTGACTACAGTTCACATCAGTTCTAACCAGCCTAGCCAATGGTGAATGATGGAGTTGCAGTTTAAAAACACATGGGGGCTGTGATTCTTCATCCATGATCTGATGTAGAGATGTTAATCATGTTGCCCTCCAGTTGTTGGACTGCAACTCCCAGCAGCCTCAGCTAGCATGGTCAATGGTGAGGAGTGCAGAAGGTAAAGTCCAGCAACATCAGGAGAGGACCAAGACTCTTACTCCAGATCTAGTGTATAGAAGGAACTAGAACCGAATATTTCAAAAACTTTTGACAAGATAAAAACCACCAGTTTTTCATCAAACTTCATCAAGTTTGATGAACAACAACAACTTGATGAACATGTTTGATGAACAAGTTTCAATGGAGTGTGGAGACAGCATCACATGCTACTGTACAAGAGATGGCAGAAGAGAGAGAATCAATACCATGGAAGCAAACTGACATGTCCTATTATAGACTGAGCAGTTGCTAGAGAGGCAGAGTAGGTCGAGTGGGTTAAAATAGTGGTAAAGTGGCCTTTTTGTTGCACTGAACAAGGAACTGAAGGAGGGGCATGGACTGAAGCAGTGAAGGATCAGGAGGTAGAAGAGGACAGGGATTAGAAGATATGTGTACCACCTAGCCAATAACAGATGTGTATCAGCCAGCCAATAACAGCAAGGCAATAATTTCTTGAACAAGGTAGCAGGAGGAAGAAGACAAGGGCTGAAGGAAGGAGTTAAAAAAAAAGTTGCAGGAGAAGAGAAATACAAGATACTGTAGTAGAAAGCTTTATTATTATTTCTTCATTGAAGCAATAGCCAAGGGCTAACCTGTCTGGAAATATGAAAGGAGACAGCAGCCTTTAGAGGAGAGGGCAACACTGTCAGTGGAGAAAACATAGACTTCAATAAGTAACATGAACCTTCAATAAATAACATGAATGATAGTTGTGACCATCACTGGAAAAAACACTTGTTAAAATGGCTCTGTTTATATTCCTAAATCAAGCATTTTACAGGTGTCACAAGAGAAAGTTGGAGATATCTCAGGAAACATATTATCGCAAAATGAAGATTGTAGTGGTTTTTTAAAAGTCATTCAACTGGATCTAATCAATATAATCAATTATAAGGGGCAATGTGAACTGCAGTGCAACAATTCTTAATGGCCACATGTTCCCTATCAGTGGTTTATGTGATATGCCCACTGTCATATTTTCACAGTGTCTAGGAAGAAGGAACATAACCTGGTGCTAGGTTGAATGTGAGAACATAAGGAGAGGACGAAGTGAAAATTAAAGCCAAAACATGTTTCATCAACAGGATGGTGCTCAGGGCAAACGTACACTGAACCGTACAAACGTTCTTAGTGGCACTTTTATAAGTGTGTTCTATAAGTGTATTCTAAACATTTATTTTTTCTGGCAGTCCACATCAGTTCTAACAAGTCCGTCTGCATCAGCTAGGAAGAACTTAACTGACAGGTTGTGATGCATCTCAGGATGGGCATGGAACTGACAGGATATATCCTTTTTGTTATTTAGGGGGATGAGATGATTGTTGTTCCAGCATGATAATTGATATTCAGTGTCAAAGGGAGAGATGTCCCATGACTTGTTCTCTGCTTCAGAAACTAAACAAGTGGTGATCCTTGGATTGCTTAAAAAAAGAAAAGAAAGGAAAAAAAAATACAACTAAATGATTCAGTGTGCTGCCCTTTCCTTTGTACCTCAAAATCTGCCATTGCAAGGCAAGCTGCCTCAGCGTGCCTCATGAAATGGCCAGCTCTGTATGAGGAGCAGGCCAAGAAGCATAGAAAGGGACGAGAGTGAAAAGGATCTAGACAGAGAAATTCCGGCATGCTGTGAGCAGGTTATACATGCAACATTCCTGGCTAAAGGCCCTTTCACACAACACAATTATAGCACTATGATTCTTCTTTAACTGCCATGACAACATCCTATGGATGTGCCATGTAGGGAGGGCCATTTAGAATTCTCAGTCAGAGGACTCTTGTGTCTCACCAAATTGCAGACCTCAGGATTCCTGCAGTATGTATCCGTGGCAGTTAAAATGGAATCATGGCGCTATGACTGTGTACTGTAAAAGGGCCCCAAGAGTCACGATCTGTAATATCTAAAATACTACAATAACCATTGTAGTACTTTTGAAAGAGATAGCCGTGGTAGTCTCTTTCAGCATAAAAAGAAGGAAAAAAAGGTGAGCACAGGAAAGAAGTCAGCAGCACCTTTCAGACTAACTAGTTTATTTTAGCATGCAGTTTCATAAATAGCAAAGCATTTCTTCAGGTGCACTGATGGAATAACATAACCAAGTAACAGGAGCCATGTGCAAGCTTAATAGATATTACATAAATATTATGTATTGGAATTATTAATTTGAAAAAAAAACAAAAACCAACCCTACAGCTGATATATTCTCTTTAGGATATCCTCTGCAAAGCAGTCTCCCCCACAGTTCCAAGTTCAATGTATGTACCTGGAATGCCTTTTTCTGTATGAAGTATCTGTGAAAAGAGATTTCAGAAGTGGGAATATGATTATTTTACAGTGAACACCTTAAAACAAAAGAGGCTAATGCTGATGTTTTGTAGGAAAAGGGAATCAGGAATCTAAAAAGCACTATGTCTAAATGTGATTGAAATACCACTTCAAACGGAACTGTAATTTGGTTTGCTGTTTCTGTTCAATAAACAACTATGGGAGCACTGGTAACAAGTATCCCTAGTCCACATCAGAGCGCTAAATTATGGCAAGTCTAAACAATAGGATTTTAATAAAATACTTTTTTAAACATGTCCCAATAACCGGTTGAACTCAGTGCTTTCAGTCACGCTTTATCGCTCTTTCAGCCGGATCTGATCAATTCATCGCCTTCGAAGGCGGCAGCAGCACAGCCACTTTTTCGGAAAGCGGTCGGAAGCGCGCCAGCCCCCGCGAGCGGCCGGAGGAAAAGGAAAACAGAGGCTTGGCTAAGGGCCGGAATCCCAGCAGCTCAGAAGGGAATCCCCCAACGACGTAGCCAATAGACAAGCGCTATGCAAAACAGGGCAACCCCGTGCCCTTCCCACCCAATGAAAAGCCGGCAAAGTGGCGAAGCTTCTCACGATTGGGAGGCCCGGTGGCAGGAGCGGACCAATGAGGTAGCGCGCCGAGCGTGGCGTGGCGAAGGGGCCTGGCTATGCAAATCTGATTTGAAAAGCGGGCGGGAAATCCGAGTTTCGCGGGAGGCTCTTGGCGCGTAACCCCTCTCCCTTCCCTTCATTCATTGTCAGCGGCAGCCGCCGCGGCTGCTTCCTGGAGCCATTTTCCAGCCAGCCCCACACAACGGGAGTGGCCGTGCTGCATCCGCCGCATCTGCTCGCGATGCGGGCTCCTTCCCTCCAGCGACGCCGCCTCCTGAAGCTGGACACCCCCAGCTCCCCGCAGCCTGGACCATTTTGAGTCGGGCGCGGGCATCGTGCAGTAAAAGAGACAGGAAGGCCGGGGGGGGGGGTGGCGGCGGCGGCGACGGCGGCGGCGGAGCGAAGCGAAAGGGGTGGGAGGAGACTCGGCTTCGGGTGCAGCCGAGACCCGTAAGGGGAGAGGATGCGAAGGGGACTCCAGCCACACGGCCTCCTCGCAGCTCGGCCGGCCTCGCCTCCTATGGACTCCGGCGTGACCCCCGCTGCCGCCCTCAGCTTCCCAGCCCGTTTCGCTCCCGCCGCCGCCGCCGCCGCCGCCTCCACCTCCGGTGCTTTCATCCGGATCCACAGCAGTTCCGGGGCATCCGCGTTGGGGGCGCCTTGGGTCTCCTCCTGCTTTCCCGGGGCTGCCTGTGGCGTGGCGGAGGGCGCTCGGCCCGGTGGCGGCAGCGGCGGTTCCTCCTCCTCGTGCTGCACCCCGCACGGGCCTGCCCCTGCCGCCGGACGGACGGTGCTCCTGCAGCCCGTCAGTGAAAGCGGGGGCCGATCTTCGGTAATTCCTCCTCTTTCTCGTAGCTGACGGTGGGGGGAAAGGGGGGGGAGGTAGCCGGCTTCCATACCAGGGGGCCGTGTGTCCCTGAAAGAAGATGCGCATGTAGCAGAGAGGTATTTGTTGGGGAGGCGGGGGTTACGCCGTTGCCCAAAACTTTTTTTTTTTGCCTCCCCCCTTTTATTTTGGTGTCCTTCAGGCCCTCTTGAACGGAAGCCACCGTGCCCTGGCGAAAGGTCGAGGAAGGGAGGCGCTTTGGGGTTCAGGGCGCCCCGATCCAGCGTAGGTGACCAAAGGGGGAATGCCACGGCGTGTAGCTTCCTCCCTTCGTTTTTGTTTAATTTCCGAAGGGAAGAACAAAGAGGAGAGCGGAAAACGGCGCCGCGGGGAGGGTGCGGGACTGGAGGTATAACGCGATCCCGGTGTCCGGGGGACGGGGTGCGCTTACACGTGTAGGGGGGCGAAAGCGCCGGCGAGAGAGCGGGGAGGAGAAGACAGGGAAGAGCGGCCGGGCCGGCGCTCTCCCGCCCGCCGCCCGGCTCCCCGGGAGGAGGCGGCGGGGAGGGGGCTGCGGCAGGGTCTGGACAGGCAGCATGGCCGTGGGGGAAGGGGTGGGGAGGCTCCCTCGCTCCCTCTCCGTCCCGCTGGTCTCTCGCGCTTCACCCCCGGACTCGGCGGTGACGTTTCGCACACGTGCGCCGAGGCCGCGTCTGTGACTGGGAGCCGGGCGAAGGAGGGAGCGGGAGGGACGGGGGAGGGAGGGAGCGGGGGGGCGCCCGCCGATGCGAGCGGGGGAGGGGGGAGGCACGCCGGATTCTTCCTCTGGCCTGGGCAGCCGCACGGGCGGCCCGAGGGAGGGCGGCCGGGTCGGAGTCTCTCGCCCCCTCAGGCGCCGCGCGCGGACCTTCCGGCTGCTCAACTCTTCGGAGCCGCCCGGGGCCGCGGTTAGGCGTGGAAATGCCCCTGCAGCAGGTAGGGGGAGGCTCTCTCTGGCTGCGGGGGGCGCATGTGTGCGGGGGTCAGGTGAGGCATTCGCCCGCGGCCGTGGCCGAACATACCCCGCTCCCTCAAGGGGCGTCTCTTCCAGCGCTGAGGGGCTGCCTTTCTTTTTTCCTCCGCGGGCGGGAGTGGGATATTAAGCTGAGGCACTAGTTTGCCCAGCCCCAAAGTGTCCCTTCGCTTTCCCTGGCTTGCCCCTCAAGGGAGACGGCGCTGGGGGGGCTGCCCTCCGACCTCCCCGGGCCCCCTTTGGACGTTCTGTTTTCCTCCTGGGTTGTGCTGACTTTGGGCCTTTCTGCCTGTCAGCGGACACGACTCCCAGAAGGCTGGACGGTCCAGGTGAACTGCTGCTTCAGGCCACCGTCGTCTGTTTTACTTTTGAAAGGACTTCACGGGTGGGGTGGTGAGGTTAAATCTTCCACTTTCCCGCATGGTTCCAACTCTTCCCTCACCTCTCCTTTCTGTAAAATATAATTTGATTATAATTTCTTTACTTATAACAGGGGTTGTCTTTTCTAAGGAAAGGGGAATGTTTCTTAGTTGGAAAACCCTACTGGAATTAGACCAAAGAACTGTGGGAATGTGGCATGGAGACTGCAGAATAATTAAGTCACTGCACCCTTCCTGCCCTCTTATGAAGTTCTTCCTGGAGGCTCTTTCATGCCTGCTTGTTACAACAAATATGGTTGTTATAGGAGTTGGTAGGTAGGTCAGAAGTAAAATTAAGTTTGGATAATAGGGGGCTCTGAGGGGAGCTGGAAATAAACCCATTTTTTTCCTTTCTTGCTCTCTCAAGAGGATTTAAACTTGCAGAACAGCTCACACAAAATGAGGAAACTAGGTGTGGTCCTGAATTCTATACAGTCCCAGGCTGGGCCTTAATCAGAAGCCTTTTCTGATATAGCACTTCTGGATTTGGATCTCTTCCTTTGGTATAGGCAAAAGATAATGCAGATGTCTCCTGATAGGGTTGAAAGGGGAGTGGGTACAGCTGTGTAAGAATGGCCCTTGGTGCCCCTTTTGACCTCTTTCACCTTAATGTAGTTTTAAGTGGCCGTACTGTTTATTTCCATAATTTATCATGTGGGCCATTTTTTTGAAGGCTAAAATGCTACTGTTTTGTGTCTACAAAGTAAAATATCATAGAAACCTGTATGATATCAGTTATGTTTGCCTTGGCTATAGTAATTCACTCCAGTTGAGAAGAAGCCTGTAGCCAGTTTGACAGGGTTGGAAGATAGGGAAAGAGGGAAGGCAAACCAAATATTGTATGTGCAGAGGTGAATTGCTATGATTCCTTACTTTTAAACCAAGTGAAGAAACTGGCTTTCATATTCAAATAATAATACTAATATCATTGGTAGTAAAGCAATTCAGTTTTATACTTTATGAATGCCAGTGTGTATATGGAATAATAGAAAGGGCACAATGGGTATAATCTTTAAACAGCAGTCTGTGTGTGTGTGTAAGTTGCCTGTCAATGTATTGTGACTCCATGAATTTCATAGAATTTTTGTAGGCAAGGAATACTCAGAAATGGTTTTGCCAGTTCCTTCCTCTGAAGTATAACCTGTTCATTGGCAGTCTCCCATCCAAGTACTAACCAGGGCTGATCCTGCTTAGCTTCCAAGATCAGACTGTTTCTAGTGGCCATATTAAATTCTGTCATTCAAGAGTATGGAGAGCAGGGGCAAGTACAGTTTTAAGGAGAAATCTTTATTCCTCAGCGGCATCCAGAGTTGTAGTATAATATAGTCTGAAGTCTTTAAAACATTACCAAATGGTGTTGAATCTGGAGACCTGATAGTCCACTTGTCTTTCTGAGTAGTATTGGTCTAATATGAACACTTCATGTCTGCCAAATAGTGCAAGATTTATTGCTAAGAATACCTGTTTGTGACACAAAGTGTGCATATAGCTATTTAAAAATCACCTGCTAGTTGTAAAGTTCGTAGCTCTAATACTACATTCGTTTATGGATAAGTTGTCGCTGATCACCATTTTTGCCACAGACAGGTTATCTAGGCCTTGGGAACAAGTGTGTAGGTGGCTTCTTCAATACTAAAAGCCAGTTTCAATGGTATTTTAGAACAACAGTTCTCAAAGTTGTGAGGGCTACTTCCTTTTGAGGAATCTCTGTTTTGCCAAAGGTTTTGGATCTCACATAGCCTGTGTAATAAAGACTAATATTTTAGCAAAGAATACAAAATATTTTCCTAAAGTACTGTCTATTTACCTTAGGCTCTAAATTGTGTATACCTGTGAATGTGCACTGGTAAAGATATTTAACTATGTTCTTTCTATACTTACCAGAAGCAATTTTAGGTTGACTGGAAATGGTCTAAAGATTTACTGAAGATGGAGAAGAAGTGTATGATGTAATATGTCCTAACCAGCCTGAGCACATCCGAATGTAGAAGTAGGCTTCTGTATGCTTATCAGTGGCTGGGTGAGAGACTACGGGTCCAAATAGGGTATTTCTTGCTTTCAATGCAATGTGTGATCAAATGCACGTTAGTGAGATGGTTTGTCCACTTTCCAGTGTAAGTAGTCAGTGTCTAAATATCTCTTAAAACTATAATTCAAAGGCAAAGGCTGACATGCCCATTGACCATTTCAGATTTTAAACTGTGGCTTGACATGGACAGAACTTATATATTCTCAACTCAAGATGCATACTTACAGCAGTGTTAGCAGTATACATTCTCCTGTAACTTAACAGTTGTTATATAACGTGCAGGAAGAGAGGTTACTCTTCAAGTTCACAAAAACATCCTACTTGGTTGCCTAGAGAAGATATTTGCAAGTTCCCAGACTTGTGCTAAACTGGTGCATCACTTAGAAAAAGGAGTCTTGCATTTATTGTCATGGTGCCTTACAGGTCTTTTTAGCAAGGAGTAACATTTTTTCTCATCGCTAATATTTATAGAGAGAGCCAGTTGGTGTAGTGGTTTGAGCATTGGACTAGATCTCTGGAAACCAGGGTTCAAATCCCTGCTCAGCCATGGCAACTCACTGGGTAACCTTGGGCAAGTCACATTCTCTCAGCCTCAGACTGCAAAGACAAGCCTCCTCTGAACAAATAATAGGTTTGCCTTAAGGTTGGAAGTGACTTGAATGCACACACACACACCCCACAACATTTATGGAAGTGGATTGGTAGATCTAAGAGCTCATCAAAGTGATAAATAATTGAGAGATGTGAACATTAATGATCAAGTATCTCTGATGTAATTCAGTCTAGCCATTGCATACTGAAGATAATTTCCAGTAATAAATTTATCTTAGATCTGTGATAGTACAAGAGATTACTGCTTCTAATCTCTAGTTTGATTTCTTGCTAGCATAAGGAATGGAATGGAAGTGAAGTGTCTGTTAGTGAGACTGGTTTTAGTATCAACAGATAGGATGAAAATGAGATGGAGTCCAATTGAAAAATAAATGGTCATCTACTGTTGGGCAAGGATGCCAACAAGGGGCCTTTCCGCATTATGCTGTTATAGTGCTATTATTCCACTTTCAACATCCGGTGGAATTCTGCGGTTTGTAGTTTACTGAGGCCAAAAAACTCTCTGGCTGAGAATTATAAATATACCTCCCTAAACTGCAAACCTCAGGATTCCATAGGATATTGAAAGTGGAATAACAGCACTGTAACAGTATAGTGTCGAAATAGTCTAAGTCTGGGATAAAATAATTAGATATTGTCTAAAATAATCCCCCAAGGCAAATTAGAATAAGTTGAGAGAAGACCTTGTAATGAGGGCCCATATTCAATACTGGTAGCACTCCAGCGAAAGTCAGCTGTAGTAAATCCTTGTTTAAATTGATAGAACTATTAATGACTCATGACTAAACTGACAAAATGATTTTAAGTGGGACTAACTTTTCACTTATGGAACTTTGCTTGAGAATGTTACAGGTCTGTCCTGTAAAAAAATTTTTTAAAAATTAAAGTGAGGCTTACTCCAGTACAAGTTTGTTTGGGGCTATGGCCTTAACATAAGTTAGTATTCATTTCTTAATAGAGTTTCCTTGAGGCATTCAAGCTGTGAGCATCATGCCCTAGAGAAGATTAAAGTCTTTTCATATTTACATATTCTTAATGGATTCTGTGGCCTTTTGATGACATTAATGTTAGGAACCTGGGTTCAGTGCGCATCTGAAATGAGAGATTGACTGTTTTCAAATTAAAACACCTTTCTCAGAAGTTAAGCACCTCCTATTTCCCAGCTGAAGTGTATCTGGAATTACAAGATGTGGAAAGATGATTTATACGTACTATTTGTAGTGAAATTGTGAAAAAAAATGACACTGTTAATGAATTTCTTGACATTCCATTATGAGTTTCTTATCTTTTAAACAATTTCAGATGAGACAGATTAAAAAGATATAATCAGGCCTTTAATGAGTGAGCAGGAGAGTATTTTACTTATTTATTAGCTGTTTTTAAAATTTATTGTTTTATAATTTTAGATGTTTTTAATGTTTTTTAATTCTTCAATTGTTTTTAATATTTTTTAACTTTTTGGAAGCCACCTTGGGTCCCACTTTGGGAAAAAAGGCAGCATATAAATTCAATAAATAAATAAATATAAAAACATAAGGATCAGTCACTATCTGACCTTTTTCTTCAACATTGTGTTTAATGGATTTTTCTCTTGGGCGTACAGTTTTTATATCTGACTTATCACCTATCATCTGAACATATTTACAGCAATTCAGGCCAGCATATGAAGGAGACATTCATCTTTCTTGTAGAGGTAGCTGTAAGTTGCACCAAACAAAATCAGAAATAGAACAAAGTAACCCAGGAACCAAACATCCTATAGCAAATCCTGACAAAATGACCTTTTTCTACCTGATTAGTATGAATTGTGAGTTTTTTCCCTTAATTTTGATTCATTTAATGTTTATATAAATGCAAACGTTTTGTTTTGGTGATGATCTACTTCCTTTTTTAAAAATACATTGGAGAGCACTGTCTTCCATCATTTTTATATACTTATTCCCTCCTGAAAGTTGTTTTTTGTTTATCATGGGTTCTGGTCTGGGAGTCTAAGAGTTTGATGAGGCTCTTCCCAAGTTTCAGCAACAGATTAGTGTGAGATGGGATGTTGAGTCCAGCACACATGAAGCACAGACTGTTTATCTAAAGAACTTTGAAATGAGATGTTATCTTGTACTCTTCATCAATGAAGTTATTATGAAAATATTCTGTTAGTTGAAGTTGGGCTAGAACATAGCTCCAATTAGGTTTGGAAAAATTGGAAGGAGGTGATCAAGGTTGCTGTATCTGGATATTCCTGCAATTTTTTTTAGTTCATAACATGAGTACTCTTAACTAATGTGAGATGTGTTGCCCCTTCTAACTTTAGAGCACAGCAGAGGGACTAGGTGTTTAGTTTGATTACTCATATAAATTTCCGCTTCTGTGAAAAAAGATGTTGGTGTGTGTCTGCGTGTGTGTGGTTTGTGCCATAAATTTCGGATGGTTTTCTTATGCAAGAAATACTAGAAGCTGCTTTGTCATTGCCTTTGTCTGAAATGCAGTCTATGGCACCTCATATTGTGTGCTTCCAAGATCAGAGGGGATGTGGAACCTTCAGACGGAAAGTGGAGCCTTCAGGGTGTTTGGGCCTCTGTTTACTTTGTACAGGGTTAAAATATCTTTAATTTTAGTTCTTTATTTAACATTTTATTCTGTCTTTCCTCTAAGTTAAGGAGGGGCAGAAATAACCCTCTTGTAGCCCTTGTTGGGTATCTCATACTTCCTCATCGCTAGCTGTGCTGGATAGAGCTGACACGGATTGCATCCAGCAACACCTGCAAGGAGATAGTTGTACACCCCTGCTCTAAGGAGGACCAGGTGGTAGACATGACTCTTTAAAAGTAACAGATAACTGGAAGTAGAAGGTATGTGCTAATTGGAAGAGTTCAGTGGCTTACCTACTGACTATGTTACTTGCAACTGAGATTCTCTGATTTCAACATAATGCTTTCATATAAGTTCATAATGGCCTCACTCAGGGCTAGAAACATGTTATGAATTTTGGTATGCTAGAATCAAGCTTTTAGGTCATAGAATGGGGCCAGAGTCATGATGGTACAGCAATATAGGTGGTGGCAGCAGGAAGAAAAAGGTACATTGCCTGTGAAAAAAGTAAATTGGAGAAACAGGCTGTTTGAAGTCAGCAGATTTTGTCTGCTTTCCCTTCCCATTACTAAGAGATTCTGGGAAAAGTGTAACTGGTAGCACAGTTCACCAACAAGGAAACAGACAACTGAATTTCTGAAGCTCCTGTGATCTTTTTTTATCAATAATTTATGAAAGAGTGCTGCATTGATAGTGATATTGATCCTTGATGCCGTGCCTGCTTGTCAAGCCAAGTTTTATGAAAAGAAGTAGATTCCCAAATGCATATATACTTCGGCAATGTGAAAGTGTCTTATTCACAAATCCCTTCTGTTGTGTTTACTCTATTGTTTGTGTTGTGTTTGTCAATAACTTCATAAGGGAATCTTGCAGAAGATTTAAAACAAAATGTTGATTTTAAAAATCTCTTTGCTGCTTCTCTTAATATAACATTCTCTGCTCACTGTGTTGGCATGTCATGCGTGGTTACTGAATACAGAAAGGGGAATAGATTCTCTAGGAAACATTTGCATCATATTTTTTCCAAAGCTTATGTTGGTGACAGCACAATAACTGTCAGAGATCTGCTTGTCTTCAAATTAATTTAATTCCATTAATTGTAAGAAAGAGTCTCAGGCTACAACTGTATGTGAATATGAGTAGTAAGTGCACATAAAATTGTGCTGAAGAATGGTGAAACTTGCAATGTAGAATCAGGATTTCAATTTGAGTCATACTAGTGCAGCTGTAAATACTAGTTTCCATATTTTTGAAATAAGTCGATGTAGGTCAAAATGCACCTGTACTTGAAACGGTTTCTGTCATTTTTCTAGGAGCCGTTTTAGGTGCCTTGGTTTTTTGCTCCAGTTTCTTGGTACTCTGTGGAAGATGTTATTTCCTAGCTGTCTTTCAGAACTTCCTTTATGTTGTTAGCTTTTACCGATTAAAGTTAGTGGGGGAAGCTGTTGGAATTAAGATTTTAAGAGAAATATTTTATAGGTAATTATGAAGCTAGACTTCAAAGAGCTTATAGGTGTATACAAATGTTTCTGGGTATACATTATTTTTTCCCCATTATGTTTCCTTCTGCTATGTTGGCAGTTGGCCATGTTCCACTAAGGAATGAACAGGACAAAGAACAAATTGAAGCTTAGTGCAGACAAAGTAGAGGTGCTCCTAGACAGTTGAAAGGCAGATCAAGGAATTATAGTTTAGAATTAGAAACATCACCTGGTCCAAAGGGCCACAGCCAGACTGTTGTGACCCTGCTGGTCAGGGCTGGAAATATGTAGCCTCCTTGTTAGTACAGCTTCATTGGCCACTGTTCTATTTTTCAGCATAATTAAAATGTTGATTATTACATCTGTGTGTGTGTGTGTGCGCGCGCGTGTGCGTGCATGCATTTGAAAACACAATGAATTTTGTAGGGTTTGAGTTAACAGTTGGATGGGGGATTTCCAAAAAATGCCCTGTGCTACATTTGCTACATTTCAGAGGAGGGCAATGGTTATTTCCTATAAAGCTCTGAATGACCTGAGTTCAAGCTGTCTGAAGAATTTTCTCCTTGTGGGATGGAATGGGAGATCCTTCTTTTAGTCCTGCCACCTTCATGTGCATGTTTGGTAGAGATGTTCTTTGTAGATGACACTAGCTGTGCTGAAGTTGTGGAGCTCCCTTCCAAGGGGAGGTTACATTGTCTCCTCTTTCTTGTCCTGCCATTTGCAGTCTTATGCAGGCAGGCTGTCAGCAACTGATTGACTGCCAAGAATGGAACTTGGATGTCTGCTATACTCTTACTGATGTGCTTTTAAATTACTTGGTAATTCACGTGTATTTATAGTTGTTTAATAGTGCTCAAGCATATCATGTTTTGTCTGCTTTTATCTGTGCTTTATCTTGGAGTCCAGATTCTGTGAAAATGGTGGGATATAAGTCAAATAAAATGAAACAAAATACAATTGAGTCTAGTTATCAGAAAGAAACCTTCAGCTTTGTTGATATATCTGTGCTTTGAATTGTGGCATAATTCAAAAGATGTAATGTGCTGTGTGTCTTCTGCAATTTTAAATTCAAATGCAAATAAAGCTGCAATCCTATAAATGCTCACTTGGAAGAAAATCCCAAGGACTAAGTAAACCTTACTTCTGAGAAGACATGGGCCCTTTCCACATGTGGGGGGGGAACGGGTGAAAACTCCCAAAAACGGAGCTTACCGGCAGCCGGGTAAGTCTGTCGCGACGTGGAGCAGCGCGAGCTCGCTGCTCCACAGTCCTCCGGCGTCCCAAATGGCGGCTTCCGGTTGGTGGCGGCTCTGCACCAACCAGAGAAGCTCGCCAGCTGGAAGCCCGCCCCCAGCAGATCTGCAGGCACGCACTTGCGCGTGCCTGCAAATCCGCGTCGGAGCCGGGCGATGGAGTGGCGCGGGGCTGCGCGCTCCATGCTTTTTAAAAACCTCGAAAAAGAGGTTTTTAAAAAACATGCAGCGCGGCTAGTTCCGGCCGCTCTTGAGTGGATTCTGCTGTGGAACTACAAAAAGTAGTCCACGCCAGTCCACTCTACAGTGTAAAAGACCTCCGTCAGAGGTCGCTCTGCACCGTTACAGAAGCCCGGTGTGGAAATGGCCATGTATAGGATTAAAAGCAATTCATGTAATATAAGCAAGGTTAAATATAAGGCCTGTTTAAGATGCTCAGTAGATAGCTCTTATTTCAGATATGCACCCAAATTTCCAAATGGTAGAAGAGGAGTTATTGAAGCTTATACTGGTAATTTTTAAGGAACACATAAAGTATATGTTAGTGAGAAGCTTCCACTGTGAGCTCTTACCCAATATCACCAAAGTTTAATGATATTATAGGCACAGAAATATCTCGATAAAACTAGTCTGGTTTGGACATAATGTGAGGAATTGCAGGAACCCAGATTATTCAGTGCTTGCATTGGGAGAAGCTAAACAAAACGTGAAGCTTAACTCCTTAGTTAAAAATTCCAGGCCTAAATTAATTCCAAATACAGTTGCCTCCACATTCACTAGGGTTAAGGGGCCAGGACTCTTGCAAAAGTGAGAAAACTGCGAATATCAAAGTATGTGTGTTTATGTCTGTGGGAAGGGGGATGAGGCATGGTGGGGAGAACAGGCAGTTAGGATCCAACCAGGTCAGGGAAAGGAGATAGAAAGAGGGTGAGGTGAGTCAGCATAGCGGCCCTATCCTTCTTTTCTCTTGCCTGTCTCTTTCCTTGGGTTTGTATGGGGCACTGAGATAGGGTTTGTGAGAAATTGGGGTGCAAGTTGTCCTTAGCTGGCCAGGCAGTGTCTGGTGGAGGAAGAGGAAGACAAAGATGATCAGAGGTGGGTTTTTAAAAGGGTGCGCAGCTTTATTGGAATGGCTAAAAGGCAAACTTTCCTTGGAAAAGAAGTGCCTGAGATGGGGGTGGCGGAGCAGGGGTTGAAGAAACTTGCAAATAATCAAATCCGTGAAAGTCAAACCTGCAAATATGGAGGGCTGACTGTAGAGTAGAATAATTGAAACAGTGGAATTTACAGAAGTTTTGACTTTTCACTTGTTTCAGTGTGTTAACTCTAGTTGGGACTAAAACTGGATTTAGGCCTAGAGCTTGTAAACGGAACGAAAATAACCATTGCAAAAGGCATGTTGATAACCAAAATTAACATTTGTTTCTTAATTTCAGGTAAGCCTTATAGTGTTGAACATCTTGAGTTATTGTGGGCAAGATGTTAAGTAAATAAGTAGCTGCTAAGATCCTGCTGTTGTCAACATGGTTTGCCTGTTTGCATTTTCACTTCATAGCTGACAGTGCTGTTTTTGAGAATTGAGTCACTAGTAAACCTGCATATATGTCTCTGGGCAAGTTGCAACAGACATAAAGTTTGACTCTGGATGTATGTTTTCTGAGACAAAAACATCCACGTATGAAGGGTGAAACTATTCCATTGACTATCCATGATAATGCTATCTAAATCCCAAACTAACAGTCAATTCAAATAAAATTTGACTTTAAAGCTTTAAAGAAGATGCTGGAGAGTTGGGCCAGTTCCAAGGAAAAAAATTCCATAATCTAAAGGGATGGTGCTGGCAGGGGGAAAAAACATATACCACATCATCTCTGAAGGATGCATGTTTAGAATTTGTTGTTTGTGTTCTTAAATCTGGAAGCAGCAGGCCAGTTCTTCTAAGTCCTTGCATTTTGATATTTAGAGAATTTCCCCAAAAGCTTTTGTTATAATTATAGTGCTTATGCCAACATGTGTGGATTTCTCATGGAATATATGAGTATTTCTAGTAGGGATTCTCCCTTTAACTAAACTTAACTCTCTTTAACTAAATTCTTACATCAGAAGTATTAGCAGTATAAAAAAGATTCCCACTTAGACATGCCCTTCATCTTAGATATAGTTGTATATCTTGCAAGACATTGATGGCTGCTAGATAGCATACCATCAGTTCTGTCATATACTCAGCTGTGTAGCAGAAGTGTTTAGATTTAGTTTCATATTCAGCTGTGACTTTTAAGTCACAAATCTTTTAATCCCTACATAGTACGGCCAAAGGTGTCTCAAACAGAACATACTACCATTATATTCAAAGCAGGCTTTCTACTCTGGGCTTTTTCTTTTTTTTCTTTCCACGTTACATATATTTGTTTCTACAAACAAAGCATAGTGGCAAGATTGGGGCTTTTGTCTTTTAGTAAAAATTTTGGTAATAAAGACAAGAAAAGAAGTTGGTGGAAAAGTTTGAATAGCGTTTCCAGGTGGCATGTGCCTATCTATTTTGTTCATCATAAGAAAGGGGACACACCAACTGTGACCACTGTAGTAATAAATTTTACGACTTTGAAACAGCTTTGATAATATGTCTAGTGATTTCGGTAAGAGTAAGTTTTCATGATTTAATCTTGTTTCCAGATACCCACAGTTAGTACCTATGTTGCCTGCGTATATTTGGCATTTTCATGTTGCACCGTACTAGTCATACATTCATGAACATATTACTTTATTTTGTTCTGTCTGAATGTGGTTTTACTGGGTACATTGCTTGTTCATATTTTATACTTATGCTTAAATAACTAAAATCGATTATAAGATTTTATTCTGTTCATAGCTTGTATGACATATGCTTTCTGGGCTGCTAAAAAACGGAGAACTCCAGTTCAATAGGGTAGAGGCTGCCATATGAAAGTTGGCTTGTGTGGCTGATATTCTTATCTCCACAGTGCAAATTTTTAATTGTTTATGGTGTACGTAGATACTCTTCTCTAATTTGATAATACTGCTTAACAAAAGAACTTCACTGGTATGACTTGAAAATAATGCTAACGTCAGTACTCACATATAGCCACCAGACTTTATCTGAAACTGCCACACTAGAGACTTTTGCTATCTCAGTGGAGAAGGCCTGATTCAGCATACTAGGAAGTAATATATTTGGTTGAAGGGTTCAGCAAAAGCAGCCTGATCATCTGTAGCAAACCATAAGTGTTCTGAGTAATTAACCTGGTTGCAATTAACTAAACAAACCTGTGGTGGGTTATTCAGTTATTATCTGTTTCAGTTCTGTTAGTGGCTTGAGAGGAAGGCTAAGTGAAGTACACAGTAAAGGGACAGGCACTTCCAAATTCTGCCTAGCACTAGACTGGGAGGGGAAAAATTAGTAATGCTCTCATAGTACAGGAGGATGGATGATATGGGAGAGAAAGGTTGAACTGCATGATGGGGAGGAAGGTAATCTTTTGTGAACATAGCCTATGTTGGGTACCAGATCATCTCCTTAGACTCTTGGTTGCATACACCAATCGACACAGGAATATGGAGGCTTTCATTTTTGAACAGTTCAAGAGTTTCGTATCCACTGAGGTGAGTATGATAAAAGATAGCATTTTTGCTGAAAATAAGATTAGCAAAAAGTGTTTAGGATGTTGGGAAAGGCCTCGGGCATCCTGATTGCTAGATCTTATTAGGCTGAGCTTGATCTTACAAGTTTGATTTTGATCTTTATGAGAACTCTGTTCTTTACAGGCAAAGCGAAGACTAGAACTAGGAGAGAGTGGACAGCAGTTTCTCGCTGAAGGGTTAAGGACACCAAAGGGGAAAGGAAGAGCTGCAACTAGAAGCCCAGATAGTCCAAGAAGTAAGGAAACTTTTTGGTTATTTGTATGGCAAAGGTCCCAAATTTTCAAGTCACTAATAAAAGGAAAAATAACCTCTTCTGAAGGATTGCAGTTCGTTGTATAGTAATCTTCCTGTGAGTTAGTTTTAGTCAAAATTATGACATCTCATCTCACAGCATAATTCCTCTGTTATCCCACGTCTGTGAGAAGTGAGATAAGTCTCACTACATTCATCCATTGGTTTACTGTACTAAAATAGTATAACCGCAGCTTTGTGAACTCTGTGGGATGCTGTAACAATTCCTTTCTGTTAAACATTTGACATTCTATTCATACTGAACTTAAACTATCTGTTATGCATAGTTCATCTTCAAAGTTTCAGGTTGGTAAACAAACACAAGGATGAGATCTGGATTGAAGGGGCTAGTTGGCTTTCTCAAGGAGACAAGCCTGTGTAGTTTACTTAATTTTTGAAAGCCCTGCCTGGACTCATATGTCTAATTCTGCTCATATTTTTTGGTTCTGCAACAAAATGACCCTACACTGTTTTCTTAAAAGGTTGAGATAAGGATTGGCCCAAGAGATCAAATTTTATACCACCACATAGCAAACCTGACACTGCATGTTTCAGTATCCTCCAAAAGTTAGGGCGGGAATTGTTGCACAGAGCAGACGTTCATTGGTCATAATTGATTAATGAGTTGTTCTAAAGGAAATATTTACAAGATTCTGTTAGCTTTTGTAAGCAATTACACTGGGCCCGCAGTATCCGCTAGGGCTTGCTTCTAAGATCCCTCATAGGTACTAAAATTCATATATGCTCAAGTCCCATTATGTACAATGGTGTATTAAAATGGTGTCCCTTATATAAAATGGCAAAAATCAAAGTTTGCTGTTTGGATTTTTTTTTTTTTTGAATATTTTCAAGCCATGATTGGTAGAATCTGTGGAAATAGAATCCGTAGATATGGAAGGCTGAATGTTGAGGTTTAAGGTCTGTTGGAGGGGCCCTTCCCTGTGTCTCGTCAGTCAGAGCAATATGCGGTGTGAGAACATGGGAGATGCCTTCTCTCTTGTGGCACCCCAGATGTGGAACACATCCTCCCCCTCAGAGGTCTGATTGGCATCAACACTGCTAATATTTAGGCACCAAGTAAAAGCATAGTTGTTCATGAAGGCTTTTAGGGCCTGATAGGTTTCACAAAAAACTCTTGTGCACATAGTTTTAAATTCATGTTCACTATTTTAACCTTTTTAATCTGTCTTTTTAATTTGTTAATTCTTTAAAACATTTTTTAGCTTTTAAAAATCATTTTAATTATTATTACTGTCTTAAATATGTTAGATTTTTTTAAAAAATTGTTTTATTGTACAATATATATTTATTCATTCATTCATTCACAAGTTGGAATTTGGAAAAGAATATATGAAGTCATGAAGCATATACTACCAACTACATTTTATTTATACAATGCTAGCTGAAGTGTATTTTTGCTGTACTGCTATTCTCCTAAAGGATCTTGTTTTCCTGTCTCTCCTCTACTACTTTTTGGGTGCATGAATCTTAACTAGTAGTACTTCAAAGAGCCCTCTCCCACTTTTCTGCCTTATTTTGAACTTCAGGAATGTTAACACTGCTTTAGCCATCTCCCCATTTCTTGTCTCCCCCCCCTTCTCTCACTAATCTTGGAAGTAATGATACAGAGAGTCCTCTTCTGTTTTCTATTCTTTAAAAAAGTCTCTATTTCTTATGATAGCCCCTCTTTTTTGCATCAAGGAAGCCCCCTCTTTTAGAATTTTGATAGAAACTGGATGCTGCAACTTGGGCAATAACCAAAAAAAAGTGTCACATTTTAAAGTGTCTGCTATGATGGCCCAATGAATTATGGCAACACTCCATTTTGTTGTGTAAAACAAAACTATGAAGCAGAACTTGGATAGTGGCGAAAAATATCGTCATATTTTGAGATATCTAGTAGGATACCTGGATGAATTTCGGTAGACAAAGACAGACAGTAAGATAGCTTGATGAATTGTGATAACCATAGACAGAGACATGGGAACTATCTGTAGAATCATACTTTTAGGACCTCTTAGATTTCATTAATTTAGCCAATATTTGTTGATGTGTTTCAGTATGAAGACTTGGGCGTATTTTCAGTTTCCTATTGGCCTTCCATTTATAGCTTCTATTTTCCCTTTCTTTTTTTCCTTTTAGTCTATTTTTCTGGATTTTTTGTTTGTTTGTTTGGTTTGGTTAGACTTCTGGTATTTCTTATTTTTTCATTTGTTCCTATTCTTCATTTACAAATTTTGTACAGGGAAAATTTTGAATTCTTGGTGAATGCTGATTAGGTTTGGAATTAAAAGGAATGTATAGGTTGGGAGGTTTTTAATTTAAAATGAGCAGTTACACTGTATTTACAGTTTAGTGTAATTTGTTCAAATATGCTAAAGAAAAAAAATGCTTGTAAGCCCTTAAATATTATATTATTAAGTGTTGTTCTCATGCATGTTTAGTCTATATGGATATTTTTGAGTGTTCATGTGTAAGAAACACCGCAGATGATAACATGCAGAAAAGGAATCAGAGTTCTGTAGAGCAACCTGTGAAATCCTGAAAACTGATATTTTTTGAGACCAGCCATGGCAAAAGTCATGGTGTATGGGTATAGATTCAATCACAGAGAGTCACAAACTGGCTTACAATTGTGTGTGAACCTGATTGTTGGATTAATTTTTTTTTAATGAAATGGTATGCCAATTTCAGAACTGTCATGACATAAGCTTTTTTTCTTCAAGCTCCCAAATCTCCTTCAGAAAAGACACGATATGATACATCACTTGGTCTCCTTACAAAGAGGTTTATTCAGCTTCTGAGCCAATCTCCAGATGGTGTTGTAGATTTGAATAAAGCAGCAGAAGTCCTTAAGGTACAAAAAAGAAGGATTTATGATATCACCAATGTTCTGGAAGGCATCCACCTCATTAAGAAAAAATCCAAAAACAACATTCAGTGGATGTAAGTATCACAGCTCTGTATTCATGTTGCCTATAGGAGTGTTGCATGTCTTTGGCCATTTCCACACTACACTGTTATAGTGCTAGTATTCCACTTTCAACATCCTGTGGAATTCTGGGTTTGTAGTTTACTGAGGCCAAAGATGCCCCTCCCTAAACTGCAAACCGCAGGATTCCGTAAGATGTTGAAAGTGGAATACTAGCACTATAACAGTGTAGTGCAGAAATGGCCTTTCAGTTTCACCTTCATATTTTTGATGGCAAGCTTTCATGAGCTAACATGCCTTCGTTACACGGCTGCATTGTTGTCTAATTTGTGCAAATTGTTATACACATGCTTGGGTGTGTGGGTTGGTTGATGTAAGACTGTAATTAATGAGATCAGAAAGAATTGACATCCAAAAAATACACACAATGAACATTGTCTTACTGTGGCAATTGGCATAACAGTTACTGAGAAGTAACTCAAATGTTCTTGCATTAATAATCTGACATATAATATTGAGTATCTTGATGACATCTTGTTTAGCTATCTTTGTAGTTTTTTAGGTTCAACTAAAAACTGGAGACTGGAGACAGTGTCCTGGGAGGCTCAAATGTTCCTCCTCCGGTTTTTGAATATTGCCACAAGGTCTGTGGGTGCAGATATGAAGTATGTCCCCAGGTCGACTTTGGCAACTGTTGCAGAATCCAGTAGTTTCATCCACAATATCTTGAGCCCATGTACCTACTTATCTTCTAACAGCATCATTTTCCAGCAAATGGCTTGCTGCATTCCTTGTAGGACCAGGAGTCCAATCTCTGTGCAACAGAATAAATGGGCACAAATCTAGCATCTGAAATGACAGTATTCAAAAAGCATTGGTGAACATACTGTCAGTGACTTTAAAGTGGCCATTCTTGAGCAAAAAACTTCAAAGACAGACTCCAGAGTGCATGTGGGGGGGTGGAATTACAAGGGAATAGAGAATCACCATCATCCTGGTTCTGCTGATAGAAGCAGTTCAGTCTATTTGATTCTGCCTCATTGTGCAGTATTTTAGTTCAGCTAGGGATTCCTTCATAGCTCATACACTTACACAGTGTCTCATAAAGGTTTGATTTCCTCTGATCCAGAAAGGCAATTCTTCTGGAAATATTGAATAAGACTGAAATTTTTTGGAATTTGGTGCTGTTAAAACCCTCGCGAAAACATTTTATTTATTTATTGGCTCACTCTTTTCTCTCACAAATGGGGCTCAAGTCAGCATCTGCTAATGTCAAGTAAAAATATATAATCAAAACACAAAACTAGATCAAAGGCTAAAATAAAATTAAATTAATGGCACAGTTTAAAATAATTAGAAGACACCATTTAAAAGCATGCAGTTAAAAATGTAGCTGTTAGAAAGTCACTGTCCCAGTAAATGGTCAATTGACAAGTTTCTAGAGAATGTTGTAGTATATAAGAAATGCCTGAGTATGGCAAAGGATGCTTTGCTATATCCAAGCATTTTTCATATACTATTTGTATTAATCTTGGTTCCAAAGCAAGAAATAGAATAACAATGTTAAAAAGGAGGACAAGCTTTTCTTAGTCTGGAGTTCTACCTAGTGCCCTGCTTGTGTATCCAGGTGGAGAAGAACTCTGCAATCTACCAAAAGAGTAAAAAAAAAACCCTCTTTCCTTCAAGTCTTTCAAATATACAGTAACTTTAAGCAAACATTAAAATGGAAGCAAGAAAGAGACAGTTTTCACCTACTGTCACTACTCAACAGAAGATTCCAGCCAAAAAGCTGCTAGTGAATAGCTAGCCTTATGCATGGGGAAGGCAATCTTTTTCAAAAGAAAAAGTCAGAAAATGGTTGGCAGAAGCTAGAAACCTTTCTGTGCAAAATAAAGGGGAAATGTATTTTTTTAATCTTGTTTATCCAAATATTGACACATTAGTTTTTTCAGGTAATGTGACTTGCCAAATCTTCAAGAACAAGTTTTGAACTAAATAGCTAGATGAGACCTTAAAAGAAACTCTTTTTTATACTGAACCTAGTAAGCTCTAGGAATGCTTTATTTGTTTGAAGGGGCTGCAGTTTATCTGATTTTGGGGGCACGTTGGCACACTGTCAAGGCTTGTCTAAGGAAGTAGCAGAACTCAACCAAGAGGAGAAGAAATTGGACGAGTTGATACAAAGCTGTTCCCATGACCTCAAGCTACTAAAAGAAGATTCTGAGAATCGGAGATATCCTTTTCTTTCAGATGCCTCAACCAACCCCTCCAACTTCTTGGAGAAATCTGACACTTTTCTAATTTCTATAATCTTGCTATAGTATAAATCTGTCTTTTGGCAGTAAATTATATGGTGATATACTGGTGAACATCAAGCATGAGATTTACCTGTAGGTCTTCTAACAATTTTTAAATGGTAGCAAAAGTGCCTCTTTCAGACAAAGCACTACAGGGCAGCAGACCATCTGACACACTAATTTACTGTGTCAGACTGTGTCAATTCCTAATTTTATGTACATTCTAATACCAGTTTGCATGTAAACAGTAAATACCTTGCTAAACAATGTGCCTCACATCTATAGCATTCTTCTCTGAGTTTCTGCAGTTACTACAAGATTTATTTGTTGATAAAAGCTGGAAATTGAACAAATTTTCCACAATCAACATGTGGGAAATATAAGCTAGCAGGCTGTACAAATTGCTTTCTGTTCAGTGTAGATTTAGGTTGCATTAGTACTGCTTTATTTTGGTAGCAGATTCCTTATTTTATTTTATTTTCCTTTTGTATCGTTTATTTTATTTTCAGTTAACCAAGTAGGGAACATGCTATAAAAGGTAGTTTTTTTAGGGGTACATTTTTAAAACATATATTTTATTATGTTAATTTCCTTTGTCTGAAGTACTGCTTCTGAACAATTCTTTAACATAGATTACGTTAGCATACGTTAGGTATGAAGATATTCGAGAAATTAGCAGCCTTAAAGACCAAACTGTTATACTTGTGAAAGCACCTCCAGAAACAAAACTTGAAGTGCCTGACCCAGCAGAGGTAAGAATAATTTCTTTTCTTGCGCAGCACAAATAGTATGGCTTTCTTCATTAAATCAAATGATCAACATTAAACTTAATAGGTAAAATACGCAGTTGTCTTTTTTGCCAAATTTGCATGTACAAGCTTTACTGAATGGAATAACATTGTGAATGACTATAGTTCTGGAGACCAGGGTTTGAATCCCTGCTCAGCCACAGAAACCCACTAGGTGACCTTGGGCAAGTCACACAGTTTTCAGCTTCAGAGGAGGGCAAAGGTAACCTCCCTCTGAACAAATCTTACCAAGAAAAACCCATGATAGGTTCATCTTCAGTTCTCCATAAGTCAGAAATGACTTGAAGGCACACAAGGACAACAAATGACAAGAAATTCTGAAAAACCTTAAGAGTTCTTTCGAAAGTATATCTCCTGTGATTTTCCTTCCTAATGATCATGTGTCAGACCCTTGGGCCTAGAAATCTATTGGCAGCTAGAGCAAGGCTTTGAGTATCAGAGTAACATGGGCCATACTGTACATCAGAAGCAGTTTACCTGCCTCGGTTTGTACCAAAGGAAGCTGCTGGACATTCTTCAGTGGTAGACGCATACAGGGCATACTGCAGTAGGCAGTTTGTGATGTAACAAAGGTATGTATGCCTTGTCTGCTCAAGTCAACTCAGAAAAGTCCATAGCTTGTGTTTTGAACAGACTTGAATTCATTGCCACTCCTGCCACCTGTGAATTCAGAGACAGTGTAACGTCAGGCAGTACTCCTTTTGAAGGAGCACCAGCTATTTCAGCTCAGATTCCAGTCCCTTTCTACTGACCAGCAGTTTACTTTTAGCTTCTTCATCCTTGTCAGGGTCAACATCCAGCATTCAAGGGTATTGATGGCTTCCTAGGTGTTAGGTGACACTAAGCAATAGAATTGAGCACCAGCAACACCTTACTTGAAAGTTCCTTCCCTTTGTTCCCTCTTCCCTCTTTTCTGTTATTTATTCCTTTCTGTCCTGCATGTCCTTTAAGGAGTTCACACTTTTACCCCTCTGCCCTGATTTTATTTTCATAATGACCCTGCAAGGTAGGTTAGGCTAAGAGATGGTAACTGATCCAAGATACCCAGTAAGCTGCATGGCTGAGTGGAGATTTAAACCTTGACTCTTTATAGTCATGGTCCATTTCTTCGGCCTCTGTACCAAACTGGCTCACTTTCAAAGACCCATATTGCCAAATAGAATCTTTCATTGCCAGCCCACTAATGCCAGCTGACTTTCCCTTCTGCCATCTTTACGACTTGTTTGTGAGCCTCTGATTATTTGCTTCCTGTCCTCTGGGCTAGGGGTGCCATATCTGTTCAGTACATCCACTAAGTCAACATAGACAAGAATTCCATGTTTAGTATTATTACTACTAATATATTTGGTTGCACCACTTTGTTTCTCAGATTGGGTATCAAGAGTGAAATACTTTGTGAGGATGCATGTTATTGTTCAGAATCCTGAAGTACCAGTTACGCATGTATAAGTTGCTCCATCAAGGGCGGGTTTGGGGACCAAAACTATAGATTTTGATATGATAAGTCAAGGGTCATTCCACTGAGAGGAAGGTTCCAGTACCACCTCGGGGGGGGGGGGAGCCGCCCCTGGATGCTGCCACCACCATTTTCCCACCCCAGCAATTCAAATAGGTCAGAAGCAGCACTGTGAGTAGAGAGGGCTGGTGCTTTTAGGTTCTCCCGGGACAGAATAACCTTTCACCTGTTGCTACTCTACTCAGAGAAGGGAATGTGGGTTTTTGTTGGTAAAAGTTAAAGTGCAGTTTTAAATAGATCCATGGATATGTGAACTCACATTTTTTGGGTTGATTTTTTGACTAAAATTTCTAGACTTATACATGAATATATACAGTATAGTTCTGAAAGACAGACTAATATCCAGGAAGATTATATGTTATATGCAGATACTATTTTAATTGTTTATGAAACATGAAAACGAGAACAGCAGTTATCTCCTATATATAATGTCTCTGTGTTGAGAGAGAAGCGGGGGAGCAGAAGTGGGGCTTGCTTATTTGCACACTAGAAAAGGAACAATTAATTAAAAGTTTCTGTGCAGAAACATTGTACAGAAGTTTGAAACATGTTAAATCTCAACATGGAAATGGTTCTGATTGGCACACTGTTCTTGATTAAAAGTGGACCATTAATCTCCAGTAGATGCTTGTTGAATTGTTGAAAACTGGGGTTCTTTGTTTTAACAGAATAAGCTGATCCACTTATCTAGTACTCAAGGCCCTATTGAAGTTTACCTGTGTCCAGAGGAAACAGATTACCCCAGTCCAATCAAAATGCAAGATCAAGACCACAATGGAAATATCTCAAGAAACCTTTCCAAAGGTAACTTTTAACAACATGGTGAAATATCCAGTCAGCCCTCAACTTTCATGGGGTTTGGGGCGTAGGATCCCTGTAAAAGTGGGAAGACCGCAAATACCTCTAAGCCCCCCCACCAAACATGCATTCTACGCACACTGCTGCAAAAATCTCCTTCTATGTTGATGACACTGAAGGAAATTTTTGAAGCAGCTGCAGTGACAAGGCCAGCCCATCAGCGGCAGCTCATCCTCCTTGCCGTCTTCCTTTTCTCCATATTCTTTCCCACCAACAGCTCCTGCCTGTTAATAAATTTGTTGTTTTGACACCACAACGCCTCCACTGGATGGAGAGGAGGAGGAGGAACAGAGTGAGCAGGATGAGCTGCCACTGGCCCTGCCCTACAAGGTCTTCCTAGGGCCTTTTCTAGGGGAAGGCTTGGAGATGGCAGAGATGGTGGAGGTCTAATGGATGCAGCCTCAAAGTGATGTTGGAGGCATTGTGGTGCTAAAGCTGCAAAAGAGGGTATGGGCTAGGGCTGTGGGTGGGAAAGGAGACCAAGTGGAGGATGAACTGCTACTGCTGCCTCCTAGCTCTGCGAGGTCTCCCAGATTGAGGGGCTTTTCTAGCTTTGGCAGCAGCTAGTTAAGCTGCAGCTGCAAATTTGTGAATAATCAAATGCACAGGAGTTAAACCTGTGATGAGGACCGACTATGTGGCGTTTCAAGCGAAAGCTCAGCTGAATCTTTGCTTTTAATACGTGATTGAATATGGATACTATGTGAGGGAGGGTGAAGAGGCAAAAGCCTACCCACTTCCATGCATCCTGCCCATAAAATTTCACAACTTTCTGGAAAATCATCATTATTACAACAAATATTCTAAAAGGTTACTATGGGGGGAAAGGTGTGAGATTTTGGGGTGTCAGTCAACCTGGGTTCTTTTTTCAACAATAGTCTGGTCCTACCTTTTATTTGCAAACACCACACTTTGATTTCCCCAAAAAAAAGGCTAGGGCTAAGAGATGCTCTTAGCACCTTACTGGCAGCATCATAACTGGAAGACACAATGCTGTATAGGTGCAGCATCTCAGCTGGCCTCTCTGGCCTTGTCACCCTAAATTGCAAAAGGAAGAGGTTTAGAGAACTGGGTTTCTCAACTCATTTTAACATTGACATTGAACTTTTCTTCAAAGCTGGAAAAATAACTTTTTTTGAACACTGCTCTCAGAATTATTTACTGCCATGTTTATTGTCCAGTTCTGAAAGTTGTCCCAAAATGTAATTTTTCAGAGCTCTGCTTTTATGAACTCAAACCCTTGATCACTTAAAATTACAGTGGCTCCCCTTTCAATGAAATCTTTACCACCACCCCCCCCCACATTTCTTGTTCTGGATCCCGTTGGTCATTAAGATATAAAGCTGTTTTCAACATTCTTAATTAACAAGGCAAACTTTGGGGGAAAAAGATAAAACATTGTATCTAGGGGCCAGTGGCGGCTCATCCTCCTCACTCTGTTCCTCCTCTCCATCCAGCGGAGGCATTGTAGTGTCAAAGCAACAAATATAGTAACAGGCAGGAGCTGTTGGGAAAGAATCACTGCAGCTTGATGCCCTCATATAATGCATACTTGTTGTAAAGGACTTCATAGCTATACTGCTGTTTCTAGTGGCTCCCCTTGAGGTAATCTGTACACCTAGGAAATCTGTCTCCTGCCATTGTTGCCTAAACATGTGCACTCCTGTTCACATGGCATCAAAACCATCTCTTCTCTGAGCTAAGCAAAGCCAGAGTGGGAGATGTTATGTTCTGTTAAGGTGAACACACACAGTAGCCTGCCTGCAAAAATAGATGGAGGAGTGAGGGAGGAATCTTGGAAAAATTACATGTGGAAATCTTCTGTGTCAGTATTTCTCATATTTTGTTTTCCCTTTTTAATGTATTGTAATGACACTTTTTCATAACAGATGCGATTTCTGATGACTCAGGAAGTCTTCACTGTTCAGTAACTACAACAACCATCTCTCCACTGGCCTCTACCACCAACCTTTTGCAGCAGACTGAGGACCAAATTGCTTCAAATTTTGAAGGGCCGTTTGTGAGCCTATTGCCACCTCTGCTTCACGAAGATTATTTGCTTGGCCTTGGTGAAGAAGAAGGCATCAGTGACCTCTTTGATTATGATTTTGAGAAGATGCCTACATTGATGGATGGATTTTTATGCAGCTGATTATTCCTTGCCTCTCTGTTTTCCTTACACCCATAACTTCAAAAAAAAAAAAAAAATGAAACCAGAATACCTGTTGTCATTCCATGTTATCTATCCTCTTATCTCTTAACCTTTGGCCCATTTCAGGATTAGCTTGATATTTGTAAAGTGCTTGATATTTGTAAAGAAATACTTGCTAGAATATATATATAAACAGAAAACTGCAGACTCTCATTAGAGTTACCTTAATCCAAAATTCCAGTAACAACTGGTTAACTGGTTAGATTATAAAGAACGAGAAGGGATGAGTGTCCTTTATTCTGATTTACTGTGTCTACAGGCTTCATCAAGGGCTCAAGAACTGTTCTAGTCGCACATAGACATTCTTCCTTAATATTTCAAGCTGTGCCTTCTATTGAGTGTGTATGTTGAGTCCTTGATTTGTATAGACAGTAATACTAACTGAAAAGGTTAAAAAAAAAAAGAACTTGCAAAGCTTTCTGGGAATGTTTGAATTCTTCTCAAAGCTCCATTTTTTGAGCTAAGGTACTTACCTTTGAGGAGATTAATATCCTCAAATAATTTTTCTTGTAAAATACACTTTAATGTCTTACAGTGCTAGGTGAAACATAGAGATGATGGTGCCAGTATACCACAGAATATTTGGAGCAGCCAAGTACACTTGTTTGTTATTATTTGGAGAACTGAACTCTTGCATATCTTCTCTTTTAGAGAGGAGGGAAAGTGGGCAAGGTAGATTTAATCTGGACCCCTTCACCTCCTACTGAACAGTCATTTGGTAGGATTTCACTTTTCTTTTCCCCGAAGAGCGACTCATGCACAGCCCCATAGGCAGGATTGAGGTGGTGACTTGCGTATGGTATCATTTGATACATTCTGTTGTCCATCCTTCTTGAGAGATTTGCATGAAGGCTTCCACGTGTGTGTTAACTTCTACCTGGATCAAGGTGACAGTTTTCTCTATTTTAAAAACTGGAAGTTAAAAAAAGTATATGTTAGGATGTCTTTTTTTAAAGGTAAAACAAAGATGCACCATTCAGTTTAACTATCTGCAGTGTGCAATAGGACTGGTAGAGAAAATTTGCGGTACAAAGTGGGGCTTTGTGTTAAACTGCCTACTAGAATTGCACTGTGGGCTTTTTCTGCAAAAGGGATATTATTTATGCCAAGCTTCACTTTTCAAAACACTGTGTTTATTTTAGTAGGTTAATTGCCTCTGCTTCCAGTTTTGGGAGCTGATACAAAACTGATACTTCACCCAAAGTGTAAATAATATATCTGTTAGTATTCACTTTATTGAATAATAATTTATAACTTTACTGATATAGTGTATGATCTGAGATGAAAAGAATTCACACCCCAGTTGCATATAATGTTGCCACTTTAGATTAATTGGTTGAATATCCTAAACAGTTTGCATTACCTTTTTTCTATCTGATACTTAATAAAATACTAAAATGTTTGTGTTTTTATATATAAATATATATGCAGGTTTTCTGGTACCACTGAGATGCTGCTACAGACACACATGAAATAGCTGAGTTATAGTATGAAAGTTGTATGATTGAGCCTTGGAATATAATTGTGTAAAAAGGACAACACATTAAGAACTGTTAAACAGTGTTAAGTGTGTTTTTATATATGTACAAACATGTGCATAGTTCATTGGATATTTTAAGTTGTGTGTTCTTATATTTTAGTCATCTAACAATTTTGTACAATAGGAATGACTTTGTAAAACCTGCCAGAGTATTTTATAGCTGGTTTGTAATTTCTTGAGGAAAAAAATATGAATGTGGATCTGTAAATAAAAAAAATACAGTATTTAAAGTTTGTCTTGTGGAGGAAAGTAAAAGTTTTGTGTGATGAGCATGATATTTGGTATGAAGGTATGGTATGAAGGGGATCACTGTGGGAAGAATGAAATGACGGGGGAAACGTCATATGCCATTTTGTACAAATTACATACTTCCTCAATGTTTGGGTAAAGTACTAACTTTGAAGTATGCTAGTTCTACAAATCTGTAAAATAATGTAAAAAAACAAAAACAAAGCCCAGAAACAGCTTTGCTTTTGGAAAGACAACCTGTTCTCAAGCAGTGACCTTGCCTCTTTAAATGTATGTAACTGACAGTTTTTTATGGTATTAAATAAAGCTTTATATCAGTATATAACTGGATTTGAAATGCATTTTACACCAAAGAGGGCATTTGCAAGGGCAGCAAGCAAAACAGTCTTTAATCACAGACTGGGCTGCCAGTGCCGTCTTAGTGGTAAGAGAAACTGGCTGATGTTAAATGGGACTGTATATTGTACTAAAGCTTGCCATTTATTCCACCTGATTTTAAAGATAGTAAAATGTGCTTGGCTATAGCATATGACTTGCAGTTTGAACCCAATTGGGGACTATATGAATATAAGAAGCGTGCTTGCAGTTAGTCTATCCAACCTGTTCTTGTCACAAGCAACTAGCAGTGACTCTCCAGGGCTTCAGCCAGGAGTTACTCCTGCCGTATCTGGGTATTGCAGAGATTGAATATGGGACATGTTGCTGTGTGCCTTCAAGTTGTTTCTGACTTATGGCAACCCTAAGGTGAACCTATCAAACACTGACAGTGTATGATGGGCCCAAGGTCACCCAGTGGGGTTCTGTGGCTGAGTGAGCCCTGGTCTCCTGGGATGTAGTCCAATGCTCAAACCACTATACCACACAGGGTTACATGCAAATCATGTGCTCTGTGGTTAAACTACGGCTGCACCCCTGAAGCCAGGCTATTGCTCAACAGGCTGGTTTGTTCTTCCCATGTGAATACAGCAGCACTGGCAGAGTAATAAGAGACCACTGCGATTTTTATTGTTGGCTTGATTTGAACTGGCTTCTTGCTTCCACTTCTTGTGTGCCTTCAAGTCGTCTTGACTTTGGGTTGCCCATATCACGGGCTTGTCTTGTTCACAGGGGGTTTACTTTTGCTTTCCTTTTTGGCTGAGACAGTGACTTGTCACCCAGTGAGTTTCAGTGCCCAAGTGGTGACTTGAACTCTTCTGGAGTCTGGGTCCAACAACCATTACACCCAGCTGGCTCATTCTTCCATGCTCAGTGCTATAAATATTAAAGTATACCAGATATGTAATATCTTAGATCTTAGAAACTGGCAGGCCAAGAAAGAGAGAGAGAGAGGAGGGTGCCTCAATCAGTAAGGGAGAAACATTGTAAAGTATTGGACCTTTGCATGGAAGTGGGGAGGTAAGAGTATAGAAATTGCGACCGGGTCTGTGCCTTTGCACTGGCTGTACTGTTACAAAAAAGACTGCAATAAGAGAGACATAGTATGTTTTCCAAATTCTATTCCTTACCCTAAAGGTAAGAATTTCCTTTGGAAAATAATGTTGCATTGAGACTAAGAGCTAGGAATTAAGGACCTCAAAAAGTGGTCGAGGAATGGAACTGAACTGGCGCAGCCACGGTCTAATAAATGGGTCGATCTGAACTGAAAGGAGAGGGCCGCCCCTTGGAGTCTGGAATAGCCGAGGCTTATTAAAGAGAAGGCGCTCCCGGTCATTAAGCTTTTCCCCCCTACGAGAGGATCCAGCGCTTCAGAAACGGGAAGAACAGGATTATCTGAAAGCTCAGCAATGGAATTTTGTTTCGTCGATGAGGTTGAGTAGTTCTTAAGGATTTACTATTTCCCCCCAACTCTAGAGGAGTTGGTGGTTGTCTACTAAGCATACAACAGCAACTACAACAACAACAAAAATTGCCAATTTATTTTACTCTGAAAACAGTGATTTCAGTAGGAGTGGTAATGCAGGCTCAGTGCTTGGGCCTTTCCGCACTACACTGTTACAGTGCCATTATTCCGCTTTCAACATCCCCTAGACCCCTCCCTAAACTGCAAACCCCACGATTCCATGATGTTGAAAGTGGAATCACAGCGCTATAACAGTGTAGTGCGGAGCTGGTCCTTGTCTACTAAGAAGCAAGTCCCATTAAGCTTAATGAGGCCCACCCCCGGGTGACTGGAAAACTAGGAGTTATTAGGAACGTGCACCTTTTCTTTTAAACGGCTTTTGCCGGACAGCATTTCGAATGCAAAGCGAAAAAGCGGAATCGCTCTAAAATAGTACAGATATGAGAGGAGAGGAATGAGAAGTAAAATCTATCTTGTTGCTCCGAGTCTTTCTTCAACTCCAGAAAGTTTACGAGGGGTGGAGCGGCACGTGTCGTTTTCTTCCTCCGACCGCCGTCCACTCCTGCAGGAGCAAAGACTGTCGGCGGGACCACTTTTTCCCTCCGTCTTCTCGTTTCGCAAAGCCAAGGGCGACCTATTTTGTCCGTTTTGGCGTGCCGTCCTGTTTCCGACGCGAGAGGGGAGTGGCTACGTCATGGCGTCGCCCATGTGGAACTAGAGGCTCCGCTTCGGTTTCGCAGGTGAATGTTTCAGGTTTTGCCGTGTGTTCGTATTAACTCTTCTTCGGCACCCGCCTCTCTCGCTGAAAGGGAATGTTTTCGTGTTCTGTTTCGGACGGCGGGAATAGGCGGAGCCGGTGGATGGCTTGCGGCTACGGGTCGTCCTTTGGATGGCGGGCCGGGGGCAGACAGTAGTTCTCCGGATGGACTGCACCTCCCATCACTCCCAGCTACTAAAGCCGTCGGCGAGTTGTGCTGGGAGTTGTAGTTCAGCTGCGTCTGGAGAACCACCCTTTTCCCGACTTCCAGGAGTGGGGGCGCGCCGTGTTTTGCGGGCCTCTTTGGGAAAGATACCCATGTCTTGCTTTCTTCTCTCTCTCCCCCACTTTTTCCCGCGTCCTTGGCCAGATTCTAGATGTGAATGGTTGTTAAATGTCGGATAGTCCAGGGCTTCTCAAAGTGGCGGTTAATGAACTGATGCTGATCCATGAACCAGCCACTGCCCATCCCTAGTTTCTAGGAAAGAAAGAAACATTTGCAGCCAGTGTGCGCACGAATATGATGCTGGTCCTTAGTACGTTAAGAAAAAAAAATGCTAGAGCTTCACGTCAAATGAGAGCCAGACTGGTGTAATGGTTTTGTAGTTGGGGTGTGACTCTGGAGACTAAGGTTTAAATCCCTGTTGAGCTGTGGAAACTTACTGGGTGATCTTGGGCAAGTCACATATCCTCTGCCTCCTAGGAAGGCAATGAGAGAAACCACTCTGAACAAATCTTGCCAAAAACATCCTGCGGTAAGTTGGCCTTAGGGTCACCGTAAGTCAGAAAGGACTTCGAGGCACAGAACAACAAGCCATCAAATAGTTTGAGATGCTCTGGACTACTCTTTATGGGAGTCTCACTATAATTCTTGCCATCATTGAAAGCCCCCTCTGTTAACCATCTTTTGAGTGGAGAACTCCATCCTATTTCTAACCTCTTCGCCTGAGGTTCTGAGTAGCATGTCACGCCTGCTGTCAAGTCCTCTTTGAGCCAGAAGTGGGCAACGGGGAGTCACTGTGTGTTGTTGGACTATGCCAGGTAAGCATAGGATGATGAGGGCTCAGAATAGGCTGAAGGGTGACGAGGGCTGATGTGCAACACCATAGGGAGTTAGTAAGATAGGGAAGACGGATTGACAACGAAGGTGATTTTGCTGTAGTTCTGGGCCGAGCGGCAGGACTGATTTTTATGACTGATGGGTTGGACTCTAAAAGGCATAAACATGAAATGATAGTATGTCAACAGAGAGAGAGAGAGACAACCAAAAAAAATGTCGTGCGTTAAAGACTAATGGCTGAGATTCTGCATTTATGCAGGTGAAGTGCAATGTTCCATATGCACATTTGCACTGGCTGCCTTCCATCTTCTTTGGTGGAAGAACGTAACTGCTATGGCCATGTAGTAGTTGAGGAGGTCTTGGGGGTGGAGAAGCAGCTTCTGGCTGTAATTTTGCGGCTGGGCAACGAGGAGAGAGATCACTCTCTCACATCTCCAAGGAGTACATGAGGACTCAGTGAGAAGCTAAGAAAGCAACATCTCCTTACATAAAATCATAGAGTTGGGAAACAGTGTGATAGTGGTTTGAATGTTCACCAGGGGTCTGGGAGATTAAGCTTGATTAAAGCTCATTCAAGGAGACTCATTGGGTGACATTGCCAGGTCACACACATTTAGTCTCAGGGAAAGGCAATGGGAAAACTCCTCGGAATAAATCTTACTAAGAAGACTCCATAATTCAGTTGCTGTAAGTCCAAGTTGACTGGAAGGCACAAAACAAGAGCTGAAGGGGTCTGCAAAACCATTCAGTTTTGTTACAAATGGAACTATAAGGTACTGAACTGTAAGAAACACCTGGACAGCTTTTGTTTTGCCAGCTTTTTTAAGAGTATGCAAAAAACAATAAATGCAGCAGAAATCACCAGTCTGACTCTTGATAGTGTCAAGTGCACAAAAAGAATTTATTTCCATAAACAAAACCTGATGAAAGGAAACCAAGACTACAAAGTGCAGTGTTCTGAGACTGTTCATAGTGTTATGCAAAAACCTTCCTGTCACATAGTTTTTAGAGTAATTTGGAGGAAGCAAATATTTCCCTGAAACATTTTATTCATCATTCTAAGATAAATATTTCATAGTCTATTTTTAGGGTTTTTTTCCAAGGGCGAAAAAAGGCTTTCAAGGACAAAATGGGAAAAAGCAATGGATATAATATATTGTTTTTGTAACTACATAAATGTAGTTATGAATAAGCTATAGAACTGACCCACCCCAAGGCCACCTTAAACTTAAGGAATGTGTTTTGAGTGACAGAGCTTTGTGATACAGGTGAGTAGGATGATGTGGCTAGCTGCCTCCCACTCTGAGTTGTGGTGCAACAAGCCCCCTCCTGTCCCTGAATCAGTGCGACAAGCAGAAGCTTCTGCTCCTTGCACTATGACTCAGGGACAGGATGGGGTTAGCTAAGTCATCCTGAAGCATCTCACTTGCCCATGCTGCAGACCTCTGTCATTCAGAGAAGTTCTCTTGAGTTTGAGGTGGATTCTGGGGGTTATTTACAGTTGTGGCAATAGTGCTATGGTTGTGAACCTATAGTATATCTGAATATACAGCAGTTTTGGATCCATAGCTAAAGGTCATTAATCTGTAACTGCAATGCAGGATGCATTTTCCTAATTTTTCTGTGTGTGTGTGTTTTTTTTAAATTTAAAATCGGCAATCACATTACAAGACTTGTACAAATCATGGATTGAAAGCACGAGCCTGTTCCATCTAATGGGCTGTTTTGGATATTTCAATCATGGAAATATTTCTTTGGTAAAATTGTAGCAGACTGTGGGTCCATGCAGTCTCCTCTCCATACCCTTATGGTAGGAAAGTACCAAGAAAAGCAAGAAAACTTTCAGGGGTTTTCAGTAAAGGTCAGGAAGAACTGGAATTTAGGGAAATTGTTTGCACTAACATGGGATCTTCTTTTACTTCTTTAATTTCCAGGGCTCTATTCTAGGTAGAATCCTGTGTGTAATGTGCATATATGTGTGTGACAGACACGAATGTATACAAGATATACATTTAGATGAGCTGTAACTGTCGAATTTTTGAAAAATGTATTAAGATTACGATTGTATCATCATTTATGAAGGAGTTATCCTCATTGACTCAGCGGGACTTAATTCTAAATAGGCAGATATGGGTTGCTGTTAATGGAGGTTTGTGGAAAGTGCATGATTTACCATTAATAATTTTCTGTTATTTTAAGTGTGAATGCTGAAGCTTGAAAGATACTTTGTAAATTCAGGTGCAGTTTTATTGCAGGAAACAATTTAGTGTTTTCTGCTCTCTTTTAATTTGGTAAGCCACCACAGTTGGTAAACAAACCAGAGGACTTTTTCAACAAGGTATACAAGTTTACTAGGGCTTGTATTTTTAACCATCCAAGATTGGATAAGATTGAAAATACCTCATATTTTAGGCCAGTGATTCTTAACCTTTTCTTTACTGGAGACCTCCTGCAAATATAGTTTGTTGCTGGGGATCCCAAGACTTAACTCAAGGTTTAAATGTTTAAATTTAGATTTAAATATTGAAATATTTATTTATTTATTAAAGGCTTCTGAAGACTAGGATTCAAATACCTGCTCAGACACTCAGTGACCCTGGGCAAGTCACATTCTCTCAGCTTCTGAGGATGGCTAAGGCAAACCCTCTCTGAACAAATCTTGCCAAAAAACAAAATAAAACAAAAACCTATGGTAGATTCACCATAAGGTTGCTGTAAGTCAGAAATGACTTGAAGGCACATAACAACAAAATGCTCCTAACAGCGGAGGTTCTTTCTAGCCATCATGTCTCTCCCCTTTGAAAACTGAGTTGTAGTGACCCTAAGGTGAACCTATCATGAGGGTTTTCTTGGCAAGATTTGTTGCCTTTGCCTTTCTCTGAGGCTGAGAGAATGTGACTTGCCTGATGTCACCCAGTGGTTTTCCATGGCTCAGTGGGGATTCAAACCCTGGTTTTCAGAGTCACAGTTTGGGTGCGTGGAAATGCCTGCTGCTATATCCCTTTCGTTAAGAACATGGCAGTGGGGGAGGGATGCAGGTGCTGAAACTTCTCCCTTGTTTGTAAACAAGGGATCAGTTTGGGCACGCACACATGCCGGCTGCCATGTCCTTTTCATTAGGGACACAGCGGAGGTGTGTGTGTATGTGCCGAAACTGCTTCCTCATTTGCAAATGAGGGAGCAATTGGGATGTGTGCATATGCCTGCCGCCATGTCACTCTGTGCCCACACTCCCTGCTGCTGTTTGCTTGACAAAAGGGACACAGCAGCAGGCATGTGTGCATGCCCAAACTGCTCCCTTGTTTGCAAACGGGGGAGTAGTCTTGGCACCGGCACTCCCCACTGCTGCATCCTTGTTGCTGCCGCACTGCTGTTGGTGTCTAGTAGCAAGTGAGAGTTTCAAGTTAAGAACCACTGTTCTAGGCAAATTCTTTTTAAAAATCTATTGCTGTCCATGTAAAAAAAAATGGGAAAAACACATGGATGCTTGTAGGGAAATTGCTGATAGCTCTTATGTGGAGTTCATGGTAAACGACAGCTCAGTCCTCAAAATATGCAGTTATGACCCAATGAATTTTTTTGTTTCTGGCAATAGATGCTTCCACTGACAGATTTCTAGTCTGAATTGCATTGATATTTTTTCTTACTTAAAATTCACATTCCTACCTTGGTGGCTGCTGTTTAAAATGCTTTGCTAATTCTTGAGGTGCTTTCTATACCTGCATAATTTCTGAGGACTGCTGGTCTGGTTTTGAGTTATTTTATACCTTGTATGAATTTTATGGCCTAAATACCTGAAAGGCATTAGGTGCTGTAGCATATATTTCAGAAAAAGGAACTGGCAGAACTGCAAGTTATTTCTTGTCTGAGAAAACCTAGGAAATTCATGGATTCACTATAACTTGACAGGTGACTTGAAGGCACATATACACACATGAATTCTGTATGACTTCTGTGAGCTTCCTAAAGAGGGATTTTCTGGAAGGTGGCATAAAAATATGGAGTTTTCCAAGTATAATATTTGGGGGATCTTAAAAATTGTGCTGTTACATAAATTTGGCTTCAGTAGCATTGCTTATATTGCAGAGTACATGCTCCATTGTTAAAAGATATGAACAGTTTTTATTTATAGTGACCTAATGTTCTGTGGTTGGTTAGCAATAAAAGCGCAGAAGTAGTTAGAACAGAATTGTTTTGTATTCTTGCTCTCCTATCTTGAACATTCATCTTTTGTAGAAAATGTCTGTGACCTGCAATTCTCTCCTTGAAGACATTGAAGATATTGTGTCAGCACAAGATCCAAAGCCACATGACCGGCAGTTTGGGAGACAAAGCGTTGTTCCTAAGGTGCGAAAACACCATTCACAAAACAATGTAGAAGTGGATGATGATCCCCCAAGTGACAGGTACGTTTTATCTTCTAAAAGAAGTTGCCAAGGCGAGGTAGAGAGGTAAAAGTCAAGCAAGTTTGAAACCTGTTGATAATTTTAAAAATTTAATTCTTCTCACATCTGCTTTCTTTTCTGTTCTTATAATTTTATCACTGTTAGGTTGAAAGGCTGATGCAGGGCTTATCAGTGCTACTATTATTTGAACAACATGTACATAGAAACAATCAAGAAATAATATGTTACTGTAGTTTCTTTCTAATACGATATTTACAAGCTTTCACAATTATTTAGTGGTTGTAGCCTACTGTGGCCAAACATTTCTTATGGGATGAAATTAACATTATTATATCTCTTTGTTTCACAGCGTTATTCCAGGTATACAAAAAATTTGGATACGCACGTGGGGGTGTTCTCATAATAGCTCAGATGGAGAATATATGGCTGGACAGCTGGCTGCTTATGGATACAAAATTACAGGTAATGAGCACAACGCATTTGGTTTCTTTCACAGTGTTCAGCTGTATATAGAAATTTCAATATCTTGTTCTGTTTTTAATTTACTTAGTACAGTTTCATATCCCACCCCTCACAATGCATATCATGCGAAGGCAGCCAGACTGTAACACTGGTAAATGTGCACTGATAAAGTAACAATAACAACAATTTAATAGTATTGGAAGGTACATGTGAAGGGAGAAGCTGAGCAAGCCTGGGCAAGGCCAGCCAATCACAGCCCAGTAGAGAGAGGCTTATGGAGGTGGGGAAAGAAGAATATAACCCAGAGGCTTCTCTGTAAAAGAATGAGTTAGGGTGGTCAGAATAGAGAGTTACACCCTAACACCCTAATAGAGTTAGGGTGGTCAGTTAGAAAGAGAGGAATTAATAAAATCTGGATAGGGTTCTGGGAGCTAGGAATGTGGAAAGAGTTTGGGAATTTATGTTCAACTGAACTATTATATGGTAAATCTGTACTGGTTTCATTTTCTACAACTGTATCTGAATGTTTTTGTTTAAGAAGTGAAAGGGAAAACTCGTCATGCTTTACCACTCTGATCAACACAGCCACTTTGCCAGGATAGTGGTCACCTTGAGGCCCAAATACCAGATCGAGGGAGGGATCTTGAGGGTAAAAGGGCAAGGTGAGTGATAGGAGCCCAAGGACTGGAACTGCAGGGCGAGCTAAAGTAAAGGTTCCATGACAGTATGCGTTAGGATCTGTCCCACAGGGCAGTAGAGTTGATAGATGGCCCTGTGGAGGGAGGGACCAGTCTAGCTGGAGCAGGCCGTGAGGTAGACTTTGCCTGCATCTTTCCTTTTTTTCTTGGATCTGTGATAAGATGTAGCATGTACAGTCTCTGCAGATGAGAACTGCTTGATTTACAGATGCATCTGTAGTAGGAAGACTTTATTGTGAGGAAATTTTTGTTGGAAGAAAGCCTAGAGAGTTATCTACTTTGCTATACTGACACAGTGTCTGAGCTGATAGACTAAGCTTGTAATTATGGTTGCATGTTGTTCAAGGAGACCCTACCCCTATTGTGTACCAACAGAAGGCAGATTGAGAATTCTCCAACAAGTTATACAAACTAGAACAGATTTTCTTATTTATAATTCTGTTATGCTCTGTGTACTGAGTCTTGGCAATACTGTTGAGCCCCTAGCAGTCTACATGTTGGAAATTTATTTTCATAGTGAGACAGAAATATTTTGAAAATAGAAACTGAAGCAACCAACTTTTCAAGTTGTATAGTATGGAACCCTGCGTTGTGTACCGAGTCAGACAGAAGTGAAGAAGTTGAGGAGCAGAAATGCAATACAGCTCAAGTCTTTGTTAATGAAAGCATGAATAGAAGTGTCATACAGATTAAATAGTTAATCTTTCTTAACTTGCTTTAAAGAATTTCTTCACCTTCCCAGGCTCACCAGCTGGTCTCTTGTGTAGAAACAAAACCTTGTGATAGTGGGGTATATATCCCTTTGGAAAGGTTTTCATCTTTGAAAACACCTTTTCACATCTCAGTGAGATGTCTCTTTCATTCTAACGGTGATGGTATTTTGTATTACAGACTACACAGTCAATTTGTTTCAGTCGTCTTCAGAGCAGTAGAGGCTCCATATTTGTTTTCTAAAGTGTGGCCACAACTAGATATAACAATAGATCATGGGGCAGCATAATGTCATGACATAGTTGATGAATTATTAAATTTTTCTTGAAGATTTTAATAATAATAAGAGTGAATTAAATCGAGTTTTTCTCTGATACAGCATGCGTTTTCTAAACATTGGTGGAAATGTAAGCGCTGAATAATGTTCAGTTATACCTAAGTAGCATATTATATATATTGTTCCATTTTTATAAGCATGCATAAGCTTATACCTCTTTGCACTGTATACATTCTGGCATCCTTTCCCTTTTTTTACCATTAGCAAGAATATCGTTAAACTATTTCTGCAGCTGTGATAGTTTGTGAGGCTGAGTATGAAATGAAGGTCTGCAGGTTTTTTTCTGGGCTTGTCTTGTTTGAGTGGATACCAGGTATGGACGTAATCATATGGTAAAGACAGTCCTTTATACATTGACGACTTTGAATGTTAATAGTGGCACTTTAAGTTCGGCTTGGAAATTAGCAAAATAGGATTAATGCCTTCTCATTTTCTGTCCTCCACTAGCATCTGGGCAGTCATATATTCTGCTGATTGTATTCTTCAACCATTTGGTTGAGGTGGTCATAGATCACATTTTATTAATTTAGAAGACAGATAACTGAATAATTCTGAATGCTGGTTGCAAACCAGCTTGAGCTGGTGAACAATATTTGTGACCGCTGCCACCATCTGGGCATCTCCATATAGCTATGAATCCAAAAGCATTATCAGGCTATGTAGCTGAACCTTCAGAGGTACTGCAACTCCACCCAAGATTTGTTTCTTTCTATTTCCAGGATAGTTGACCTCCTAACACACAGAATCTCCATTTTGTTGGTGTTAAGTTTCAGTTTGTTCACTTGCATCCAATCCATTATTGCATTTAGATGCTTATTCAGGAGTTCCTCCATTTCCCTGGAGATTTTAGATGGGAAAGAGAGAGAAAGATTTATATCATCTGCATATCGGAGGGTATACTGATCCAGACCTCTGGAAGACTTCAGCTAATAGCTTCTTATACATCATGAAAAGTGTGTGTGAGAGAATGAAGTTCTATGACACCACACAAGCAGGTGGAACAAGAGTCACCCAACGTTACATTCTGATATCAGCCATCCAGAAAGGACTGGAGCCACTAAAGAACTATGCTTTCCAGACCCAAGCTACAAAAGCAGGACAGAACGATATCAAGGTCAGATGAAAAGTGGGGAACAAGAGGGGAACCTTCTAGTCTTATTTTAGCATGAGCTAGATCAGATGTCAGTGAGAGGTCTAGAAACCAGGAGATTATATGGCACATTCTGGGTTGGGGTGATCAGTAAAGATATTGGAAAAAAACCTGCCAGATACAGCTGTCTGGTGTGACCACATTTGGAATATTGTACATTCTGGTGGCTGCATCTCAAAAATGACTTTGAAATGTGAAGGGTTAAGAAAATAATCGAGGATTGGACCAACGATCAGCATTTGGAGCTGTTTGGTTAGGAAAAAAAATGAACCAGCACATTGTAGTGGTTTGAACATTGGATTACGAAGCTAGAGAACAGGGACTGAATCCCCGTTTTGCCATGGAAATGCACTGGTTGACCTCAGGGTAGTCACACACTCTCATTCTCAGGGAAAGGCAAAGGCAACCTCTCTCTGAACAAATGTTGGTATGAAAACCCCTGTGATGGGGTTGCCATAAGTTGGAAACAACTTTAAGACATAGAACAACAAAGACTGAACATGAAAGAGATGTGTAAAATTATGTGCGATGTCAAGAAAAGGCTTACAGAAGTTTTCTTTATCAGTATGAGAATTCATCAACTGAAGCTAAATGGTAGAAGAGTCAGGTGAGGAAAAAAGGAATAGTTCTTCACACAGTGCATAAACTGTCAAATTTGCTTCTGCAAATTCTGTTAATAGCCACCAATGTGAGCAGTTTTAGAAAAGAATTATAGGAATTCATGGCTGAAATTCTGTTGCTGTTTGCGCAGCCTGAAACTTTCCTGGGTCTGCAGCATACTCTGAAAATCTGGGAAGGTAATAGCTTGGCTTCTCTTTTCTCCTGGCTGGATAAGTGCAGCCAGTGCTGCCCGTGTGCTCCCCACCCTCCTCTGGCAACTAAATAAGGGTCAGTGCAAGGTTTGACAAGCTGCCTGATATGGAAGGGGAGGAAGAAAAGACCAGTAAGTAGAGAACTGTACAGGATCCCAACCTAAAACCACTAATCAAAATGTCTGTATATTACAGTGGGTCCTCAACATCCTCTAGGATTTGGTTCCAGGACACCTCATGGATGCAAAAATTCAGAGATGATCAAGTCCCATTGCATACAGTGGCGTCCCTTATATAAAGTGGCAAAATCAAAGTTTGCTTTTTGTATTTTTTAAAAAATATTTTCAAGCCATGCTTGATTAAATCTGTGAATACAGAATCTGCACATATGGAGGACCTATTGTACCTCTAATTTCAAAGGTAGGGAGAATCGGCCAGGTGGCAATAACCATTATTACTTCTTGATTTTGGCGGTCATAGGTGTGACCTGAAACCTACATTATATCACATACAACCTAATAGCTTAGGGAATTTCCTAACTCATCTTTAGCAATCCTGTTGAAGCCCTGATTGACCTCTGGAATGGAGAGGTGGCTTAGTCACTTAAAATGCTTGCTCCTCAGTGTCCTTTGCATGCTCATAATTTACCTTCATGGTGGAACTAATGGCAGTGGAGAAGCAGGGAAGAATACCAGAGAAACCATGGCTGAAAATTCATGCTGAGTATCACTGAATACATGAAAAAACACGTGCAGAGGAGGAGCCTGCTTTGTGGGTATGATGGTGGCAAAGAAACCTGTCGGTGCTTAAGGATGTGCTGAGTTCTCAGCTTCAGGTTTTTCTAAATGAAACAAATTATCTAGATATATATCAGTCTGCATCTAGGGTAGTTTGTGAGACCAAGAAAGCTTTGCTTCCCTTGATGAACTGTCTACTTTGGGAACTAGATAGGAGAATGCATCCCAGTTAGTTTTGGCCTTCTCAGAGTCTGTTGATACCTTTGACAGTGATATCCATTTTGGGAAACTCACAGGCACAAGGGCCAAGATGCTAGACAGTCTTTGGCCCCTGAAGGACCAGCTTCTAAGGGTGCTGGAGGATTTCTGTTCAGTACCTTTACTGTTGGTTTATCATGTTCCTCAAACTTCTGTCTTGTCAGCAGTTCTGTTTAACATCTGCATGTTGGGAAGGTCATTTGAGATGTCAAGTGCCAAAGCATCACCAGCATGGAAGTGATAGCTAACCTTCACTCTTCTGTTGCTCAACGTTCTAGGTGTCTACAGAGATGCTAAACCATGGCTTTGAGAAGGTTGTGAGCTTAATGTGGGCTAATAAATTTAAAATGAACCTATATGAGATAGAGCTGCTCAGGCCTGGCCTCACTCTTGGTGGTAAGGTCAGGAGTGCCTTTTCCCTGTTTAGGCTAGTATGTCAGCTCTTCCCATTCCTGGAGAAAGCAGCTCTGACTAGACGAACATATGCCTTAGTTGTACCATATCTAGAGTTTTGAGGTGGATTCCTTTTTAGAATTGAATTTGAAGAATATTTCAGTGATTACCTTCAAAGCTCTAAATTATTTAAGAGCATGGTATTGGAAAGAACTGTCTTCTCCCATATAGGCCTGTCTGCTGGTTTAGATCATATTCAGAGGCCCTTTTTTTGTCCCAGCAATTCTAGAATTATACTTAGTTGGGATTAAGCAGAAGGCCTTTTTAGTGGCTGATCTTAGCCTTTGGAATCATTCTTTGAAGTGTATCTGCCTCACTTCCTTGTTTAGGAAAACATTTAATATAATTTTTAACTTGCTGTTTTAATCTATTACTGTTTTGTTCCTGTTCTTTCTAGCTGTGTTGAACTCCCAGGAGAGAAGGACTGGGTGTACATATTTTTAAATAAATGTTTTAAAATAAATTCAGTTAAGACTCTTATTGCATGCAGGCTTTATTTCGTCAACTTTGTTCCCCCCACCCCGCCATGTATCTTTTAGCCCAACGGTGAAGAAAGTGAGATGCAGTAATATGTGGCCTCCAACCTCCTTTCTGCTGTCCATCCTCAGACCAGCACAATTAGGAAAATAAAAATACTTGCTGCCTGGAGCAGCAGTTTCCCTGCAAACACTTTCTGATCCCTCCAATTCACAGGAAGTCAAAATACGATATGAAATTCCAGTCATTACTGGGAGCTGTTTTTGGATGAAAATATGGCAGTGCAAATAAATGCCTGTGGGGAAATCAAGCTCGCCATAGTTGCCCATCCCCATCTGGCCTGATCAAGGATTCCTCCCCATTAGTTAATATAAGGAGATCTTTTCTTTTGCTAAGGCTTATATTGCACCTTAGAATGCATAGCAGCTAAAATCACATCATTAGTATAAATGTCTGATAAAACTTGTGGTGGATAGCCTGGTTTGTTGTTGTGTGCCTTTAAGGCATTATCCAGCTTACAGCAACCCTAAGAGGGACCTGTCACTGGGTTTTCTTGGCAAGATTTGTTCAGATGGGGTTTGTCTTTGCCTTCCTCTGAGGCTGACAGAGTATGATTTTCCCAAGCTTACTCGGTGAGTTTCCATGGCTGAGCAAGGATTCAAACCCTGGACTTCAGCGTTGTAGTCCAGCGCTCAAACCACAGCACCATGCTGACTCCCTTAGAAAAGTCTTGTACTTGGTAAATTGATTGCTTGTATTGGGCCTGCCTTAACTTCATCTGTCATTAGGTTTTTTTCTTGTCTTATGGTAAGTCCAGCTTAACTTTTCATAATGTTATTTATATATTTTTTTCCATATACATCTCCAGTCTGCCTACACTTTTCGATAGTTTATTGATATCTATAAATTATAGAGTATTGTTAAGTTGTGTTATGACATCAGGAAATTCTTATCTATAGCAGTAATGGGCAAAGTGAGACCCATGGGCCACATGTAATCCTTGAGGTCCTAGATTGAAGCCCCTGAACTCCACCCAATCTCCAGAGTCCCCCCCAAATCAGAAGTGACATCTCTGACTTTCTGTGTCTAGTTTGACTGGGGGTTTTTTGAGCGGTGGAGGGGGGCTTCTGGCAGGATGGCATACGGGGTTTGGACTGCGTACGTGTTTTTTCGTAGTTTTGAGCCCCTATGAGAAGAATTTTTTTTTAGGGGGTTTACTGTGGCTTGTAACCTGCCAAGGGCATGTGGGAGGAAAACTTGACCCTCATCCCTTTCACATTTGCCCACCCCTGATTTATAGCATATATTTTGGAAATTAAAAAATGGCTCTTAACCAACAAGAGAAAATAATTGTGAGAGTTGCAATCACTTTTTAATAACTAATATTTGTAGAACTGTGAAATGTTAGCAAGCTGTAGGTGGCAGTATTGGATAATTTGTGTTCAGTGTCATTGGTTTACTTAGAAGCTTGCCTATATGATTTTGTTTTCGAGGTAGTTGTTTAATAGATATGTCATTCTCCTTACTTCCTTTTTAATAAGAATATTTTATAGCCTCTAAGTAGGTATACAGTTGTGCTTCTTTGAATTTTTTGTGGGGAGGGCGGGAAAATGGCAAATAAAATTGATTGGAATTTTAACTTCACATATGGCAATGAGGTTTAGATGCATACTAAATGACTAGGAAAGAAATATTGAGATTGTAGTTAATATCTCAACCAAAACATGGGCCCAGTGTGGTGTTGTGCTGAAGAAAGGAGATTTCTTAGTGGGATTACTGAAAAATTATTTGGTCAGTATAATAATGCTCTTATGCAAATCCATGTTGCAGTCACATTTGGAAAATTGTGTGCAAATGTGGTTGCCCCATCTCAAAAAAGACACAGAGCTGAAAATGATGCAGAATAATGTAATCAAGAGTTGGAACATCTTTCTGTCAAGGAAAAGGAAAAGTGTTTGCTCTGTTCAGCATAGGAAAAATGGAGTATGTGATTATATAATTTGAGGATTTCAAAATTACACATGTTGTGGTAAGAGGAAGTGGAGACTGTCATTTCTCACTCTTTTGAGATTAGCAGTTCATTGATTTGGGGTAGATTCAGTTGAAGGCATTAGAGAATTATCACACAATGTGATGATGGCACCATGGCTTTAAAACCAGACAACACAGTTTATTGAGGGACAGATCTATCAGTGGGTATCAGTCATGATATCTAAATAGATGTCAAGATGTCATGGTTTGGTTTTGACTATATCTTGGGAGATCTGTAGACTTAACCATCTTGGGGTAGTTATTCTGTCTCAGCCTGACCTGTCTCACAAGTTATTTTGAGGATAGTTTGTGGAGAAGATTCATGTGGAGGGAGAATCATTTTTCTTCTATGTTTCCAGTATCTTTCATATCCTAAGCCTGGCAACGCATGTATTTTGTGGCCTACCTCTGTGCTGACTCACTGTTGTTCCAGCCTTCAAGACCAAAGCAAGTTAGGCCCTGATAGTTTGGTGTTCTTATGGGAAATTTTCTGCTTCTTTGAAGTATTAGAAATCTGTGGCTAATCAGCTGTAATTGATCAGTGGGCATTACCTGAGTATAAAAGCTGCAGGCTTGGGTTAGCCTCATGTCTTGCATCACCTTACTTTTGTCTTGTGGTATTTGTTCTTTCAGTCATGCATTTCTGCTCTAGTGGGGCCTATTTCTTAGACTAGGGTTGACTAAGACTTACTGGGTTTGCCTGTTTATACATTTTTCAAACATTGCTCTGGTTCTCTCACTGTTTTTATTGCTATTTTCCCTTTTCCTTACAAATAAAGCCAATTACAGGTTTCTGGGTTGGGATTCTCATATTTGTTAGACACTTAGGGGTGTCTAGTAAGGCCTGGGAATCTCCTGGTCCAGGCTAGGCTTAATGAAGGGAATGCTGGCAGTCTACCTGTGTGGACAGTCTTAAAAGGCTATTGGGATATGTCATGGCGTAAATTATATTTGATTTGATTTAATCAGATGTCTGTATATTATCTACAGTTTTGAAGGCAGGAAAATTCAGAGGGAGAAACGACCATTAGTCTTTTTTGTCCGAGCAGTCCTAGGATATGACCTGAAACTTGCTCCAGGTGCACGCTAATGGGTGCAGTCTTATCTTTGGGGGAACCTCCAGATTTGCTGTGGCTATCCTGTTGAAGCCTTCTAGCTGAATTCTGGAATGAGGAAATAGGCTGAGTGTTTGACATGATCGCTAACTTACAGTATTGATTCCTTCTTGCCCTACCTGCACTGTTTGGAGTTTTTGCACTCCTTGACACAATGGCTGGAATCTTCTTGGTTAGTCCTGACCAGATTAGACCTCCTCAATTCTTTAATGAAGGGTAAACACATGGGTAAATAGATTCAGTGACCCCTTCTACTTGGGGCTAACAGTAGGTTTTAGGCCCTTGAACTCACTGCATTAATGGGCAGGTATAAATGTAACTAGTTAACAGATTAAAACTCTTCAGATTCAGAGGCAGTGTTAAGTACTGGTTGGTTGGTTAGGGAGACAGAGTGGATGTGGGCTTGACTGGCCACTGTCACAAGTGGAATGCTGGAGTAGATGGAACAGGGCTCTTTGGACATTGCTTTTAATAAGCTACCAATGCTAATGTGTCTGTGATTAAACATAGTATCTGTATTACCATCGGTTGCTGTTTAAGACAATCAGGTGATAGATGGATCTCTCCAACAGAGGGGTTTATTTAACTAAGTTATTTAAATTTTCATTGTTCTGCAAAAATCACCTATTACATTTCTTATTGTGTAACTAATTAATGTCTAATATGCTATGTAAAATACTCATAAGAGCTAAAGCTTTTGTTGTTCTTGCTTGGGATACTGACATTTTGTTTAGTTTTTAAGAAACTATTTCAAGGTTACAAGGTAGCCTGCCAGAACTGATGTGGTGGAGGCCATAAATGTTTCAGGGAACATTTTTTTATTTCATTAACTTTTAACTGCCTCTCTTAAGAAGTAGTAAGAATCTTTTTCCCTCCTCTACAAAATCCAGAAGGTAGGTCAGCTAAATGTTGTTGCTCAACAGGTGACTTTGATGGGTTGTCAAAGACTTCATGATTTGGGTTGCCAACAGGATGAATGTAGTTCAAGCTTTGTGCTCAGTGGCATACCTCTGAATATTTTTGGCATTTTTGTTCCACCACAATGAAGCATTATTTTGTATAAAAGCAGAGGGAGAGACTCCCACTGAGCAGAAGACACCGACATTTGTCTTGTATGTCAAATCCTTGGCACTGGAGCTTACTTTCAGTGCACAGCAACTTTGTCTTGGATGACTATAAATAGCTTTTTGACTTCAGCCAGCCAAAAGTGAATTGCAGTTGATTAGTAAAAGGTACTGCAATATAAAGGAGTGAGGTTTTTTGGCTTGGTTTTTAATACAAGCCAGATCTCTTGGCTGCTCATATATTTTTAAGACTTTCAGACCTTGAAAGTTCATTGGCTAGATTTCAGGGACAAACCATGCTTGCTCATTTATTCTGAAATATGGTTGTTTGCTGTACTAGAATCCTAAATTGCTCTTGGCTTTTAAAATATAGTTGCTTGTTTGTGGTGTGGTATCATCCTGTTCTGTACAGATCTTTTCGGATTTACCTGTCACTGGACTAGGAAAAAGAATATCAATGCATTTCATGCATACAGAAGGCTGAATTTGTACTATTCAGTCCTGTGAAATACTGAATTCTTTACACTTAGATTTCAGTCATTTGCAAATCTTAAATGGTGTGATTTGAAAGGGAGTTAATTCGTTATCAGAATGTTTTAGAAAAAGTTGGGGCTATGCAGAATTTGTCTTTTTTAGTATAATTTTTAATGCTAATTAAACTTACATAGGAATAATAGAATTCTTCACCTGCAACTCTTTCACACTGTAGTTCTATTCAGGAAAGGACTGTGCTAGCTTTTCCCCAGTCTGATGTCTCTGTGCATGTGAGATCAACTGTGATGGGAATTTATATGAGCAATCTGTCTGCCATATTGAGCTAGCATTTTTTCCACTGAATAAATCTTGGGAGAATATATCAGTGCTAAAACCAGTGCATTACTATCTCTCTACCTGTTAACTGATGTAAATAAAACACTGTTGCCTTAAATTACCAGTTGTCATAAAATCACTGTTCCATGTCTTGGCTTTGAAGGGGCTGCATTCAAGGCTCTCTTCTCTAGGTATTGAATGAATCTGCCATCATGTGCTGTTGAAAACTTGATGGTAATAAACCATCACATTTAGTTAATCCGGAAGGTTAAACTTGTTTTGGATTAATTGATTTAGATCAACTGCGTGTCTAGCCTCCCCTGCATGCGTCAGATGGTGAATTGGTGCATTTTGGTGTCACTTACAGGTGCTCAGTACTTCTCAAAGGCAGCTTCTCTTATAAAATATAGTACAGCATTCTTTTAGGTGTGAATGATATCTGTCAGTTCCCTACTTTTAGTAAAGGTGTTGGGGGTGCATATGAGATGACCTGTTATATACCACATAACTACCAACTTTGTGCCTCACAACCGTATTGGATCCAGGTTGCACAGCATGCTTGGGATTGGGATGAACCATGGCATTCTACTTTAATTTCACATGTAAAATCTCCTTACTGGCTTGGAGATGGTGATGGTTGTATTTCCACCTGTTTTAACAATAGTTAATGATGACTAGAATTTGATCTCATCCAGGCTTAATGCTAGCCAATTAAAGCTTTGGTTAAGTTCATTGCTGGTATGTAACTCCTTGGCAATTATATAAAAGTTATAAGAAAGATCAAGGAAGTTGTTGGAAATGTAAAGAAGAGAGGGGAACTATCTGTCATATGTGGTGGTCATGGAAAGTAGCAAAGAAATATTGGAAACAAACTCATAATACAATCAGAGAAATTTTAAGTGTTTCTTTTGAAATGAAACATTTCAGAACATTTCAATCTTAAATATTATTGATAAAGATTTAGAAATGAAAGTAAATAGCAAATTATAATTATATATGATAACCACAGTAGAAGTTTTGTATAGAAATTTCTTTCTTAATTAAAAAGAGATGTCATTAGACATTTATAAAGATTTTTTCAAGGTTTAAAAATGTATAAATGGAATGTATATATGAAAGAGAAGGATGGAAGGATGTGTAAATATTTGTATTTTGTTGAATGAAGAATTCATATATGTATTTGATTTTTTTATATAATAAAATTATTTTAAAAAGTAAAGCTTTGAATTTTTTAAAAAATGAAGCTTGGTTAAATAATGTTGAATAATGCTAATTGTTAGTGTGATGTTTAATGACTATTACAGCTAATAGGGTAAACTGTGCATCATTGAGTCGTCTTAATCATGGTCCAGGGGTTGGGAGCATTAATAGTTACATTGTCCATTTGTGTGCTCCAGCACAATAATGTTATTTTCCAGGAGGTGGCACTGTTTCTGCTTACACTACTCATACTGTAGAAGGGCTTCCTCATGCTGACTTCAGGAAAATGCTGATAATGGGTTAAGATATTAACTTTTATTAAATGTAGTTTTCAGTTTTGTCACACCATACACCAAATGAGAAATAAATTTGTAGTTCAAGAGCAGGCTTTTACATTACTAAGATTAGTTTATATTTTTCAAGGTAATCTCTATTAAATGGTGATTAATTGTCATTGAGCTTGTTGCAGTTATTCACAGAACAGCATTCCATATCTTTGTCTTCTATAACATCCTATCAGATATATATTTTTTGTTGCTTTATATCATTTCTTTCATAAATAAATTCTCTTTAGCAAAACCATATCACCAAATGATTGTGTTACTACATTTCCCCATTTCAGTGTAACACAGATAGTGTGAAGAAACGATTAAGAAAATCGGAACTGAAAAGCTAGTGACTTTTTTGCGCTACGTAGAAAAATGCAGAAAATAATTGACGCCTTCTTCCATTACTGAAAATCTTCAGAAGCATCCATTCATGGAAAGAAAATGCATTCAGACTGAGCTTTCTGGTGTTTTAGCATATTAGCAGCATGCTTCAGATTGGACTTTCACTGTCCAATCAGAGTGGCATACGTTTGTGCTTTTTCATTACAATCCATGTTAGCTAGTGATTCTTACTGATAAGCTAGTGATTCTTACTGATAAGTAGACAGTACTAAACACTTCAGCTTTTGCTTATTATAAAGGCTTGAGCGTCTCATCTTACCAAAAAAAAAAAAAAAAAAAACCCACTGAGGTATGATACATTTTGTATAATTTCCATTTATATATACGTTGTGAAAGTTACTTTTTCGTATGTGGATAGATCTTCTATAAAAGAGATTTGTTTTGTGGCTGCAACTTATCTCCCTTTTCAGAATTACAGTCTGAGGGGAGGTATGTACGTACAGGTTGACAAAATTCCTTTCGAAAATTTTGAGCTGAGTATTTAGCATGAAGTATGATGATTGCTAAAGAAAAGGCAGGGTTTCTTTTACTGTGTAATTCTAATTTCTAGTGGCATTGCTTAAATTGAGTACTATGTTTATTTTTACAGATGTTGTTGAAGACTTTTTACATCCCACAACTGCTTCAAGGATTAATATCTTCAAAAGTAAAAGTGCTTGTAGTTCTTATATATGCAGCCTACAGTTAACTTTATTTCAACCCAATTCAACCTAATACTCTTAGAAATAGGTTAAAGGGCTTGATAGTAAAAATGTACACGATTTAAATGATGGACATTAATTGTGGGTGATCAGAGAACTAGGATGTAATATTGTGTTCGGCTTGTACAACTCGTAATATTGGTTAAAAAAAGCTATTTTTTTAAAATGGAAAAGATAGACAGCCTTATTAAAGCTGCTCATTTAGCTACTACCAATGCACAATCAATACTTTTTGTATTGCAACAGGTAGTGTTATATTGGCCTTCTATGTGTTTCCTGAAAATGTTCATCAGAATTGGTGCTAGGTGCACAAAATTAAAAATGTATAGATTTTTCCACTTAATTCTGAGGCAGAGAGAATTGCAGATTATAAATCTAGATACCAGTCTTCCTTGAACTTAGTCCTTCTCAAATTAAAAATTAAATTCAGTGTTTTCTTTCAATTTACAGGTTTTCACAGGCCTTGTATTTGAAGCGATCAGGCATCTGCTAGGACTTGTTAGCTGTAGCTGGTTGACATTTTTTTTCACGGTATAATTGGATTTGTAGAGTGTTGCAACCATCTAGTTTTACTTATCTTCTTTGGACTTTCAAAAACTTCATCTTTCAAACACTTCTGAACTACAGAGTGAGCTACTGAGCTATACGTACTGGTTGATATGAAGAATATGTGGAGGATCTGCTCCTCACGTTTTTCCTTTTCAGGAGCAAGATAATGATAGAAATTTGTGCTGTACAGTCACTTTCTCCATATGTGACATTTTTCTGAACTTCTGTTTAGTGTCCTCAGTAATGTGTGGAGATCCTGCATACATCTGTTCTACTGGAAATACATAGATTTAGGGGAAATCCTGTTTTTCTAAACATTAAGGCCTACAATGCACAGCTTCTTATTGCTTGTCTGCGTATTTGGTTCTACTTCATGTTTTACTAGTTTCTGCTATATTGGATCATCTCAAAATGGAAAGTTTAAAAGAAGAGGATGCCTTTATTGTTGAACAAAGAAAAATTCCTAATGGAGAAAAATGTTGTTGTTTTTTTTAACTAAAAATTCACTTGCTTGACTCTTGGCTGAAATCCCAAGGACTGAGTTTCATCTGCCAGAAAAAATTCTCTTTCTTGAAGCTTGGAACTATTCAAATTCACTGCACTTGAAAGGATGTCAGTGCCAAAAATCTGTTTCCTTCAGTATTTAATACCAAGCTAGAACTATTATGTGTGTGTTTTAATTTTTTTGATGCAGGTGATTATATCGTTATGTATTACATGTGAATAAACCATGTATTCTCATTAAAATGACAGGGAAACAGAGGAATGAAATTCTGTATTTGAAACATTAGAGTTGCAACTGCTTTAAGAGAGAAACTATACTGGTTTGGTTCTCAGGCAGTGTCAGTACTCTCATTGGAACTGTTAATATATTTCACTTGGAGTTTCTTGGAAGGGTAAATGTGAAGCTGCTAAGGTTGCGTATACATAAGAAATACCAGTTTTTACTCTGTTCTGTGTTTACCCATATTTTCATTTGAAAGTGGCACCATTTAGTTCCTAATGAGAAAGATTGATTGATCCACAAATCATTGATCTGGATGTATTTCGTGACTGAAAGAAAGAAAGCATAGAGGAACTGATCTGTACTGAGGTGCAGTGGGCAGTATTCTCTGAGAGCAAGCTTAGTTTTTTTGCACACGGTCATATGATTCTTCAGGAAGGGGGTAATACCAAAGAAGCGAATCATACAAAAACAGTCTCATCTGTGTCTTGGTAGCTTTGAGTATGTGAAGGCTGATACACAATTACAGTACTTCCCATATTGTGTGGTAGAATGCAGTAGTGCTATGAGATAGCAAGCAAGAGATAGATGTTCTGGTTTAGAGGGGCCATTGTTTCGCTTTAGCACACCAGCAGTTTTCTTATGGCTCATTAACATATACCGTCACACTTCCAGAGAATAGTTGTGCTTGTGTATCAGCCTTCCAAAAATCTCAGTTTCTGTATAGCACTTAACTATCTTGGGGTGGAGGTTTCTGTCATTTCAGTGTCAGATCTTTTCCAAGTATTCTTTGGGCATGTGGCTTTTTGTGTAACTCTTTTCACTCCACAAAATGATATCTGTATACTTGTTGCTAGGTGATTTAGTAGAAATAGTAAAACCATCATTTTCTGGAGATTATTCTTCCTGAACCCAATGCTTCCACTAGCTTTTTCTCAGAAGTATGAGTTTGTCTGTTCTAAAAAACCTTGTATGGCCTTTGTAAGCTTTGGTAGTCTGTTTCTGAGATCCAGTGTGGTATAATGGTTTAAGTGCTGGACTAAGACCAGGGTTCAAATCCCTGATCAGCTGTGGAAACCAACTGACTGGCCATAGGAGAATCACACTCTCCCAGCCTAAGAGAAGGGCAATAGCAAACATCCTCTAAATAGATCGTGCCAAGAAAATCCTATGATAAGGTTGCCATAAGTTATTGTTGAGATAACAGGAACATAGTCTGGTTTTATGGTGGTTCACATGAAGATAATCTCTCTTTTTTAATTCAGGCTTGGCTATAGGAAATGTTTGGGTTGGTGGTGCCAGCATGGTGTAATGGTTTGAGCGTTAGACTACAATCTTGGAGTCCAGGGTTGGATTCCCCACTCAGCTGTGGAAACCCACCGGGTGACCTTGGGTGCATCACTCACACTGAGGCCCCAGAAAACCCTGAGATAGATTCACCGTAGGGTTGCCATAAGTCAGAAGTGACATGAAGGTACGCACAACAACAATATATCTAAACCTATTCTCCCAATATTGTTTTCTTTGCTGTTAGCAGTGCCTGCCAAACTGTCCCCACTATTTCTGAAAACATTATTTTGGAAGACTGAGACTTGAACATTCAACTTAGTTGCCTAAATTTTTTCAGGAGTTCAAAATATATTTTCCAGAGTCAGTGGCACCAGTGTGTGTTTCAGTCACTTGCTGAGTTTGTACTTGCTTTCATAATACATTTGACATGTTCAAGCATTCTGCAGTTACCTGTAAAGTATATTCTTCCTAGGAGTTTCTGTTAGGCTAAACAGTATTTTGTTTATGGAGCAAATGTTAGTTCTGCATGCTAATTTTGTACAAAATCATCATTTCAATTGATGTAGTCAAGTTTGTGGGAAGTTCCTACCGTGTATGTGATAACCTTTTTCCATTCATTTTATTTTCCAGTAATATGCTGCTTATTAGCACTAGCTTTCTGGATTGGTGGCTCACCCTTTCCAGTGGAAGCTGGGCAGAGTTAATCACCTGGAAGGACTTTCTCTTTCAAACTTTTTGTGCCAAATAAGGAAGCGATATTCTGCTGTCTGATTTCATAGAATCATAGAATCATAGAAATGTAGAGTTGGAAGAGACCACACGGGCCATCCAGTCCAACCCCCTGCCATGCAGGAACACTCTCAAAGCACTCCCGACAGATGGCCATCCAGCCTCTGCTTAAAAACCTCCAAAGAAGGAGACTCCACCACACTCCGAGGCAGCACATTCCACTGCCGGACAGCCCTGACTGTCAGGAAGTTCTTCCTGAGGTTCAGGTGGAATCTCCTTTCCTGCAGCTTGAATCCATTGCTCCTTGTCCTGGTCTCTGGAGCGGCAGAAAACAAGCCCTCTCCCTCCTCTACATGGCATCCCTTCAAATATTTAAACAGAGCTATCATGTCCCCTCTTAACCTTCTCTTCTGCAGACTGAACATACCCAGCTCTCTAAGTCTATCCTCATAGGGCTTGGCTTCCAGGCCCTTCACCATTTTGGTCGCCCTCCTCTGGACCTGCTCCAGCTTGACCATGTCCTTCTTGAATTGGGGTGCCCAGAACTGGACACAGTATTCAAGATGAGGTCTAACCAAAGCAGAGTAGAGTGGTACCAGTACCTCCCTCGATCTAGACACCATACTCCTATTGATGCAGCCGAGAATTGCATTGGCTTTCTTGGCTGCCGCATCACATTGCTGACTCATGTTCAGCTTGTGGTCTATTAAGACTCCTAGATCCCTTTCACACGTACTGCCATCCAGCCACGTGTCCCCCATCCTATATTTCTGCATTCCATTTTTTCTACCTAAGTGTAGGACCTTACACTTCTCTCCGTTGAATTTCATTTTGTTAGCCTTGGCCCAGCTCTCCAATCTGTCCAGGTCATTTTGAATGTTGATCCTGTCCTCTGGCGTATTAGCAACCCCTCCCAATTTGGTGTCATCTGCAAATTTGATGAGCATGCCCTCTATTCCTTCATCCAAGTCATTGATGAAAATATTGAACAGCACTGGGCCCAGGACAGAACCCTGTGGCACCCCGCTAGTCACTTCTCTCCAGGATGAAAAGCGGCCATTGGTGAGCACCCTCTGGGAACGGTCAGTCAACCAGTTACAGATCCACCTGACAGTAGCTCTGTCCAGCCCACATTTTACTAGCTTCTTTGCAAGAATGTCTTGTGGAACTTTGTCAAAGGCCTTACTGAAATCGAGATATGCTACATCCACAGCATTCCCTTCATCTATCAAGCTAGTAACTCTATCATAAAAAGAGATAAGATTAGTCTGGCATGACTTATTTTTGAGAAATCCATGTTGACTTCTCGTGATTACCGCGTTGCTTTCTAAGTGATTAGAAACTGACTGCTTAATGATCTGCTCCAGGATCTTTCCGGGTACAGACGTCAGGCTGACTGGGCGATAATTATTTGGATCCTCTTTTTTTCCCTTCTTGAAGATGGGGACAACATTTGCCCTCTTCCAGTCTGCTGGAACTTCTCCTGTCCTCCAAGATTTCTCAAAGATTATAGCAAGCAGTTCCGAAATGACCTCTGCCAGTTCTTTTAATATCCTAGGATGCAATTCATCTGGCCCCGGAGACTTGAATTCATCCAGTGTGGCCAGGTGTTCTTGTACCACCTCTCTACCTATTATGTGCCGCATTTCCCCTGCTTCCTCCCCTGCTCCCCAACCACCAGGTTGAGTGCTTGTATCCTTCTGGGAAAAAACTGAGACAAAGAAGGTGTTAAGTAGTTCTGCCTTTTCTCTTCCCCCTGTTAGTAATTCGCCATCTTCTCTGTGCAGCGACCCTATCGCCTCTTTTCTTTTTCCTTTTGCTGCGGACATATTTAAAAAAGCCCTTTTTATTGTGTTTAATGTCTCTGGCCAGCCTAAGTTCGTTCTGTGCTTTAACCTTTCTGACTTCCTCCCTACATTTCCTGGCTACTTGCTTAAATTCTTCTTTGGTGGTTTCCCCCCTCTTCCATTTCCTGTACACGTTTCTCTTAACGCTTAGCTCAGCTGAGAGTTCTTTAGTCAACCATTCTGGTTTCTTCAGATGCCTTCCATTTTTCCTCCTCATTGGCACAGTTTTAGACTGTGCCTTCAGTATCTCCCTTTTAAGGAACTCCGATGCCTCCTGAACTCCTTTCTCTTTCACTATTCCTGACCACGGAATTTCAGCCAGCAGCTCCTTAAGTTTACAGAAGTCTGCTTTTTTAAAATCTAAGATGAGTGTCTGGCTACACTTATCTTCTCCGTCCCACTGAATGCCAAATTCCAATAGGGCATGGTCACTCCCCCCTAAAGATCCAACCACTTCTACCTCATTAACAAGGTCATCCCTATTGGTCAGGATCAGATCTAGAATATTTGATCCCCTTGTGGCCTCTTCCACCTTCTGGACCATGAAATTGTCTGCAAGACAAGCAAGAAACTTGCTGGACCTTGCTGTCTTGGCAGAGTTTGACTGCCAACATATATCCGGGTAATTGAAATCTCCTATTATTACTGTATCTCTCCTTTTCGAATGCGCGGTCATTTGGTTGAGGAAGGCGTCATCAAGGTCCTCAGTCTGGGCTGGAGGTCTGTAGTAAACCCCCACCAGAATATCCCTATTGTTTCTCGCTCCCTTAATTCTTACCCAGATGCTCTCGACCTGGCTTTCTGGGTTCAAGTCATGGATCTCTTCACAGGTGAAAACATCCTTGACATACAAGGCTACTCCTCCTCCTTTCTTGTTTGGTCTATTTCTACAAAATAGGCTATACCCCTCTATTCCTACATTCCAGTCATGAGACTCATCCCACCAGGTCTCAGTGATGCCTATCAAATCGTATTTATTTTGTTGTACTAGGAGTTCAAGTTCATCTTGCTTGTTTCCCATACTCTGCGCGTTAGTGTAGAGACACTTAAATCCCCGGGCCCTTCCTGCAAGTCCTGTACTATAGTTTCTACTCCTCCCACCACTGGACGCTTGTACTACTTGGTCAATATAATTTGGGCCTTTCCCCCCTGCACTCGCCGTGTCTTTGCCCTGAATAATGTTGTCTCCCTCCCCAGCAGAACTTAGTTTAAAGACCTCTTAATCCTCCGTGCAAGACTGTTTGCAAAAGATTTGCTAAGAACTTGTAAATACTCATAGAGACTGGTCAGTAATGGTGGTTAGTCTGGAAGTCAAAAGTACTATGGCTTCCAAAATGTAATTGGAATTGTTTTGTTCATATTTTCACCAGACATGAAATAATTAAAAATTAGTCCTGACAGATCTTAATATTTGGATGATAGCGCCATCTCCCTTTTGAGGACTGTTTTTGTAGATAGGATGTTGAGCCTCATAACGTGTATTTTAATGAATGCGTTACTTTTACAATCTGCTGGAAGTTGGAATGACTATTGACCTGAAATGAATGCACATGTTCAGTATTAATACTGCATGTTTCCATCTAGACAGAACCTTTTCAGTCTGACATGCACATGGTCAAAGTAAATTAATGTTTAAAGCTGAAATACTTTGAAGTTCAGTTGGAATCTGCAACATTTGTAATAAGCCTGGAGAAGCTATTTAAACAGAATTGTTGAGTGTTCTTTATCCTTGAAGTACACTGTGAACAGGTAGGTTTGGCAATGCCAGATAACTCCACTTAATTTAAATTGTTGGTATAATTTTTAATCCCCTGAAATATCTTAATAAACAGTATATGAAAGACCTGGGAATATTCTAGTTAATAAAGTTCCAATGGATTATTTCTGCTAAAAGAGCTCACACTATATAGTAGATAATCTCTAATATCTAATATAAATGTTAAAGAACTTGAGCTGCATTCTGGCTTTTACCATACTTCACTGCAAATTTTTTTTTTAAAAAAATGAAAGTTGCAATTAACATATGCTAATGGGCTAACGTGGGAAAAAGACCAATCATGGCCTAAATAAAATAAAATATTGTGTTACCCATTGCCACAACTTCCTCTGTAACATTTTTGTTTGTATTTGTATTTGTTCCAGAATGCAGATAAAAGTGTTTCAGATTCTTCATGGACTGTCTTTAAAATCGAGCTGTATATAATACATTTTTGTTCAGTTGTTGCTTAGATCAATGATAGTATACCATGGAGCACTGCAACATCAGTTGTTACATATTTCAGTAAGCACCAAGTCTTTGTGTAATGTGCATTGTATTCCGTTCATAATTACAGCTATAATATTTGTTCACATTTCTTTAAACATAATAATTTTCTTTGTTCCACATTTGTAGCATTAGAAGGGGCATATAATGCCACTTACACCATACTTCAGATTCATCAGATTAGTGAGAATTGATTTAATTGAGGCTTGTTTGTAATTGTAGAGTTTAGGGGGTTGGGGCACTGTTTGTGCTAGGCTCTGATCACTCATGGCTTCAGGTCCTGTTCAGGTAGCATTCCAGTATCAATTTGCAGAATGACGTTGGGCATAGCTGCTAGATTTGTATCCAGTTCTTTTTCTAAGGAAGACAGGCTGTGCATCCATATGTTTATCAGTTTGGTCTGGTTCACTGCAAGTGGAAACAACAATCTATCCAAAGACTAGGTAAGCTGCATGTTTTCCATAACCTCCCTTGACTCAATAGTAATTGTTCTGCAGTAGTTTATATACCACAATTCATTTGGCAAAGGGATAGACAAGGTGTGGCCCGCAAGCTACGTACACTCTCCCCAGGGCCATTTGTATGCCACAAGTGGATTTTGTTTGTTTGTTTGTTTGTTTGTTTGTTTCAAAATGCCCTCCAAAATGACCCAGAGGGCCAGGAAGACCTCAAAACTTGGTGAGAATGCCTGTGTTCCCTCAAGAGTGCATGGGGGTGGAATTGATTCTTTTTGTGCGAGCAGGTGCAGGGGAGGGGTGTATCCTCCAGGGTGTCGTGGTGTACCAGTGTGGCTTTCCACAGTTACCCACCTCTAATCTAGCAGTATTGTTCTGATCCAATCTAGTAATTAAAATATGAGGCTAAAATTTTGGGGTGTGATTTTTATTCGTATTACAATATTTGTGCAGCCTTGGGAATTTGTATAAACACCATGGTATATTTATGTTTTCTGAAATCAACAATTTTATGTAATATTTAATTATTTCCAGTGGTGATACCCTGTCTTTGGAATACCCTTTGAGAGAGGCTTGTCTGATGCCTGTGTTAAAAGCTTTTGGGCCAGACGGCTCTCTCTCAGGCATGCTAGTACCAATTTATAGATTTTTCTTCTTCTTCTTAGAACTGTCCTGTATTATTTTTTTAATGTATGATGTACCAAACAGAGAACTCATGGTATTGGGAGGTCTAAAGGAGTAATAAATAAATAAATGTTTCAGTACTTTTCTCCCTTTGGAAGCTTCATTGAAAAGTTTATAAACAGCAATCTTTATCTTTTAAGATCATTTTGCAGAAATAGATGCCAGTCTTTACTCTGCTTTTATATAGATGAAACATGATAGAAAATTGTATAGCTGAAAGTGTTAGTGCAGCAGCCACTGAACACAACCAGCTTTGTTAACTGTTTGCCAGCCACTTGGCTCAGAGATCTGTTGTCATCAGTTTGTGTCTCATGTTATGGTCAAATAAATAATGGACGATGGTTGTCTAAGGAGTAGCACTTTTGCATGCTAAGCTATGGTCCTTTAAAATTTATGCCACTTCATCTTTTTCACCTGTGGTTAGATCAACATGACCTACATGAGAGAGGGCCTTATGGACACGTATGGTGCATTGCTGACCCTTTGAATTTTTTGCTCTTTATTACTTATATCTCTTGGCAGCTCCTATCAGAGCATTCTGGGAGTTGTTGACTCTGCAAGTAATTTTTCCAAACTGGGGTCTGAGTCTAGTTACTTTGAAAAATTTTCTGAATTTTGATGTGTGAAGCATTGTAGGCTTTTATCCAAGTCTATGCAAATCAGTCTAAACCAAATGGAAACTATTTGCGTTAATCTTGGAGTAAAATCTAGAGAGGAGTGTTTTGTTGAATTCCCTAGTAATCCTCACAGCAAAAGGAAGGTTTTATAAATGCCCATTACTAACGGAGATTAACCTGTATCTTGCTCTATCAACATGTGCTCTATTGTGATGTCTTTCATACCCTTTGTGAACTAAAAGAAGTAACCCACTGTTGCTTTGAATTTGCATGTCATATATTGACACAAACATGCTCCTCTCACATGTTCTTCCATCTTACCTGATTACCCTGTATAATCTAACTTGTCAGATTACGCAACTCTTTATTTCTTTCCCTGTTGTCTAAGTGATCTTTATTTCTCTTCGTATTCCATTTGTATAGCAGATATAAAGGTGAAGACAGTGCAAGCAGTAAAAAGGAATAATTTTTATTTTGTAGATATTCAGCTTTAAATATTACTAAGCCATTGCTCCAGCTTCTTTATTAGATGTTTGTACAAAAGAAATAGTCTGTTAGAATTATTTGAAATAGACCATCTGCTGTAGTTCCCAGTGTTGTCAGAATGATAAGAAATAAGTAATTTCAACAAAAAGCTGGCTCCTTATGTGTATGAGTGTGTATGGATGGGGGATGCGTATGCTGGATTACATTTAACATTTAGATGGAACACACTTGCATATAGTCAGATGAACTGACAGAATTTTTCAAGATAGAGGTTTATAGCTGAAATGTAGATTCGCTGCTGTGCAGAAGATGATCAAAACTTGTACTGCATTTTCATTAGATTTGTGACAGTCTTCTGGTAAGTTGCATGTGCTGATTCTGTTCTTTTCTTCCAACGACAGGTCTGCTTACAGGCGCCCTTTCCAATTCCTGAAACTTGTTTGGACTGGACAGGGCTTGCCTTTCCTTTGCCCTGGTCATTCCTGTGAGTTAAAAGAGGAGTTACAAATGCTGGATGATGATCAGCAGGCCAAATGTGAATAGGGTTAGGAATAGCTAGTTTTTGACATTTTGACAGCTGTCTTCAGCCTAAAGATGATTTCTGTAAACTTTAGGCTTGTAAGCAGAATTTGCAAACTGACATCAGGTCCTGGTTTCATATTCTATAGACAGTAGTTACATTAACTACCAGTAGCACACTCAAGATCAGAAAGGAAAATGGAATTTGTTGTGGGAATGGAGGGAATCCACAATCATGTGGCCTGTTGTCTGCATATTCATTATAATTAAGATATAGAGCCTGTACCTTAGAAATCGTACATTGTTCCTCATTCAAATGTGGAACATCTCTCAATTTGGCAGTAGTGATCAACTTGTAAATATTAAGAACATAAGGAGAGCTAGAGCCATATTGGATCAAACCAAGGACCTATGTAGGCCAGTGGTCTGTAGGAGATCCATTAGCAGGATAGAATGCAACTGCATGCTCCAGTTCTGTTTCCCCATCAACTGATGTACAGAGGCATAGGTCCTCTGACATGGGAGGTTATATATAGTCATTCCAACTAGTTCTGTTTAAAAAATCACTTTGATTTGCCCTAGATCTCCCACCATTTGCCTTCAGTGGACAACCATGGGTTCCAGTATTGGGGGAGGGGTGATAAAGAAGCTTGTCCTTATCTAGTGTCTCCATACCATGTGTAATTTTACTCATGTCTGTCACTTCTTTTCACTGTTGGTGTTGTCGGCTGCATTCCAGTTAGCTTTGAGTATGATAAAGAGACATTCAAGAAACCCCATTATTGTAATAGTCGTGCTAAGGTCTTGCAGACTCAGGGCTGTGACGTTTTGATTGAATCAGTCTATCAAGATAATCCACAAGCTTTATAATCTTTTCTAATGAGTCGTATTGCCTCATGTTATGTCCAAGGTATGACAGTCTCAGTTTGGGGGGAGTACCTTCCTATGCTTACCACTAAGCTAACGGCCATAAATACAGCAGTACACAGACTTTGAGAAGTGTTCTCTGCATAAGAAATGGGCCTGTGGCTTCACAAAGGACAGACATGACCTGAATCCTGAGAGAAATTACTTTAGTGCGGCTAATGGAGTTTAAATTTTACTGTGCTTTGTCTTGTTCTTCACATGGCCAAGAAGAGGAAGGGCCTCTGTCTACTTTGAGAGCCCGCCAGACCAACTGAACTACAGCAGAGACAGTGTCTGATATAAAACATAGGCTTGTGAATTTAATGTAATCTCTGTTCTTCTCCTGCCTTAAGAAGAAGCCGGTGGAGGTTTGAAAGCTTTCATGATCTATTTTGTGCATTTTGGGTTGGTCAAAAAAATATCTCTTTTGTAGATTTTGGTTTTGTTGTATTTTCTTGCATAGCCAACACGGCTATCCTTGAATATGAGTCCTAAATGTAATCCTTCCTTTGATTATATTGGGTGCCATTTCCTGCACCTTTTCCAGTTCTACAATATCCGTTTTCAGATATTTCAGATGTGGTGAGCAGAACTATCTACAATATTTATATTCATCTTCTTAAATGAAATAAAACCATCTAAACCAGTCTACCAGTGCTGTGTGTGTGTACCTGAAGAGCACTTGGATCTTGCTATATCACTGTTGTTTGAGAAAAGGATAAAGTGGCTAACTGCTGTTCTGGAATTTGTCTAGAATTTGAGACTTGATTAGTTCAAGCATTTTTCTTTTGTCTGTTGAAATATATTTAGGGTTGTATGTATGTGTGAATATTTGGGAGATGCACTGCAGCCTTCACTGTAAGAATGGATTGTATTCAGTGGTGCATAAGTAGAAGTCCTCTGACTGTTGGCAAGGGCTAGGTGGAACATCAGTAAGAAAACTGTTGCATAAGTGAGCTTCTGGTTAGAAGATTTGTGTTTAACTCAGTGTTTCTAAGAACAGTGCTTTGCCTGTTCCCAATAAGTGAATGACAGTCATTCATTTGCATGGGGAAAAGTAAATGGATGGGCTTGTGGATGGAACTTGAGCCTGGTCTTGATACATTCAGTGTTTCATCCAGGGACATCTTCTCCACTGCCTGGTCCCAGGTTTTAGTTTGTGTATTTTATTCCATAGAATTCTTCACTGCTACTGAAAATGGAGCTAGGTTCGTATAGTTTGTGTAACATAAATAAAACACCACAAAAGCATCTCTACAATATGGCATCAAATGTTGGGAAGGAGTCTCAGTATTATTTGGATCAGCTTGTGGCTTTGGAATCTAATTTTAAAAATGACACAGAAGTTTGTAAATCATGCTTGTGTTATGATTTACAGTGGCTCCTCCATATTCATGGGGGTTCAGGGTGCAGAACCCATGTGAAAGTGGAAAAAATATGAATAACTCCACCCCTTGATCCCTCTCACATTCCTCTCTGGAGCTCCCTCCTCCTATTCCTTTGCCTTTGACCCTGGAGCTCCCAGGGGGATGAAAAAAGACAAAGTACTTCCCCTTAGACAGAGAAGAGTGGAGCGCTGAGTTCTGGCATTCTAGATACTTCTGGTCACCATCTTGAGAAAGGAGTTTCCTCCCAGAGGGGAGGAATAGGAGCAAAGAGAGCACCTGGCGAATCAGTGACCACTACACAGCAGAATGGGAAGCCATGTGGCAGAGAGGACCTTCCCCCAGTGAGGAGGGGCTTTGCTCATCCAAAAGTTAAAAAGTCTGTTTTAAGCACAAGTCTCTCAAACCTGGGGTGAGGAATGCAAGGGAATTGGCAGAGGACAATGCAGCAGAAGGCAAGCACATGCCTCACGAAGGTCAAACCCGCAAATGTGGAGGGAGGACTGTAATTCACTGCAAATCTCTATTGAAACAGCTGCTTTATCAATTATGTGTTAAAAATAGATGGTGCCACAAGATTTGCTGTTCCTCATCAAATGCCTGAGGCAGCTAAGAGTGCTGTCCCTCTTAGCAGAGCTGCAGTGAGGATTTAAGTACTGTTTTCATAAATTTATAGTAAATATACTTTTTTAAAAAAATATACCATTGCTTGTCAGAACTTGTGTTTTAAATTTGAACTGCTTCTTGCATGCGTGTTTTTTAACTATTCTACTTACAAATAGCCATTTCCAAAATCAAGAAAGTTCTTATTCAATTTTTTAAACATTTCTAATCAGACCGGCCCAGTTTTGTTTTTCTGTGTGTTTGATGTGTGGATTCAGAATGCGAGTTATGACTATACATCCATTTGTTACCTGAGAGAATTGATTAACAGCAGACTTATATAATGAGTTATATTTCACTGTCTTCTTTGGTAGGCATAAGAACAAAGGAAAGTGAATATTCTTTTCCCCTTAGGCTTTGTATTTAAACACAGACATAAATACATAAATAAAGGGGGGAAAGAAGAAATAGACTTCTAAAGAGTGCTTAACAAACATGAATCTAATGAATAGATATTAACATACTAGCAACTCCCTCTGACCTAGTCCCTACTTCTCTTCCTGCTCCTCTGTAAATTAAAATAATATAGCTCTTTGTAGCTTTCTGAAGTTATCCCTGATAACATCTCTGAATAGAAGTCAACTTACTAACTCCTCCTACCTGTTCTGTTTCTAACTCCTCTAACTGTACCTGTCTAAATAACAATAAATTCTGCTTTGACTATAGTTTTCTATACAACAATTCAAACTGTTGGTGATAACATCTCTAAGAAAGCAAACTTAATTATACTTGAGAGTCAACAGAGATTTATCTGTACCAATCCCCAGAATATTTTCACATCTTCTGATGGAAACTGAATTTTCTAATGTATAATAAGGCCAAATTGCCACAAAATAAATAAATAAAAAAGCTTTAGGAATAATCTTAAGAACTAGCTCCTTGAAATGGATTTTGGCAGAATTTTGTTGATTTTGCCAGTTTGTTAATGTTTGCCCTCAATTTGCTAGAAAAAAGGCAAAATGACTTCCTCACCAAGTGTAATCACTTCTCATATGCACCAGTTCCTCTCCACTTTGAGGTGACTACACCTACGACTCATTCTTTGGCAACCTCAAGAGTTTAGCAAGATCTGTATCAGAAAGACCTGCCTAACATTTAGCATTTTGTCTGTACTGGTTGTGCTATACTTCTACAGGTCTGTCTTTGAGAAACAGTGATCATGTGGAATCTGTGGATGCCTTTTAGCTTTTCTTCAAAAAGCAAGGTAGTATCTAATGTTCCTATTACATTGCAGATGTGAGAGATGGTAAATCTGATCTCTTCTTTTTATATTTTGGGTTTTTGTTTTGTGAGATAATGGATGGAATGGTAGAGGAAAGTTTCTAGAGTAATTACTAATATATGAAAGTCAAAGTTTGTTTGTTTGTCTGTGTCGGGTGAGATGACCTCATATGATTGGCTGTGTGAGGCAAAGACCTCATATGTTTGGCTGCCTGAGAAGATTGTATGGAATCCTGGGGGTTGCAGTTTAGGGAGGGGCCTTTAGAATTCTCAGCCAGAGAGCTCTTGGGCCTCAGGCTGGTTGCTATGGAGATGAGGCCTAGCAGCAAGGAGGAGGGCAGCGTATTCCCTAAGGAAACCGACCTCTGTATGTTAATAACTCTGAATATAAATTGGATTAGGGAGTATGGGGAAAAGTTACAGGTACTGGACAAGACAGTTTGGGGAATTAGAGACGCAGGATCTCAAATCTTTTTAACAAATATTACCTGTGAGAAAATAAAACCCCGGGCAATGCTGGGTATATACATGTTAGTACTTAATGAAAATACTGGAGTATTCAGAACATGTGTTCAAATTACTCCTGTCTGCTGAAGCATAAAGTGCCAAAGATTTTAAAGCCAGGAGACGCTTACTTACTCTTTATGGAAAAGAGATCATGACTAAATATGTAATTAGAATATAAAGTGTGATTCAGATCTCCTCTTTTGACTTGCCAGAGTTTGCAGAGACAGAATTAACTGCAACCAATATACAAGACAGAAGAAATTAACAGGAAACTGAAAATTATCTGGTCTTTTAAAAAATGTAACATCTGCCTACCAGGAACAGAGAAAACACAATTACTATACGAGATATTTGAAGAAAAACATGAATCGAAATATCAGTCCCCACCCCACTGGGAGGGCCTGTAATTGAGTGTCAGAGCACATACTTTGCATACAAAAGATCTCAGTTCAGTCTCTCCAAATAGAGCTCCAAAAGATTCGTGTCTGTAACCCTGGAGATCTGCTGGTAGCCTAGATAGGACTTAGCAAGATGGACCAAATCAGTATGAAGCAGTTACTTGGCCCTGGAATCCACATGGATGAAAGTGCAGTGAAATTTCCCAGAAATTTGTTTCTCTTGTCGTCAATGAACTTGTGTCCAAACAGTGGCCCAAATCTAGTTGTTAGTTCCAAGTAGAGTAAAGTTCAGTTGAACATTAGAAGGAACTTCTTGACAGTGGTGGCAATCCAGCAGTGGAACCAATTGCCTGGGAGGGGGTCTCCTTCTCTGGATGTCTTCAAAAGAAGGCTGGACAGCTACCTGCTGGAAATGCTCTTGCTGGAGATCCTGCACTGAGCAGAGGGTTGGACCTGATGGCCATATGGCCCCTTCCAACTCTGCGATTCTATGAGTAGACTCATTGAATCAATGGAACTTGCATAAGTGTTGCCTTACCAAGTTCCTGTTGATTCAGTGGGACTAACTATTGGATTTAAGCCAAGGGCTATATAATAGTTACTTCCTCTTGTCTTTACACCTGTTTGTTACCAATCAAACATATTTTCCATGCAGTGGGTATTAAGTTTGACAAGAGCCGTCCGTTAGAATTGTTTCTGTGTGACCCAGCCCATGCAAACCCAAACGTACTTATGCAAACATGCAATACTTTACACAAATATCCTGCTACTTTAAAAAAAAACTCAGCTAGGATTCTTTAGTGCAATTTGCATAATGAAGTGGCTATCTCTTGTCAGGAATTCAGATGGAGATATGAAAAGGATTAGCTTGCATGCAGCGCAAAGAGTGATATGACAAGTACTGTTCCCAGGGTAAACCCTTTCATGGCTGTTTCCATGCACTTTGCATATTAAGTACAGCCCTATGTTTTATGTGACCCCTCACTGAATTTGCAGTTAAGAAATTTGCATAATATTTGCTTACTTGCTTAGCAAAAAAAAAAAAGCTAAATCTGGCCAAAACTAAATAAGGGGCCGGTTCTGTGCTTAATTATGGATTTGTCAGGGCTAACAGAAACAAGATGAAAATGACCAACGTTTTTTGTTGCTTTTGTGTTGTAACAACATTTTTAAGGTTCACAAAGAATAAAAGTATTCAGCTGTTCTGACTGTTTGACCTTTTTGTTACAAAAAGGGTGCTTGGTGGATGGCAGGGTTCCAAAAGTAACATCTGCAGCCTACAAAGGACATTATCTTTGAAGTTCATGCTTGATGACAGGGACAGAAAAGGCACAGGGCAATGCATTACTTTCTGTGCTCATTCCTTCTTCCTTTTTCAGTTGAGAGGGATTTCTTGGTTACTTGCATTACAATTAACTGCTAATGATCGCAAGTCTTATCAGCTCCAATTTTCAGCATTAGAAAGGAAAAATTGCCATGCTGGAAGTTCTGCATTGTTGCTATAGGTACCCAGCTATCCCACTGAATTTGCAAGCAGAGTGCCGTGGCGCTATCTGCCTTCTGCAGATAGAGCGGGTGCAGCTGATGTGATTGAAAATGGTATATAAGTCTTACAGTTTTTAACCAACAATATTCTTGGCTTCAATAATCTTAAATTCTCCCCAACTACTCATAGTTTTTATTACTATTCTCTCTGTATATATATTTACATAAATACTTTGCTCATGCAGTGCTTAAAAAAGAAAAGGAACAATAAGCATTGAATAGGGTATAGGTTTCTTGAGCTCAGGTTCATGAGGACTAAGAAATCTGATTCAATAGTTCTTGCTCACGTGGCAGTCTCTGTTCATTTACTTCTCCCTGCTTACTTTCATGATACCCTAGGATTTTCTTAGGGGTAAAAAGGATAAGTTTAAAAAAGAGATGTAATAATATTGGCTTGTAACCTTGAATAGAATTTTCTGGCACAGAGAACTGTTATAATAAATGATTTTTTTCCCTCTTGGATTATAAACAGTCCAAAAGTGACTGTAGGGTACAGACGTTGTATAATAACAATTGTCTGTAAGATCATTAAAAGGCCACATTTTAAGTTTAATGCATAGTTCTTTATTGGCATTGTCATTACAGACAAGGCAGAAGATAAAGGAATAAAAATGGTATGAGTCTGTGGAAGCACTTCTTTGTGAATTCTCATGCTGTCAGGTCTTGAGAATTGAGTCTAGCCATCTACTGGCTCCAGAGATAAGTCTTCTGAATTTTCTATAAGTTGCACCAAACATGGTCATTGTTATTTATCCATTAGTTAAATCATACAGTTCACAGGTAGTTTCCCATTTTCCCAAGACACTTTATGCAGCAAGGACCTAAGAGAATGACTATTTTGTCATTGGCCAATTTAAACGTAAATTAGTATATTTATTCTTGCTTTGTCATGTTAATCTCAGTTTAGCAGACAGGTCATCTTATCCGGAAGACTATTGGAAAATTCTCCTTCTGACATGTTTTTTTCTGTTTAGATAGAATCATTTAGGTGGAAGAGACCACAAGGACCATCGAGTCCAACCCCCTGCCATGCTTTAATACACCATCAAAGCATTCCCGACACATGGGCATCCAGTCTCTGTTTAAAAACCTCCAAAGAAGGCGATTCTGCCACTCTCCGAGGCAGCATATTCCACTGTTGAACTGCGCTTACCTTCAGGAAGTTCTTCCTAATGTTTACATGGAATCTCTTTTCCTGAAGTTTCAAGCCATTGTTCCATGTCCTAGTCTCTGGATCAGCAGAAAACAGGCTTGCTCCATCCTCATATGACATCCCTTCAAATATTTAAATATGACTATCATTTCACCTCTTAAGCTTCTCTTCTCCAGACTAAACATACCCAGCTCCCCAAGCTGCTTCTCTTATGGCATAGTTTCCAGGCCTTTCCCCATTTTGGTCACCGTCCTCTGGACACATTCCAGCTTATAAATATCCTTCCTGAACTGTGGTGCCCCGAACTGAACACAGTGTTCCAGATGGGGTCTGACCAAAGCAGAATACAGTGGTGCTATCAATTCCCTTGACCTAGACATTTTTGATGCAGCCCAGAATCACATTGACTTTTTTAACTGCTGCATCACACTGCTGACTCGTGTTCAGCTTGTAATCTGTTAAGACCTCTAGAGCCTTTTTACATGTGCTGTGGTCAAGCTAGGTGTCAGCCATCCTATATCTAGGCATTTCATTTTTTCTGCCCAAGTGTAGTACTATACACTTCTCCCTGCTAAAATTCATTTTGTTTGTTTTGGCCCAGTTGCTTAGCCTGTTAAGGTCATTGAATTCTCATCCTGTTCTCTGGGGTGTTAGCTATCCCTCCTCCTTTGGTGTCATCTGCAAATTTGGTAAGCATGCCTTCTATTCCCTCATCTAAGTCATTAATAAAGAGGTTGAATAGCATGGGACCAGGCCAGAATCTTGAGGCACCCCAGTAGTCCCTCCTCTCCAGGATAAAGAGGAGCCATTGGTAAGCACCCTTTGGGTTTGTTCTGTCAACGGGTTACAAATCCACTGAACAGTAGCCCACATTTTACGAGCTTGTTTGCAAGAATATCATGAGGAACTTGTCAGAGGCCTTAGTGAAGTCAAGATGTGCTATATCCACAGCATTCACTTCATCTACTAATCTAGTAACTCTGTCAAGCCCATCACTGTGAAACTGTTTAAAAACCTCCAAAGACTGCAGATCATGGTCCAAGAAGCCAATTTGCTCCTAGTGGCACCATCTACAATGCCAGTTATTCACCTCCACTATTCTTCTTTCTCTTCTTTGACTGGGTCCTTCAACTGGGAAAGGAGATGAAATGATGATGCATCAAGGTCCTTCAGCTTCCTACCCAGAGCCTCATAATCCCTTGTAATATTCTGAAGGCTCTGCCTCACAGTGTTATTTCTTCACACATGGAAGGGATAGCAGTCAGTGGGTTTGATGAGTCTTGTCGGCCGCTCTGTTACGTTGCAGATTTTTTTCCACAGGGAGACAGCACCCCTCTCAAGACGTCATGTCAGGCCTGCAAACCACTGCTTCTGTTCTCCTCACCAGGGAGTCCCCTACCACCACCACACATCTCCTCTAGGATCAGTAGGGGCCATTCCATGTGCTGAATCTTGCAAGGTCGCCTGCACATTCTCTGAGGAGGGATACTGTTGCTCTTGTTCTTGTTCCTGATTGTCACTGATAAGGGAGAGAGCTTTGAATCAATTCTGTAGCTCCAAACTCACAAAATGATCCCTGGTCTTTTTACCTCTACATGTCACATTCTTCCAATTGTCTACTTCCTTTGTCTGGGAGCTGAACTCCTCCTCAGGAACATCCCCTGTGTGTTCCTCATCCAGTATAGTCGGCTTCGTTCTGTTCAAGAAAACATGCAGAAATATGCAAAATATGCAAAAAAATATGCAGAAGAGTACACACACGAGCCTCGTGTTGCTGGATCGTCTCTTCCAACAGGGCAACCAACTTGCATTTGCTGCAGGTATAACTACCTACATCCTCCAGTGAGAACACAAACGTATCATGGCTGCAGCAGCTCCCTCATTATCCATATTTAGTAGTCATAAGGAGGCACTGCAATAGAATTCTAGGCCCCTCCCCAAACTCTAGCCGCCCCAAATTCTTCTACTAAACACCTACACAGAACACCTGTTGTCCTTGCCCCTGTTAGCGAAGCTGTTGTTCGCGAAGCTCCAGGGTCTGGGGCTGCAGTTATGTAGAGAGCCAGTGGCTGCTAGCTCTTTCTCCAACCAAGTCTCTGATTCACTTCCTCTGGGCCTACACACAGAAGAACAATGGAGGACTAATGAGCCGCTCAGCTCACACAACCAGCCTTAACCCACCAGAAAAGACAAAACACAAATGGAACAGTGGAGCACCTCTCCTCCCAAAGCCTCCTCCCACCTCACAAAAACAAGAAGTCTTATCTCAACAGACACAAAGCCTTAAGCCAACAAATGGTCCCAAAAAAACTCTTTGGGATTGGAGAAATTTATAAAATTATTTTTTGCTAGTTTTGGCCCACTTATCACTTCTGTCAATACCATCTTCAATCCTCTTGTTTATCTCCCTGACCTAATTTGGTGTAATTTCCCACCTCCAGTATCTCAACACAGAGGGGATGAGAAGGTTAAAATTTTCCTTCCTTGCTTGCCGAGATCTGGGGGATAATGGAGGATGTTGTGAAAACTTCTTCCGTTCCTTGCTGATCTCCACTAAGATAGACAAAAAATGTTCTCTATACCTTGATGTTCATTGGAAATGTAGTTGACATTATGTTTGTCCATGGTACTCTCTTGCTTGCCAGCCAATTTTAAGTGGGAGCACCGATTTTTAGTGCTGGTAGTGGAGAGGACAATACAATGATCCACATATTTTTCTTTCACACAGATAAAGGTAAAGGTTGATTGTGGACAGATGACCACTTTCATATTTACAGTGCCAGTAAAGAGTCTGTTTTTCTTAAAAAAAATGAACCAAATAATATATTGCTTGTGAAGAAATATTATAACAAAGTTAAAGGTAATAGTGTTCTTTTTGCTTAATAGATCTTTCAATAATTTGAAATGGGTCATGAATTAATTTTGAACATTTTTAGGTCCAGATTGCTAAATAATCTTTCCAGTTAGTTCAGCTGAAACGACATTTCTAGCCGCACAAAAATAATTAGTCCATATGTGAGGGAAGTCTGTCTTGAAGAGTTTATCCTGCAAGTAATTGTCTTGCTTGTACTAAAACATGGCTGTCCATCATGTGAAAGAATAACAAAAGTGGAATTTTGCACCTGTTCTTGTCCAAAAATCAAAACCTAAACAGATTATATAGTGGTACTTTAAATGGTACTTTAAATCTGTGTGAACTTTTTTTTAAAAAAAAATTGTACTAGGATTTTAAGATGGTGCCAGGCCTCTAAAATTTGGTTCTGTTGATGAATGCTGTCTTGTTGCTTAGTTGGTGCTGTTATCAGGAGTGGATCTACTCCCAGGCGGTCTAATTTCCAGGGCATGAAAAGCTCATTTTCATAATTTTATTTTCTAATGCTGTTGTTAGATACCCTGAAGTTTCCTCTGACTAATGGCAACCCTTTCATAAGGTTTGCTTCACAAGGTTTTCTTCACAGGAAGTTTGCTATTCTCTTTATCTTGGGCTGAGACAGTGTGAGTTGCCCAAGTTTCTACTTGGCATGAATTTTCTTTTACTGATTATGAAGGTTGTCTAGAAGCTATGGAAAGCGGTGAATCCTTCTTTCAACTGCTGGAAAATTTATCTACCCACACTTTTGCTTTCTAAATTTTCAGCAAAGGTTCCAGCTTTGCCAACATACTTTGTATCTTATCTTCAGAGCCAGAAAGCTTTTTAAAGAAAAAGGAAGCTGAATTCAGTACTCAGTATCTTCTTCCTTTTGAAAACTGTTTAAAAAGCATTGCTTCTTCACAGGTATAACCGTATTAATATTTTTTTTCCTCTGTTAAATGGTTGGATATAGGGAGCATGGATAAGAAGATTTTTAGAGTTTGCTTGTGTGATGGTTTGATACTTATTAACTGTGTTTAAATACCTCAAGATATTTCCTTGTTGCCAGCAACACACAGTAGGCAAAGCTGTCTGAATAGAACTAATCTACAACTACGGGCACATAGTCTGTGCAGTACCAGATGTGCAAGGTCACCAAGTTGGTTGATATTTATCTGTCACTCAGACTTTATATCCTTGCAAAAGATGAAGCAGTTCCTCTTGAACATCTCGGTATCCTCTCTTTCTACATGGTTATAAACCGTGTTGTGACTCTAGAAATGTGTTCCCTGTGTGCATTTGTTTATTTTATCTGTTAAATCAAAGTGTTGGTTTTTTATTTAGGTAGTGTGGCACGATTGAGTGTGTGTGCATTCTGTTTGTTAGTGAATAAAGTAAGACTTCAAATAATGAGTGCGTCAGTCTTAATATATAACTCCAGTGACCAAGTGCAAGCATTGGATAATCGGATATGCTGAATAATCTTAACAGCTTTCTCATAGACAGGGTTTACTGCATTAGTATGCAGATCATGGAATTTGCCTTCCAGTTCTGCTCTTCAAGTGTTTCAGCCTGCAGTTCCCAACATTTGTGACTCCTAGCTTGAGCTGAAGGACGTAGTGGTATAAAGTATCTGGCAAGCAGCATGTATCCCCAACATGATGCTGAGGAGTAGAAGTGGAAGACACGTTCCATGATTTCTGTGCCAATGCAATAATTCCAGTTACTGGTTACCCTAAATAGCAACGTATTCCAAAATGTTCCAGCATTTTCTTTTTGCTGAGTGAAAATGACTGGTATGCTAAATATGTTGTTGTGTGCCTTCAAGTTTTTTCCAGCTTACGATGACCCTGAGGCAAACCTATCACAGGTTTTCTCAGCAAGATTTGTTCAAGGCAGGTTTACTGTTGCCGTTCTCTGAGGCTGAGAGTTTGTGACCTGTCCAAGGTCACCCAGTGTGTTTCCACGGCTAAGCAGGGATTTGAACCCTGGCCTCCAGAGTCATAGTCCAGTGCTCTGGACTCTTAAGACTAAGTATGCTACAGACTAGATCCTCAACAGTATGTTTTAGGTTGTGGGCTAAGCCCATGAGGGAAAACTGCTGTAAGTATGTGGCACCGTAAAGACTACTTCATGCACAGTTCTCACTTAAAGATCTCCAAAGTTCCAAACATAAAACTGTATCATTTTACAATCAAGCAGAAGTTACCTGTCCTGATGTGAAGTTTAAAATAGTTATTAGCTGCTCCATTTGAAGGACAGACTGTTTATGTGCACCTCATTACCAAAAGGAATTCAGTAGATAGAGCAGGGCCCAGTTTACCTTTGTTTCAGTTTATAGAGTTTGTGTTCTAAAATATGCCCTCTGTATCTTGTTGTGAGATTCCGCAGAGATATATAAGATCTATGTTTTCTCTGATCCTGTCAGTTGGAAAGCAGGACAGTATTGCCTTTACCAGCAACTCGAACATCATAGGTATGAAACAAGAAATTCCATAGTGTTGACAGCATCTGGATGTTAATAAGGTTTATGTTCTTGAAATCAAGATTAAGTTGACGATCTCAGTCCACTTCTTGTAAAACCATATAATTTTGTCCCAGTGTTGAACCAGTGTTGAACATGTCGAAAACATGAAAACATATTTACACAGTCTCTCCCATCAACCTATCTAAAAAAGAAGTAAATGCAAATAGCATCTTTTCTAAAGAATAATATTGTATTTTTGGAAACTTAAAATGCTTATTCAAACAGAGTCTCAAGGCAATTGAGAAACTTTGGGAGAAGGTAGATTTTTCTGGACCTGTTAAGTAGATATTAAAAAAAAAGAATATATGTCCTAAATTAAATGCTTTGTACTGATGGGGAAAATGGATCCTAAAGCAGCAAAAGGGAAGGAGTTCAGGAAAGGAGTTCATTTTCTGTGTGTGTTTAAGAACATGTGAGCCACAGAGTAGCTGGAACTGACATGTGTTTAATCATACTTAATATAGATGATGTTCCCTCACAAGCGTCTCAGGAAAAGTGTGCAAGTTTAGACAGAATTAAAAGACCATATATATTCATTTGATACAATAAATTAGCAGTTGTTATATCTACTCATGACATGTTAGTGAGGGAGAACAAAAGCCATCAAAATTGCCTGACACTATGATACTAACAACGTTCCCTTCTGTGTTTGGGCTAAAATTAAGGCAATCTGCTAAAAAGCATCTTGATAAATACACTGTAATAAAGTGTACCCTGTCTTGTTTATATTTGTGGTAAATTTTATAGACTTCAATTTAAACTTGTGGAAAAATAGTATACATTTAGTTTCTTAGGTAGGAAGAGAAACATAGCACAAGACACATTTCATATCATTGACTTATTTTTGAAGATATACCCAAACACAGGAAGCTTTCTGTCAGAAGGATTACATAATTTTCTGATATTAAAACAAAATGTCTTCTGTTTTAATTGAATGTGATTTTTTTGTGTAAACATGGGCATGTGTTACCTACTACGCAACAATTGGCATGCATCTTGAGATTCCTCATGGTACTCATCAGATTTCTCATGGTACTAATCAAAGAGATGGTTTTAAAACTGAGTCCTTTTAAGGTAAAGGATAGTTTTTAAAAGCTTCTAGTCCTTGTGGCTGATGAACAGTCAGAATAAGTGATATTCCAGTAGAACTCTGAGTTCTAAAAGATGCCCGCTGTTTGAGGGAACCATTTCATTACTGTTTGTCTCTCCCATTCTCTGTCTGTCTTTCTGTATGCTATTGTCGCTTTTGCTAAAAGTTTGTCTGTTCACCACTAGAGTTCATTCCAAGCTTTCAGGCAGTCTGACTAGAAAACAGTGTTCCATTTGGTAGAGAAAGACCTTTGTATGTTTTTGCCTTGCGAAGTCTTAGAATTCTGCTTTGATATAGATCTTTGATCTAACAGTTACAAAGGCGGTGATACTGTGATACTGTGAAATATACAAATGAACAATTAAATTGCAATGATCTGAAGTGCAAGATTAAAGTTAGCAATTGACATGAAAATCAGAAGTTTTGCATAGGTAGTCATTTTCCACAGGAATTTTCTTAACAATAGAGACTGTAAATTGATTACAGCTTTTTACAGGTAAAGTGTGATAGTTATATATCAATTAAAAGATCAGTCCTGTAGTTTCAGAAAACTCCCAGGAAAGTAATCCTTATCAGAGAATACTATATAGCTTTACTTAGCCTAAGTCTAGTTGCTAGTTCCAATAACAGTAAACCTGTTGGATCACCTACTGAAAGGTGAGTCAGCACTTACATAAGTGCCATGAACTCAGTGAGTCAGGTTAAGTGGGGATAAAAATTGGATTCAGGCCCTCTTTCACTCAATACCAGAGGATACAAAAGAATATCAGTGAACAAAACAAATTTATTCGACTAGTGTATTTTGTCTTTGTCCTCTCACATGTTCTTCTAGGCAGGCTTATAAACTCTGTTCCAACAGAGGTAGGTTTAGGAAGGCAGGCATGGGTGATTCTAATAAGGGTGGTAGAGGAGTTTTTTCACCTTGGTGGTATTTGCAGGTCCATTGTAATTCAGGAGTTCCCAGAAGATTGCTTGTTTTACCTAATGTTTCTTCAGAGGTTCATATCATCTGCCTTTCTGGGTTACTTACTGTGCTTGTAAGTTTCTCCTGGAAAAAGTTTAGTTGCAAACTTAGAAATCCAGCTATTGCTTGATGTTTTCCTACATGATGTAGGGGATTCTTCTTGGGTAGATCACGCTTGATGAATACTTTTGAGTTGTTGCATAATTAGATTACTTAGATTATTTTGCACAGTGGCCTTTTACTTATGAGGTGTTTGTCCTTTGCAGTCATCACTGAGATTTGAAGTTACTGGATTTAATAGGCTTCTGTGGAGGCAGAATAGCTTTGGCAAGCTCTACCATCTTTTTTTAGTTCTAGTGGTATAACTCACCTTATATGAAGTAGAAATGAAGTCACTACACTTTCCTTTTCCCCCTCCCAACTTCGAACAACTGAGGAACTCCAGTAGATGATCTCTCTTTCTGACTAATGTATTGGTCTACTAAACATGCTGCTATGTCAGTCTTTCCTGAGATCAGAATATGCCCAAGCACAAAACTAAGGGTATTCAGGACAGTGACGGCTGAGAGGAGTGAATGCATTGTGAAACCGGTATGTGCTGGGAACGATCTCTATTCAATGCATTCAAAGGAGAAAAATGGAGAGGTGGCAGTGAATAGCTGGTCTGTCACATGAGTGAAAATGAATCAGTGCATATGTCAGATATTTTATTATTCTTACAGTTTTGGACCACAGTCCTCCAAGTGGAAGGGTGTTAGGCTTTTAATAAAAGTCTATATACATGTGTTGTCTGAGTACAAAACACAAGTTGCATCAGGTTTTTCAGTTAAAAAAAACCCCACAAAAGGGGAATTCTGAGAAAGGTAGTGTTTTTTTTCCCTTTCACCCCTTCTTGGTAGAAGAGACTAACTGCAAGTAAAAAAAATAAAAATAAAAATAGCGTAGACCCAGAGACCTACATACTACAGCCTGCCATTATCTAAAATGGGTGCTGTCTTAAAATTGAAAAAACCTACTACTGCCCACCTTGAGCCTCTAAGCTCTTATAGATTGCAGTTACACAATTCAGCAGTCCTTTTCGCAGCATAAGCTGCCAGCATAATCCTGACCACTCCATTTCTAATAGCTGTTTTATAGCCAAGGTTGGTGACTGAGAACGGAGCCAAATAGAAACTTGGTGGTGTCTGCTGCTAGAGGTTTTTTGGTAGCCATTAGACGTCTGTTAGAGTATACTTTAATTTCTCATACACTTATTTTGAAACTTTCCCAAGCAATTCTATTCACTTAATATCCTAGACCAGGAGATAACTGATGAAACATTTTTAAGGCTTTAATGTGGCTTCTGAGGGTGAGATTTTCAGGTCTGTATACTGTATTTTCTGTATCTGAGATACAGTAGCGAATGGATAAAGTATGAAGGTAATTCTGTGAAAGTCAATAACTAGCTGGAAGCTACAATTTAATAAGTGTTTGGACATATCTGGCTCAGATAAGTTCCCCTATATTTTAGCTTCCTCTGTGTTAAAAGTGATAGATGTAGCTTAAATCCAGGCTCCATGTGGGTTTAGATGTCAGGGGAAATATGTGGAGGCAAGGCATTTGAAATCAATATATTGCCTCTGGGTACAACATAATACAGACAGCATTTGCAGAAATATAAGCTGGGAAAAAGATATTGGAACAGAATATGTTTCAGTTTATAAGCTGACCTTGGCTCTTGTGAAAACATATGTATGAAAATCAGTGGGAGGCTTTCAAAACTGCAAGTCAGCTTGTGCTGAGGCACAAAGTAGCTGTGAAGGAGAAAATCTGATTTTTAAAGAGTTGGATCTCCACTTATACTTTGATCTAAAATACTTTGTATACTAGTGCTGCTGGAGGATGCAGTTGAAATATTCTCTCCTTTTAAAAAATGTATGGCTTAGTATTTGAGAGTATGAGTGACTCATATTCCTTTTGATTAGTCTATGTTTCTCACTAGATAGTTTCCTAATTCTGTAACTCTAACATTTCAACAAAATTTTGCATAGTTAAATTTTAATTTAAATTGATAATGAGGCTCCTGACACCCAATTATTGCATTATTTCAGATCAGCAAATGGAAGAGCCACCTAAGTGATAAAAGCTCACCTGTGTGGTGAAAGCTCACCTTTGTGGTAGAACATGTTGGTGTTATGAGAGGAAATGGACAGTTCCATCAAGTATCTTCTTATGAGTAGTTTGAGAAGCAGCAGTATATGGATAGCATTCCATTTCCTAATCATGCCGTTTTACTGCATGATTAGAAGATTATTTCTAGCTTTTGAGGGTGAAGAGAATAATATGACTATGATGTGTAGATCAGGTAAATAGCTTGCCACTGTTGACTGGTAGTATTGGTGGCATACAACAATGTCCATGGGATGGTCAAAGGCTCTCTGTGTCACGAGAAGTTCATTTTACTGTGCTCAGAAAGAGAGAGAGAGGGAGAAAGATCTGTTCCAATTTTCTGAACAACACTATTTCTTGGGTCTGACTCACATAATACAGGATGGATTGGGTTTTACTTTTAAACCTCCAGTAGAAGAAGTGGCATTGTAGGCATACGAAAGCAATGAATCTTTGAGTGTCAAACACAGAAAGCTGTCATATACTCAGTAAGATATAGCTCCGTGGGTAGGGCACATATTTTGCATAGAAAAGATGGCATATTCAGTCCCTGGTATTGTTGGTAAGAAAGATCAGCCAGTGTCTGTTGGAAAGACTTGTGATGACACTTGGGAGGTCTGCTGTCAGCATAGATCAGGGGTGGGCAACTGCTGAGGCAGCAGGGGCCAGTTATCACTCCTGCGTCCCCCTGGCAAACTGAACTAGGACACTGAAGTGCACAGATCCCCTAAAAAAGTAAAATATATAGTAGTATGAGAGCCAGCTTCTGTAGAGGAGCTTCCCAGTGTGCACATATAATACCTCTGCTGAGTCATCTACACTGTTTGCCAGTTAGATACAGAGCCATGTTAAAGGTATTACTTTTGGCTTAAAAGGCCATACAGTGTACCATTCAGGACTAGGATATCTGAAAGAGCACCTTCTTCCGCACAGAGTATCCCAATTTTTTGAGAGAGGTTACTGTACTGTACCTTAGTGAGGCTTTTGTTTGGTTATTGTGTAGAAGAGTGCCTTCTATGTAGTAGCTCCCATTATGGTCTCCCCATTGAGATTAGGTAGGCTCCCAGGACTTTGCCACAGTTTCCATGCTCTCTTGCCTGAGCGTTTCAGACTCAGGCCAGAAAGGACCTTCATTTAACCAGAAAGTAAGCTGTTCTGAGCAAATGCATGCCAAAACTTGAGGGGAAGTGTACATGGGATGGGGTACAACCTTCTGAAGTCCTTCAGGGGGCAGTGAAACACCTGGCCCCTGGCAGTTGTCTGTCCTTGATCTAGAATCTGTATGGAGCAAAGATATAAACAGAAATGCTAGAGAGAAAACCAAAGTGTAAATATTTTGCTCTGTTCTATAAATATCTGTTGTTTATTCAAGAGATTTTACCACATTTTCCTTCTTTTGTTTCACAATTCTGACAATTTGTGCTGTCCAGCACCTCCTGTTAACGTTTAGATTGTTCAGAAGTTTCCATGACCTTTTATATGTTTTTGGTGTTGATGGTGTTTTATAAAAGCCTGATAGATTTTGTGGCTTGTGCAATATTTGTTTTTTTGAGAAGGAGACCTAAAGATAAAAGTTCCCTTCTGTGAGTTTTTTAAACTATACTGATTTAATATTATTGTTGAATTCCTTGTAACCAATATACCTTGGAGAAATGCTGTTATTTGTGGTAGCAAATATATTTAGGGCTTGAGTACAAAATTACTAGCATTTTAAACTAAACTGCTTCTGATCCTGATCCTGAAAATCAGATGCATTCGAAACACGGCTGTCCTTCAAAAATTTCCAGTATAGAAACACACCATTACACGTAAAAATCTTTCAGTGTTTTAGCTCTTCTCCAAATAGATACTCTGTAAAATATACACTGGATACTCTTGCCCATCTGTTATGGAGGTTTTGATCTGGCCTTGAATTCCAAAAATATTTCTTGGAGATATGAAGCTGGGTGCAATGATGACTTTCATGGAGGCTTTAAGGTTACTATCCAAATCCCTTTATTTTGATATAGCAAGCACTTTGGAACAGCAAAACAAAAATAACCACAAAGCCTGGTGGTCCTTGTTGTATATGGTAAACCTAACTTGAGTCTTCCTAGAGCCTCCGTTTCATCCAGGAATCCCTGGAGCTGGGAGGCAACCGCACATCGTATTACCTGGCCTAAAAGCAGAATGTTGGACTCTGGGCTGTGGTTTTTGGTTGGGGAAATGTTTAGATAAATGTGAGCATGTGGTTTTGGCTTCATCCACTGCAGATGTGCAGCCCCTGGAAATTTTTCTGTGGAGAAAGGCATCCCTTGGGTTAAAAAAGGATCCCTAGACCTTTTGCAGCTGACAAAGAAGTTTGGGGAGGAGCGTGCATATTCCAGCCTCAGTGGCATGCTGCTGATCAATGTTAACCCATGCTCTTCAGTGAGCACAGTATTGCTCTGCGAATAAGTGAGAGAAAGCAATTGCATTTAAACACTGAAGGAAGAGCAGAGTCTGTCAATAAGCCTCTTATAAAACTTATGAGAAAAAAAAAGTTATCTCTGGTATGTAGAAGTGAGTGAAATGCTGAGTTACGCTGACCTTTACATGATCTGAGACATGTCAGTAACTGACTGTGACTGAAACAGTATATATAGAAGTTACTGATTTAGATTAACATCTGCGTCATCATTTGTAAAACACTCTCACTGCATTTAAATATGTGTGTGTTTGTGTTTGATCATTTTTAAAACATATTCTAAACTTTCTTTAAACATGGTGGCATATTTATCTGATAGCTGCACTACTTGGGTAACACATCTCTATTAACATGATAGAAAGAAGGATCCCCTAGATAAAATTCTAACTGTATATTGTGTGTATCTGTCTTTCAGAGAATGCTGCAGAAGCAGACCTGTGGCTGTTGAACAGTTGTACAGTGAAAAGCCCTGCTGAGGACCATTTTAGAAACTCAATTAAGTAAGTTACTGTCCTTATGTGAAGAAACACTTGACAGTGACAATCTTTGGTTGAGGGATATCCATTATAATCCAAAGTAATTTTATTCTGTGCTAAACAGCATGTGTTTATAAGAAAAATAAAGAAGATGTTTTCACTTATAATTGTGAATTATGCATAACGCATAAATCTTATGGGACTGAAATATGGAGGTGATACTTTATCCACCTTGACACTGTGTTGAATATAACAATATATTCTTATTTATTGGTTTACCACATGTGTATAAATATTCCAAAAAGAGCATGTTACAGTTAGGATTTCATATAGGCAGAAATGGGCCTCATTGAATCCTTCATCCCACTGGGGCCGCATCCTGCAACTGTCACTTTTATTTTAGAATTGCTGCCACACCACTGAAATATGTCAGTATGGCAGCAACTGGGAAAAAACAAATAAACGAGGGATGTGGTTGTGTATGTGTGTGCGTGCGTGCGCATGTGCACTCCTTGAAGTCACCTGTGGACTTCACTAAATTTCATGGGGTTTCCTTAGGCAAGAAATACTGAGAGGTGGTTCTGCCACTTCCTTCCTCTCAAATATAGCCTATAGCACCTGGTATTCATTGTTGGTCTCCCATCCAGGTAGTAACCAGAGCTGACCCTGTTTAGCTTCCAAGATCAAATAGAATCTGGTGCCTTTAGGGTATTTAGGGCTCTCTCTTAAGCAGAAATGGTGAAAATCCCAGAGAATGACAACTGTTGCAGTCCACAGTCTGCAATCTGAAACTACAAATAGCAACAGAAGCCAGAATATGTGGCTTCAAATGAATTAATATAACAATCACAGCTATGAGTCTTCCTATCCCTATGTGATATTTGTATTACAGTGAACTTTGTGAGTCCCTTTTCTCATAACCCCTTCTGCTGTTGATTTTAAGAAATGTTCCTCCACCCAGTAGAACAGCATGTTACAGTTCTAGTAGAGAATCATTGTTCTCTTGATTATTAATAATTAGGAATGAAAATAAGTAAAAGCCCAACTTCAGTTTTGTGTCTAGTGTAAACCAAAATATGGCCTGTTAGGTAAGGATCAAGTCTTTGCAAAACAGTCACATGGAAGTTTATGTAATCCAGTGTTTATTGCAGTGTGCAGATGGGCATCTATTGAAAATGAACATGAGGTGTACTTACAATTCTGGTTAAGCAGCTGGTGTACTCAGAAGAATAATGCGGGAGGAGGGGAACTGGATTGAACTGGAACTTTAGCTAGTAGATGAACAATGAGCGGTGTCTTTTCTCCCTTATACTGTGTGCCCAGTGTAGACTGAAGCACTGGCAGCCTGGCAATAAGTTAGCTTTTCTCTTGCCAAGAAAATCCTAGTTCCCTAAACACCAGCCGTTAATACACTGTTAGGCAATAATAATAGGTTGTCTAGCCAATTATCCTGGTAACAGAATTACCAGTTTCGTCCCAGCTGTTACAGGAGCTTGTTTTTGACAGTAATGGGTGCGTGCATTGAAGCAGAGGGGTGAAAATGAATTCTTCCGTGGTCATCTCAGTGTCTCTTTATGTCTACAGCATAACTGGATCTGATTTTAATTAGGACTGAAATATTTCTGCTCTACAGAATTACCCAGTGGTCTGTTAGTCAGGATCCTGGAGAAGATAATTTTTTTTGTGCTGAAATACTTGCACCATCTTGCAGGCACAATTTAGTGTTTCCAGGCTCAGTTCATAGTGTTGGGTATCTATATATTTACTTGAAGGGGATGGAATTCCTTCATATATAAACAAGCACTTACAGGTAGTAAAGGACTGTAGGTATAAGCCTTTATCCACTCCTCTTATACTGTATTGGTTTTTGAATATTTTCAGGGTGTAGCTTCCTCTTAAAACATCTGGCAGTAACTTTCGTTTTTGAAGAAGCATGTCTTGCATGGGCTGACAAAGAAGTAAAAAAAATGGATGCGATGTTGTGTCCATTCTGACCTTCTGTTGCCATCTTCATTCATGCTTCCAGTTACCAAGAAGCTAGTACCAGGACATTTTACGTTTATTTCCTGATAAGAGGGAAGTTCCTCAAGTTTTGCCACATATCCGTTGGGCACAGAAATTATTCTAGGATATCTTCCACCTGTAGAAGTAAAATCAGACATGCCTCATAGGTGACTTCTGTTCTAAAGTGATGACAACATTCATCAGTCTTCAGAGGCACACACAGCTATCCCCATTGTTTCCCATTCGGAAAGGCTTCCCATTGTCTCAGAAAGGGTTGGTTATTGTCCAAATGTTTTCTTTTCTGGGAACTATCAGTAGCAGGACTTAGCAACCGCAGCATGTTCAGGGATCAATTTTATGCCCTGGGAGCTACTTGGACTGCCAAAATGCTCTCCAGAAGTGGCTGAAAGTCAGGTGCGCTTCCAGGAGAGGCAGTTTGCTGTTTTTTGACCAAACAAAGATAATCCAAGGAGTCTGGAGGAGTTGGAGGCTGAAAACAAATAAAAAAACACCAATTGGAGGCAGATGCCTGCTGGCTCGAAACCATATTTCACTCATTCCTGACTAGATCAGACAACCAACTATTTGTTTTCTACTTTTACTATCCATCACTGTTATACACTCAAGCCCTGTTACTATTGCTAGTTTGTTAGCCCAACTCCTAAAAGAGAACAGGTTGTTTCTTTGTAACTGGGGCTGCACTTTGCCCACCCTGGTCTGTAGCATGTTCTCTGATGATCATCATTTTGCAGGCCAGGAGGGAATAACCAAAGACCTTAACTCGCAAGCATTGTAATCCTCAGAACTCACAATTTTTTTCTTCCATATGAAACTATCAAATGATCCAAGGTATTATGGTACTAACTTCCAGGATTCTGAAGCTGGGGTTCTGGGTAACTTCTGAAAATTAGCAGTCTCCACCTGGCCAGGTAATTTAATTTACTACTCACACAGTTGTTGGATTGTGTAGAGGCTTAAAAGAAGAGACATATTGTTTATGCGTAACTGGTGTTTTTGAAGTGGCCATCTGTGCAATTGTAGAGCTCATCTGGTTTCCTGTCTGCTTGAGCCTCTTGGTTATTTTACACTTGGGAAGAAGGAATTTAGTTATTTGGACTGAAGAGAAGGACCTCAGCAAGAAGGAGCTATTCAACCCTATTTGGGTGTGTGCACCAACGTTCCTGAAGAGGAAAAAGAAGAGCTTCAACATCTGACCGGCACTTTGGAAGCTTCCAGATGTTCTCTGTGCAAGCATATAGCACAATTATGTGCCTGCAGAGACAAACATTCAAAAAATAGAATTGTCAGGAAGGCAGTCTGACTGTAATTCAGTATTATTTTCTCTTTGGGCACAAGAAATATGTCCCTTAAGTGACCTCCAATAAATACTACCTGATGCCTTTGATAATCAGACTATATGGAAATAAAAGTTACACTTCTTTTGGTGTTCATTTGAATTAATAAAGGCAGTCTTACTGCCACTTATTCTAGCCTTTCAGAGGACTGTAAGCTTTATATCTGCCTTTTTAATACTGTTACCATTTATGTTAAAATAATGAAGTCAGGATGGCTTTTCTGCTTCTGGAGTGGTATGTGAGATGGTTGTAGGGCAGAAGGTATAACTCATCTCCTTTCTGTATCCAAATTATAAAACATGCTGGACCTAGTTAATATTAGAATATATCTTTTCTTATATGTAGTGTACACTATAATAATGGTAAAATTGGTTAAATGAACACTAGTTTATTTTACTCTTTCTGTTTTCTGTATAATTCTCTGATCACAAGACTTTCAGAGGTGCATACAAAATAGGTAATATAAAATTGTAAAAAGAAAGAAAAAAGGTAAAATCCAAAACATGGGATGTGACCTCACTCCGTCCAGAGAAACTATAAACAAAATTGAAACTAGCTTTTTATCATGTTGGGATTCCTAGCTAATCAAGTCTTTTCTGTCATCAAAAAAAATATCAAAATTGGCAGCAAATGAGCTTCCTTAGTGAGAACATTCCAGATCTGAGATATGTCATGACCAAGAAGATGTGCTTCCTGTTCTCCATCTGCCTAACTTGAGAGGGTGGTATTGTGGAGGAAGGACTCATGAAGAAGGACAAGGCTTTTGTGGCAGACGATGGTCCATTCTAATGCTCCTATATAGAACAGAAATTTTCACAGTAATTTGCTGACATAGGATCAATTTATCCTATATTTCTTTAAAAAAATACCATATTTTCCAGCATGTAAGACACACTGGTATATAAGATGCACCCCATTTTTGGTGGTTATTTTTTGGGAAAAACTTCTTTACTATGGCAGCGAGGCTTCCCATTCCCTGCCATTTCGCCTCGGTGGGAGTTTTCTCCATCAAGGCAAAATGGATAGAAAAGAGGGGGGATGTCTAGAGAGGCCTTGAGGCCTCCTTTCACCCCGCAACCCCTCCTCTGCCGTTCCTAGGTGTAAGGAAGATGCCAAAAAAGCCAGGAGAGGCTCCGAGGGCAAAACCTGCACCAGTGCGGGGCTTCCCCAAACCTTTCTGTGCCTTTTCTGAGCATAAAGAAAATGCCTAGAAAAGACAGGAGAGGCTCCGGGGGTACACCAGCATGGGGCTTCCCCAGACCCTTCTCTGTCTTTTCTAAGCTTTTTGTTTATGCCTAGAAAAGGCTTGAGTGGGTCCAGGGGGTGGAGCCGGAGCCAGCGCCAGCACAAGGCTTCCCAAGATCCTTCCCTGCTTTTTAGAAAAGGCAGGAGAGAGTCTGGCAGCAGAGCCAGCGCAGCAGAGCCTCATGGGAGTCCTCCTTTCACCTCTTCCCTTTCATATGCATTTAGCCTCAGCATGGGTGGTGGTGAAAGGAAGGCTCCCAATAAGCACCCGGCGTATGAGATGCACTCCATTTTTAAGTGCTATTTTGAGGAGAAAAAATTGCGTCTTATATGCCAGTAAATACAGTACACTGTTTAAGAAGCTGTGCTACCTCGTGCTTGCATAATAAATATTACATAGATAAAATGATTGGACAATGTTTTTAATTTAATTAATTAATTTCATTTGTATGCCACCTTTCTCCCACAGTGGGACCAACGTGGCTCACAAAAGGAATCAGCCAAAAATAATACATTTTTAAAACATAATTAAAATCATCCCATTAAATGGATAGATTAAAAACAGTATAAAATCATTAGAAACGTATAGACGTTAAAAAATTAAAGCACATTCCCATCTATAGGAAGCCTCCCTGCAAGTAACTGCACATTAAGAGCCTGCTTGAACAACAAAGTCTTTGCCTGTTGGTGGAAAGAGAGCAGAGGGAAGGCTGACCTAGCTTCCTATGGAAGAGAGCTCCAGTGGGTGGGAGAAGCCACGGAGAAGGCTGACTCCCACGTCCTCACCGAATGAGCCTGTCATGATGGCACGACTAAGAGAAAACCTTCCCTTTTGGATCTTAAGACTCTGGCAGGTTCGTGTAGGGAGATAGTGTCTTCCAAATAATCAGGACCTACAGGGAGCCTATAACTCCTTTGTTAAACAGCTTTGTTGGCTACCAGTTTGTTTTCAGGGACAATTCAAAATGCTGGTCATGACTTAGAAAGCCCTGTATAAGTAATAACAGGGCTTTATAAGTCATGACCAGCATTTTGAATTGTCCCTGGAAACAAACTGGTAGCCAACAAAGCTGTTTTAACAAAGGAGTTATAGGCTCACTATAGGCCCCAGTCAGCATATAGGTCCTAATCAGCATTTTGGCTGCAGCCTTTGGCGCCTGACTGCTCAAAAGAGCGTTACTGGATGACACTGTTGAGGTACAGTTTTGGCGGAGAAGTATAGTTTCTTCAGTGCCACCATCACCATGGTATAAGGTTTCCAATTGGCTTTAGCCCATGTTTGGTCAGACTCATTGAGTCTTCTGCCATTGACACTCTACCCTCTGCGCTGCTCTTTTATATATTTATTTATTTTATATATATATATATATATATATATATATATATTATTAAAACCAAACTATCCCAGTTTACATCATATTGTCATATTCATTTTTTCCATCATAAAAACATGCTTATACATTGTTATACATATTTACATGTACATTTTAAGACACCTTATTTGTGTATTATACTGTACGGTCTTCTGTCTTCTATTTTTCCTGTCCTCTAATTATTATCTATCTACCACAATCCAATTCTTTAACTTCCTCCCTCCCCTTGTTTGAACATCCCCTTAAGATATTTCATCTGTGATCCCAAAAGATCTGCTATGTCTTGGAAGACTTGCCTCTTCACTTGCAATATTAATTTACTAAGTAATTTTTTGGCTAAACTGCATTGTTTTTTCCTAAATCTTATTCATTTATTCTCCCCTTGGCATAACTTTTTCCAGTTCTCTTCAATATATTTCTTGATTATCCTCATATCATTTACTTTTTTACTTTTTTCCCCCCCTTCATTCTTTGTGTGAGATCATCTAAAATTACATATTCCTGAACTTTATCTAACCATTCTTCCATTAAAGGTGTTTCCGGACTTTTCCAGTATTTCGCATATACTATTCTAGCTGCAGATATCATGTATAAAATTATTTCTTCATATCTTTTGTACTTTTTGTCTATTTGGTGTATCATATTTAATAAAAAAAATTTCAGGCATTATTGGGATCTCTATTTGTAGAATATCCATCATTATTTTATGTAACTTTTTCCAATATCTTCTGGCCTTTATACAGTGCCACCACATGTGGTAAAAAGTCCCGTTCTCTTGTGTGCATTTCCAGCAGTTCTTATCTTTTGTTTTATATATCTTACTTAACTTCACGGGATCTAAGTACCATCTATGTAGCATTTTTAAATAGTTTTCTTTCAAATTTTGAGCCAGAGTGAACTTCTGTGTAATATTCCAACTTCTTTCCCATTGCTCCAATTTTATTTCATGTCCAATATTTTGGGCCCAAACAATCATTGTCTCTTTAACTGCCTCTGTTTCCAATTCCCTGTCCAATATGTACTTATAGAATTGAGATGTCAGGTGTTCTTTTTTCTCAAATATCACTTTTTCCCATTCGTTTAGTTGAGTAATTGTATCTGTTCCTTCTAGTTTAAGATCCATTTTTAGTCTTTCTTTTAGTTGCATATGTAGAAACCACTGACAATTCCATCCCTCTTCTGCCAATTTCTCTCTTGTTTTAATTCGTTGACCTTCTTTTGGATCATTGATGATTAGATCTCTGTAAGTAAACCATCTGTCTGCTGGATCCTTCCATCTCCCCAACAACGCCTCTTGAGGTGATACCCATAGCAGTATTTTCGAATATAGCTTTCTTTTCCAAGTCTTCCAAATTTCAAACAAGGGTCTTCTTACATAATGATTCAAAAAGTCTTTATCTACCTTTGCCTTGTTGTACCAGAGATATCCGTGCCAACCGAAGCGAAGGTCTGGTCCCTCCAACTTTAATATTCTATCATTCTTCAGTTCAATCCAGTCCTTTAACCACGTCATCCCATTAGCGATGAAGTACAATTTCAAATCGGGTAAGCCACAACCTCCTCTTTCCTTCTTATCAGTCAATATTTTCCACTTGATCCTTGGCTTTTTCCCAGCCCAAATGAAAAGGGATAGATCCTTCTTCTAATCTTGAAAACATCTAGTGTTTATTATAATCGGCAGATTCTGAAATAGATAGTTTATTTTTGGTAATACCATCATTTTAATTGTTGCCATTCTTCCTAATAATGATAAGTTTAATTTCGACCAACTTTGCAAATCCTTTTTTATCCCCCTCCATTTTGTTATATAATTATTTTCAAACAGTCCGTTATTTTGTTTGGAGATAATGATTCCTAAATAAGTAATCCTTTTCTCTTCTCTAAATCCTGTCATCAATTCCAATGCTTCAATTTCTTCTTTTCGCATATTTTTGGTTAAGATCTTCGTTTTCTCCTTATTAATTTTGAATCCCGCTAATTCACCAAATTCGTTACAGACCTCTATCATTTTTGCCAAACTTGTATCTGGTTCTTCAAGAAAAATAACCAAGTCGTCCGCATACGCCTTCAGTTTATATTCACCCCCCTTTATTTTAGTTCCCTGTATTGTTTCTTCCGTTCTTATTTTCCTTAAGAGAACTTCTAGCGTTATTATAAATAATAGGGGTTGCTCTTTTCATCGCTGCCACCTCCCTAGTGAACCAGGAGGCTTGCTTGTTTCCACTCTGTAGGAGAAAACACTTGGGGCAATCATGTCTGCTGCCCTGGCCATTTTCCTATTCTATGGATCAGCCAGGGCTTCAATGGGATCACCTGCAAGGCAAGAGCTGTGAGGAATCTGTTACCCTGTTTTCTGGGGGTCCTGGGAGGGACACCAAATTGCTATCAAAATTATACAATTTGGGTAAATTAGTTCAGAGCACACGTTGGCAAAACGAGAGGCAGGGTAACTTGGCGGAATCTTGTAACCCAGTGTTTACGGGGTCAGGCCAAATCAAGAAGCAAACCGGTTGGAAAATAATGAATGATCTTTATTAAATACAGGCACACAGTGTAAGCAACACAAGCACACAGATAACTAATGAAAATAAAGGTGTGAGTAAGATAGCGGGATTTTCAGAGGGATAGTTGGTTCGGGTGATACGAAACCTGTCCTGAAGTCCAGAAGAAAATAGAGAGCGAAGCTGGGGTTCGATGTATCTCAGCACGTGGAGCTGAGGGGAAGCTCGCCAAGCGAAGCGGCAGCAAGGCGGTCTGGAACTCGGGAGCGATCCAAAGAAGCGCTCAAAATCAGGGGTTTTTATAGGGAGAATTGTGACCGCAGGCTCGGTCGGACTTTGGGAAAACAATAGATTTGGAGTTGGAGATAAAGCCTCCGAAAGGTCAGAATTTGAATGATTGAATTAGAGCCGAATTTATCAATAGAGTAGCCGGTATGCAAACACGGATTTCTTGAGCATTGTATAGCTCGATCATCAAGCTGCCGGCACGAGGCAGAGGATCTTTTGGGAGTTGCTTGCATACCTAATGGAGGTACTTGGCTTGAGGTCTCCTAAAGCGGCGAGTCGGCTGTTTTCTGGCCTGCCTGTATTGTCTAGGAATATTACGGCGATTATCGGCCGAACCTGTATGCGTGCTTGTCCGGAGGCCTCGCAGGCACGTGAAAGGGATATGTGAAGCCGAATTAGTGATATCAAAAGATATCTTTTATATCCCCAAAGCTCGGGCTAGCCAGGGCAGTAACAGATCCATCAGGAATCCAGAATCCATCAGCCTCCTGGAGTGGACCATCTTAATTAGTCCCCGACTACTGCAGAGGCTCAACGTCTCAGTGAATCAATGTCCCTGTTACTACTGCTTCTACTACTGCTACTAGCTGTTGTTGCTGTTGTTATTAGAACCATACCTTGTTGTTGCTGTTGTTGTTATGTGCCTTCAAGTTGACTCCAACTTACAGTGATCCTGTCAAGGAGCTTTCTTGGCAAGATTACTTCAGAGGAGATTTGTATTGCCTTCCTTTAAAGCTAAGAGAGTGTGGCTTGCCCAAGGTCACCCCATGGATTTCCATGCCTCCCAGAATCCTGGTTCAACACTCAAACCATTGTATTGTGGGAGTTCTTATAAACTGAACCTAGAGAACCATTTGTTTTAGGGAACAAGCATACACTAAACAGCTTAATGTTTGAGTAACAGGGCACATCTATCAAAGTATATGCAAACAAAAGTAGAAAATAGGATTGTCTTGCAGTCATCTCCCACTCACTGTAAGAGGCTGTAGGAGGGAGACTCACAAGTCTCAGTCTTATATGGAAACTTCGAGTTCCAGATACATTTTGGTGGCAGGTCATTGGTTCACAGCCAAATATTAATTATTTGTCTCTCCTGCTGGAGAGAACTAGAAAAAGGTAGAGTTGATGGGGAAAAAAACCTATCTTTTAGAATAATAAGCAATCGAGGTAATAACTAGCAGAATAACAATGCATGTTTCATAATTTTGCATGTTCTCAAAATGAACAGCATTCATTTTGAATGTCACTAATATAAAGAAATTTATAAAAAGTTTTAATAGTGAGTACTTGTCTATAACCATTGAGATTACTTAGATTACCTACGTGGTAGCAGCAGGTCTAAGGGATATATAATTACATTTTAATGATCAACTCAACTCTTTTTCAATTTGCTTTCAAAAAACAAATTATCCTGCCATGTTTCCTTTCCATGAATGTTTCACCAACGTGTTAGTCATGATAGTTCAGACAACAGGGTGTTCATAGCTACCTTTCCTAGGATAGCCTTTATCTAGCCAGCCTTCTCTTCTATGGAGAAAATTTGTCTGGATATGAATACTTATGTGGCATTGAATTTGCCCAGTTGAATGGTTTTCTGATCTTGAGGGTGAGGTGGAGAGACTCAGTTGTGTCTGATTATTTATCCTCTAGTAGTGGTATGCATTCTGTTTCTTCCTTGTCTTATACACCATAAAGTTGATGTCCACTTTCAGGGTCAGAAAAGACAACATAGTGAGAACTGAGACATTATCTACTCTTGTGGTTTATTTATTGGAATCTCACTTTGGATTTGGTTCTAACATGTCTTACAAACTTTCCAACCCTGTTCCAAAAATAATTGCAGCCTTTATTGGCAGGAGGGTGGTTCTTCTCCTATAAATTAGAAAATCCCTCAGATGGTAGGAGGAAGCAGTTCAAGATGGATGCACCACTGTTAGATCTATCCAAGAGCATGCTTCTCAAAATGCTCACCTCATGTGATAGAGAAAATTATGGACTCCTCGCTAGGTTCAGAGAGGTTGTCTTAAGTGGGAGGAGGCTCATCACAAATTGTGATGTTGGAAATCTGAGCTGTTTGCTTTTTTCTACAGTCTTTTGCCTGCTGTTACCCCAGGAAGAGCAGTTGGAGTGCAGTAGTGCACACAAACAAAACTTTAGGAAGAAAAATTTGATCTTTGTCATGAACAATTCTGTGCTATCTGACTTCAAAGAAACTAACTTCAATAAACTCATGTTTGAATGTGAGGGCTGGATTTTAAAAAATCCATGAGCATGAGCCCAGAAAGTATCCATAAGTGGACTTACATGCTTCTGGAGAACAGAAGAGAAGGAATCAGTGTTACATCCTTGAGAAGCTAGAACCTTGTACAGGATTTTCAAAGATGCTTTGAGCTGTATCTCTGTTTCCAGTCTCAAAGGAACATCCCCTTCTGGAGGCCATGCTTTCTTATCTGTGGATGTCCTCTTGGTTGTGTTGCATAGGGCTTAGAAGTAAGTTGGGTTCTTGCTGGTGCCATGTGGCTTGAAGAAGCATCCCCACCCACCCACTTTTATACTCCTTCAGAATAAGGGCCTTTGGCTTCCCTCTGTGCAGCCTAAATGGCTCTTTTGCCTTTGTACCATCTTTCAGACAAGAAACAGAAAAGATGGCAGGTACATGTGTAAACCCAGCCACACAGTGTGACAACTAAAGCATGGTTTCCATGCTGCCTTAAGTGCTGTGTTCTGTAGTTTGGTCACAGAAGCACCTGACTTCTGGTTCTTCTCTTTCTTTTGCCCACATTTCTCTTCCTCTTTTGTAGTAGTGTTATGAAGGTGCAGTGCACATTGATGGCTGCACAAAAAGGAGACTGGGAGCTCTTTTACACTACAAATTATCCATTTCTGCTCCAGAATTTAAACCTTTGCCCATCTAAATGTGAAAGCTGGATTTAATGGTGCAGGTAAGATTGACACTGTGGACTTCCTGATCTGTAGCCTAGTTTCTGCTGGCTGCTGTGTTACCTGGGCTCTCATTATAATGCTGCAAGTGCTACTTGAGTGACTTTTGAAAAGGAAAACAACATTTGTGTTATTCACATTGTTTAATGTTTAACATCTAAAATCACCTGAGTGGATTATAAGAATAGTGCCTTTGAAAGTGTGTTTTGAGACTATGGTAATTGTTAATGTGCAAGAATGCTGGACAAAGGTCAAAATATTTTTTAAGAGTGACTGTTGGTAGTTGCAGAGATACTTGGTAGAAGGCATGGTGATCTTGGACTTTGCATTCCTAACAATTTATCAGTCTTTTGCTCAGGTGAGAATGAGCTAAATATATTTTGGAAAATTTGGCTGCTTCGTACTCATATTTCATGAGAGGTGGGTCAGCCATGCAAGTAGATTCACAGAAGCTACTAGCTGAGGAAAAAAAATAGTTGCCCATGTTGCAATTGCACTAATTTCATAAGTCATTTGTCACCTAGACAGGAGTACCACAATTTTTGTAAACTTTCCCCACTGGTTTCCTTAGAGAAGTTCCTTCTTTTGCCCAACCTGGCAGATATTTATATAATTCTTAAATGTGGTTACAATTAGGCTCTGATATGCTGGGATGGAAAAAATCAATGTTTAGGTTGGAGTGGGCAACAGTGGAAAGGCTAGAGGATTGTATTATTCCACCAGGAGCCCTTGGAGGGCTGCTCCTGCCTCTGCAAAAAGGAAACAAACAAACAAACAAACAATTTTTGCCCCCAAATGCTTCCATGTCTCCTCTAGGGGGCATGGGGGCATTTCACCATATTACTAGGCCATTTCAGGCCCAAGAGAGAGCTTTTTTAAAAAAACAACAGGAAATGAGCAGAAGTAACTTCCTGTTCACCTCCTCTTTTAAAACAGGCTTCTCTGGGGTCTCAATCAGGCTGGGAGCTCTAAATGTGATGGAAATGCCCCTCCTGTCCTCCAGAGGGCGTTTTGGGCAAAATACTTTGAAAATTTTTGCTTTTTTTTTTTTAATTTTTTTGGGGGCCGGGGGGCACCAAATGTATTGGAAATGCTCTTCACATCCCAGAAGATACTTAGGGGCATTTTGGAGCAGTTTTCCTGACTCCTGGGAGCCGGCACAAAACAGCTTCAGGGGCTACATGTGGCCTTTGGGCACCACTTTGCACACCTCTGCCATAAGTTATATAGGTGGGCTAGCTTGCTTTGAGAACCAACGTGGTATAATGGTTTGAATGTTAGATTGGGACTGCTGGAGATCAAGGTTTGAATCCCCTCTCAGCATGGTAACCCACTGAAAACCCTCAGCAAGTCATACACTCTCAGCCTCAAAGGAAGGAAATGACAAACCTCCTCAGAATAAATCTTGCCAAGAAAGATTTGGGGCCACTTTAAGTTGGAGTTAACTTGAAGGCAGAAGGAATAAGTGCAGGATTATAACTGTGTTATCTATTGTATTCCTTGAATATAAACTTTAAAATATCCTTCTAGAGTGGAATACCTGCAGAAATGTAAATTTTCTGTTTTTAGTGGCTCCCAATCTCCCCTCAGTTCCACAGAGTAAGGAGCCTCTAGTAATGGAGGTTGCACTTAGCATGCATATAATGAAATGGTCTGAAATATACCAAGTTTAGTGAAAGAAAATATGTTACTTCAAAGTACAACAAGACTCTTTCTGGATTTTGCTGCAACAGACATCCTTCAAGTGATGACTTTTGTGTTCCTTGCAAGATACTTATATTGATTTCATTCTAGCCTTGGCTAACTGTGGAAAAAAAGGATCCTCATCCTTTCTGTATCGTGTCTGTTCTTCTTTTTTCATCTTTATTGTGCACTGAAACATTTCAGACACAAAACAGTTATAGATGCCATCCCATGTGAGTCTCCCATCACTGTAAATCATGATGCTGAAGAGGACTTCAGTGACGGTGGTATTCAGTTTGTATGTGTTAAACTTTTATTTCCATAGACACAGAATGCCTTTCAGCATGTGTTTGACACTGAAGATGAGTAGAATTTGCTTTCTGGCACGATTGGGTAAAATCAATGGACTTTTTCTAACTAAATATTAAATCCTGGCTTAGAACATGTGACGCTTCTTGGGTTAAGTCATTGTAGTTAGAATATATGTTTGAATTTGTTCCATCTTTTTCTTAAATAAATCTCTGCCTTGTTTAATAGTTATTTGTTTTCCTCTGGGCATTCAGAGCTTTTGCCTAATCCCACAAAAGTCTTCAGCTGCTTAGTAACAGATTATGCTTGATACAACAAAGTAGTGAGCAAGAACAGTTCCTTTGAGAAGTCATTGGAGTTTCATAAGAAAGCATAGGCATAAACATGAGTAAGTTTTCTTCTTGCTGGTTTTTCATAAACTGTATGTGGTTTCATCCATAGGAAGTACTTGGAGCTGGCAGAATTCGAAGCTGGTAAATTTGATTACTTTGCTCTTTTTTTTTTTGAAGTGTGAAAGTGAGAAACAAAAGAAACAAACAAACAAAAATAACCCAGAGAAACCTATGAAAGTACAAAAATCTTGGTAGTAATCTTGGTGTAGCACCTGAAAGCAACAGACTGAGAGGTATATCAAAACTCTGACAAATGTTCAGGAACATTCTCCTGTCTTACATGGAAGGAAATATATGTAGAATGAATTTCTTTCATAAAAGAGGAGACTCTGATATTTGAATCTCTGGTTTATGTATAAAGTATTCACTTTCCCTAACAGGAAGGGTGAACAACTCCATACGGGCAGGAGACCAGATTTCCACACATGTACCCATAATCCACATACACCACCTGAGCATGCCAGAACCCCCTTCAGTGAAAAAATACATTTTTGTCATTTAATCTTTCTCATTTTTGCTTGAAATAATTAAAGGGAAGTGATCACAGGATCTTCTGCTTGTTCAAATCAGTGCTCAAGTGCTGTAATAGACTGCGTGAAGGCCAGTGAACTGAAGCTCAATTCAGGTAGGGCTGACTAATGGGTTGTTAGTACTCTCATTCTCTCACACTGTCACTCAAGCACACACAGAGAAACAGACACACAGAAGACTCACTTGCACAGAGGGTTCACCCTTCTCTTCTCATGCTGTTTTCTCCATCACAGTTAATGATCCCACAGGACTGCCGTATAGCTGTTTGGTGGCTAAGGGAGCATGATCCACATGAGAATATCGCAAGCACAAACAATCATTCCTGTACAATATCCTCTGCAAGAAAACTGATTTCCCCACCCCGCCCAAACACTTCTGGGAACACTAGCACAGGTGAATTTAATGGGGGCGGTGTTTAAATTGAGCAGTGATTTGGGAATCTGGATGGGTCACAGTGAAAGTCTCTGAAGGCTGTAAGTGCTCTACATGTGCCTTTATGCTTCTAGTATATAGTCTGGGAATTATTGTACTGTAGTTTTAGAATGCTTACTTAATTCTGTGGCAACTAATTTTAATCTCAACTGGAGTAGATCCACTGAATGAGTGAGATGTATATAAACGTGGGTCTACTCTAGTTGAGAGTAGCAACAGAATGAATCTCTCCCTCCATTCCCTTTTCAGTGTTCAAACATATCCTGGCAAATAGCACAACCTGCGGAAAAATAGTTATTTTTTTAAAAAATAAGTCATTTTACATTTTTGCCAATTACAATACAGGATAATATGTAAATAGTACAAATAGGATTTGGCACACGCAATACAACTTTCCCTTGTCTTCCTTCCTCCACAGCATCCTGTGCCCTCCTTTCCTCAAGAAGGTCTGCAGCCCCCTGGAGCAGATTTGGGGAGGCATGGGGTCTTGCATGGAGGAGTGGGAATTAATTCTGCTGACAAATACTGCATTAGTGGATGGACACCATCAAGATAATTTGTCCTATTTATAAGTGCAGGTTCCAGATTGCAATGCAGTTCATTTATAAAAAAAGTTCTCATTTATACTTTGTTATATGCAAGGGAAGTTTTAAGTTCACAATGAATGCTGAAGCACTCTAAATTCATATTCTTTTATAGCATAATTAATAAAAGAAATCGACTTGAAAAGGTCTTTTCTGGTAGTATCCTCATTCTTGCTTTCGTCCTGTGACATTTTCCTTGCATCAATCTGACCTTGGGCTGATAGTCTGATATTTAGAAGTAGTGAACCTATTGCACTGTGGCGATCAGATTATGGTCTTCAGTTTTATTCTTAGATAAAACAAAATATTTTAGAGAATTTTTTTATGATAACCGATTCACATTTGATAGGCTGAAACTTCATCATTTGTGGAGAACTGTTAATCTTCAAAGTGCTCTAAAACAAATGTATTTTAAGGTGTAAAAGCATTTTTCTTAATATTTTAAAATTAATGTTTTCTGTTTTGTGAGCCCTGTCCATGACTATATTGGGGTGCAAATCCAGACTGCCTCTCAAAAAGATAAATTCTTCTTCTTCCATTCTGGTTTGTTCAAGCTGAAACTTTACTTCTGAGCTTATCCTAATGAATAAAGCATCTTTTTATCACATACAGCTGTTGTGAACTTTCACTGACAGTTTCTTTAAGGTCAGTTGTCATACTCATATAGATGATTGACTTTGAACTGTGAACTCTTTCCTCTTCTGTTAAATTGATATCTGTTTCCTGAAATCAGTTTCAAAGATCAATGAAAAGAGGGAGAGGGACAGTAATTAAAAGGAGAAAGCACGCCAAGTTGGTGTTAGTTAGTGATCTGACAAATGTCACAGATACCTGATACAGTAGATTTCAAAATGCCTTGGTAGATGGAACCATAATAGGTCACCTTAATTGTACCAGTTTCGTTTAGGGTTATTTTCAATTTCTAAAACAGATATGCATGAAGATACCAGGTAGTGTGGTATATGAACTTTTTGGCATTTCTCTTCATTATTAACAATTTTGAGTGTCTAGTGTTAGTGTGAGATTAGTTGTGCTCGTAACTCATGGTGTATCTTTGTTGTGACCTGCATCATTGAACAAGTTGCACTGTTTCTGATAAATGGCTAAATTCTGTTTGGTAAACAAACACTGTGAAATCTCTGTGGAGAAAAATACTGTGTACAGGATGTACCACTAAGCAAGGAAGTCTGATGTCTTTAATTCCAATACTGCGTGTTTCAGAATAGATGCATCACAGGCTGGTACATGGAATCAAATACTACCTTGAGGCTCTTTCTTTCAGTCATCCACCCTACCTAATCCTGTGAATGAAACCTGAGCCATCTGCTTGACAGATGGTGTAGGCAGGTAGGTAACCAAAGGAATTGTGTGTTTTTCTTGCAGATAAAGTTGTGCTTACCATATGCACTTTGTTTACCAAGTGTTAGTGAAGTCTTTAAAGAAAAGGCTTTATACCATCTGGATTAGAGAATCATAACTGGAAGCAAGGCAGTTAGATCTATACAAAATACCTTACTGGATCATTTATGACTAATTAATGGGCTGACTAATTCATATTGCTCAATAGTGGGTGGTACCTTCAATGCACAAAAGCAGATGTGAATAACGATCTCCTCCTGCCTTCTTTAATCTACAAAGCAACCTTAAAAAAAAAACAGCCCTAAAACCTGAGCCTAAATCCTTCCAAAATACTGACTATGCGTTGCCTAAAATTGGATGATACAGGTTTTGTACAGTTTTGTCAAAGCTGTTAAATATGACCTTGGATTTTCACTGCATTGTATAGGAAAATGACCTTGTTTTCAGTTTTCCTAATCTGCCCCCATCCCAGTTGTATATTTTATCTTTGGGCATGAGTACACACACAAAGGTATGTAGAAATGTGGTAGAATTTAAACTAAATGGAGATGGGGACCCATTAACAGCCATCTAAATATGTTCAAATTTAAGGCTTCAAGGCTAACTGTAATGAAAGAATTATTTTTTTAAAAAAACTTTCCCTCTCCTTCTCTCTCTCTCTCTCTTTTTCTCTGTCTTTCTTTCACATGTATCAAACAGATGTGTATTTGTAAATAATTATCATTCAAGCCAAAAAGATAACAATTGTAGATCAGCTGGCAGGCTTACATGTGACCAGTTTCTCTAGTACTGAGGATGTATTCTGTGTGTATAACGTAGTGCCCATGTAGAATTGTTCTGTACTTTAACCTGAGATTGCATCCACTGCAGAACAAGCCTGCAAATAATTTTTAGGGTTGCATTTGATTATAAATGACATGTAAGAGTGATGAGGCTTCTCATTAATTATGAAAGTAATAGAGCACCATTATTTCCAGAAATAACACCTGTGACTACAGCGAGATGTAGGTACATATCCACCACCAATGGCCTTTAATAGATTATCCAGTGTTGCTGTTCTTTCTTTATTCTACACTCTGAACAGAAGGTGTAGCAAGAGCTGGGTGGGGGGACAAAAAGGTAGAGTTTAGCAGTCTGTAGAGAAGTTTCTACTCACCTCTTGAATTTCATATTTTGGAGAGAACAGAGGGCCTAAATACCCTAAAGGCACCAGATCTAATCTCATCGTAGAAGCGAAGCAGGGTTAGCCCTGGTTAGTACCTGAATAGGCAAGTGCCAAGTACTGTACACTATGTTTCAGAAGAAGGAACTAGCAAAACCGCTTCTGAGTATTCCTTGCCTGAGAAAACCCTATGAAAACCATGAAATTTTCCGTAAGTTCACAAGTGACTTGAAAGCACATAAATACACACATTGTGGCATAGTATACGATATAAATACCTATTTTTTAATTTCACGTAAAGTTTGTGACATCGGTGCCAAATTGCTTGAAATTGGGTTTCTTATAATTGGGGTTTGCTACTAAAATATTGAGAGCCAGCCTGGTGTAGTGGCTTGAGTGTTGGACTGTGACCCTAGAGACCAGGGTTTGGTTCCCTGCTTGGCCATGGAAAACCATTGAGTGACCTTGGGCAAGTCACACACTCTCAGATCCAGAAAACCTTGTGGTATGTTCACCTTAGGGTCATAAATCAGAAACGACTTGAAAACACACAACAACAACAACAACAACAACAACAACACTAAAGCATTGCTTATATCTACATGTGAAATTGAGTCATAGCTGTATGTTACATCCCACATATGTATGACGTTCTAAGGCTTCTGCTCCTTCAACCCACTGCTTTTCTAATGAGTATAAGTTTCTGTCTAAACCTCCACTGCCACAAACCTCACTGCAGTCACCAAGACTAAGATCTTTCCCTTATCCCCACTTCAGCCACCAGTGTAAGGTCTTCTTCCTGTCCCACTTGTGGGACCACCAATTGTGGGAACCTACTAGATGCCCTCAATGTTCCTGTGTAGGACATTGCGCAACTTCTCTCAACTCTCTCTCTTCTCTGTTGCTACCACAGATGTCATGTCTGAACCTGATCCTTATCTATCTAGTGTCCCGAGAGGCCAAAAATATGATACAAAAACAATTTGTTATTAACAGAAGTTGAACATAACAAAACAGATTAATAATTTAAGACATTTAAAGCAATTATTTCACTTTCACTCACACTCTTTTCCTAGATAACTCGAACTCTTAAACCTCACTCATTAATCCTTAACGCTGACTCTCTCTGCCCTAATCCTTGCTCATTCACTCCATATCCTTCTCTACAGTCCTCAAACTAATGAAACCGTCATTCGCTGCCATTACTCAAATCCCACAGACATTCCACCAATCACCACTTACTTCCAACATTCTCTCACTCCCTCTTCCCAGCTCTTTACCATTTTTTACCATAATATCTAATACACAAAACAACATTGTCCATAAATGTCTATCATATCAGAGACATAACTACTAGTTGTATATTGATTTCTTTTCCCTATTGTGGCTGCTTACTAGGATCTCTCCTGCCTGCCTCTCACATTACCGACTGTTTGGCGGATAAGTGCGCACCAGTTCTGTGATTAACTGCACTGTGCCATCGCTATGAGTATAAAATAGCTTATACTAAGGATTTCTGGATTTGTTTTAATCAAGGGTGCTGCTTCCCCCTCACAATTACACCCATTAATTTTCCTAATTTCAACCTGTTTGCTCAGTCACTAAGACCAGCCCCCTCCCAGCATAACAATTCAAAGCCATGCTGTTTTCTACCAATGGAAGTGTTATTAATGCTTGTAGTCAGGTGCATGCCAAAATCTGCATTTGGTACAAGTTCTAGTGAGAAAAAGGAGGCTTTAGGTATTCTTGTGCATTCTTTAGGTTTACTGGTTTTACTCTGTGTGTGGCATTGGCAAAGATAAACTCATTCAGAAGTGGTGCATGAGGGGACCCACCTCAGCACTGCGTATACTTGGCCGAGGAGGCAGGGACAGATGAATTCTAAAAGCAGGTGTCAGGTTAGCGCTCTTGTCTTACATTAAGTGTTTAGTTTGGGAGATTCCTTGGCTAAAGGAGTCGGATTGTCCAGGCAGGTTAGCTAGCTGTGCACTCTGAGATTCCATAGGTTATGAGCCTAAAAACTGAGACACATAATGGCAAGAAATAGTATAGGAAGGTTGAAATATCAATGATGCTGCTGTATTTTCCATGAAGGAGACTCCATTATTCTGTGCAAATTTCAAATGAGTTGCTTGCTCTTATAATCTGATATTAGTTCAGCTTTCTGTCTTGGTGAGCAGGTGATAAATTTTCTCTTTTGTCCTAATTATGATTTGAAGTTTTTAAAAACTGATTGAAGTGTTGGCTTTGTAGCTTTCGTAACTGTTGCTTTCTTCTAAGGTTACATTCTGCCTCCAGTGATTGGCTGTGGATATGACTTTGTTTTTAAGCACCAGCTTACATAGATCTGCACATGAAAGGTGTATGCCATAAAGATGTTCTAGACCATCTGTTGCTGGAAGAATGTTCCCAATAAGCCACCTGGTGCTTCAGCAAGGATTTGTTCTGATAAGCCCTGGTTTACTTAATAAACAATAATATTGAGGGAGTAAAGGAGAGAAGACAGGCCAAAGCTTTCCCTCCTGTTGCACGATTTTGAATAATATTGTTCAGATCATTATTGCTTTCTTTTTGTGCTTCATCTATCATTAAAGCAATTTTCTTTTCACTTTGAAAACTGAAGATGATGAGTAATGTGAAACAAAAGGAATCACACAATGATTAGTATAATGTTCTGCGCAGTATATGATTTAATTTGGAGCACTAGATAGCCACCTGCTGTAGTTTTGTCTAAGCTGTAGTTTGGCAAGAGAGGCTGTGCTGTTTTGGATCTCTTTTTATTTGTCATGTCTTTAGAACCATCTGACTCGGCTGTGAACCACCATGATGAAAAAGCTTAGCTACTGAGTGTTTATAAAAATAAAACCAAAGCTCTTTTTTTTTTTTTTTTTTGCACAATCAGCTTGGTTTTATTATGTTGATACAACATTTTAACTTTATCAAAAGCTAGCTTGGATTGCTATCTGGATTTCTAAAATAAGAAAAGGATCCTCTTAGTACCAAGGACTCTGTTTCTCAATCTACATTTAGCAAATACTTAAGTTCTGTTATGAGATGGTTTCATCTATAGTTAAGTGAGAAATATAGGGGCTACAGGCCAAATGTGATCTGCTTTCTGTTTAACAATACTATGTCAACAGCAAGATGTGAAGATGGAATAACATAGAATGGCATCTTGGGCTCAATAGGTGAGTTGGATCAAACTCCAAACCTTTAAGCTTCCAGGAACAACCTGTGTTTAAAAAAAAGAATAAATGCAGACATTAATGGTAAAGAAGCAACATTGCCAGTAGTGACCTTGATTTCTTGTGGTAATGACTATTTTTTGAAAGAAAGAATAAATTAATAATCAAAGCTTATAGACTGTGGGGAATATAGAAAGAAAGTTTCTTTCTATATCTACTCCAGCATTGGTGACACTTGCAGTGACTCCCATGGTTTTTAAAGAAACTCCCTCATGCCTAAAGTTCTTCTTCGTAGTCTCTGTGATTCACACAAATGAGTTATCTCCGCCTGAGGAGTGTGATGTTCAGAACCTTCTAGAGCCTCGGGCTAGGCGTTTTGGTGGGAACTCTGCCTCCATCCCCTGAGGGTATATAACTCTCTTCCCACCTAAACAGTTAGTTCCTTTTTTTCTGCAGTGGCAGCAACGTAGTAGGAGCCTTTCCAGAGTCTACCTCTCCATCTTCTTGGTTTGATTCTTCCTCTTTCAACTTTTGGTGCTTTGGCTTTGGTCTTCCCTCAACTTTCTGGTCTGACTCGGTCTCTTCCTTGGTCTTTGCCTTCGGTTGAATCCCTTCTTGTTGTATGGCCTCTGCAGCGGTCTTCAAGTGCTGCAGTGCATGTACAGGTAAGAGCTGGAACAAAGATGGCCACTCTGAGTGCCTCTTCTGTCTAGGAGAAGGCCATAACAGCTTGTGCGCCCACTGCCAGCTATTCATGCCTCAGACAAAGCACAACCGGGCTGCCTGCCTCAAGGGCCTCAGACATGGCAGTGTAGAATAGGCCTTTGTATACATCCTCCGTCTCTGTGGCTTCACGCTCTTGGTCTCGTACTTCGGTATAGCAGGCACAGAAATCCCCTCTATCAGTGTCGAGGGAGTCTCACGGGTCTCAGTCAAACTCAGGTTCAGGCTTGAACCGTCCTTCCACCTCTACTTGCCTGCCTCGATCCTCTTTGCTCGAGCGTCAAGGCCATCACTCATCCTCACCACGAGAGACTTCGCACATCTCCAGAAAGGATCATAAGCGTAGTGCAGCAGCATTGGGAAAACCTTCTGCCACTCTGTCGGCCAAAAAGCAGCCCACACATCCTTCTCTTTCTCCTGTGACAAACCCTGGGAGGGGGGCGTAGCCAGCAGAGCAGCCGTGGCAACAAAGGGTAATTTAATCTTTAGATTGGTTCTCTGACTGAAGAACCCGGTTTAGCCAGAGGGAGGGGCTATGTGGGTAAGTCAGCAGAACAAATAAATACCAGAAACAGGGTCTAGGAGAAAAGTCCTTCCGCGAGATAAGAGAGAGAGTGAGAGCGAGCATGTCTTAGTGTTGGTCTGCTCAAGAGTCTAAAGAGAAAAGAGAGAAGAGAGACCAAACTAATACTGAGTTAGGTCATAAAGTTTGACCTATACTTGATAAAATAAATCTATGTGTGGAAGGAAAGCCAAAGGACTGTAAACCTAGAGAATACTGTGAATACTGTATTTGCTGGTGTATAAGACTCACTTTTATTCCCAAAAAACACTGTTTGAAAATGGGTGTGCCTTATATGCCTGTGTGTCTTATATACTGGCAAATAATATTTGTCAGTGTATAAACGGGGTGTGTCTTATACATGGGTGTGCTTATATACCAGCAAATACTGCATATGGAAGTTATTTGCTGTTTGAAAATATTGATTTCCCCAGTATCTTTTCCTTATTTGCTGTTCGAAATAAACTCACATATTTTTTTTATAACCTGACTCAGTAGAATACATTACATTTGATTTAATTCATTACCCCACACTACCACAAGTTATATCTTCCTTTAGGTGTACCTTTAAGAAGCTTTGCGCTCTATTCACAAAGGTTGTGGGTTTAGGGAAAGCTAGAGGTGTAATTAAATTGTGGAGAGGGAGCCGGGGGTGGTGGTGGTAATTATATAAAAGGGTGCTGCTTCTCTAGGAATTGAAAAGCAGATCTGGTCTGTTCTAACCCTGGCTGGCCCCAGATCTCAACATTACATCTCCATCCTTGAGGTAACAAGCATGCTTGCCAGCCTCTGTCTCCCCTAAGCAGTCACAGCAGCTACATCTACTATCCTGCGGTATCCTCTGAGTGGCCAGTACCTTGTCATTTATCTGCAGAAACCTCTGAGGTCCTCATCCAACATGGACAGACTTCTCCCCGTAGTGAGCCAACTACTTTACCAGCTGTAGTTGAAACACATGGTACTTCTGATGGAGAAATTGTAGATTCTTCTCCAGTCAGCAGGACCTGAACAGTCACCATCTCTGCCAGGCATATGCTCTGCCACTAAGCTACAGCCTTTCTGGTTTATATATTCTTAAATGATTTTTGAGGAATTATGAGATGATTGTACATGCTAAGAGGGACTCTAAGCCTTTCTTATATGGATTCTTTTTTAAAAGAAGATTTGTTTTCCTTGAAGCATAAAAATACCAAAATGCTTTTTCTCCAAAATACACTTAGATATTCAGCTGACACAACTAATCAAGATAAAGCATGTACATAAAATAGCAATAAGTATTACACAAATAATACATAATAGCTTTTTCTTTAAAAAAAAAGCTAAGCAAATCGGTTGGAATCAAGAATTTGCTAGAACATTTTAAACCTCCAAGATGTCACAGATCAGTGCCAGTGTTCAATTTAATTTTCAATCCTTTTCACAGCTTTCTTTCTCAAAATCTCATTGACAGTGCAATAGGATTCAGAACTAAGCCGTACTGAGTTCAGCAGGACTTCCTCTCAAGGAATGCAGTGTCAGAGTGCAACCCCTTGTCCGTGCCTTCCTGCCAGCAAGGGAAGGAAGGCAATAGTACTTGCCCAAGAAGAGGAGGCAAATGGGGTGTGTCCAGTGCAAACAATCAAGGAAAAACGTTGAGCGGAGCCAAAGTCAGGGTCAAATGCAAAAGGTCCAGAATACCAAAGGTCAATTCAAAAGGGTCAAGAGAGCCAGAACACAAGGGTTGTGGACTAGAGTAGCAATTTGCTACAGGCAAACAGCAAGCCACGCTGACTGACTTATATGCAGACAAAAACAGGCGTTACTCGTCATTGTTCTGTTTACTCAACCTTCCCCAAATGGCTTCCCTTTGAGCTGCTCGTTTCAGTCTCCTCCATGATTGGAGGCTGGGGGGCAAAGGTGAATCTAATTCCCCTGAATCATTGCTGGTCCCCTCTCCCGCTGGTGCTAGTTGTGGCAGTTCAGTCTCAGCTTGTCTTTCAGCTGATGGGGGTGTTTCCAAGATAGTTTGATCTATCACTGGCTCTGCTTTTGGCACAATCAATTGCTCATTGACCTCAGAACTGTCATCTATCACAGGCAATCTTAATGTGTTGATTTGATCAAGCAGTTATATTCCTGGTAGTTATAAGCCAGTAATCTATTTCCAGTCTTGAATTAGTCTTACACTTGTGAATCATAATTTGTGCAGTTATAATTAAATTATTAATCATTTCCATATTATTATCATCCATTAAATCTGATACATGAATATGGCCAAAATAAAAGCTTATAGGAGGCATATGCAAATAATTCAGTCACATATAATTCAGCAGTGTGTGTGGGTGAGTGGGTGGAGTCTTGCCCTTCCCTGTAAACTCTGGCAAAAATAAACTGTTGCAGTCTCTCATGGCTTGTACGTTCTTTCTTGTTAATTTCTTGTGCCACCTTGACCACGTTTTGCTATTGCTTAACCACATGTGTACCTATTTTCATCTGTGAAATGTTGAGGGTGGAGTATGAACTAGCAGGTTGATAATCATTACTTTACTAGCCTGGTTTCAAATATCTCTGCTCTGTTCAGATTCCTAACTGAGGCTGGATAAAGGGAGCACACAACTTCTTTGTTGTAACCAATCCACTGGCTGCCAGTTCATTTCCAGGCACAATTTCAGGTGCTGGTTTGACCTATAAAGGCCTATATGGCTCCAGGCCAGATTATTTAAAGAAACATATTTTCCCTTAGGAACCTGCCCATGTTTTAAGATCTGCTGGAGGGGCCCTTCTCTTTGCCTCACCCCCTCACAGGTAATACCTGATAGGAACATAGGAGAGGGCCTTCTCAGTGGCTGCACCCAGACTTTGGAATTCCCTTCTTAGGGAGATTAGACTGGGATCCTTCCTACTTTTCTTCCACGGGCAAGTGAAGACCTGTCTGTTTTGACAGGCTTTTGAAGACTGATTGAACAAGGCCCATCCCATCTAAACAATGTGTTGGACTTTCTATCTCTTATTTTTGTTGTGTTGTTTTAAAAATGATTTTAGTTTTTAACCTTTTTCTTTTAATTTTTAACTTTTGCTGTTTTGTGAATTTTAACTGTTCTTTTTTCCTGTTCTAATCCTCTTTGAATCCTATTCTGGAAAAACCAAACTAATCTAGTTAACTAAATAAATACATAAATAATTTCCTTTTAAAAATTCTGGATCATTAGATTGTCCCATCCAGAAATCAGAATTAACTGGCTGAAATCAATTAAGTTATCATTTAAATTGGAAATTTTTCTAATGAAAGGGGACAGTTTAATTTAATTGTGTTAATTTATTGATTGAAGTTGAAATTTCAGCCTTAACTTCAGATTTAAGATGTTGATTAATTAAATAAAAGAATAAGCCAGAGAACCAACCAATTTTACGTTTCCCAACTTCTTTGTTACCTAGTCTTGGATTTTTACTAAAATTACTTCTTACTTTTTGTTAGGCACTCGGTGTTGGGGAATTACATATGTAGGTCACAAGATTCAGCCCACTTATTTTAGGTTATGATTCGTTAACTCCAAGGTTAAAAGTTTTTGAACCAGCAAGTACTCAGAGCAGATTGGGAGGCGATGCTTTTTTTTGGACACAGATCGTCTTCCTGTGTGCTGCATGAGATACCTTATTGGCCTCAGGAAGCTGAATTTTAAAGCCAAGTTGAAAGCTGCCCTTTTCCCCCTAAGGATATATAATTCTGATTCTAGTTTATATAAAGACTCTATTTAGTTGCAAACCTGTATTGATATAGCAAAGACTTCGGCATGCACGAGGTCAGAAAATATATACAGTTTAAAATGGGAAATCTGATAGTCAGTTTGATATAAAATAATGCACTCTGTTTAAAGTCAAGCTTACTAAACTTGTTCCTTGGTAGTCTTTTGTATAAAGCAAATGATTTCTATGTTAGATTGGTTATGATTAACGTGTATAATAGCCAGAAAACTGCTGGGTGTTTGGGAGGCAGCCTGATAAAATGATTAAGTTTGGAAGGTTTTATTTCTTTTCAGTTATTTGTCTCATGGAATCCATTTATATTTTAAGCAGTAAAGTTGCACAAGATTATGCTGCTCAAAGAAAAGATGGGGAAGAAGTGATGCTACTTCTCTTTGTCATAATGCATGGGTCAGCTGCAGGCCAGCATTCTCTGGTGATTTTGAGAAAACTTGAGAGTGGTAACCTTTGCCGAAAATGTCTGAAAACTTCTTGATTGTCTTGTCTTGGTGACTCCCTTAAGTGATCTAAAAGTATGCTTGAGCTTCCATCTTTGCTGGCAAAATGGATCACAACCAAAGAGAAAAACAAAATAAAATGTATTGGAATCACAAAAGTTGTTATTGGAATTATGTGTGAAATAATACAGTATTTGACAGCAAAGTCTGTTGCTCTTAGTTTCCATTCGATTTGTTCTCAGTGTCAGGACCCTGGGGAAGGTTAAGACCTGTAAGCGGTGACTTGGAAAAAAGATATACATGAATGTATCTAGGTCAGGTCAAGATAGGATAGAGTTCAAGGTTCAAGGGGCTTTGAAGTAGATGTTCAGTCAGTGTAGACTGAAGTTGGAGTCTGAAGAAGCAGTCAGAAAGCCAGTGGCAGCTAGGAAGTCATACCCAGATGGATGTCAGGTACAGAAAGATAGCACTCCAGTTTGAGAAGAGGCTGAGATAAGGAAGAACAAAGCAGTTGCCCAGGCTGAGGAAACAAGACTCAAGCAACAATTAAGCTATTCCATCTTCCCTTGGATTGCCAGAACATTTGGTTGTGTACATTAATGGTGTTGTATAATTAAATTGATGATGGCGTTGATTACGATGACGGTCTGACAGGGTGGATGAGCTGCAGTATCCTGTCCAACCGTTATTTAAATTCTGCTGAAGACTTAACAGCATTACTAACTAACATTACTAACTCTGCCTGTTAAGTGCACTGATGTCAGAAAGACTAAAGTACCTGGGCCCACTTGCCTTTCTCCCTGCCTTGATCGTTGGTGCCTTATATTTAGGATCAAAAAAGCTTGCCTTATCATCAACTACCCAATTCTGATCTTGTACATTCAGGGATGTGTCCTCCTTGATTGAGTCTATCCATCTGTAGTATGGTCTTCTTCTTTTCATACTTTCTTCCATCTTACCAAGCACTATTGTCTTTTCTAGTGAGTCATGTCATGTCTTCTCATGATACTCTCTGAAGTATGTCAATCTCAGTTTAGAAGGTGGGGGGTGGGACAGGTAGGAATGATTGTGTGACAGTTTATAGCATTATGTGGTAGTGAGGAAGGTACCTGTTGGCTCTAATTCTGTTCCACAGGCCATATGGATACTAAAAGCTTTTAAGGGCTCTGACTTCTTTTAAGCTAAAAGAAATATGTCAGAAGGAGGGCTACCAAGACAGGAAGAAAAAGTGCTTTTGTTTGACCTTAGTTCTCTAAAACCTGGAATTTTGTCCACCGCTACAAATCCCTTAGTATCTTTGCAATGAGTTGGGAAAGTGTGGTTGATAAATGCGTGTCATGAGGTGTATAACTCTCAGGCTCAATGCCTGTTAACTTTACTCTCCCGTAAGAAAAAGGGGTTGTAGATACCCTGTACTGTTAGATCTTTCTGTTGATCTACACTGAATCTACATAGGATGGTCTTCTCCTTCTAATGTGAAATCAGTTGCTTTCAATATCTGAGGTGTTTAAGGTTTAAAAAAAAGCACAGTAAACTAGAGGGTTTTTTTTTAACAGCAGCAAAAAACCGACAACCCACCTCTAGTTTACTGTGCTGTTTTTATGAAGAACTGGAGTTTTTAAAATGTGTGATTTGACCCTCAAATTGGGTTTGTGATGCAATTGAGTGTGGAGGGCAGGTTGGTGGAGGGTCACCTAGGTCATTGGTCACATAGATCACCTGATTGTGGAAGGGTAGCTCCCTTACATTTATCAGCATCTGGAAAAGGTGGTGTTGCTATTTGTTTATTTAGCGTTTATATTGCAGGTTGGCATATCACCTCCCCCTTCTCTACCTGCTTCACTTTATAAAAGTGCAGATGGACAATCAGAACAAAGGGAAAACAAAGGCTATTTGATTTAGCAAATATGCAAATATGCACATGCATGGCAGGAATTAGAAAACCCAGACATGTGCACAGCAAACATGCATACAGTGGAAATATTCCCTCGCACCGATGTGGCTATATAGTGGTGGTCCTGTGTGATCTTTGTTAATGCAGGTGTGTGTGGTAGTAAAGTGGTCAAACCGGGGCAGGGATACTACACAGGGAGCTGGAATACAGCCCCTAGGTGGATTCAGCTCTAGTTCTTGAAACATTGCAATTAGTGCTAAAGAGCACATTGGCTGTAATGCCAGACTGGTGAAGTTCAGAGCCTATACATGGAATTTGCCTGTCTCATACTTAGCATATCCATGCTTTTGTGTTACGAGCTGAAATGTCCCAATTTTATTATCCTCAACCTGTGCTTCCTCAGGGGTCATAGCTTCTACAGCTGTTACTAAGAGTGGATGTCATTGTTTTGATGTTAAAAATAACAAGAATTTCTCTTCAGGCTACTGTTGTTTGTGTTTTAAGAAGAAAAAATGTTTGTTTGTCTAAACAGTATTAAACAGATTTGGACATGCCATTTTTTCTTTCTAGGGCAAGGTCAAAGAGGAGATCTTTTTATTGAGAGCCTTTTCCATGCTATGATCACTGGCCATAAATACCTGTCAATTCCTTTCACTCCATCCAGAAGAATTTCCACTGAAAACTCATACATAATATTTGCCTCACTGCCTCTGGAGTTTTTAAAATTGATTTCAAAATGTGTACCTTTTCCCTTCCTTGCCTTATACTTTGACAAAAATGATTGTCACATTTCATCAACCTTAATTAACTCATTTCTTTTTAGTTCAATATTGTTCTGTGTATTTTTTCTTTTTGAACAAACATTAAATGTAATCTTAGTATTACTTCCAGGAATGTGTTCTAGTTTGAGGTATCTTTTTTATTTTTTTATATAAGACGTTTTACCAGTCCATTTGAGTAATTAAAATCTTCAGTGATTACAGTCTGGCCACTTTCCAGAGCTGTTAACTCACTTCCTGATTCATTTTTTCCACCTGCCCTCCAGGTCTCCAGTAACAACTTTGCATCACCTAGACAACCTTTGTTATCCTGGACTTGGAGTTGACTTGTGGAGACTGTCTACAAACTTTACAGTTTCTCTTTGTTAATCTACTTTGAATTTGATATTGCTGCTTTGGCCTTTACACCCTTAGTAGTTTAAGAAAAGCCTCTCCTGAATTAAACTGGTATATGGAAAACGTTAGCCAACACCTAAATACGTTATATTATTTATTATGCTAAAAAAAAGTTATCACAAGAGCATCATGGATTTCCATTGTCAAGTCAGTTTTGCTGTTTGTACTTCTCAGGTTTCAATTTTTTCCTTCAATTTCATTTTAGAAAGAAAGAACAATAATAATAACAATAACTACAATAGTAATTTACCATATAAGGAGTTTTTGAGCAGACATCCTGCACAAGATAAACTGTTGGCATAGATTTCAGATGACTATAGCATTTCACAGTAGTTCTGAGTTGCTTAAAAATGTATTTTTGTGATATATTTCTGTATCATGTATGGAATTCTCTGTAACCATTTTATGCCACAAATTATTTTAGATTATTTTGCAACGTTTCATTTTGGAATCTCTGGACATCTTTAGACAGCTTAAATTAGAAAGATAGAAATTGTAGATTTGACACTTTATCAAAACATTTGAGTTGGTAATAATAAAATATCAGAAAACCTGCAGCCTAATCCGTTTGGTAATCTCAGTGAGTATTAGAGCCATTGAATCAATTGCTGAATGGTAAGGCAAGATATATGCCAAAGCTAATGAATCAGTGAGTCCACTCTGGTTGTGTCCAGCAATCAGATATAGACATGTATCTGTACCCACAATGCAACTGAGTGTTAATATGAACTTTTATTTAAGGAAGCACCTACTTTGTATCTTTCAATTATTTAACTCATAACACCATAAAATAAGGTGGCTAAGGAAGTGACATAAAATAATAACATGTGTTTTGCAACAGCTGAAGTCTTTCAGGACACAAGTGACAGGGTGCTTAACCAGAAGGTTTATAGGCTGTGACATGAGAAAGAGAAGAGAGTTGCTAAAGGTTTTAACATGAGTAAGAGAAAGACCTGTGCCTGAGGGGGCTTAACGGGGAGGGGGGCTAAATATCCCAAAGGCACCAGATCCTGTCTGATCTTGGAAGCTAAGCAGAGTCAGCCCTGGTTAGTACTTGGATGGGATACCATCAATGAATACCGCTGCTCTTGCTATATTTTAGAGGTAGGAACTGGTAAAACCACCTCTGAGTGTTCCTTGCCTAAAAACCCATTAGATTAATGGTGCTACCATAAATTGGCAGGTGACTTGAAAGCGCTTACATATATGTGCATGTGCGTGCACGCACACACAGGAAGACAGTTAAAAGTGAATGCTTTCCAATGTATTGATACATTTAGCAATTAACACTTTTCACAGCTTCTGAAGGTCCACTGGCTTCTTTATCAGGCAAAAGATGTTAAAAAATCATACAAGAGAAGAAGGGTGCCAGTGATAGAGTCACAGGCCTACATTTTGTATCAGATGTTGCTTCTGTTGTAGTTCGGTTGTTCTGGAGGGATCTCAGTGCAGGCAAAGGCCACTTCCCCTTCTTGGTGATGTGGGACCCTGGGACAAAGCACCATAAAAGATAGGTAATAAAATTTCAATTCTGTCAGCAACAGAAAAGTAACACCCGTTGAGACCCAGGTTGTTCTAACAAAAGAGTTTTATTCAAAAGAAGGTTCCTGAGGTGGGAAAATATTAGAGGTTATAGAAGTGGCTTGACAGTCAGATGTTAACATTAAAATCTATTTGGATAAAAGAATGTCCCAGTTAAAGACATGCATACTCGCTCACTGACACACTTGCTCATTCACACACTCATTCATTCTAGGGTTACCAGGTTGCTTTATCATTATGATATATAATTATATATATATAGTTAATAATTATATTATTAAAAAAGATTCCCTTATGAGAAGGTTGGAAAACTTTTCCTTTTATATAGATCGAACAAGATGCCTAAGTATCTTATATTTTGGGTTGGATCATATAATTTATGGATGTGTACAATAAATTAGTTTTACAGAGAAACACATAGCTGAGTGAATAGAAATTAATATTTTCATTTGGATTTTTAGGTGGAACACAAGCTTGTTAATAGCTCCTTCCTTATTGTCAACCTTGCAGGCCATGAATTTCAGTTGTCCCTTATTATTTTGAAAACTTGTCCACATAACATACTTTCTCAGCCTCCAGTTATGCAGAAACAATAGTGGTACAATTTTCTCCAATAGTCAGCCATTTCATAATGTCTGTGCATGTTTTCTAATGTGAAAAGTAATCCTATATCAAAATGTTGATATTAGGAACAAGAGATCTTTATTCATTTAGGTGAAATTCTGATACTGGAGCAACTTCATAAGGCAACACCATCGGTGGTTAATTCTGAAGTGGTACATCAATTTGAAAAACGTATGCCCCATCATAAGCCACACACTTGAATTGCCATTTAAAGGAATCTTATTTGGCTGCTCTTATTGATCTTTCATTACCACCCCACTTGACTTGGAATTTAATCACAACACCAGCCATCAATGTCTGTGTGTACAACAGCTATTAATAACTCATTATCAGTGTTCGGTCTCAACAGGGAATGGGGGCATTGCCCTTTTTCAAGAAATATATGAACAATTTTTTCTAGAAAGGTTTGGGCATGAATATATCCTGTACAATTCTATGTAATTCTTAAATTAGTTGTCAGGGGAAAATATAAGCATATTAAAAAATCCATTTAACCAATATGTTAGTATCTCATTTAACTGTGGAGAGTTTTTGTTTCACTGATGGTCAGCAGATGGCAATATTGCTCTGATGAATTCCTGTTAAGAAACATTTGTTTTACTGAAGAGAACATTTCTTTATACAAAATGTATTTCTCTCTCTCTGTCACTCTCTTATATATGTATAAACCACTCAGTATATTTTAGGTCTAACTTTTCCAGTACTGGATAATCATTGCACTCAAAATTTATTTTAGCTTTTGCACTGTTTGTTCTAGATTACTTTTGATGCTGGAATGAATTTGTGGTCCCGCAGAATGCCAGGGGTAGTTTTTAAGTTGATAAGAGAGTAGAGAAGTTTTAGCTGATAAATAATATGTGTTGTAACAATTTAATCAAATTCAGATCAGTTTGCCTGCTTAAAAACTGAATTAAAAATTTGTGTTTAGATCACACAATCATATCAGGCACAGGGATATATTCTCCTAGCTGGACCATCAGGTTAAGCAGTGGCATCTGTTTACCTTAATCGTCAGGTGCTTTGTAATTTTCAAATTGATTGTGGGTTTCTGTCCAAGTTAAACTAGGCTTTGGAAACTGGATGACCTTGGTCAAGTCATGCTCTCTCAGCCTCAGAAAAAGACAAAAGTAAACCTCCTCTGAACAAATCTTGCCAAGAAACCCCCATGATAGCTTCACCTTAGGGTCACCATAAATCAGAAACAACTTGAAGGCACACAACTACTACAACAGCAACATTAAACATGAAACAGAAAATGGTAACACAATATATGCAGCAGCAAAAAGCTTGTGAAGAGAAGTGAGTATGTACAAAATGCAGCCATCTTCCCTGTTCACCTTAAACTGATCTTCTGACTAAGTGGAATACTGAGCAAGTTAAGAAAGTAATGCAAGAATTAAATGCTTTTCTCCTGTTTTGTTGAAGGCATAGTCTCTTTCTATACTTTAAGAATTTTTCAGTGTCATCAATATCTGTTCAAGTTCCAGCAGCAAGAGGCAAAAATGCATCTCTGCTTTGGAGTACTCTTCCTTTTTTTTATGAAATGCCTGTTAATGTCCCTTTTCAGCACATGTTTCTCTTCTGTTGAGTCTACAGTCCTCCCTCCACATTTGCAGGTTTGACCTTCACAAACTTGATTATTTGCGAGGCACCCGCTTGCCTGTCCCCCATTCTCCCCCTCCCATTCCCTTGTCTTTTGCCAAGATGCTCATGTCTTCCTTCCATGGACCTGGGCAAAAGGCAAACGAATGGCAGGGGCAGCCCCACGTGCATGCGTTCTCCAGTTCTGTCACTGCCGCCTCCCATTCACCTGCTGATTGCCTGGGCACCTGGAAGGCAGAGTGCCTGGGTGAAAAGTGAATTGAGGGCAAGGTGTGCACAAAGTTGCCCCCTCCCATTCACTTGTCCATCATCCAGGTGTCTAGTAGGCAGTATACGAAACACAAGTGAAGGGGCGGTAAGGTGCATGTGCATGCCTTCTCCAGGCACGTGGCTGTCTCCTCCCATTCACTTATCACCCAAGAGCCTGGGAAATACCACACTTGGGCAAAATGCAAGTGAATGGGGGTGGAAGGTGCTTTGCCTTTCCTGGGGACGTGTCTGCCCTCTTCCATTTGTTTGTCTATTGCCTGAGCATTTGGAAGGAAGGCAGCACGCCCAGGCAAAGTGCAAGTGAATGGAGGGAGGAGCCCTGGAAGGGAATGGGAGGAGGAACGCTCATTTGGGTAGGGGGAATTTTTTTGTTTTTTAGTTTTTACTTTCACAAGGGTTCTGTGCTCTGAACCCTCGTGAAAGTCGAGAGGCCACTGTAATTCTCAGGCAGTTGGCTTGCTCTCAAAACCTGGGCCTGGTTTGCTTTCCCATAGCACTGCACGCACTTCCCAGTGTTATCTCAGGAGCCTACACTTTTTTTTCCTTTTAAACTGGGACTGTTAGCCAGTATCACTGTTACTAGATGGGAAGATGTAATGTTGTGACAGCTGTGTGTCCTCACTTCGAACATTTAATGGACCCATGATGCCCCCTACTTCTCTCTCTGTCATTCTTCCTCTCTCTGTTTGCGTGTGTGTGTGTGTGTGTGTGTGTGTATGAGAGAGAGAGAGATTGAGAGAGAGAAAAAGAAAGAGACGGAAGGCGGGTAGAGAATACACATGCAACTTCTCTTGCCTTGTAGTATATTTTTTCTCCAGACAAAGTGAGGCTATTGGTATACCAGTTTTAGCTTTAAAATGTTGAGTGGGCTATTTTAGGGTAGCTTTATGGAAGGATAGTAGATGAGGAAATGTGAAACAGGAAAAAAGTCTGTGCACATGTGTGTGAAAGATATCTGACATCGACAAAGAAAAGAAAAACAAAATTACCCAAGATGGTAAATTGCCAACTACTCCTTTTCCAGGTACATGTGTAAGCAGTGTGATGAGACGCTTGGAGGATGGAAACTCTGTGCACGTCTCTCATGTCTCTATTCACTTCTTTCTCTGTCTTTTGAGTAGAGAGAAAAGACCGTCTGGGTGGAATGTATGGACTTCCATTCTCCATGCTTTCTTTGATGTAAAGTTCTCGGCAAAAGTCTCTATGTGGGGCACATAGCACTTGCCCTCCTGCACCACAGCAAGGCTGGCTGACAAACCATTGCCATGTAAAGACTACCACCTGGTCCTCAGAGATTGTGAGCTGGCCTTACAGGCCAATCATCACTTTCCAGGCTGTGGAAAGCCCTGATCCCATCAGCCTGAGCAAGGGCAAGAACACAAGGCTTCTGGTACTTTACTTTGCCCTGCCTCAGTAATTGCTCTTGAATGTGATCTTTGATCAGGTCTTCACTTCTCTTACTTCTTTGCTCCAGCTGCTTTCTCCAGTCTCAGTTTTTTTCTGTTTGGACCCCACTCTTGCTGTATTTACTGTATTTACTTGCTGTATTTATTCCTAAACAAGCTGGACAGTGGAACCATAGTGCAATCTTCTGTATATCCCAGCTATGGTCACACTGAGAGTTGACTGTTTCCCTTGGGTTTAATTTTAATTTCTTGTAAGATTTCTGTTAATATTTAGTGCAGATCTGCTGTGGGGTTTAAGAGAAATACAGAAGTGGGCAGTTTCTCTGTTCAAGTTGGATCCCTGCTGTTAAGTCCTGTAGCATTTCATAAATGGTATGTTACTCTCAGCTCTTATGGCCTTTTTCATCCTGAATCCTGAATCAGCAGCAATAGAAAAGCTAGTTCTTTCTGCATCAACAATAATTTTAAAAGTTAAAATATAGAAATAGTTATTTCTGAAATAGAATAAGGTTTTTTTTCTAAGTAAACAAGAGAAATTAGGGGAAAATTAAAACTAGGAGTTTAAATAGGAATAAACAATAACATTTTTAACACAAAATTGTTTCCATTTTTCCTTAGAAATTGAATTTTTCTACTAGTAATTTCAATTAAGAAAGAATAGTTAACTTATGTAAATGTTCTTCTGAATTCATGCATTCTAAAGTGCCTGTTGATATTTTGGCTGTTTAGTAATTCTTCTTTATAGTTAAAATTTTGTACTGGAGAGGAATGAAGAGGAAGATTGTGCTCACAACTGAAATCCAGCTGCCTTTCATAACAGACCACAGAATTTTTTAAAAGGGCATGGTAAACAATGCCATAGTTAGATGAAGCAACAGTGGATGTTACAGGAACCAGCAGCATGTAGCTATCTGAAACAAGACATAGCTTAATCCATGTGATTAATATTTGAGTAGTTGCTTGAGATATGGAGAGAATGCATTTTAGGGAGATTTGATTTCACATAAAAAGATGCAGGTATCTCTTTAGGGCATAAAAGTCAAGAAAAATGTGCATGGGAACTGTGGTTTGTGGTGAGTGAGAGATGTTCAGATGAAGCCGTACATTAGTTACAGGGCTGGAACTGTAGATTAGGATGTTCAAACAACAGTTTTCAAAGTTCTTGGGTTGAGGGTTAAGAGTGTAAAAGAGAAATAAGGCAGTGGTGATATAAAACATACAAATATTTCTTGATGATGAAATGAAATGTAGAGGCAGTGGAGGAGTTTAACTAATGAAGTTTAACTTTTCAGTGCTGTTTCAGCTGATCTCTGCAAAATAACAGTTTCTTTATTAGACCTAAACTTGTACTGTTGGGAATGAAGAAGATTTATGGGAGAGGTTTCCCCTTTCCCTTACCAGCCCACTATGAATTACAGACTACTGCCTTTTGAAACTATCACTTCATATTTTTCAGGCAAACCCCCCTTTGTCTGCTTGAAGGATATTCTTCACCTCTTGTGAACTTGAAATATATATCTTGGCAATAGAAGTTTGTCCTCAATGTTTTTGCTACTGGCACAGACCTGCTGGATGTGGTGGTGCAATAAACTAATGCCATATTCTTTACTTATAACCATAAAAGTAAATTTTCTTCTATGGGTAGACTTTAGTACTCTTTACCAAAGTGGGGAGGGGAAATGTGGAAAAGCCACAAAACCACCAAGCAATGGTGTTATGGGGAAGGAGGTGTGGTTATACTGAGAAACTCAGACAGCTGGATCGGTAGTGCATCATGGCTAGATTTAGCCTTAGGGCATATTACATTACAAGTGAAAGTCACTTTTCTGTGGGGGTATCCTTCTGCCTTAGTATAATGTTGACCAGTCCACAGGTACTTGAGTTGCATCAATGATTTGCATTTTCTCCACTGTGTTATTATAAAAACATTTAGCTCCCACCACTGCTCACAAGGAGATATGCAGCACATAAAACTCGACAAACTATTATTTAAAAATAAGGTGAAAACCAGTTCTTCTTTGTGGTCTCTGTGACTCACACAGATGTGTTGTCTGTGCCTACACAATGCTGTCCTTGGAACCTTCTAGAACAGTTAGGCCTGGCTTTTTGGCGAGAAACCCACACCCTTCCCCTAAGGTTATATAAGATCGCCTGCCACTATTGTCCACAGTTCCTTTCTTTCCGCCATGTCAGCTGCATCTTGGAACCTTCCATCGAAGCGTTCGTCTTCAGATATTTCTTCTCTCTTTTGATCAAAGGGATTGAGCCTACTGATGTAGCCTCTCAGGCTAGTGGGACATTCAACTAGGTCTCCTGAGGATCTCAGATTCTGGGCAGACTCTTCTGGGAAGAAGCAGCCTTCCAGAGATCCTGTCCCCAAGCTGTTTAAGGCTTTCTAGGTCAAAAGGAACACCTTCAACTGGTCTCAGAAACAAATTGGAAACCAGTGTAACTGGAACAAACCTGGTGATATTTGGTCAGATCACGTCAGATCACATCAGATCAACTGAAGGATCCATGCAATAGGCTCAACAAAAGCCTTGAAAAAGCTAGCCCCATGGCACTACCGTAATGTTTAAAAAATACTTTGAATACATGTTATTAATACATATGCGGGCTTACAGATATGCAAGTGCATAAGACAAGCCAGAGAAGTTTGTTTCTTTGGCAGTTCCAAGTTTCGCTTCAAATAAGTCTCTGCTTCTTTGGACAGTATGCATTATGGGATGATTACAGGAAACCCCCACCTTTTGACGCTCCATTATCTGATGACTTGCTCTTTTGATGCTTAAAGAAAAGTTCTATTAATTCAACAGAAGTTCCACTTTTCCATCATTTCTTCTTGCTTATGGAGGCTCGCTTGGAAAGCTTGCATGGACACACTCCTTTCAAAGCAAATTGACAGAGGGGAAAAAGGGCGCCAAACCAGCTGACAGACTTTGCAAACAATACATATATGGTTGGTAACAAGTGAACCTTTCTTTGTAAGTCCTTCATGCTGCTTGCAGTACAGTACATGGGTTCTGCTTTTCAATCAGTTCCATTGTCTGACAGTGCTTTGGTCCCTAATCTGTTAGATAAGTGGCGGAAGCCTATATTATCAAAGCGTTTTGTTGTTGTTTGCAGATTTCTGCTTCACAAAAATGAAAAGGCGAGGAGAAGTGCTAGGCCTCTAGTAAATATGTACATGAATCCTATAGGCACAGTTCTTGAGTATGGAGGGTTCTCATAGCTCAATAGAACCCTGTTTTCTTTCTCCCTATATATGCACAGGCAGCAAGAGAAACCTTCTGAATGAATTAGAAAACTGTGTACCTTTCGTATCCCAATCAGTCTTTCCTCTTCTGCTTATACTAGATTGAATTGTATTCTTTCTTGTTTATGGCCTTGAAAGCAAAGGTTATATGCAAGCATTAAAGTAATGTGGTGTGCTTTTAAAGAAGGACACTATTTTACATTTGTACTTTCTGGCATATAAAGATTTTAAAAAGAAAATTGGTCTAATTAAATACTATGTAGTGAGACTTTGTTGATCATTTTTAAGTTGAAGTATATTTCTGGAATAGCCAATTAAAATGAAGATCCAAGGTAAAATTCATTTAATCGCAAAATGGGAAAGGTTCTGAAAATGGTGATGTATTTATTTGTGCTGCTTAAATTCCATGTGGGGTAGCATTAAGATTTTTGAAGATTAAAGGTATTTGTAGTCATATTCAAGCTGTAGCTAATTTTTTAAAGAAAGAATAATGTTAAGGTTTTTGTGGAACTGAACAGAGCTCATTAGACAGATTAGGAGGAAACGAATCTTGAGCGCTTTGCTCATATCTAGAGAGAAAGCATAATTAAAAGTTTGGTTCATTTTACATACAGTGTAAAGTAAAATCCAAGAAATACATGTAAGTCTGTAGAGAGAATTTTAAATTAAAGGTAGATTAAGCTTACACTTGCTGTGCACTGTGTTCTAATAATGTCAGTCATCCCTAGCTGTATTTCATGAAGATTTGGGGAAATGACAGTTACTGAAACACATTAAGAGATACCATTTAATATGTCAGTTGCTCTGCTGTGTGGTGCACTAAGTTTTACCTTTGACACATTGTCAGGTTTTGAGAGGAGGGAGAACCATACACTTCCATACGACAGGATGTAGCTACCTATGAGTGTTGGTCTGTGATTTCAAGAAATAGCTCCATAGCTTTTGCCTTACAGCAGAGCTTTCCAAACTTTTCATGTTGGTGACACACTTTTTAGACATGCATCATTTTGTGACACAGTAATTCAGTTTTACTAGCAAACCAGAGGTTAAACTAACCCCTTATAAGAGCTACAGACACATACGTAAATTGTAATAACAAAATGTATGGGGACACAACATATCTCATGCAAACCTTTCATATATTTTTAAAAATATATGATTTATAAATAATAACATACATTTCCAAGATTGTTGGTGACATACCTACACACGTCAGGCGACACACTAATGTGTTGCGGCACACCATTTGGAAAACCCTGCCATACGGCATTGACTATGTCAAGTCAGCTAAAATTTGTGGCATTCCACCACCTTCCTGCTTTCAGGGAAGCAAAGTAAAAGGTATTTTGCCCTCACTGCTTCCATTTCAGATATGGTGATATAATTTCTTTTGTTATTGATATGTCTTTGGTTTGCTCCAGTATTGCTTCAGATTCAGCGTCTAAACCTTAGAATCATAGAATCATAGAAACATAGAAATGTAGAGTTGGAAGAGACCACACGGGCCTCCAGTCCAACCCCCTACCATGCAGGAATACCCTCAAAGCACTCCCAACAGATGGCCATCCAGCTTCTACTTAAAAACCTCCAAGGAAGAAGACTCCACTACAGTCTGAGGCAGAATATTCCACTACCGGACAGCCCTGACTGTCAGGAAGTTCTTCCTGAGGTTCAGGTGGAATCTCCTTTCCTACAGCTTGAATCCATTGCTCCTTGTCCTGGTCTCTGGAGCGGCAGAAAACAAGCCCTCTCCCTCCTCTACATGGCATCCCTTCAAATATTTAAACATAGCTATCATGTCCCCTCTTAACCTTCTCTTCTGCAGACTGAACATACCCAGCTCTCTAAGTGTATCCTCACAGGGCTTGGCTTCCAGGCCCTTCACCATTTTGGTCGCCCTCCTCTGGACCTGCTCCAGCTTGACCATGTCCTTCTTGAATTGGGGTGCCCAGAACTGGACACAGTATTCAAGATGAGGTCTAACCAAAGCAGAGTAGAGTGGTACCAGTACCTCCCTCGATCTAGACACCATACTCCTATGGATGCAGCCGAGAATTGCATTGGCTTTCTTGGCTGCCACATCACACTGCTGACTCGTGTTCAGCTTGTGGTCTATTAAGACTCCTAGATCCCTTTCACACGTACCGCCATCCAGCCACATGTCCCCCATCCTATATTTCTGCATTCCATTTTTTCTACCTAAGTGTAGGACCGTACACTTCTCTCTGTTGAATTTCATTTTGTTAGCTTTGGCCCAGCTCTCCAATCTGACCAGGTCATTTTGAATGTTGATCCTGTTCTCTGGCATATTAGCAGCCCCTCCCAATTTGGTGTCATCTGCAAATTTGATGAGCATGCCCTCTGTTCCTTCATCCAAGTCTTTGATGAAAATATTGAACAGCACTGGTCCCAGGACAGAACCTTGTGGCACCCCGCTAGTCACTTCTCTCCAGGATGAAAAGCGGCCATTGGTGAGCACCCTTTGGGAACGGTCAGTCAACCAATTACAGACCCACCTGACAGTAGCTCTGTCCAGCCCACATTTTACTAGCTTCTTTGCAAGAATGTGATGGGGAACTTTGTCAAAGGCCTTACTGAAATCGAGATATGCTACATCCACAGCATTCTCTTCATCTATCAAGCTAGTAACTCTATCATAAAAAGAGATAAGATTAGTCTGGCATGACTTATTTTTGAGAAATCCATGTTGACTTCTCGTGATTAGCGCATTGCTTTCTAAGTGATTAGAAGCTGACTGCTTAATGGTCTGCTCCAGGATCTTTCCGGGTACTGATGTCAGGCTGACTGGGCGATAATTGGGTCCTCTTTTTTTCCCTTCTTGAAGGTGGGGACAACATTTGCCCTCTTCCAGTCTGCTGGAACTTCTCCTGTCCTCCAAGGTTTCTCAAAGATTTATAGCAAGCGGTTCTGAAATGACCTCTGCCAGTTCTTTTAATATCCTAGGATGCAATTCATCTGGCCCTGGAGACTTGAATTCATCCAGTGTGGCCAGGTATTCCTGTACCACCTCTCTACCTATTATGTGCCGCATTTCCCCTGCTTCCTCCCCTGCTCCCCAACTGCCAGGTTGAGTGCTTGTATCCTTCTGGGAAAAAACTGAGACAAAGAAGGTGTTAAGTAGTTCTGCCTTTTCTCTTCCCCCTGTTAGTAATTTGCCATCTTCTCTGCGCAGCGACCCTATCGCCTCTTTCTTTTTCCTTTTGCTGCGGACATATTTAAAAAAACCCTTTTTATTGTTTTTGATGTCTCTGGCCAGCCTAAGTTCGTTCTGTGCTTTAGTCTTTCTGACCTTCTCCCTACATCTCCTGGCTACTTGCTTAAATTCTTCTTTGGTGGTTTCCCCCCTCTTCCATTTCCTGTACACGTTTCTCTTAACGCTTAGCTCAGCTGAGAGTTCTTTAGTCAACCATTCTGGTTTCTTCAGATGCCTTCCATTTTTCCTCCTCATTGGCACAGTTTTAGACTATGCCTTCAGTATCTCCCTTTTAAGGAACTCCCATGCCTCCTGAACTCCTTTCTCTTTCACTATTCTTGACCATGGAATTTCAGCCAGCAGCTCCTTAAGTTTACAGAAGTCCGCTTTTTTAAAATCTAAGATGAGTGTCTGGCTACACTTATCTTCTCCTTCCCACTGAATGCCAAATTCCAATAGGGCATGGTCACTCCCCCCTAAAGATCCAACCACTTCTACCTCATTAACAAGGTCATCCCTGTTGGTCAGGATCAGATCTAGAATATTTGATCCCCTTGTGGCCTCTTCCACCTTCTGGACCGTGAAATTGTCTGCAAGACAAGCAAGAAACTTGCTGGACCTTGCTGTCTTGGCAGTTTGACCGCCAACATATATCCGGGTAATTGAAATCTCCTATTATTACTGTATCTCTCCTTTTTGAATGCGCGGTCATTTGGTTGAGGAAGGCGTCATCAAGGTCCTCAGTCTGGGTTGGAGGTCTGTAGTAAACCCCCACCAGAATATCCCTATTGTTTCTCGCTCCCTTAATTCTTACCCAGATGCTCTCGACCTGGCTTTCTGGGTTTAAGTCATGGATCTCTTCACAGGGGAAAACATCCTTGACATACAAGGCTACTCCTCCTCCTTTCTTGTTTGGTCTGTTTCTACAAAATAGGCTATACTCCTCTATTCCTACATTCCAATCCTGAGACTCATCCCACCAGGTCTCAGTGATGCCTATCAAATCATATTTATTTTGTTGTACTAGGAGTTCAAGTTCATCTTGCTTGTTTCCCATACTCTGCGCGTTAGTGTAGAGACACTTAAATCCCCGGGCCCTTCCTGCAAGTCCTGTACTATAGTTTCTACTCCTCCCACCATTGGACGCTTGTACTACTTGGTCAATATCATTTGGGCCTTTTCCCCCTGCACTTGCCGAGTCTTTGCCCTGAATAATATTGTCTCCCTCCCCAGCAGAACTCAGTTTAAAGACCTCTTAATCCTCCGTGCAAGACTGTTTGCAAAAACATTCCTGCCAAGTTTCGTGATAACCTTGATAATCTAGTCTCCCTGATGGATGTACAGGGCAAGATACAGTCCTGGACATTGTTTTAAAATATAATTTGAATAGGAACAAATATAGCGTGCCTCATTAGTCACCGTATGGCTGCTTATACATGGATGTTGTTTGGAGAACACCAGCTACACCAGTAGAATTTCATCCTAATAGCAACTGAATTTTTCTTCAGAGTATTAATCAACATACCTTTGTCATGACTGGAAATTAAAAATGGCTGTGCTGTTAGAACTACAAGAAATAGTTCTACAAGAAACTACAAGAAATATTATCACTGGATGAAGCTTAGGGACATTTTTTTAAAATGTATACATGTTCCCTTGTTATTGTTACACTTTTTAGCAGTTGTGGTATGGTGTGACAAAAGTGTTGCAGTTTTATATCTTTCTGTAGTAAATTACAAAAATACACATTTCACATTCTACATACGTGCTTCATCTTTCAAAGAAAATCATATTTATATTCTCTTTAGAAAAGCACAAGAAGAAAAAAAGAAGATTGTTTTAGCTGGATGTGTCCCTCAAGCCCAACCTCGACAAGACTATCTGCAAGGCCTGAGCATTATTGGGGTGAGAATGTTATCATTTATGGCACTTTTAGAGTTTGATCCTGAAAAAAAAAAAGGAGTTTTAGGAATGAAAAAAAAATCTGGAGAACACTTTGTCTTGGTCACAAAGGTGTAAATGTGCTCTCAGCAGCTTTCTTAAATCAGTTTTCTATGACTGTATTCTCCCCTGCTCTATTGAATTCCTTAAAAAGGGGGAAATTACCATGAACTGCAAAATATAGAGTTATGTATGTTCCCTTCAGTGTAATTTCTGCTAAAATTTTGATGAAGCTGTTGCAGAATACTCCTGAGTTATTTTTTATGATACGGTTCCCGCTAGCTGGACTATATAGCTTGGTCTTGTGGTTGGGACAGTGTTGTGGAGAAACGAACTCTTTTATCAGTACTCTGCAACCTTGGGCCTGGAAAAGGTCATGAATAAAGTACATATAGTTCTGGAGGAGGAAGAGGAAGTAAGGTAATTTTGAAAGGACTAGTATGGCCATGTGTCAATCAAACAAAGCAAGTCAGACAAACATGCATGCCAGTTCATCTCTGGAAATCTTCATGTAATTGTGTGCCAAGCACAGACATAAATAATTCTGTCAGTACAGTTTTTGTCATGATAGGTTCTTGCTAGTACCCTCTGTATGAAAACAATTGTGTAACTATCAGGGTGCAGTCTAGCCAAAATTTTGATTAAGAGATTGATTCCCATCAATAAGGACAGTTTCTATTTTAAAGAAACAAATGTTTGCTGTTTTGGTCTGTATGGAATTCTTATACCAGCATTTCCCGGTGTGCATGTTGCAGGGAAATGAATTAATAAACTTCATAGTCAGTTCTGAGGCCACGTACACAGGAGGCTTGGAGAAAGGAGGAGAGCAGGGAAGAGCTGGAGCTTGATACTTGTTTCAAATCCAACAAATGATAACTGGTTGGTGTTGGGAGTATTTGCTGATATCATACATTGGCAACTTATTTATGAATGTACAGTCCACTCACCATGTTTGTGAGTCTGAGTTTCATGGATTTGATAATTTGCAAGTTGTGTGGCTTCCACTCACCCACCTTAAGTGCTTCTTTTCCATGGGAACATTCCCTCTTGGTGGTTCTAATCAGGCCACCCAGCCATTTAAACACTCCTCTCTGGTCCCCCGCCCTCCACCAGCCGCTGCCTGGCCAGCTAAGGATGGCCCACAACCCAATTTCTCAGTACCACAGACCCTCTCCTGATACTCTTCCACACTGAAGGAAGAAGATAGGCGAGAAACAAGGTATAGGGCCACCATGCCAATCCACCTCCCTTCCCTCTCCTTTTTCTGACCTGGTTTGGAGCCTGGGTGCCCATTCTCCCCATCATGCCTCAGCCCCTTTCCCGCAAACCCACTAACTCATTTTGATATTTTCAGTTTTTCCGCTTTTGTGCCCCAAACCCTAGCAAATGTGGATGGCCAGGTATCTAAGTAATGTCTTCTGGCCTGGAGCTCCAGGCTCACATTAACAGTCAGCAGCCACATTGAATGAAGGAGGTCTGTTCAGCCCTTGTTCAGGGTGCAAGGAGAATGGCATTTCCAGCCTTTTCCTGCCAGCGAGCAAAGCTGCACCAATCAGAAGTAGGATGCCAGATACAATTCCTTGCTGCAGCTTTGCTCATTGGCAGCAGACAGTTGGGAAGGCCATCCTCCTTGTACCACTATCGACAGCTGATCACACTTCTTTTGTTCAGCATGGCTGCTGGTTGTTAACGTGGACTGTACCAGGAGACATTACTTAGCTATGCATTTATAGCTAAGTAGCCAAAGTGGGATATGGATTAAGTTGGGTTGCGGAGGCGTTTATGATTATGGCCATAGTGCCACAATTGTGACTACATAGTGTTACTGAATATAGATCAGTTGGAGATCTATAGCTCTAAGTTATGAATCTACTGTTGCAATACAGAATGCCAGTCACTATTTCTGAATCTTTTCAGTGTCAGTTCAGTCACATTCCTCCCTGTTATCAAGTACTTCATCCTGTGTCCCAGGGAAGTCATTTTCCCCAGTACAAAGAAATGAGGTTTTCTAGACATATTGTAAAATTATAGGTCGTTTTTTTTTCTTTAATCAGGTCTAATTTATGTGGCCTCACAGCCTCTAAAGTGGCACAAACACAGAGAAGCTTCTGGCCATCTCTTCTTCACAGTCATTTGCTCCTACATGTGAGAATGCTGCAAGATACATTTCTTTCATGGTATGAAATCAGTGATTAACACTGCTTTTCATTGCAGAAGTATACTGCCAACAGAAATATAATGCAAATACTCAGCTAAAAGAATATAATGTTTCTCCTTTATGTGAATTAAGGGAAGAACCTTCCAAATTTTTCAGAATATTCTTACATTAGTCTAACTCTTCACAGGTTCAGCAAATAGATCGTGTAGTGGAAGTTGTTGAGGAGACCATCAAAGGTAAGCTTTTCAGCTAAAATTATATATATTTATATATATATATATCTTCATTCTCACTGCTGATATTATTTTTATCACAGAGATCCCTAAGGAATCATAGTGTTGAAATATGCCATATACGAATTCTAAATAAAGACTGAAAGATAAACATCTGGCAATTGCTGTATTGTTGGTTTCTAGCTTAACAGCAATCCTAAAGTGAACCTGTCACAAGGTTTTCTTTGCAAGATTTGTTCAGAGGAGGTTTGCTTTGACAGCTTCTGCAGCTTGTGAGAGAATGTGATTTGCCCAAGGTCACCTAGTGGGTTTCTGTGGCTGAGCAGAGATTCAGACCCTGATCTCTGAAGTCATAGCTCAAGCGACTATACTGCAGTAGTTCTATACATTGCTAAAATCTAGATGTGGTCGTAATATAAAAAAGTATAGTATTAGATCTTAAGGAAATTGTTTTTTCATTCTTTTAAACTTGCATTTCAGTGCTGCTTCTACTGTGCTTTTTTACTTATGTTTTCTAACAAAGATCATGACATGAAATTCATCACTGTTCATGTAGTTGTACTTGCTGTTTAATAAACTAGTTTTTCTGGTTCTTGTCTTGCTCATGCTTTGTCACTATTGTTCAGTTTGCAGAATGTGCAGCCCGTTAAAGCTAGCGAGTTCCATCTAAATGGCTGATTTTTTAAAGTAAACATGGCTGACTATCCATGTGATGTTAGTGTCAGGCTTCTGCTTTGAAAACATGAGGACCTTGGAACACAGCAGGAGGTTGTATAAACTGTATGAAGCATAGAGCTCCTTTACACTCATAACTCATGGAGCCTGGTAAAGAAGCCAAAGGTATTATTTGAATGGAATAAACATGGCATGTGAACTTTGAAAGCCTCTTTATTAAAACTAACTGACTAGTTTACCCTTTATCATGTTCCAACATTGATCAGTGTATTTCATGAGCAGTCTTACTCATCTAATACCTTAATGACTGCTGATTTTCATTTAAAACATTAAGAGCTAGTACATTACTTTAGCTGGTCATGTCCTGTTGATTTGGAGTAAATCTGGCTTGTGAATTATACCACGTGACATTGGTCACAGTGACTTAACTGTAATGTAATAAATTCTTTTTTTTTTTTTTTGGTATTTCACACTTTCACAAGATATGTGGTTGCATTAAGTATATTAAACTGAGCCTTTCAAAGTGTAAATAGAACTCATATAGAATTAATATTTGTGGTGACTGAGAATTGCAGAAGTAGTTATGAGATTTTGTGTGCAACTTCGAGACTTAACAAGGAACCTGAAAGGTTGAGCTGTCTTTGGTAATAACAGGTAAAATGGGGAAAAAATTAACTGGTCTTCTGAATTTGATGTATTGTTTTAGTTTCTAGGGTTTACTTAAAAATTGAAGTGGAATTGTTTCGCGTTTAAAAAAACCTTAAGAGATAGCAAAATGAACAGAATAACTGGTTACCAATCACAAACAGTATGGATTACTGATGAGGTGTAGGTAATTATTTTTGCATTAGTAAGGCAAGACTTAATTACTTTATGATTAGTGTAACTGTAACTATTTCAGTTGCTGTTTTAGTTGCAGAATGTGTGTAGTTTCACTACTGAGGCTTGTACCATGGACCAGCAGCTTTATAACCTTTTGATGTTTTTGAAAAGTAACTAAATGTAAATGTTTGTCTTCTTTTGATTAAGAAGAAAGTAAAGAATTACTCTTAAAATGGCAGCTATAATGACACCAAATTGCCTTTAATGTTGGCATGGGGCAGGAGGGACATATTGATTTTTTTTAAAAGTATCATTCCAGCTTTGGGCGGGGGGGGGGTAACTCAGCTTTCAGTCTTAGCCTAAAAAAGGAAGATGGGCTATTGTCCATTCGTTTTGTGGTAATTCCTTGACCTTAGAAGGGTCACACTAGTGGTACTGTTACTGTTTTCTTTTTGTTGTTGTTTGGATTTATAAATGGAGACAATTATTATATGCAAAGGTAGGCAGAGCCCCTGTGGTGTAAGAAGAAGTTGTATAGCTTTTCATTTCCTTGTGTGGTAAGATATAACTGCTGAAATGCCTATACATGACTTAGGGTTGAAAGAAGTCGGGATTCCCTTTGTAATGGGTCTCCTCATAATGACACAGTAGACAATGCTTTATGTTTGGACCTCATATTGCACATTCCTTCATCGGAAATGTTGAGGGTTCCCAACTGGAACCATTATGATGTTCAGTCATATTTGAAAGTGTAGTATCTAAACCAGTGATTCTCAACCTTGGGTCCTTGAGATACTTTTAGACTTCAACTCCCAGAAGCCCAAGCCAGTATGACCAGTGTTCAGGAATTTTGGCAGCTGAAGTCTAAAACATCTGGAAGAACAAAGGTTGAGAATGACTGATCTAAACTAAAGTGTGGTATTGTGTTCAATATCGAATGTTACTAGTATAGTTTGAGTGATCAGAAAAAAGCAATCACCCCCAAGCACTACATAATCCTATATAATTTAACTTCATTTCACTCTTTTCCCCTCCACTGTGCACTACCTAAAATTACTTTCCGGTTTTGCTGATATAAAGACTTTTGTACTTTTATTTACTTCTGCTTTTTGCCCATCCAGGAACCTGTGTGCTTTGCCTGAGCAAGAGACAGATCTGGGTAACAGGACAGATTTTATGTTTTCAGAAATGGAAAGCAGTTTTGGCTGTTTCTGACAGAATCTCAGCCCATTTCCGCATTACGTTCTTATAGCGCGATTATTTCACTTTCAACATCCTATGGAATCCTGGGGTTTGCAGTTTTGGGAGGGGCCGCGCTATAAGAATGTAGTGCGGAAGTGGCCTCAGATATAAACTGATACCTGCAGCACTTGGAACTGACTAATTCAATCAGTCTGTGATTTCTGTCTTGAGACTAGGTCCATAATTCTCTCTCCATGGCTACCACATCTGGTGTAGGTTTTTTTTCCCCGCCCTCATCCCATTCTGTTTTCTAACACCTAGCCTGATGATGAGTTCTGGAGAACTTGACACTGTTTTGTCACATTTTGGTTGGTTTGAATAAAGATTCTGTCGAGCTTTGGCTTTTGGAAATACTGACTTTATTGTTGTTGTTACATGTGGAGTAAACAGGGTCTTGTAAGTAGCACTGGTAGAAGAGGCAAGAAAAGGAGGAGTTTCATGGCATTTTGCTTGGGACTACTTGTATTCTGAGCTTTTGGGGGATGTCAAGTTTCTTTTTCTGAATAGTTTGGTAGTTTTGTGTGTTTGTCCTCTTTTTTTGCTGTTATCATGGGCTTAGGAACATGGCCTTGATGGGCATGGGCTTCTGCTAACTGGGCAGGTGAGACACGTACTTTGTTGAAGGTGGTGTTGACATCTCCATAGCTCTCCATAGCTCTGTAACTAGCCTCATCAGTCTCTGTGAGCCTTTAACAGAGGGGTTGTAAACTGAATGTTTTGTATGGGCATAGGGCAGGAAGGTTTGAAGGGGAGTCTACTGTAATACTTCGGGCTCAGTCTTGATTCCAGTTTTCTTCAGTGCCTTTATAAGAGACTTAGATGAATGGAACATCTATCCATTTTATTTATTTATTATTCATTAGTTTTAATATGAGTACACTGATGTTGCACACTGCTTAAGTTGCCAGATTTCCAAGTGGTTTATATTAGAATTAAATGATATAAACAATGTAAACACTTTTAAAATACTCTATAAGAGTTAAATGTTAGAAACACTTAAATACATTAAGCAATCAATGCAAGAAAGAAGGCAGTGGAAATAACAATGCAGCAGGGAATACCAAAGTTAAATAGATTTTTTCTGATTTTTTCTGGTGTTTTCAGCAGGCGCTCACTGTTTCTTTAACCTGCCAGTGAAGAGCATTGTAATGGATGAGTGCTCCCACTGAGAAGGCTCACTTTCATGACATTGCCAAATGAATTCCGCAGACGACACCAAATGAGAGAGAGAGATAATGCCGTAGATGACAGAAACAGGATTCAAGACTAAGTTGATAGATTAGAGAACTGAACCAAAACAAATAAAGTGGATTTCATGTAGAGTTTTGTGTTTGATAAAGAAAAAAAATCAGCAATATAGGATGAGTGACACCTGACTGCAGAAACGATAACTGCAGAAACGATCCAGGAGTGTTAGTGGACCACAAGCTGAATATGAGTTAGCTAGAGGTGTAAATGCAGAAAGTGTGTGCGCGTGCACACGCGCACCTTAATGTTGCCTGACAACTTGTGGCAACCCTATGAATTTTAGTGTTTGGATGGGAACTGCCAATGAATACCAGAAGTTCTAGGCTGTAAGTCAGAGGAAGTCACAGGCTAAACCATATCTGAGTATTCCGTGCCTAAGAAAACCCTATGAAATTCATTTTGCCTGTGACTTCCTCTGACTTACAGCCTAGAACATTTGGTATTCATTGGCAGTCCCCATCCAAACACTAACCAGGACTGACCCTGCTTAGCTGCTACGATCAGACAGGACCTGATGTCTTTAGGGTAGTTAGGCCCCTGCAGAAAGTATAGACAGTGATAATTGCATCATCAGTGGCCATTAAGAAGAGTGTGATACTTTTTATCTAACTCCATGTGTTAATTAATCCATCAGTGCTGGGATCCTTCAATGTTACTTGGAAAAAAAGAGTAACAGCATTCATAGAAAAGATATTTCTTCTGCAAGCATTGATATGAACTGTATTCTGCAGAGGGTAGAGGAAATTAGACTTTTCATTTGAGTTAAACTTGAGTCTGTCCTAAGCTTTCACAGAATGTTTTGTGAAATGAGTCGCTAGACAAGGTTGTTGAAAACAAGTAGAATGGAGTTGCTACATTATTAAGCTCTTTCAGACTTTGTGTTTCAGTCTCATTAGCTTGTCTAGTAGTATGATCTGTCTGTTCCTAGTTTAAGTATTAACTAATGTTTTCCAACAGTTTACCTAATATGTTGAGTCAGTCTGTTACTATTGGTGGGTTGCTAGAAAGCTCATTAGACAATCTGAGTACACCTTGTGTATCCTAAAGTATAGTGCTTAATAGTGACATGGTGTCTGTCAGCATAAGCATTCTCAGGTTTTGTTTGGTTATGACAGTTTTTATACAGTGAGGTCATTCCCCTTTTAAAAAGGCATATTAAAATATGTGAAGAATGCTAATGTATGTTTTCTCAGATAGGCATGCAATGAAAACCTAGGCACTTTTAGTTTTTCTAATACCTGTGCACATAGTAAAATACCAAGGTGCTTTATTTGCAGACAGTTTTGAAGTTGTTATGCAAACTTCTTCACATATGATAATGAAGTCTGTGTAGAGGAGAAGCAAATTCTAACTCAGTTATGTGTGCCTCCAGTTAATATGTTATCTCTCACTGCTCTGTCTAAAGTAGCTGAAGGGTGCTCTGTTTTTATAAGAGTGTGGGAAAACAGGATTTGCCTGAGTTCAGAGCTAGCAAACGAAGCTTTACAATGAAACATCTTAGAAACATAACACTACAATGTGTAGGTGTTACATTTGCACTAAAGGTATAACATTATGATATGGGAGTTGCATTAATTTATGTGAAGGATATGGAAAGACTTGATAGAGAAAATATGCATGCTTATACCAAAACAATAAAACAGGAAGAGTGGCTGTGAATGTCTTTGCTTTGATGCTGTGCATAATCAGACATCCTTTCCATGTTTTAAAAAGGGAAACATTGCACAAAGTGGAAGCAGGGTAAAAACTTTGCATTTCGAAAGACATGTTAAGTACCTGGTAGTCCTCATTGCATAATAGTATTTGTTATGACACCATGGGATCCTGGAAGAAACTGACTGCTAGAAGAACTTCAGAGCATAATAGGATTGCTTTGCAGAAAGTATCCTCTTCTTCCCTCCCCGCCAGACAGATTAGTTTCCTGTGCTTCTCGTAACTGGGATGACATAATAGCTTATGTTCTGGCTGCTTGCAAGGTTGTCAACTGATATGATGGCAAGCTGTGAAGTGCAAAGATGGCCCTTTGCCACATCATATAGTAATATGGTTGTTTGGGTGGTCAGTGAACAGCTTATGAGCAGCCTTGGTTCTATCACTCATGAGTAGGCACATTTAAACCTCTTGCTAACTTGTGCAAGGTATCACTGTTCTTGCACTCTAACTTCTGTCAAATGCAGATTAACATATTGAAAGTCTGTAAAACTGTAGAGATCTTGCTTTATGGCAGTGCTCATCACTCATTACTGACAAAAATGCAATATGTTTACTATGGGTAGACAGTCAGCAGAAATTAATTAGGGATAGGGTATATGAAAACAACCAGTTTTTCTTGTTGTACAAAGAATGTTATAATAAAAATTAGTGGTTTGAATCTACTACCGTTTTACATAGCATTCACTATTTATATATTTATTTGTCTTGACTGACAGGAGAGAAAGTGTTTTTTTTCTCTTAAACATTTTATGGAGACACATGCAAAGAAGCTAAACAAAAACACAAAAAGAAAAAAAATCCATCAAAGCAAGAAAATGACAACAAATTATAAATAAATAAATAAATAAATAAATATACGTAAATAAAAAAAGTGAATAAAGAGAAATACTATACACTACATGCTAAAGGCTAAACTGAGAAAGAAGAAGAAAAGAAGAAAACATATTTAAAAGATAGATTCCAGCTTCCCTAACTCAAATTTTGGCTAACATTATCTCAGATAAAACCTCTCTAGCCGTTAGTACCTTCTAATACTTCCACTGCTGTCTTTTCCAAAATGCTAAATAGTGAATCCTGCTGTTATTAAGCCATATTCTTTGTCTTGCAAAAAGCTTGTTAGAAACTCCTGATCTTTCTCAAGAGATGTTGAAGATTTTTATTTTATCAGTACTGTCAATTTATCCATCTCAGATAGATCCAGCAATTTTATCAGCCAGTCATCTTTTGCTGGATTCTGCATATGGTAGTCACACTGCAGTGATCATAGAATCTTACCATACTTCTTCTCCAGCTGATCTTCTGTGGGTCCCAGCAAATAAATTTCCTGGCTTAGTTGAACTTCAGCTTTCAAAATTTTACACACCATAAAGTATATCTGATTCCATATTTTTTTTTACCTTCTCATAGGTCTACCATTGGTAAAAAGTTCCCACTTCTTGCTCACATTTTCAACATTTATTAGCAACTTCTTTATGCATTCTGACCAGTTTTTCTGGTACCAAATACCACTGATACATTATCTTATAGAAATTCTCTTTAGCATCATAACAATAAAGGTAAACTTAATTCCTCCTGACCACATTGGCACAACTGAAAATTGTGTCCAATATTTTGTGATCATTTTATCATACAATCTTTGACCACCTCTTCTTCCATCTCTAGTTTTAACAAAAGTTTATACATCGTACCACTCAAATGTTCATCATCTGTACACAATTGCTTCTCAAACTCAGTTTTAGTCAAGTCAGAATCATTCATTTTTTATCAACACTATGTCTCACTACTATTTGTCTGTATAAAAACTGTTGAAAAAAGTACCCTTCAGAAGTAGCTCTTTGTTGATTTGGTTCTGTAATACTCTTGATCATGTTCCAACAATCTTAGTACGTCACCTACTTTTCTTTTGCCATCATGTCCTTTCTATAAAAAGCCTCTTGTGATGACACCCATAAAAGTGTTTTAGGGCCAACCTGAATTTGTATCTATCCATATTCTCAATAAAGCTTTTCTCTCATAATGCTTATTAAATTTTACATTCACTTTGACTTTATCATACCATAAACATTTGTGCCATCCAAACCTCAATTCATGGCCTTTTCTATCCAATCGTTTTCTTTTGTTGAGAGGGTCCAGTCTTTCCATCAGACTGAGCAACATGCCAAAAAATTCATTCAAGTCTGGCAGTCCCAATCTTCCCCTTTGCTTAGCATCCTGTAGAATTTTACATTTTATTGTAGGTTTCTTCTTTTGGCATGTAAATTTCCATATGTCTCCATGCCGTTGTTTAAATAAAGCATCATTTGTCAAGGTTGGTATGATCTGGAACAAAAATAAAATTCTTGGAAGAACATTAATTTTTATCTCAGAAATTCTACATGACAAAGATAATTCAAACTTTGCTCATCTTTCTGTTTAACTTCCTTCCTTCCTTTTGATATAGTTACTTTTTATCAATATACAGTTTGTGTTTGTAATAGTAATACCCAAATATTTCACTTTTTTCCAATTTTTAATCTCAGCTTCTCCATCAACCTCACTTGATCTTTTCTGCTTGTTTGTCTTAAACCATGCCATTTCACAAAATTCTTTTCTCAAGCAACACTTCTGTAATGTCAATGGAATCTTTTAAAATAAGTACTTGGTCGTAAGCAAATGCTCTCAACTTACTACTTTTTAATTTTTGTACCCTTTGTTCTTTCATTTTGCTTAATACCTCTGTTCAGTACTTTGAGAGCTAAAATGAATAGCAAAGATCAAAGTGAGTAACCCTATCTTGTTCCTTCTCAAGAAAGTTGTTACACTTGATGGCTTATCTGTTGAATGATCAGCCAGTTTATTTCATTTATATGTTTTTCTCTGCTTTTCCCTCTGCCTTTCTTTCTCAAAGTGCACACCTGTTGTACTTGATCAGTAAGGAAGGATTTTTCTTCTTTGAAAATGAGATGATGATGATGATGATGATGATCCTTTATTTATATAGCGCCATCCATGTACATGGCGCTTTACAAATTTAAAATACAACAGTTACCCTAAATAAATACATAATAAAATGAAGATATACAATACAAGTTTATATAATTCTTATTAACTTGACATAGGGACTTTCCACATTACACTGTTATAGTGCTATTATTCCACTGTTAACATCTTATGGAATCCTGGGGTTTGCAGTTTAGGGAGGCGCATTTAGAATTCTCAGCCAGAGAGTGGTTTGGCCTCAGTAAATAACAAACCCCAGAATTCACAGGATGTTGAAAGTGGAATAATAGCACTATAACAGTGTAGTGCAGAAAGGCCCAATGTTGCTGCTGTGTCTGGTGTTTGAATTCCAGGGCCTTAAATGTTCACATTTAATGACTTGTTCCTATGAAAAGAAAAAGACCTGAATCCAGTTCTTAGACTCGGCTGTAACTGATTGAGTGAAATAATGAGATTTGCATAAGTTTTGTTATACTGACTTGTGAGTCTATTCTAGTTGAGACTAACAATCAGATTTCAGGCGTAGCATTGGCATTTGTTACATGAAATGGGCATTTCTTTCTAGCTATTAGATATCAATCAATCAATTGATCACTTGATTATATGAATTTATCCTCACTCTTTAATCACTCATTGGAGAGGAAAAAGCATCTGGTTTTGCTCATCACAAGATTAGTAAAAGAAGGGGATGAAGCTTGAGGGTTGAATAATAGATTATTTGTTCTTTAGCTTTAAGTCCTTTTCATCTCTATAATGCCCAGTACTGATAAATCTGTACAAACAAACATCGTGCCTTCGTATCAACTTTTCTATAATTTCCCATATCTGATAGACAGCCGCTTACTTAAGATTAAATTGTCTCCTGTTATTCTCTGGTTGTGATTACTGTACAACATATAGCTGTGAAAAAGTGTTAATTGCTAAATGTATCAATATGTTGGAAAGCATTTACTTCTAACTGTGTGTGTATGTAAATGCCTTCAAATCAACTGTCCACTTACGGCAACCCCATGAATTTCATAGGGTTTTCTTAGACAAGGAATACGCAGAAGTAGGTTTGCCAGGTCCTTCCTCTGAAATATAACCTATGGTACCTGGAATTCGTTGGCGGCCTCCCATCCAAGTGCTAACCAGAGCTTGACTCTGTTTAGCTTCCAAGATCAGACTGGATCTGGTGCCTTTAGGTTATTTTCAACTACAGCTGTGTAAAACAGTCAGCAAGCAACAGACTGTAAATAAAAAAAATATGAAATATGAGATACACAATTTCTTCCAGAGGGTCATTTTATAGTCTTACCCTTGGGACATCATCCAAATTTCCTCAGTTCTTATTTTTTTGGAATAGATAATTAAATTAGTCAAATGGACATCTAAATTAGTCATAACTGAAGCTTCACATTTATTTCAGTGGGATCTAAGTGTAAATAAACTGCTGTGGATTGAGTTCAATATATTTAGTTCTATTTCTGTAAAGTACTGAAAAAGATGAGAGTCAGAATGGTGTAGTTTGTGTTTTGGAGTAGGTCACTAGGACATTGGAAGACCAGGGTTCAAGTTCCCCACTTGGCCATGGAAACCTACTGGGCAATCTTGGTAAGTCACACTTTCTTAGCCTTAGAGGAAGACAAGGGCGAACCACCTCTGAACAAATTCTGTCAATAAAATCCTGTTATAGTTTCACTTGAGGGTCACAGTAAGTCAGAAATGACTTGAAGGCAGGCAACAACAAACTGAAAAAAATATACTGACTGGGATATTGATTGTTGTATTTAGAGTACATCCTTTACAGTGAATGTGACTCAAGTTTGTCTTGATTAACTTGGGTCGCTAATTTCTTTGGCTCTGCTCTAAGCATTGCTAAGTCTGGGTCCCAGCCCTGTGTGTTTACCACAACAATTGGTTATGTTCTGTGCTTGAGCTTCTCCTACATACTCATGCAGAATTTTAAAATTATCTAATGTAACTTTTTCATACTTAGGTTGAATTTGCTGCAAATGTTAATATGTAACCCAGTGTGGTGTAGTGGTTTGAGCATTGGACTGTGACTCTAGAGACCAGAGTTTGATTCCCTGCTTGTCCATGGAAATCCGCCTTGTGTACATCACACACTATCAACCCAGAAAACTCTGTGGTAGGATCACCTTACAGTTACCATAGGTTGGATACAACCTGAAGGAACACAGCATCTACAACAATGTTATGAAAAAGAACAGACCCTTATATCTCTTCAATATAATTTCATTAATGTTTTTATTGGTGTGTATATGTGGGAGAAGGCTCCATTTGACCTGGAGGTTTCTTTTCTTTCTTTCTTTTTTTTTTTTGGCAATGTTTTTATGGATTATATCAGTAAAATAAAAATATATGACGTAAAGAAAGAAAAAATATTAAAAGAAAACAGAATAAAATTGACTTCTGATCTTGTCAGCAGTTATATAAACAAACATGTTACTCATACTTCACTTAGTAACAGATTACTTCCCTTCTTCCTGCAGTCAGAGCTTATTAATCATAAAAAATCAAAATTAACATTTCATTTTCTTTATTTTGCAAAAAAATAAAATAAATGAGAGGTCCCATTCTTTAAGAAAGGTCATTAGTGATCAAGGAAGTCAGTTTGTCTGTTTTTGCTAGGTTGGTCAATTTCAACAACTTCTCTTTCATAGCAGGTAATTCTGAATTCTTCCATTTGCACATATAACAATTTCACTGTTGTGGCCGTATGTTGAAATAATCTTCCATGAATCTTTTCCAGTTGTACATCCCACAGTCCCAAAATAAATATTTCCAGTTTAAGTTGAATCTTAATCCTTAAAATCTTCAATCTATGGATTTGAATCCTCCCCTCCCCTCCCCCCCTTTTTTTTCTTTTTCACATATCTACCACATATGATGAAATGTACCTTCATGTTGCCTACCTTTCCAACATACATTAGAAATAGCTGCAAAAATTCCAGACAATTTATCTGGCACCTGTACATCACCTTATAGAAAATATTTTAAAGATTATAACAAAGTGGTAAGTTTCAATCGCTTTGACCACATATGTTCCCATTGCTCTATCTGTATATTATATCCAAAATCCTTTGCCCATTTTATCATACATTCTTTAATTTGTTCTACCTCCATTTCAAATTTCAACAAAAGTTTATACATCTTGGAACTTACATGTTCATCATCTGTACACAACTGTAATTCAAATTATGACTATTCTTGTTCAAAACCATATGTCTTTTTATCCATTTTAAACTTTTCTAAGATTTGGAGTTTTCTGAAGTTGTGTAGCATATTAAAACTGCAGAAATGTAGCATACTAGAACTAAAAACAAAGTAATAAATGTATATGTTGAGTTACATTAGTTAGTGATAGGCTGGAGAGAGGGAAATCTTACCATTAAAATATTTTAAAGATCTTTCATTAGTTTAGCCTGCTATGCCTTAAATGGACTGTGATCTTTACTCTGATAGTAGTTCCAAAGGCAGTGTTTTAGAATTTTGTATTTCAATAGTCAGTGCTTCCTAATTTCCAAAATAAATATATTAATAGCCATTTTGTAAATAGTTTCTGTTAGCATAAGATTGAATCCACAGTTAGGTGTACTTAAGACCATTGAAAACATTCTGCTTTAGGCTGTGGATTTCTGTATCATTTCTGTATTACTTCCATATTCCATGTATTCGTTTTTGCACATCACGTCTCTTCTGATGCAGTGGCCCCTCAGTTTATCTCTACTTCATTTTTAAAAAGTTTAAACGTATTGGAAAAATATTTGAAGATGTATGTACACTAAACATACTATTGCTATTGCTGTCATGATTATATCCTGTGAAATCGTGGAGTGTAATGGCAAAGGACTCAGAATTCTTACCAGAAAACTGTAGTGTCTCCTCAAACTACAAATCCCAGGATTCTGTGCTATAGAGCCATGGAAATTAAAGTGGGGTCAAACTGCTATAATTTTGCAGCATGGATACATCCTGGGAGAAGCCAAATAATGTTCTTTAACACTTTGGTGCATGCTAGACAGTGTTAGTTTACTTCAGTTAACAAGAAGGCTGCATATTGTTAGATTCAGGAGTTCTTAACAAATTATTATAATGGGAAATAATGAGTTATCTAACCTAATGTCATGATTGTTGTTATGAATGCTGTTAGGATGGTCCATATGTTACTGAAATAACCATAGGATTTAATAGAATTCCTAACATTCCTAGCTGCTATGAAAATAAGAAGGCTTTTCTAGATATTGTTGAACTCTTTATGTGTTTTATAGTATTGCATGTTAGACTGTCACAGCTTCATTAAACTGAATTTATAACTAAAAGATTTATTTCATTCAGAAGACAATGAGATTTTTTTGGTGGGAGGTGGTTGTCATTAGGGCTGTTTCATCCTTCCCTAGCTACAACTTCATGGTAGTTGCGTTTATTCATTCTGATACTTAAATCACTTAAGTGGTTTATTGTATTTTATAGTTATATTTCAGTAATCTGGAGAGCATGAGACAGAGGAAGGCTAAGGAAGACTTTAGTGGAAGAATTCAGGATCTTACTGACAAGTTAGCATTAAATTACTTATTCTTCTTCATGGCCTCAGTGATTCACACAAGTGGGTATTGACTAACAGCAGCACTTCAGGACATCAGCTGTGTCTTTCTCTGCACTGTGTAGAGCTACTGGAAAATGACTGGGACTTCGTGCCAGAAATGTGTTCTACTATTGAACTAGAGTCATTCCTGTCTTGTGACCTTTTATATGGCAATTGGTGGTTTTGTGTGAAGTTCTTTCATGGGAAACAGCACACCATGCATTACTTCTGATTTTCACCATATAATCATAAACTGATTTCGGGTTTTGTATGGTAGCAGTGAGAATGACTACATGGAAGCCTCCATAAAGGTGTATCATAAGCAGTCCTCCATGTTGCTGTTTGGATATGTAATTTAAAGCCAGTGCTCAGAAAACTCTGATGAAAAGAAATAGATTTTTAAAAAAAATGTTTCTGCGACTTGCAATCTAAAGAGGCAATACACATGCTTAAAGCAAACCCAATGAGTGCAATTAGCAATTGATAGATCTTGGTGCCCGTAGCCTCTTCCACTGCCAAAAAGGTGAGACACATTTAAAACGGGAACATTGACTTATCTCTTAGACTGTGGCTCGACTCTAGTAATCCCGTCTTCGCTTTTTAAAGTCAAAATATGAACGAGCCTAAATGCAGAGCTTTATCTCCTTCTTCCGAATGCTGTGGAATAAGCCAGGTGCTTAAACAGACCATGAGCCATTATTTAAGGTACCACTTGTATATGGGAAGCACAAGCTGAGTTAAATTGTGGAAATGCTCCTTCTTCTGAATCTTTTTGCAGGGCTTTGTGGAAATTTAATGGAACTTCTTGCTAAAGTTGACTCCGGCAAACATACTGCCATCTATTTTCAGTTCTGTAGTCATAATCGTTTTTCAGAGGAAAAAAAATTCAACCCAGTAAAATTATTTCAGCTGTAATTGTAATCAGAACACTGTTGCTTAGGAGTCTGACTTTTTTAAATTGATTGGCCTATTTATATCAAACAGCTTAAGAAAATAAAACAAGAGGGACTTTGCTTTTAATAATTCATTTTGCTATTTGGATTTCTCTTTGCTTGATTAGTGGTTTGTTAACAAAAGAAAATTCATAATGTAACACATTGCACTGTAATCCTGTGTATGTCTACTCAGAAAAGCGCCTGTTGACCTCAGTGAGACTTGCTCTTCAATAAATGAGTGTGGAATGGCAGATATGGGGCTTTTCTTTGTTTTAACAAAATTCATAATGTTTGGTTGGAATGTTTTATGTGTAATGGTGCTATTTTTTTCTTTATTTCAAGGTCACTCTGTGAGATTGCTGGGTCAGAAAAAGGATAATGGAAAACGGTTGGGAGGAGCTCGATTGGATTTGCCAAAGATTAGAAAGAACCCACTGATAGAAATAATTTCCATCAATACGGGGTAAGCATCATTCAAACTGACATAAAATATTCAGTACTGCCTAGAAATTCAATTTCATGTTTGTTCATTCCTAATTCATAGCTATCACCAGTCATCCCGTGTAAGAACTATATCACGGAAAACACTAAAAATCCCAGTGGCATTAGTGTTTTTTAAAAGTTACCTAATTATTTACTTAGAATTCACAGTTTTGTGAATTTATTTTTCTTACCTTTTGCTGAGATCTCAGTTTGATGTTGTGATAGGTGTCTTTTGTATAAGAACCAAGTTTTCCAGCCTGGAGTTATACACAGCCACTTAGTACCCACATTTTGAGTTCGAGATGACTTTTCCCCATCCATATCTATGATGTAGTGTTAGCATTGGCCCTTTTCCCAAATTTGGTCAGTTGTGGATGTGTTTACTCTTCATAGCACAGCTTGTAAAACTTTAGAAATTAAGTCTCTGAACTCTTCTCTACTTTTTCAGTATGTATTGTTGTTTTGTATTGCCTTCCTTCCAGACTTTCAAGTTAGTTCTCTTATGACATCTACTGTACCCCTGCTCCTTGTAGCACAAGGCCTTAGTACAGGAGTGGTGAAAGTGTGGGCTGTGGGCAGTATATGGCCCTAGGGTCTTATTTTATGGCCTCCAAGGAGACCCTTGATGTCCCCAGAACTTGGCTGAAACACACACACACACACACACACACACACACAAACAAAATAGCCAAACCGCCACAAAAACATGGTGGCCAGGAGCAATTTGCAATCTCTGGAAATCTTTTTTTTTTTTTGAGCCCCGATTTTGTTCAGCTCTGAGAAGTTATGTGATGTTTCCCCTGGTTGCACCAGTGTAATCTGGAAGGATGGCCCTGCAGTTGCCCACCCCTAGCTTAGCGCAATTATCTTTTACTTCCAGCTAACACCTACACATTTCAGATGGAATTTGTATGCACTTAGAAATTTGCAAGTCTTATAGGAAATGCATGTTCTATGTGGACACTGTGGAAGTATGAAACCTACTGGAACCTACCGTGTATGTCTCATGAGTAAGCTAGCATACTTGGAGCAACCCTTAAATAGAGTAATCCAAATGGCTTTTTAAAATTGTGACCTACTTTTTGCATGCCACATGCAGTCTGTTTTGTTCCCATTTCTTTCGATGTGTATGGAACGTTTGCGGATTTCCTTTTTTAGAAAGGAGAGTCACATCTCTGGTGTTGAAAAGCTTGCTGGGAAAGAAGAGAAAACACAGTACATATGTAATGCCCCTTAGTTCATCCAGCGATGTTTCTAGCAAAAAAAATCTAGGCCTGGACCTGTGAAGCAGCCTGCTGCAGGGAATCCTGAGGTAATAAGGACAGCAATAATAAATGAAGGACAGGAAATGGTTTCTGAGGAATTCAGTTAAGACTTTTCAGAGCATTGGCCCTAAAGAAAGATAGCATTGTGTGAGCTCTGCTTTAAGTAGACAAATGCCTTGAAGATTGACTGATGATTAATAAAAGATACTTCTGGGGCCAGAATATAACTGAAGGATCCAGTGCTGGAACTGCTTCTGCAGCAGGAACAGCGGATGACCTTCCTCTTTTGTGCCCTCAGAAAAAGTTGCTTTGAAGGGTTAGACAGCTCTCCAGAATCAACGGTCAAGCGGATTTCAGGTTTAAAAGTGGGAAAGAGGAAGGGCAGAAAGCTCCATTGTGCTGATGCTGCAACGTGAGCATGACACTGGATTTAAGCTAATGGCTTTTTATTTCATTTTAGTTGTCCGATACCAGTTCTACAGTTTAGTAACGTTTACATTACCAAGTAAATTACTATGTTACAAATAATGCAACAGTGGGCAAAATGTAGACTTGGGGCTGCATGGGGCCTCCTCCATCTGTTATTGCAATCCCCAAATCCTCCAGATTTCCTGAGGCTGGCCTTTCTTTTCATGGCAAAAAGGGTGAATTATTTCTTCTGGAAACCTCCAGGAACAGTGATTCGCATTTTAATTAGGTTGTTCCTTCTCCTGCACTTTTGAATATGAAAAAAATACCCATTTTTCAAATCCAGAAGTGGACCTTCAGACACTTCAGTTTTGATTTGTTTGTTCTCCAATTAAAAAGAAGTTCTGGCAGTCCATGAAGCACCTAGAAAGTTCCAGAGACAGGGATTTTCCTGCCTTCAGTCTGCCAAAGTTATTCACCTCTGTTCTAATGTTGTATGGTGAAAAAAAGTTTTAGGTGATTTCATTACCCTACTTGGATTATGTGTTGTTTTATGGGTGTGTGTCTTCAAGTCATTTCCAGCTTGTGGCAATCATAAGGCAACCCTTAGACAACCCTTTCGTGGGGTTTTCTTGGCAAGATTCTGTGCTCAAACCACTATACCCTGCTGCCTTATGGTACCAGTCACTTACATATCTAGCTTTTTCAGGTAGTTTAACTGTAATTGTGTCCCATTTTCTTGCATGGGCTAACCAAGGTTATCTCTAACAAAGACTTCCCATATGTGAAAATGAGGCAGTACATTCTACTGTGTGAAGACTTTAGGCATGACCGGGGTATCAGTATAGAAAAGAGAGGGTGCTCTTTTCATCTTATTTATTTTCTGATCTTAAACATTATTAATACAAGGTTGTTAATAGCACTGTTAATACCTTAGAGGTCTTGGTTTCTCATTCATTGGGTCACAATAAGTTGAAGCTGACTTGATGACAAATAGCAACAGATACGTGGAAACATTTCACAATCTTTATAGAGTAATTACAACTGGGAAAGCTAAATGGAGGGAATTATAATAGGTAATGTAGGCTTATTTCACTGGGGGCAGAAAAAAGCATGTAAACAGCATTCATATTTTTTTTTCCCATGAACATAACAATGTGTGTTTGAAAGTTGGAGGAAACCACATTAGTATAGCAAAAGAGAGGGAAAGAGAAAAGAGCTGTTTACAGCAGAAAACATTACAAAATCTTTGATTTTTGCCTGAGGTCTCTTTCTTGGGCTGGTGTGTATGTGTGTGTGTTTGGACGTGTGTTACTGGAATACATCAAAGTTACTGTTTCCTAATTAGGCTATTTAAATGGGTTTTCTGACACAGCATTTTGCAATTACTTTTCCAACTACGCAAGCAGAGGTTTTTAAATCCAAATAATATAGCTTATACTTTTCATTGTTTTATTCATGAAGTTAAACATCACTAAACATGTATGAGCTCGTATCAGTAACTCTAATTTGTAGATGTATTATTAATGTATTTAATTTTATATTCCTACCTTAGCCTTGAGGGATTCAAAACAACTAAAACACAGATTTTTTATTTTAAAGTATGTTTTGGCCCAGCATAACTAAAGCATAGCAAGGTAATTGGGGCCGGTTCTGTTATTGTATCTCTTACTGGAATCTCTTTTAAAATTGCTTATTACAGCTTGTCTGCCTTCCTTCCTTCGTTAATGGTAACTACTCTGTGCTACAGTATGAGGAACAGAATCATAGTTGGAGAGCCACCCTCCTTCCTCCAGTTAAGGCTAACCAGCACCAGCATGGTGGCTCATGACTAGAGATGGGGACTAACCCCAGAATTAGGGGATTGGCCACCCTACCTGCTCACTCTAGGTTCCTCTCCTAATATCACTCTGCACAAAGATCTGCCAAAGAGTATAGGCTGCAGTGTGCCACAGACAGTAAAGTTACAGTGGAGAAAGCTGATTGTAGTCTAGATTGCTCAATATGATTTCAACAAGCAAACCACACAGGAGGAAAGACAGCCTGCCCATCTCCAGTTTCCTCTGTTTGGGGCAGTTTGAATTGAAGCCAGATAATTTCATCACACGCTGTGGTAATTGATAGAAGATACAGAATCAAATTGTATTGATGTGGATAGATAGGCAGACAGAGATAAATAGTCAGACCTGGAAAACAGACCAACCCAACTACTGACTTTGGTTTTTGTACTTCGAAATAGATTCCTTAGTGCAAAGTAAGATAATGTCATTTATGAAGAATTGCACACAGATGCGTGTAAATGTTGGTTTCCCGCAACAAAGTTCAGAGAAGTAACAGAACTGATATATGTGTGCACTCTGAATAAATATTGGTGTAGCTGTGCATTTTGTACTTAAGAATTGTTTCTCAAATACGAGAAGTTTCCTGCCTTGGTCTTTCAAAGGAAAATTACAAGTTCTAAAATTCTACTCCACCTGCTTTATTTTCTCTAATTGTAGTCATCCATATGTTGCATATCAGTAAAAACCCAAATTACATATAAAGGGAAAACAACTTTTTGATCTTAATGAGTCATTACAGAAGCACAAGAATGGAAAAACCACAAGATATGTTTTATAAACATACTCAGATCTGTGTTGAACTCTGTTGGATTCTTGGTTGCTTCAGCTCTTCTCTACAGAGTTTTTCAAACATAGGTGAATAAATATTTTTTTTCCTGTCCTCCTTTATCACAGAATATAAATCAAAGCAGCTAACACCAGTACAATAACAATCAGTAATAATCTCACTGAAAAAACATACAAAATTCCTCAGCCACAGATCTCTTTTATTATTGCATTATTGGTTTGGTGAGTTATTTTTGTTCGGTCATTTTCTTGACTACAACTCTTCTAGAACAGAAATAATGTGTTGCACCTTGCAGATCTAATCACCTATGAGTCGCCAATATTATAAACAAACAGGCGAGAAGAATATAGACTGGGATCTAATTGTAGATTTCTGGGCAAGCACTGCTTTTTAGCAGTAGCAGTCATAAAATGGCTATTCCTCCGCACCCCAGGTTTATATTTCTGAAATGAAGAAAACGTGTATGTTTATAATTGGATTTTTATATGAGAAGACTGTGAGCTGTATTCAAAATAAATTCTTAATTTAGAATAGAATGGAGTTCGTCCATTCTAAGTGAGTGATCCAGTAGATGCATCTCAGGTTTCTTGTTAAAAAGAAACATGACCTTTCAAGCCTGAAGTCTTTCCATTTCCTTAAATCACATGTGTCAAATCCAAGGTCCATGGGCCGAATCTAGCCCGCCAGGCCATTTCATGTGGCCCTCGCACCTCTCCTGCAGCTGCAGCACTCCCCTTGCCTATCGAGCCTGATCCGCACATTGTGGGCCCCCAGCTGTCAGTATTCTGAAGAGGGGCCTAGCAGCCAGCACTCATGATCTACTTCTACTTCTGACTGCTTCTCTGTCCAAGTCTCGCTGTCAGAGCGTTGCTGCAGGTTGCCCTGGCAACATTCTGCGCGGCTCACAAGAGTTGGACAGAGGAGCCGTCAGAAGTAGAAGTACATTGTGAGTACTGGCTTCTGGGTCCCTCTTCAGAAAACTGGCAGCCGGGGGCCCACAATGTGGGGATCGGGCTCGCCAGGTACAGAGAGGGGCAGGGGGCAGAAGCAGCCATAGGGGAGGGAGGATCAGAAAGAGGCACAGGGATGGGAGAGAGCAGAAAAAGGCACAGGTAATATTTGTCTAATGATTAAAAAAAATAACTTTCTGTTTTCAAAACTTATTTTTCAATGAATTGTACAATAGTTATACACTTGAATATCTGCTTACCATTATTTTTCATAGACTTCTAGTTTCAGAGCTAGTTATTACTAATACCAGTAATAATTGAATGCAGAGGCAATTATTTAATATGATAAAAGAGTAGATACATTTATATAGTCTTACAGATAGAACCTGCCCTTTAAGGGCAACCATAATGCTGATGCAGCCCAAGATGAAATTCAGTTTGACACCCCTGCCTTAGATGAATGCACATGGTTGATGCCACAATGAACTACAGTGAACTGGTACATATATGTTTCAAGTTGCACTTACAACTGAGTACAACTTCATAACTTATGGCTTTGTATTAGCATATCAAGTTACTGTAGCCTGTCCGTGTGGAATAGTTACTGCTCTACCAGATTAGCAAAGTGTGAGGGAGACAGAAGGCATGGACGGGCATGGAAAGGTACCAGACCTGTAGTGACCAGCTCATCAAGCAGATCAGTGGAGGAACTTGTTGCATATTGCTGTTGTGTGCTTTCACATTGTTTCCAACTCATAGTGACCCTAAAGTGAACCTATCATGCAATTTTCTTGACCAGATTTCTTCAGAACCTTTTTTTAAATTGCTTTCCTCTGTGGCTGAGAGGGATTGTGACTTGCTCACAGTCACCCAGGAGGGTTGCATGGCTGAATAGGGATTTGAACCCTAATCCAACACTCACATCATTATAGTGCATTTTCTCCCATGTTTTAGTGCACTACATGTTATAGTGCTATTGTTCCACTTTCAACATCCTGTGGAATCCTGGGGCTTGCAGTTTAGGGAGAGGCCTTTTGAATTCTCAGCTAGAGAGCTCTTGAGCCTCAGTAAATTACAAACCCCAGAATTCCACAGGATGTTGAAAGTGGAATAATAGCACTGTAACAGTGTAGTGTGGAAAGGGCCTTAATTGTTTACCACTCGAGTTGGGAATATCTCTGGGATAGGGAGGGAAAGAATATTAACTTTTACTCATTCCCCAGCTGAAAAATGTCCTGGTCAGACACAAGTGAGAAATTTCTGCAATTTGGGCCTGGTTTTTGCATGTCCCAAATATTCTTAGAAAATAATTCTATGCAGAAATAGATGGGGGGCCTGCACAAAAATTATCAAGAACGTTTTTTTGTAAAAAAACATGTTTTGTTTTTGTTTTACAAAAAGCCAACATGATTTTAGAAACACAAAGTGCAAAACTATTGTACTTTGTGTAACCCCGTTCCCCAGCAGTTTTGCACATACCCCTGCGTGTTTGTGGAAACTGAGTTTTTGTGCAAAAAAAAAAAAGTTGCTGTGCAAAAAATAATTTTGTGTAGAAACAAATGTGTTGTGTGTACATACAAGCACATACCTTTTCAAGGCCCATCTGTAGGATAACCAAACCACTCTGCAACAGTCTGTGTATGTTGCAGTCAATATATACAAAGTGTGGCTCAGGGAGAGTGCATTTTAAAGTGCTGTAGTCTCAAAACTTTCAGAATCTACATGTATCCAGTTTTTCATAGCTTTATAATTGATCTGCTGCACATATATTCACATAGAAGACTCACTATATTTTTTTAGACTGTTTGTGGGTTAATATGCACTAGATCAAGCTGTCAAATTTATAGCTTTATTTTCTAGAAAGGCTCTTTGAGAATTTAATTTTTTAACTTATGTTTTCTTATTCTTGTTTGTATGTCAGAGGAATTTCATACTTGAAGTGAAACTCATAGATGAAATTGGCCTACTGACGTAGGAAGGTTACACCATAAGTGACCTTTATTTTCCAATAGAAGACCCTCTTTGTTAGTGAGAAACAGAACTTTCAAGTACTGAAGGAAGTGCTGACAGCTCAGTTTAAGCAAAGGCTGATCACTCATTTGGTTCTCCACTCTTTCCCCTGTTCAAGATCATTTATATGAGATTACATTCTTTGACTTTAGTCTTGGGTATGATATAACTTCTAGTGAATATCTTGGTAAAAGTAATTTTAAACAATGTATATTATTTAGAAAGTCAAACACTTTGGTATTGCAGAAATAGAACTGTAATCATGTAACTAGAAATATTTTTGACATGAAAATAGATTGTCTTTTGAGTGATTCAGTTGTTCAGTTACAATTTGTTCTGTGGTCAATAAATCATCCTAATCTATATGTTTTTAAAATTATATTTTTTCTTTATTTGGATGTACTTACTAAACAGATCCTTGCTTGTTAGAAAATATCAAGCACTATTGTAAAGGGTCATTACTGCTCTTTGAAAATTGCTGAAAACAACACTGAGTTTGTATTTCAGATTGCTAGCTACTGTTAGTACTTATAGGGGAGCATAATTGCTGGGATTGATAGTTTTTAAACATTTCTAAAATTTCTGAGCAGCTAGATATGTAAACATTTTTTTTTCCTATTCATATGTATACATACTTTTCTTTTCCCTCTCACTGTGGTACAGTTTTACATTATTGGCAACAAGAAGGGTTTCACCTGAAGAACATACTTGGGTGCAGTAAAAATTGAGAAAATCTTTTACAGTTTAAGGTTGACTCAATATATTCAATAGGACTTTAGTCATGACTAACTTAAGCTGCCTTCATTTCAGGGGTCTGCTGTACGTATGACTAAGTCTGGATGCAACCTGTGGTGGTTTTCTGTGGGGAAAAATATTTTCTGATTTTCTACGAGAGAATTTGTTTAGTTATCCTAAATGTTTTTGTTCTGCTTATAACTCTTTAGAGTATCTGCTGCCAACCCTTGAAGCATGCAAGAACACCAGCTGGAGTATATAAAATATTCATCGTTAACAATAACGAAATGGAGGACTGTCTCGCAGATCAATCTGTCTTTTAGTTATTCTAATCTAAGTGTCTGACATCATGTATATTAAGGAAATGCTGCTATCTTTTTTTTTTGGCTATGAATTGCAAAATGTGTGCCCAGACGTTTCTGCTATGTTAGTTTCAAGCTGGGTTCAAACTATTACAAGTTACTTGATTATTGAGCCAAAAGGAGATGTCTTCAAAGATGTTATCTAATGTCACCTTTTCTGACCCAGTACATTTCAAGCCATAAAACCTCTGCCCAAGAGATATTTTCAGTATTCCTTCAATTTTTCAAGGGAACAAAGATTTCTACTTACTTATTTCATTTTTATTTCTTCATTATACCTATTTCTTTATTATATTTGTATGTATGCTTTTCTCAGCATGGGACCCAAGATGGTTTACAAAGGCTAAGAACAAGATCAGATAAAAACATGATAATAGAGAAGTTAAAACACAATTAAGCAATCATCACATTAAATCACTGTTATATTTTAAAAAGTATAAAATCATTACCAAAAACCCCCCCACTTTAACATGCTTTCTCTCTCCCTCCCTCTCCCCCCCACTCACCCACACTTTTTAGTGAGTAAAAGCAAACAAACAAAAAACTTTCTTAGCAATTCTTTAAAGCCATGTTTTGAGAATCTTTTCAATGTTAATAAACCAGATCTCTTAAGACATCTCCAATATTACATATTTAGCAGCTATTCAGAAGTATGTACATGTTTGTGGCTGTTGTGCCGCATGCTGTAGAACTGGAAAATCTTGCAGAGTTATATTTGAAACATATTTGTATTGTTTCTCATTTGCTCAAATCCTGAAGACAATACAAGACAATAGGACTATTAAAAAAACAGCGATACAGTATTTGAGAGAGTTCAGAACAGAACAGCTATGGGGAAAGCCAGAGTAAAAGGAAAAAAATCAATAAATGAATTAAACATGCCAGCATTGAAGCCTAATTTATCAAAAGCAAGAAATCATTCCACAAGGGCAAGTTGCTACTGAGAAAATGTCAAAGACAAATCCTTAGTCTGTGACATGGTCTATACAGTCTCCTCTGAAGATTGCAGTGGGCTAAGAAGTTGGTAAAGACAGGGACATTACCCACAGTAGTTGAGTTGATTAAGCTTTGTATAGTAATAGAAGACCTTAACTGAGTGAGTCATTCTCAACCTTTGACTCTCTAAGGCCCCTCCCTAAACTGCAAATCTCAGGATTCCATAGGATGTTGAAAGTAGAATAATAGCACTATAACAGCCTGGTGTGGAAATGGCCTAAGTGTTTGGGGACTTTAGTTTCCAGAATCCCTGACAGTTACCTGTGCTAGCTAAACAAGTATAGTACATTCAAGCATAGGAGATCTACCTGTTATTACCTCAAGGATGAGGATGATCTATAAGGAAACTATAATGGACCCTCAGGATCTGTGGGCTCCAGATCTGTGATTTCCACTGACCACAGATTGTTACGTCATGTACATAAAATGACAGCATTGTGAGCACAGACACACTGAACTGTTGATGCGCATGTTGCCACCATTTAATAACATGGCATGTGATCATCTGGCTTTGGGGCATTCGCAGAGATTCTGGAGGGTATTTGCATATCCAGAGGGCCCACTGTGTTTGTATTAGGGAGTGTGCAATGAAGCACTTGCAGTGTGTTTACTTCTTAAATTTGGTCTTCTAATGTGCTTACTTCTTAAACATCAGGTTTTGCACAATGTATTTGTGTGTTTGTATTGACTTAACTAAACTGGAGCCTTTCTTTTTTTTCTAAAGGCAATTTGTAGCTGGCAGAGGGCAGGGGAGGGATACTTTCTACAAAGTTCAATCAAGAAAGTACAACTCATCAGGTCTATCAATTTATTTTTAAATTTTCTCCAAATGCTTGGCAGTCTCATGATCTTTTGCACGGCAGAGCCGGACTTGGTGTCTTTTGTTTTTAAAAGATAAATGTCTAGTGTACTTATGCTTTGGGGTTTCTCTGTGAGTCATGAGTGTTTATATACTCTTTTTAAAGCTTTAGTTATCTTAAAGCAAGGTAACTTGTTGCTCAACAACCAGAGTTCCTATTAGACTAAAAGTACAGCTGGGAGTATGTTTACAAAAGGGTTTGCTTAGTCATCTGCTTTCCTTTGGCTTTTGCCAGTCTGTTTTTCTTCTTTCTTTGATAAACTGTCCTCGTTTGTTGGCATACATTTCATTTTCTGCAAATTAAATTGTGCTTGATTCACTGTGCTACTTTCCATAGCTTGAGAGTAGTAACCATTCCCTTCCTGATATTTGTATTTATCTTTCTTTATTTCTAAAACATGTCAAAAGGAAAGAAAGAACCAACAAGATGGATACAGAAAAACAAGTGCTGGTTTAGAATAGATATAAGTAAGTTAAGCCAGACATTTGAACCCCATGTTCACTATAAGAGGACTGGGGAACATGTTGCCCTCCAGATGTTGTTTGACTCCAACTCCAGTCATGTCTCACCATTGGCTGTCCAGATTAGGGCTCATGGGAGTTGCAATCAAACAACATTACATTCCTTCCTGCACTGTGGTCACATACACATGTATACACACCAAGAAAAAGATATGTCAAATAAAACCAAATTACACAGTTAGTGGCAGAATACTAGAGAGAGAATTTTGAAAAAGTACACTGGTTAATGCTCACAGAATGGAAAAAAAAGCCTCTGACTACAGTGACCCCTCCACTTTCATGAAGGTTTGAGGCACTGAATCGTCACAAAAGTGGAAAAACTGTAAATAACTTGTCCCTGCAATCTGCTTCCCATTCCCTTGCCTTTTGCCCTGGTGCTTCAGCCTTTATACTCCACACCAGGGCCAAAGGCAAGGGAATGGGAGGGCGGAGTTCTGGAGGGAAGAAGGAAGGGATGTCCATTCCCTTGCCTTTTGCCTCAGTGTTGTTCTCAGTCCTGGGGCCAAAGGCAGTGGAGTGGGAGTGGGAGCTCCAGAGGGGTGAAGGAAGGCATGTGCATGCCAGCCCCCCCCCCCATTCTCTTGCCTTTTGCCTGGGTGCACATGCCTGCCTTCTTCACACCCACCAAAATGCAAGGGAATGGATGGAGGAGAAGGCGTGCACACTTCTTTCAAGTAATTAAATTCATGAAGGTCAAACTTGTGAATGTGGAGGGAGGACTGTAATTGTTGGGAATTTGTATTTCCCTTCAGGAGTATAGAAGGTCAGAGTGGTCATACTCAGCTTCATGAACTGTGGCATTAAAGTCACCTTTACCAGGTGTGGCTCTGCTTTCCATGCAAACTTTAAAATAGCCAACAATGATCTAATTTGGCTCCATTTGACAAACTATGCCTGTTGCAGTACCTTCAGTTGTTTGTGCAGCTGTCAGCATGGGGGCTTCTGGAGGTCATCACTGGGGTCTGCCAGCGTAGGGGCGTATGGCTCCATGCAGGACAGAGAGAGACACGACTCTCAAAGGGAGACAGATTGTGGCTGCAGATGGAGAAAGAAAATTTAACTGCTTTCTTTTACTGCTTTTCTTCCTCATGCCTTTTAGGGGTGAAGGGCACAGCTTCAACTTTCAGTCTCCAGGGACCCTCTCACTGTCACATCTTTAGGAAGCAAGGTGCAAAGCTATGCCTCTGACCATCACTTCTCTTCCTCTGTGATTTTTTTTAGCCACCTTTGCCTTATGGAAAGCAGTGGGCTTTGAAAGCTAGCCTGATAGATTTTGGTTGGTCCAAGAAGATACCACTATAATGTGTATTTAGAATTTGCATTTTAACATAGTCATTCTCCTCATTAGAGGCATTGGAATCACACTTGCTGCCTTGTTTACATCAGCAAAGATTGAGCAAAGGCCTTGGAGTTAAAGCTTCCCCATGACAAGAGGAGATCAGGAAAGCCTTGGGATACTGCTCCTTCAAACAACAGCTTTCAAGTGTGTTAGAAAAGGCGAGTGGGATTTTGAGGAGGAGCATCACCAAAGGCTTCCATGCAAATTATGAACTGTTGGCTGGCGGTTTGTCATCCCTGGGCTACGTGCTATCTGATGTGGTACCTACTGTTGTTGATGGCATCTCACCACTTGACATGCTGCTGGCTTCCTGCCAGCAGTCCTTCCATCCTTTCACCCTACCATACTGCTTTTTCAGCCTCTGATAGTAGTGGTCATTAGACAATGCCTTGTGCAATATATGCAGGACCACTGTTTCATTTGGAAAGCAGAGTATAACTTGATGAGCTTCCTAAAATGCTTACCTTTTTAACTCAACTTTGGGTTAGCTTTAGTTTCGGGAAGTATTGGCTTCATATATTTAACCTTTGTCTTAGTAGCCTTGAGCATCCTTTGAGACAGATATATTCTGGAGTGATGCATATTCTCACAAGAGTATCATATTAGCCTGGGCAGATGCAAAGATGTTCTTTTTTACAAGAGCAGTTTCTGGAATATGAATCAGGGACTTTCTCCTAGTAAGTTGTTTTCAAGATTTTCTGGTAGTCATTGTTAGTAATTTAAACTGTCAAAAGGAAGCCAAGTATTAGCCACACTGTTGTATTGTTTGACTTTGCAAGATATAACATTAGCGGCATTGATGTATGCTTGGAGTATCCTGTGCCTGACAATGTGTTGCTCTGTTGCTGCCATTGGAGAATCTGGAACAAATTGTAGGAGTGTTAGTATTATGCAAGAAAATCTTGCCTAAGCATTACTGTACGTAGTTTATTTTCAAAAGCATTGTTATTATTTATTTATTTATTTATGATGACTTACAGTGTTCTGCCTACACAATTCAGAAAGTGTTCCCACAGAAGCTACTGCCATGCTTTCTTTTTTATTTTTTGGAAGCAAGCCTGATAGCTTTCTCTGGCAGTCTAAATTAAGCATGCTAGCTTCTGCCGCACTCACACAGAACTCTTAACCCCCTTCTTCCGGATGTTTTGACCAGTCTTGAAACAATACCTTTTATCCCAAGAACCTGTTAAATGTTTCAGAATTAAATGTAGCCTAATGTTTCCTGTGAGATTTAACCACTCTAAAAGACCCTGTCCCATAAGCCATTGAGGAAGTGAACACAATAGCTCTTATCGCAGGCAGCAGTCTACTTTTCAGCTGAGTTTTCTGTATGACAGCTTCAGAGGCTGTTAAACTGGAGGGCTCCTTCATTTACTGAGTGTGTTACTCATTGCACAGAAGTGTAGTTAGCTTCTTTCTTTTCCCTTCCATTTTCTTAAAAAGAGCCATGTATCACATAAAAATTCACATATATTACCTTAGTTATTTGGCTTTTCTGCAGAAGGTTTTGCAGTCTATAGAGTGTATTCTAAGGCAGTTGTTCTTAACCTGGGGTCCACAGGCTCCCGAGGGTCCATGGAACCCTCACAGGGGGTCCCTGAAGCCCTTCCGCTGGACACCAACAGCAGCAGCAACAAGGACGTCATGGGGGTTAGGTGCAGGTGCCGAAATTGCTCCCTAATTTGCCTTCAAAGCGCTTCTGACTTGTGGCACCCTAAGGTGAACCTATTACAAGGGGGTTTGGGCAAGATTTGTTCAGAGAGGGTTTGCTTTTGCCTTCCTCCGAGGCTGAAAGAATGTGACTTGCCCAAGGTCACCCAGTATCTGAGCAGGGATTTGAATCCTAGTCTCTAAAGGCTTTTAATAAATAAATGAATATTTGAATATTTAAATCTAAACTTAAATATATACATCTAAATTTAAATATTTAAAGCCTGAGTTAAGTCTTTGGGGGGGCCCAGTAACAAATTATATTTACAGGAGATTCCTGATAAAGAAAAGGTTAAGAATAACTGCTCTAGGACAAACCTATAGTATTCTTAATTAAGGCAGACTAGAAAAGAAAGAACAAATAGTTGTAGCCACCATTTTAGGGCATCAGTCCAAGGATATCAAGCCTTACGTTCAACTGATTGAATACATTCTTCCAGATACATAGTTGCATTGGAAATGCATAAGCGTAAGGCGGGTAGTTTTTTTTTAAGAAACATTCTCTCTACTTGTAAGCTAAACCCTGAAGTCAAAATAGGGACACCATAAGTGAGCTGGGCCAGAGTTTTAGCTTTGTATAGCTGGATACCAGAAAGAATGAACAGAGCACCTTGTTGCAAAACAAACAAAGAAACAAAGAAAAAAAAAACTGTAAATAAGCAGTTGCCTAAGATTGGTAGAATCAATTGCTATATTTCTCTGCTCTGACTAGAAACTAGTATTTTGCATCTGAATTCCCAAATATTTAGTACAAAAGCCTTGTTTAGTGTTATTCCCATTTAAGGAACATCTTATTTCCTCCTAGCTTTTGGGAATACCAGAACTTGGGTCTTATTACAGTTAACAGTGAGTTTGTTTTCAATACGGTATGTCCCAAATGCAGATGGTAAATTATTAACACTCTGCCTGCTCTGAGATTTTAAAAAGGGATGACAAAGGAATGGTAGGAGAATATAAAATGTAGGAAAATGTGCTCCAGGCTGGGTGTAACCAGATATATTTTCTCTCACACTGTCTTAAGCTTGGATCTATACATTGCTGTTCCATTGTTGAAGGCTTAAGATTTTATTTATTTATTTATTCTCAGGTTATACACTTCATAAATTTGATGGTGTATATTGAAAATGTAAGATTTAAAAGCAGCTGCATTTAATGTCTGTTGAAAGCAATTAAGATACAACTTAGCAAAGTATCTGTGGTGAATAGTAACACCACAAATTGTGAAATTACACAAACTCAAAACATTAAAAAGAAACCCAACTGATAATAAAATAGGGAAAGAAGAGTGATGGACGGCAGAAGCAACACCACAAAATTTGTATCCAGAGGAGTTGCCAGACTGTGTGTCTACAAATGCGCAAATGTCATAGAAAATGCATGCTTGTAGTTAGGATGAATTTCCCATATTAATACGGTGGCTCCTCTACATTTGCAAGGGTTCAAGGTGCTTCACAAAAGTGGAAAAATTATGAATAACACCACTTGTGATCCCCCTACCACTCCCCTCTGGAGCTCCCACCTCCCATTCCCTTGGCTCTGGCCCCAGCGCTCCCAGGGGAAGAAAAAGGATAATGTCAAGGGCTTACCAGTACTTTCCCCTCAAATGGAGACTAGCGGAGCACTGAGGTCTGGTGTTCTAGTTACTTCCAATTGCCATCTTGAGGAAGGAGGTTCCTCCCAGAGGGAAGGGGCGGGAGCAAAGAGAGCACCTGAATTAGCAGCCATTAACAGCAGAAAGTGCAGCCACATGTCAGAGAGGACATGCCTCCAGCAGTGGGGGGGGGGGTGCTTGCCAAAAATGAAAAGATGTCCATTTTAAACACAGGCTTCACAAGCCTCGGTGAGTAATGCAAGGGAATGAGAGGAGGAAGAGAATCCAGGGCAGGGGGAAGCAAGCATATACTTCGTGAATAATCAAATTTGCAAAGTTCAAACCCACAAATGTGGAGGGAGGACTGTAGTTCAACTAAGGCTGAACTCTACTAACTCTGGAAAGACTATACTAACTTGTATGCTCTCCCCTCCCTTTCTGGATTTGTGAGCTCTTTCTGACTTCCCGTTTTCTCCTATACTTTGAAATATAAAGGTAGACTATGTTTTAGATCAGTAGGAAATTGCTTCCTAACCGGAGACTGAAACCACAGCTTTGAGGGAACCCTAGTTAGCAAATATAGCTGCCGTGATAGAGATGCAGTGACAGATCTTAATCAGGGGGATGAAGAGTAGGATATGTTGAGAAGATAAATGTGAAAGCCTAGAAAGGTTACAGTTTGCCTGTTGAATCCCATGGTGTATGAACCGGATCAGCATAACATAACATAACTGCAAGCTTTTCAATATTCATTCATTTTCGATATTTATATCCGGCCCTGTATCATAATATCTCAGGGATACTTACAATGAAATCATTTAGAAGTATTTAAACGGTAAGACTATAAAAATATTTAACAATAAAAATCGCTTAAACAGTCTAAAAGCATATTAAACAATTGCATAATTAAGGTTAAGGTTGAAGCGGTATAAAATCATGTATACAAACCACACCGAAGTCATTAGGTCCCAGTGTATTTTGTAAAAAAAGGCAAACTTTAACTTGGTGGAATGAAACCAATATCAGCACCTATTGGACATCTGAGAGGAGAACATGTCACAACTGAAGTGCCATAGCATAGAAGGCCCTTTTCCATGTCCTCACACAGTGTATGATCCCACTGATGGGATACAGAAGAGAGTTCCTCTGGCAGATGTCAGACCTCAGACCAGCATGTTGCACTTGCTCTGTGCTGCTAGCCACATGTAAACTTAATGTTCATGAGTCAGTTGATTATCCGTTCAAAATTCCAAAGGACTGGCCCCAACCTTTTGTTCTCCGAAACACTGCCCCCCACCAAAAAAAGTGTATCCATTTAATGTATTTGCTTAGTGTGTTTGTACCAACATAAGTGTTCAAATTGGCTAACCAAAAAAAGAAAGAAAGAAAAAGAAATCTGATAAAAATACAAACTAAAATATAGCACACACTAGAATATAGTGCACACTAAAAACTCAACCCCTCCCCCCCCAAAAATAAATAGCCCTTAAAAACAAATACAGTACCAAAGCAGCAGAGCTTTTGAAATCAGCCAGCTAATATCCTGAGCCTCATTTGAAAAGAGATGTTTTCACACCCCAGCAGAACACCACCAAAGAAGAGGGTGAGGCAAGCCTTCTGAAAGAGAAGATTTCAAAGTCTCTGTGTAGCCACTGAAAAGACCTTCCCTTATGTTCCTGCCTAACACACTTTTGATGCCAGCAAACCAGAGGACTACTTTACCGGAAGAGCTAATATGCAGATAGGCTTATGTCAGAGCGGGCTTCAGGTCCTAAGGCATTCAGAGTTCTAATGGTCAAAACAAGCACTTTGAATTGGGCCCAGAAACTTAACTAAAACAATGTGATTATTGTAGCAGTGGAATCACATTCTCTCTTTACCCTGTTCCAGTTGGCTGCAGTAGTTTGAGTCAGATACAGTTTCCAAAGTCTCTCGAAACGCTACTCCATATACAGCATATTGCATAATCAGAATGAAAAGGTACAGATCCTGTATCATCATGGATAAAATCTTATGTCTCAAGGAGAAGATACTATTGGCATATAAGCTGGAGCTATGCGAGCATACTTCTAGTCATAGTCATCGTGGTTCATCCAGTACAGTGTGTGTAAGTGCCTCCAAATTGTCTGTCGACTTATGGCAACTCCATGCATTTCATAGGGTTTTCATAGGCAAAGAATACTCAGAGGTGGCTTTCTGTTGCTTGCCTCTGAAATATAATGTACACCACCTGGTATTCCTTCACAGTCTCCCATCCATGTACTAACCAGGGCTGACCCTCTTTAGCTTCCAGGACAATATCTGGTGCCTTCAGTACCACTTTCATTGTGGTATAGGGATTTGAGTGTTGGACTAGGACTCTGGGAGACCAGGGTTCTGTACTCAGCTCATCCTTGGAAATCCAGGTTGTGACCTTGTGCGATTCATCCTCAAAGGAAGGCAATGGCAAACCACTTCTAAACAAATCTTACCAAGAAAATCCCATGATAAGGTCTCCATAAGCTAGAAACAGCTTGAAGACACACACAACAACAACCTCTTTATTTTCCAAGGGGAATGATCCTGGTATTTAAAACGTCTGAAACACATCTTAAGAGACTCTCTATAGTCTTACTACTGAAGGACTTCAAATATAGATCCAATTGTCCCGTATAATTATAGCAAACTCATACATTCCAGTTGGCCATATATGCAGCTGTAACTTTACCTGTTAAAGATATGATTTTGGGAATCTTGAACTTCCAAGCCAACATTCTGTAAAATGATAGGATAAAAATGCAGTGTATGTGATTCTGATTTGCTTGATCAGGTTTAATATCCTACTTGCCTAAGCTACTCCATGGAAATGGCTTCCAAAAACAAGGAAACATCCTACAAGAGAGGAATCCCAAGAATATATTTTCCAAACTGCGGAAATGCCCTCTAGAAGGTAACCTGTTTATCATAGAGCATGTATGCTTATACTAGCTTAGACAGAAACATTACAGTGTTTCCACATTTTTAAAACCCTGTTCTGTTTGCTTAGGAATAAAATAATTCAGTAATTGATAATTTCATTTCTTTTCTCTATGGTTCTACTTTCAGTAGTCCAGTGGTACCTCTGATGTGCCTGTGACTGCTTGTTGAGTACTGTCACTAAAATAGATGGTATTATTTTAGCTAGGAGGAGGATAGTAAAGGTAATTGGAGAAGTAAGAGCCCATTGCCTTATCCAAGTCACTATTACTGATTTAGTGCTGTTTATAATTAAGAAACCTGAAGTTTCTGGGTAACTAGTGGGGGTGGCAGAAAATATTTTATGGTCTGTTTAGTGGCCATTGTCATAGCAATAAAATAAAATATTTAAAAGTGTTTTCTAATCCAGACTGGGTTTTGTCTTTCTATCTCCCACACATAGACATGTGTATACACAAATAAATAAAGCATGTCATAATGAAACCCACTTTTTAAATATTTATTTAGCTCTAAGTCCATCAACATGGTGATCAAATTTTAAAGTGATAATTGATTTAAGTATTGACAATTTATGCATATGGCTTCTATGCAGTTTTGCCAGTATCTCTGGCTGTTTTCAAGATGTTAACATACTTTATGGCATTAGGGTGGCATATAGCAGTTTATGTCTCATTCTGATAACTTGGAATGGCGATGATAAAGCTCGGGCTGTTGCAATACATTTTTTTATATTATTGAGCCCCCCCCCCCAATCTCCGTGACTATCAGGATTGTTTTGATTTAAAGAATTTTACCTGTTCAGGTATTACCCTCCTTGAAATATGTCTTCATAATAAGTGACACCTAGTACTTTTAAGGAATATGTGGTGCTTCTGTGGATTGCAAAACATTCTCCATATCAAGTAATATCTGTGAGTAAGCAATCACTCAGAAAAAGAGATGCATAAATGTTTATAAAGATCTATATGGTTTTAGGACTTAACTTCTAAAATACTTCATGTGCTTTAAATAAAAAGTGTTTCTAGCCATTTTTTAAAAAAGCGTGATCATAACAAGCTTGTAATTCTTTAGTAGCTCTTTGCTTTATCAAATAGGATAATGAGAGAGAATGCAGATTACTCAAGGAAGTGCTTGACTGTTCTGCTTCTGCAGTTGTTGTACTCATCAGTGATAATCTTGAGCTGCAGAACCGAAACGGTCACAGCAGTTTGATTTAGACAGTCAAGGCAAACCCTTCGTACCATATTTTTTGCTGCTGAGTAACAGTTTGAAGTTCCCAGATTGCTGTTTTGAGACAACTACTGACAGTATCACATCTGTGTGGGCCTTTAGATTTACCCCCACTGGTCTGAGCTGAAGTTTGCTTCTGAAATGTCAGATACGCCATCTGTTCTGCTTAAAGGGACTCTTTATCATCACTTTCCTAGTTTGTATATCATTCTAATAAATGCCTTCATTCCCATTTCTGTAAACCTTTGGAACACAGACTCAAGCTCTTCAGATAGCATGTCCTCTTTCAAATTCCAGCATTTCTTAATTAACTATGATTCTCATAGCTATCTTCCTTTTTTAATCCACTATTTTGCTGTGTCAAAATTCTGATATGTTGGTACTGTTACAAATAGCATTTAGTGATAAAGTAATCTTGAACTTTCATCAGTCAAGTATCACCTGTTAATATCCCTGGATGTCCTGCTCTTTGAAAGTGGAACATAGTTTTACAAATCTCGTGATATCTGCCTCTTAAAATAAGCCATCATAATCTACAGCATAGGTTCTTGTTGATAGTATATATTGACAAGTACAAAAAAGGAAAAAAAGCTGAAGCAGGTTTTTAAAATCATGTAAAATAGGTTTATTATAGTACTCCTACCTTTATTTTTATGATTCATGTTTTCAACCCCAGTGTCTAGAATGTGAAAAAAAAAATTATAATTTTTGGCAGATATCCAAAGAACTAATATCAGATGTCTCAGAATAACCTTGTGTGTGCTTTCAGTGGTGCTGACCATTTCTGCAGCTTCTGGATCTGTCGTGGGATGTCGTCCTTATTCTTCTCGTGTTCCTTCTGATGCCATCTTCATGGAGTACCTCTCATCCCTTCCATCCAAAAGAGAAAGGGAGGAGTGCTGGAAGGGAGGAAAATTAAAGCTCTTTTTCCAGTTCACTTTAAAGAAAGTGTTATTCTGATCCTTCTTTAAGCAGAAAGGCTGAAATAAATTCTGCCATGGACGATTAGTAATGGAAGCTGTAATTGTCTCTTTAGTGATTGAGGAATCCTGTTGCTGAAGTAACTTGGAGAATTGACCAGATATGCAAGCCATTGAACGTTTTACTGGCTTGCATAAAGAGGTTTCCAAGTCATCTTCAGATAAGTGTGCAGCAGTCTGTGATGCTTCCAGAAAGATGTTTGGGTACAGTTCTGCCTCCCCCTATTCTAGATGCCTTGCTCCCGTTGCAGTTCCATAGGCTTATACCAGAGTAGTATTTTGCTAGCTGTCAATGCAATCTTGGCCTAAATGCCTTTCTAAAAAGGGAAGTCTTTACTAGTTTCCATGAGGCAATTAATAAAAGGGTCAAACAGGCTTATCTCTCTACAGATTTATAGAAGACTCAGGCCCTTTCCTTGAACTTGTCATCTGTAAGATAAGTAACACAATGCAAGGAATATGGAGAAGGGGAGAATAGGTGTGACAAATCACATTGTTCGCATATAACTCCACGGTGTTTCATAGTAAGTCTGACAAGCCAAAAGAATAATGTACACTGTCTTTCAATATGCAATCCATACTTATCTTTGGGAGGAAGTGCTTTTGGTTTCAGCCTACTAGCTCTTCTGAGATGCAAGTTCAGAGTCATAAAGGAGATGCAATAATTTTCTGACTTGTTGGCTAGATCAGAGATGGAGGAAATTACACTACTAGACAAGACAAGGACTAGTTGCTGCCAAGGAGCTGAGTTTTCCACAGCTCAGATTCCCATAAAGTCAGGTTTTACTGTCACCTTGCCCTTGGTCTTCCTGCTAACTTCTGAGACCAAAATGCTATCTCTCAAAATACCAGCTAAGTTAGATTTCCTTTATTGTGTTTATTTGGAGTATTCTCTCCCTTTCTGTCTCCCCTCCATCTCATATTCCCTTGTTTTCTCCCTATTCCCCAGATAAACAGCTTCTTACATATTTGTATGCAAATAGCCCATGGCCAAGCAATAGCAAACAAAATGTACATATTTACAAATTCGTCTTTATTGTTTTGAAAGGTAATTTCTCCTTCCTCATGTTTCTGGGTTGCATCATTTACAAAGCTGTTTCTTATGCTTTTAGGATTTGCAGGTTTTGATGTGTTCTGCATTTCTAAACACTGGGCAAGGAAATCCAAAGCACTTTTCTTTGCATTGTTTCCTCAAGATGGGCTGAAGGCAACACAAATCAGAAACATCCTAGTTTGTCTAGCTGATTGGATGTCAGGAATTTCACCTAGACTGATGGTAGCCTACCAGTTATTCTTTTAAAGGGAAGTCGTATAAAGACAATCTTGAAATATCCCCCTCTCCCCACCCCCTGGATTCTTAACACTAGGGAAGAATATGCATTGGATGCCTTTTTGTTGCGGCATTTATATCTAGCAGGAGCGATGCTTATCTTCCCTTGCTGCTATTCTTGGTTCTGAAACTGGAGCAGAGTTCTTTCTGGCAGGCTGGGGGAGTTGCCTCTAGCTACTCATTCTCCTGCTGTTAGCTGAGGCTGACACAGTCTTCCTCTTGCTTTGGTAGGATGGAGAAGGTGCAGTCTTCCAAAGGCCCTTGGAAGATGTTTTTTCATGTTGAACTGGCATTGATGTGTTGGTTGCTCTCCAGTGTCTTCTGCTTATCCTGTCCCTCCCCACAGCAATAAATGGAGCATTTGCCCCCATGCCTTGATGACAATTCAGTTGTGTAATTGCATATGACTTCCATTTGGATTAGAAAGGAACCAATATTTTTCCTTATCTGTTGCATAGCATTGGTTTCTACAAGCAGAGATGGGCACCTAAATGCACTCTGAGAGCTGTAATTGGCTTATAAAATTTGAGTTCTTTGATTACCCTTCTCTGAAAAGCACTTTATCTTTTTAATGTCTGTACAACTGTCTGTTTTCATTCTCTTCTCCAGATGAGAGCCACACTTTGGGGAAGTCTTTTTCCCTGTTCTGTCACAGTTGCTCTGATATCCAACTGTGAGGCATACCACTTCACATTCAGCTCATTTTAGAATGTAAGCAAAGTGGTATTAGAAAATATGGAGCTTTGAGTAATTGTGAGTCAATTATTACTTTGCTTTCTTCTGGTCCAAAAATGTGGTTTGAAGTCCTATTTTATCATTGGTGCTTAGTACACCACAGTCTTGCATTTCCTGTCCCTAAGTCCAAAGATGTATTTTACAAATTTAAATTTCTAGCAGGTTTATATTCCCTGCAGATAACAAGAAACACTTGATCTTAGCTTCCTAATCTTGGTTTTCAGTTACATACAATATTTGTAGAAGTTTGTAGAACAGGAGCAGAGAAGAATTTAAAAAGTGAAAAACATTCAAGACAATTATATCCTTTGCCATTCCTCTGTTGGACTGAATCAAGAACCTTATCATTGTTGAATATTTCTGAGTTTAATAACTTTACTCAGACTAGGTTAAAGTCCATTTAGCTAAGGGGAAAATGACAGGATAGATTAGTGGAAAAATAGGTGAGTGTCCTAAGTATGATGATCTGATTTCAGGAACTGTCCCTAAAAATGGTGTTCATGTAGGAAACTTTTTAAAAATATGCATTTTCAAAAGTTACTGATGTTGCTGTGCTATTGGCTGATAACCAGATTCGTTTACAGTTCATATACTCCTTTTAGATGTCATTTGTTGACTAAATTGCCATAATTAATCTTCAGATTCCACTACAGTACCAGCCTTCTTAATTAATGATTACATGAAACTAAGTCAGTTCCGGAACAGTTCAGTTGGGACATCTCACTCATTCTACAGCTTCTTAGGACTGGTGGTTGTCTTAAAGTCTCATTGGCCTGTAAATGTGGTAAAAAAGTAGGGATTCGGCCATCATTTAGCTCTCTAATTTTTGTTAGCGCTTCTCTAACATAGATAATAAAGGATTTTAAAATCAGGTGTTAATCAAACATGGAATCAATAAGAATGTATTTAAGCATCAGAAGCACTTTTTATTTATTCCTTCAGTTTCCATCTTCCATTCCTTGAAAAATATGCTTGTAGTCTCAACATTCTGTACATATTGCTTCTGTTTTTAGACTGTGTGGATCTTGTTATGAACCCTTTCTACTTCAAGGTAGTATTGAATCTAAAAGTAGCACATTCACATCTGTTCATCTTCACATGCACATAAGAGAAAAGAAACAAATTTCAGTTTGTAAAGATTTGTTAATTTCAGCATAGAAAAAATAGAGACTTTTTCTTTTTCCTTAGCGGCATGTAAACAAACGGATATGTTTTCACCCACTGGGAACAAATACAAGATGGCCTCTGTTGCTAGTTGTGTTATATCCATGATGACTTTCAAAAATAATGCTGTTTTTCTACATTTTTAAAATATTATAGTTCTACTTACTTTTTCCCCAGTCCAAACTGGTAAATACCACAGGATGTGTTTGCTCAGTGTTCAAGAAAGCTACAGCTCCCCAACACCTCTTAAATGCAATTTCTTATTCCAGCATAGCTTTTCCATAGTCAGTAGTTTTGGTGAAACCTATATTCCTTGATCCTTCCCACAGAAGTACTTCTAGAAGGCAGCTGTCATCCATGCTGTCATAACCTCAAGGCCACTGTATTCTATAATAGGCTCTACATTGTCGTCCTTGTTGACTGTTCAGTTCCTTTAATTGGGCCTGAACTGAGTGATCTGTCTCCATACTGATGTGGGTCACAAAGAGTGGAATAAATTAGTCCTTCTGCAGTGATTAGCTGCAGTATCCTGCCTGCAAATGATAGTTTTCATTTGGACCTCCACTTTGGAAGGCAGCCTTGTCTTCATTGTACAGTTGTAATTTTTAAGACCAGGCCTCTTTTTGGTTGGTAAATGAGAAAATGCTCCCTTCTCCTTGCTTGCTGAGACATGATGGGAATTTTTCCTCCAGTATTTAGGAGATTCTACACATTATTGAGACTGAGTCTTGCACATTTCTACAGGTGCAAAATTTGACACTGTGATGGATGTTGTATCTTAGGGGGTGACTCAAAAAATTATACTGTTGATTGGCTTATTTGCATCTTTCTGATCAAACAGCCTGCCTTCATGCTTGCTGTTAATGTTTAGCTACAGAAAGGGGAAAGATGATGGCTTTGCGCTTAGGCAAAGCATAGACGCATAGGAAATAAAACACTTGGTGCCTTTTTCTGGTGCTGGAGGGAAGCACTCGCATGGGTTCTGGAGAATTACCAGTAGGGTGTTTCATCATTTTGAGACAACCTGTCAGGACCCAAGTCTCACCCACCAAGAGATTTCTTCTTGTACATCCCTAGCATTGTATGTCAATTTCAATTGAACTATCTATCTATCTATCTATCTATCTATCTATCTATCTATCTATACATACATATATATATACACATACATACACACACACACACACACATATATATTTGTCTATTGTATGTGGTATTGGCTTTTTGAACTCTTGTTTTCCATCTTATCTCATACCTGCAATCCCTAGAAAGGCCCTTCCGATGTGAATGTGTATGCAAATTTCTTTCAAATTGGTGAGCGTTGTGTTAATTAAATGCCACATAATCAGAAGCTTAACCATAGACCAAGTCTTCTAAAAGAAAAGAAAATAGTTGTGTGCCTTATGCTTGCCTTGGTATCTGCATCTTCAAGTGCATTTATTCCTTAAGCAGAAAAATGGTTGAGAGGCAAAGAATTACTGAGTATTTTTACCCTGACAAATATTGCATGAATTATCTTTGAGAGGAAATAGATCACTTGAATTGTAAAAGGTCAAAAGTCGTATTTGTTTGCAAATAAATGACAGCTGTTGACAACTTACAACTGCATTTAAATATATTTGGCAGGGTGGAAGAGCTATACTTAATTGGTCTAGGACAAATGTATACATTTGCTTTTGAAAATCTGGAACTTTAAGCATTTCGTGTTTTTTTTTTCCAGATGTCTGAATGCATGTACCTACTGCAAAACTAAGCATGCCAGAGGAGAACTGGCAAGTTATCCTATTGAAGAACTGGTAAACAGAGCCAGACAGTCCTTTCAAGGTGGGTTGTTTTGCTTTGCTTTCAAAATCTGCAGTGTCACTTTTTTCAAAAGAAAAGTCGTATCAGTGTGATGTTATTATGCACTTGATAATAGATGTGATATGGCATCAGTATATTCTAGTATTTACTAAATGCGGAGTGTTTCTCTTTATTTTTTTTTCTCTAAACTGAAAAAAAAGAGATTTGTAAAACAAGATGTATCTATCAAACTATATTAATTTAGCTTCTGCAATTCAAATTGTCATGGTTCTAGAATATATTGAAGTCATCTAATGTTATAAAGGTCTAAATCCAATTGTTAGTCCCAGTAACAGTGGACCCCTTGATTCAACAGACCTTACATTAAGTATTGACTTAACAAGACTCTCTGGTTGGGACTAAATTTGATTTAGGTGAAAGAAACTCATGTTTGACTCATATATACAACTGTATATACTGTATATATATACTGTATATACTGTATATATAAACTGTATATTAACTGTATATACATACATATCTATCTATCTGTCTGTCTGTCTGTCTGTCTGTATGTATGTAGACATACATACATACAACTTTGTGATGGTAATATGTTAACTACATATAGAATCAGCTAAACATACCTGGCTTTTTTTTTCTTTTTTCTTCTGCTATATTATGAGAAATCTTACATCTGTAAGCCAACTTTCTTTGGGTACTGGCTGTTTATCAAAGGAACATGAAATGGTCCAACTGTTATATACCAATGAGTCATTTTGTTAATTCAGTAAAATATCCTCATGGAATTTGAAGTTCAAATTCTGTGTCAGTCAGGGTTTGTTTTGTTTTGTTCTTTGGATGTCATAGTCTCTAATAGGGTTTGGCTACCTGGTCTAAACTTCCCAATTTTTAGATGTGTTAAGCAGAGCTTGGAAATATTACTTTTGAGAATATAACTCCATGAATTCCCCAGCCAGTATGGCCTATGGATATCTTGGCACCTATAGATTCCCACCCCACCACTCAGAGAAAACCTTTCCCAAGCAATGCAACAGAAGAATCAAGTCCATAGCTGCAAGGACAGTTAGCTCTTTTTTCAGCCTAAGATTACTGTGGCTTCATAGTAAAAAACGCACAATGGAAAGGTGGGGTGTTAAGGGGGGATTTTTGTTCTCTGGTGCAGTTTTCTAGCTGAAATGAAAACTAGAATTATCCTTTACCTTGAAAGCTCTGTTTGAACATGGAGGATATTTTTGTACAGTTGCTCTTCTGCATATTCAGAATCTGAAAGTTGTAAGAATAACAGCAGTCATACAGAAATGCACACACACTCATGCATGAGTTTTAAGTGTTTTAAAAATAAAGATTTAATGCAGCATCATACTGAATTGCACAGCTGAAGCAGGATGACTTGCTTCAGATCAGTCAAATAGATACATGTGCGTGGTACATTTTCTGGCTGTAAACACCATGGAATACTGTTGGAGTTCTGTGTTGGCACAGAATAGGACTGTATTATAAGAGCATTGCTGGAACTCTATAGAACAGATAGTAGTTTTTCTTATTTGTAAAGTTTAATTTAACTGCAGTAGCATGCCTTTTACTGTGTGGGTTTGGTGACTTCCTTCAGTAGCAAACAGACAGAGTATTGGTTTTCTTTCTCATAGAGTTTTTATACTGAGAACTTCCTGATGACAGTGTAAAGTTTGTTATCCTCTTGCTTTGAAATGTTGCCTTTTTTTTCATTACCATTGGTGGTTCTCTTTTTTTATTCTTCTTTTTTATGTACATATAGCAATCCATTCAATTTAGGATTGTTTTAGTGTGTGTGTGTATGTGTGTGTGATTTTTGTTTTGTTTATCAAAACTGGCTCAGCATTAAACAATTTGTGTATCATGGCATTGTTTTTCTGTCTTTTGTTGAAGTCCCCTAAGACTTGAAGTGACATGTTGTTAGGCATAATGGAAGGAAGGTCAACAAAGAGGGAGCCTGTTTCTTGGCAGTGCAAGTATTTGCTTTTGACTGAATCCAAAACATTTTTACTGCAGTGTTTGTTGAAAACCTTTTAGTGGCTTTGTTTAATAAATAACGTGTAGTTCTCCTTTCACTATACACTTCGGATGTGATTGACACATGAAGCCTGTGGTATGGTCACCACTTGATAACTCAGCTGGGTGGAGGTTGCTCTACCTAACAAGTCTTTTGATTTGCTTTTTTATTTAAGGTTTTATATTTAAGCAAATTCACATTCATCATAGCTTACAACACTAAAAATGAGAACAATGTGAGTATCTAATCAACTATAATCCTGTAAAACTAGCAACATAGCCAGAAGGGGCAAGGTACAGGCCTCCAGATGCTGCTGAATTAAACCCCCAGCAGCCTTACCCAATGGACCAAGTGGTGATGAATGCTAGGAGTTGTAGTTCAGTAACATTTGGGAGAGGATACTTTACCCACCTCTCGACACAGCAAAACAACTGTATCAAAATATTAAAGATAAAAACTGCAAGAAGTGTGCCCCTCCCGGTAGAAGAAACAGAACTGTCATGAATGTATTCTTAAGATAATTGAGGAGTGAAGAGGCCAGGCACATCTGTTCGCTAGTCACCAGTCTTGAAAAGGCTGTTCCTGTCCTTTCCATCAAACATCTGCATTGGTTTTCCAAAGGAGTAATTTTATGTGTAAGGGAAGAGCAATAGTTTTATCAACACATGCTACTTTGTTTTTAAGCAATAAGATTGAGTCTTTCATATACTTAATCCCTAGAATCTTCATTGTTTAGAACAGCATATGTTCAGTCTGTAGAACCTGTTGGACTGGTGGAATAATCAAGTAGTTTGCAGCAAACTTACTTAGCTTCCTTCCTTCCTTTCTCCCAGAATGGAATCCAAAGTGACGGGCTGCAGGGGAAGGGAATTGCCTCCAGCCCTCCCAAAATGCCACCCGTGGCTTTTCACCACATCAGCACAGTCTTTCCTTTTTACAATGTGTAGTCTTTTATTGAAAATTAAATTTCTGAACCAGGCTTCATTCACACCAATAGAGGCGGCCCCTAAGCAGAGTTCTATTCAGGGAACTCTGTCACTCGTCAAAAAGAATTTTTGACTTTTGCCAGTTTCTTCTGCACTCTCATGTGCCCTCTGAAAATTTGCTGGGAGGGAGGGGTGGGGGACTCTTGAACTGTGTGATATGGTGCTGGTTGCAGTTGGAAGAGTGAGTCAGGAGACATTTCCAAACCACCATCCCCTTTCTCCACTGGGTCAAAAATGTTCACTGAATTAAAGATGCCATTGATTTGCATAGTTTGGATGTAATAAAATGCTGATGTTACATGTCATTGTCACCCATAGTTACTGCACATATTGGCAACCTAAGTATGAAATATATGTATATATATGGTTTTAGTACATGTCTTTTATTTTATTTTTTAAACAATTCCAGTTCATAGGTTATGTATGTTTGCTATCTCTAACGTGGCTCTAATAAACATACTGACCTGTGGTAGTGATAAAGAAGTACAGATAGGTTCCAGAGAGGTACATGTGTGCGCGCGCGCATGTGTATACTCTAACATACAGCCTTATTTTGATGTATCAGTTCAGCTAATAATGCTATTGTCCTTTACTACACACTTTAGTTTGTTTTTTTAAAAAAAAAAAATCAGAAATAAAGATTTCCCCCTTGACCAACCTGCTTCTTTGTTATGTTTTTGGCTCCCAAAGTTCTGAGATATTAAAATTAACAGAATTTGACTCTGCAGATTGTTACTGTTAAATTTTCTTTGTTTCCCCTTTTTGTGGATTAAGAATGATCAGATCCCGGGTGTTGACTCTACTAATGTAGAGACACTTATGCCAAGATAAATATTTTAACACCAATCTGTCATTTCTTAAAGCTACACAAGACAGGAGGAAGAATTAGGGCCCCCCTCCCGTGCAGCATTTCCTAAAGACTCTTCAAGGGAGAAAAAAGTTGTACAGTCTTTAAATATTTTTTTATTTAGCATACATCTTTTATTTAGGTAGCAATGAAGACTAGTTTGCAACAAAGATAAAAGACACCTGAAACCATACCTTGTTTTAGAAATGCTGGCCATATATCTCAATATTATATTGATTGAAAGAAATTGCACTCAGTCTGAGCGTGGCTAAGAATTTACTACTGTGCAGATTATTAATGGTAGGGAGAAATCTTTCAAGACATAGGCACTCTTTCAAACCAGTCTCTGTGTAATGTTTGCTTCATGTACACTACCATGCATGGGTTTGTACTGTGAGATACCTGAAGAAGGTTAGCCTGGATTAGATCAAACACAAGTGGGTTTAAATGCAGGGGTATGTCTGTAGAAAGAGGAGAATGGAATTGGCTTTCTCTTAGTTAGCACTTGGTATGTTAGGTCTGAGAAATTAATTTGATAATGTTAAATTTTAGAAATTGGAAAATTAAACCATTGCCACTGCCACTAATATTTGAATTCATTTCATTTATTAGGTAGTTTGTAATTAACTCACTGTTGGAACTCTTAGGCCATTTCTGCACTAGACTGTTATAGTGCTATTATTCCACTTTCAACATCCTATGGAGGCCCCTCCCTAAACTCCAAGCCCCAGGATTCCATAGGATGTTGAAAGTGGAATAATAGGACTATAACAGTTTAGTGCAGAAACGGCCTTAGTCTCCAAGGAAGAGCATGCAGTTTACAGAGAACGGCACAAGGTTGGCAACATTGACCTTAGGGACGTATGTTGTTATTCGCACCATTTGGTCATTTAAAAGTTGCCATTCCCCAACCGGGAATTTTCCACCCAGTTGGGCTATAATACATAAGAGAATTGTTTCCTGGGGACAGTAGAGCTTCAACGCATCTGAAAATAATCAAGTTGGGAAAGGCTGTCATAAAGGATGGGGATCTCATCACAAAAGTGCTCAATTCAGTTTTCTCACTGATCTATATCAATTTTCATTTTTCTGCTCCTTCTCACCTCACCAATATGTACACTGTCCATTTGCCAATTAATGAAGAGTGAATTTAAAGCAATCGAGGGAATAATTTGGCCCTCCAAATACTGTTGGTCTGCAGCTCCCAGCAGTTCTCACTATTAAGTATGTTGGCTACGGTTGCTGGGAGTTGTAGGGGAAGCACACCTGAAGGGCCACATGTTTCCGACACCTTTGTTAAATTTATCAGTTATTGTTAACATTTATGTTAATTTCAGCTACAGGACATTGATCCATTGCAAGTACAGCAATTAGTTTTGTTATTATTGTGTGCCTTCAAGTCGTTTCCAACTTATGGCAACCCCAAGGCAACCCTATTTCAGCATTTTCTAGGGCTGAGAGTATGTGACATGCTCAAGGTCACCCACTGGGTTTCCATGGACAAGCAGGGAGTTGAACCCTGGTCTCCAGCATCATAGTCAAATGCTTAAACCACTATACCATGCTAGCTCTGTGCAGCAATTAGTAGTTGACTACAAAGATCAGTCAGTGAATTAGGTGTAGGGCATTCTTAAACAGAATTGTTTTGAATGCTGTTGAGCTTATGCAGATTTTTTTCCCTATAGAATTAAATCAGTACATCTTCTCTGTCTCCCCACTCCTTCTGAAGAAGAATGATATGCAGAGATCAGTGGTAGAGCACACATGTTAGTCATTTAATGGAATTTTACTCTGAGTAGATTTTTTAAAAGAAAGATAGTAAGTGAATTTTAACCGTTTGTATTATTTGGCCACTCAGTAACTTATTGAAGAAGGAGTGGGTAGACCACAGAGTGAGAGGGGTGGGGAAGGATGGGAAACAAGAGAGAGAACTCAGGAGAGAAGGAAATATTGGGGGAGTGGTAAGGGAACGTTTCCACTGAATTATCTAAGTGGCTCACACTGTATTAGTAATAACAAACACACTAAAGGATTACAAATGCATTCAGTAGGATCTACTTTTCTGTAGACGTGGGGAGCGCATGGGTTTAACTCAGAGCTTTCCAAACTTTGTGTCGTGACAAGTTAGTGTGTCACCTGAAGTGTGTAGATGTGTTGAGCAAATGTAATGGGTGGAGGGGCTGCCTCTCCTGCCGCCGCAATGGGCCAGACCCAGGTGAAGGGGTTGCTTCTCTCACCATTGCCGCCTCCACCCCAGGTCAAGGAAGACTCTGGTGAGGGTGGCAGCAGCGAGCCAGGCTCAAGTGGTGGGGCTACCTCCACTTACTGAATTACTGTGTCACAAAATAACGCATGTCTAAAAAGTGTGTCACCAACATGAAAAGTTTGGAAAGCTCTGGTTTAACTAAATGAATATTTTGACTCTAAAGTAGCCAACACCATCAAAATTCTCAAAACTGTCCAATAATGGCTCTGCAGTTGCTTCTCATCTCTTGTGTTGGATTCTGCTACCTACCAACAAAGTAGACATTTCCTTCAGTCATAATCCTTTTACCCCTTAGGCCTTCCTCCCTTACTGCATTTACCAAAGGAAAACCCAACCACTCTGAATTCATTAGAGTCTAAAATCAATGTGTTAGGTCACGAGGAGTAATATCAGCATTAATCAGGAAACTTAGTAAGGCGAGGTTGGTAGAAAAAATCTAATGACTGAACAAATTTAACAAGTTAATTAACTAGTTATTTTCTACCTTTGGGCTAAAGTTATATATGTAAGTCATCTGACTAATTCAGATATGTTCTCTCAGCTTTGTGCAAGTGCAAGTAACTCTTTTAAATGTTAACTGTGCAAGGAAAGTTGGTTGTTGTCAACAGTGTTGTAATTCAATAAGATTATGCCTGGGACTAACTACAGATGCATTGCAAGTTAGGATACTGGTTGGTTGGTTCTCCTAGTATGATTTTAGGATCTATAATTTAGAATTGTAATGCTACCTTATTTAATGGTAAGATTTCTTGATTCTGTTTATTCTCTTGTGATGTTTATAATATCCATCAGATAAACTGCTGGTATATACTTGTTTATACTCAGTTATGCTTCTATAATGAAAATCCTGTACTGCATAAGGGTCTTGTAATATGACCCTCTGCCAGTACAGGAATCCATAGTAATAATATGGGCCATTGTCTGATCCCTTCTATCAAATAGGAAATTGTACAGTTAAGAAAAATGCAGAAAACATGAACAATAATCATCAGAGGACAAAGTACTTTCTTCACCAGGCAAAGATAAAGTGCTTTGGGCCTTGCTAATCATCTGGTAAACTCCTTGAAGTTGAGTTGGATTGTTAGGAAGAGTGTGGATTTGAGTGTAACTGTTGTTGAAGCTTAGTATCTGTTGTTTTTGCATTTTCCAGGGTCAAATGCTTTTGCAGAAAAAGTGTATTTCAGTTCTTTAAAAACAAATGGAGTGATGAGAGGAACAGATGCCCTGTAAATCTTACCAAATCTGAGATTCAAAATATGTTGAATTTTAATCATAGTTGTCCATCATATTTATGTGATTAAGACAGATTCAGGCCTCTTCATGTATGCCAACAAAGAAACCTGACAACCTGAAAGACAAAAGTTTGTGCATTATACGAATGATGTTTGGAGAATGTGGGCAATATGTTAATATGTTAATTTTACATAGAAATGCATGAGTAAGTTAAATGAAATTAATACTTTTATTTGGCGTTTAGATACATTACAACCTTGTTGATACCTTCTTGATTGTCAGGTACATGTGTCATGAATTTCGGCTGTCCCTTACTGCTAGTTGAAAACCTGGCTACTAATCCTAGGACAACCTTTGATTGCAAGCCAGGAGCAGAGAGCATCCAAATGTTGGACTCCCATCAGCACTATTCAGCATAGGTAATTGTGGGGAATGATTGGAACAGGATCTGGAGAGCCACACATTGTCCGTCCGTGCTGTATGGCCAGAAGTAGATTTAAAGTCCATTTCTATGCACTAGAGATGCTTTGTCATCTCAGCTTTCTAAATGCATTAGCTCAGTCTCTGGGATATTCTGTTCCTTTAATGGATTAAATGAGAAACATTCTTCATCAAAAACTACCTCCCTGGCCCATTCAACTGTACAAGGACAGCTCTGTTTCCAAAAACTCAAAAACACTGTGACGGTGCTATGGGTTCTTTTCACACTGTTGAGAACTAGTGTGTGCAGTGGTTAAGAGTGTTGGACTAGGACTGGGGAAGTCTGGATTCAATTCCATAATGGGATCAACTTGAAATCAGTCATGATTTCACAGCCTAGCTTTCTCCACAGATTGTTTGTGGAGATGAAATTAAGTTTATGTCCCCATAAACTGTTTTGGTGCATGACATTTTATTGAGGTACAATAAGAAAACAGGACAGTACAACAAATAGAGAGGCAGGCATGAGAGAGAGGGAGGGAGAGAGAAAGAGAGAGAGAAAGAGGAAAGCAACTAGAGGCTGAATAAGCAAAAATGCAATTATAACACGGCACTCATTATGTATTATAGCAATTGGATGGTTGCAGAAATGTAGAGGTTTAGCATTCTAAGAGCTGTGGTTACTTGGCGAGGATCAGATGACAAAGAAATGTGTGATAGGCAATCCTGCCTGGTGCCATGACTTCAAATGTTAAATAAATTCAGTGGCATGAAATCCCAGGAAAGTGGCTAGCAGGCTGTTGTCATAATCTGTAAAGGCGTTTATACTTCATTTCAGTTGAGGGTGAGATTTAATGGGCTGACTCAAAGTCTTCATGGAACAGGCTGGTTAAGATGAGAACTCTGAAGAATATGTGAATATAAATTATGTAATTGTGGAAAGGACTGGTGTTTTCTTGGCATTGGCAACCATGGTTGACCAGTTTGTTTATATTAGCCTGTGTCTCAAAAAGCAGGAACTTTAGAATGTATTGCTACATAAATAGATTTAATGAGTAAAAGATTTTTTTTTAAGTTAATGACCAGCTAAATTTACATAAGCTTCCCAGAAACACAGGTCAAAACCTGAGCATTGCTTCTGGATTTCTGTACTTATTGTGGTGAATGTCTGTATATAAAATAGTTACCATGGATCTACAGTGTGGGAAACAATAGGAATGTTGCTTGTTTGATAAATGCTTTTTCTGCTTAGCTTGCACAATTTGAATGCATCTTATACTTAGGATTGAGCAATTGTTCTGGTTTGTGGTTGAAATCTTCATCAAGTGGATTAATCCTGGTTTGTTTTAGCCTGCATGACAGATTTCTTTTTGATGTCCGTGACCAGTTTGCTTTTCAACAAACTTTCTTGTGGACACAGGGAAATTTCTTGAGGAAGAAAAAGTGGTGTTTCATTGTGGGTTTGATTTTTACCCTCCTGAGACTTACTTTTAACCTCTTCTCTTTTCAAGTCATGCTTTTTTGTAATACAGATTTGAAAATATTTCTGTGTTCGGAGGCTCTCTCAGCTCTTCATAAGCTACATATTTTCTTTTTATCACCAGTCTTTAATGAAACACTAGGCCAAGAGCATTATCAAATAAAGATAGTCTCTTGTCTTCATTAGCCAGCTGCAGTACTTATAAACTGAAAGTTTTTCAACTCCTAAGGCTAAACCCAGCATTGTAGTGGAGCTGGAGCTTCTTCTGTTCCCTTACCCAGTACAGTCCTCCATACTACTTGGACTGAAAACCAGCTCCAGGGATATCCCAGTGCTTATGATACAGTTTTGGAGACACACAGGAGGCTTAAGTGGAAAAGTGGGTGTTGCCTGCTTGTTTTTATTGGATTCTGTTCTACCAGTAGAAAGTAATCTTTGGATCATGATTAGCAGGTAGTTCCTGGTAAAAGAATATACAATTGAGATTAAAAAATCAATTTAATATTGGTTTGATTGTCTAAAAAAGCAACTTATCAAGTAAGTGTGGGATCAATTTCTGACTGGTGACTTGGTACCAAATACAGACCTTGTAGATGATTTCTCAAACAGGTACAAAGGAAGGTGCTGCTTTTCTACTTCGCTGTAATAAGGATTATACAGTCCCAGCACTTTTGAGGAAAGAAAAAAATTGGCCTTTGCCTCTGAATTTTCAGACAATCTGGGCTGGGACAACTTCCAAGAAGTAAAAGTGCCTGCCTGTCTTTTCATTTGGAGCCGTACACACACATCACCAAGCAAAATCTTTCTGGGGAAAAAAGTCCCATAAATGGAGTGCCACTGTTGGGGGAGGAAAAAAAACCCCTCATCTGATTGATACTCATCTTCTTTCAATTGGCATTAGGCTCGAAGACAATCGTCAACAGGGACCTTCATGATCTGGTCTTGGAGGACAAGCAGATTCATGTGGAAGATGGAGCTTTTGTGGTTCCAAGCCAATTATGTATTAATAAGTTAAAACTAATGCTTTGAGTGATGCTTAGGAATGGACCATTTGCCAATGTAGCTGTTCCAGACTAAAACATCAAGTGGTCATATTGCATCTTAAAACAAGCTAACCTTAAAGCAGGCATTGTTCCCAGACTGTAAGTTTCACATGTTAAGTCCTCGTTAATGTTTACGTTGTTACAGGATTAAATCCAGTGGGGGACATTTATGGATGTCAGTGGGATTGGGAGGGGCAGTCTCCTCTTTCCAGTGCAGCTCACCCCCATGGAACCCTGAAATCTGCTGCATTGGACTAGGAAAGTAAGCTTTGGAGTGGCACCAAAAGCAGCAGGAAGGAGGGAGGAGGAGAAAGATTTTGTCACACCTCTGTAGCAGCCCCAGCATAATGTTAGAATAGGAGTATAGTTTGTACTACTTGCAGTTTTCTAAACAATTTTCGGAGGCAGTGATAACTGCAGGCATATCATAATATCCAAACATCAAAGCTGGTCTTGATTGTGCTGCAGAAGAGCTCAGTGCTAAAGCAAGCTGAAGAGCTGCTCCTGTGGCATCTTCTTAGCTAAGATGTGAACTGTCTTGACAGAAACTTGGGTTGTAATCCGGGCTAATTGTGGCTAGAAAGAGCCCCGTTAGCAGCTGCCTGCTCCACAGTCTTTGAATTGCGTGTCAAGTATTATTGCAAGTATAGAAAGCAGCTTACAATGGGAGCCTGCGAGCACCCTCCTACCCCTTTCAGACCAGTTGTTTAAGATAACAACATGTTTGATTCTTCTTATCCACCAAAAACCTGACCAGAAAAGAAGCAGTGTGTTTGTGTACGAATGTACACAACTTGTGCTATAAGGGAATCTTGGAAAGGCTGCTGAGGCGGAGGCCTGATACGTAAAATTATCCTTTTCTCTCCCCCTGGGAATAGAAAGTGAACACCTGTAAACCCTTTCCATTACCCCTTCTTTAACTACTCCAAGTATTCTGCAGAAGTGGAGATGAAACAACCTTGAAAAGAATGTATGAATTTAGTATAGGTGATTTGCATAATTGGCATGGCCAGGCTTTGAGGATCTGGCACTTGTCAAGTGAAGGGGCAGTAATAATGTGTGGTTTAATGTCCACATCTGACTGAGCATTTCCCATACAAAACAGTATTAAACCAGATGGTGAAGGACGTTGCAGGATAATGAAGATTTGAATCTGTTAATAGTAGTGCTGGTTGTGGGCCTACTTGACTGTAATTGTGTTAAACAAAAATGTGAAGCACCTCTGAAATCCACATTATGTCCACCCAATAACTTTCATTGGTTAAAATGTAAGTGGACCTGTGATGAGTGGTATAAACTTAAGTTCTGTTTCAGGCATCCTTTCCAGGAGATTTTATATTTGTGCATTTATTTGGATGACACTGTTTGAAGCATAATTGATTAACCTTTGAGCTTTTTGATGGTATGTGTTTGTGTAGGTTTGGATAAGTGCAGATATATATTTTAAAACATTTCTTACAAACTAGAAATTTTCTGTGGATCGTGATCCATGTCACAGTGGTGAGCTGTCCCAACACTGCCAAAAGAAGGAAAGAGAGATGATGTAGTTCATATAAAACTGGTTCATACAACTGTGGCTGCTTTTAATTTAACTTGTATTTGTAATGTGTTCTTCTTTTCCTTTCATTTGCAGACCAAGTGCCCCAAAGAAAATAAATAAATAAAATCCACTCTTGTTTCTGGTTTATTTGCAAACCGGGTCAGACGCCTTTGATTAGGTCTCAGCTGGAGCATAATTTGAATCTTGACAGATTGAACCTAAGCAGCAGGCTTTCTCCAGCTCAGCTGAACGGGGATGGGGGTTGGGAATAAAAGCTAATTCCAGCTCTACAGCAGAACAACAGTGCTGAATAAATGTGCAACTGTTAATGAATAGCTATTTCAAATATTTATAGAAGGCTGAAGAAAAAGAGATTGGCATCCCAGGCAGCTGGAAACTATTAAAAATAAACATGAAAAATAATATTGAAGCACTAATATATCTGTCAAACATCACATGAACTCAGAGGAGAAAATGGCACTGGAGAAAAGAAACTAGAGCTCCTACTCTACAGTGTGTTATAGATAAGATTATTTCTGTCTTTTGCTTCTTTTTTCTCAGTATAAGCACAAGAGACAGTGGGAACAGGAACGGGCAGCATAATCTTCTCATGGCTTTGGTGTTTTGAGCTTCCCTCAGTCTTAATTTAATTCAAGATGTACTGCAATATGCTAATCTGTTTTCATTGGATTCATTATTGGAGAGAGTGGAAATTCATTTTCTAAAATACTTCTCACAAAATAGGAAAGTATATTTAGAAAGTGGGAAACAAATACAGCACTATAATTGATCTTAAGGGGAAAAGTATTGATCTTCAGGGGCAACCAAGCTGCAGAGTTTTGCCATAATAAATTCTAGCACCCTGATTCCAAGAAAGAATATGTCTAGCACCATGGCCCCAAGAAACCCAAAGTCTACTTTGACATTCACACCATTGCATTTCCTACAGATTTTTAAAAACTGAATTGCAGCTTGTCAGGGCATGATTTTGCTTGTAGGGGAACTGACAATTACAAAAGTAGATGTGGCTGATATTAGTGAGTTGCTGTTGGCTTATATGTGACTCCCATGTTTTTAAGCCATGAGCAACCATACCGTGTGAACAGTCTCTTAGTGTACTTTTAGGTTAGAGATGCATTGTGGGGAGCAGTCTGCATGGAGTTAACTTATCTGCCTGAATGACAAGCCTGAAATCAAACAAAATGAGCAAAAGAAAGATAATTTAAAAATATTTCTATAAATACACAGTATACAGTAGGGGGAAAAAACATATGTGGGTCTTAGTGACTAATTCGAGGATCTCCAATATTAAGAATATGTTCCATTGACCAGTCCCCTGAAATTTTATATATATCTCCAACACAACCTAATTTCTAAGAGAGTCTAGGAAAAGCTATTTATGAACACTGTCTCAAAAATATGTAGTTTGTGTTCTCCAAATGCTTAGGCTACATCCTAGATACCCAGATGACATATACACCTGCATAGCCCAAGCCAAACTGATTACCAGAAAATTCCGAATGGAAGAGCTTTACATATATGAGTCAGAATTTTGGAGCAAGAAATTTGTCCCTAATAAATGCTAGCCCAAGCCAGGCCAAACTGTCTTGTGGGATGAAGTGTTGATGGTGGGGATCCTTTGCCCCTTCAATTTTAGAGTGATAGGCAGAAATCTAGATCTATTGTTTAATGTTATATTATATAGACTAGAACAGTGGTTCTTAGCCTTTTCTTTAGTGGAGGCCTCCTGTAAATATAATTTGTTGCCAGGGTCCCTCAAGACTTAACTCAAGATTTAAGTATTTAAATTTAGATTTAAACATTCAAATACTTATTCGTTTATTAAAGGCTTTTGGAGACTAGGATACAAATCCCCACTTAGATAGTGGCTGATCTTGGGCAAGTCACATTCTCTCAGCTTCAGAGGAAGGCAAAGGCAAACTCCCTCTGAACAACTCTTGCCAACACCCTCTCCCCATGATAGGTTCACCTTTGGGTTGCCATAAGTCAGAAGTGACTTGAAAGCAAACTAGAAAGAAGTTTTGGCACCTGCACACACACACCTCTGCCATGTCTCTGCTGCAACTGATGTCCAAAAGCAGGGCTTTGCAGACCCCAAGACCCGAGGTTAAGGATCACTGGACTAGAACATTGCTATTGAAAGTGGTAGTCCCTGAACCAGTACCAAACTGTGAGGCATTGGCTGCCAGTCAGTGGAGTTTCCAAGGTAGGAAGGAAAGTTGTAGTCAGTGAGCACAAGTATGGTTCTGGTACAATAAAAAAGGAAGATTGCTGATACCCCACACCACCAGCCTGAGAAGCATGAGGCTGGACTGTTCTCAAAATCAATACTGTACTGTCTCATTTATTGACCTAGCCTAACAAACCTGGTAACTCTCCCCTGCTGTTTGGTAGATGTAGCCCCCACTGTTTAATTGCAAAAAATATACTTGCAAAAATAATGTGGTGGTGGATACTTCCCATCTTGACATTAACGTTTTAATTTATACAAAGTGTTTAGTATATACATTTGAATATATGGAGAAGGTTAGTAGTATTTTCCTAAGTAGTTGTGCATCCTACAGGTAATATTGATTGCTACCGATCCCTGGTAGCTGAAATTAATGAGCCCTTCCTGTATATCCAGCCTAATTATTGGCACGATTATGTCACAAATCTTAAAAGTATCCTTAATTTAGTGCTCACATTTTTTTAAAGGATTTTCTTTGGAGTTTGAAGTTTCTATGTGAATTTTTGGCTTCTAGCACCAAAATGTCTTGAGATTCTGCCTTGCTATTATTTGTAGTGGCAACCACAGATAAAATGGTCTGGAAATGGTTGAGGAAGAAAGCTACCATACAATGAGATTATAAGAGTTCAGCAAACCCCTTTGTATTTGTTCCTTTGCCTAGGGCACATTCACTTATGCTTGCGTTATGAAACCATTTTCATGTCTAATATGTGAACCTTTCAGTGTAAAGGAGAAATCTTTCAATCATGTATTGAGTGTTGGTTAATAACTAAGTGTTCTTTCTTTCTTTAGAATTAATGAAATCGCACAAATGTCATCTTTCTTCGTTTTTAATATTCTCAATTATTGAAAGTATTTTGTATTAAAAATGTCTGTTTCTGAGAGACTCACATAACTGAAGCCAGTCTTTTGAGCTTTGAGATGTCACATTTGTCAAGAGGCCAGCTGTGTGTTACTGTATCAGATCATTTGTATATCTATACATGCAAATTTGACAGTTGTTTAGATTTAGGATTAAGTTATTAAGTTATCAAAGAAACTTGGTTTGCTAAACAGTGAAATGTTCATAAGATACCTATATTTATTTACTAGAAAGGTAGCAGAATTCAGCAGTAACTACAATTTGCAGATACTCCTTTTGTGTGTATGGAAGGAGGTATCTTGAGAGTTCAGTAATTCCCATAGCTTTTACAGGAACATGTGATGAACTCGATGGTAATTCTGACTCCTGTACATTTGTGATGTACAATATTGTTGTGATGGTCCCCCAGGGGTCCACAGACCCCAGGTTAAGAACCACTGGTTTAGACCATTATTATGGTTACCTGTTGTTTTAGTTGTCCATTATGTAGCTTAAGAATCAAAGATAGAAAGTTTTCCTAGCTCGATTAAGAATTTGATGTGAAATCACTACCTGAGAGGCCCCACTCATGAGCAGGTTTTCTTGTGTTTCTCTCATTGTTCAACCCATCTTCTGGAATGTCCATAATTCCAGAATGTTTGGTAGGCCTTTCTGTTTAGACAGCTCCTTAAATAAAATGGAACAAGTTTCTAATGAAAGAATCTACAGTAGAGTCTCGATTATCCGACATAAACGGGCAGGCTAATAGTCGGATAGTCGAGAATGTCGAATAATCCGGAGGGTCAAAGAAATCACCTTGAAATCACCTGTTGCCATGCTTTGGCCCTTGTTTTGGGGCCTGGAGGTACTCGCCCTGCTCGCTGCCGCCGCTGCCGTGCTCGGGGCCGTGTTTTGGGGCGAGGCTTCACTTGCCCTTCTCTCCTTGCCCGTCGCGGCCGCCATGTCTGGGGGCGTGTCTGGGGGGCGCGGAAATGCCTAAAGCCACGCCCCCAAGCAGCTGCGACGTCGGATAATCCAGAATGTCGGATGACCGAATGTCGGATAATCAAGACTCTACTGTACCTATGTTTTTAAGAAGGTTATTGTGTGGCAATTATGACATTGCTGCACTTGTACTGTAAACATGAGTGTGCTTACTTACCTACCTATGAAAGTGATGTGCGACCCTTACTCCTAAATACAGGAAGGAAGGGTTCATTATTCCTGAAGTGGAAGATTGTCACTTACAAAATGTAACTTTTAGTTGTAACATTTGACCAATCAGCATGCCACAATTTTAACCCTCCTAAAATCTTCATGTAACATCTGAACCTGCCCTTTGCTAAACGAGTATCTGGAATCTCCAAAAGACAGACTAATGAGAATGATAGATAGGAGCATTTGTTATATGGAAACATCTGTATGTATTGGATCTAGATAGGAACCATTTGCTGGTTCAGGACGATCAAGTTTTTATTCAGCTTGCAGCTAGAAATGAATTGCAGAGTGAAACTGATTAATGTTTATACACCTACAATATTTGAATGCTGCTGAAAAGGGTTGAGTGAAAGCCTGTGGAGATCTGGTTCAGTAACATTGCCTCATTAGGAAATTTTGGGGAGAAGTGGAGTTAAGATGAAGAGAAAATATGCTTTTATGAGAAGTAGTGCTTGTCCTGTTAAAACTTTTGTGGAAGAGATATGGTCACAAAAAAAAAAATGTTCAGAATTCTGCAAGATTGTTTTTAAAGAAAGAAATAATGATTTCATGACTATAGGGTCAGGGACAACTAAAAATATTTTAAGAGAAGTCTCTGTGTCTCAACTGCTGGTAAACTAACTCTGGCTTTGATATACAGTGGCATGCTTGCATATTTATAACTCTTGGGGCCCTACTGTTGAAGCGCAGTCTCAAAGCACTTGAGTCATGCATAGCTTAATGCCTGCTTATTCTTTTCCATGATAAGGGACTGAGTTACAGTTGCACGCTATCAGAATTCTTTTTATTTCCTAGGTTCCTACATTGAAGCAAACAAGGGGAAAAAAATGAAGGGTTTTTTTGTTTGTTCTTTTGTTTTCCCAAGAGCTCTTCTGGCAGAGAACATTTCTGTTGCAACCTTGAATTTTCTTCCTTTTGTTGGGTTTTGGTTGCAACCTTAAATATACTGCAGTCTCCCCAACCCCCTTAATTTCTTTTAATCTATATGTTGGGCTTAGTCGTAGTCCCTTCCAAATAGTTTATTTTATGCTTCCAGCTGCTTCCAAGCAGTCATTGTGCTGAATAAGCACTTATTTCAGTACGTCCTTGATAAAATTAATGAAAGCATCTGCAGAAGTGGCGGCAGCAGCTGCAGTGCCTTCTGGAAGCCAACTTCTGCTTAACAGTGTAATAAAAGGAATAGTTTTGTGCTGGTAGCGAATGTTGACTTACTTTTAGGAAAAAGAGGAGGGGGTTGCACCTGCCACTGCCTGTGTGGTTGGTTGATTATATATTCTTGTTAGTGCCATTGTCATTGGCAAAATGAGATGATGTCATCTTTATCAAGGCCACTTGGCACCTTATAGGGCGACAGATAATGTGCCTGCTGTTCTCCAGCATGTGCTTGATTTTAGAAGCAAGGAGTGTGTTGTGTTGCCACAGTTAAAAGTAGTAGAGTTGTAGAGGTGTGTGAAAATGAAAGGGACTGATACTTGAAATCAGTGTGCATAGTAATGAAGTGTAAGTGCGTGTTTAGGGTCATTATCCTGTAACCAGGTGGAGCCCTTGAGTTTTGTCTTGTATAGAAACTGCTTGAGTTTATATGATGTGAGAGGGACTGCAACACCATCTGCTATTTTCTCATTAATTCTTCTGTCCTGTAAACACCGTCTAAATTGTCTCTGAATAACACTTCCCTGTTTAATCCTCATAGAGGTTGTAGAGGCAGTTGGAGTTGCCAGATGCAGATCCAAGGAGGGCACCTCTATCTTTATACAGAAAGGAGAATCTCATTCTCTGTAGCTTTTCCCACCGTAACAATGCCCCACTCAAAAGGTTGCATGTTTTGGGGTTTTCCTGTCTATGCAGGTTTTAAAGGCATAGATCCTGTCTGAATGTCTGTATCCTGCAGTTCTTGTAAACATTGTGTCCAAGAGATATGTTGCGCAAATCAGTTTTGCAGCAACAATTTCTGTCAAATATTCCTGCTCTTTCAGCAGCGCTAGCTATACCTGTTCGACACAGCTGGAATTGTAATGTGTACAAAACCTTCGCTTTGTGGTTGGATCCACAATATTTTCAACACATTTTTTAAATGTATTGATAGAAGGGCTTCACAAATGACAATATTTTTTAAAAAACTGCTCATGAGAAAGCAATCTCTTTGTTTAATTTACCAATGTACAGGCAACGGCTGAACAAAGTACTGGGTTAAAAGAGAATTCTCCTTCAATAGCTTCTTACTTGTTTTGATTTCCCTTGTTACATTTGGAGATAAATGACATAGCTGTCGCATGTGTGATGCATTCGAAGTTCTCCACATCAGAAACCATGAAGCAGGGCTTGAGAAGATGTGGTTAAAATACCCTTGGATTCAAGGTAGCATTCTGAACCAAAACCACCTGAAAGATCTACAAGTACTCCTTTACCAAGAGAGTAGCGTGCATTGCATACGGTATATACAACCCAGTAGCACTGCAACGATAAGTAGCAATGAAATCCCGAAAGCTCAAATTAAAATCTTGTATCCCTGCCAAATTTGGTGACCTGGATTCCATTGGTGTATTATGCTGCTGTTACATCGATTTAACCTTGTGCATATATCTTTAGAGAACAACCAGAATTCCACTTCAAAATGTTTTCCTTACTCCTTAGGTAACTGGAACTGAGCAAGTTCATGTGTCCCTTCTTATAGAACAGAACATAGAGTAGGCTTGCATAACTTAAAAATCACCAAGACAAAGCAGAAAACAGGTGAGCCATAGTGCAAACTGCTGTGTACTTGCTAACTTCTTTTTTTGCAATTCCAGGGAGGCAACCAAAGGAGATACACTGAGCCCCTCTATTATACATCATTTAACTATCAGCTGGATTTGATTTTGGACATCACAAATTGTGCAGGCCTTTTCATAAAAGACTATTAGAGTTGTCAGATCTCAGGATGCAGGCTGAATTGCTGTGCTTATCTGTATCCCCAGATCTCTTCAACTCTCACGGTAAATAGGATTGAAGGAAGAGAAGGTTTGATTTTTGTGTGTGTCAAGTGACTGCATGTCAAATGTTCATGAAGGGAGTGGGAAGAGAGCCAATGGGTACATGAATTTGGGCTCATCCTGTTATTTAGAGCAAAGCAGGGAGTGTAGTGCCAGCATCATAGTTTGTGAGACTTCTTTTGTGGAAGCCATGACGGAAGTGGATGAGGGTCTGGTAAAACTCATGTGCAATTTAGGCAAGGCTATATGGAATGTAAACCACAAGAGAAATGGCAGCAACCACTACACTACAGGGCACATTTTGCTACCTGCCTAACCACTGAAAAATGTTCCCTCTTCCAACTCTGGATTGCCATATTACCCAGTTAGCCATCTTTTACAGTGTTTCTTGTTCCATTTACCAAGATTCCATCCGTGGCTCTTTCTACAGTCAGCTGGCCCAGAAGCTGGTCCACTCTGCAACACTCCTCTGACATTGCAAGTAGCACTTGCTGGCCTTAGGTTTTGCCCAGAAATTTCAGTGAATGAGGTGTTGTTGACCTGGCGGTACTGCTGCCTGTATCCTTTATACTTTCTTTATTCTGCTTACATTAAGAGAATCTGCAGTCACTCAGCAGTTCATCTGAAGCCCATTTGGTTCCTCTTTCTCTGACCTTGGGCACTAAAGCAATTTGCATTCTGGCAGAAACAGAAGATGTGTTGCCTCAAAACAATGTCATTTACATTATTGAATGTAAACTGTATTGAATAAAACCTTATAGAATGGAGGCAGGGAATGGAAATCATCTTTTTAAAATATTTTTGGAATTCTGACATGTGAAAAATTCTGACATGTGAAAAATTAATATTATAGATTATATATTATATATAGTTATATATATATACAGTTGAGAGAGAGAGAGAGAGAGAGAGAGAGATTAATTTGGTGATCATAATACAGTTGCTTGTGTGTTACAAGGCAATATTTTTGTGTCTGATACAGTGTTTTTTCATTTCTCCTTATTTCTTATTTCCCTTCAGAACATAGCTTAGTCTGAATCGCCTTCTAAGTATGCCATTTATCATGAGCATGGAGATAAACAATCATCTTTAATTAAACTGTTGAAACAGAAAGCTTTTTCAAAAAGTAGACAGAATCTAAAGACATACATCTAGAATAGACCTAGCTCACCTGCTCTACATTTGGTAGCAATGCTGTAGGTTAAACTCACGCACGAAAACCCCTCTGCCTTGTTTATTTACACACTAGCTTTTAATTACTGGCTATCTTTACAAACCTAATTTTTAGAGGTTTACCAGACAACTCCATGCACAAACAGAGATATAAACACAAGAAAATGATGTTGAGTACTTCGTCATGCATCATGTAAAAGGCAAAACCCAAAATGAATATGTGGGTGGAGGCATATTGGGAAGACTGTTGATACTGAATACATGTATGCATTCCCAGCTGTTTTGTCAAAGGCCACAGTTCAGCCACATCGCCAGGTCAAACTAGGCTTCTCTGTTTATCCCACAGCCCAAGAGGCTAACATGACCTCATCATCATGCTCCCCACCATGATTCTTCCAGATGCTCATGCCTAGCACAGACCACCACAGTCCAATGGCATGTATCTCATTTCAGTTCCTGCAGTTCCCTGCAGCCAGCTGAACCTGGTAAAAAATTTTTCTTAGTCATTCAACTTGTATTATCCAACCACCTTGAACTCATTCCTAGGCATCCAGAGTGAGTTGAGTGGGTAAAGATGCAGTCTGAGTAGCCTCAACGTACCAGCTGTTGATTTAAGTCAAGCTGCTTCCTGGAGATCTGGTACCATATCTGTGTTGCAAGGTATGTGCATTTGCAGTGTTGAATATAGACAAGCCTGTTATTCAAAGAAAAGCTTCTTTCATCAGTATTTTTGAAGGAAAGTTGGAAAGTAAGCGTTCATCCTTTATACGCGTGCTGTATACTCCCCACTCCATGGTACAATCTAACTGGCAAGAAATATCATTTAATTGGTGATATCATTTCTAATATAAATCCTGCACTTATAGCTGAGGCCCATGTGGGAAAAGAACTCTGGCTAGGAGTTTTGTGCTAAGACGACTGATCTCAGCATGGCCAAGTCATAAGTTCGGAAGGATTAGTCAGCCCCAGCACTGATGAGCTCCTCTCAACCACTCAGCCTTCAAGTACGATGGTAAACAAAACTGCCTCAATAGAGCAACCAATGGTCATCAACCTGTACCCTCTTCCCACCAGAGCTCTCCTTTGTCCCCTCACGTGCCCAGATATTAAGAGGCTATCACAATTCTCGTCAGTTCTTTCTCACCTGAAGTTAAGACTGTTAGTCCATCCTGGACCCTTTTGTTTCCTCAGTCAGAGAGTAATTGACATATTCCCCTTCTGGGCAGAAGAAGGATACGTAAGCCCTGGCTCCAAGCCCAACAATTTGTAGTACCTTGGACACACATAGGCGTGTCACTGTGTCTATTTGCTTCCTGATTCTTGTGCCCTGGGCTACCCTCAAACTCTTGTGTTTGAGCCATCTCATTTCAATCTTCTTCTGCCAGAACGGTAATTATCACCCACTATGCCCCAAAACTCACTATCAACCTTTCTCTCCTTTTCCTTCAGTAGCCTTGTCTGGTTTGTGAGACTGCTCGGTTGCTTGCATGATTTCCCCCCGATAAATCTTTCCTTTGACTCTCAACTGGTGTCCTACAGTTAGTACTAGTATACACAGGTGAAAATCTCGCTGGTTACCCCCTTTGAGCCATAATTCCCCACCTTTCAAAGGAGATGTTAACACTGCTGGAGGACTTCAGTGTCCCCCACCTTTTGGGGTAACAGTGTGAGGGAAACATTTTAATCCCCGAGAGTCATGTTTTGTTGTGGAGTCTACACAGGCCGAGATGCATGGTGTTGACCAGATTGTCTCAGCCAGGGTTCCCTGGAATCCTAGAGTTCCAGAAGAGTTCGGCTAGAGGTTCTGCAATAGGTCATGATGGTTTTTTGTTTTGTTTTGTTTTTTGTTTTGTTTTTTGAGCTGCAGCTAGAATAATTTTTATGCAGGGGTCTCCCGAAACCTAAAAATTAATTGAGGGGCTCCTCCAAGATAAAAATGTTGAAGGAAAGGCTTGTGTAGAAATTTTGCAGTATTGTTGTCTGCAAAGTTTTAGGAGTATCCCCAACTTCAGGCCATCTACACATACTGGAACAATTTCAGTGGAAGTTGGAGTGAGATTGTTGAGATGGTTAAAGACAGCAGAGTCACATGGTTTATTCTTTTAGTGAGATGGATAAATGAAGATTTAGAATAGGTAGGCTCAAGTGAGTGTGTTAGGGAGGCAGGAGGCAGTTGTTTATTTGAGCAAAAGTGTCGTATAAGAAAATGCTTATCTGAAATGATAGTCTTTTGTATACTGAATAATCTTAAACCTTCTATTTCCCTTCTGTTAATGATGAAGTTACTGTTTCTCTTTCACACCCAAGCACACATCTCTTTGCTGGCTATGCTAGTGGTAAAGATTTTCAGATGCAGTTCTGTCTGTGATAGTAGTGATATAATTGGAATGTGCAAAACGTGTAGCAGGAACCCAACTCATAGCTGTAAGCTTCTATGTGAGAGAAAGTGTTCCAGGGAAGCTGAGGTTAGCTCAACAGTTTGTGCCGGAGTATCATATGTATCAGGGGAAAAGGGAATCACAGTGAGACAGAGGTATGATGGTGGTGCAAGTAGAGAAAGTAAAATTTTAAAAGAGTTCAAAACGGAACAAAAAACCTTCCTTCCCATCCTCTTGCATGCCTCCTCCACTTCTATTGATAGGAGCAGGTCTGTGGGTGAGATGCATGGGTTGGTACTATGGGAAGGCTTCCTGTCTTCACACCATTTCCTTAATTACTTCCTGTTCTACATGTAGCTCATGTAATCATTAGTAACAATATAGTGCATGAAACAGAGATGGATAGGGCTGAGTTTGGTGTTGATACATGAACCAGCCTGATAATCTGCATATGACCATTTCATTTCAGGGAGCGTCTAGAATATGGACTCAATGATTTCCAGTCTTTCATGCTATCCCGCCTCATCTCACCTTTATCAAACCTAAGGGAGGATTTGCAAAATTTTTCACATGCAAACTGTCTGTACCTCGTTTCTTTTGTTGCCCTTTGTCAATGTCAGGCGGCGGCTTAAGCAGAAAACGGAGGCAGGAGCCGAGTTTTAAGGCTTTTAGTAATAAAGTGATAAAGTAAACAAGAGGTTACATCATCCAAAACGAACAGAGGCAGCAAACTCAACAGCTAGGGTCGGCCTGGAACAGAAAGCACAGAATGCAGATTTCCCGGATGGAAGACGGTTGTTACCCCGTGCCCAACTCCCCCCAGCGTCTGTCTTAAGTACATAGTCTTTAGCCCAGCTGGGGCTGGTCAAACGTCCGTTGGCCCAGCTCACAGCTGGAGGCCCTCAGACTTCAGACGCTTCTCTTGCAACCGCTTCAATCTGCGCCCCACCTCCTTCTCCAGCCGCCTCTGGAGGAACGTGGGGGGAGGGTCTGCAGCAGACTCCGGGCTGGAGTCAGGAACAGCAGCTTCTGTCGAGCCCGAAGCACCGGTCTCATCTGCTGCAGGTACTGGCTCGGGGACTGCTGTGGGGTTGCTGGCAGGCCCCTCCCTTGTCCCTGCAGGAGCCCCCTCTGCCTCCCAGGGATCCACCCCCAGCTGGGGTTCCCAGTCTAACTCAGAGTCCCTGTCTGAGTCGGCAGCATGCTTAGCCTGGCTCATGACACCCTTTTCTGAAACTGTCAACTAATATTAACAGATTTTGTTGCCTGTTTGTCATAATGCCTATATACTACTTCCAGGTTCATAAGCAGTATACCTCTGAATACTTATTGCTATGGAACAAGAGTGGGAGTGGGTTAATGCCATCATATCCTAAGTGTGGGCTTCCCATAGGTGTCTGGTCAGCCAGTGTGGAAAACAGGATTCTTGGCTCTAGTTTGATCCAGCAGGAATGCCTTTGTGTTTTAAAGATGCTGCATGCGTTCTAAAGTGTTGAATAGGGCTACTTTAAAGAGGTGTAGTTTGGAAATCAAGAGCCAGCTAGAGAATGCCAGTTTGGTGAAAGCACTTTGCCTGGCATTCTCTGTTGCAGTTTGTCATGGATCTTCCGTTTTTGGAAAAAATATTACCTGTTTCTTGAGCCAGCATTAAATCCTATGTTTGCTATAGCTGCTCTAGTTGGTAACATACCTAGTTTGGGCAGGGTTTTTCTTCTAAATAACAACCATGAGAAGGTACAGGATTGCAGCATTCAGGAACTAATGTACCACTTTCTCTCTCACTTTATTCCCAATGGAAGCGGCCATTCTTGAAGCTGCTATTTTAGTGTCTGGAAGAAAGCTTCTTTTGGTTTCAACTGTAGGCAGAATCAGCTGATCTGAACTAATGTTTCCTTTATTTGTACACCATAATGTCTTATTGAAATACTGTCTTAATTCAAAAGTATTTCTCTAAACAGATTCATTGTATGAAAAATCCTTAGCTTGAAGTTTAGATGGAAAGAAAATATTTTCATAAATTCCAAGGAGAGAAAATTTCTCATAGCTTTCACATGTCAAATTTGTTTCTTGTATGTGTGTACCTTTTCAGTTATCTATTTTCCACATATAGAAGACAAAGCCACCTGGGGAAATAAGGAGAGGCAGATGGTGTGTGGTACAAAGACCTGGCTTGTTGTTGCTGTGTGCCTTCAAGTCATTTCTGACTTATGGCAACCCAAGGCAAACCTGTCATGAGGTTTTCTTGGCAAGATTTCTTCAGGAGAGGTTTGCCTTTGCCTTCCTCTGAGGCTGAGAGACTGTGACTTGGCCAGTGTCACCCCATGGGTTTCCATAGCCAAACAGGGACTGGAACCCTGTTCTTCAGAGTTGTAGTCCAAGATTCAAACCACTACACCATGCCGATTCACATTCTATCCAAGAATCTGGGAAACAGTGAAGTAATGTCAGATAATATAGCATTCTACAAGCATTGTCACTTTTTTTATTGTGGTATTGTGATCGTATCTATGACAATTTCATTTAGATGTTTTGTAACTCTGTTTGGAATTGCTCCCAGATCACCTATTACTGTTGGAACCACAGTTATTTTCTTTTCCTGATGTCTTCGAATCTCACTATTTCGTAATCTTTTACTTCCCTTTGTCTTTGGTTATGCTGTTGGCTCTCCACAGTTTCTACCTCTGTAATCCGAGCTGCTGTTGTTGTTTGTTGTAGTTGTTTGTCAGCAACAGTTAAGAGTCTGGCATATTATATTCTAAATGTTAATTTGAATCATAAGATCCCATAAGATTTTTATATCATCATTTTTGAGAACTTTTTCAGGATTATGTTCCCACCAGCTCTTAGCATGTGTTAATCATATTTTTCTATAGATTCCAGTATATCATTGTGGATAGTTTATAATGGCATTCTTTGCATACAGTCTGTGCAGTTATGCTGCATGAGCTGATAAGGTGGACAATAGTTTCCTCTTTTTCTTTACATAGATGTCATTTACTGTCTGTAGTTATTGTTTCAATATTTGCCTTGATGCTATTTGTTTGGAGCACTTGTTCTTGAGTCATAAATGTAAATCTTCCAGTTTCATTTTTTTCAGTGTCCCATTCTGTAACCATTTCCAGATGTTTGCCCTCTCAGCTTTTCTGTCTATGCTTTTAATATACAGATGTAGAGGTTTGTTTTGCCAGGCTTCAAGGTGATTTTTCATGATTTTCTTTCTAGATGCATCTTTTGTTTCTTAAATATTCAATATATTGCTTGTCTACACATCTGTTACCATTTTTTCTTTGGTTTTGCTGGTGTATTCACCTAAGGATCTTTTCTTAACTGTTTACTTCACCTGAAGTAATCTTCAGCCACCAATATTATGTGATAGAGACAGTTGATTAATATCAGTTTTCAAATGTGAAGCATGGTTGGCTGTCATAATTTTCTGGATTTTTCTATCTAGTGTCCAATCAAGCAAAAGTTCTAACACTATATCAAATAGCTGTTACGGCCCAGGAGTTTATGGCCTAAATTATTTTACCAAAGTTAAGTTGTTTTTGCTTTTAAATATTGCTTATAAATACTACTTATTAGAGTTGCTTTTAAATACTGCTTATAAATAGTGCTTTATTATCTATCATATTTTGAACACAGCTTACAAAATTGTTTTAATCCCCAGACCAAAATAAAAACATAATTTAAAATATTGTTTTTTTTCCCCTGTTCTTCCTGAATTTCTAGTGTTTCTGTTTTCCAACTGGGGGATGGCAGGGGAGGATATCAGTTTGTTTTGTTTTTTTCTTTGCCTTCACTTTTCTATTGAAAGAGCAAAGAGCAGCTCCCAAGTATGAAACTGGCATTGTTTTCCCTTTCTGTAAAAAGATTCTTCTTGAGTTTTATATCCATAAGAAGCTTGAGCTTGAATAAGCTTGCTGTTTGGAGGCTTTAATTTTCATTGGTGAAAGGTTAAGATGTGCTTGCCAATCCAGTGGGAGGCAAGATGTGTGTGGGAGACGGAAAGAGAATAAGCAGTGTGTCAGGAAAACAGCATACACTGAATTGTCTGAGCCCTTGAACAGTGGATGAACTGGTATTAAATATTTTATTTTGGGATTCAGTAATGAACTGTTGGCGGCTCTGTGAGAAGAAGGGAAAAACATTGGCCTGTTTTGCTTAGTCTCTTGCTTACATCATAGTTCTTCACAAGGTTGTTTGATAATCCAAAAACTCAGCCATCTTATTTCTAGGATGAAATAATTGGAAATTATAATTATGACAATATGCATTTCTGACTTTGGTAGTTAATATCTGCTCAGTTGAGTATATAGTTGATTAGTGTTCTTTTCATAAAGCTCCGTGAGTTTGGCAAGGGGAAGAGGTATATGTGTGTGTTGGTGTGTGTGTGTTCTTGGAGACATTTCCTTTTAGAGACTTTTCCAATTTATTCCAGATGTTTCCTTGATGGTCTTTTTTTGCAGCAACACTCCCTCAGTCCATATTTGTTGGTAACAATTGCTATTATTCAGTAATGTACTTCACTGCTCACATGTTATAGCTTTTAACAAATCCTTTTTTATATATTTAGGCCCACACACATTTCCAGAAAAGTTAGCTTAATGCAGTAGTTTTGAACACGTTTTCCTATGTGGTCTGTAATGGAGCTCCAGGACTTATTGGTAGAATTACTTAGAAATATGGAAGATGGGAAATTTCAAGCCTCAAGAGGGCAGCAATGCAATGTGGAAGTTGTTCCACTTGCCATCAGTTAATGTTTTATCTCTGGGCATTTAAGGTGTAGAAAATAAGCTCTCTACCATTTGCTGTAAGAATTTCTTGTGAAAGATGAAATGTTGTTGTTATTTAATCTGTTTTGGGTGGGTATAATTGTTTTGTAAGCTGCCTTGAAGACTTTGTGCAAAAACCTGTGCATATTGTTGTGGTGGTAGTTGCTGTTATTATTTTTATTTATATCCTGCTTTTTCCCAAAATTGGGACTCAAAGTGACTAATAATTAAAGAAACAATAGATTAAAAACTTAGAAAAAGTGAATAATTAAAATTAAATTAAATTATGTATACGTGTATACATATAGAATAAATAAATGAAAATTCACCTGTCACAATTTATTGGAGACTTGAAGTTCCTTCTTCACTATGTTAAATTTCAATTTTGTTGTTAACAGCTTTAACAACTTGTTGTTAAATTCTGTTGTTAACAACAACAACTTTAGTTTTGTCTGGCTGATTATGATCTCTTTGCTTTGTTGAGAATTCATTGTCATAGGTCGCTACCTTTTCTTTGTTATGCACAGCTCCCTAGTAACATAATTCAGGGTGAAATTTGTGTAACATGATTTGGATTGGAACCAATGTGGTGTAAGATTTCAGAATGTTAAGCCTAAGGAAATGTATTTTAGATCTGTACAGTACTCATTTGTGAAAATGTGTGTCACTGATGGTTGTGAAGGCAACTGACTATTAAGTGAAGAATGATTTGTATATAGAAACTCGTATACTTCTGTTAATGAAGTAGTAGGTGAGTTCTGGGCTTTACTTCTTTAATAGAACCTCTGGTACCAGAGGCAGAAATAATATGGAAAGAATAGGGATAGGTTCCTACACCACAAAAAAGAAGTACAGTTCTAACAGATTTCAGCAAACTTTTTATTGAAAACTACCAGTATGCACATCTGAAATGAAACAACCAGGTTAGGTGACCCATGCCCAAGCAAACAAAAACATTTTCATTCTTTTAGAGGCAACTTGAAAGCTTCTTCCAAAAAGCTTTTTTTTTTTTTTGAGCAAGCGTGGTGTAGTGGTTTGAGCATAGGACTACAGTCCTGGAGATCAGGGTAGCCTTGGGCATATCACACACTCTCAGCTCCAGAAACCCCCATAATAGATTTGCCTTAGGGTCACCATAAGTCAGAAATGACTTAAAGCACACAACAACAATAGGAATTTTTTTTTCCTTCAACAGCCTCCACTTTTCTTATGATTTCCATTTTACTGATGAATCTTGTGGATCGATGCTTTTTTGACATGGCAGGGTGGCTGATGAGACTGGCTAATCTGCTTTCTCCTTTTCTTTCTGTTTTGCTCTTCGTACATCATCAGTAAGTGATTCTGGAGGCAGCCATTTACCTTGCCTGTTATATGTAACCACACGCAGCTACAGTAGTATCACCTAAATTTGAATCCCAGTCTGTCCCAGGTCAAGCTTTATTGCATTGTTTACTATAGACACATTGCTCCAATGCAACCCTGAAAGTCTGTCTGTCTTCGGCCCTCCTTCACCATCTCCCCAATGCCAATAATGCAGAAAACTTCCAGCTAGACAGAAGACAAGAAAGGGGGAGGGAGTTGGGCTGATTGCTTGTAATGAGACTTTGCATAAAGGAGCTTCATTGTGAGAGGGTCTGTTAACTGAGGTATGCCTGTATGTGAACTGCTGTGTTCAACACTATGTTATTTAATTTCCTTGTGGACAACAGGGAAATACTTGGAAGTATAACTGGACCCTGCTTTGAATTCAACATAGGCCTAAATCCAACTGTTAGGGTCCCATTTTGGGAGAAAGGCAGCATACAAATATAATAAATAATAAAGAAGTAAATAAAGTAGAACCATGGAATCAGCATCTATAGATGTTGACTTCCCGTGTTTCCATTGATTCCATTGATTCTAGTTCCAGCTGGGCCTGATAGTTGAATTTAGACCAGAGGTGGGAATTGGGCAGCCCTCTGATTTTGTTGAATTGTGGCTCTTAACATTTTTGTTATTGGCTCTCATGGCAAAGGCTACCGGGACTTGCCGTCCGATAACATCCGGGCAGCCACACAATTCCAGACCCTGATTCAAGCCATGGTAAGTAATTTTCGTTCCCTATCTTTATATTTCTTCTGAAATGGACATGCTCGTCCTCAGCCTGCATTGGTTTCACCTCAGTCGGAAGAGTGCTAAACCTCCCCCTTGTCTTCTTTTATTTAACAGTTAGGGAAAGGGGATAATCAAATACAACCCTGCGTCATTTTTTTTTAAGTGCGGGGAGGGATTGTTACAATTTTTTTATGTTTTGAATAGCTCAAATAGTTTTGTTGTTGTTCATAGCTTGGAATTGTAAGATGTATGATACAACAACATAAAAACATAGGAACCAGGCAATGCAGCTCAGTACTGTTTACTCTTGGTTGGTGGGCCAGTTCAAGTGTAATGCCAAACCATGGCTTGTACTGTGCAAACAAAATCTTGTACACACAGGTTTAATGAATAACCATGGGGCAGGGCTGGTTTTAAATGCTGTTTGAAGGGTAATCACCAAGTGTAGCTTGCTGTCACTTGAAAGTAGCTATTCCATCAGGCTGCAAGGAAATAGAGAAGGAACCTAAAAGCCAGCTTTATCAGGCTTCTCCTTCCATCAACAGCTGCTCAGCAGAAGCCCTTCTGTGAGGCAGTAATGATGGGGAGAAGGAATGCCAGGTCCATTCCATCAGTTATGCTGAGGGACCAGCAACTCATGGCTTCTCATCCCTTTGAACTGTTTCTGTTCAGCTGTTCCCTTTTCCTTACCTTTTAGATAAGCAATTGACAACTGTGGGATCCCCCCCACCGAGACCTTGGAGGGCTGCACTGCACCCCCTGCAAAATAATAAATTTTTCCCCTCCAAATGCACTTTGAGGGCATGAGGGACATTTTCACCATGTTTTCTGCCTTCCACCGGTCACTATAGGCCCAGGTAATGCTTTTTTTTTTTGACAAAAGAAAGTTAGCAAAAGTCGCTTCCTGTTTACTTCCTTTTTCAAAAAAAGACCTTTCCTATATCTTAATGGCTCAAGAGGCCCCCAAAATAGTGAAAAGGCCCCCCACTCTCCCTTATGGTGCATAATTGTGGCAGAAAAATAGATTGCAATGCTCTGAGGCCATGAAAATTGCTCAGGGGGCTACATGTGTTCTGAAGGCTGCTTTTTGCCCACCTTTGTTTGAGATTTTAAGACTGATAGCATAACACTCTTATCATCAATCTTAGGTGTTATTTTTTAGCTCAGCAGCTAAGCAAATATGCTTCAAATAAATACCTAAATAATTTTAATTAATACTGAGCTTTGGACCCTTTCCAGGTTAGTAAAATTAATGACAGCAGCAAATTGTTTGATTCATCAACATTTAAAAATTCCTATCATGTATGGGGTTTGAGTGCAGTGTTTCTAATGCAGTAACGTTCTATCATCCCCAACCCCATTTTTAATTCTGTCGTCTTTTTCTGTTCCTGTATTATTGTTTGCTGCACCCAAATTGATAAGAATTAATAAGAGGCTGAGCTCTATATTCTGTTGTCTTGGTTCTTTGTCATTAATTCAAATTCGACTTACGGTGACCCGATAAGTGAGAGACCGCGACACCTACAGTCATCAGCTGCCTATTTGCATCTTGCAAACTCAGAGCCATGGCTTCCTTCATTGAGCCCATCCAGCCCTAGTGCAATCTCCCTATTTTCCTATTGTCTTCCACTTTACCAGTGTCTCATCGAATGTCCAAAGTATGACAGCCTTGGCTTCATCATCTTCGCTTCTAAGGAGAGCTCAGGCTTGATTTGCTCTAAGACCCATTCATTTGTCAGATGTCTTTTTAGCACTTCATGATCTTTGTAGAATTCTCCTCCACTACATTTTTATTTAGTTGATTTTCTTCCTGTTAGCTTTCTTAATTCTCCAGCTTTCACACCCATACATAGAAACTGGAAGTACTGTGTGATGATTCTGGCCATTTCTGCCTTTGAGGCCCCTCCCAAAACTACAAACCCCAGGATTCCATAGGATGTTGAAAGTGGAATAATAGCACTATAACAGTCTAGTGCGGAAATGGCCTCTGAGTTTGTTGTTTAAACATATATCTTTAAACTTGATCTTCTCTAGTTCCTTCATGGCTGCCTTTACAGGTCCTGATTTTTTTACTACAGTCTCCTTTCTGATTAATGACTGAGCCAAAGTATGGAAGATCAATGTCTTCATTGTCTATTTTAAAATTATGTACATCATCTGTGGTCATTATTTTTGTTTTCTGAATCTTCAACTGTTAATCTTCCTTTGCACTTTCTTCCTTGACTTCCTTCAGTAATTGTTCCAAGTCTTTCCTATTTCCTGCAAGTAGTGTGGTATCATCTGCATGTCTTGTGTTGTTGAACTTCCTGTTTTTCATGCCTGCTTCTATGAGTCTAGTCCTACTTTCCATATGATACATTTTACATATAAATTAAATATAGGCTGATAAAATCTGGCCTTGTCTGACTCCATTACCAGTGGGAAACCATTCTATTTCTCTATATTACGTCCTGACAGTGGCCTCTTGTCCTGAGTGCACATTACACATCAGGATCATCAGATGTTGTAACACACTCGTTTCTTTGAGAGTCAACTAGAATTTAACAAATCAATATTAGTCCTACCTAAAGTAGACCCATTGCAGTGAATGGAACATTGACTCTAATGTGCCTGCTGAATCCAGTGTGTCTGTTCTAGATAGGATAAACATTGGAGTTAGCCCAAGTTGAGCAGAATGTGGCTTGAATGCAATTGATCTTAATCAGGTTGTTGGTCCCAGTTAGAATAGACACACTGAGTCATTGAGAACCTGGTAAATCAACATTTTTTAAAGTTCCATTGATTCAGTGAGTTGACCTTAATGGAGATGAACAAGTAGATTTAGACCTATGTGTGCAACTTTCATCTCACTGAAAAAATTAGTGCTGTTGTGTTGGTTCTTTAGGAGCATGCTGACACAAGTCAAACTTTGTTATTTGAAATAGTCTTAATCATATTAATTAAAAATGCTGAGTGTGTTTATTTTTTTCTGCTGCAGCAGTTTTGTATGCCAACTACTTTACTTTTAATGATGAATAGTCTTTCACACTTTACAATTTCAGGAACTCGTATGTAGTCATCCTGTTTTGTTTTACTTCTAGTCAATTGTCCTTAGTAAGAAATGTGAGCCCACAGCATTCATTCTGCAGTGGATGCTCCTCCTGTGCTTGTTCATTCTCTCTTTTTGTCCTCTGTAAATTTCAAAACTAAAATAATAGAAGTGAATGTATCTTCACTCTCTCAAGGAAGTGGGAGGGAGACCCTAAAGACCTCCTGCCAGTAGGTGCAAACAGTGCTGGGCTAGATGGATCAGTGGTATAACTCTGTGTAAATCAGCTTCTTATATCCTACTCTTGAGAGAGACGTATCTCTTAATGTACATTCTTCTGTCAGGGTCTCTTGTGAAGAAAAATGTTTTAACTTGTTCCATTAAAAATGCTAACAAGAATGAGTAGAAATTCATTTGGTTTGCATTTTAATGTGTATTGACCTAATTTGCACTTCCAAAATTAATATGTGAACCAGAAGGCAATTATCCTTCAGTTTTCAGTCTTCTCTGAATTTTGTGATGTGGATCTCTTATGAAAAAATGCAGATTTTTTAGATTTAAAAATGTCATTCTTAAACTTAGATGAAAATATAATTAAATGAACTCGTGCTTGGGAAAAAAAGCAAATGATAAAGAATGAAAAATAGATTCATCAATCTCAAATGTTAACTTAAAAGAACATTCACAATTGTTTCATGAAGAGCTCTTGGTAGTTGATTACATGTAGTGTTCAGTAAAAACTATTCCACAAGTTAACCTTTTTTCCACTGCAGTTGTATGAGCAAGAAGGCAACAGCTTTTTGTGTTGTATTTCCAACTTAACAGATTGGCTGTAGTTTGAGAAGCAAGTTTCACTGATGAACAGCCTGGCCTCTATAATCAGATTGGCTAAACAAGGCAAAGATCAAGCTAAAGATATGTGGGTGTGGCTATCTTGGCTTCCCATTGAACATCTGTTGTGGTGATAGGTATACAAAGATAGTGTCTAATGTGTTACCTGGGTAGAATTCAGTGCAGCAGGTGAAAAGTGTTTGAATCTTTTGTCTTGCACCTGCTGCACTTCAGGTAAGTAGAAACATCTGTTGCCCACAGAATAACATTAGAAGGTTAAGCAGGGACTGAAATATTCATCTCTTTGTATACTTTCTGTGTCCATAACTGTTTGGAGCTCCTGATCACAAAACCAGTTGCCATTAACCCTTTTGGAGGACAAGAAAAAGAAACTTGAACCTTTAGAAAAGCAAAATGTTAATGGGATTTTTCATGCAGATAATGGGATACGCTCAAAAAGCTTATGCTTTCAACTTTGAAAACTTAGTTTTCCTTTTATGGAAGAGGTTGAATTGTACCTTATTTTTTGTAAACTTGTGCTAAATCAGGGTAGGGTGACGTGTGACCACTGGTTAACCATTTACAGTCTTTTAAGTGCCCTAGGATAGAGTTTTTCAAGCTATCTGATGTGGGGAACTGGCAATCTTTTCTGCTCAGTGTGCCAGGGACCTGTACTTTATTTGTGCTCATTGGTGATAACTATTTGTTTCTTTCCTGCAAGCTTGCTGAAAACTGGGAACCAATAGCATGGGGACCAGGACCAGTCTGTGCACCACCACTTTAAGCAACACTGCCTAGGAGAACCCTAAAGCTCTGTGACCCCCATAGTTTAAAAAAGTGTGATTTTTTTTTTTTAGCCAAAATATATTCCTCAAATCACTGCACACACGCACACACACAGAGTGGTCATTTGGAAACTCTTGTCCCCAGACTCAAGAAAAATGACATTTTTTGTGTGTGAATTCCCAAGGCAGAAATGATATTGCATCAATTTGAGTGATACCTTATGTAATGGTAGAGAAGATCAATCATATACAACATTGGATTTATTATGGAGGTATATAAAAGCTGCATTCAAAGAGACTAAATAACAGGAAAAATAGTTTTGTCTTTTTAATTAGCAGCATTTATGATTCTATTTATGTTGTGTCTATAACATACAGCAGGTATGTAGCATAGGGAGGTATCAAAAAAGTCCTCAGACAAAGCTTGGTCCTCTGACTTTTCTCTTCTCTCAGTACTTTTCTGCTCTGGATCTCACAAATCCAGACTCTCTCCTCTCATCTTTTGCAGTCTACATTGCCATGAGTGACAGATAAGAAGCAGAATGGTAAGATTTGCTCTAGCAGTCATTCACATAGTGGTAGCACTAGTATGGGATGGATTGGTGGGTTAGAGCGAAGGGTTGTGAGAAGAGAGTTGCTGTCTTACAGTATCTCATTGAAGGAGCCCTGGTGGCGCAGTGGTTAAATGCTGGTACTGCAGCCACAACATTATGAGTTCAGTCCTGCAGGGCTCCAGGTTGACTCAGCCTTCCATTCTTCCATAGGTTGGTAAAGCGAGTACCCAGCCTGTTGGGAGCAATTAGCTTACAAAATTGTAAACCGCTTAGGGAGTGCTTCGCATTGATAAGCAGTATAGAAATGTAACTCCTGTTGCTATTATTGCTATAGCTATGCACTTCTGTGAGTAGCAGGTTTGTTGGAATATTTGGGTGCTCTCTCTGGTTGTTAGGTATTGGGGGCCATGGCTGACCATCAGTGTCAGCAACACTGGGCTAGCTAAGCAAGACTGTGACTCTCTAGATGGCTTCTTGTACTCTGAAGGATTTCTGTTGTGTTTGGGTTTTGTCAGTAGAAGGTTGACAAGAGATGGGTCTGCATTTGTGAGTCCCAGAGCAGAAATGTGTAATTACAGAGAAATACCGTAGAGTATAATAAGATGCTGTGCTGGTATTAGCACTCAGTAATATGGCCTCAGTGGTCTCTTCCAGCTCTGTGATTCTATGATATTATGATCAAGGATGAGGAAAGCACAGCTTACAAGCTGCATTCATCCCCTCATCTCCAGGCCCTCACTTTCTATCATTTTCTTCTTCTGGCTGAACCTCATCCTCATCCTGCGTTCATCACTCAAGAAAACCCCCAGCCAAGGAAGAGATTGGAAGCTCAATTTTACTGTATAGTCTTAGAATACAGTACTATCTTAGAAGGTACTGTTGCTGTGTGGGAGCACAGTGGAACTCTCATAATGGGACACTGCGCTTCTAAATTGGCCACTACGTTGTTGCCCAGTTAATCAGCTCCTCCCAATGGTGCTGGAGTAACTCAGACAGTCTGGCTTTAGCTAAAGAGACACTTGGATGCTATGACCAAGCCAACCAGAGGGTTCTTACTGTACTTTCTGTTATAGTGCAACTACTGTAGTAGGAGTGACAGCTTTATTAAATTTACTAGGGATAGTTGTTTCTGTATGTGTATGAGAAGCTGAGACAGCAGTTGATTGAACTTTGGGCAATAAACATATAAAGTATGATGTGACTATTCCTCTGTACTTTGGCTACAAAAATTGGTCAGCATCAGGGTTAGCTACACATACCATAATAAGGAAGACCCTGCTCAAGTCTTCTCACTGTGCCTAAATCAAAAGAACAAATTTCAAACAGTGCAAACAACTTTGAAAACATTCAGAGGAGGGCAGTAAGGATAATGTGTATATCTTTCAAATAATTCAAGATGAAGTGAGCTGCTCGATTTTGGTTTCTCTATAGCAATTCAAAGACTTGTTTGAGATTGTGTAACAGCATCATCCGTCACTGTGATCATAGAATCATAGAATCATAGAAATGTAGAGTTGGAAGAGACCACAGGGGCCATCCAGTCCAACCCCCTGCCATGCAGGAACACCCTCAAAGCACTCCCGACAGATGGCCATCCAGCTTCTGCTTAAAAACCTCCAAAGAAGGAGACACCACTACATTCCGAGGCAGCATATTCCACTGTCAGACAGCCCTGACTGTCAGGAAGTTCTTCCTAAGGTTCAGGTGGAATCTTCTTTCCTGCAGCTTGAATACATTGCTCCTTGTCCTGGTCTCTGGACAATATTTAAACATGGCTATCATGTCCCCTCTTAACCTTCTCTTCTGCAGACTAAACATACCCAGCTCTCTAAACCTGTCCTCATAGGGCATGTCTTCCAGGCCCTTCACCATTTTGGTCACCCTCCTCTGGACCTGCTCCAGCTTGACCATGTCCTTCTTGAATTGGGGTGCCCAGAACTGGACACAGTATTCAAGATGAGGTCTGACCAAAGCAGAGTAGAGTGGTACCAGTACCTCCCTCGATCTGGACACCATACTTGTATTGATGCAACCAAGAATCGCATTGGCTTTCTTGGCAGCCACGTCACACTGCTGACTCGTGTTCAGCTTGTGGCCTATTAAGACTCCTAGATCCCTTTCACACGTACTGCTATCCAGCCACGTGTCCCCCATCCTATATTTCTGTATTCCTTTTGTTCTACCTAAGTGTAGGACCTTACACTTCTCTCTGTTGAATTTCATTTTGTTAGCCTTAGCCCAGCTCTCCAATCCATCCAGGTCATTTTGAATTTTGATCCTGTCCTCTGGCGTATTAGCAACCCCTCCCAATTTGGTGTCATCTGCAGATTTGATGAGCATGCCCTCTATTCCTTCATCCAAGTCGTTGATGAAGATATTGAACAGCACTGGGCCCAGGACAGAACCCTGTGGCACCCCGCTAGTCACTTCTCTCCAGGATGAAAAGCAGCCATTGGTGAGCACCCTTTGGGAACAGTCAGTCAACCAGTTACAGATCCACCTGACAGTAGCCCTGTCCAGCCCACATTTTACTAGCTTCTTTGCAAGAATGTGATGGGGAACTTTGTCAAAGGCCTTACTGAAATCGAGATATGCTACATCCACAGCATTCCCTTCATCTATCAAGCTAGTAACTCTATCATAAAAAGAGATAAGATTAGTCTGGCATGACTTATTTTTGAGAAATCCATGTTGACTTATTGTGATTACCGCATTGCTTTCTAAGTGATTAGAAACTGACTGCTTAATGATCTGCTCCAGGATCTTTCCGGGTACTGATGTCAGGCTGACTGGGCGATAATTGGGTCCTCTTTTTTTCCCTTCTTGAAGATGGGGACAACATTTACCCTCCTCCAGTCTGCTGGAACTTCTCCTGTCCTCCAAGATTTCTCAAAGATTTATAGCAAGCGGTTCTGAAATGACCTCTGCCAGTTCTTTTAATATCCTAGGATGCAATTCATCTGGCCCTGGAGACTTGAATTCATCCAGTGTGGCCAGGTATTCCTGTACCACCTCTCTACCTATTATGTGCCGCATTTCCCCTGCTTCCTCACCTGCTCCCCAAGTGCTTGTATCCTTCTGGGAAAAAACTGAGACAAAGAAGGTGTTAAGTAGTTCTGCCTTTTCTCTTCCCCCTGTTAGTAACTCGCATCTTCTCTGCGCAGCGACTCTATTGTCTCCTTCTTTTTCCTTTTGCTGTGGACATATTTAAAAAAGCCCTTTTTATTGTTTTTAATGTCTCTGGCCAGCCTAAGTTCATTCTGTGCTTTAGCATTTCTGACCCTCTCCCTACATCTCCTGGTTACTTGCTTAAATTCTTCTTTGGTAGTTTCGCTCTTCTTCCATTTCCATTTGTGATCCATTTGTGGATGTCATCTTAATTCTCACATCATCTTTAAATTACGCAAGCTGAAGTGAATTGTTTTCAAGGGCTTTCAGGTGCAGTGAGCAAGTAATTTGGTGAAGTGCAGCGGCATGGTTGCTTATGGATGTGCGCCTACATGACTAGCATCTTCGCAGGTATCTGCACCCTGGGAGGCTGGAAATATATTTTGTAACCACCCACAGAGAACAACCATTCCTACCACTTTTTTTGTCTTGCAAACTGGCATGTACAGATCAGTTTAGATCTAGATTCTCCTAATGAAGAGAAGGATTTTTCATCTTAAATTTTGATTACTTATAGTACTGTAAAACATTTTCCCAATAGAGATGCCCCAGCAGTTGAAGAGGAAGTTAGGAAGAAAACTGTGAACTTTGACATAAAGTCAGTTGCCATCAACGTTATGAAACTTCAAAGATGTCTTCAATAAAATTAAAAAAGCAAGTAAGCCCATATACAAACAACAGAGCAGTGTGAGCTATTAGGGTAAAATAGTACTACTATAAATTCTAGGGAAAGTTAAGATTGAACAATTATCTCGTCCAGCAATTGAGATAATGAACTTGTTAAAAAGATCTTTATTAATAATTTCTAAAAACACTAAAATTCTACAAATGTTCTTCATAAGGAAAATAAAAACACAAAGGATTATATTCCTGTAAACAAGCCAGTAAAATCTAGGCTAGACTATGCTACTGTTAGGTGGATTTGTAACTGGATGACCAACCAAACACAAAGGGTGCTCATCAATGGTTCCTCTTCATCCTGGAGACAAGTGACTAGTGGAGTGCTACTGGGTTCCATCCTGGGCCCAGTGCTGTTCAACATCTTTATCAATGACTTGGGTGATACAGTAGAGGGCATCAAATTTGCTAAATAGGAGGGGTGGCTAAGACCACAGAGGACAGGATGAGAATTCAAAATGACCTTAGCAGATTAGAGAGCTAGATCAAAACTAACAAAATAAATTTCAGCAGGGAGAAATGTAAGATACTACACCTGGACAGAATAAACTAAAATGCATAGATACAAGGCGGGTGACTCCTGGCTTGACCACAGCACAAGTGAAAGAAATCTAAGAGTCTTAGTCGACCACTAGCTGATCATGAGTCAGCAGTGTGACATGTCAGCTAAAAAAGCCAGTACAAATGTAGGCTGAATCAATAGGAGTACTGTGTCAAGGGAAATAATAGTCCCACTCTATTCTACTTTGGTCAAACCACTCCTACAATACTATGTCCAGTTCTGGGCACCCCACTTCAAGAAGGATATTAACAAGCTGGAACGTGTCCAGTGGTGGGCGACCAAAATGGTAAAAGGTTTAGAAGCCATGTACTAGGAAGAGTAGCTTAGGGAGCTGGGTGTGTTTAGCCTGGAGAAGAGGTGGCATAATAGCTATGTTTAAATATTTGAAGAGATGTCGTATGGAAAATGGAGCAAGACTGTTTTCTGCTGCTTCAGAAACTAGGGCACAGAGCAGTGGCTTCAAACGTCAGGAAAAGAGATTTCCTCTAAATATTACAATGAACTTCCTGACAGTAAGAGCAGTTCAGTAGAGGAATACACTGCCTCAAAGTGTGGTGGAGCCTCCTTCTTTGGAGGTTTTTAAAAAGAGTCTAGGTGGTCATCTGTTGGGAACACTTTGATGGTATATTCCTGTATGGCAGGGAGTTGGACTCAGTGGCTCTTGCGCTCTCTTCAGCTCTCTGATTCTATAGCAGTCAGACCGATTCAAACCTCTCAAAGATAGTATCCAACATTCATCTTTTTTCCTTCTCCAATTTGTGCTATCCCCCCAAAAAAAGAAAATGAACTTTTTTTTCTACCGAAAGTTAACATATTGAGCATGATATCTCAATATTGGTTTCTGTTACATTTAATTGCATATTGCTTTTCTGTAATAAATGCATGACAAATGATGTTAATACTAAGTTAATACTTAATACTAAGTGCTACTTGCTGACTTGATTACCTAATATTTTTGCTAGTTAGAACTATATAGATCTAGTTAATATTATATTATAATATTATATGGCATCACTAAATTCAAATATTTCTATACCATTTTAGATTGTAAAATCCTTTACAGCATTTATTAACCAAGTCCAGTTTTCATTATCTTGACCACCATGTGAACTTCAAGTGGAACCTCTGTAAGTTGATTCAATAAAATGTAGATTGCAGCCCCACTTATTTTTAAAAGAAGTGATACCCAGCGTTGTAGCAATTTGCCTTTCCCCTGCAACACCCTTTATTGATGCCCCTACACAAACATTTACAGTGTAGCATCATTTACAGTTTTAGTGATTTCTCCCCTCCTGCTCCACCCCTGTAAGACAGCCCACAGTGTTCAGTAGCCTCCCTCATCTTTTTTTTTCTTAAGGAAAACATGGAGCTAAAGGTAGAAGGATGATAAGGAAGAGTTATGCTTAAATCTGTTTTTTCCTTTCATTCGTGCAACACTGGATATTGCCCAAAAGCTTTAGCTAAACAACTGAACAAGAAATGAAAGCAATATAATTAATAAGTCTTTACAAAATATTGTATCTGAAGCTGAAAACTTCTCAGCTGCATATTTGTTTCAAACTTTGCTGTCTTGCATGCCACAGTGTCTGATTTCTAACCTCTGACTGTGGCATAATGTGACTGGTTTCTCTGTAGTGCTGTGAGTATATGCATTTATGTATACATACGGTGGTTTTTCTGAGAATGAGATAAACTTGTGAAGCATTTGTTTAACATGAAGTGTGAGTGAGAGTCTGATGTATAAGCTGAAGGGAATTGACTCTTGCACCCTTAGCTTACTAGTTCTTATTTACCAAAGGATGTAGCTGCTTAGCTTTAAGATGAAAACTATTACACCCACAAAAAAAAATAGTAAATAAGGGTTTGACTTACATGCAGGGACATTTTTACTTTCATCTCAGACCTCTTATAAAGTCATTACTCTCTTCTTTGGTACAAGCTTTAATCTTTTCCAGGTGTTTCTACTAGAAAGCATTTCATAGAAATACATCTCAAAAGGTAGTTGCTTTTGGACAGCAGAACTGCATATGCTGCTTGACCTATTCTGCTTTTAATTCTTAACCATATTGCTGAATAAATAGTAACTCACTCTCACTTTCAAGTTACAGAAATATTAATACTTTTGTTTAAGTTGACTTTGGAGGTTGTGAGCAGCATAGAATCCAGCAAAGGATTTTACTTCACAAAATAGTAGTTCCAGACTGATGACCAAAGTGGGGGGAAAGGGAATACCAGATTGGGTACAACAACAAAGTGAAGATAAATTAGGTAAGATGAAGAGGAGAGGAGAGGAATGGCCAAATTTCAGCCATTGTACCTTTGGAGGTTTTTTGGGAGGTTACCAAAGCAAGTAAATTCAGAATGTTGCTGTATCTTCTGACAAAAATACAAATAATTGAATTCCAAACTCCAGATAGGCAGTAAATTTACCAGGTATGTGTGTGTGAGAGAGAGTCTGAAGGTTTCTGACATGAAATCCAGGACTGTAGTGGAAGGAAATAAAAAATACAAAAGGAAATACAAAAAATAGTGAAAGCTGGTGGAGCAGGCTAGGACATGGAGACAGGGCGATGGAACCATTAAAGGAAGAGAAGGGCTGCCAGAAAAAGCTTTTGATGGAGGATATAAAGAGAAGAGGAGGAGGAGAATAGCAAGGGGGTTGGGGAAGTTGAGTGAGAAAGATTTTGACACATAAAGAAGAAAATAACAAATAATCAAAAGATGTAGATTGATAGTATGAGTTTATATCAGCCTTCACCAACATGATGTTCCAGATGTTTAGGATTACAACATTCTCCCCCCACCCCACACACCATTAGCCCCAACCAGTGTGACCAATGACAGAGTTGCAGTCTGAAGCATTTGGAGGTGAAGGAGGGCTAGTTGATATTTTCTCTGTTATCTAAGACTAGGGTTTCTTTTTCTCCTCTTCCATCAGATCTGTGAATTGCATTCTTTGACTGAGTGTTTGATGGTGACTGCTTATTCTAGAAAATAGTCTTCTCTCACCAGTGAAAGCCAAAGATGTTTCTGGAGATTTCCTTTCAGACTTCCCCTTTCTCCAGTCATCACACATTTCCCTGGCTGAGCATAAATAACAGCTTTTAATTTCTCCATCCAAGGGAGAAACAAGCAGCTAACTTTCTTCTTTGTTCTCATTTGGACTTGAAATGGTTTGGCCTTTGAAACCTTCCAGGTTGATAATTACTATAGTGTTGTTGTGATCCTAAGGAAATAATGGTAGGAGAGGGGAAGGTAAAGTGATTTAAGCGTCTTCAACTATTCCAATGATCTGTCAGAATTATTTTTTTTATTTGAAAATTGTACTTGCACTGATCAGCACGAGTGATAGCTGTCTGATGTTTTAATTCCCCTGTTTCCCAAAAACAGTTATGTTCAAGAGTATGACTCCTTTTAGTGTTACTCCTTATGTAATGAAAGATGATGAAGGCTTATTTCGTTCTATTACATTGTGTCTCCAAAGGTCTGCCTTTGGAGGGCAATTGAAGTATATTTTAGCAATGCTGGCTGAATGCAGGGTCCAGGCTGAAAATAGCTTTAATGCCATAGAATGCAACTAGCATTCTCATTCAATAGCTGAAATATTGAGAAGAATGATTATTTCCTTTATTATCAGTTGTTCTTTCTGGTTTCCCTGTTGCTATTCTTGTCACGTAACTGGAATTTTGCTGCTTTTCATTGTTTTATATGTAGCAATATATTTTAAATAATTCCATCTTTCTGAACCATACACCTTCTAGCTAAGCCTATAGGTTAGGTCCACATTAAGATCTAGCATCTTCTCTCCTCTAGCACTCCTTCCATCCCCCCCTTCCATGCTCCACAGAGGGTTAGTGGCCCCTACTGAAAGGGATGAGCTCTAGTGTGGGGAAGAGGGTTCTTCTCCCCACAGAAAAATGTTGGGGAAGGGGACATTCCATGAATGGAGTTCTTTCATGGAGAAAGTGGATCTGGCCAGGGTAGTGCATGCCTTGGTTACAAGAACCAAGTAGAACTTTAAGATCATCCAGAGGGGCCCTTCTGTCTGCCCCATCACCCTTCTCAGGTGCATTTCATGGGAAGAAGGGAGAGGATGTTTTTGCTGGCTACTCTCAGATTTTGGAACTCCCTCCCTAGAGAGGTCAGGATGGCCCTGTCCTTGCTTTCCTTCTGACAACAGGTTAAGACATTTTTGTGCCTTCAGGCTTTTATAAAATGACTTGGTTTGAGGTCTTGATGCCATGTGAGTCTGTTTTAAGGTGGGTATAGTTTTTAAATGTATTTAATATCTTTAATATGTAATGTTTTAACTTTAGCTGTTTTTCTTTAAATGTTATATTTATATGTTCATGCATTTTTTAATTTGTACTGTTTTAATGTTCTTAGCCACTTTGAGTCCCGCGGTCTGGAGAAAGAGGGGATATAAATAAATAAAATAATAATTTGTGGAAACAAAATTCTGGATCCAGTCTCATGGCTCTGAATCAATAGACCTACTCACTGGCCTTGAGATAATATTAATTTATTGAGGTACCTTAGGAGACGAAATAACATCCTTAAGTTTTTAACTAAGAAATCCAAAGTCATATCCCAATTGTTTACATAATCAGCCTTCAGAATTATACCATGTTTGTTACATTATGGTCCAACAGAACAATAGATTTGGGAATGTTTCCTACCATATATCCTCAAACCCTTGTCCCCAGAATCCTAGTGCAATACTGAAACAATCGTGCCACGCTGGACCTGCTACTGTGTAAAAGGAACAGAAGTTCTGGCTGTGTGGATATCACAGGCTACCTCTTGTCTGTGGATGCCTGATTTGAGGAAAGCAGATCCTGGAGTAAGATGAACTGTGTTAAAGTGGCACTTTCCCCTTAAAGTTTCAGGAACTTTTCTGGATTTGATTCTGTACCTCACCAAATAGAAGCAAATATTTTAGATCTTCTGGGTTTCAGAAACGCTTAGAATGGTGTGGTTGTTGCAGTTCTCTTGGGTGATGATACAAATACTACAAAAGTATTTTAGGAGTCTTGGTGGTCTTAATTTTATATTGAGCACCAACTCTGCCTCTTTTTGTTTTTTTAATTTTTTATATATTTTTATTAAAGTTTTACACAAAATAACTCCCCCCTGCTTCCGAACATCATTTTTCCAGTTGAGTTTGTGTTTACATCCCATTTATACATTTTTTCTATTCTACATTATTACTTTTGACCTTATTACATTCAGCTTATGCTTATTCTATAACATTCTTAATTTTCATTTCCATCATTACCAACACTCTTTCTTTATTTCTTTTCCTCATTCCTTTATCCAATTCAAAACTTCTTGCTATTCTCTTTCAAAGTTCTGGATTGGTTTATTTTTAAGTGAAAAAGCCAACCTTTCTATCTCTACCATATCCAGAACTTTTAATTTCCATTCTTTTATATCAATATAATTTCCTTCTTTCCAATGTTGCGCATATGTCATTCTTGCTGCAGTTACAACACATAACAATGTTTTCTGGTGAAATCTTATTTTTCTTTGTTGCCCTAACATATTCAACAAATAAAATTCTGGTTTCTTTTCAAAGTTTAAATTATACATTCTCTGAATTTCATCATGTATTTCCTTCCAAAATTTCTTTGCAACCTTACAAGTCCACCACATATGAAAAAAAGACCCCTCTTTTTCATCACACTTCCAACATTTTCCATTCCCATTTTTTATTATTTTTTTCAACCTTACAGGTATATGTACCATCTATGTAACATTTTATAAAAATTTTCCCTTAAATTCAAACTTGGTGTAAATTTTATATCTGTTTTCCATGCCCTCACCCATGTATCCAACTCAATTGAGTGTCCAATATTTTGCACCCACAACTCTCCCTCTTTTTGGACCATTTTTTTAGGTCTTGAGAGTTAACAGAATGTCAAAATGTATGGCTCTTCTTGCCCTTTAGTGACAAAGAGGCTAAGATAATTTATAACAGGGAAGTATCCTTTTTTTATATACAAAACACCTGCCTAAGATGGTTTATAGAGTCTATAACATAGTTTATTTGCCTGATCATTTGTAGAATTTTGTGTTACGTTGAGTTGGTTCGTACATGCATACTCCTAACTTGATTTTTCTACAGTTGATCACTATATCTAATCAGTCTCCTTTTAAAAGATCAATGATACAGGAAACTTGCTCTTGCTCTTGTTTCTTGTCCCCTTTGCGTTTATGTCCTTGTCTGTTTTCTTTTGTTATTGCAAGAGTCTCTCAGTTCAAAACTTTGAATGTTAGGTAACCCATTGGAAGCTTTCTTGGTAAGATATGGAAAATAAACATTTCAGATGTATGCATTTTCTTAAAACATTGTCTTTGCTTTCTTACTTTCATGCTGCTCACTGATGTCTACTAGAATTTACACCTGATACTGTAGCTTGCCTACCAGTAGTATCCCAATCATGCTATGTGTCCTGCATGGACAATAACTCACTTTTCTTGGATTGTACTGAATTTTGAAACAGAAAGCAGCAGGCTATATGACCAATATCCTTTGGGATGCCACTAATACTCTGTATAAGTGGTTCTCTCTCCTGTGCCTCCTTTACTTACCTAACATAAAATGAGGATCATTTGTTTTTCTCTGTAAAATCTTGGCAGAGTATCATAGTAGCAGTTTGTCCAAAAATTCATTGTTATTCGTTTCACTGTTGTTAACAGATTTGCCCTATTGCTCACTGAGATAGTTACACAATGGAGAGAGTTTTATAAATTACTTTACCAGTATATGTTTTGCATACAAAAACATACTTGTATTCAAACATGTATTCAGGCATACAGAATGAATGGGAAACTTCTCCAAATCTGAAAAAATACAGTAACAGCAGTAGCCAGTGGCTTAGATCCAGTATCAGGCAAGCTTACTACTGCTTGCTCTTCTTACAGGTTGGGGTTTCTCTATAGCAGGGCTTTCCGAACAGTGTGTCGTGACACATTAGTGTATCACCTGTAGTATGTTGGTGTGTTACCTCTCTAGCCAAGAAGGAGCCCCCACCCGAGCCTGGCCCGTTGCCCTCGCTGGGGCCTTTCCCGGGCAAGAACGATGGCAGTGGGCAAGGACTGGATGGGAGGGGGCTGCCTTTCCCTCTGCCATCGCTCTCGCTGGGGCCTTTCCTGGTAAGGGCAACAGGATTGGGGGGCTGCCTTTCCCCACCCTAGATAGGCCTCCAGATACCTCTGGTTTGCTAGTAACTGTGTCGTGAAATGATACATGTCGAAAAAGTGTGTCACCAACACGAAAAGTTTGGAAAGCTCTGCTCTATAGTGTGCTTTTGGGGCCATCAGATGTTGAAGCCAGGGGGAAGAAGAGTGACAAACCCATATGTAGCCTAATGTACCTGAAGAAGTGGCTTCAGTTTGGATATGAGAGATAAATGCATTTGGATATAAGCTATTATTTTTACAATACCAAAGCATTATAGTAACCTCATAGTGCTATAAATACCTTTTTGGACCCTGTAACTGAAGATATGGAAAGAGAGTGGCTTTCTGCCTTTCTGTCCTATGCTTTTTAAAATGTTGTTTACAATGTATTACTTGGTATAATCCATCAGCCAGCTTTAATTTCACAATCTATTCATTGTGTTTAAACAGTCCCTTTCTTGCATTAAATATTTATGGAAGTCTTTGGGCGGAATACATTAAAATGGCAGATGGGGGTCATTTAAAGCATTTTCTTGACTGAAGGCAGAGGACCCCTGTGAATTCGTAGTCTGCTTTCAAGGAAAGTTCACTATGCCAAAGGAGGCAAGAATTCCACCAATTCCCCACACTGTGATTTCAGAAAGCAGCAACTGCCTGCAATCTTCATGCTTCAGCACCTTTCATTCCAGAATCGTTTGGAAATGCAATGGAGATAGGTGAACAAAAACATTTTTTCAGTTGTGCTGCTTATTAATAATGTAGACAACCTGAGAGTTTTCCACATTAAGATTACTTTACTCATTGATTTTTAACTAGTGCAAGCTAAGTGGAAAATCAAGCTTTTGATATCTGCCCAATTGGGAAGTGTGTTTTGAGGAACAGGGTAGTGGTACCTTAGGCTTCCTGCTGAGTGTAATTTTTTTTCCTTCTGATGTGTGTGCAAGGGACAGCTTATCTGGAAACCAGCCGTATGGCGGAGGGGGGCAGCCTCATCTGAGAACAGCAGAAATCCAATCCAATGGCTTACAGACACACTGAATTCAACTTCACAAAATCACACGATGCCTGTATGCATACATACACACAGAGGCTGCCATACACAAATTCACATCATTCAATTTCTGTGCAGCCTTAACTCCTTTTTTTCCCTTTATGTATGTGTGCATATATATTGTATGCCACTCCACTCATCGTGGATCAAGACAGATAAATTTTAACCACATAACAATCTCATTCTATTGTTTTTGAACCATTGCAATCACCTGGAACAACATACCGTCTGAAGTATACGTGTCAGGTTTTGGTGCAACCTCAGTTCCATTACCTTGGGATCAAGAAGAGAGTCCATGCTCTAAGGAATTAGAGGTATAGCAGCAGGCAGATTGACTATACAGGATTTTGCAGATGAACACATACTTTAGGTAATAAAGACCAGAAATAAGATCAATTCTTTCAAGTCATACTCCTCTGGTAGAAATGAGACTTCATGTGGATGAAGTTGATGGTTCAGTAATGAAAGAATATGACAGTACCTGGAAAATGAATGGCTCCCTCCATGCATTTCAAGAAAGAGCAATTACTGTGCCATCTTCAAACCACTTACTGCATATTTGTCCTTTTAGTATCAGCTATGCCATACTATTTAATCAGTCCAAGTAGAAGGTCACAAAATTACCTTGTCTTGAGCAAGCATTTCCTACTGCAAGAATTTAGGTGTTAGACTTCCCTCTACCCTTTCCTGCTACCAATATAAACTTGTAGTGGGAGAGAATGGGTAGAAAAGGATAGAAATGCCAAGGTGCTGCTTCAGCTTCTATTGAATCTACAGATCAGATGGGGCCAGCTGTTATGCTTTTATCTTCAGCTGAAAACCTCATGGTCAGCAAGCTTAGACATAAACTATAGATTTTTGTTGGAGAAAATGCTTTTGGAAATCTCACGTCTAAACATGACATATGGCTATTCTTTGAGTCAAAAAAAGAGTATTAGCCAACCAGTAGATTCCTCTGGCATTTTGAACCCTTTGGCCTGTGGGGTCGCTCAGGGTTCGGTCTTGTTCCCCATGCTATTTAACATCTACATGAAACCGCTGAGAGAGGTTGTGTGAAGTTTTGGGGTTTGGTGTCATCAGTACGCGGATGATGCCCAACTTTATTACTCCTTTCCACCACAAGCTAAGGAAGCTGTTTTGGTCCTAAACCAGTGCCTAAACCAGTGCTTGACAGTCCAGTAATGGACTGGATGAGGGCAAACAAATTGAAACTTAATCCAGACAAGACAGAAGTGCTCCTAGTCAGTAGAAAGGCAGATCAGGGAATAGGGATTCAGCCTGTGTTAGATGGTGTTACGCTCCCTCTGAAGATGCAGGTTCGCAGATTGGGAGTACTCCTGGATTCAACTCTGAACCTAGAAGCCCAGGTTTCAGCAGTGGCCAGGAGTGTATTTGCACAATTAAGGCTTGTACTCCAGCTGTGCCCGTTCCTTGAGATGTCAGACCTCGCCACGGTAATACATGCCTTGGTTACATCCTGGTTGGATTACAGTAACGCACTCTGTGTGGGGCTGCCTTTGAAGAGTGTTCAGAAACTTCAGCTGGTCCAAAGAGCTGCAGCCAGGTTGTTAACTGCAGCTGGTTTACAGGGATCTTACAACACTCATGCTGCAACAGCTCCACTGGCTGCTGATCTGTTTCTGGGCACAGTTCAGAGTGCTGGTGATGACCTTTAAAGCTCTACACAGGTCAGGTCCAGGTTATTTGATGGACCTTGTCTTCTCCTACGAACCAGCCCATGCGTTGAGACTTGCTGGAGAGGCCCTTCTCTTTGTCCCACCACCCTCACAGGTGCATTTGGTGGGAACACGGGAGAGGGCCTTCTCAGTGGCTGCCCCCAGGCTCTGGAACTCCCTGTCCAAGGAGGTTAGATTGGTACCCTCTCTGCCTACCTTCACGAAACAAGTAAAGACAGTCCTATTCCAGCAGGCATTTAATATGTAATCTGTATATAGAATGGTGCTGGTTATTTTAATTGCTATTTAGTAGCTTTTTGTATGCTGTTTTTAATATGTATTTTAACATTGTTTTAATCATAACTGATGTTTAATCTGTGTTTTAACTTTTGAATATTACAGTTTTTAATTTGCTTTTTCAAGTGTGTAAGCTGCTGTGAGTCCCCTCGGGGAGAAAAGGGGGATAGAAATGATGATGATGGTGATGATGATGATGATGATGATGATGATGATGTGTTATGGCTTGAGCCTTCAAGGACAAAACATTGCTTCCTATTAGTATTACTGCCAGAAATAGGCTTTCTGCTACAAAAGATAATGCCTTAAAGTAAGTAGTCTTAAAGAGTCTTTAAGGTGTCATGGGACGCTTTGATTTGAAAAATAACAGTACTACTTACTTCCATGTACAGAATTTTTAATAGAGTATTATATGCTGTTTGTGATCAGCTGGTGAAAGAACTCCTGTAGGAGCAATAGTAAGAGTCTTTCTTCTACAAGGGACACACTTTTTAAAAATAATTTAACTATACTCCAGATATTGTTGCTGAGAGGAAGTAATGTATTCACTTCCAGAATCTTCAGGCTTTGTAAATAACGGACTGAGTGCCTCAGGCAAAGAGATTTACTGATGCAGTGAGATAGAAGTAATTAAGAAACTTGTAGACTGATGGGTAATTAAATCCATTGGAAGCATTTTGTACCTAATTGCTATGCTCTAATCACAGCTTGCTTTCTATTTGTCAAGGTAAATGTATATAATTACAGAGTTTCCTTTTTTTTTCATCTAAAATTATGCCAGTTGGGTGAAATTCATTTTGTGGTGTTGTGGCAAGAGCACTTTGACTCTGCATTCTGATATTACATTTTACCTGAATACAGCAATGAAATAGTCAACATTCAAGATGACTTTGCAGTGTAGGGCCTCAATCCAGTGTGAGTACTGGCAGTAGTGTCAGGATTTTAGACTCTTCCCACCCCTTGCAGAACTCTCTAAAACAAACAGTCAGAAATGGTGTGGGGATTTCCTAGCTATGCTGAGCAGATTTATTGAGGGTTTTTTTGGATGTGTAGAGGGCTGCAGGAGAGAGAGGATTGTTCCCCTTTTGCTTATACTTGCAGAAGCTGCTTCAGCATACAGCTTTCTCCTCCTCCTCTTCCTCTTCCTTCTGTCTTTTTCTCAGAACTGGGGCTCAGATATATAAACAGTTATAGTTAAAATATACAAGGGATCAACATCAAAATGAGAATTAAACTATCAATAACATTAGAAACAATTGAAACATGCAGTGTGAAAAAAATAAAAAGCTGTTTAAAAACAATAGAGATACAAACTGTACACAAGTCCATTCTTAAAAACTTTTAGTTCCCAAAAGCCAGTTGGAATATTTTTTTTAAAAAAGTATTTGCATGCCAACAGGCAACAAGGAAGGAGCCATTTTAACCTCCCAAGGAAGGGAATTCCAGAGCCTAGGAACAGCCATCAAGAAATCCTTACATCATGTTCCTCCAGACATTCTGGGAAAGTGGTGAAACTGAAAGAAGGGCTTCTCTTTGGGATCTCAAGGCTGACACAGAAATGATAATGGTCTTTCAGATGATTTGGAACTAAGCCATGTTTGGCTTTATAGTAGTTTTTAACCTGGGGTCTGCAGAGCCCTCACAGGGGGTCCATAAAGCTCTGCTGCTGGATACCCACAGCAGAACCAGGAATAGGGACGCGGCAGCTGCGGGGTGAAGGTGCTGAAATTGCTCCCTCTTTTGCAAAGGAGAAAGCAGTTTGGGCGCATGCACATATCTGCCGCTGTGTCCCTTTCATCAGGAACATGACAACAGGGGGTGTGGGCACTGAGGGACACAGTGGCAGGTGTGCGCATGTACCCAAACAGCTTCCTTGTTTGCAAACAAAGGAGCATTTTCGGTGCCCACACCACCACCAATACCCCTGCTGCCACATCCCTGACAAATGGGACGTGGTGACAGGCATTTGCACATGCCCAAACCTTGACTCAAAGTTTGAATTCCCACTTGGCCATGGAAACCCACTAGATGACCTCAGGCAATTCACATTCTTTCAGCCTCAGAGAAAGGCAAAGACAAAAATCTTATCAAGAAAATCCCCATGATATCCCTTATGATCATCTTAAATCAGTTTTTAAAAGAGAGAGATGTGATGGCTAGGAAGAACTTCCCCCTGCCAGCAGCCAGTTTGCTGTTCTGTGCCTTCAAGTTACTTCTGATTTATGGTGACCTCAGGTGAACCTATTACAAAGCTTTTGGGTAAGATTTGTTCAGAAGGGCTTTGCTTTTGCCTTCCTCTGAAGCTGAGAGAATGTTACTTGCCCAAGGTCACCCTGTGTCTGACTGGAGATTTGAATCCTAGTCTCCAGAAGCCATAAATAAATAAATATTTGAAATCTAAATTTAAATATTTAAATATTGAGCTAAGTCTTGGGGGTCTCTGGCAACAAATTGTAAATATGGGGGGTCCCTGGTAAAGAATAGGTTAAGAACCATTGTTATAGATCGTAACCAACATCAACTCAGCTTCAAATGCCTTACCCTGGCTCACTGTCAGCCTGCCTTTACCCTGATGACACCAAGAATTCAACCTAAAGGCTAGGAACCCTTCTTTTCAAATCAAGAGAGTAAATTAGAGTACGCATGTTTTATGTTCATGTTCATTCTATAGATTAGTTGGTTTGAGGTTTTCTTAAATTCAATAATGTAAACTCCTTGTTTTCTTGCTTTTCATTTTTGAACTTGGGGGTACCCATACCCAGAATTTATGCTTTAAAAAGCTCTTTCCTAAGAGCTAGACCCACAGATGTTATCTTCCCATATTACAACTTTAGATCTTCTGTGTGTATTTGTTTAGCTTTCACACATTCACTGGAACTGCCAGCCTTGACATTCCTGCATTTTGCCACCAGTATTCTTCATCAAGACCAGCCAATTCATCTTCAAGAGCATCATCCAGATTGCAGTTACTTCTTGGACATTTACTTTGATGATCCTATGAGTTCAGCCTCAATAAAGCCTCAGGACTCTGAGTTTGCTTCTCCGGTCCAAATATCCAAATATCCCCAATCCAATGATCTGAGTAAATTGCCTGATTCCCTGGCTAGGTTTCCTGATTGGTACTTTGGACCCTGCATTCATGCCATCTGGAGTTGCACTTGCTGTCAACCTTTCCTAATATTTTTGTTCTTCCTGAATGATTTAATAGATTATTATATGCTGTTTGTAATCATTTGCATCCTGGGACCCTTCTACACTATAAAATTATAGCACTATTATTTTGTTTTAACTGCCATGGCGCCATGTGATGGAACCCTGGCTTTTGTAGTTTAAGGAGAGATATTTAGAATTCTCAGCCAGAGAATGCCCCCCTAAATTACAAACGGCAGGATTCCATAGGATGCAACCTAGGCAATTAAAGTAGAGCCATAGAATTATTTAGTCCTAAAGAACCATAGGTTCTTGATTGTCCAGAGCCACATTCCTGGTGAGGCCCAAAATTTGGTGTGGATGACTTTTTCCTGCAGTTTGGGGAGGCAGTCCTTCATGCTGGGATCTGGCTTCTTCCTTATGCTTTACAAGTAGGGCTTGCAATCTGTCAGTCATCCTAACCACCCTGAGAGGGAGGGCCAGTGCCATCTTCCCAGTTCTGTCCCACCTCAGCTCAGGATAGGGCTGTCAGCACTCTTGCTAAAATTGGATTTGTCTATTTTTCTGTGCATTCATACTTAGCTTTATCCCTAATGGAGATAGGGAGTCAAATGTCCACAGCTCAGGATTCTTCTCCGACAAGGAGTCAGTTGTTGGCTGCATGACTGGCAAGGACATGCCAAAAGAATGGACTGCCTGGCCCTTTCTGAGGAGCCAGGCAGTCCAGGAGTCAGGTCCTGTTGGTTCTGCTGTAGCGGCTGACAAAGGCAGCGTGGGTGCTCCTACTGAGACAGCCCATGTGAGAGAACAGATTAGCATGGTTGGGGCCGCACAGGTAAGTCTGGCAAACATTCCCACTTCCCTACTCATCTCATTATTTTTTTTATAAATATTTTTATTAAAATTTCTGAAAAAGATATAAAATGGGAACATTTCTTCTAAATGTCCCCCCCCCAACTCCCGTAACAAATTTTCTTCTCCAGTTTTGCCCAGCTGAATGAAACAAAAGGTAGAATATAATACAGTACAATACAAGGAGTCCTCTCCACTATACATAAAATCTTTGGCATAACAATCGTAGTTTGTCTTTCAACCAGTCAATACATTTTACCTTTTTTTATCCAATTATATCATTATAATCATTAGATTTACAATTGAAGCCACTCTTTTATTTTGCTCCATTCTCTGTCAAATTGTTGAATAGATTTGTTCTTTAATGCATTTGTCAATTTTTCCATCTCCATCATATCCATAACCTTTAATTTCCATTCATTTAAATTTATTTTAATATCTTGTTTCCAATGTTGAGCATAAGTTAATCTAGCTGCTGTAACTAGATATAACATTATTTTTTTATCCTAATTTCTGCCTTTGATTTTATTATATTCAATAAATATAGTTCTGGTATCATTTCAAAATTCATTTTGAATACTTTTTGAATTTCGTCATGTATTTCTTTCCAAAATTTCTTCGCCTTTTTACAAGTCCACCACATACGATAAAATGTTCCCTCTTTTTCTCCGCACTTCCAACATTTCGAATTTCCATTCTTTGTAATTTTTTGTAGTCATTCTGGCATCATATACCATCTATGCAACATTTTATAATAGTTTTCTCTTAAATTTAAATTTGATGTAAATCTTAAATCTGTTTTCCATACCATTCTCCAACTCTCAATATCTATTGAGTATCCTATGTTTTGTGACCATCTCACAATCATTTCTTTAATTTCTTCCTGTTCCATTTCTCTTTGTAATAATAATTTATAAAGTTTGGATATTCTTTTCTTTTGATCTTCTTTCATGAGTACATCCAGTTCATTTTCCTTCTTCTCAAATCCAAATAATTTTAGGCCCATTTTGTATCTTTCTGTCAGTTGTCTCCAAGGAAACCAATTCATTTCATGCCCAGCTTCCTTCATTCCTTCCAGCGTTTTCATTCTTGGTTTGTTTCGATCCCAGATAAATATGTCCTGGTATGTCAGCATTTTCCCTTCTTTTGTTGGGGAAATTTTAAAAGCTTCTTGTGATTATGTCCAAGTCGGGAGGCTTGAATAAAATCTTAAGTATAATTGTTGCCATACTTTTTAATAAAGTCTTACGGATGCAATGGTTATTAAATTCTTTGTTAACCGCTGGTTTATTATAACACAAGTAACCATGCTATCTGAATCTATTCTCATGTTCTTCTAAGTCTTTTATTGATGATGATTTTTGTAGTGGTTTCCAGTTTTGAATCCATTATAAGCAACATGCTTGGTAATATATTTTCAAGGATGGTAAATCCAATCCCTCTCTTTCTTTAGTGTCCTGTAATGTTTTGAATCTTATTCTTGGCCTTTTACCTAGCCATGTAAATTTTGATATTTCCTTTTCCCAGTCTTTAAATATTTTTCCATTTGCAATTCTTGGCAAATTTTGAAATAGGAACATCATTTTTGGTAATAATGTCATTTTAAAAGCATTTATCCTTCCCAAGAAAGATAGATTCAATTTGCTCCATTTCTCCATTTCTTTTTTCAGTTCTTTCCAGACCATTTCATAATTATTTCGGAACAATTCTTGATTCTTCTTTGTTACATGAATTCCCAAGTATTTTATCTTATTAGAGGATTGGAAACCTGATCTTTCGTCTAATTCAAGTTGTTCCTTTTTCAACATATTCATAGTCAACATCATTGTCTTCTTTTTGTTTATTCTATATCCAGCTGCCTTTCCAAGTTCTATAAGGCACTCTTGCAATTTCTGCATTGATTCTCTTGGTTCTTCCAAAAAAATAATTACGTTGTCTGCGAAATCTCTCAGTTTTATTTCTTTTCTCTTTATCTTCAAGCCTTTTATCTCCTGTTCCTCTTTTATCTTCATAATCAGAACATTCAAAGCCACAATAAATAGTAATGGTGATAACAGACATCTTTGTCTTACTCCTTTTGTTATATCAAATTTTCCTGTTGTGTCTCCGTTAATCACCGGTCTTGCTGATTGGTCTTGGTATATCTTTTCAATCCATTTACAAAAGACATCTCCAAAATTGCTTTCTCTTAATATCCGTTGTAGAAATTTCCATGATATATTATCAAACACTTTCTCTGCGTCCAAGAAAATCATTGCTGATTTTTTTCCTGGGCTTTTGTCATAATACTCTGTTGCATCTAACAATATTCTCACGTTGTCTTTCATATTTCTGCCTGGTATAAACCCGACCTGCTCTTCTTGAATTTTTTCTTGCAATACCTTTTTTAATCATCTTGCCAGCACTGTTGCAAAGATTTTATCATCCACATTCAATAAATAAATTGGTCTGTAATTCTTCTCTCTTTTATCTTTTCCTTCTTTGGGTATCACTACTATGTTTGATGCTCCCCATGTTTCTGGTTTTCCCTCTTCCATCAACTTTGCTATTGTAGCTTGTAATGGTCTTATTAATTCTTTTGAAAGTCTTTTATAATATAATGGTATAAATCTATTCAGTCCTGGAGCTTTGTCTACTTTCAAATCTTTGATGACTTCTTCCAATTCCTTACATGTAACAGGTTCATTCGGTTGTTTCTGAGCTTGGTCTGATAGTTTCGTATCCTTTCAGTATTTTATTATGTCTCTTTCTTGTTGTTGAGGGGATTTATTTTCTTGAAATAAATTCAAAAAATACTTCTCAAATGTCTGTTTAATTTTCTCCTGTTGAGTAAGCAGGACTTCACTTCTCTTATTTCTGCAATCACATTGCTTTCTTTCTTCTTTTTTATCCTGTAAGCCAGCCACTTCCCAATTTTGTTTTCTTCTTCAAATTCTGTTTGTTTCATATATTTCATTTTTTTCTCTGTCTCTTCTGTTGTTAAGGATTTTCCTTAAATTCTTTTTCTTTATCTTGAAGTTTTTTCAATAAATTCTGGTATTTTTCATCTCTTTTCTTATTTTGTTATCGTCATTGGATAAAAAATCCTCTCATCACTGCTTTAGACGCGTCCCAAGCTGTTTTCGTCTGAGTCTCTTGTCTTGTATTTTCTTTAAAATATCTATCCAATGTCTCTTTAGCGTTTTTTGTAATGTCTTCATCGTTCATTAAGTTGCCATTGAAACTGTTTAATATTGTCTCTCATTTGTAACATCACCAGATAGTGATCTGATATTACTTTGGGTAAAATTTCCATCTGTTGTACTTCTGCTAATAGAGTTTTTGACAATAAGATCATATAAATACCGGACCAAGTTTGATGCGGATCTGAGAAGAATGTGGAATCTTTGGTATTTGGGTGGTTATATCTCCAAGCATCCATTACAGCCAAATCTTCACATAATTCGAAGAAATTTTGGGGTAGTTTACCTTTCTTTTCTTTTTGCTCTTTCCCTTTCACCACTGTTTTATCCAATTTTACATCTTGGACTCCATTCCAATCTCCCATTAAAATCCATTCTGCATATTCATATGCTTGCAGGTTGTCTCAGAGTTTTTTTATAAAATTCTGCTTTGTTCTCATTTGGCACATAAATTCCTATTAACATAATTTTTTCCCCATTTTTTTTGAATCTCAATTCCCAAAATTCTCCCTTCTTTATCTTTGAAGATTTCTTTAGCTTGGATCTCTTTTTTCACATAGATTGCTATTCCTTTTTTTTTCTTTGTGTATAAGGATGTAAAACATTATCCTAATTTATTTTTTCTCAAATATTTTTCATGGTTCACCTCTATGTGAGTTTCCTGTAAAACAATAATTTGAACTTTTAATCTTTCTAGATGATGGAAGATTTGCCTTCTTTTCGCCTGTGAGTTTATACCATCCACGTTCCAGGAGATTAGCTTCATTTTCTTTTTTCTACTTCCCTTTTTTCTTCTTTTCTTCTATTTCTACCATTTGTGTCTCTTCTTCTGACGCTTGGCTAGAATCTTCAACTGATGTTGCTTCTCTTGATTGGTATTCTGGTTTCTTGCTTATCTCTTCTTCTGTCGTCTTATCTGTCTTAAAATGTTCTTCTTGAAAGTCTTGTGCTTCTTCAACTGAGGTAATCCTTACTTTCTTGTTTTCATAGAAAAAGGAGATTCCCTCAGGTAATTCCCATCTATATCTTATGTCTCTCCTCTGAAGACTCTTTGTCAAGGAAAAATATTCTCTTCTTTGTCTCAATACACTCGGTGGTATATCTTTAAATATTTTGATTTCCACATCATCCACTATCAGTTTCTCTTTGTACCTTTGCTCCATGATTAAATCTTTAATTTTTTCTCTGGTAAAATAAACCATCACGTCTCGTGGGAGCCCTCTTCTCTTTGCAATTGAGTATTCAATCCTGAATGTTTTGTCAATCTTTATGTCAAATCTCTCTCTTCTCTGGTCTATATATGGAGCTATAATGTCTATCACTTTTTGTTGTAAATTTTCATTTTTCTGCTCGTCCAAACCTCTTAATCTCAAACTTCTATTCCATTGTCTCATGTCCAGCTTCATTATAGCATCTCTGTCTTTTTTCTGCTCCTTTTTCATTTTTTCTACCAAATCTTCCAACTTTTGATTTTTTTCTCTTACTTCTTCAATTTTTGTGTCTATTGTTGTTATATCTGTTGCAAGTTTCTGTAAGTTTTTATTCAAGTTTTCTACTTCCCTCTTTGATCCTGTTTAACTTCTGTTCTTGTGGTTTTTATCTCTGTTCTTGTCGCTTTTAATTCTTCCGTCATTTCTGTTTTCATCTTCTGAATTTCTTCCAAGAGTTTCATTGTCTCCATCGTCTTAGAACCTATTGAAGCTTGTCTTTCTAATATTACAGGGTAAAGTTGCTGTTGTACTGTCTTTTTTGGTCCTCTTGCCATAACCTTTAAGCCAATCTCACTTTATATTATTAACTCTTAGTCCTTAAACCATTTTAAAATTCCTTAGTTATAATATGTCAATATCAGTGTCATCTATCAGTCAGTCACACTTTGTATCTATATATCTATAAATCAGATTATATACCAAATACCAAATATCTAATATCAATATATCAATATGTATCAATCTATAAATCAAACAATAAATGTCAGCATTTCAGTGTACATAACAGCATCTATAGATAGGAATATCAGTGTCCTCAAATATCAGTGAATATCGCTTATCACCAAGTTTCACCAGTAATCTTAATTATTATTCAGTCTCAATTCATTCTAAGTTCCTTTAATCAATACCCCTTAGGTCATTATTCTTAAACCTTAAATTTATATTTACTGTGTTTTCCACCTTCACTTCTCTTCAAGAAGCTAATCCCATTGATTTTCACGTCTCGTAGTTTCTCTTTCTTGTTACGGTCACCCAAAGTTTTGTTACCTTAGCAAAGGTTCACTTCATTTTTATAAGTTCCCCATATTTTTCTCTTCCAGAAGTTACCCTTGTTTTAAAACACAAGTCAGTTAATCTCTATGGATCCTAAAGAATAAAAGTTTAGGTTATATCACTATATCTGCCAGAGTTAACTTTTTAAAAGCAATAATTCATTATATTTATAAACAGCTTTCTCTCCAAATTTTCACTTCTCTTCCAGAAGCTAATCCATTATTATAATCCAAAGTTTGTTAAGTCTGTTAAGTGCCCTTTCAATTACAGTTCAGTTGCAGTTCTTCTTTCACTCCCATTAAGTCTCATATGAAATAGAGGGAGAGAGGGAAAAATCCATTTGTAGGTTTGAAAACCTTCGTTTCTCTTCCTAGTCCCAAAATGTGTTCCATTCAATATAGTCCACTTAGAATCACTTGTAATCCATATTATTATAGTTCATTTATAAACCACAAGCAATATTCAGGAGAGAAAGCAAAAAATCTTCATAACTCTGAATCTTCCCCCTTCTCACTTCCCGCCTCCCAGTCACTCACAGTTCTGGTCACCTTACTTTCAGTTCCACTCCCCTCTTCTCCTCTCTATGTGCTCGTCGCCATTTTCTCTCTCTGTCTTCTTCATCTGCTTAAAGTTCAAACATCCAAAACTCCCTCTCTATTTTCATCAATCCAAAGAACAAATCTCGGAAACCCAATTTCAAAAGATTTCTGAGTAGCCCTTCATCATTTCTTAACTTTGTAACTTCGCACTCTCGGAGGAAAACAATCAACCCTCAGCACGAATGGGGGGGGGGAGCTCTTCTCCCTCTAGTTTCTGCTTTCAGCCAGAGAATCAGAGGGCTCCATTTTTTTGGTATGTGCCTTCTTGTTCGTATGCTTAAAAAAAACCTTGTATATAATTTGCTACTCACAGTTCAGCTGGGATTAACTGGGTACTCGCTTCAAATCAGATTAAAAAGGTTATTTCATTGGCGCCTCTCAGAATTATCTGGCTGCTGATCCAGTGGCTTCGCTCCATCGCTGTCCCGTCTGCATTGGTGTCTCTCCTCCTCCTTCCTTCACCATCGCTGGGGCACTTTGGACTTGTGAGCTGCTCCGTTCTCCCTACCTCAAAGAGAGAAATTTGGGGAGGGGGTCACAGGAACCCCAGATGTTGTTTATGACCGGATTAGTAACGGCAGTCCAGAGCCAGCCGGCTTTGGCTGCCTGTCACGCCGACATCTTAACTGGATGTCCCTACTCATCTCATTATTAATGGTCAAGAGCTCACCTGGGAGATGTATCATTGAATTTCCCTCATAACCAAGGAGACTGTGTGTCCGGGGAACTGGAGCTGGGGTAAGTTGTTGTGAATCCATTAGTCATCCAAGATGGCGGGCGAGTTGAGTGCCATTAAAAAAAAAAGTCATGAAATGACATGTAGGCCCAGTCAACAGCTTTCTAATATTCGTTGCCCCTTTAGTGGCCACAAATGGGTTAAGCATGCCAGAAAACGTTGTCTTTCAAAGTCTTCTTCCTTCTCTCAGGAGGGGAGGGGGGATGTGTGAATGATGCATCTGTGGTGGTTCTTGTCCCTCAGAAAGTGAAAAAGGAAGACTAAATATGTCCCATCTGTCACTTCTGTTATGGATGTGGAGTCCTCTTTGTCTCCAGAGACATCTGAGAGGGAGGAAGGAGTGTTATCCCCAGAGGAACAGGAGTCTCTGCCTGACTATGTTTCTCCATGTTTGTTTGAAGCTGAACAGTTGCTGGTCCTTTGAAGGTGGAGAAGGGCTGGGGCTTGAATGCTAACAGCAAGGTTTCTGCTGTGACTGTGGAAGAGTTGACAGAAATCAGGGCTAAGGCTAAACAGAACCATTCTTTTGTTCCTTTCCCAGAGCGACTTGCAAAGTTATGCAAAGAGAGTGGACTCACCCTGGGGTAGCAAGAATAACTCCAGCTTTTGCTATGTGTTTATATTTTTGTCACCTAAGGTGATGGAGAAATTAAACCTACCCTTTATTGGTACCCCTGTGGCTGGTTTGCTGTTGGGTTTTTGTTTTCTAAAGAAGGTGATGGTGCACTTAAAAATCCAGAAGATAAAAGTCTTGATAATTTTTTGTGCAAATCTCATGAGGTATCAGCTCTTGTCACTTGAGCAGTTCCTGTGACATCGTTTGCTAGAGCATCGATTTGTTGGGCAAAAGATTTGCTTTCTTTTATTCTGAAGGAGGAGACCAAGCTTTGCCCGGGTGTTAATAAACTAACTAAGGTGTCTGCTTTTATGGCACATGCCAGGGTGGATTTTGTACAATTTGCCTCATGGGCCATGGTGACAGATGTTGCTACCAGATGCCAACTTTGGCTGAGAAATTGGAATACTGATAATAAGTCCAAAGCTAATTTGACTCAATGCCCTTTTAAGGGAGCTAAATTATTTGGTGAGGCATTGGATGAGCTGTTGATTGATTGAGACCAAAAACAGAAAACGTTACCATCTTTGGCTAAAAAAGAAGAAGAAAACCCTTCTGGTCTGGAGCTCAGTCTTTTTGTGGATTTAGAAAGGCGCTAAGACTCGATGAGTATCTTCTTCCATCTTCTTCTAACATCTTCTTGTTAGTTGAGATTATGTGTTGAGTTGGCTTATACACACAGTTTCATGCCAGTTCCAGGAGGTATTCAGACACACTCCATTTGTAGCGCTACCACTTCTGGCACAGCAGCTACTCTGGTAGAGATTTATAGGGCAGCCATTGTGGCTTCTCCTTTGTCTTTTGTTAAATACTATTGAATTGAAAATTTTTCCTCAGCAGATGTGCCCCTTATAAGCATGTTTTGCAGCAGGTTGTGTATTTGTATTGAAATAGTGCCCACTGGGATGGTGAAGTGACCACTTGTGTAGGCCTCAGCATGAAAGACTGTCTCCTCACACTGCAGGAAAACAGAATCTTGGTGCTCACCGTGAAGGTTCCTTTTCTGCAAGTTTGGGTAGGGATTCCTTCCCACCATGGTTGGTGGAGTTTTCATGTGTTCAGCCACTGATGGTATGTTCCTTTGCTTCACTGGGAGGTTGGGACTGGCCCTTCCTCTTAGCATGATTGGCAGACTGGAAGCCTACCTGTGAAGCACAAGGAAAGAGCCCTGCCCTAATATGAAAGGAACCCTCCCCACAATTTCAGAAAAGGAACCTTCACAGTAAGTACCAAAGTTCCGTCTCCCTTCTTGGATACGTTTTAAGTTCTGTGATACATCAGATAGATCAGCTTTGATGGACACCACACTCACATTTTTATCCTCATGTGGAATTATATTGTGCGGAAGGAAGGAGGAAATACGCACTTTTTTGTGTGTAAAATCATGTGCTTTTAGCCTGCTGCATATTTTAATCTATATAGCAAGATGATCAGTGCTCTAATGTTAAGAAGGAATCGAATTCTAATGGGCATTCAGATTTTTATTTCAAAATGCCCAAAATGTTTTAATGAGACATCTGAAAGCTTGCATAGTTTTTTACAGTGGGTGTTCTGAGTGGACATTTCTCCACTTTGTTCAACATTGATCACAGCTTTTGAGATTTTAAGGCCATTTCTGCACTACATTGTTATAATTCTATTATTCCACTTTCAACATCCTATGGAATCCTGGGATTTGCAGTTTAGGGAGGAGCATTTAGAATTCTCAGCCAGAGAGCTCTTTGGCCTCAGTAAACTACAAGCCCCAGAACTTCACAGGAGGCTGGAAGTGGAATAATAGCACTATAATAGTGTAGTGTAGAAATGACCTAAGTTGAGTGATGCATTAACTGAAAGCCAGCGTGGTGTAGTGGTTTAAGCATTGGAGTACGACCCTGGAGACCACATTTCAACTCCCCACTTGTCCAAGGAAACATACTGACTTACCGTGAGCACATCACACACTCTTGGCCCCAGAAAACCCTGTAATAGAGTTGCCTTTGGGTCGCCGTAAGTCAGAAACAACGTGAAGACACACACCAACAACAAAGGCATTAATTACTGGTTTTTGTTATGTAAATCAAAGCACCATTGTTAATTTTTAGGTTATATTGTTCATGTACATCCTGCATTGTGAGATTATACTTTATATTCATCGTTTCTTTCTGACTTCATTCTTCTCTCCTTCTCATTACCTTTCTGTTACCTTATGCCACTTATACCTTATACCACTAATGGACTACCAGTGACTTCTGACTTGAGTTATTCTGTGACAGTAATGAAAGGAAGATGCACTCCTTCCTTTAGTTATTCTGGTGAAATGAAATGAAGAAAGCTTAGGACAACCAGGAGTGTATTTTTGTGCGAAAAGAATGTTCTGTTCAATTCTAGTACTGAAGACAAATTCCAGGGCCCAGAAGTCTTCCTTTCTGTACCAGGTTTCCATTTGTAGATCTCAGGTTTCTATTTAAAAAAAAAAAAAGGGGAAAAGTAACAGAGTTCGAAGTTTGATCGCCTCTGTCTTATACAGGTGGTAAGCAGTTTTGTCTCTGACCTTATTAGAATGTTGATATACTTTTAACATAGTGTTGATATTATTCTGTCCCCCACTGCCACCCCAAATTAGGAATGTTTTGGAAGAAAAAAATTGGCATTGCTTAAAATGCTAAATCACACTGCCTTCCTATATTATGTAGTTAAGCTAAATATCAACTTGCCCGGTGCCATTTAGTTTTGTGTGTTTGTTTCACATGTGCACATCAGGTAGTCTAAAATGTGTCTTTTTATCTGAACTAAATGTGAAAAATCAAAGATGCTCTGCAGGTGGTCAGCAGCATGGCTAATTTGTGTTCAGGACACCACAGGTCAGCATAGGCGGCTGCTGGTTTCCAAGTTACAAATCAGAATTAGAGGCAACCAGCCAGCCAAATAACTTGAGCAAATACTGAATACAATGGGCATTGTAAGACAGGCCTAGCTACGACATAAGTGAACAGCTTAAGCACTTTGAGAATTTCTTTGCAAAATCATATGTTGCTCAGTTACTAAGATGGATTGTGCATTTCCAAAGCAAAACTTTTAATGAAAACAATCAGCTTTTTACAGATTACACTGAGTTACGATATGCATGATACCATTTCACTGAGTGACTCTGTGCTATGACTTCATGCATAGTGTTCCAGACTCTGCTTTTATTTTATTTACATTGCTTTTAATTTTATAAGTTGTCATTTGGGATTTCTTGTAATTTCAGCTGGTATACTTATAAGGATAACCTGCATACTGAATATCTAGTCATGGAGATCATTTCTACATGGGAACTTTTATAAGTTGGATGTGCCTCTGGTCTATATTTGCCATTGGTATGACGTCAGAGTAGATATAATTTGAAAACTAAACTTCTCCCAGTCTGGAAATATTGCTCAATGTGAGCTGAGCTCAGCTGTTCTGAAGAGTTTGTATTGTAGTTTATTTTGAATTCATGAGTAGCTATTTCTCCCTACCTATTTTTTTTCCATACCTTTCCAAGCAAATTTAGCCTTTCAGAGGAATTGGGAACTGATGGAGGGAAAGTAAACTGGTAATCTGAGAGGCTTTCTGGATCATACCCTGAAGAATGAATGTTCATGACTGGTATTCCTTACTGGGGTTTTGTTTTTGTTTTTTTCTGCTTTACTGGCTCAACTTATGACAGTAAGAACAAATTCATGAGCATGTTCTTCTGCAACACGCCCTTAATATCACCTCTTTTCTTTCTCTTTGCTTTGTAAGTGGGCAGACAGGCAGCAAGGGGTAAGCTCTCCAACACCTGGTCTGATCAGATCAAAGACCTATAAAGCCCAGTATCCTTTTTATACAGGGGCCAGCCAGTGCCTACGGATAAGTCAATGCGCAGGATGTGAAGGCTACAGCACCTTCCTCCTGATGCTTCCCAGCAACTGATAGACAGAGGTCTACTGCCTCTGCAGCTGCTGGGTGTCCATAATTATCATGACTGGGGGGCGGAGGGGGGACTGCTCTCCCTGAATTTGTCCAGTCCCTCTTTGAAGCTTCTACAAGCTTGTAGCCATCTTGTGGTAGTCAATGCTATAGTTTACCGAGCAGCTGGAAGTACTTTTAAAAACAATTAGCTGCAGTTGCACAGTGTTCCCATTGGTTAGTTGCTAATATAGGTTTCTCTCTCTCTCTCTCTCTCTCTTTCTTTCTTTCTTTTTTTTTCACATTAATCACAGGCAATTAAAATATTTACCCTTTAGTTACTTGGGGGTTTTGTGATTAATAAATAAATAAATTTCAGAATGTTACAGTCACCATAGCTGGAGCACTAAACATATAAATTTAAATATAAAAGCAGTTTAAATTGCAGAAATAAAATGTTAGCTGTCATTATGTTACAGTTCTAAAATAATTTAGTAATTGTTTTAAAGTTCCCAATAATTCATTATTTTTAACTAGTTATTTCTAAATCCTGTGCTTAATGATACAATGATAATGATAAGGGCTTCTTTTTCTCTGTCCTGAATCTTCCAGTATTCAGCTTCACTGGATGATAACAGTTCATATTCTGTTTGAAGGAGGAAAGCTTCTTAATTTCCCACATGCCATATACAATTTTGAGGCATCTCTATCGTGTCTTCTTTTAGTTTTTTTGGAAACTTAAAAGCCCTAATTTTTCTAACCTGTCCTGATAGGAATCTTGCTTGAACCCCCTTTTTGCCCTTTTTTTCAGCTCTACAGTATCCTTTTTTAGATGCAGTGACCACAAGTATATACAGTATCCCAAGTATGGTTCTACAGTGGATACACAGAAGGACATTGACAATTTTATTTTCAATTGCTTTTTGAATTGTGACCAGCATGGAATTTGTCTTTAAAAAAAAACCAAAACAAAACAGCAGCTGCACACTGGACTAACATTTTCATGAAAATATTCTGTGTGACTCCAATATTTATTTCTTGGTTAGGGTTCAATCCTCATATGTGTAGCATGGCTGGTGAGGATTGCTTTCGTGGGGAAATCGGCATCAGTTTACACTGGCTTACACTTTCTGGGCCTTCTTGGAAGAGTAATGCCCCCCCCCCCCACAAAAATCCTCAGAAAACAAATGAAGATGTGGGATGAGCAAGGTGTGTGTATGCTCACCCGCCATTAGTTTTCAGCTAAGTGTGAATTCAACAGAAAGGCTGGATTAAAGCATGGGCTAAGAGGAACCAGGAGAGACAGCACAAGCATTCTAGATCCGTTTCCCAAATGCCAGGTGTGTTTTTCCTCCAGCACAGTAGTTTGTTTCTGCTATGTTTTAATTTATTGTTCATGTGAGGGGAAAAGCATGAGTGAATCCACAGTTTCCATTCAGAGACAACAACCCAGAGATTTCCTGGGTATTATTGTGGACACTTTTAAATAAACGATCTTCTTCAAATCAAAAGAAATGCCCTCCTCGGTGTCTTTTTGATCTATAAATATTTGGGGGACACTTCCTGGTATGCCTTTGAATGTAATGTCCTTGCTTTTTGCCAGTGCCATAGAGATTGGGAAGTGGAGTCCTAGAGGGGAAGTCAAGTTGACAGAGATTGTACTGTTTGATGACATATTTAAGGTCATTTGTGCATTATTCACATTAAAGGGGCCTTAAGTGGAAGGAGGCATGCTGTTGGCCCCATTCCCAGAATCTTCTCAGTGTGTGGATGTTAGTAGCAGAACTGGAGAATCCATGCAATGTCAGCAGCAATTTGTACTCAAGAGCCTCCTTTTTACAACATTCTCTCCCCAAATATGCATAGTATTGTTGTTCTGATGTCACATATAACTTGCAGGTGGAGAAAATGCTAATGTGAATGGCTCCTACAACTGCTAATGCAAATTCAATGAGACTTAACACGTGAGTTAAGTCTGTGTGTCATAGTGGGAACAAAGGGCACTCAGCAGTATGAAAGCCCAGGCCTTGATCTGGCCCTGGTCTGCAGTGATCCCATAAACAAGCACATTTCTGCAGAATGCAATGCAAGAAGCTAAATAAGCATCCCTGTGTGTTCTAGGGTGGGAATGAATTTAATTTTTGGGAAATGTTATCAGGGGGCACATTCCAGGGGACAGCAGGGCCACAGACAGACAGACAACTACAAGGAACTAACTCATGGGTGAGGCATTGGAACCTTTTAAAATGGGGACAGGGAGTGATATAGCAGAAAAGGGAGCACAGACTTCTGGGGCTATAGGCTGCTGGACACAGAGGGACAAAAACAAACAGTGCCACAATTTGTATCCTTTTGTATCCCATTACACTTTGAATCCATGGCTATGCGATTGTGTTTAAATGCCCGTGGCTTTAGTATTGTCCTCCATTGGTGCTTTTGAAGAAGGGGATTGAATTCCTGAAAAGCCCATGCTAAAATAAGCCAGTTGTACTATAGGTTCCTTCTTCCCCACCCTTTCCTTTCCTTGATGAAACAAGCCAACATAGCTATCTCTTTGAAAACTGCTACAAATGAAGAGAAGAAGCATTCTTAAGTTGTCTTATGGAGATGTGCTTCCTTTCCTCTTTCACAGGGTAAATTTTACCCTTTGTAGCAATTCCCTGAGAGCTAGCATGGTGTAGTGGTTTGAGCATTGGACTATCACCCCAGAGACCATGGTTCAATTTCCTGCTTGGTCATGGAAACTCACTGGGTGACCTTGCACATGTCATACACTCTCAGCCCCATAAAAGCCCATGATAGGGTCGCTATAAGTTGGAAATGACTTGAAGGTACACAACAATGTAAATTCCCTAAACTACCAAGAAAATTGGGGAGGAGGATTTTATAGCCTATACATGAGGCTACAGAGTTGGGGAGTGCAGTTGTTTGAAGTCATCCTTAGAATTTATATGCTTAAAAAGCTATCCCTATAGCCATGTTGAGCCCCTGCCTGCCTTAAGCAAAACCATGTCCTTGGTTTTCTGAACCCTAGGGAGCAATTAAATGAGTAGGACAAAAGATTGATAAGTCCCACTAAAATTCAGTGAGATATAACGTCTGCATAAAGGAAAATAGGAAACAACCTCAGGACATCTGATTTTCTATTGGTATTCCCTTTACTGCCCTCACTTGATTCTTTTATCTGATGGTTGAGGAAACTGCTGTCCATGGGATGCATGCAGACCTCCAGGGAAATTTTTGCAGTCTCCAGATCTTCAGTGGACCACTCAAATCTGTCCATAACTCCTCATAGCAAAAAACAGGGATCCCACCACCACATCCTCCAGCTTCAAAAATCAGCTCCAAGCGGCCAAATGTAGAAACACTTGCTCTTTTATTTTCAGCTGCCCAGTGGCTGACTTTTAGGTGGAGGTGACCCAGTGGAGGAGCATGGTGAGGAAACTGTCCCCTTCAGTTGTACTACTCCTCAGTTGCCCATTCCTAATCCAAAGAGCCACCCAGAATTTTAGATCAATGAATGACTCTCTGCTGGTGGAATCCCAGAGTAGTGTGGTCCTGCAGGGTTATCACATGTAGCAGGGCATCCTAGTGGTGGCGTCCTTGTTTTGGAATTTTCATCCTCCATAAGTCTAGTTGTTCCTCATGCTTCTGTTTTTCATGCACCAGCTGAAAAGCTTACTCATTTCTACATGCTTTTGGAAAGTAATGCAAGTGATTAATTGATCTTTGCTGCTGTCTGTATTGCTTTTATGATATTTTAGCATTGTTTTGTAAGGTATGATTTTAGATATTTGTAATTTTAGACTGTTGTTTTTTTATTTCTTAGATTTACAATTTTTAGATATTTGTAATTTGCAATTTTAAGTATGTATTTTTACGCAAGAATATAAGCTGCCCTGAGCTCTTCTGAGAGTGATTGATGCATAAATTAAATAAACAAGTTGAAACTTTAGGGAAAGGGCTGCAAACATTCACAGCTTCCAAACAGTGGGTGCCCAGCATCACTTAGCACATTATAGCTCAATAATATTGAGTGTTCAATTCATTTTTGGTGGGAAGTGAAGAAATTTGATGAAGTAAGATGTTCGTATAAGAAGAGATCATGAAATTTACTGCTGTATATTACATTTGGGGGGTAACTGTACTATTTAAATATGCTTACCAAGACTTGTAGCATATAAAAATATTTATACTAGAATCTTTGGCAACTTTGAATAAGATGGCTATATTTGCTGTCCTGTCTTTTTTTGTTTATATTATTGAGCTGGTTTGATGGCATTATAGTTGATTATGCAAATTTGTATTTATCCAGCAGCAGTGTTTAATTCCATAAGAAGTTAAATTGGTGTTTGCTGAGAAATGAAGTGGTTGCTCTCTCGTTTTCACATTAACTATACATTTCAAATATATCTGTTCAGTTACCCTTGGAATTTCTCTCATCCTGTACAGTAGGTCATTCCAACTTGTAAAATCCCTCCTAAGAAAGGTATGGTATGGTTATCCTCTTTCCTTTTGGAGACAGGCTTCTTTTTCCAGAGAACTTTTGGAGGAATTTCTTCTGTTTACTGCTTTTTATTGTGTGTTCATTTTGTTTTGATCCATTTTTGTTTCTATGCGCACATGTGTTTTACGTTGTAGGGCAACGTATTTTTGGAGGCAAAAATAGCAGGATACAAGTCTGCCAGCCGCACATTGAACAATAAACCTCATGCACAGTAAGAGGGTGATGTTTGCTTGGGATGGAATCGCTCTATTCGCCCTTAATGCATATTTTCTCAAAGCACTCTTGCAAGGATATAGTTCCATACTGCTGGTTAAGCATAGATTGGGCCCTTTGTACACCATGTTGTGATGCAGATAGAGGTTACAGCTTGGCTCCTGTCACGCTGGATTGGCTCAGAACCAATCCAATCAACCTTCTTCACAATCCTGCATTTTCACTTTCTTTTACATGATTGTAAAATTTTTGACTGCCAGTAGGAGTCCCAGTTACCTGGACTCTCCATACTGCAAATCAGTTACCTGTGATAACATGCTGTTTGAAACGTATTCAAGATAGCTGTGTCGGCCATGCAGCAAAACACAGCAAAATCTAAAATCCACAAAAGAATGATACCTTTAGTGGCTCATTGAAATATTCTGAAACTAGCAACAGAGAAAATGATACTGAAGAGCAGGTCTTTTTTGTTCTGTGTAAATGTGTCTTTGTTGTATATGAAAACTTCAGATATGTTTGTGTTTAAGCGCTGAAATGTACTATCTTTGTATAGTTTGAGTAATTAAAGCCACAGTCCTAAACAGAATTTCATGAGAGTAAATCCTATTAAAATAAGATGCTCTTCTGGGTAAACATTTTTAGGATTTCACTGTCAAAAATATTGTTAGTAGACTGGCTGCTTCAAGCCAGAATTTTGTCTGAAATATGATCCATAGAGTACGAGTGTACTTTTGTCTTGATGGGTCCACTTTTACAAAGGCTCAAAATGGGTTAACACTGCAACTACTAAATTCCTTATACTTCATCTCTTGTGCTGTTTTTCCTTTGTAAAGCTCCTCTGGTAAAAAGTAGTATAGTTGCCCTCAAAATAGCGGAAAGCTAATGACTAGTTATCTCTTGGGTCTTCAATATGCTTTTCTGTTTACTTAGATTATTGCACAGTGCATTAACCAGGCCAGTGCACTAGAAGTCTCTGTGGATCTTTTCTTAAGAGCAAACTGACAAGAATCTAGCTCTACAAATAGGATTCTTTTGGTTTTAAATGCTCTCATTTTTTATATATATATGCAAGAGGTTTAAAGGGTTTTATAAAAGATATTATAAATTGTCTGTCTTTAGGATATAAGCCAGTTTATAACAGTGAGACTATTAAATGGCACAAACTGCCGGTGAAGACATTATTCCATAGCAGCAGCCACTGTCTTTATTTGAACATTACATTAAACTGTGGGTTAGAGTAACAAGAAGAGGCAATCAGCCCACTTATTCTCTGTTGCAGCCATGAGGAGGAAATCAACAACTTCCATTCTGTTTTGAATTAACTGCAGTTTGACATACCTTCTGGTTAATTGTAACAATGCTCAGTTGAAATTTTGGACTCAGACCCAGAATTGATTCACCGCTTCCACCAGACACTACCAACCAGAAGACAATTTCTTCCAGACTCCTCAGCTCACCAGGGGAGTGGTGATGGAGAGCCGTGTGTTTAGTAGGGTCGCTGTCCCTCTTATAACTGTTTTCATTTCCATGTTTGATGAACAACATTGTATGCCAAACCTAGACAATGTAAGATTAATCAAGGTTAACATTTGGGTAAACTGAAAATGGAAGCAAAAGCTTCTATCTCAGTTCAGAACTGGGTGTAGTTCCAGGCCTCTCCAAGGGTGATTTTAATGCTGAACACTTACATATGTTACTGCTGTAGCATAAGCTTTATGGATGTTAAATGATATGGTAGGCAGTACACAGCAGAGAACCATTTCCAACCATTACACTGATGGGGTCCAGCATTCTCCACAGGCAATGGTAGAACTGGATCCCCAAACAAATTTGACTCAGACATCGCTTGGCTGGCAATCAAATCAAATCCCTATAGGAAATCCCTGGGCCGGGTTACACACTTCCATCCCAGCAAGGGCAATGGAATATGAATGCCCAAGGGTTATATAGTACAGAAACAAACAAATAAAAACAAAGTGCACAAGTGTGACCCATCCCCCCCCCGCCGCCGCCGCCGCCGCTGCCACTACCACCACCACCACAGCTCTGAGAATTATCCAAGCAGGTTAGCAACAGGGAAGAATTCACTCCCCCATCTGTTCTCAGCTTTCATATCCTCAGGCTACCAAGAGAATGCAAAAAGTATCCAGCAGAGTCACTAATACAAGTTAGTTCTTTCACACCACCAGACAGCTGTTAACGTTTGGCCATGATGCTAACAAGGGCTCCAAAACCCATCTGCCTAGTGGCAGAGGATCAGCTTACTACAGCTTCTGATCTCATAGGTATATCTGAAGTTGTTTAGGAGAGTTCACTAGCCTGAGGTTCATTCACTTTATACCTAAGTGAGGCTTAAGGAATATGACTTGGATCCATGCCAGAAATAATGCAAACCATGCCTTTTATTCTCTGGAGGTTCCCATTGGAGCCATTTAGTTCTTACAGAGGACTTCCACTTGTAACTAGGCAGGTCAGCAAGAGATGATGCAATTGGCCAAAGAAGCTTTGTTCTGAGCGTGGTGTAGCTTTGCCTGGTTAGCAGATGACAGACCAAAGCCAAACTCATCTTTGATCCTTTGACACAGAATACAGATATATCTCACTTAACAAAGCTTCTGACAAAGAAACTCCTTTTTACAAAGTCTTTTTTTATGGGACTCCAACCCAGCTCAAGGTTACAGCAGCTTGTCTGCAGTAAACAATGCAATAAAGCTTGACCTGGCAAAGAATGAGCTTCTACTCTCGTTGATCCTACTATAGCTATGTGTGCCTACCTACAACAACCAAAGTGAAGAGCAGCTGCCTTCAGATTCCCTTACAGAGCATGCATGAACAGCAGAACAAAGAGAAGAGTGGGGAGGAGATAAGTCTTCCTCATCAGCTCCCCCTAATATGTTAAAAAAAAGCATGAATCTGTCAGTTTGGCCGTCAAAATGGAAATCATAAGAAGAGTGGAGCCTGGTAAAAGAAAAAGCCATCTGTGACAGATCCTTATTTCATTAACTGTCACTCTAATACTAACACTTACTCCTAACTCCACCCTTTTTGTGAGTTTTACACAAGCTTTGTGTAAGGGGCTATGGGCTTAAGTCTTTTCTCAGAACCAATTAGTTTCTTTAAGATAGCATGGTTTTGTTTGTTTGTTTGTTTTACCAATGACTTTAGATAACGCAGGCCAATTCAATAGTTATAAAACAACATGTATCATTGATTGTGGTAACATCAGAAATAAAGTATCATTATCAAAGTTCCTGTAAAATGTAGCATTCTTACATTAACGAGTTCAGACTTCTAACAGTATATGCCAGCAATGCCCAATCTTAGACACCGGTTCTCTGTGTCTTTTTCCCAGATACTTAAACAGAATCCAGCACCCTCTCTGGACAAGATCTCACTGAAGGCTGTCTTTACAAACAGACTCTCTGCCTCATATATAATCCCCATCATCCATAAGCTGTTCTTATGCACACCACTGTGCTCATTTTCATTCTTAAGGTGCTACTCCTATTTCCTAACAATCCACCATCAGGTTACACTTGCATTTCAAATAACTGTACCCAAAACAACTTCACTGCATTGTTTCTGGATGCTTTATGGAAGAAGCTTTAAAGTGGTGTCTAGAAGATTCAAAATGGTTTTTGTTTACTTGTGCGAAGCTTGCCTGGCCTGACCGTATCGTTTCACATGTGTATACTATTAGTTTTAAATAAAAAAAAAAATTGTGCTGTGAAATATGTTAAACTGCCCTTTTTTTTGTGGGGTAGGGACCTATTCCTATTCTTTCCATGTTATTTCTATTCCTGGTACCAAATTTTCTATTAAATAAATGACTAGGTTTACATGTATTACAGGTTTTTTTTGGAGGGAGGATACTTTAAGATTCTCTTCCTTCTCCTTTTCCTTCTCCTTAGCTGGAGAAGTTGGACAATCTGCATTCGCTAGGCTCTCTCCATCTCCTGGTTGACTCTTCTCTGACCCCCTCCCCCCAAAAAAACGAAACCAAAAAACGCTATTGGGCACATCCACTCTAGGGCCCTTTCCGCACGTGGGGTGTGAATCAGGCAGAAATGGGCAGAAATGGGACTCACCGGATTTTTCCTGCGACCGGGCGAGTCCGTCGTGAAGAGCAGCAGCGCAAGTTCGCCACTCCGCAGTTCTCCGGCGTCCAAAATGGCGGCTTCCGGTTGGTGGAAGCTCTCCACCAACCGGAGAAGCTCGCCAGCTGAAAGCCGCCCCCAGAAGATCTGCAGGCATGCACTTGCGTGCGCCTGCAAATCTGCTCCGGAGTGCGGCGACGGAGCTAGACGAGGTTGCCCGCTCCGTGCTTTTTAAAAACCTCAAAAAAGAGGTTTTTAAAAAGCATGCTGCGCGACCAGTTCCGGTCACGCAGAACTGGACTGAGGTGTGGAACTACAAGAAGTAGTCCACACCAGTCCACTCTGTGGTGCAGAAGACCCCCGTCGGAGGTCGCTTTGCACCATTTTAAGTACCCGGTGCGGAAATGGCCTATATTAGCTACATCCGTTCTTCTCTGTAATGATGGGAGTTATAGATGTGCTAACAGCAACTAGCCAACATGATAACTTCATGAGAACAAATGTCAACAGCCTTTCCATCCCAAACCTAACAAAATAAGGAATAGAAAGAGCGTGAGAGGAGGTTATGATCTCCATTAGATTAACTGACATACCTGAATCTTTCTCCTCCCATTCCCACCCTAAGTAGTTGTGTACTTATCCCTTCTGACTCATCTGACAAGCTTTCCAGAAGCAAATCAATGAATGCACTGAGAGCTCAGCTGTTGTGCTCCAGCATTCAGTACAAAGTCTCCCTTCTCTGGGGCCTTCTTCCTGTAAGCAATAGATATGGTGTTGGCCAAAATAGCTCTAACCAAAGGAGGAAAAAACCACAAGAACATTCTTTCAGTTCGCTTGTCATGGGATACTGGCCTGTTCTCAGGTAGAGCTGTGGCTGCAGACATCCTGCAGGAGGGTATGGCTAAATGGTTGGAAAGTAGAAAGGGCTGAAATGAAGTTCTTTTCTTTTGAGACTCAGGCTCTGTTACCACTCCTGCTTTCCAGAGTTTAAGCCCAGAAATCAGACAAGTCAGGAGGGGGCAACAGTCAAGCTTCTTTCAGGCAAACTCTGTAACCCCAGAGGAGGGAAGAAGCCCTGCTCTGCATGATGCCAAGTGACCTCACCACTACCATGTTGATCAGATGATACGAGGAAACCCTGTCGCAGAATTCAACTCTTTCAAATAGAAACCATCAAACTTGTTCCATGAACCAATCTATATTCTGGGGTCTACTCTATAGTTTTATCATGCCCCAAAACAACAGGGATATGCAAGTAATCCTGCAGTTGACATGCCTAAATCAGAGGGTAAAATGCTGTCTTTTTATTTTTCATTTTTTTTAATAGAAACTGAATTAGGGCTCCATTAAGAATGGTAGTTTTATAGCAACAATGGACCTTTTCAGGATCTACCTGTCTATACTGATTCATTAGTTGCACTGGAGACTGCTGCACTTCACCTATATGAGATATCACTGCCCATTCAGAATGCTACCGTTCAGGCTGTTCTTGGTACTTGGGGTATCCATCAAGATTCTGATGTAGATCAGTGACACAGAGTCTCAAACTCCCGCTGCTCAGATGACATCTTGATCACATTTTGTGTCTTCTCCAAGAAAAAAACAACCTCAGGCAGGCCTTACTATGTCTTAGGAACTCAAGAATTTGTAGTGATCACAGAGAACAGCAGCCTTACACTGAATGATCAGGTACAGTGTTTGGGAATATGTGTTGACGTTATCAAGTATAGAATCTTTGGAGAGAATATGGTAGAACTAACCAGCTGATCAATTGTGCATTGATGACCAACAAAAGGCAATTGCCTAGTTTATGGCTATTAACTTAATCAGTGTGTCTGAAGAAGATGATTGAAATCCACAAAAACCTGTACTAAAATAAATCATTTAGTCATGAAGATATTGCTGTACCCCCCCCCAACCTTTTCTTTCTATACTTAGAGTGTCTCATTCTGTAGCCTTTGAATTAGCTCATGAGGATAGTGTTTTGGGAGGGGGAAGCAGATAAGAGATTGTGGATAACATTGTCTAAAACAGTTATAAATAAAGTCAGGTTATGAAAATTGGAGTGATTTTGTTAGTTTGTACAGGAAAATACTAGCTTAGATTCAACATGATGTACTTTCTGGTATATATAAAATGTGCAATACTTCATACCTTCCTAAAAGCTGCTTCTAGCAGTATTGGAGACTTTAGAGTAGCAATTAATTCTTCCTTGTCTGAAAGAAAAATCAGCAACCTCCTCTCTCTGTGGGCATGAGGAATGCTTTCCACTTATGCTTGAGGGCTTTGATTATCAGCCACTGCTGTGCCACTTTAGTGGAATCCGATTTTTAGTGTGTTAGCAAAGAAAATGAGAAATTAGATTTAAATAAGTACTACATTTGGATAGTTTCACAATCTCATGGATCATTTACCACCAGAAGATCTTCTCTGTATAGAAGCAAAAAGATAACTGGTGCAGAGGGGAAATCCGTTGTGTTAATTCTGTTCTTTCATCCTTTCTTTGAGTATATTCATTTTTACTTGTTTTATTCCTTCCTCCCTCCGGTTCTCTTCATCACGTGATAGACATGTTGTTTCCCAAGAGCAGGTTCAATGATCAAAAGCGAAAACTGTATTTTCCATTTTGCTAGTATTTTCTTTCTCCTTTGTGTGTATTTAATTATGTCTTGTTTTAAACAGGATGGGGTTGGACTTCAGACAATTCAAGACCTTTTATGCTATTTTTTTCTAATTCCCACAAGAGTAATTAATACCTTCAGTAATGCTTAAGTAAAATCTTTCTTGCCACAGAAGTTTCAAGAGATAAAAAATAAGTTTAACATATCTCGTTTTTCTTTCTTTTTGCTTTTATTAAAAGGTTAAAAAAGTGTTGCGTTGTAGTGTTGTAGTGGAAGTTTGCCATGGTAACTAAGTAAACAAAGAGGTCTATCATCTAGCCCATCACACCACATTTAACTGTTTGTGGTATCAGTCCAGGCCTTTTTTCTGTTATATAGAAAATTTAAATCCATTCTTCTTTTACTTTCATTTTAGCATCACTACAGGAATTAGAGTTATACTGGCTTAAACACAGACCCATGATTACAGTGGGATTTTATATTAAAATAAATGTCTTTAGAACTGAAATATAAATACCACAACTCTAGATGACTGTTCACCAGTGGGGGCAAAGGGTTCTTAACTTGCTTCCGTTAGGAGATAATACTTAAAAGCTGGTGATCCTCATCTCTAAATTCTTATGTGCTCTGCTGAGCGCATTTAATCAATGAGAGGTACTGTTCATTTTATTTTTGTCTATCTCTTTTTCATGGGGTCCAGGAGAGCATGCATTGGACTTTAGCACAGTATTCTATAGGCTAGGTTGGGTGATGTTTATTTGTCCAGTGTCAGCAGGCTAGCTTCATGGTTCGCTAAGTATTTCTATCCAAGAGCCCTTTCACATAACACAGTTATAATGCTGTATTCCTATTTAACTGCCATGGCAACAACCTGAGGAGTTCTATGATTTGAGTTTAGGAAGGGGCGTTTAGAATTTTCGGCCAGAGAGTCCCATTAATGCCTCTCCAAACCACAAACCCTAGGATTCCATGGGATGTTGCCATGAGAGTTAACACGGGAAAGCAGTTCTATAATTTTTTAGTGTGAAAGGGCCCTACACTTCCTCATCCATCTGAGATTTTTCCTACTGCATTACACCAACAATATTGACTATGAGTTTGGTGCATTACATTGTTGAGGATCCAAATATGGTCAGTGAATCATCAACTCAGAATCAGAGTGGTGATTTAACACTTTCCTCCAAAGTGAGTGTATCTTCCTGATTTGTGAAAATATTTTAAATAGGCTTTTAGGTGAATATATTACCTTTTTGGACTGTGTTAACGCTGATGCTGGGAGATGTTTTTGGATTAACTAGATGGAAGATCGTTGCTTTTCATCATCTTTTCATCTTATTTACATGCTACATATAAAATTACATATTATGGGGCAAATGCAGCCTTTTGTAGTACTAATATTTGAAATGGATGCTTAACTCCTCTCAGCTTCCCTGGAAATGTCCTAAACTGTTTTTAACCTTCTTCCTCCAACCAGCTTCCAAGACTACAAATAAGCCTCACTGAATGGGTAGGAGGGGCAGATTAGATGTATTTATAGAGTTCCTTGAAATATTTAAACCCCTTCCAGAGTTTGGAATTGCTTTGGGGAAATCACACTCCTTTTGTAAAATGATTTAACAACTATTGATGTTACTTTGTATGTGTATGAGTAACATTTACTAGTTATTTTTTATGTTTTGGAGGGGATAAAACTGCTTTGATGCTTGATGGCATTTTGACGCTAAGCTATTTTGTTACTTTTTAAAATAGATTCCCCCTGCCACAGAAAAAGAAAATAGAGAACAATGCAATGTTGGCTGTTAGACAGATTGTAGAAACCACACTATTCTACCTACCATTTACTGATTAATGCTGTTCTTTAATTTTGGAAGTTTTCCTTGTTTTTTTTAGAAGTTCCCTAATGTTAGTTACTATAGATATCTTGTCAGGGTTTTTTTTGTTTTTGTTTTGTCTTGCATTTTATTGTTTTTATAGTTTAATTGCAAATTTCCTTGAGTACTCATTTAGTGAAGTATAGAAATGTATCTATTGATAAATTCATTTGCAGATAGCAATTACCAGCATTAGCAATGGCCCTTAACACTCAAGTTCAAGAGTAAACTTTGTATCAGTCAGAAGGACTAAAAAAACAAATATGAATCAGCCAAGAATGTATTTATGCCTGACCAGAGCAGATATTATTAATAAATTTCTTCCTTTTACAAGCTATATTCATTTTACAAGTGCATAATGATTATTTGGTATTACAAAAATATGAAAAGCCTGTTACATCTGTTTCCATAAAAACAACTTATATTAAATTACTTTCAACTCTTAGCTCTGAAATAGCATAGAATTGTCACTGCGTCCTGCCATGTGTGTAGAACCCATTAACATTTCCTGTAATTCTTTAAAATATGGCCCTTTGTGTCTGCTACTTTAGCTGCAAGCATCCTGTATGTTTGTCTGTTCCAGTATTTCTGTTCCTAATGCTGAATTATTTTTCCATTCTCCTACTTGTTTCTCATTTTAAAAGCATTTTAACTTAAAAGTGCTCCCAGAGTAACTTACAAAGATTAATAATAAGGCAGTGCGTGTGTGCAGTTCTACAGTCAAAAGACAGAATACAAAAGAAAAAGGGATTAGGAGCGAGGAGGGGGGAAAACAAAGCCAGTGCTAGATCTTAATGACGAAACTCTTACTAGTGTTCTTTCTGGCAGGGAAGAGTGAACTATTGCATCTTCGCCACCACTGGACAAGTCTCCAGCTCCAGCGGCTTGGAGTGCGGGGAGGAGGGGGTGGGGCCGCATGCATGGAGGTGTGGCCGCAGTGCATGGAGGCGTGGCCACGGCATGTAGGGGCATGGCTATGAGCCAGGACGCCCCCAAAACATTGCCGCCCATGGCAATCCGCTTCCATCACCCCCTCTGTCCCTACGTGACTGTCCAGCTTGGTGTGATACTCTCCTAAAGCAGAAGAAAGGGAATCCAGTTCTCTTGGCTTTTGGATGAGCCCAGAGTACTGCCTTCTAGCTATGCTGCCTAAGGCCCTTATACCATCACGTACGTCCTTTCCTCCACGCACATAATGGCTGACAGCTATATGTGGTTTCTGGTTAATGGTACATGGTCAAACATTATACCCCTTTCAGTATGGGGCATGCCATAGTTCTACTTGTGGTCTGGAGAAAGTTTTAAAACCAATCTGTGGTCGTTCTTATTGCAGAATCAAGGACATGTTTTAAATGTATTGAAAGAATCAGTGTTTATATTCATTCTTTCTTGAAAGTATCACCTTCCGAAAATAACCATGATAAGAAGGTCAGTGTCGGTATTTGTAAGTTCCTTATCTTGTTGCTTTTCTTAAGAATATGCATAGTATAAACCAAGATTTGTGCAGTTTTTGCCAGGTACTTCTCAGAAAAAGGGAAAGGAGTAGCCATACATTTCCTTCTAGATGTGCAGTAATGGAATGTCTTCATTCCTTCTGGAAATTCCACCTGTCTCCCTTGGAGAGCGTAGTTGCTGATGTATTGTGCCTGAGTTAAAAGACAACTTCCTCGATTTTGCTGTCAATTCTTTAGGTTTATTGTACCCTGCCAGAATTGGGCCGACTGTTTGGTCCGTGTAGATCTAATAGTGTTCACCATGCAGGACTGCGACATTGTGTCGTATTACATGATCACTGTCTTTGTGGTGAAAAAACATCCGATAGACATGCTGAGGAAGGCAAGGATAGTACCATAGGACAGGTCCACAGGGATCTTTTGTGCAGCTCCAGGAGCCCTTTCCCAAACACCCTGCCATTGCAACTAAAAAGGGAAGGGGTAGAGGAAGAAGAGAGAAAGCAAAAATCAGACCTCTGGAAGCCTCCAAAGGTCACAATTATTTGCTGAAATGAAATATCCATCTCTTGCTCCTTATTTACCCCAAACCAATTTTCTTGAAACTAGAATGAACTTGCCTGCAACTTCTGGTTTTGTCAAAAACCAGAAGAAGATGAGTGCAAAGCGGGATCTTTCAATCTTTTGTAGCTCTTCTTACCTGCCTGGGAAGAATTCCAAAATAATCCTAAGCACGTGTCACACTGTCTTTGACTTTAGAAGGACCAGAAAAGACTAAGTATCTGACCCATATAATCCTTGAGAGACTATCCTTCCATGCTTTCAACTAAAAAAAGACGTCCGAAAACTTACTTTGTCATTGTCATAATTTAACAATGTGGCTCTCCAGGGGACTCATGTTCTCTGCTCTACTACCTTGACGAAATCTCCCTGTAATGTTGAACAGCTAAGATGAGAAACAGTGCCATCTGCAATCCTTTCTCTATTGTTACATGAATCTGATTAGAAAGAGAATGAAATAGGTAGTGAAGACTGCCAGATCAATTTTAAATTTACAACAAGAAAGTGAACTGCTAAACAGTTGACCTAATTAGTTTTTGCAATAATCGAGACAAGTTGTTGTTAATTTTTTCTTTTACTGGAGACCCGCTGCAAATATAATTTTTTGACAGGGACCCCTAAGACTTAACTCAAAATTTAAATATTTAGATTTAAATATTCAAAATATGTATTACTTGATTGATTGATGGCTTCTGGAGCCTAGGATTCAAATCCCCACTCAGATCCTGGGTGACCTTGGGCAAGTCACATTCTCTCAGCTTCAGAGGAAGGCAAAAACAAACCCCCCTCTGAACAAATCTCGCAAAAAAACAACAACAACAACAACCCTGTGATAGGTTCACCTTAGAGTTACCATAAGTCAGAAATGACTTGAAGGCATGCAAAGTGCTGCTGACAGTGGGACACTCTTACTAGCCATCGTGTCTCTCTCTTTTGAAAACTGATTTATGGTGATCTCAAGGTGAATCTATTATGGGGGTATTCTTAGCAATATTTGTTGCCGTTGCCTTTGCCTTTCTCTGAGGCTGAGAGAATGTGACTTGCCTGAGGTCACCAAGTAGGTTTCCATGGCCAAGTGGGGATTAAAACCTTGGTCTCCAGAGTCACAGTTTGGGTTCATGCACGTGCCTGCTGCTGTGTCCCTTTTTTTAGGGACATAGCAGCAGGGGGTGCGGATGCTGAAACTGCTCTTTTGTTTGCAACTGAGGGAGCAGTTTCAAAACATACAAAACTACCCCTCTCTCCACAGGAATGTCCCTATTGCTGCTACTGTTGTCCAGCAGCAGGGTTTCGCAGACACCCTGGGGTCCCAGGTTAAGAATCACTGATCTAGACCAAAACAGGTGAAAAAGTAAGAAATGAAGATTAGGTGGTCTACCTGTTACTCCCAGAGCTGAATTGGTGACCTGTAGTGTTGCTCTTATTTAATCTGTCTACAGTGGACTCTATTGGCTTCTGGCTTCTCTTCCAGGGTCCATTGTTCATATAAAAAACAAAATTAATTCATGAAAAAACTTGTTGCTGGAGGAGATACCGTGGACCACTAAAAAGACAAAAGATGTCTGGATGAAATTATTCACTTCAAGGCCTGTGTTTTGTGAATTAGTACAGAAACTGAAGCTAAATGATTGAACTCTGTGTCACCAAAACTAGCCAGCCAGTCCCATGTCTTTGCATGGGATTTGAAGATGCCAAAGATATGAACTAGTCATTCCAATAGTTTTACTAATCTAGAGCAGGAGAACTTGGTTTTCATGCTCTATGTGCTTCCTGTTCCACTGTACTGACGTACTTTTATGTTTACCAAATGTGCGAATTCATTTGAAAATTATCTGTGAATGATAACAGTGACTATATTGACACATACTGTATTTCAGAGTTTAACCTTTTGCACTAGGGTGTGTGCGTGTGAGAAAGAGAGAAATAAACACACAGCTAGAAGAAAACAGAGCCCTGTTCCCTTTATTTCTCATCCATTTGGAATGTTGTATTTTCTGCTCTTCAGCTTTCCTTGCAGCTTTAGAGTGGGCAGGTATATATCCAATCCGTCACCAAGATAAATTACATCATTGATTTTACCCTCCCTCTTTTTTGAGCATATATGTTATAAAATAGAAGCTTCTAGTTAAAACAACAATGAAGACTCTTCTGTCTGCCTTGGTTTCCTTTCGAGTCTGTTTTGGTTACTAAAGTGTAGCTATCATACTGTTTGCAACAATCAAGCAAGCCATTATGGGTTTCCCTTCCCTCTCCTACCTTTCTTTTCCTTTCTGCTGAAGCTCCGTTGCTGCAAACTGTGAGAGAGGGCTGTTAGTTTAAACTCTACTAGGCCACAAAAGCAGAAGTCCCTATGGAGGTAGAATGACCTCTTTTAGAAGCGGATACAATGGTTTGCATTGTAAGGGCAGAGTGGGGAACGGGTTATGCTCCATTTACCATTTAATGCTGGCAAAAGCCTATCTAGTGCAGAAGTGAAACATATATGATGTTAAAAAAGAAAGAAACTGTGTGTATTTAAAATACTTTTTTCTTTAAAGTTAATCTGTTAACTGTTAAAATAGGCCGTTTTCACGTGTATTTCAACCTTGTCTGCCCATTTTTCTTTTTGGCCATTTTTTAAAATCTGTCTGAGTGGACGTTGGATTTTAAAATTATTTTAAAAAATCAAGTGAGTTGACCTGGGAATTCTGAACTAAGCATTATGTTGGATCAAGCCTACATTAGGTATACTGAGGTTTGACTAAAATTAATGGGACTTAAATTAGTTAGAACCAATTTTCCAGTGCAACTAACTTAGATGAGATCCAATCTTCATTGATTTCAGTTTGAGTGACCAAATTTCAGCTTAATAAACCAAGCTGTGTACAAGTCTTTTACCTGTGTCCATGTTCCATTCGTGGTATAAGGAATCAAGCCAAGAATTATCTAACCATAGCTTCTGAAACATGCAAGAAAATATCCTTATTTTCTAGAATAAAACATAGTATTAACCCATTGCTTGAAGTTTGTTAACGATCCTGACTGGTTAATGATCCTGAACCTAGAAAAGGGTTGAAAAACACAAAATTCAGTAATTTATTAAATGGACCTATGCTATTCTGAAGTACCCAGTGGAGTTATGATGTCCCTGAGATGAACGTCTCACAGGGGTTTCTGAAATGAGCATGTGTGACGCATGCAAGGTTACTCAGTAGGTTTCCAGAATCGAGCCCTGCTTTCCAGGACCACGAACCCCTCTCTGGCTCTCTGGGATATTAATAGTATTCATTAAAAGAAATGAAATAATAATCCTTCGCTCAAAGACACCAACTTTTTAAGAATCTTGTAAGTGCATGCCCTACCCATTGTCATAAGTTACAATGCTATGTATATGTAAAAAATCTATGTATGAATGTATGTGAAAAAAATGGGTCTCTGCTACTCCCTCTTACCAATGGAAAGAAGACATACTATGAAGACATACTATGACATACTAAGACATACTATGAAGATCCAGCTGCTCTGAGCTCCTGGGAAAAAGAAGAAAGTGGGTGCACTTCATTTGAGGGCATACCTTCATTTCTTCCCCCTGACTGAGTTGGGCCCATGTGCTTTTCTAGGTCTGCATTGTCTCCCTCCCTCTTCTCTCTCAGTTATCAACAGCAGCAGGGACCCCACCTAAGGCTTGGCAGCTGCCAGGTAAAGAGAGGATGTAGAACTGTATGTGAGGAGCTACGTGTACAAGTGGAACCTAGCTATTTTTTTCTGTCATGGGGAATTGGTGGTTTTCTTATGGGGCCTTTGTGCAGTTGGAAAAATCTGGGTTTTTTTTTAAAAAAAATTATGTGTACATTTTTTTGTTGATAGAAATTTGATTTTATTCATGTATATTATATTGGTTGCACTGAACTAGATGTGGCCCCTCAAAGGTATTTTAAAAAGTGGTTACAGTGTATTATCCGCTCTCACACACACACCTTTGTACCTTGAGGTTTTGACACTGCAGCACTTGAAGAAGTTTTTTTGGGCAAAAAGAGAGAATAAGTATTGCTGTTTAAAAAAAAAATAGGAACATATGAAATTGCTTCCCCATCCCTACTCCATGCTCTTCTTTGTTCAATGTGCCTGCTTTCTGTCTCTTTTTATTAGGTCAGAATGTTTCTGGGTTTGGGGAAATGGCAAGTTTGAAACTCCAAGTGTATAACTTTTGCCAAATGTATAAGATAGGATTTGCCCTAGTGATTACGTTTTAGCTTTGGAAAGTGCTGTTAATTGAAACCAAAAACTTTAGGCAAAGCAAGATTAACTTTAACAATGAGCTTTTCTGTGTTGGATTTGATTTCATAAGGCTTCCTTTCCATCTCTGACTTATTTTTTTCAAGCTTATGTTGTGTCAGTGATGAATTCAGAGGGCATGAGCAGGAATGGCAACTTCAGATTAATTATCTTGGGGACTGCAAGCAATTTTTGATAAAGGCTTTAAAATCGAACTTATCCTTGGCAGATGGTCTTCTTTAAAAGGTCTGTGATACAGTAGGGGAGAAGTTTCTGTGTTCTGGAGAGCATGGAAAACTGCCAGAAGAATTCTCTGCTGGAAAAGGAATGGCAAAGTGTTTGAGCAATTATTGATAAGAATATGAGGGTGAACGTGAAGGTCAAAGTTATGTTTCTCCCACTGTGGCATGATGCAATGAATCTCACTGTAGTAGAAACTGTCCTGCTTCCATTTCAGATGTTCACAGAAAAGCATATAGGGAGACATCAAAGAAAATGCTTTAGCCACTGCAGTTGTAGTTTCACAGATCAGCTGTAGACTTTTGACAATTAATGTTTTCTGTTTCAACCTATTTTGCCCATCCATGGCCCATAGTTGGAATATTAATTGTTGTTCTATTCTGAAAGTGTGGGCCTGACTGGCTCAGTCAAATGAATGTATGTACTGGGAAGTACTTGATTCTAACATATCCAGTACTGGGGTTTCCTTTAATAACTGCAGAAATTATATTGTATAACTGAATCTGAGAAGGTTGATATAGATGACTAGATCAAGAAGATCATTTCTAAGGGTTCAGTCTGTGCAAACATGAAAAATGCACAGTTCAGATAAATTGAGCTGCTTGAATTGGATGTCCCTTAAGTGTACCTCTTTGTACAAATTCTACTGCCTGCTCTAATGGAAGCAATGTAGTGAGCTGTTGTTTCTCTTAGAAATGCCCTGTGATGAAATAGTTTTGAAAAGTAATAAGGAAAGCATGCAAAGACAACTCTAAGTTTAAATGATTGGTTCTAAGCTTTGACTAACTTACATTTTCAGACTTTCTGTTGAGACTGTTCTTACCTATAGAAATCTGTGTGGCATGATACTGGAAATCCCCTTAAAAGTCCTTGAGAAAAAATAATGACTCAGTAGAGTATAGGAAATCATTGTTGTATCCACGGTGAGACAGAAGAGAAGGGAGTCAAAAGTTCAGTGAAGAAGTTTCTTTTTCTTTGCTCTTGTATATTTGGCATATTATTCTTCTACATAGGGACAAGGCAATAGAAGCTAGATGCCCTGAAAATACTTTGATATATTCCTTTATTAATAAGTCAGCTCAGTAAAGTTAAACAAGTCTGCCATTAATATGAAGTAAGAAAAAGTCATAATATGACCCCAATGATTTTATTTTCTTGCAGGAATGCCATATTAAATTGCTCACTTTTGAAACATAGAGTAACAAAAGAGGAAACAAAACAACCACCTTATGAGTTGGAAGGGCATAGACTGTACATTGATCTATTTTATCATAGGAGAAGAACCCGGCTCTGTATTTAATTGTTCAACAGTTCATGGTAGGGTGAAGAGGGCCAAAAGATTGAGTCCTGAATCCATTGGGTACTTCAGAATAACATAGGCCCATTTAATAAATTACTGAACGGTGACAGTTCATATAAATTCTATTGATTAAGAGGTTCTGCTCTAGTTAGGACTAGCAATTGGACTTAGTCTCAAAGGCCATTTCCGCACAGTGTCACAGTCTTGATATGGGGACAGGATGGCAGTGGTCGGCAGGCCGTGCTTCTGCATGATGTCGTCACGGTCCCACTGCCATCCCACCCCCATCTGTCACAATTGCAGGATATTCACTTAGTGGATTGAATCTGTTAAGCACCCACAATCGTGGAATGCTTCTGTCCTTACCTGCTATGTGGAAGGGCAGGAAGTACAATGGAGGCCCTTCCTTCCCAGTGTGGGAAAGAGCCTGGCTACGCTGCAGAAGGCAGGTGCACATTGCTTGTGCTCCCTTCCACAGGGAGCCAACCAGGTGCAGACGGAGGCGTTTCCGTCATGCTCCGTTCCCGGCAAAGTCACGGCTGGGGTTGCAATGGGAGGACGATGGGATAAGGTAACATGCAGAAAAGACCAAAGCTAGGGCTGTTCAAAATGATCTCTGGTGGTTGATTTGTAAAGGTAATTGTTGAGGTTCAATCTCTGTCTGACCAGATTTACAGTCTGGCCAATTTTCCTGATACCTCCCCCCTAAAAAATAAAACCTTGCCATAGCATAATTTACACATGCATAATATTGGGGAGTGATTATTATAATGTTCTCTATATGGGGTTGTGCTTTACTTCCCCTTGGAGTTTAGATCACAAAGCAAATGCAGGAACAGAGAAACATCTTTCATTAGCTGTTTTGAATGAAGCTTTAAGTTTCTAATCATAGTTCAACTCAGGCAGTGTATCAGATTACAGTTTGCACTAGCAAAGATGTAGGATTAAAACTATGGTTTTAAATTCTAACCATAAGGGAACAGATAGTTTGTTTGTTTGTTTGTTTGTTTATTTTATTTATATCCTACTTCTTTCACATATTAGACCCAAAGCAGCTCACACCATGTATTAAAACAATACGACTATTTGAATCTGCTTATGTTCCATTTGTTTATGGTTCCCTTGTCTAGATGTGCTCCAAGCCATTACTGTGGTTCAGAGCTTGAAAATAACTAGTTAATTGACTTGTTACATTATTAATTAGTTAGATTTTTTCCTAATGTGGTTTGACTCACTATTTTTCCTGGTTAGTGCAGACGTTAGCCTTGTACTCACTGGTATGGATACCATTTCATCTGTCAGATTCAGAAAGACCTAATTACCAGAACAATTAGGATTGGAGGAAATGCAATATACTGTTTTGTTGCTAGGCGGCCTGGTCTGTTTACTATATCATGGCTTACTTTAGTTGGTATCAGGCAGAAAGAAAGTGAAGATAAATAGCTGGGAAGCTGTTAAATTGCTAGGACTGGGGAGCACTTGAAGAAAAATGGAAATGAAAAGAGAAAAATGAGTGCTTTTCTGGAATGGAATGGAATGGAATGGTATGGTGGTGGGGGACTAGTTTTCTTAGCCCTTAAACAGCTATGGCCATTACAAAATGTCAGCCCCATTAGGCTTGAAAAGCTGTTTTTTTCTACCAGGACCTGGTGACCTGCATGTCAGGGTTTATTATGGATCTCTACAGTGTCCTGCTCTCTTGAGTCTATTCTGGTTTCTGTTGTTAGATAATATACAATATTGTTTACTATTATTGTTTGAGGTGAGCTGCGATGAATCCTTTTGCAATCCTCTAGTATCACTATTGTGGCTCACATTGTTTGTACAATTTAGTGGAAAGCTTTCCTCAACCCCATCCCCCATTTCTTCCCTTCTTGGCTATGCCCTCTTCTGCCCCCATTCCACTTTATGTCCACTCCTACTTCAGTAGATTACATGCGGTAACAGATTTGGTTAAGTTTGTGTTATTAGTTTGGAGCCAGAAGGTTCTTTAGCTGAAAAGTTGCCATCAGGTCTACTCAGAAGTAAATTCCATCAACACTCTTTGTAATCCTTTGGCGTATTTGTTACTGCTTCCACAGTGCTAGGCATTTGGATAATTATGTGGAAATTTTCTGTCACCCCACTCATTTTCATCTCTCTCAGCTTCTCTTTCTCTTAATCTCTTTCTTCCCATTCTATTTTCACCCACCCTTCAAAGGGTTTGGTAAGTTTGCAGCTGCGAGTCAAAATATCCAATAACTATATTCATCCCCTGCCAACTTTGTCTGTATCTTTCTTCTTTAAAAATCTACCCAGAAGGAAGTCCCACTGAGATCAATGAGCAAAGCATGTGCTCTGCTATTGGTCTTTGCAGGCCATACTTTTGATAAGGAATAGAGGGGTAGAAAGAATGAAGTGATTCAAGTGTGAGAAAAAACTGTTCTGCCTATGCTGGAAGGCATTTAAAACACTTCTGATTGAGAATCTCCCAACCCTTGATTGACTGACTGATCTCTGTAGCCAGCCCCTTATATAGCACTTGTGGTGGATCACTGTCATTAGTACGTCATTCATTCCTTACTAACTTTAACATCACTTCTTATTGATCTTGGACAAACCGCATATTTGAAGGACAAGCGAACAGGGTGCACGCTGGCTGGGGTGGTGGGGCATGAGATCAGAGATGCAGAGCAGCGCAAAATGTAATTCCACAAGTTTTGAAATGAGACCCTGTTCTTCAGTCCACCCTTTCCATATGTGACAGTTTCCAGATGTGTTGAACTCCCACCAACTCCAGGAAGAATTGTATTGTAGGTTCTGCTGTCCATCTGGGAAAAATTCAGATTGAAGGAAAGCAAATTCAAAACAAGAAAAGGAGCACTTTGAAGAAGCCAGTTAGGAAGCATATTCCTAGCATCACTGTTGACAGTCTCCATGCCATTCTGTGTCAATTGCCTGGTCTGTTCCAAAAACTACAATTTTAAATACTGAGTTAATTAAAGATCATTTAACCACTTATACAATTCCAGTTATTATTGTTCATAACAATGATTATTTTTTACAATTACTAACATTTAATATTATCAAATTAATTTTCAGACTTAATGTTCCAAGCTCTGGTATGGTTTCTCATTTCAGACCTGACCAGAGAAAAGTTACCACATGACGTGGTTTTCATCCTTCCTTCAAACCATGCTTTCTGATTAGCTAGTTCTCAAAAAGAGCCTAAATACCCTAAAGGCACTAGATCAGGGCTTTCCAAACAGTGTGTCATGACACATTACTGTGTCGCCTGTAATGTGTTGGTGTGTCGCCTCCCCAGCCTAGAAAGACCCCCCACCTGAGCCTGGCCTGCTGCTGTCACTCTCAGTGGGGCCTTTCCCCAGCAAGAGTGACAGCAGTGGGCAAGGACTGGGTGGGAAGGGGCTGCTTTTCCCCCTGCCATCATTCTCGCTGGGGCCTTTCCTGGTGAGGGCAATGGCAGTGGGCCAGGATTGGGGGGAGCTGCCTTTCCCCACCCTAGATATACCTCTGGGTACCTCCAGTTTGCTAGTAAAACTCAAATTACTGTGTTGTGAAATGATGCATGTCAAAAAAGTGTGTCACCAACATGAAAAGTTTGGAAAGCTCTGCAGTAGATCCTATCTGATCCTGGAAGCTCAATAGGGTCAGCCCTGGTTAGTACTTGGATGGGAAACAGCCCACAAAGGGCAGGTGCTGTAGGCTATATTTCAAATGAAACAACTGGCAAAACCACCCCCTAGTAGTCCTTGCCTAAGAAAACCCTATGAAATTCATGGGGTCACATAAGTCAACAGGCGTGCGCGTGCGCACGCGCGCGCACACACACACACACACACAGGCATATACATATACATATACACATACACATACACATATACACGTACACACACAGATCGTTCCCAAACTCAGTGCACTAAATACTGAGCTTCCTTAACATTGTTTTTCCTGATGTCTGACTATGTCGTAATGCTTTTCATGGAAAGAAGGGGTGTGTAAGAAGGAGGGTCTTTAGAAGTTGTTATTTATGCTTGTACAAATAATAGAATTCCTTCCCTGTTATTTAGCCTCCTGATGGTAGAGCGCTAAGGACAGCTATTCCTGTTGTTGCTAATTTACTATTACAGCTGCTTCCTCTTTATGTGATTTAATTTTCAGCCCACCAGGGGGCTAATAATCCCACCTATGCAGATTGCAAAGAAGACTGGTTGTTTTCCATATGAAAATAGGTTTCATTCCTCTTCATAGTAAGCATTTCTTTACACTCATCTGGCACCAACCAAGGCAGCATTCCAAAAAATCTCTTTACAGGTCAAAAAAATATGGAAACATTTGACTGTAAAAAAAACCAAACTATAAATTAAGGTTGTATTTTTTTTAAGACTGCACATTGTTTTTGCACATTGATGAATACTTTGACCTGGAAAATAACCTGGTTAATTCTGTGCTTATATGATTTGTCTTAAGAAAGACTTTTGTATCCGGTTAGCTAACTGTTATTTAATTTGCATTAATTTGCAACATCCCAAAATATAATAAGCATGGCAGTCTTATTGATTATCCTTCCTTCGAGCCTTGCTTTCCGATTATTGTTCACCAGCTAGTCCACAAAAATAGCCTAATCTAAAGGCACCAGATTCTGTCTGATCTTGAAAGCTAAGCAGGGTCAGTTCTAGTTAGTACTTGCGTGGAAGAATGCCAGTGAATACAAGCTTCCCCCACTTATCTGAAGGGTTAGGTACTGAAGCAGTATCAGAAAGCAGAATTGGTCAAAAAACAGTACCTGTGTAGGTGACATGAAGAAATTACAGAAGTTTACTTGGGACAGACCACACCTACATGCAGTGCTTGCAAAGTCTCAGTCAGCTTGGCACCTTTTTTCCCCCTCTCAGCTCACTTTGCAAGTAGGCAACAAGTCCGCTGTTTCAACAACTGGAAAATACAGACTAGTTCCATTAATTTGATGAGGGGGCCATTCTTTCTGTATGCAAAACTTGGGACTGACTATGTGCAGGTATAAGCAATCCTAAGCAAATTAATGGATTTGCAATTTGCAATTTTTGCAAAATGTAATTTGCAAACGTTGAAACAGCAGAATATTGAAAAACAAGTGGATGAAAAGTGAGAGATGCCCATACCAGGTGCTGTAAGCTTTATTTCAGAGGAAAAAATTGGCAACACTACATCTCAGTAATCCTTGACTATGAAAACCCCGTTAAATTCATGAGTTGACAAGCAACTTGAAGGCGTGCACACACACACACACAGACACACACACACGTTGTGGTATAGTATGCAATATAAGCATACATTTTTATTTCACACAGAGTTTTTGAAAATTGTGTCAAATTGGTTGAAATTCACTTTTTTTGTGGCCTCCCAAGTGGCTTTGGTAGAAAGCCTTTACAGTAATATTCATATTCAGGGTATTTTTAGGTTGCCAGTTTTGTAGAATTAAACATTTAACCCTCAGTTTAAGTTTGACATCCCATCTTCAAATCTCAGAAATTAGGCATCAGGCCTGATAAATATGTTCATTTTTAACTGTCAATATTTTATCCACAGTGGTATTAGTTATTTTCTTGGTTTCTGACCCCAGAAGAGGTAACAACATGCTCATAAAAAGATACAAAAGATTGGCTTTCAGTTGTCCACATCTCTACTGCTCTTCTATGGCCAAAACTAATTGTTGAAAGTCAACTGGTCAACTAGAAAGTCAACACCCTAAAAACATCTTTTTAATTATAAGCTTCATCTGAATATCCAGTATATTGGTTTGATTGATTACAGACCAATTTTCCAGTGTAGAGGTTTAGCTTCAGTCTCAGTTTGATGATCCATGCCTCTAACAGATTGTCAGTTAGGAGCAAAGGATTTTGAATAACCTCATGTAGAGATGTATTTGTTGTATGTAGAGAATCTACCTTTTGTCCATGCCATCATATTTCCAATTTCTATGTATGGTTGTGAAAGCTGGACAGTGAGGAAAGCTGATTTTGAAATGTGGTGTTAGAGAAGGGTTCTGTGGATATCATGGGTGACTAAAAACACAAAAGAATGGCTCCTAGAGCAAATCAAGCCTGAATTCTCTCTAGAAAGCAAGATGACTAAACTGAGACTGTCATACTTTGGACATATCATGAGAAGAGATGATTAACTAGAACAGAAATTAATGCTTGGCAAGGCAGAAGAGAGTAGCAAGAGGAAGACCATATTACAGATGGATAGACCAAGGCCATTTCCGTACTACCCTCTTATAGCACAATTATTCCACTTTCAACATCCTATGGTATCCTGGGGTTTGCAGTTTAGAGAGGGACCGGCTGGCCCCTCCCTAAACTGCAAACCCCAGGATTCCATAGGATGTTGAAAGTGGAATAATCGCGCTATAAGAGGGTAGTGTGGAAATGGCCTTAATCAAGGAAGCCATGGCCCTGAGTCTGCAAGAACTGAACAGGGCTGTTGATGGTAGGGTGATTTAGAAGTCTCTCTTTCCTTGGGCTGCTTTTAATTGAAGTTGATTTGATGGTGGTTAATAACAAGAGCAACAACAATGTGATGAGAACATGAAGATTGTCCCCAATAGTAAATTTACTATGTGCAAATGGATTGGCATTCAACTGATATAAAAGTGATTTCCGTCCCTGTCTAATGGCTATGAGTGTAGGATTATAATGCAAGCAGAGAGAAAGACAACTTTGAGTCTACTGCCACCCAAGTCTTCCTTAGGTACTTTGTTTAGCTTATGTCATTTCTATCTGCTGTCAAGTTTGACTTACAGCAGCTCCATGTATAAGGGACTTCCAAATCTCATTTCATTTTCTTCAGTAATTGTTCCAACTCTTTGCTACTTTCTATTTGTAGTATAATGTCATCTGCATATCTTAAATTGTTGATGTTCCTTCCTACAATTTTCTACCTTCTTCCTCTGAGTCTAATTTTGCGTTATGAATGATATGTTCAGCATACAAGTTAAACAGATAGGGCGATAACCAGCAGGCTTGTCTGACACCTTTACCAATTGGCAGTCATTCTGTTTCTCTATATTCTGTCTTGAGGTAGCCTCGTGTCCTGGGTGCAGGTTACTCACCAGGACAATCAAATGTGGCACACCGATTTTTTGAAGAGTGATCTATAGTTTTTCATGATCTGTACAACCAAAGGCTTTGGTATAATCTATAAAGCACAAGCTGATTTTCTTCTAAATTCTTCGGTGTGCTTTATTATCCAATATATGTCTGCAATATGATCCCTATTGCCTCTTCCTTTCCTGAACCCAAATTGGACTTGGCAATTTAAACTCCACATGTAGTAAAAGTTTTTGCTGTAGAATTCTGAGCGTATTTGAGCATTCTGCTTGCAGGGGAAATTACTGCAATCCCTGGGGTTTCCTTTCTAGGGGATTGGAATGTATATTCAGTGTTTCCAATCTATGAACAATTGTTTTGTTTTCCATATTTATTGAGAGAATTTCTTAGAACTAGAGTACATTCTGTCTCTGTAGCTTGAAGTACTCTATTGATATGCCATCTGTTCCTGGTGATTTATTTCTCCCAAGTGCCCTGAATATAGCTTCCACTTTACTTTCTAAAATAGTAGGTTCATCTTCATATGGTTCTTCCTTGAATGAATCTGCCATCCTGTCATCTCTTTTTATAGTTATTCAATATATCATTTCCATAAGCTTCTCATTCGTATAATGGATTCCCCCACTGGCCATAGAGCATCACCACTCTTGATTTGTATTCCTTTTGATTTCTCAGATCTTGTGGCAGGAGTCTCTTGTTCTTCTTTTTTTGTTGCCATCTTCTATTTCTCTGCGTTGATTTTTACAGTAGCCCTCCTAGTCCCTGCACACAAGTTGCATTGAGAGTTTTGTTTCTATTCAAATCACCTTCTACTTTTGCTTCTTGTCTGTCCTAACTGCTTAAAGAGTTTCATCTGTCATCCATTGAGATTTCTCTTTCTTTCTGGCTGCAGATAGTGTCTTTTGCATTCCTCTCTGACAGTGTCCTTGTCTTCAGTCCAGAGTTCTCTGGGATCCCAGTCAATTTAACAGTGCAAATTTATTATTTACATTGTCTTTAAATTCTATGGAGATGTTCTTCAGGTTGTAGTTTGTCTGGTTTATTCCTCTTTAGCTTTATTCTGATTTTTTTATGTCAGCAGCTCATGGTCTGTACTTCAATCTGCTCCTGGTCTTATTTTGAGAGAAAATGAAGCTTCACCATCTTCTTCTTCCAACTTATGTGGTCTGTTTGATCTCTAGATTGGCCATCAGGTGACGTCCATGTACACAGTTGCCTCTTTGGTTTCTTGAAGAGTGTGTTTGCAATGAATAAATAGCCTTGCAAAATCCAGTCAGTTGGTCTCCTGCTTCCTTTCTTGATCCTAGGCCAAATTTTCCTGCAATCTTTTCTGTTTCGTAGTTTTGTTTTCCAATCACCTGGCTGCCAGGTCCACCACAATCTTCAGGCTCCGTCACCTCTGGGATGGGCTTCCCAGAAGTGAGGGAACCTGAAGAATGTGCTGGACCTAGCGATCAGGGCTTGCTGTTGCCTCTGCAGCTGTCCTGCACTTTTTTTAAATACGGGGTAACTTTAAAAGACTCGCTTCACAAGGTTTTGCAGTCTAACTGCAAACCTGCAACCCTTCTACAGGCATATACAGCCTTATACTCTTAAGTCCCTACACTATTAAAAATAGTGCCAATGGCCCACTTCTGCTTTGTGAGGGAAGAAGTGGGAAGTTAACATGCTCCTCACCACCGATTCAAATGTACAGTATTGCGCGCATATGAATTTGTAGAAGATTAAATTTGCGGGTCCCGAGCTCAGCCGTATGGCAGTCCCACTGTATCTCTCCTCATTATAAATGCTACCCTATTTCTAATTTCCTAAGTAAAACACTGTGTTTTGTAATTTCCTAATTTCCTAAGTAAAATACTGACTCAAAATGACCCATTCATTTCCACTGTAGTTCACTCAACCCAAGTATTGCAATGTTCATACACTCCATTTATTGTTTGACTATATAACTTGCTCTGATTCGTGCTTCTCAGATTCCGTGTTCCTCTAACATGTGTTCTGCAGTTTTGGATTTTCACCTCTGAGCATGTCTACAGCTGAACGTTCTTCCGTGTTGGGTCTATTTGTGTCGTTAGTCACAGAGTTACTTGTAACTGTCCTCTGCGGTACCCCAGTAGCTTGTTGAGTGCCATCCAACCTGGGAGTGTCATCTTCAGGCACTATCTCTTGTTTTATTTTGGGTTTATCTTCATGGGGTTTTCATGGGAGAAGACTTTCTAAAGGAGTTTACCATGCCTCCATCTGCACAGTACTAACAAGTATTAACTATGTTGCCACTACTGTTGTCTCTGAGAGATCCTTTGCCAGTAACACCCCTCCACTACAGCTGCTGCTTGGTTCATTTAGTCAGGCTCCTCAGCAAAAACCTGTCTGACACGGGAGACAACTATCAGCAGCACTGCTACCATCAGCATAGCCTCTTGCCTCACAAGAGCATGCAATCCCACCACCGTGGAAAATAGTGCCATGCTGGGTTAACCAATGTAAGTCTTGATATTGCAATACTGTGCAAAGAATGTATTTATTTTATTCTCTTTTGAGATGATATTTCTGTAATGCATTGAGAAAAATGCATGAAAATGGCATTAATAGATGCTGAGTCTCTCTGTAGCTGACCTTCAGATTTTTAATGCCCTCAGATATGTCTGCATTCTTTTTTTTTAAGTTTAAATAGAAATAATAATGATCTGCTTTCTCATCAGATTCCCAGTAAGTTTGCTTGATGCAGGTTAACAGAATCATAGAATCATAGAAATGTAGAGTTGGAAGAGACCACAGGGGCCATCGAGTCCAACCCCCTGCCATGCAGGAACACCCTCAAAGCACTCCCGACAGATGGCCATCCAGCCTCTGCTTAAAAACCTCCAAAGAAGGAGACTCCACCACACTCCAAGGCAGCATATTCCACTGCCGGACAGCCCTGACTGTCAGGAAGTTCTTCCTGAGGTTCAGGTGGAATCTCCTTTCCTGCAGCTTGAATCCATTGCTCCTTGTCCTGGTCTCTGGAGCGGCAGAAAACAAGCCCTCTCCTTCCTCTACATGGCATCCCTTCAAATATTTAAACATGGCTATCATGTCCCCTCTTAACCTTCTCTTCTGCAGACTGAACATACCCAGCTCTCTAAGTCTATCCTCATAGGGCATGTCTTCCAGGCCTCTCACCATTTTGGTCACCCTCCTCTGGACTTGCTCCAGCTTGACCATGTCCTTCTTGAATTGGGGTGCCCAGAACTGGACACAGTATTCAAGGTGAGGTCTAACCAAAGCAGAGTAGAGTGGTACCAGTACCTCCCTCGATCTAGACACCATACTCCTATTGATGCAGCCGAGAATTGCATTGGCTTTCTTGGCTACCGCATCACACTGCTGACTCATGTTCAGCTTGTGGTCTATTAAGACTCCTAGATCCTTTTCACACGTACTGCTATCCAGCCACGTGTCCCCCATCCTATATTTCTGTATTCCATTTTTTCTACCTAAGTGTAGGACCTTATACTTCTCTCTGTTGAATTTCATTTTGTTAGCTTTGCCCCAGCTCTCCAATCTATCCAGGTCATTTTGAATTTTGATTCTGTCCTCCTGGCGTATTAGCAACCCCTCCCAGAAAATTGGATTGTTTTGCAATGCATTACATTCACCTAATGTGTCAGTTTAATACTTCTGAATAATTTTTTAAAAATATGCCTAGTATTATATTTTATAAAAGTTGCAAAGGTAGCAATTTCCAAAAAAAACTATTTGGTCATGTCTTCGTGTGTGTGTGTGTGTGTGTGTGTGTGAAATCACACTTTAAACCAGGGATTCTTAACTTTCTTTTAGTAGTGGACCCCACTGAGAATCAGATGAAAGTTGTGGACTCCTTGCCCAGAAGATATACATAAAAATGTCCTTGGAAAAAATATGCATACAAATTATTTTATGCTTTGGACTAATCTGAAATGAAAAAAAAAATCAGTGAACACGTTAAAATGCTAAATTTTTACCTTAAAATTCACAATGACAGGGGGAAAAAAATCAAAGTAACAGGATTGAACTAAAAGGGGGGAAATGCAAACATTTTACTATTCGCCTGAAGTGAATCCATGGATTCCCAATGAAGAGTCCTTGCTTTAAGCGTGTACCAGAGAAAAGCTCTACTAACTTCAGTTGATTTATTAAACATTGTAGAAAAACCCTTGCCCATATTCAAGATAGTGAAATAAAGGGAGTCATAAAGTGATGAATTACTAAGTTGCCATTGCTTAGTGATTGACTCAGGAATGGAATTTGGTTGAAGAGTTGAGGTATGATCTGAAATTATCAAAGGGTTCGAAGCTACCAGTTGACCAAGTAACAAAAAATCTATGTGTGAACCTTAGAGAGTAAAGTGTGATTTCTTGTTGCAGAATGTATCAGCAGACCCAGGTCAGTGAAGGATGATTTTATTAAAGCTCTAGATCTGGATTGGCTCCAGACCTGGCCACTTCTAGCTATTAAAGGATTTAATATTTCATTAAGATAGTTGCTATAAATCAAATTTGACTGTTCCTTTTGCATGGATTTACTGTGTAGCTGCTGAAAAATGTCAGCTCACAAACTCTGAGGCATAAGTGTTAACCCAAAAGTATTCTTTGTTTGCTACTTGAACTTCCAGTATAGTGTATCTGCCTAAGGGGTCTTTTAAGATTAGATAAATTAGTGATTAATATTACTTTCACTTTAGTATTGTAGATTTTCAGGCTTCCGTTATATATGTCCAGTCTTCTTAAACTGCATAGCTCAGTTTGTGTGGACGTACATCAGCGTGGTGTAGCGATCTGAGCATTGGACTACAACCCTTGGGACCAGAGTTTGATTCCCCACTCAGGCATGGGAACCCATTGAGTGACTTTGGGCATGTCATACACTCTTTTCCCCCAGAAAACCCTGTGACGGCGCACCTTAGGGTCACCATAAGTCAGAAATGACTTGAATGCACAACAGTATTTCCTTGAAAAATATGTCACCTTTTTTTCACTATTTACAAATGTGTTTGTGCTTTTTAAATGCCCGTTAATACTCCATTTTACAAGTGAGAAAAGATCCATACAGTTTGCTTCTGAATGTGTAATAACTGAACTTGTGTTTACTAACTCCTATTTGGTGTCTGATCCTACTGTACTGTAATTTATGTGTGGCAACTGCAACTGCAACATTTTCCTAGTCGAGAAAAAATACATTACGTATATATGTACATATATGTGTGTGTGTGTGTGTGTGTGTGTGTACACTACATATGTGTGCGCGTGTGTGTGTGTATATATAGAGAGAGAATGAGAGAGAGAGTGTCAAAGGCCATTTCTGCACCTAACTCTTTTCCGTTGTGTCCTGGTGTCATTCTGCTAATGCCTTTGCTGGGATGGGAATGTGTCCCCAATGCTCTCCCCCTCACTCATCTGGCTGCCTGCCAGTGGGAGTGCGAGCGACACATGCCTTCCTTCCGCCATGTAGCTGGCCTCTCTCTCATGCTGCACTGGAGAAGGAAGCACCTAGTTCTGCATGGCCACCAGCCACAGGAGTGTCACGTGATCGCTGGCCGTTAATGGATTTTTTCCATTAATGGAATATCCCATGATCGCAATGGGTGGGGACACATTGGCAGCAGGACTGTGATGATGTCATGCAAAAGTACAACTTCTGGACTGCAAGGAAAGCATCCCCATCATGGGACAGCAACATTGTGCAGAAATGGCCAAAGACAATATTTGTTGTTGTGCAGCCTCAAGTTGTTTAAGCATAGCAGGTCAATAATCTGTAAAAAGAGGTGAAAAGCACAGAAAGATATATTAACGTAATTTGAAAATTGAAAAAGAAAATAAGAATCAGAATGAAAATTAAAGAGCATTAAAATTAGAAAAGACAAAATGTTTCCTTCTCTGTACTTCATTTGTTGTCTCAACATGCCCACCTCCAACCTGGCTATAAGCTGGTCTTCCCCACCTCCCTTCCGGTCCTTTCATCTTTACCTGCAGGGTGGGCCAGTGAAGTTCTTCTGTCTGCTGAGCTATTTGACCATCCCTTGTGAATAGTCTTTATTAACAAGAAGGGGCTTGATGCATCTCTCCTGGCTTGTTGGTTCATAGATGGACTGACTTGGGCTTAGCAAGCCACAAGTTGTGAAAACTGCCTGATTTAGTAAAGCATGCTTGTTTTCTGAGATTCAAGTAATAATTGATCGTAATTAGAAAGGATAATAAATACATGACAAAGAAGAAAGTGGGGTTTAGTTAAATTTCTTCAATATTTCAGCAGCTGAGAAGATGCAATCTGAAGATTAACTGGCATTGTAAAAATTATGGCCTGGCAGATTTTTCAAATAAATAGATTCTCTTCCTTCGCTAGACAGGCTAATATGCTTTTTGCAGTCTTTCAGAAACTGAGCCAGTTCGGACATTATAGTGCTGAAACAGAAAAAGAAACAAGTTCAACAGTGGAGGAGCTTGGAGTGCATGGAGGGAGGCGGGGCTACAGCATGGGGGCATGGCCACGGTGCACAGGGGCGTGGCCGCGGTGTGCGGGAGTGTGGCTACAAGTCAGGATGCCCCAAAAACATTGTTGCCAGGTACAAACCACCCCCATTCCCCCCTCCTTCCTACACGACCGAAGCTCAAACGCTTCTCTTCCCTGATTGTCTTGCAAGTACAGTAAAGTGTTTGATCCTGGTTTACAATTCAGAGTTACAGGCAACACTTAAACCACAGTTTTGTGGTCCAGACAGCATGAACAACTGTGCTGTAGCAACCCATGCAGCCCCCTCTGAGCCTGGGTGCATGAGGTGAAGATTTGTCCCTCACAGTTTGTTTGACCACAAGCTCTGTGTTTGAACTAGGCATTTCAAATCCTTGGGGATAAAATGCAAGTTAACCCTTTTACTTCTGTGAAGTTTATGTCATTTTGAAGAATCCTCACTGTGCTATATTCATGTGGCTTTATAATTTCAGAGCTAAAACTGTTTTGTTAATTCTGCACTGTAAAATTCCATGGTTCCCATATTGGAAGAAAGGCACAGTATAAAATAAAATAATAAAACAAAATGAAATAAGCTACTGGGCTACATTTCAGTCACAGAATCACAGGATCACAGAAATGTAGAGTTGGAAGAGACCACACGGGCCATCCAGTCCAACCCCCTGCCATGCAGGAACACCCTCAAAACACTCCCAACAGATGGCCATCCAGCCTCTGCTTAAAAACCTCCAAAGAAGGAGATTCCACCACACTCCGAGGCAGTATATTCCACTGCCGGACAGCCCTGACTGTCAGGAAGTTCTTCCTGAGGTTCAGGTGGAATCTCCTTCCCCGCAGCTTGAATCCATTGCTCCTTGTTCTGGTCTCTGGAGCAGCAGAAAACAAGCCCTCTCCTTCCTCTACATGGTACCCCTTCAAATATTTAAACATAGCTATCATGTCCCCTCTTAACCTTCTCTTCTGCAGGCTGAACATACCCAGCTCTCTAAGTCTATCCTCATAGGGCGTGGCTTCCAGGCCCTTCACCATTTTGGTCGCCCTCCTCTGGACCTGCTCCGGCTTGACCATGTCCTTCTTGAATTGGGGTGCCCAGAACTGGACACAGTATTCAAGATGAGGTCTAACCAAAGCAGAGTAGAGTGGTACCAGTACCTCCCTCGATCTAGACACCATACTCCTATTGATGCAGCCGAGAATTGCATTGGCTTTCTTGGCTGCCGCATCACATTGCTGACTCATGTTCAGCTTGTGGTCTATTAAGACTCCTAGATCCCTTTCACACGTACTGCCATCCAGCCACGTGTCCCCCACCCTATATTTCTGCATTCCATTTTTTCTACCTAAGTGTAGGACCTTACACTTCTCTCTGTTGAATTTCATTTTGTTAGCTTTGCCCCAGCTCTCCAATCTATCCAGGTCATTTTGAATTCTGATCCTGTCCTCTGGTGTATTAGCAACCCCTCCCAATTTGGTGTCATCTGCAAATTTGATGAGCATGCCCTCTATTCCTTCATCCAAGTCGTTGATGAAAATATTGAAGAGCACTGGGCCCAGGACAGAACCCTGTGGCACCCCGCTAGTCACTTTTCTCCAGGATGAAAAGCAACCATTGGTGAGCACCCTTTGGGAACGGTCAGTCAACCAGTTACAGATCCACCTGACAGTAGCCCTGTCCAGCCCGCATTGTATTAGCTTCTTTGCAAGAATGTCATGGGAAACTTTGTCAAAGGCCTTACTGAAATCGAGATATGCTACATCCACAGCATTCCCTTCATCTATCAAGCTAGTAACTCTATCATAAAAAGAAATAAGATTAGTCTGGCATGACTTATTTTTGAGAAATCCATGTTGACTTCTCGTGATTACTGCATTGCTTTCTAAGTGATTAGAAACTGACTGCTTAATGATCTGCTCCAGGATCTTTCCGGGTACTGACGTCAGGCTGACTGGGCGATAATTATTTGGGTCCTCTTTTTTTCCCTTCTTGAAGATGGGGACAACATTTGCCCTCTTCCAGTCTGCTGGAACTTCTCCTGTCCTCCAAGATTTCTCAAAGACCATAGCAAGTGGTTCCGAAATGACCTCTGCCAGTTCTTTTAATATCCTAGGATGCAATTCATCTGGCCCTGGAGACTTGAATTCATCCAGTGTGGCCAGGTATTCTGTGTAGAGATAGCAAAATGAAAATAAAGACAAGGGTAACAAGAGATGGTTTTGGTACATGTGCTTAGGAGTCGCTTTGGTTGAGATTCCAGGTCCCAACTGATCATGGAAGCTAAGCAGGGCCAACCCTGGTTAGTACTTCGATGGGATACTGTCAACAAGTATCGGGTACTATAGGTTATGTTTCAGAGGAAAAAACTGGCAAAATCACCTCTGAGTATTCCTTGCCTAAGGAAACTATGAAATTCATAGGGTCACCATAAGTTGACAGCCAGTTTGAAGATACATAAAAACACACCCTTTCAGTGTAACCACCAGCCTTTCCTGTCTTCTCTTGGCAATGCAGCAAAAGGCTTATAGAACACAGAGGGGTACAAAGCTACATGAAATTTTATTTCTGGCAAATTCTAATGAATGTGCAAACTCATTCATGATTGTTCCTTGGAAGGCAAGATGTTGTCAGGCATGTATGCCTGAGAACTGTGTTCTTCAAACTGGCAAATAAAATATTACTGCTTCCTGCAGCCGCAGTGATACATGAGTAATAGCTGCACAGAAAAGCATTTTTCCTCAAGTAACTATTTCTCCATCCTACATTCACTGTCTTTTTAAAATTAACAGATTGTAATATAGCCTTGTAAATAAGATGTAAACACTTCAGTCTGTGACAGTTGCTTCGTTATAAATGATCATCAGTACAGTTATACAGTCAGCAGTTGGCTTTTGGGGCCCCCTGCATACTTGGCCTTTTACAGGCTATTAACTAGACAGTTAGTCAGCTGACTGTCAACAGTTTGCCCAGTACTACATAGTACTTGCTTCAGCGGCATTGCTCGTAGTGCTTAATAAGCAAGATAGTCTTGGAGAAGGGAGTGCGGTCTTATTCCTGTCTGAGTTGCATTAAGAAGGCGTCTCATATTAGTCACTGGCTGTGAATGTTAATCACTCCAAAGCAATAATTTACAGCATTGTTGTAGCACTCTGGTGCTCATAAAATGCACTCAGTAACCCTCTGCTACCCAAGGGATGTGCCTTTCTTTCTTTGCAATTGAATACCCAACCTCACTGCATAATAGTTACGCTTATGAAAGAATGCATTAAAAAAGGAGAGAGTGAGCAGCTGTATGATAAAATAAGAAACTCAAAATCAGATTTGTTAATTACTTCTCTTTCTTTCTTTCTTTCTTTCTTTCTTTCTTTCTTTCTTTCTTTCTCTCTCTCTCTCTCTCTCTCTCTCTCTCTCTCTCTCTCTCTCTCTCTCTCTCTCTCTCTCTCTCTCCATCTCTCATTAACAGAAGGAGTATGCGAGATATGGCTCACCAGCGAAGACACTGGGGCTTATGGACGAGATATTGGCACAGACCTCCCAACTCTCCTGTGGAAGCTGGTTGATGTTATCCCTGAAGGAGCAATGTTGAGACTCGGCATGACAAATCCTCCCTATATTTTAGAGCATCTAGAAGTACGTTCAAAAGGATGATCGCTGTAGTGACTAAACTTGCTCTTTTTATGTCCCCTTTGAATTAAAGGCCATTTCTGTGCAAGACTGTTCTAATGCTATTATTCCACTTTCAACATCCTATGGAATCCTGGAGTTTTCAGTTTAGGGAGGGGCCTCATAGCACTAGAACAGTCTAGGGTGGAAATGGCCAAAGACTTCTAGTTAGGAGTGTTATCTGTAGCCAAAACTGGAAATGCTTTGTAACTAAATTCACTTCATGAAATCTTAGGCAGGATGAGATCAGCAGTCATGCCCTCTGTCTAAAAAAGTCAAAGAAAAAAATAACAAAAATATACAAAAACAAAACTAGGAAAAAAAGAAAAGAAACTGCAGCTCTTGAATGCAGTCAAAATAGTCATTGACCATTAAATTATCAAAGTATTACAAACTATAAACCACAGATGAAATAAGGTATGCTTTTCTGCATACCCAGAGCCCTAACACTCGTGTTGCTCTGCACAGAGTAACATCTTTCCCTCTACAAGCAGCTCAGAGTTATCATTCTCATAAGACCATGTAAATACTGTGCAGTTATTATAAATTGTTCTTTGTCATTACTAGACTTATAGGGGACAAGGCCTGGGTTGGCTCTGTGTGAGTAATCATAGTAAAGCAGATGCTTTAGAAAATTTTGCTGTAATTTTATCTATGCCAGTCTGAACTGCTTCCAAGAAGTTTTACTATAAGGTTCTTATCGGAATCAGTAACTTTGATGATTTAATTCTGTGTCTGGCAGTAGCAACAGGATGCATGCAAATACAGACTTCAGATTTTTACTGCTTCAGTTTTTAGTCCTCAAGCAAGTTTTTTATAATGTAACTTAGCTTTATTAGCTTTTTATAAATACCCATTGTAGTGAAATTACAAATATATATTCCCATGAAACTCTGGGCTCATATCATTTTGCAGTTTTCAGAAAAAGATATCATTATCTGAATGGAGAGAAATCAAAACAAAATAAGATAGAATATAAAATATCTTAATTTTAAAGACGGTAGCAACATTCAAAAGAGAAGTTATACATACATGCGGAGATAGAACACGCTTTTCATACCCAAAAGATTAACCACTTTTAAAGCTAGATAATGGCCCATCTCTTTGATGGTGAGCATTGAAGCATAAAAACTTCAGAAATATGTTGCATACCTGGTCGGTGCTGCTGTTTTTGGACTGCTATGTCTCCCAGGTCACAGAAGAGCTGTTTTAAACCTAGCTGGAACAGTAACTTCATAGTTTGAATGATTTTAGGATTTTTTTTATCTTGCAAGTTGTTTATAAAGGCCACAGTGTTATTGTGTGTCTTCAAATTGTTTCTGACTTATGGTGACCCTGTCATGGGATATTTTTTGCCAGATTTGTTCAGACAGGGCTTGCCTTTGTCTTTTTCTGAGGCTGAGAGAGTATAACTAGCCCAAGGTCACCCAGTGAGTTTCCATGGCTGAGCAGGGGTTTGAACCCTGATTTCTAAAGTCATAGTCCAGCACTCAAACCACATACTACACTGTCTCTGAAGTCCACAATACAATGCCCTTTTTTAATCTAGGGAAATAATCTTTCAGCAACAATAAACTCTGTAGAATTTGAGTTTAGATTAATAAGCTCTGGAGTATCAGAGTTGGATGAAAATGGCATGCTTTGTAAGAGTTTGGCTCTTTTGAAAATTCATTAAAATTAGCTTTGCTGCATGTGAGCTGCCAGATACTAGATCAGATTGAAAGCATACTGCATGTGTTTTTCAGTCACAGTGCACAGCAATATCAAGTATATTAAATGTGTCATTTTTAGCATACTTTACCTATATGAGTGGAAGGAATGCAAGTATAATTTGTGTGGCTTTACTTTAATCAAGGTTAGTTAAGGGACCAATGATGTTTTAGACTCAGGGAATGAGAATTCACGTCTTAGTAAATCCGAAATCTCTCTCGCTCTTGGTTTGAAAGATGTCTGGAATTCCTTTTTCTAAACACAGAAATACATTTGCATTTTAGTTTACAAAATGGTTTTCTTTCATTTCTTGCTTATCTCAGTCATTCTTCTCAGTTCTTTAGTAATATTTCTTGATCATCTAACCTAAGATAATTCCAGGACATCTGGCACAGAGCAAAATTTTCTTTAAAAAATTTCTTGTTGATACCTTTGAGCTGTCTGTTCAATCACACTCTGCACTGTCAGGAGTCAACGTGACTGATTGGAATATCGAAATCTGAATGCTGGCTTTTAGTAATGCCTCTTCTCTGTAACTAAAGACACCACTAAAACAATGTGAACTAGATAAGTTGACACTTGGAAGTTCCATTGATTCAGTGGTTCCATTCTAGTTGGTACTATCAGCTGGAATTAGCCCTTGAAGTTTTTGTGAGATAAAATTATATGGGATCTGTCATCAACATGTGTTCCAGCATTGGGCTACTTGTAACACTGCTGTTAGAATTTTAAAATATGTAGGACTCTATTGTACATTTGATATTCAGGAGACTGTGACTTGTACTTTAGATGCCTGCTAGAGAGCTATCTCTTTCCTTACACCTTTCTGAACTGATTGAGCGACAGAGTTTGAGCTCTGAACTTAAATACTTTATTTGATTAATTAATAGTTTCAATTAATTGTTTAATTGATTATTTAATATTTATATTTTAATATCTTCGTGGATTTTACTTTTTAATGTTATATAGTGGTTCAAGATTTCATTAGATATAGGAACTGATTAAATACATAAAGGTGATACGTTGAAACGGGACCTACTATATCTTGATGGGTATGGATTTGAGGAGTTGTTGTGTAACCATTAACAAAACTGGATTTCCTTGAAGTATAAAAAAGTTATTGATAAAATACCTGCCATAAACAGTTCTGGCTCTGAATATTCCCTATTTCAGTACTGCTTCAGAAGTTACTGGACATCAAGCGTCATTTTAGACTATATAGCACTTAATGTTTGAAGGTAGTGGCTTATATGTACATCTTGATTTTAAAAGGGCTATTCACACCTAGCAATTCCCTTTTAAATGCTTAATTTCACATTATGAGATTCATAGTCTTCCGTGTCACCTGTCAAAACAAGTCTAGTTCAAATTCTGCCATATGCCATCTGTGGGTTTTATCTTCATTATTAATTCAGGGTGTTTCAGTGATATATCAGCCACTGAGAAGAGTCCTGCATGGTGAATGTGGGTGTGTTTTCCTTTGAATGTGCATGAAATGCCAAGAGTGCTGCAAGTTACAATAGAATTTCTTTGCTCTTTCTCTTTGATTCTCCATGTCAACTCAGTGTTTGTGTTCTGTAGTCTCATTTAAGCTGATACTCTACAGATGGCTTCCCTAGACATGCCCTGACATGGCACCTAGAAATGTATTGTAGTACTACAGTTAATCTCCTCTCCTCTCTTTCTTTGTTCTTGCAAACACTAATATTCTGTGCTGTGAAGATGTGAAATGTATTTAGCAAGTGGTATAAACATATTTCCTGATGTTAACAGACTTGCCATCTTTGTGAAGTATGTTAAATGGATGTCACTGCTGTTTTGTTTCTGTGCTGTCAGCTAATGTTTAACCTTGCCTTGCCTTCCTTATTGGTGCTTAGCAAATGAAGTATCCTCTCACTTTTGAGATCTCCATCAAGCAGTCTGAAATAGCATGCATAGAGATGTCAAAGAATGTGGCCCTTTCATGTCTCTGTACAGAGATGACAGAGAATTTCATATTTAAAGATTCCTGAAGACCAGAGTCCAAATACCTGCTCAGTCATGGAAGGCCATGGGTCACACTTGAGAAAGTCATACTCTCTCAGCTTTAGAGAAAGGCAGTGGCAAACCTCTGACTAAAGCTTTAAAAAAAAATCTATGATGACATTGCCTTGAATTGGAGTTGACTTGAAGGCACATGACAACAGCAGATGTGCACAGTTGCTTAATTGTAAGGGGGTATGTATGGCTGCCAGCATCTTTCCTTCTTTCATGGTAGGCACTTTTTAAGAGAGGAGCCTTGTATGCCTTGTCATTCTTGGGGGAGGCTCATGGAATAAGTGGGGTTCTTTCCTTAGTTCTCATTAAGGCCAGTTTTACTACCTGGCTTTTCTGCTGAAATTGACTCTCAAAATGGTTGACAGCATTTTAAACCTATCCCAAGTGTTCTTTTTAATTCTCCTTTTTTATTGGAAGATAGTTGGAGGTATTTGATTTTAGATTTTAGATTGTTCTGCTCTTAAATTTTGTTCTCGGTGTCAAGTCACTTGTATATGACATCTGTCTGCGGCAGATCTTTGGAGCTGAAGCTAATTTTGTTTGTGGGTTAGTAACAGCAGGCAGATCAGCATTGATTGAGTCTTCATAATGTTGCTAGTTGCATATCTAAGCATCACTGAAAAATACAGTTTTACAAATAATAACATTTTATCCTTTTGCAAAAATAAAGCACCAGTCTTTACCATTTCTATTGGCTGAAAACATAAGGGTGAAAGATAAGGCTATTAATATAAAACAAATAGATACTTTGCATAATTAACTGTCTTCAGGTTTTCTTTTAATATTGGTACATTAATTAGTAACCAAATGAGATATCACTCTATGAAGTATTTATAATCTGATGAATAATTAAAGTTTTCTCAGCCGTCACCTCTGCTGTTACAAATCTGTCATTTGACTTGAAGGCATAAAATCCTTTGTGTTCAGACACATTTTTATCTTTGTCGCATCATCTGAATTATTTGCAGTAACAAAATGTACTTTACTAATATCGAGACTGTGCTGTTGTTTGCTTGTTGAGACCTGTATTTTCAATATGATTTTGAAATTAGGGAATGAGAAGGTAGAAACATCATAGTAAAATATTTGACAGTTCATGATAATTCCTTATCCAAGGAAATTAATTTTGAAAAAATGTATTCATTCAGTTAATCTGGGATGTTTTCTGATCATAAAGAATTCCGGTGTATTGTGTGGCCTAAATATACTTCATCATATGTCTATCAAAGGTATTCCACAGCACTCAAGTGCCCAGCTCCAGAAAACGTATGTTCATATGAGGTAGAACATTTGTTTTGAGAAGCTTTCAGCCCTCTGTTTCTGCAAAATTTTGAAAGCACCACAATATCTCTGTTTAAAAAATGCTACTGCTTTTTATCTATTAAAACAGTCTTGGTGGCCCGTAGAAACTTGGGAAATTGCTTACAGCCTTTCAAGTGACAGCATTGTAAAATACCTATGTTATATTTATTGTAAAATGATTACTGTATAATTCTGAGATATCAAATGTGAGTGCAGAAGACTAAAATATCCCATCTATCGGAACTGGGTTTGAATGGGGAAATGTTGAATCAACAACTGCTTCTCGTTGTTTTGGCTGTTGCATGTAAAATCTGAAAGATTAATATAAAAATACAAAATTGAACCCGCATGTGGATCTATTGTAGTATATTCAGCTTCAGGTTGTAGATGCAGATGAGATTGTACAAAAATGAATGAAAAGGGTTTTTTTTTCCTGGTACTAAAGAAATTGCAGGAGTTCAGCTTTCTTCTCTAAGATAATTGATACCCTGTATCAACACTGGCAGGTAAATTTCTAAAATCATGTTGTAAGTTTCATGGATAATCATCACCTGGCATCATTCAAGGCTCTAAAGCCAGATAGTCTGACAAACTGTTTCACTTATGCATAGGCTTCATTTGGTCGCTGCAGTATCAAGTGAGCCTTCATAACATCCCAGAACTTTCATATTACTTTGCTTCTCCTCAGACATAAAGCAGTATGAAAGTGATTTCATGTGTTCAATTATAAGCCATCGCATGTTGAGTGACCAAACAATGAGAACACAAGTGGCATGTGAGCTATAGTTCCAGATGTGTTATCTGCAATGTTAAGTATACCTCAGCATGTTTATTTCCTATCCATCAGTCTTAGAGTAGTCTTTCTTCTCCTGAAATATTCTGTTTTTGTAAAAGTATATTTCCTTTTATTTTTTATAAAAATGCAGTGAGCACTCCAACATAGTCTGGATTGTATTGTAATGTTGGTTAATATGTGTGACATTTATAGGTTTTCTACGTACTGCTGATGCATGAAGACAATGCTGCAGCTATCATGAATAGTAAAATATCACTTTTTATTTTTTATGTCCTAGGAAATGGCAAAAATTCTCAATCATCCAAGAGTCTATGCTTTTCTTCATGTACCAGTTCAGTCAGCTTCTGATAGTGTACTCATGGATATGAAGAGGGAATATTGTGCGGCAGACTTCAGAAGGGTGGTGGATTTCCTTAAAGAAAAGTAAGAATAATATTTAACCACAAATCCAAAGCTTTTTTCCTCTGTGTTGTCCTTCATTACCTGCAGATACTTGCCACTTCATAATTAAGGTAGAAGAGGAATCATCTTTCTGCATCTTCAGACTTTGTGCCCTAGAACTGCTTTGGTGTGGTTTATTCAGTGGGTTTCTAATCTGTTTCAAATTACTTTTATGCCTGAATAGCTATAAATAGAATGTTTGGAATGTACTTCATCGAAATCTTCTTTAATGGATCTTTTCAGGATAGTTGACACTGCATGCAAAAAGCAGGTGGGAGATGCAAGCTGCAATAACATAACTAGATCATATTGTGTAAAGTTGCCTTTTTTCCCCCCTACGTATTGGATAGGCTGGTTTTTGTGTCTTAATCTAGGACTTTGTTTTAGCAAATTATGACTATTTATGGCTATCCTTCAAGATCTTTTTCCATAGTGGTATGAATTATTTTGACAACAGTTGAAATCAATTTAAAAATCTGTTCTGTTGGCTCTAATGTACACAGAGACTTCTTTATGTAGAAATTATTGGCAGGAACCAACATTCGTTAGCTTAGACAATGAACAGTTCAATTTTGTATTGAGAACTGTGGACAGACTATTTGCTAAAAACTGCTCTGATTGACCCTGAGTGGAATGTCTGAGTGGCTTATAATTTATTTTAATAGTCTGTATGTATCTTTTTTCCCCCCTGTGCATTGAGTGAGTTAGCAGTACTGTTTTCACTGTTGATTTGACATTTCATGCAGAGATTTAGTATCTCTTGAAGGGATCCAGAATATATGCCAGTTTCCAAGATGATACAAAGAAGCAGACCTTGGAATATAAAGGAGCCGTATTGGAGAAATAGATGAGGATCGTGTGCAAGGAGCTTGTGTGGGGATGTTTTCCCAAATTATTTTAGAATAATGTCCCTCTGGGCAAGAATGGTCTGGAAACCAAAGATTCAGATTTGTCTGTCAGGTTGTATTTTGATGGGAATTTGTGATGGTACACTAACTAGAAATAAGACATCCTCTACTTTTGGATGCTCCACTTTTTGAAAGTCGTGGGCTTTCGACTTCTTTTGATTACAACCAGAACCCATATATTTGAGATATGGTCCACTCTTTTAAACACACATACTAGTTGAAAAGGGTTGAAAGAGTGGATCATTGAAAAGCAACAATACACTGCCTTTTCTTCCTTCCCTGTGGTGCCTTCTATTCCAGCAACTCCGGCTCTCCAGCAGGAGAGAAAAGGAGACACCTGGGAAGGCAGAGAGGAGGAGGAGCAGTGAGCAAAACTCCCATGTTCCTGGCAGGCTTCCATCTTTCTCCTCAACCTGTGCCTAAGAAGTTGCTCTGTGGACCTATGTGTGCGTTTGAATGTGTGTGTGTAAGGTGCGCTAGTCCCTGGCAATGGATTGCATGAGCAAGAGAGCTAAAGAAAGTCTTTAGTGGTGCCTTTGAACAAACTGGGAGACAGCCACAACTCTTCCACCCACCATATCCCTGTCTCTTGGCTTCTTGACTGCTGAAGAGATCCAAAGGATGGCAACCCAACCACAGAGTAAAAACAGCGAAAGACAGGACAGGGTAGGAGTGGGAGGTGTCAGGCTGTCTTTCCTTCCTTCCTTCCTTTTTCTCCCAACACTTTTTCTCAATTGACTCAGCACCATCTTTGATCACAAAAGTGTATAAGAGACACGCTATGCACTGTGAATCTTTTAAAAATTGTGTGCCTCCTATACAGCGTTTGCAACCACGTGCTGCTTTTTCTCTCAGTCTACTCAGTGTCATCTTTTCGTTCATTCTGTACATAGGCTGAACACAAAAATGGTGCCAAATCAATTCACTTCCACATTTCAATGATTTCCACTTTTTGACAGTGCTCTGGTCCCTAACCTGTCAAGTAAGTGGAGGAAGTCTGTATACCTGTTGGTCTAAGCCACTGTTCCCTAACCTGATGTCCTTGACATGTGTTGGACTGTGTTTCCCATCATTTGCCATCAGCATGGGATGTTATGTATTATATTTCAGCATTATAAATCTTCTTTTTATTTTTTTTAATTTATATTTATATTGATGGGGCAATCATTTTGTTTATTGTTACTGCAAAGTTACATTATGATTGGCAATTTGGTATTTTTCTTTAAGGTTCAGCACTTTTAATTTATACTTCTTAGTTGTGAACTGCATACCTTTGGAGCTTAAAGCTGACTCATTCATCTTTTGACAGTTGGCAGCTACTATTATAGTAGTATCTTGCTGTCAGATAATCTAGTAAAACCGTTAAGTGTATTTGCACACTGGTTTATCTGGAAATTTATTCAATTGATCAGTTACAGAACAAAATATGTGTGTAATTAATTAATATCCACTGTTGACAGTCAGCTCTATGTCCAGCTTAAGTCATTCTCCCTTTGCTTTTGATTTTTTTTTAAATCTGAAAAAAGTTCAATATCTAAGCTTCCATAATAGAATTACTTTTTTAAAATCATATTAAAATTCTACCTACATACATAGTAAATCTCAGTAGCCAATATTTTCTAGAAAGCATGAGAAATGATTTCCACCATATGGAATCAGAATGGGCTCAAGCTGCAGGGAGGGAAACATTATGGATATTTGAACCAGCTCACATCTGTAAAGCTCATTTATTTTTACTTCTGTATTTAGGAGGTCTTTATTTGTAGTGTCTCATCTCCTAGAACCAGCCAACTATGACCTTCCTATGCAGTTATTCCCCTATAGACATCTCATCACAGACATTGCAAAAGCAAAACATTACACCAGACGCCTGCAGTTTCTACAATAATAAGTTATATTAATAGAACATTTGTGGGTCTGTTCCAGTAGGGCCACTGGTTTTAACTCCCTCCTCTACCTGGTTTTAATGATGGGATTCAACAGCACGGCTGCAAACACAAGTGTGAGTGTCGCTCAGGGGCTTAGGGTGGGTATCTTTTGTGTGTGAGTACTGTACCGGGAAACATCTCAGAAACTGCCAGACTGCATCAAAATTCTAAATTTGTACTTCTCTAAAAAGAAACAGTGTGTATGAAATATTTGTGAACACAAGTCATGTAGAAATGCTTTAGGGGTCTGCCCATTTTGCATCCCTGCAATTACACCCCTGATGTGTTTACATGCTACTTTTAAACAGATACACATTACAGCACCTAGAAAAGGAATGCCAAGGAGTGGATCTGAATGTTACAGAAAGTACAACATCAGATTCTTCATTTGTCTCAGAGATACTGGCAAATATAAACTGTGCATGTAGGTGAAGAAGAAGATTACATAGGGCAAAGTATATAGACTGTGTTCCCCTATGAATAAGGATCTCTGGTTTGGAACTGAATCAGTAGTCTGCTATTTAGCTCATTGTTTTGTGGAATGATTTTTTGATTTGTATCCAAAGGTCTCTCAGTAGATTTCCATGGAATGTAATACTGCTTGCAACAGTTTTGACTGTGAGGTGGTTGCCTCAGATAGCAGATGCTAGAAGTAGCTTGACCTGCTAGCTTTAACCTGCTGGCTTTAAGTGAGGTTGGTTTTTGTATATGTAGTTGGTGGCAGAAAGTAATCTTGTTATTTATCTCAGGCAGAAAAGTCTATATGGCTTCCCCTTCCATTTCTCTTCAAATAAGGGTAGAAGGCATATGCAGCAGGTGGGAGTTGGTAGTCACTTACACATCTCTTGAACATTAAGACTTCAGAGGATCTTCCCAAAACAGGCAAGGACAGCTGGATAGGATAGGTAGCAAGAAACATTAGAGAAACCTCAACAGAGTTCTTTTTCACTGAGCTCAACTGCTCCCTTGCTTTTCTATCACCATCTCCCCACCCCCAGAAAAGGAAAGACCCCGTAGCCAAGTGCCAGAGATGAATGGTGCGTAATTACCCATCTCAGGCCCCTCCATTGCAAGGCTTTTAATTCCTCAAAAGGAAGAGGTGGCCACAGTAACCAATGGATGCAGTATATGCTAGTGTTTTATTCACTGATGATGCCACATCCACACGTTCAATAGCAACGGATCCCAAAGTGTAAAGAGACTCTTTGAGCCAGTTTAAAGAGAGGTAGCAGCACTTATCTTCAGGAAAATAAACAAACAAGCAAAAAAAAGTCTCTTGGCCCCTTAAAGGCAAAGGGTAGTATCCGAAGGTATTATCTGCTAACAAAAAAATGGAATCCACAGAACCAGGTGTGGGGTGATTTCATCCCCCTCCCCACTGCAACCCCTCATGTACCTCCAGAATCAGATCTGAAGGGCTGTGGACAAAAACCCAGAGGCAATTTGTGTGTCATATAAAGAGGTAAAGAGGAAGCAGAGAAGAGCGGGAGAGAAAGCTCAGCAGTGGCTGCCAGTGGAATGTTGGGTTAAGCCCTAACCGATTTTATTCTGGCACTTAGCGTATTCACCTGGCGTTGCTTGAGATTTTATTTTCCGCTTGAGAACTCACCAAACTGTCTTCTCCAGTACTGTAACTTTTGTTACGGCTGTTTCTAGCTCGAGCTTGTGGGATATTAAGATATCATTTGATATCAATAATTCGGCCTTGTTCACCCATTCCTCTCCACGTGCTTGCGAGGCCCCCGGACAAGCACGCACACAGGCGCGGCCGACAATAGCCGAACCATTCAAGTCCCAATCCAGGCGGGCCAGTCATTGCCGAATGCAGCTTCAGGAGACCTCGAGGCAAGTACCGCGTTATGTATGCAGGCTACTTACAAAAGATCCCCTGCCCCGCGCAGGCAGCTTGATGAGCGGACTGTACAACTCTCAAGCACTCCGCGTTTGCATACTGGCTACTCTATTGACAATCTGGTCATAACTCAATCATCTAAAGTACTGACCTTTCGGAGGCTTTGTCTCCAGCCCCAAACTCACTGTTATCCCCGAGTACGGACTAGCCTGCGGCCACAATTTTCCCTATAAGAACCCCTGACTTTGAGCGTCTCGTTGGATCGCTCGTGACTTGCCTCCCGACTTGCTGCCTCTCCGTTTGACGAGCCTCCCCTCAGCCCCACGTGCTGAGAATCCACGCTCCCCAGCTTCTTTGCTTTTACGGGGCTTCGGGACAGGTATAGTATTTCCCATACCAAACCTCCTCTCAAAATCCCTCTATCCAACGCCTGCCTTTTATTTCTGTAGTTCTTTGTGTGAGTGTGTTGCATACACGTGTTTGACTGTGCTTCAATAAAACAACTATTATTATTAACTTCTGCCTTATCATTGACTCGGCCTGACCCCGTAGACATAGGGCTCAAGATCTCGATACGTTACCCTGCCTCTCGCATTGCTAACTAGTGCTCTTTGCTAATTCCCTCCCCATTGTTTGAGCACATTTAGGTGTCCCTCCCGGGACCCCCAGAAATCAGGGTAACACTTTTCCCCATATTTTCCAGTGCAATCTGTAGTCAGAGTTATTTACATACACAGTTTGGGTTCCTCAGGAAATGCACTGTCCTCCTCCCTACTGCTAGGCCTCGTCTCCATAGCAACTGGCCCATTCCGGTACCTGTAACTTTTCCCCTTGGTCCCCAATCCAATCTGTGTTGTCTGGCGACGTTGATGTACTGGCTTTTGATTTTTTTGCTTTCTGTTGAGTTTCTGCAATGGCTTTAGGTTTTTCTGGAAGCATTTTTTGTTCTAAATTTCATCTTTAAGATTCCTCACATATGGAACCTATGAGGCAAGAAGACCTTGTAACTATGTTGTGTATGTCAGTTTAATTTTTCTCACATATGCCTCCCAAATGTTTTCTGGCATCCTTATTGATGGTAGGCCTCATCTCCATAGCAACTGGCCTGAGGCCCAAGAGCTCTGTGCTGAGAATTCTAAAGGCCTCTCCCTGAAGTGCCAGCCCCAGGATTCCGTAGAATCTTCACAGCCAGCCAATCATATGAGGTCTTCTCGGCTCACTTAGCCAATCATATGAGGTATTTGCCTGACAAACTCACAGACAGACATTGACTTTTATATGGTAGCCTAGCATATTTACCTGGCATTGCCCAGGGTTTTTATTTTCCTCTTAAGAACTCACCAGACTGTCTTCTCCATTTTCGGTAACTTTGCTCCATATTTCCCAATGCAATCTGTATTCGGAATTATTTACATACACAGTTTGGGTTCCTGAGGGAGTACACTGTCCTCTTCCTTGCTGCTAGGCCTCATGTCCATAGCAACCAGCCTATTTCTGTACCTGTAAACTTTCCCCATATTCCCCAATCCAATCTGTATTCGTAGTTGTTAACATACAGAAGTTGGGTTCCTGCGGTAGTACACTGTCCTCCTCCTTGCTGCTAGGCATTGTCTCCATAGCAACTGGCCTATTCCGGTACTTGTAACTTTTCACCATAGTCTCCAATCCAATCTGTGTTGTCTGGCGATTCTGATGTACTGGCTTTTAATTTTTTTTTTTTGCTTTCTGTTGAATTTGTGCAATGGCTTTATGTTTTTTGTTTTGAATTTCAACTTTAACATTCCTCGTATATGGAACCCATACAATCTACTGTGTGAGGTGAGAGGACTTTGTAACTGTAGCCATTTCTACACTACACTGTTATAGTGCTATTATTCCACTTTCAACAACCTGTGGAATTCTGAGGTTTGTCGTTTACTGAGGCCAAAGACCTCTCTGACTGAGAATGCTTAAACGCCCCCTCCTTAAACTACAAATCCCAGAATTCCATAGGATGTTGAAAGTGGAATAATAGCACTATGACAGTGTCGTGTGAAAATGGGCTACGTGCCTCCCAAATGTTTTTTGGTGTTGTCATTGATGGTAGGCCTGAGGCCGAAGAGCTCTTGGTTGAGAATCCGAAAGGCCCCTCCCTAAACTGCCAACCCCAGGATTCCATAGAATCTTCACAGCCAGCCAATCATATGAGGTCGTCTCACCTCACATAGCCAATCGTGTGAGGTCTTCGCCTGCCGGACGCAGACAAACAGACAAACTCACAAACAGATATTGATTTTTATATAGTAGATAAGTTTCCATGGGCCCCATTGTTTTAGTACAGCCACCACACGTGTACCTAGATCTGCCAACTGAGGCAACACTTCTTATAGTTCATGATGAACTGGACACTATCCATGAAAGCTTATACCGTCATAAAATTAGGTAGCCTTCAAGGCGCAAAAAGACACTGGTTGGGGTAAGTGTGTGTTGATATATTTATTATGTATCTCTTCTTGTTTTCTTTTGACCTCTTCTAAATAAATTTATTCATGCACAGGCCACAAATAGGCTAGGTTCTTCTCCTCCTCAGGAAAAATGTTTCCAGGGCTAACTTACCTGTAGGAAATGGGTCAAAATATATAACAGGCATTATGTTTCCCATCAGATTAGACAGAAGAATTTCATTTAATATTGTTCATAATGATGTTGTTCAGTCCTTTAATTATTCTGACTGTATTTTAATCTGTTGTTATCATCATCATCATCATCATCATCATCACTGTTATTATCATCATTGTTATCATCATCATCATCAGTAGTAGTAGTAGTAGTAGTGTTAAGAACACTAAGTTGGAAGCTGCCCTAGTTTCCTATATTACTTTTATTCAATGATATATTATTCAAGGAATAATATATCATGCTTTGGTACTGGAAATTTAGAAAATAATAAATCAGACTGAAGTTTTGAAATGCAAAGCATTTGTCATTTTTTTGTAAATATCCATTTTGATATACAGTCTTTCAGACTTAGTGCATTTGTTCAGAATTGCAGCAGCATCACTAGCTCCCCACTAACATTCACCATCATCATGTAAATAGTATTAACAGAAGCAATTTTTGACAAACACCTTCAAATTAATTACAGCCCTTTTGCTGATCCTTCTTCATTTACAGATCACTGACCCAACACATCGCAGTGCCTTTCAAATGAAGGATTCTTAATGGATTTTTAAAATACAGCTCTTCTGGTGGCTCATGCACTTACAGCAGTAGAATTATCATTTTAAATGGTTGATGAAATTTTCAGAACCTCATATTTATTTAAATTTCTCTCTGACTCTGTACTGAAAGCCATCAAGTGCAAGCTCAACAAGAATTGTGCTATGTTCCCTGAATTATCTTGCTTGCATTTAAGATAACTTCCAGTTGTAAGGTCTTCCATTGCTGTGGAGGAATTTCTCCACATGCTTTGTTGTTGTTGCATACCTTTGAGTCATTTAAGGTGACCCTATCATGGGGTTTTCTTGGGAAGATTTGTTCAGAGGGTTCGCCTGAGGCTGAGACAGTATGATTTGTCCAAGGTTGCCCAGTGAGTTTCTATGGCCAAGCAGGGATTTGAACCCTGGTCTCCTAGTATACTAGTTCAGCTTGTTCAAACCACTGTGCTATGCTGGCTCTTCTCTGGATGCTATTCCTACCCAGACAAAAGTCACTGTTGGTTCTTCAGTTGGTTCTTCAGTTGGTGATAAACAGAAATTGGCTGTAAGGCATGAAACAAATTCCAGTAAGTTCTGATGTTTTGTTTTGTTTTTGAACATTTTTGGCAGTTTATGCAACTCCTGGAGGGTTCCAGTTGGCCCCTGAGCAAACCGTGGTTGCTCACTTCTGATTTTAGGGTGTTAGGTTGCATGAAGAATTGACTGCCCCAGGCCCTACATAGCTTTTTGTGACTCTTTGCTTAGAGAGTGTGTGTATAGGTGCATGTAATAATATTCTAGGCAGCTCAGCATCAGCCACATCATTTATAAACCTCTAAATGTAGCAGGAACATGGAACATCAAAGAACCTTTAGTACCAAATGATGATTAAATGTTCACTAATTAAAAGGTAGAACCATGAGCAAATGTAAAAACTGGAGTATTAATCTTTCTCTTGATTGAGCTGTTACAAGTATTCTATCACTGATATCTACTTTGCGAGCAAATATGGTTTCCCTCAGTGGCTTATATAACTAATAGCCCAGCCCTTAGGTTTGCACGCTAGGCATATAAGGAAAGGAGATGGAGGGGAAAGGTAGAGAAAAGAGGTCGGCTTGATAATGTAAAGTACTGAATTGTAAAGGGGCGTTTGTATCCAGGCTGATCTTCCCTTGCTACTGATCCTGTATGAATAGTGATGCTGCAACTGACTCAGCAGCATATGTTCACTTGTCTGGGGACAGAGACCAATTTCCTCCTATTTGCACGTGGTGGGTGCTTTGCAACTTTGAGTTCTTCCTGTACAAGTTCTCTGTCTACTTGTGATGATCCCATGCATTTCATAGGGATTTTTGAAACAAGAAATACTCACAGGTGGTTTGCCATTGCTGTCTGGCACTGGACACAGGGGAAGGACAACTCCCAGCAACCGCTGGGGTCCTTCATTCCCTATCATTCCCTAGAGGTCAGAGCAACTGGTCTATTCAAAAGGCAGGGTAAGATGATCTTTCAACTTGTCATCCTGTTAGTTGTGAACCCAAGATTTTGGAGCTGGAGTATTTCTCTCTATCATGGACTTACACATTCCTCACTCTTTACAAGTGTCAGTTTAAAGAATCTAAGGCCATTTCTGCACTAGACTGTTATAGGGCTATTATCCCACTTGCAACATCTTATGGAATCTTGGGGTTTGCAGTTTCGGGAGGGGCCAGCCTGCCCCTCCCGAAACTGCAAACCCCGGGATTCCATAGGATGTTGCAAGTGGAATAATAGCGCTATAACAGTCTAGTGCTGAAATGGCCTAATTCATGGCATGACCATTGAGTTAAGATTTCAGGAGCATCTAGGATTCAGATCCCCATGTGGCCATGGAAACCATGAGTAACCTTGGACAAGTTATACTTGCTATTATATTTAAAAAGAAAAGTTAACTATTTGTATTTGGAAACAAATAACACTTTTTATCTAATAACAGAAGTTAATTTAATGGTTAAAAAAATGTATCCCCCACCCCGCCCAAAATATTGTGGCCATCGTGCTAGGGAAACAACTCCGTGAAGTGACAGGATGGTGCCGCCCAAGCTGTGTATATCATGTTGCAAAACAACTTGACTTACATGCTTCTTATTGGCAACTCCTTGGGTCAGCTGATTGGGTGGAGACCAGCAAAGAATTATCTCAGTTAACTTCAGTTTTGCAGTGTTCCCTCTTCCTTGGCTTTGCATTCAGAAACACTGAGCTATGACTTTATGCATTAATTGTCAAACTTCCAGATATTTATTTCTTCATTCCATTCATTCCACTTGTTTATTGCCTAACCTGCAGGGGATCTGTTTCTAACACTGTGAAAAATAGAATGGGTACTTTGCTTAGTTGTTGTATGCAGTTCATTCTTGTTTTTTTTAAAAGAGTATTTAGTTTAAATTTCCTCCTTCTGTATACTTTATATCTTTCTCTGAAATTCCCTCAGAGTCTTAAGACGTACGTATAGTAGCAGCAGCAGTAGTAGTCAAAATGCATGTTAATTAGTTTGTGATGATGTTTGTTCCTTCCCCAAGCCCTGCAAAGAGAACCCATCTTATTTGAAATTACATTTTTTAAAGTGTATTCATTTTTACCTGATTGCACTAGTGTGTTTGGGCGACTTGAATTTCCTGAGAAGTTACTGAGGGTCTTCAGTAAGAACAGCTCAGGAATGACAGGTGAACATTCTCTTGAGTACTTGTCATTAACCTGATTCCCCCTGAATGTGTTGAAGTATAACTCCTACCACCTTGACCATCACTGGTCATGCTGGCTCAGAATAATGGAAATTGTAGTCCAGGAAATCTGGATGGAGACTAAGTTAGGAAAAGCTGCAGAGTGTTTGTTGAGTGGACATCAATATGGTCTGATAGGCCTGGCCAGGATTCCGTTGTCTAACAACTACAGGGACTCCTCTGCATACAAGTGAATGTAGAAAGCTGGCTTAAACTGCTGGTTTAAAGCTACTTCTGGATTATACAGGCTAGTTAGAAACTGGACATCTGTCAACCCTATGGGAAATCTTGAATCTTCTGGATGGATGAACAAATTATGTATTTAGTACAGCTCTAGACCAATGAAATGTGATGCAAAAGTAATATAACAGGATGTGGCTTTGTGTCTACTTACAGAATCTTTCTCCTACGTTTCAATTTAGCCTCTTGTCAATATGATCCCATAAGACAGCTGCTCCCAACTCTTCCATATTTGAGTTGTTGATGAAATCTTCTGATAAATGGCAACTATTGAACCAAGCATGTGATACTCAGTGCTCATATATTCAAACAAATTATAATAGATAATACAATTGGGAAAGCTGGAACCAAGGGCGGGAGGGAGGCTCTGTCTTTGTCCTGTGTTCTTTCACATCCATTGTGCATATGAAGAAGGGTAGGATCATGTGGAAGAGAGGGAACTAAAACTTCTTTCCTTCCATCTGCCCTCTACCTTGAGATGTGTGAAAGCTGAAGAGTCTGCCTTTCTCTGTTTCTGTCCTCTGTAGTGTGCCAAAGTGTCTTTGTTCACTAGCTCTTTTCATGCATTACACATATGCAGGTCATTCATGTGTCACACAGAGATTCAGCGGCAGACATCTGCACTCAGCATATGGACTCTAGGAATGAGGCTAGCCTGGGCATGTAGTGGAGAAACGAGAACTCCCAGTGGCAACTAAAAATGTCTCATTTGCTTGTATTTGTGTTTTTCTAAACCATATCTGTTGGCTAGATAAAGGGAAGAATTAGCCATGTATAATTCCACCATCTTGCAAAATATTTCAGATTATAGAACACTGGAATCATAAATGTGGGAGTACACCCATTTACCTTTGAAAGCTTTGTTGAATTCTTTTTCTACAACTCTACCTCTAGGCCATATCCAACATAATTTAGAGAAAGAGAATTTCTGCAAATCCGTTGTAGCCATAAGTCATTGGGACACTGAACGAGATATCTCAAAATCTGACACAATGTTTTTGTTTATCATCTAGGTTGTAATATGGAGTTTCAAGTTGTAATTTCAAATTGGAAGCTCATTAGAAACGAAAAGGGGGCAGGCAGCCACAGCTCATCACTAAATATGGTAAATGCTTCAAAAATGAATAGAGCTTTTCAAATTCCACTCTAAATTCTAGTAGCTAGTTTCAAGCTGAAATTCCAAAGGGCGAGAACTTTCTAGAAACAAAGGCGGGGGGTTTGGCCTATCTCAGTGGAACATAATTGTAGATGCTTCAGTTTTTTTCAGAGTGTTATTAGTAATTTTCTGACCCCACAGTCTTAGTGCAGGCCTAAAATGTGCCCTAACTAGTACTGTGTTGGAATTATGCCAAGTCTACCTCTAGCATTGTTTTAATTGTTTTCTCATTGTCCTGAGGTCCTTAGAAAAGCAATTAGCCTATGCTCTTCATAGAAACAAAAGATACTTAGGAGTGATCTTGTCAGTTCCCCAAATCATATCTCTATTCTAGGCCTCAGCCAGGACGTCAACAGGATCTTTAGGTCTAGTTGGGAAATCCCTCTGAGCATTCAGGAATCCTTTCAGATCCATTTGTCTCCGAAAGTGGACCATTTTAGTGAATTCCCACATGTGCAGAGGTTAAAAGTCTCCGCAAATCTAACCTCTGTTAGGCAGCAATTTGTCTTTCTTAGTAAAGTTCTTTCAAACCTGTTCCAACACTTCATTCTTATTCTGGCCAGCAAAAATCAGTCCACCACATGTGTAGATGTTGGTTCATGGCTGCAACAGGAACAATTCTGAACTAGTTTGGATGAGGGAGCCTCAGAATGAAATCCCACAATGCAATCAGTTTGAGGGAAATCAGTTCCGCTTCCAAGACCATCTCTACCACCTAAGAGTCACAGTCTGATATCAGTGTGGGCAGTACACCTAGAAAATGCCTGTCATTTATTTGTCTTGTTGTTTAGGTAGTAAATACTCAAACTCTACGGATTGCCAAAGTACCTCTCTAGAAAGATAGACTCACAACAGATTACTGTGATTCCGCTTCCCCACCAATTAGATCTTGCCTGCTGCATCCAAAACCCTGGTGCAGAAAGATAGGCCAAACTGACACAAACATGTCCCTTTTCAGCCAGGTTTCAGTTGAACAAGCCAGGTCAGCATCCAGGATCAAATTATGAATCAACAGCATTTTTTAACATGTTGGGGTGCTACTAGAGCTCCCACTAAGCCAGAAGGAAGAGATATCTCATTCTCATCCCCGGCCTGTTCTACTTCTATTATTATAACTCCCATTACATCTAGAATGGCAGTATCCCTTCTCAGACTGAGACATTTAGTTCTACCAAAAATCCCTCTGCCCATCAGATAGAATTCCCACTATATTTAACCAGTCACAGCTAAACAGACCAACGTTACACAGTGTTAACTGAGTTACTGCAAGAAGCACCAGCCAGAACTGTCCCATCCTAGCTAACCAACCCTCTCCTCATGAGTTCCCTTGTGTGTGTGTGTGTGTGTGTGTGTGTGTGTAGACAACAGAGTGCCTGGCAGAACAAGAAGTACTGCACCACCCCCAGCAGCTGGCCTCAGGAAAAGAGCTCTCCAAAAGCTGATGTACTGTGGCTTCCAGCAGTTCTCTTTTCCTTGCTTTTGTTATTGATGGGGCAGGAGTCTCTTGTGGTCCCATTTTAAAAGATGTTCCCCTTTGGTCCAGTCCATCCCTATTTATGTAACTGCAAGGGATGACGTCTCAACAAACTCTGCTATCCCAGTCAGAATTCTCCTGTGCAGCAACAGAAAGGTCTTGCTTCCCTATTTTTGAAAGTATGCTAAGATGAAACCTTTTTGCAGTGCACTTTGGAAAAGACCATTGAACAAATGAAGAGATATCAGCTTCAGGGAAGTTTTCTATATGGTCTTGGGGACAGCGTGTAAGGAATATACTTGAAGATACAGACCTAGCACTGCTCATGGATTGTCAGTTCTGAATCTAGTAGGTGTCATTGCATTAGCTTAAGATCCATTGTCATAGTGGAAATAGGTTTCTAGAATTAACACGAGAAATACATCCGTTTTGCATTGCGCAACCAGTTGCGCAGAAGGTATGTGTGCACTGTCTGATGTACTACTTCTTAAACAAACATAGCACAACTACCCTAGCAGAGAGTTTTTTTGGGTTTTTTTGCTTTTGGCTGTACTAGCTTTATGTTGCATCATGGGCACTGATGGCAGCAAAATTGCCTTTGCTACTGTTTTGTTGTTTTTCTTAACAGAAGGGACTCACAGAGTAAGATGTAAGAGTACAGTCTAGGGCTTGCACTATAAGAGTAAACCCAATTGGAAAAAAGACATTGCACTTGTTAGGTTTTTCCCTCTTTCCTCTTACTCTTAAGTGGGAGAGAGTGCCCACTTTCTAATTAATGTTCACTAGTTGTCAGCACTGCCTCACTTCTCCCATTCCAGGGAGACCCTCAAAAGTCAGTAACTGGGGCAGCAAATCACGTGAGGTTGTTGTTGACCAACCTCTGGCTTCCCAGAGACTTTCCCTCCCACTACTACAGGAGGTAGAAACGGAACAAGCGCAGACCAAGCAACAGGCACGTGAGAGAGTGGAGGAGGAGGAGATCTGGTAGGGAACATCCAAAAACATCATCACATTAATGAAGCATATCCTCCCTTCAGGCACAGTGTAAGAGTACAAGGTTACACAACAGTCTTAAATTGACGATAGGCAAGAATAAGTGAAACATGAATGCCTCTTAACTAGACTAGCTCTCTCTACTGACACTGAATAGGAAAGCTGGTTCTTCAGAGTCCTTCTAGGAAGTAGGGAATTTGGACCTCTTTGTCTACTCTCAACCATACTTCCCAAAGGGTGGTAGGATATATAACACCTCTGTACTTATCCCACAAGTTCCAAGAAGCATCTCATGATTCTGCTTATATAACCACTAATTGAGGAACTTTCACACCTTCTCACAAACGGGTTATCCCACTAGGTGAGTGGCTGTCTCTTGCATTCATCTGCAGATCATATATTATGCCGTCCCTAAATGTAAACATTCACCTTTTGCTACAGTAACTGGGTTGGTGAGTGCGAGGCTGGAATTTTCCTTTTCTTTTTTGCTATTTCTTTGGATATAATATGGTTTCTTTTACAAATAATTAAAGAGTTGACTTTTTTGGACTGGACTGGACAGGGATTAACATTGGAAGGTAAAGATTTCAAGTAACTGATTCAGCTTTCTTGCTTAAAGAGACTTTATTTTTTCTTTTAGTTTTGCTTGGCAAAACAGAGACTTGTGGATTTGTATGCTGTCATAAATACATTCCTCTGGATTAATACTTCTTTTGGGAACTAACTTGGATTTGTGAATTGTTTTCTTGGTTTTTTTGTTGGAAAATGTACTTTGGTGTGGTGGTTTGATGAAGAGGAATCTCCATGTTTCTTTTAGTTCATCAAGGATTTTTGAAGCTAATTGTTGTCTTTGGCACCTGGATTTTGATTTTGGATCCTTTTCTTAGTGGACAATGGAATTAAATAGAAACTGTTTTTAAAAGAAGTAACCTGGCTCTTATCTACGAGTAGACCCACTAATGCCATGGGATTTACAGAGGTATTAGTTATTCTTACTTACTAGTAGACCCACTGATGCCTTGGAATTTACCCAGATGTAAGTGGATCTTACGTATGAGGAGACCTATTGATGTCTTGGGATTTACCTTGGTGGAAGTGGCTCTTACCTACGAGTAGACTTACGGATGCCGTGGGATTTACCTATGTGTAAGTGGTTCTTTGTTACAAATAGACCTATTGATGCCATGGGATTTAACAAGACGTAAGTTAGAAGCAACTAAAGAACTGAACTTTTGTTTTGGGACTTTTCATGAACATATGTTTTAGAACTTTATAGATTTTTCACATTTAAGAACTTAAGAATTTTGTGAACTTTTTATGAACCTTGGAATTGGACGAAATTAGGATACTACAAGACATTAACATTTACAGAATATTGGCTACAGGATTACAGACTGAGCTGAACTGTTCATGTGAAATTGAACTTTTCTGAAGATAAGAGGCTACTGGAACACCCGCTCCCATGGAGAGAAGCGGCTGGATTTTATATTCAAGGTCTTGCTAGCTGTTTACTAAGTTGAGAGCAAGCTTCAAAAGCCAGCCTAGAAGAATTGGGAGGGGGGAGTTGGAGTGAACTGGAGTAAGCTTTGTTTTTAAAGGGAAGCTTTTGTACCAAAAACCATTCTTGTATATATAGTTTGAGAAATAATTACTTTGAAGTATTTGAGCTATAATCTTCAGATTTATATATATGATTTTATTCATTTATTTATCTTTTGAAATTATATTCCTTTTGGATTAATTTAGAGTGCATATAATAAGGTGTAGGCTGATATAGACAATATTGCTTTGTATGTTTTTGTGTTTTATTGTATATTTTTCTTAAGAGATTTAAGATGACTTTATAGAATTGACAAGTGCCAGGACAATAAAGGTAAAGGTCAAGACGTTTGGAAGAAAAATTCTATTGTCAAGAAAATACAAATGGAACCAAGAACAAGGAAGGGAACGGCGGCGGCAGCTGCAACAACAACTGCCCAACCAGTAAGGAGAACATCAACAGAGATACCCCAGAAAGATTTAATGTTGCAGATGATGGAGGAACTTAAGAACATTAGAGAGGACATAAGACAGACAGAGAAAGACATCAGACAGGATTTAAAGGAGACAAGAAAAGAGATGAGAACAGATATGAAGCATGAAATCGATAAACTGGGGAAGAAATTTGAAACCTTAACTAAGGATGTTACAAAGATAAAGACTGAGACCAAAGAAATAAAGGAACAAGTTACACAAGTACAGGCAGAAATGACTGAAGTAAAGGGGAAGCAACAAGAAGAGGAATTCCAGATAACGTTGCAAAAGTTACGATATTGAGAAAGATGTCTCAGATTTAAGAGCCGTTCCTGAATCTAGTGGTGAAAATTTATATGAAAAAATGGTTCCGGCTTTGGCAGAATATCTAGACATTGATGAAGATAAGATGGAAGCTTGTATTGACAGAATGTTCAGAGTATCCTCTAGAATAGCGAGAGGAAGAAAATTACCAAGAGATATAATAATAACCTTCACTCAGACAGTTATCAGAGACAAAATATTACAGAGGAGCTAGGAAGGAACATTTAAGATTGAAGATAAAGATGTAAGAATTTTTAAAGACATACCATATCAAATACTGAAGAAGAGACAAGATTATAAACCTCTGGCCAATCTTTTGATGAAGTTACAGATCAATTACAGATGGGAGAAAACTGAAGGCATTTCTTTTATGTATAAACAGCAGAGATATAGGATTAACTCAGTTTTTAAAGCCAAAGAAATGATGGAAAGGTTGAAGAGAGATTTACAAAGACCTACAGCTGGAGAGAAAGATGAAGAACAGGAATCGTTGGAAGAAGAAAAAGGAAAAGAGGAAAAAGAACAGATACGAGAAGAAGAGGTGGACAAAGAAACAGTACAAGAACAAGAATTGGGAGAGGACGGAGAGTTGGTGGCAGAAAATATACAGGATTAATTGGAAAATTAGGATAAATAATTTTAATATAAAACTGATAAAGTGGGACTAAAAATATACTCTTGGAACATTAAAGGATTTAACTCTGCATATAAAAGACAGATATTTCATCATTTGGAAAAACAAAAATTGGATATAATTTATTTACAAGAGGTTCGAATAAGGACTCAAGATTTGAAATATGTCAGAAATCCGAAACTGGGTAGCTGCTTTGCAGCTACGATTGATCAGAAGAAAAGGGAGGTATTAATATACGTCAATTCAAGATATGGTGCACAACAAAAATTTCAGGATAATAACGGGCGATATTTGGCGATAGAAGTAAATATGAAACAGGACAAGATATTAATAGTTGGAGTATATGCACCTAATGGAGCTAAAGGAGAATTCTTCCCCAAAATACACAGTGAGATACAGAAATATGTACAAGAAACAGCAAACACAAAAGTTATCGTTCTGGGGGACTTTAATGGAGTTATTAATCCAAAAGTGGACAGAACAGTACAGAAGTTAGTCCCCCGAAACAACGGTAAACTGCCTAAGAGTTTTTTCCAAATGATGGATGATTTAGATCTTTATGATACATGGAGATATAAAAATGGACAATTAGATGGATATACTTTTTTCTCAGAGAGACATAAATCAGTGTCTAGGATTGATATGATTTTGACATCTAAGGATTTGATGTTGAAAACAGTGGATATAGACATTCTTGCAAATTTATGTTCGGATCATAATCCGTTGCAAATGAAATTTAAGATTATAGACAGAGAGAGGACATGGAGATTGAATGAAGAGATATTCAAGAGGGAGAAGTACATTAAACAAGCAAAAATAGAATTAAATAATTATTTCAAGGAGAACATGACATCAGAATTACCAGTGAAAATAATTTGGGATGCAAGTAAAGCTGTGATGCGAGGAAACTTTATCAGATGGTCCACAGAAACCAGGAAAGAGAGGAAACAGATTGAAGATTCGATTCTGGGGAAGATGAAAGAACTAGAGAAACAGGTGAGGGAAAAAGCGATGGACAACAAGATAAGACAACAGATGAAGGTTTGTCAAGCTGAATTAAATCAACTAAATTTGCAGGAAATAGAACAACAGATGCGAAGAGTGAGATATACTTTCTTTGAACAGGCAAATAAACCTTCTAAACTTTTAGCCAGTTTACTTCATAAAAGAAGGGTTAGAAATATTATTACGCAGATTATAGTCGGTGACGGGAAAACTACAAAACAGGAGGAGATAAAACAGGCTTTTTATAAATATTACATAAAGTTAATGAGTTTGATCTCCTCAATGAAAAAACAAAAAGAAATGGAAGAATATTTGGAAAAAATGAACAAAATGAGATTCACCGAGGAGCAGAAATTGATTCTGAACAAACCCATATCGATGATGGAGACAGTTGAAGCTATTAGGAATTTGAAGATGACAAATCTCCTGGACCAGATGGCTCTACTGCAAAATATTACAAAATAATGGAACATGAAGTTTCGATACCTTTGCAGAATACAATGAATGAGATAAGAAAGGAGGGAATACCTGACACCTGGAAGGAAGCTAATGTGGCTCTAATACCAAAAGAAGGAAGAGACTTAAAAGATGTCAAGAATTATAGACCAATTTCTTTACTAAACACAGGCTATAAAATTTTTGCTGCGATTCTGGCTGAAAGACTTAAAAAGGTTCTTCAAGAAAATATACATGAGGACCAGAATGGCTTCTTACCAAAGAGAATGATGCGAGACGATATTAGGACAGTGCTAAATATAATTGAGTATTATGAGAAACATAATGAAAGAAAATTGGCAGTGATATTTGTGGATGCAGAAAAGGCCTTTGATATGATTAATTGGTCATTCTTGAAGATGGTCATTAAACAGGCGCAAGCCAGAGACAAATTTATCTCTTGGATTGAAACAATATACAGTCAACAACAGGCACGATTGATTATTAATGGAGAGAGAACAAAACAGATTGAATTGCATAGGGGAACAAGACAAGGTTGTCCCCTATCTCCGCTGTTATTTATTATGACATTGGAAATACTTAATAATGCCATAAGGGAAGATAAAGCAATAAGAGGACTTCAGATAAGGAAATATCAGTACAAACTTAAAGCATTTGCAGTTTCTGAATGATCCTCTTAGCAGTATTCAAAGGTTGATGGATATTGTTCAAGAATATGGAGAATTTTCTGGATTCAAGATAAACAAGGAAAAAACAGTGCTTATAACAAAAAACATGAGGGAGAAAGAAGAGAAGGAACTTGAGCATTTAACAGGTTTTAATGAAGGTCAAAAAGCAAAATATCTGGGTGTCTGGATTACAAAGAGAAATAATGAACTATTTCAGAATAATTATGAAAAAAAATGGAAAGAGATAATCAAGGATTTGGAGAAATGGACTAGAATGCGACTATCTTTGATGGGAAGAGTGACAGTCATAAAAATGAACATACTTCCAAAGATGAATTACCTTTTCCAAAATCTTCCTATTATTACAAATACTAAGCCTTTTATACAATGGAAGAGAGATTTAACTAAATTTATATGGCAAGGGAAAAAACCAAGAATAAAATGGAATATCATGACAGACTCAATAAGAAGAGGAGGGTTGGGTCTACCGGATTTACAGATATATTTCATGGCAGCGGCATTTACATGGATAAAAGACTGGATGAATCTTCAAAATACGAGAATGCTGACATTAGAGGGAGCTGATATAAGGATGGGTTGGCATGCCTGTATGTTCTATGGGAAAGCTACGGTTGACAAAGACTTTGTTCATCATTGTGTAAGAAAATCACTACTTAAAATATGGACTGACTACAAGAATAAGAACATTAGGCAACTACCTACATGGGTCTCCCCTCAAGAAGCCTTCTTTGGAAGATGGTCTGATTCAGATAAGTGGCTCTGTTATGATGACGTATTAGAAATGACAAATATGAATCTTTTTAAGATGAAATCAAGAGAAAAATTGGAATCAGAAGGAATAAAGTTAAACTGGTTCCCTTACAGACAGTTAACTGAGAGATTCCAGATGGATGTGAAAACTTATGGAATAGAACAAAAAGAGCAAGGAAGAATATTGAAGTTACTGCGGGAAAACCCGCCTCATTTACTATCACATGTATACTAGGAGATTTTAAATCAAGAAAGAGAAGATGAGACAGTCAAATCAGCAATGATATTGTGGGCTCAAAATCTCGGACATCCAATTCAATTAGAGCACTGGGAACAGAGCTGGCAACGGACACAAAAATTTACTGCAGCTCAGAACCTGAAAGAGAACTATTATAAGCTTTTTCATAGATGGTACATGACACCAGAAAAATTAAAGAAGAAATATAATACGGGAACAGGTCAGTGTTGGAAGTGTGAGGAGAATGTTGAAACACTATTTCATACGTGATGGTCATGTCCTAAGGCTAAAAAATATTGGAATGATATACATAATATGATATGTAAAATATTGAGGGTTCAAATTGATAAGAAACTTGAACTGTACTTATTAAATATGACACATGTGTTAGATGGAACTGTTGCAAAGAAATATTGGCGAATAATGCTGTATATGATTATGACAACCCGTATTGAATATGCAAGGCTATGGAAAACTGAGCAGATACCTACAATAGAGCAATGGTGGGCAACTTTTATTGAAAATCGGAATGCAGATATCGTCTCTCGGAGATTAAAAGGAAAATCAGATGATGACATTAACAAAGAATGGCAAATTGTTCTGGAAATGGGTAGGGTGTTGACAGGTAATAATTCTTAATTCATGGTAGCATGAGTAGTTAGAAGTAAAAATCAGTGGAATATCATGGAACATGTAAAGTAGGGTCAAAGAGCAGGATCTATCTTGTATGTTAACAAATGCAATGCGATGCATAATGTTGATATGTCAATGAAATAACACTATTGAAATCCAGAGAGGAGTGGAAGATAGCAGTAATAGTTCGGTAAAATGTACAATGAGAAATGTTTTATACGATGTAATCACAATAAAATTAATTAAATATCTAAATGTAAACATTCACCTTTTCATTGCCTGAAATTGAGCCCATGCCCATATTACTGTGTTGACCTTTAGTGTCCAAAATAGAGGTGGACTGCTATTAGTAGAGTGCCGTAGACGTCTATTTTGTCCAGAATCCTATTGGGCAGTATGCTAACATAAAAGTAGTTGCACAAGCAGTGGTACTTTGTGAGCGGTTGCCTCAGTGTCGTCTCTAGTGTGCCAGTAATTCCACAAGCACAGCCTGCTCTCTCACTTTTGATATGGTCCATGGAGAGCTAACAGATTGTGATATCTGAAGTCCCTGTCAGAGCTGCTGATGACGAGCAGCAGCTGTTGGTCCCTGTGGCTCTGGCTGGAGATGAGTCCTGCAGCTCAGGAGCTCCCCCTGCTGCCATGGACCAAGCAGGCTCGGACGTTCCTCTGCCTTCTCCTTTAGGGCAACAGGAATCCGATTCTGAAGATGGTGTGGAGCCTGTGCCAATCAGGCCACAAACAAGGCGGAGACTCAAGAGAGCTGAGCAAAGGGAGGCTTCATTGATTAAGTTCAAGAAGCAGTGACTAGCCACACTTGTGTCTTGGGCTATATAACTGCCTGCCTGGAAGCTTTCCTTTGCTTGTGGCAAACTTCTTTCAAACCCTCCTCTTGCCGATTCCTTGCTCCTAGCACCTGGTTCCTGCTTCCTTGAATTGATCTCTGGACTCTTGACTCTTGGCTTTTGGAACTCTGACTACGGCTTTTGCTTGACGCTCTGGTAAATGAACTCCCTTGTGTAAAGTGCTTGCTTGTCTCCTCCTGGCTGGGCTTTGCTGGTTCTTACACTCCCTTCTCTGGGCTGGCTCGCTGCCCAGGCCTCTGACCTTGACACAGATGGCTACACAACAAGTGAAGCCAAGACTGTGATACTCATTGCATAGTTGGTTGCAAAACTGTGGGATCCACTGTAGTAAAGCGGTTGCCTGTTTGCTATACAAAAAGTGCATAGGATCTTGGCCTTTCTGAAAATAATGAACTGGAGAGTTTGTTCAAATTGTTTTAACCATGAGGATGGTTGAAGCAAAGACTTACTTTCCTCTACTGCATCAGTACCACTGAATTGTGCTTCCTTAGTGAATATTGATGTTAGCAGTGATCCTCTATTGGAAGACCTTGGAATCAGTCAAGGACTGCAGGACAATTGGTGTCTAGATCCAGAATTTTCAAGTAAAAATTCTTATTTAATTTCTTCTTTCTGTAATTCACCATTGCTTAACTCTAGTTCAAGTCCAGTGCAAAAGGTTCAGTCTACAGATAAGTACAGAAAAGGTAAAGGAAGCAGCCCATGTAGGAGTGAGTGTCTTTGGGATCAATACTTGCTTACAGCCCAAATAGAAGAGAGAATCTTTCAGGGCCTGGACAATCTAAAGAACTTTGTGGCCTTAACGATCTAATGGAGATTGGGATTTTGAAAACAGTTCCTGCGCCAGCACAGCTTAATCATGACCTTGATAACAATTTGGGTGTGACCAACCTGAAGATTTATATTTCTCTCAGCAATAATCAGGATTTGGGAGGTCATGTAGACAACTTTTGCTGGTTTGGGAAAGAAAGGCCTGACCTCACCAAGTAGAACAGCTGTGGAAGAGCTGCAGGGCAACATCCTTGAAATTTCCCAACTTATCTTTTCTGATCCTGACCTGATTGTAGTGGATACTGGGCAAGATGATCAGGAAATGGAAGTTGATGGGGCTGACATAGTTGGAGGCACAATGGACCTGAAGATGGACATGAGGACTCGAGTGTGAATTTCAATCAAGCAAGTAGTGATTTGGATCTGACCAGGTACCTTCAGGGTAAGAAACTTCAGTCTCAGCATGATTTCTGTATCCTCATATTTAATTGGCTGTTAAAGCAGGCAGATGGTTCATGGAAAGAAAGTACAGAGGTACTATCTAAACTATTGTCTATAGCTGGAATTTCAAGTAAGGATCTAGAAGAATGTCCTGCTTGTGTTTATACCCCTTGACAAGTATGAGAATAATTTGCTTATTGGAAATGTTTATTTATTTATTTATTGTTGTTGTGTGTCTTCAAGTTGCTTCTAACTCCTAAGGTGAAACTATCATGTGGTTTTCTATGGCTGGGCAGGGAATCAAAGCTTAGTCTCCAGGATTGTGGCTCAAGCCATTTTAATTGATGATAAGGAAATAAAGCTCAGTCAGTTACTCATGCACACACAGACATACATCAATCCAAAGCAGATTAATATGATCTACATTATGCTTTTATAGGTTGTTGTGTGTTTTCTGGGTTTTGAGGCCGTGTTCTATTAGTATTCTCCTGACGTTTCACCTGCATTTGTGGCTGGCATCTTCAGAGGACATGGCTTATGGATTATACCGCTATTTTCTATCTTCACTGGCTGCCAGCTCATTTTCAAAGTGCTGATGTTAGCCTTTGAAGCCTAAGGAACTTGGGGTCAGGTGACCTGAACCTTCCCTGTGTACCTCCCTCTAACCTAAGATCGTCTGTGAAATGGGCTCTGCTTCTTGCAGTTCTGATGTTACTGAAGGGGAGAGAAAGTTAAACTGCAGGAATGTCTCACACTGAAGAGTAATTGATCTTACTGTCTTACTCTGAGGTTTTATTCCCATACTATTTTATTTCCATAATATTAGGTTGGATGAAATTATGTCAGTGAATTTTTTGCCTTTGGTTTTTCTTGTTGTTGTTCTTGTTGGTAGGGATAATAGTAATATGATGATTGGATGGCACTCTATTGAGATTGTAAATTCAGTTGTCAACTGTTTACATCAAAAATTCAGGTAGTGTTATTTTCGAAAATCAACCCATTCTTTAAAAAGATCCACATGGAAACATTATCTTGACAGATTTACCAGGGGCCAACTAAAAAAAACATAAAACACTAAGGTAGCTTTTCAATTACTCTAAACTGTTCCTTGGACAAAACACAGAAGTGTTTATAAAGGGTCAGAAAAGCAGCTGTTAATGTGCATTGTAAAAAAGCTACCTGCATTTTTTTGTTTTACACTTAAGATGATGGTGGTTCTACCAAATGCCACACGAACCAGGGTGGTCTGTGCCCAGAACAAAATTCAGTGGTCACTTTTCTTCTGATTCTTGAAGTTATTGTTATTTTAATTTGTCTGTGGTGTTCATCAGATCCTTATAGCATTGTGGTCAGAGGTTTTAAAAAAGTGTAGCTGTTTATTTGTTTACATTAATGTTCCATCTATCCTCCAGTGAGCTCATAACACTGTATGTGATTCTCCTACTTTCCACTTTTTTCTCATAACAAACCTGTGAGATAGGTTAGGCTGAAAGAGGTTCATGGTCACCTGGTAATCCTTCATATTTACAGAGCTGGAAAATAGTTGAAGATAATACAAAGGTAAAGACATCAGCAGAATACATATTGGGTAGTATTACCTGTTGATTAGAGGACTTAGTCCTTTTTGCATGGCTTGGGCAAAATACTGGACAGACCTCTGCAAATAATGGGTGTTTCTGATAAAGCATTTTCAGTTGCAAAACTAGCATAGTTTTTTAGAATGAGGAGGGAAAAAACAGGTCACCAACCATTAGGCAGTACTACTCAGTATCCTATCTACTAATAGCAAATGCAGACAATATGCTGTCTGAAATTAATTTCCTAGTTCTTATTCCCCAAAGCAATTACACAGTTTTAAAAGTGTGCTGTTTGCTTTAATTTTCGCAAGTAAGAAGTGCTGCTGTCTTAGTAACGTGTTTCAAAACATTGACTGATTTACGAAGTAACCAAAAATGTAGTGAACCATTAAAGAGAAGCATTCCACTGACATGAACAATAAAAAAGGTAAATTCATGCCTTAGGGCAGTGGGTTTTTATTGAGTTTATACTGTTTGAAGTTGGATAGCTTCTGGCACATGTAATTATTGATAAGTTAGCCTGCTTGTTTCCTAGTCTTACCCTTTTTCGTTAGCTCACCTCTACTGAAGAGCATTCTCAAGAGGCAGCTTCTGGACTTGGAAGGGACCTGGGTTATTTATGGTGATAACCATTTTCTGAAGCAAGTATACAAGTTGCTTGATCACAGTCTTCATAAGCAACCCACAAAAAGGTAGCTGTGGATAAATCTTATTGTTGTACATATTTTAGCTCTTAAGCTCCATTGATTTCAGGAGAACTATAGGCCAAAACAGATGTAACAGGGAGAACTGTGGTCAGATCTTCTGGCACATTTTCCTCCACACGATCCAAAGCTGCCTTTAGTGCCAGTGATGGGAGGGGAGATGGGTACAATGCTGCACCTGTCTTCTTTCCCCCACTCTCCATCCTCACTTCATGATTAGTGGTAGCTTGGAGTTTGGCATGATTTTAAATTGGTGAGCATAGAGGGAAAGAGTTCTAAAATTGCCCTGTAGCACCTTGCTCCTAAGACTGATTAGGGGCTGATTATGGGAGGGGCTGTTCCAACACATTGGGAAATCGGATCATGATTGTCCCAAATCATATCTAGTTGACCCTTATCTTTAATAAGGAATCCACAAGCTTTATCTGGCCTTGGTAGCAAAGCCTACAGTTGTGATCACTTGGACCAGAGTATTTCCCATCGTGCTTTTGCTTTCTTAACTCTGGATGTCTGAGATACTCAGAAAGGCTCATTGTACCCTTCCCTTCAGAAGAGAGAGGTGGGAACCTTTCTGGTTTGACTGTGGCCTTCTAAATCACCTTCCGAAAGCAGAGCACCATGAAGTCCCCCTGGCCTTTCTTGCTGCCTTGGAGCAAAGGAGGGAACAAGGTTGTATAACCATTTGGGAAGAAAGCTAGTCTCATATATTCCGGATAGCAGCAGGATGTTGAACAGGTGGAAAAGTGGAAACCTGCCTTTTCTATATCAATCCCATTCTTTCCACTAAAACAGCAAAGAAAAAGACAGCAGAAGATAATGGAAAACCCTTCTGCTAAATCCACCAAAGAATTGGAACCATTACTCACATCACTTTCAAAAGGCATCCCTTCACTTTTGAAAAACACAACCATATCCGAAGCCGAAAGAAAGAAAGAAAGAGAGAGAGAGAGAGAGAGAGAGAGTCATGGCTCAGACCAATAAAAGTATTGAAGTATAAGCTACCTAAGGCTTTTTGTATGTTAAATGGAGAAGATTTTTAGGTATTGCAAGACTCTTCTTGCTGCAGCAGATTAACACTGGCAATCTCTTCCATACTAAGAATGCTTTAAAACCTCTTGAAGTGATACAAGTGTATCAGAGCCATTCGAAGACCAATCTCTACCAGCAGGCCTATTCAGATGGTTTTGAAATTATGAGTTTTTCGATTATGAATTGATTGTTTTTTAATAACATTTGCCTTTGTAACTGATTATGTATTTTTAATTGGTGTTCTGTGCTATATGTCTATTTCTGGCTCTATTTTAATCTGTTGTTCCTTGCCTCAATCTATAGGGAGAAGCAAGTAAAAAATAATAATAAAAATAATGATGATGATTCATTATCAAAAGACAAAGGCATATTACCATGATTTGCAATGTAATGATGAGAGTGTAGCCAGACTTTAAGAGTAACCAGAGGAATGGTGTCACTGATTGTCCTTTTGTAGAAAGGAACACACATCATACATCGACTGTGTCACAACTTACATATACATCCTTATACTATCACACATACATCTATAGATGTGTTAAACATATACAACTGTTGACATATCATTATTTTGAGAGGATTAAAGCTACATCTCTTTACAGTAGTACTACTATAATAAAAAGCAGATTGCATGGTCTCCCAGTATATGGTGATGATTTTTACATCTTTTCTGAATGTGGGCTACTGGTCACGGTATCCTTCTGTAGCCATCTCTTATCTTGTTGAAATCAGGAATGCAATACTAAAGCACTTAAAAATAAGACCGCCTGAACCTCTGAGTAAACATACCCAGGAGATAAGAACCACATTTTTTTTGGCACTGAAAAGAAGACATACTTGTAGAAAGGGGTCTATACTGGTGATATAATGTAGATGTGGGAGAGATACTCATTAATCTCATAGATGTATTCTTCCTTTCCTCAAGATATGTCAGGATATCTTGTGTTGACTCATCCCATTTTATCCACACATACACAAACCTAACGGGGAAGATTAAGCTGTGAGATTTTCAAATTGGAGTTCAATGGCTCAGTCTTCCTAGTTTGTATTCCATACTCTAGCACTGCATGTGTTGTTTGTGCATTGATGCCACTTTTAAAAAACTATTTTTTTTTCTATTAATCATCATGCCAAAACACAAGGTGTGTCTTCCAAGTTTTGGTGCCATACTGGTATAGTAAATAACGATCTGCAACACAATGAAGTCATTTGAGGCCAAGTAACATTGTGTCCTGTTTTCAAAAATGCTAAGCAGCATTTTGTGATCATGCCGAAAGCTTTAATGATAAATGTGGAAAAGTAACAAAAAAAATTGGTTGTCAGTTCTCTGTGACTGCTGTCATGCTGCAGATGTTGAACCAGTTTTCATGATCATTTCCCTGATGCAACCCTTAATAAATGCAGACCTTTGGTTTAATAATGACCTTTAGTAATGTGAGCTTGGATCTAGCAAGATGCCATTCAGTTGTGATGCATCTCTAAATCCCTTTTTTATGCATTTTAAATCAACACTCTCTTGCTCTGAATTTATGCATGTGTGTGGAAGGAGATGTAATTTAAACACATCTGTTCAAATATGCATTTCAGATAAACTTGGTGCTGGTTCTCATAACGTGGCTGAGGTTTTGATGTGTATTATATCCCCAAAGTACACACCAGATGGTATTTATTATAGATTTCAATGGAAATGAAGTTTAAGGATGTTGAGCTTTTGTCTTAAGTCTCTCATTTTGAAGTCATAAAACAGTAATGATCTGAGGTTATAAATCTTTAATGAAGTTTTGTACAAGGTTTCATTTGTATGGGAAGTGTATACTATTTAAGGATAAATAAGCTTAGGTAGGAGTCCAAACTGAAATTATTCTTTCAAGGAAATTGGTGATGAAAAGTAGATGCATGAAGCATTTCGACTATGTCTGTTTGCTGAGGAAGCCACGTCTAGGATCCTGCACTACTGCCAGGGAGACCAAAAAAAAAAAAAGATGGCTTGTTTCATCAGCACACAGTATGTTTCATATTTCTAAAATGAACCTTTATGTCAATAAGCTCAAAAGGAAAAGCCAAAGAAAATTGGAAAAGCCCAGTTAGTCATCAAGTGTTATTAGTTCCCACCTAAATCTGTTTTGCCCAGTCATTTTCCCTATTAATTAGAAAAGGCTTTAACGAAAAGTCCTTTCTGCCTGTTATGTTGTAGTAGTAATATAATACTGAACAATTATTTCAATCTAAAACATGTACAGACTATGAATGACCAGTTGTATATCATCTATTAAACAATTTTTGTGATAGATTCCAAGTTTAGGCAGTTTGTGTGAAAGACTTATTTATTTTAGCTGGTTTCCTTCTAGAAGGAAGTAAATTGCAGCTCCATTGTATGGACCTGCTAAGCAGGCTCTGCTGGTATATGTGACTCTTCAGAACACACACGGATCTGAGGTGGTATAAAATTCTTTTTGCCTCTTCATATGGTAGAAAGATTGCTGTGTATCATAGTCTGTTTGTAACTGCTTAGCTGGTTGTAGTACATGTTTTGCTATGCTTTTGCGTATGACAGAATTGTCCCTACCACTTAGCATAGTGATGTGGACAGAATGAGCTGACCAAGTGGTTAAGTGTATGATAAAGACAACTTATCAGTTGATAAGATACGTTGCTCAAAAAGAGTACATAAGAGATTGCTAGGAAGTTTAACAGTATTGCAGATAAATTGAAACAAATTATTATGAACACAGTGTTTGGCCTTTGAGAATAACAAATTCTGATTAACATGAAGATCTTTCATCAGCATTGTGAAACAGTGTGAGCATATAAATGTACGTGAGGTTGTTCACATAGAAGAACTGGAATTTTTAAAAAAGCTTAAACTGAATTTGCATTTATTAAGTTTCATTACAGACTTTGGAAAGAAAACACAATAATGTGACCATACTGTATTTTTGGTGCTAACAAAACACAATGGAAGTGAGTTGTGTAACAAGTTGCAATACGGTCATCTCCTTATTAAAAAAATAGGAGGTACAAAGCAATATAATTGTCATGCAGTGGGAACGTGTATATGGATAAAAGATGTTAGCAGGTGTCCTGCAGCAGGTCTCCTGCTGATGCGTTCATTGGAGCTACGAACACCATTGGCACATCTGAATTTGTTATAAGTATTTTGAATGGAGTGATTAAACAATATACTTATGATAAAGCATACATCAACTGGAATTTAAAATATCTCCCTTAACTGAATATGTACTTTGCTTTTCAGTATAGATGCTAATGACTTGGCTTTATGGTCCTAAAATTGCTTTATGCCATGATTCCGTATTGTCCAGATGTAACTTTCCTTTAGGTTTTTCTTGCACATGTTTGAGAGAGCTCCTGATTTCTAAATTTGCATTGTTTCCCATTTGCTTGATATACTACATGGTGTGATGACAGACTTCTATAGGATGTCTGTGATAGTTTTTGTAAATAAATTATTTAAATATTTTTGTAGGTGAATTGTTTAACCATTTAATGGGACACTTATACCTTCCTGTTGTTTCTTAGTAAGGAAGACTTCCAAAGCATCTCTTCAATTCCAGCCGATGAGGCAGTGCATCTTCATCTGGGGACCATTGATGTGGACAGAGTCAGTCCATTAAGATAACTTGATCCCACAAAAGTTTATGACCGTCAAAATTGGCACTTTTAATTGGATATATTGAGTACCACAGATTGCTATAGCAGAGACAGCTATAACTGTGTGACATTTGTAAACTCCTCCAGATATGACAGGAGAAGAAACAGGAATCTGACACATGTTCTTGTCCACACTGGGAAAAATGCATGAACATCATGGCAGCATTGTACATGAGCACTGTGCTGTCTTTTTCAGAAGCATGGACAATAATAGTAGCTGTAAATTATCTGCAAAGTCCTTTTGTAATATCTGTTATGCATTTAAAGCAGGGGTAGACAAACCCCATGTGGCCCTCCAAATGACCCTGGATTTCATCTTCTTTAATGTCTCTCCTTTGGATGTGTTGGCTAGAGGCTGATGTGAGCTGTAATTCTGGAACATCCAGAGGGCCACAGGTTGCCCACACCTGATAGTAAGATTCACTTTCCAAACCATCACATACAGCATAGTACTGTGATGCCTATAAGAAATATTGGACAGTTGAGAAGCTCAAAGCGTGTTCATAAACATAAATAAAATGCACTCAGAATTTGTAGAAATTGTGACTTTATCTTGCTTAGAATGTGTAAACTTTGTGGTTTATCTTTTGGAGGAAAACTTTGGAGCTGCTACCTGTAATGCCTTTCATTTCTGCAGTACATGAAATAGTGAATGTATCTGAGCTGTGCCAGTGCAAGGGGCACAGCTCTTTCATGTTCAAAATAATTAATTAATTAACTAACAAATAATTCCTGAACACAGAAAAGAATCATGACAGCAAGAAGACTGAGCTACAAGTTTTCTACCTGAGAGGCTAGGTTTCTGTGTATAAAGACTTTTGTTTTTGTTTTTGTTTTTTTATGGAGGAGTAGATGCCTCACTTGAGGCCTGAAGTAGTACTGGGGAGACTATGGTAGTTCTCAGTGAGAACTGTTCCTTGTTCTCTGGTGCATAATGCTAATTTGTGTTCAGTTTTGTAATATGTTCTCAGTATAAACACAGAAGAAGTGTTCTCTAGACCCCTGAGACTGTTTCAGGGATGCTACTGAGAATAATGTACTCCGTTGTTTCCTTCTCCAATATTGCAAATTGCTTATTTTCCTGTGAATAATATGTGTTTAAATGCCATGTGCCAGAATTTTTTAAAAAAGATTTGACTATGTGGGGACCAGAGTCCAAATACAGTGCACCTTGCATATATGCAGGGGTTCCATTCCAGGAACCGTTGCCTAGAACAAAAACAGCAACAACAAAATGTTCCATCTCATTTTGTCAATGGACCCAATGTGCACGCCCCCACACCAGCAGAAGTGCGCACCCAGTGCATCCATTGACAGTAATTGGATCGCTTCATGCGATCTCACACTCGTGTGTATATAGGTCGCGCCAGGGTTGCAGAAGTAGAATCCAGGGCTGTCACATGGCCCACAACCTGCACTTTGCCCACACATCTCCAACAATTCCATTTTATTGAGGAACAGTGGTATAGTGTAGTTATAAATTTCTTTCAATTCGTGACCCAGTGAAAATTCCATTGTTTACCTAATGAAAACAACTTTAATATCCATTCAGTGGGACCAACCTACTGACAATCAGAGAACATCATTTTTGCTTTGCCAAAAAACAGCATAGGGATTTTAAAAATAAAAGATTGGCTATAAGGAAAAACATACTCCAGTGGTAACAACCGCAACAGCAACAACATTTAATTTGGACAATTTTTTTTGTCCCGGTTGTTTTTTGTTGGTTTTGTTTGTTCTTAAAAACCTTATAGGTGTTCCACTGACAGGAAATGTAGATCTAGTTCTGTGTAGATTCTACCATAGAATATGTTTCTGGAGGGCTAAATATCCCATCCTAGTGCAGTAAGCCTTATTGCTCCTGACACTGTATTTCTTTCTCACCATTAAAAATGAGTTTGTATTAACATTCTCTGGAAAAATGTCTAGAATAATGTTAGGGAAAGCAAAGGATACTTTTGTGATTTAGACTGAACCTCTTTGACTAGGTTGTAATGAAGTTTAATGAAATCAAAGCTGTTTATTTACTTGTTTTTTGTTTAATATGGAAAACTTTTGTTTAAAAAAAAAAGGAAACAAAAATAATTAGTCTGTGTTTTCCATATTGTAGTCACAAAGGACACTTTGGTGCCTGTGCTGCTTCTGGATATATATCTATATCTATATGTATGTATATGATTCCATGTCATTCAAACAAGAATTTTGTTAGTCGGGTGTCATAGACATTTCCCTGACTTTACCGTGACTGAAATTTCCCATTCACGTTCCCATAGAAACTGGGAAACACACATGAAATGGATGACATTGCCAATGCTGTAGGTATTGCATGCTTTTTCTTTTGCCAGCTGTGTCACTAAAATGACTGCTATAACGAAACTGTAACTGCTTTTTGTCAAATATAATGTATGTCTTATTAATCTCTGAGATGTCACAGAGGGCTACCTGCTATTCATTTGTAGAGTAATATAGCCTGCCTCACGTAAGTCTGTCAGATTTTGCCCACATGGGGCAAGAGCGGAACATTTCTCTGTATAAATTTAGGTTAAACATACAGGCAGGTCGTGGAAGATTTTAAAGGTACATTTGATACAAATTCAGTACATATGCTTAGAAGTGCTGGCATTGCCATTTCCCTAGCAGTCTCTACCAAAGTAGGAACCCTTGCCCAAAACTCAATATTCAGCAGTTAAGTCAAGGAATGCACCACCCTAGTTGGCCTTTGGCTTTGGCTGAATGAGATGCTAAATCAGGATTTTTGCAGATTTCCTCCCATCTCTTTGTGGTAACTATGTTTTTTGTCCCAGTATTCAGCAATGCAAAGTGCATTCCACTTACTTGATCACTTACCTGTTGAAAAGCAAGTTGTATTCTCTTCCTTAAAAATAATCTCATTTTAACCTCTTCTGTGGTCTTTTGGCAGGCATTTGGGTTACAAACACAAAATCCCATTAATACTTTCCCTGAGAGAACCCTGAATATTTTAGTTTTTTTAAAATATGCCGAGAATGACCTATTAGAAATTCTAGTCCTACCCCAAACTAAAATTCCAGAGTTTCTTGGAATGAAACGATGACAATGAAACTGCCTTTATTTTGTTGTGTTTTCTTTCCTCTGTGTGTAGATGTGTATATATAATTCAATAACTGTAATTCTCCATGGCAAATGTAGATTCTGTACCACTGTTAAGAACTGTGAGGACTCACGATGCAACACTCTAAATGCATAGAATTTTGCTAAGAGAAGAAGCTGCTATGTCCGAGCTTCAGTTTAACTCTTTTTGTTTTCATTCATTTCAGAGTGCCTGGAATAACAATTGCTACAGATATCATTTGTGGGTTTCCAGGGGAAACAGATGAAGATTTTCAAGAAACCCTGAAACTTGTAGAAGAGTACAAGTTTCCAAGTCTATTTATTAACCAGTTTTACCCACGCCCTGGGACTCCTGCTGCAAAAATGCATCAGATTCCAGCCCAAATAGTAAGAAGGGTTTTTTTTCTTCTTCTTTTCTGTTTTTAAGAGATAGGCTTTGGTTTAAATCAAATTCTTAGTTCCAGCTAGAGTGGAACCACTGAATGAATTGCTATATAGTGAATGAACATTTATATAGAAATACAGAGTTGGAAGTGGCCTCATGAGACATTTCAATAGATCCACTAGGTCATTTTCCATTAGGATTAGTAGCTGGTTTTAAGTCCTTAAAGTAATGTGGGGAAAGCAGAGGGAGAATACATGTGGATACAATGTGTTCTGAGTGGGTGGTGGGTGGTGGGTTTTTTTTTAACTTAGGAGCTTTATTGCCCAAGAAACTGACTGTTTTATTCAGGTTTAGTTTTATTGGTCTTATTCAATTCTGAATCTTATTGAAATACATCATTGAATGTATTGTTAAACCTAATTAGATTTTGAGTTGATTGTTTAGTAAAAGATCAGTAAAAGTGTGATACAAGTAAGAGTAGGACAGTGGAAGGAATTTCAGGGTAAGTGTGATGGAGAAGCTGGGGATGGGTTGCTAGAATGTAGCACTTCATTGACCAAATCCTGAGGTAGACCATGGCTGAGGCAGGCAAGCTCTTTCCTATCATTAAAATACTGTAAAATGGGCGTACTTTTTTTTTTTTTTAACTGAGGAAAGGGATGCATGCATATTTTTCTATGTCTATATGTAAAGCTGGCCTGAGATGTGTCTGAGATCATAGGGTGTGTTTCCTTTAGCAAGCTGTCCATGTCTTCCATCTCATCTGTAATCTTCCAGCTTTGACACAGAGGCAGTTTCACTTAAAGGAGAGCATGAATAATAGGAAACTGTAAGCAGGACCTGTAATGGAGCCTCTTCACACTTCATTATGTAGATTGCTTGTATACCATACCCAACTTTGATAACTTTTGAGATTCTGTATGGCCACATGATTTTAAAAGCCATGGGATTGATCAAAACATCCACTTCTGGTTTTGAAAAAAGGAGTTTTAAAAAATTCAAGCAAAGAAGAGTGGATTTGTGAGCTATTTAAAAGGTGACTGGCACTCCTACAGGTACCAGAAAGGACAATATACAGTACCCCTTTTGCCAAAAGAGTTCCCTGATGTAGTGTGGCCTCTACCTTCTTTTGACTTATGACCCACTACTATGTCCCCTTGACACAGCTTTTTTGTGGCAGGAGCACAACTGCTTGTGTTGAGTATATTGCTCCATCCTATGATGGACCATTAGCAGTGACAGCGTGACTAGCTCCTATGAAGAGCTGGCACCAACCAGAGACCCTCCAGCAAGACTTGATCATGACTGGGGCATTGTTAAGGGAATCCAGAAGTAGTTGGCACTTGGGTGATATGGTATGCAGGGACAGCATAAGAAAGAAACAGTGGGCCTCTTAACTTCTGTTACAGTCATAGTGAGAAGCATGCTGTAGTAAACCCCAATTCATCACATTATCTACTACTTCCTGACACAGTGCATTTCAAGAGAATGAACTACAGGTATAGTATAAAGCCCAGATGAATAAGATTCTAATTAGAGTTCAGGCATTGTGGTGAAATGTTTCTTTGAAATACAGTGGGCACTCCACATTTGCTGGTTCCCTTTCACAGATTTCACAGGTTCCACCAGAAGTTGATGACAGAATCACTCTGGAAGACCTAGTGATTCCTAGAGAATTGCTCCTCCAGCATGATTCTGTGATCAATTTCAGCCAGAAGTTGACCATAGAATCTCACTGAAGGACCTAGAAATTCCTAGTGAAATGTTTTCTCGGATACATTAAAAAGAACAGTGTTCACAATTTTTATTTACTGTATATTCAAAATTTTTCCACTTTTGTGGGGGTTTGCTCCCCTACCCCCCCCACCACAAAAGTGGAGGGTCTTCTCCTTTATAAATAATACCTTGATCTATCATACCGGAAAAGTCCATGCGTGTTAGAAATCACATGGACTGTTGAGCACAGAACATGTAATTTCTTAGTTAAACGAGACATAATGTCCAGGAATGTATTTGGAAAGATTTTTGCTTTTCTGTAAAGCAGTTAGCATACAACTGGTTCAGCTATATATTTTAGAAACGTGTTAAGGATTGCAGAAGTGGTGGTCTTAGCACTTTCTAAAACTCAGCCAGGAAAGTAGTTAGGCATCTGCTCCCTGATATTCTCAATTCATTGAGAAAATGTATTTCCAACCTAGTGCTGCTTGACTATATCACTAAAAGTAATGCTCCATTTCCAAATTACATTTCTTTCTACTGTCAGAGATAGTGTTCAGGATGAAACTGCCCCTCACCAGTTTGGCTCATGCAAAACTCAATTTGTTTGTTGAATTGAATATTATCATCGTATCTACTTTGTAAGTAAATCTACAAGGGAATTCACTTTAGCAATATATAATCATTTCAGAAACACAGCTGTCTTATTGGTTCTAATAGAAAGCCCGAATTTCTTCTTTCTGTGAGCATATCACCCGCAACCCCAAGGAAGGAGGAAAAGATCTCCTGTATTACACTGAAATCAGCAGACAAAACTACACATAGCCGTGAGCAGGCTACCTTCCCCTGCTGAGAGGAAGGAGGGAATTAGTCTGTGTTGCATATGCTTACAGCTTGGAAAAGTTACTTTTTTGGATTCGAGAGTCCCAGAATCCAATTAGACACACAGGTGGGGTGCATATGGAGACTGGAGTCTAGACAAGTAACTTTTCCATGCTCTAACTAAACCTTGAATACTCAGAAAGCAGGAGAAAGTCTTATGGCTTCCCAAATGTAATAAACCATTCAGGGAGAGCCTCTGATATTTCTCAGTGCTCTTGAATTCAGTGTAAGATGAAGGAGAGTCCTCATGCTTCTTTCGCTTCAGAAGGAGGATGGGGAATTTTTCTGATTTTGTGTTCTCTACAAAGCAGACAAAAAACTTACCAGAAGCAAGCTGGTAGGTGCATTTCTGGATCACTTGCAGATCACTGTAAGTGTCCATTTCATACTGGTAATCTTGCTTCCTTCCTCAAGAAGCTTTATTTTGAGCTTTTTGCAGGGTTTCGCTTTCAAAGCTGTATTGAGTGAATTTTGGTGAAAATGTATTTCTAGGCAACTCACTATTTTCCTGTATTCATGTACGCATCATAGGGATATTTAATCCATTTAGTTTTTCATTCCTATAATACTATGCTTTCTTTGTTTTCCCACAGAAAAAACAAAGAACAAAAGAACTGTCCCGATTGTTTCATTCATACAACCCATATGATCACAAGGTAAATATTTTTGTCAATATGCCAATGATGATGCTGTATATTTCAGCCATATTTACCACTCTGTGATGAGTCAAGCTTTATTCGTGGCTCTCCGATAAGGATCCTTAGAGAATAAAATTACCAGCTACGTGACACCATTTTGGCTGGAATTTAGTCCCTCTATTTTGCCTGGGCGTGGCTCAGCCATTGGTTTTGATGATTTTGTAGTGCTAATTTTGTAAATGAAATTCTGCTGTTTCTCTCAGAGGGGGCCATAAGAGTTTTCAATTTTTCTTCATTCTTTGGTACATTTTTAAATTTCAGTGTCACCACTGCTGCTGATTGAAGCCTAGATGCACTGGCTTTTTAATCATATCTCCCAAAGTTTTATCAACCTGTCAGCGGTAGATCTTATGTCAGTCAGTTTTGTACTGAGATTTTTCTCTCCTATGTTTAGTAGGATTTCAATGCAGTGGCACCTGTGGACACTTCTTCTACATATCCTCTGAGTCAGTCGTAATTATTGCAATATCTTTGGTCTCATGCAGTGAGTGTTGAGGTATGCCTTGAAAGGTGTATCAGGGCAAGGACATTATCATCATAGATGGAATAAAAATGCAAAACAGGATCCAATAATATTATTTTGCTTGTTGGAACTGCTTCTATTAGCAAAACCTGCAGAGGTGTGACCACCACCCCTCCACTGCAAGTCATATCTATGTGCTTTCAAAACCTACTCTTGAGGTCTGGGTACAAAAATTTTGGGGGTACCTGTCCCAGCCTTCCAAACAGTGGGAAGGACTACAGAGCAAAGGGAAAAAAGATCCTTTCAGCCCTGCAGATGCTGGTTAGTAAAGTACTAGATTTAGGCCACAGGGCATACTACCATTCTTTCAGAAGCATTACAACTGCTGAGGAAGCGTTTTCCCATCACCTGAGTCCTAACTAGGCCAAGCAAGCTTGTGGTCTGTCAGTCATGTTAGCAGTACTATATTACATTTTCAGGGAAGACACTAGCCCTATTCTGTATACTAGCGCTATCTCTCCACTTCTTGGAGTGCCACTGTATAAGCTTAATTTGGAAAATGTGAAAGCTTGCGTAAATCAATTAATTTTTTTAAAGACAGACTACTAAAATTTCTGAAGGGAATATTGTATTACATTATGCAGCTGGAGCTGGTTTAAACTAAATGTAATAGTAGATCAATTAAGATCTAATAAAGAGCAGCCACTGAAGAGCCAAAAGCTTTGATATTTTTTCCTTGTTTTAATTCCCTGGTGGCAACATTTTTTTTTCATTCACAGTAGGAAAAAAATCCCTTATTCTTTTATTAGCACTCATATTGGAACTTGGCCATTTACTACCTCTACTGCCTTCATATCCTTTGTGGCACTATATCAAAGTATCCTCAAATGATTTTGACTTTGATTGTGAACTTATAGACTTATTTTTCAAATTACTCATCAGGAGGTGGGAAGAATCAGGGAAAACACATACATATATACATATACATATACGTGTATGTGTGTGTTTGTGTGTGTGTGTGTGTGTATGTATATAAAAAATGTAAATGTGTAGACTTGTTCTTTCGCTCTGTTTTTAAATGATCCTGTAAATAATAAAAGTTACAGAATTGTGTGGCAAGTGGTTTTTGAAGACCTTAGGGTCGTGGCTTTTGAATGGGTCTCAGAAATGGCATGAAGTGATAAGTTGCAAAAGATATGGTCTTGAACACCAAAACATCTTTTCTATGTACACCTTATATTTAAATCTTATTGTGTGTTTGAAACACTCCGTTTTCCTTTTGCATTCCTCCATCCCAGAATTCCCAAAAACCTGGTAGCTGCCTTTATGTGAAAGCCCTATGCTGTTGCTTTTAGTTTAAACATTTGGTGTAACCTAATAATGTTCACATCAGATTACAATGTCTAGGTTACAGTTTCTGTAATTCAATACATTGATGCAGCTGCTGCCTTATGGAGGCCTAGCAAATTAATTCACTTTACATTATTTTTAGCTCCTAATATTTTCCACAGGTACAATTTTTTAAAGGATAATTCTTTACATTTCTTGGAAGTACATTAATTACAATGACGTCAGTGGAATGTATTTCCACATCATGGCTATAATCCAGCAAAATCCTAATCTCTGAAGGGGAGGTGGACCTTTTCCTCCTTCCTTGCCCTCACTTTCTTTCCAACACAACTGCATACTACTTTGTGAGGGGCTGATGAATTGAAGAGGTGTGCGCAAGCCTCTGAATTAGGAGTAACTGTGCCAGAAATATTTCCATGTGGAATATACACCATAAGATGTAGTAATTGTAAAACTGTATTTTATCCTTGTAGGGATATGGTATGCCCTCTTTTGTGTCTTGAAATTTCTGCGAAAGAAAATTTGTCTCTTGTAGTCTGATATTCAGGACTTAATTTCCCACTATGCCAAGAAAGAAGAGATGAACAAAAGCGGAGGGTGTAGGAGGCAACAAAATCTGTGCATTTCAGCTTTCTATAATATAATTTCTTACCAGATATATGCTAGAAAGATAGTATTTTTCACTTTCGACAACAGGATTTTTTAAAACTTTGTTTGGCTGTGACATGGAGTATTTTCTGAACTCTTTAAGTATTTCAGTATACTAGGGGTCAAAGTTAGAGTTGACATTGTGGTGAGGGTAGGGTTCTATGTACAGTTTTCAAGGAAAAAGCCATGTTAGTCTGTTTCAGCAGGAAAAAAAGATGGTGAGGAATTTAACAACATCTTTGAGATTCGATGTTAAAACCACACTGGAATTGCTAGTATATGCATGTCTTCAATGTTGTCTCCGTCAGTGCATCTGAGAAAATGGATTGAGATCCATGAAAGCTTGTGCTAAAATTAATCTGTTAGTCTTAAAGATGCTGCCAGGTTCCTTTGCCCCCTCCTTTGTATGATTTCAAGTGTACTGCTTGTATTTCTTGGTCAATAAGAATTCCAGTGTCCACTACCCTTCTGAAAGGATCCAAAATACTGACAACCAGAGCATGTCATTTCTGCTTCACTTTGAAACGGTTCCCCAAAAACTGACACTTTGGGAAATGGTTGTTTTTCAGGGGGTCTAAACAGATTACATTGGCTGTAACAAAGCGGTATTCCATTGGCAAAAATCAATTGATTTGTTGTGAATTTTTCCTGTCTTAGCTGTTCTTTCTGTATTTCTTTCTTTTTTAAAAACTACATGGCAAGTGGGAAATTTGTGGGACTGGTATAAAACTAACCATTCTTCGAATGACAATGCCATTGGATGCTTGCCTACATTGTACATCCAGTTCTGTGTGGATTCTGTGATGCTGGGAGACTCAGATGGCCCCTTCCAGTGCAGAAAAGTTAAAAGGAGCAGTGCATCCTCTATGTATTTTTTTAATGTTCGATATTGTGAAAACTATGCCTTTGTAGATGGGCCCAGGCTCTAAATTTTAGTACAGGTTGATTATCCCGATTCTGAAATGTGTGGGACCGTAGGTGTTTCAGATTTTTTTTTTGATTTTGAAATATTTGCATATATATATATATAATGAGATATTATGGAGACAAGGCCCAAGTCTAAACATGAAATTTATTTATGTTTCATATACACCTTAAATTGTAAATTTAAATTGTTGTAAATTATATACCATTGTATATTGTTGTTGAGTACATACAGTTGTATAATTGTTATAAATTATATACTGTTCTATCAACACAGTGTCTTCTCTTTCATAAGTTCTTCTCCTCTTGCCTTCTCCTGTAGGAAAGATGAGAAAATTACAGAGGCTTGCTTGGGACCATACATGCATATAGTCCAGAGCAAGCTGAGAAGAAAAAATGGGCACCAAGGCAACTGAGAGACTTTGCAAGCAGCATGGGCATGCGATCCCAGTTAAGACTCCGTAAATTCTCTCATTTCCCTTACAGGAAGAACACTGAGTTCCGTTCTCCAAAGTTTTAGATTTTGGAGCATTTTGGATTTCAAATTTTCAGATAAGAGGTGCTCAACCTGTATTCACTCATTTCTTAGAACCATGGGAATCTTTCCTTTTGTTAAGTGTGGAAGTTCTTTTGTTGAATTTTGTAACGTCTGAATGTGTTTGCTCGGTGACATGGATTTTTTCTCCTCTGTTGGTTCTGAGGTTTTGAGGTACTAAGGTTCTGTTAGCCTTTGTACTACCTGAGATATATCTTCATCTGTAAGGCTTTCACAAGATATCGTTTAGAAGCACTGTGGTTGTTGTAAAGGAGACAGAAGGTGAAAGCACAATGGTTAACTAAATCTTTAGATGCCTGTTGAAAACCCTATAGAGAAACAGATGTCACAGCTAACAAAAGACTAAAGCTGATGAGATTTCTTTCAGTGTTTTAAAAAGTCTGTCTGCATGCCATGGGAAAGCTCCAAACTGAGAGTTTCCTTCAACTGATTTTTTAGTTTTTAATTTTATTTTATTTTTATTTATTTTTTTTAAGATTGGATTTCATCCAAAACTTAGTTAAGCCACTGATCAGCTTTTCCTCTTGAGGTTAAGGTAGACTTTTGTTTCATTTAGGGTTTGAAAGCTTTACATTAATGTATTCCTTTTTTTTATCCCTTTACTGTGTGATGAGCATTTGTAAATAAGATGATTTACACTCTGGAGCTTTAGAGAAATGGACTCCAATTTCTGTAGCATCTTAAGGGGTATGCTCACTTGCTGAGCATTGTTGCTTATGTATCCCTTAGATCAGTGCTATTCAGAATGATGATTCCTGGACTGGCGCCAGTTCTCAAGCCATCAGCTGCTGGTGCATGGAGACTCTCCAGGAAAAAAAGAAACAGTTGTTGCCAATGGACACCAGCCCTTGGCAGATTAGGAAATAAAAATTGCCAATCTCCCATACCAGGAAGTCTGAGAAACACTGCCTTAGGTTGTTTCTTTTTGATCTAAAATGTTCAAAGCTCTTTCAGATTTTATCCCCCCTCCATGACTGTCCTGTTAGTTCCTAGCACCTCTAGCCAGTGGTATGGATGATGGGAATTACACTTCAAGAATATCGAGAGGACCCCATATTGCCCATTATGACCTTCAACTGAGCACGGCTCAGCCTGCCCAGCATTGTGTAGGTGGAGCACAGCACTTTGCACAGTGGGTGTAGGGGCAGAGAGGAGCAGACTGAAGATGTTTGTGGGCACCTTGAGGTGACACTACAGCATGTTCTATAAAAAAGTCCTACTTTTTATTTAGTATTATATGGCCCAGTTGTCTGAGGCTTTGGGATTGCAATTTTTTTCAGATACAGAAAGGCAGTGCCAATTCCATTTCCCAGACCACCATTAGTCCTTTATGTCATTGGCGAGCCTTCATATCAAGCAGTTCCTTAGCTACTTTGTCTCTTCAACATCTTCTGTTCCCATTTAAAAAGCATTTTCACCTGTTCCATGTGAGAAGAGCCTTTTCATTTTATATAAAAGCAAATCAGGGATATGAAAGGGGAGGGAAAGCTTTTTGTTCCTGACACAGAAAGGTGGTCTATTCACAGGGACATTCCCACTGGAACAAGGATTTCATTACAGCCTCTTCTGTATTACAGCAAAGGATTCTCCTAAAGGCATTAAGACGTAGTGTGTTGGGGTTAAAGTAGCTTCACTGGCTGATCTTTTATAAAAGCCTGATGGATGGAAATGTACAGAATGGCTGCCTAGAAGTTGTACTGCATCTTCTAGAATACTATCCAGTTTATACTTTTTGACCTGTTACACCTTTATGCAGAGCTAGATTTTTACTGCTTTAGGAAAAGTAAAATTTTCAAGACGGCTAGTGAAAGACAACTAGTTAAAATAAGGAGGCTTGCGGACATGTCTCCTGGACCCTAGGGAGTCTTGGACCTTGAACTGGTGATCTTTTTCTGAATTATTTCTTTGAAAAATAAGACAATATAGATTGTGCTCCATAAATACACTAATACAGTTAGTAGAGGAACCGAAGGTGTACAGTATTGATCTTTAGTTCAGTCGTGTGTTCGATGCATGTAAGGTGAGAATATTGGTAGTGATCTTGAAAGGGTGAACAACTTCTAAATGAATAGCTCGTTGTTGTTGTTGTTGTTGTTGTTGTTGTTAATTGCCATCAAGTTGGCTTCTGACAGTCCTTTGAATGAGAGACTTCCATATACCCTGTCCTCAACAGCCCTGCTCAGGTCATACAGACTCAAAGCTGTGGCTATTTTCATTAAGCTCATGCACCCGTAATTTGGTCTTCGTCTTTTCCTACTGCCTCCGAATTTGGGAAACATCATCGTATTTTCTAATGAGCCGTGTCGTTTCATGATGCGCCCAAAGTATGATAGCCTTCGTTGGTCATTTTGGCTTCTAGCGAGAGCTCAGGCTCGATTTGCCCATTTGTTTGTCTTTTTGGTAGCCCGTGGTATTTTCAGAACTTTCCTTCAGCATCACATTTTGAAGAAATGGGCTTTCCATATACTAAATGTGGAATGGTGGCTTCCAGTTCAGTAGGATGGTGAATCAACTCTGGGTTTTAGCCTGAAACTTTAAAGGAATTGGCCAAAGTGCTGAACTCCATCTCCCAAATAATGTCAGCATGATGGATAGCTCATTCAAAGTTCAGACTAAAACCCAGAGTACCTTAGAGCCAATATAGTCAAGTGGTTTGAGCGTTGGACTATAACCCATGGAGACCAAGGATCTAGGCCATGCTGAGCCATGGAAACCACTGGCTGGCCTTGGGCACATCACACACTCCCCAATGATAGGTTTGATATAGGGTTGCTGCAAGTTAGAAACGACTTGAAGACACACAACAACAATATTCAGCAACCCACTGACCTTGAAGCCACCAGCTACTGTAGGAATGTGTAGAGAAACTTGCCCATTCATAGGACTGAATCTTTTCACAAGTTCTCCATCATTTCATTGTTCCAGTGGTAAAAACATACCTGTTGTTATTAAGTGGCTGTCACTGTGTAGTGGTAAGAACTCGCAAAACAACTACTCATATGTGGAGTTAAATTTAGCAACTTTTTCTGTCTTTTCTACAGATGTGTGTATACTTTCAAATCAGTACCAACATTTGCAGTACATGTTATGATAATCAATATCACAATACAATAATTTTAAGCTTTCTTCTGAGCCAGTCTGCAGCCTCCACCTGGTATGTCGTGTGAGACTACATAGAGACCAAGATGTTAATATACATTATCTTTCAGTCCTCAGAAGGGTTAAAACCCAGTGAAATTTATCAAAAATTTCTATGTCAGTTTTATCAAAAATTGCTGTAAAGCAGAGATCTGTTGGCCTTCAAGGGACTCTTGCAGTGTAAATGGCTTGTAGAAAACCTTGAAGACTTTTATTAACATAGTCCTATGTTTATGAAGGTTTTTGCAAGTATCTATATGAGGCAGTCTGAGAGAGATGGGGAATTATTTTACATTTTCACACAAAGTCTTTTGTGTAAAAAAGAAAACCCTGTTTGTGAGATTTGCTGATGGCTTTCATGTATGTCAAATTACGCATATTCAGAATGCTCATTTGCTAAGAGAAATGAATCAAGAGCCAACCATCACAGTTGAATGTATAATTGGAGGAGTATTTGTTTTCTTTCAGAACTTTAGAGGCAAAAGATGCATTGTTAAACCAAGACATTTCAGATTACTGTATTTAAAAAGCTTGAGCAGGACAAGTCATTAAATGCCGATTCATGTGTCAAGGCAGACAGTGGCAGCTGCTTGTTAATGCATGGCATTATCCCATATTAAATTAATGGCAAATGGACAGTTTGACAGATACTGTCATCAGTGCAAATATTATTAAAATAATTTTAAAACGCACTTTTAACTTTCTTTTTAAATCTGAGCAACATTTGGGCTTGTGTAGTCTTTTCCACTCCCGGCGACAAACATTGCCTCTCTGGCTTTTTAACCTAACAAAGCACAGGCCTCTCTGCCAGTTCTTTGGCAAGAGCGCAAGCCTGTTTATGGTTTGCTCTGCATATCGTAGCCAAGGGTCTATGAGCAAAATTTCCATTTGCAAGCACATCATTGTGGAATAGCACTCAGTGGTCTTTTCATTTTGATTGATGGTTTTGGTTTTGCACCATCTGGCTTCTGATAGGTTGCATTAATCATAACCTAGAGAAAGAAAACCAAGAAAATATATGCATGACTGTTTAGTGTGTATGCATATCAGTGTTGATTTTCATATATAGCATTAAAAATTACTATATTGATAGATTTTTTAAAAAAAATATAAACATTATTTATGCATTTTGCAAGAAGACTTCTCTGATCACATGCATGTATATTTCATAGGAGTTTGTGAACACAGTTATTTTTCATTCAAGCTGCAATCCTGTGCATAATGATGTGGGAATAAGTTCTGCTGAATTTGATGAAACTTACTTCTGAAGGCACATGGCTAGGATTGTATTGTTCTATCAATTTCTAGCTGGAATCTAGCAATGAGAGAATATAATGAATCTTAACATGTCAAAATGATTAGGTATAAGATTAATTTCATGTTGCACATTCCATTGTGGGTCATTTAAAACCGGGTCTTTTATATCAGAGTTATTTGTTGTTTGTGTATTTCAGAACAGTGCACTTACTATTTTGAACATGATTTCCAATCTGCTTGAACCTATTACAATTATGTACTTTCGGCTTCATATAAACACTGTTCATTATCAGAAATGAGTATCACTCATAATACTCTAATGCATGTCTCTCTTTCATGTACATTTGATAAATTCAAAAATACTGCGTGCTTCTCTTTCTTTGACTACAAATCATTTTCTTTAAAAGAAGAATTGTGTGATTCTCCAAATGTTATTGAGACTGCAACTCCCAGCAGGCCCTGGCCAGCATGACCCGTGACAAGGAATGCTGAAAGTTGCAGCCCAACAACATCCAGAAGGCCACTGACTTTTTATCCCTTTTTAAAATAAATATAATATAAAACGTAGATAAAAACATTTTAGTAGCTTTGACTTCATATCTAAAAATTGCTATGTCGATACTTGATTAACAATGGCTGAAACAAGTAATACCAACATCATGTGTTTATACTCCAGTGTACTGGTTGTATATCTGAAGGAGACAACGCAAACCACCGAATTGGATGAAACAGAACAAAAGAAAATAAGCTATTAAGTTCATCCTACCACATGGCAGGAACATTCACACACCAAGAGCTTGGTCAGCTACTTGTAAAAAAAATTAGTTACTCATATAGTCCAAAGGTGCAAAAATTAGTTAGTAATATATTTGCAGGTATCTTTGCTTCTTCATTGCTGTGTAAAGCAACTCTTAATTACTTTTTCTTTTTAAAAACTGACCTGACTCTAAACGATGATTGCCTTTGAATTCCCATTAATTCCCATTAACTTCAGGGTCATCTGAGAATCCACAGCAAAGCACAAGGCACAGCAGGAGCCAGGACTTGAACTATGTGATGCTTCTCTGCAGCCTTTCAGTGAGGCTGTTTGATGCCTCAGCTGGCAAAACCACCTCTGAGTAATCCTTGTCTATGAAAACCCTGTGAAATTTGTGGGGTTGCCATAAGTCGACAGGTGACTTTGAAGGCACATGCACATACACATAACTGTAAAAGTAACTAAAAAGTTAAGAGTTACACCACAAAAAGATGCAAAGCTATCCTTTGCTAAGTTATAACATAACATCCCTCATGAAAGGAAGCTGATTGCTAATGATTTGTTACTAGTGACTTCCAAACTGTCTTTTCCTAAACATCCAATTCATCCCAAACACACCAAGTTAGAATACATTGAAGTTGTCTGTATGGCAAATAGCATGCAATACTCAGAAGTCCAATATTGTGTAGCTATTCCTCAGTACCATTGTTGTTCTTTTTCTTTAATATGGCACTGTAGTTCACAATAAGATTCTTTATTCATCTTGATTTGTTTGATAGATGCACCAAGCTGTGATCTACACTGGTACTATTCCAATTTTTCAGATGGTTTAGTAGATTCTGTGGGAAGTCCTTTGTTGCTTTGATCTCAATACCATGCATCCTGCTAGTACAGCCTCTCCTAATCCAGTGGCCACACATGACTAACGCTACAACTGGGCTAGGCAGCTGTGGTGAGTCTGGGTGGTCGGGTTTTTGCCCTGGGATCCTCTGGAACCACAAGGACAACCCAAAATGCCAAAAAATAAATAAAAAAAAAAGCACAGAAGTGGCAGGAGGCCTGTTTCTGGTTTTGAAAAACACTTTCTTAACGGTGCAGAAGGGCTCTGAAACCTATTTTAAAGGTGAATTGTCACTCCTGGAGGCTTCCAAGAGAAGCAGTTCACTTAAAAAAGAAAAGAAAAGCTAAGTCAAAGACTGTGCTAGAGACAACATTAATCTGGAAGTTAATAACTGGAGCCCATTCACACTGTGCAAATATAGCACAATATTCTACTTTAACTGTCATGGCAACTTTCCATGAAATCCTGGAGTTTGTAGTTTACTGAAGCACCAAAGAACTCTGTCTGAGAAATTTCCTAGTTCTTTTCAATAAATAAGAGTAAACAATTAAAGGAATAAAGTTTATGGCTGAGATTATGTATCATGGTCTACATTTCAAAACATTACATATCTGTAGCTGTGTTGTAGAAATATTGCAAAAATGCACATCCAGAAACCTGCCCAGAGTGCTCTGATGCACCTCATCTGTTTCTAGTGTGCACTGGACACCCCTGAAGAGGGATGTAGACATTGGGCACTTTTCATGTTCATTGGGAACCTACAATGTGCATTGGACACTTCTGATAACATCTTGTACACTCTTGTTGTGTTCCAGGACTTCCTAACAGGTGTTGGGGAGTGCCTCACTGCCAATCAGTGCCCACTGCACATTAAAACCATGACAAATCAGTCGTTCCTCTGGCTACCCTTGCTCAATGGACTCCAGTACTTCATGACATCATGGCAGCCCCTAGGTGAATATGAACACTGGTAAACTATTCAGTTCTATTTCCCACACGTGTAAGTCTACTTAAAGCCCTAAGTGCCAAGCTGAATTCCAGGGTCTATTTCATTGTGTTTATATCTTTTATCATGGAGAGGTGTTTTGAATATATTTTTTTAAGTCTGTATTGGGTCTCTTTACAAAATAAGTCATTTATAAGTTGAATTTGGTTGAGGAAGTAAAATTTGTTCAGAGAACCAATAGTTCAGTAAAAGTACCAGACTTGATCCCAAGAAATTAATCCAAATCTCTGCTAAAACATTAAAGGCTGTATTGCTTGCAGAATGTCTGCGGTTACAATACCAAGTAAATATCAGGAGTGGTCTTTTCTTACTGCTGCTCTGTCACCACAATAACCCCAAAAAGAGTTCCAGAGGGCTCCTGGGGCTGCAGAGGAGAGAGAGGAAGAGAAGTGTCATGGGACACACTGACCTCATGTTAGATTTAGCTCTAAGACTGCAATCTTGTACTCTGTTAACTGGGAATAAGTCCCATTAAACTCACTATTTTCACTGAAAGAGGGAATATAAATAATCATAGTTCAGAGATGTACACCTCAGTTGAGATACATTCAGTGGAATATGTGACTGGCTTTGTTCCACCGCAGCTGGGCACTGTATTATATCTTCTGTTGCTTTAGATGTGTAATTCTAAATGTATTGCTCCTTCTGTAAAGATCTGATAGCAACTGATCTGGCCTAACTCTCTGTGTAGTGTTGATTTTTTTTAGAGTCTAGAGGGTCCATTCTTCTCATTCCCCTTTTAATTCATCTTTCCATTCCTTTATACCTGTTTACCTTCAGCCATAAATATTCTGACTTTCTGATGGAATGGTCTCCTGTTCTGTTACTGTGGAAGAACAATACAGCCACATTTCTCTTCTGAACTGAAAGATCACAACCTCAGCTCAGGAGAAGTAAAGTCGGTGTTTTTATGGATGAAAGCACAAGAATTGTTTGTTCTTCATGGCAAAGATCAAAGGAATATTTTAATGCTAAAACATAAACCTTTGGACCTCAACTCATTAAAATGAATTTGCCTTTTTACTCTTAACCCCTGCTGTTGCCCAGTGTTTGTTTTACAGCATAATATGTGATACAGAGAACACTTTAAGTTTATATAATTTGACCCTGAATGTACGTTTTTGGTAACTATTGTCTACTGAGCATAGACCTTCATAACTTCCATATTTTTCGATACAGGTTACTAGATTTTTAACCTGCAGTGTTTCCAAAGTTTTGATCTGTGAATTTTAAATAAATATAATGATTTATAGAAAAATAGATCCAGAAAAAGGAACTGGCAAAACCACTTCTTAGTATTTCCTGCCAAAAGAACCCTGTGAAATTCATGGGGTTTCTGTAAGTTGTCAGGTTACTTGAGGGCACATACACACAGAGAGATCCCTGAACCATGAAGAAAGGATGGATCTTTGCAGTACTTTGTTTTTGTGTGCCTTCAAGTCACTTCTGACTTATGGCAGCTCTAAGGTGAACCTCTCACAAGATTTTCTTGGCCAGATTTGTTCAGGGGATTTGCCTTTGCCTTCCTCTAAGGCTGAGAGAGTGTAACTTGCCCAAGGTCACCCAGTGGGTTTCCATGGCTGAGTAGGGATTTGAACCCTGGTTCCTAGAGTCTTAGTCCAACACTCAAACCATTACATCATGCAGTACTATAAAGCCCTAAATGGCTTAGGGCTAGGATACCATTTCTGCCCATGTGAACTTGCTCATAAGTTGCAGACTTCTTCTGAGGCCCTGTCCTATGACAATAAGAGGATTTAATTTGTAACTTCAAACCTGTATTCTAGTGGTTATCAAGCTGTGATTTCCTGAACGATGTCAGACTACTTTCATCTATCTTATTGGACTCAGTATTGACATCTCATAGGTTCCCTGTGGCAAATTTGCCAAACAGATCTAGGACAAACATGTTCACTTTTGTGTCAGCTTGAACACTAATATTGATACTGTTGCAGTGCCATTATTGATATTCTTGTCTGTTCATATGTCCAGTGCATTCTCTTATCTTAAAGACTGAGAATGTAGACAAGAGTTTGCATTACTGTCAGCCCACTTCAAACAGTTTTGTCCCTTGCTTATCTTGGGTTCTTTGAGCTAGCTGGGTGGGTGGACCAGAAGAGCAGTGAATTCCTAATGGCACAGTGTTGTAGTTTGTCCTGTCTTGAAAGAAGTGGTGTTTTTTCCCCCTTGGGGAAAAAGAAACTTCCCTAGACCTGGAGATTTTTACTAACCATTGGCTGGTCACAAATGCCACCATCGCACACAAATACAGGTTGCATCAGATTGGAGGAGTAGAAGGTGATATCTTGGATAAAACTGTACTGTAGTGGGATTCTACCATTAGAATTGGGAGGGAGGAATCTTTATGCCTCTGACAGCTGTCCATTCAACCTTAAAACTTGTTCCAAAGATCTGGGAAAGCCTTCAGAGCACATTTTTGGTACTGTGGGGGCTGGAACAGGAGGGAGAGGGTAAGAAAAGTAAATATTTTTCAGACAGAGAGACCACAGTCTAGCAGAATTGTACTGTCAGAAGCTGCCTTAAAAAAAAAGTCATAGTGGTAAACTTCTAAAGACATATTCATATGAGTACCTCCTCTATTGTTGGTTCATTTTTTTTAAACCATGTTTTATGAAGTCCCTTCACAATACTCACTTCTTGAACAAAACCATATGCTGCTAAAGCTCCCCTTCACAACCTAGTTTTTGTTTATTATCTTGATCGGTCTTTTTTATTTTCTGGTGTGGGAAGGAGGAATGAGAAAGAGAAGCCAGTTGCAAACGGGGCCGTTAAATGGGAAAAGACTGCAGGAAGTAGACATATATCAGGAATTTCATTCTCCAATGTTTTGGAGGAATATATTCTCAGGCTGTGAGATGGAAGCTGGGCTATGTTGAGGAAACATCTTTGCACATGGAGAAGATGAGTAATGATATGGAGCAGCATCAGAGACAGATTGAAAACGTATAGCCATTCACTGCTATTCGCATCCAGGCTGCATAAGAAAAGAAAGGAAGAAACACTTTTTGGTGTCATTCAGTTTCAATGAGCAGGCTTCCTCCCCTTAAAAAAATCTATTCTAGAGGTTCCTGGGAGTCTGATTTAGCCACTCTAATGCACCCTTTCCCCCTGAGCATTCTTGTGCACCATGCTTAAACTCTTTTTCATTCCTGGTTTATTGATACATGGATTTGTTGAAGGCTGACTGTATGTCACATGTATGAAGAGGGCACCATCTTGCTATCACCTTCTTGTGTCCCCATCTCCTACTGCTGTGTTGTCACTGTGTTTCCAGTTCCTGTATTATACACTGTGTTCCCCAACTTTTGAGAAGTCCTTGGGGTGGTCAGTTTTGCATTTCAGTCACATTTTAGATTGCAACACCGTTTGTATATTGAAAATACTTATTGGAACACACTGGAAATACTTGTTAATGAATGCTTAGGAGATAAGCACCAAGAGACTGGTATCATCAGGCTTCTCCATATAGTGGATCAGAGTGTCTTTGTCATTCCTTTCTTTATCTGTTGCACTTTTCAAATATGTGGTGCTATTGAAATACATGGATTATTAGCTTATACCAACATTTCTTTCCTATTTGCAATTGTTGGTGCAACAAGTAACATTAACTCCACTCGTTATTTGCAGGGGAAAGTACTGCCATTTATCTTAACATTTGTCATAACTTTATGAGGCCAGATGGGCTTTGCTCCATTGTTTTAAAGTTAAAAAAAAAAAACAACTCAGGGGAGTGCAGGGCCCTATCAGTTGCTGGCTACATTATATGGTCATTCCGAGTAATTTGATTCTTGGAGTGGTTCCTTTCTCAGCCGCTAGTGCAGTTAGTTCAAGAGCTGACAGTAAGAGGCTAGCTCATTCTTCCCACATGTGCACATGTGTATGTGTGTGTGTGCGTGCGCACACGCACACGCACACACACACACACACAGATTTTTGCATATGTAGAAAGGACAGGAAGCCATGGGTCTTGCTATTTTTGTGGAATTTGCAAATCTATCAACACTATCACTGGAAGAGGTCTAGAAACAAGGATTCACTTTTATGTCATTCTCTAAATAGTTTGCATACTTGCAGAAGAAAAACACAGTAGTCTCATTTTTTCCTTCCTACTCTATAAATAATATTTGTATGACATCTTCCACCCACCACATACTGTAAAATCTTTTTCATTGAACCCTTCTGATATAGGAGTTGTACATATTGTCAATTTATTACGTGAACATTTTTTTTATCCTCAAACACAGAGATCTGTTATGTCCTCGAGAAAATTAAAAATAAGAATCAGTCTGAAACAGCGTAACAATATAGAATTTAGGTTGAAGGTGTTGTTGTTTTGGGACATATATCAGGCTAGAATTATTGTCAGGTAAGAGGGAGCCTTCTGAGTGACAGTACAGTATCTGAGAAATTAGGTGGACTCTCATAATAATGTGACATTTTATGAGCAGTTCGACAGCTTTCATTACCAGGATTTATGCCTTGATTTCCATATGATAGCTGCTAGAAATAGGTAAGCTGTCAAGGTGAAGTTTGTGTTACTATCTTGAAATTACTACTGCTGTCTGTTATAAAAATTGGAAGCAACGCTCTTAATAAGAAAAACTAGTTGGTTCTAATTCCCTCAGTCATAAGGAAGAAACATTGTTAGGCACCAGATTAAAAATATAAAAGTGACATTGGAGCAAACTTTGAACTTTTCATTGTTTTCTCTTATATGCATTGTTTTATGAACAACTTTTATTGGAGCTGATTTTAATTTTAACACAAAATTCCTTCATGTTCTTGCCTGCTATGGTTCTTCAGCAAAATATCAAATTATTTAGCATTCCAAAGTAGTAAAGGCAGGGAGAGGGGAGTCTGAATGATGGAAGTTGCTTACTTTTAACATTTATTATTGATTCTTTTACAATCAGCATTCTTGTTTGTGTCCCTATAACAGTTAAAAATTGGCCTCCTTTTTTCACTTTTAACCTGTTCCCATTTTTTCATGTATAAACTGTAATGCTACATCGGGATCATAATTTTATGGGTTATAACTTGGACTTCAGATTGTACCTAGAAACAGACGAGTAGCCAATGAAGCTGCCATAATACAAGAACAATGCGTTTCTTATAATCATCTTCTGTCAATAGTTTGACTGCAAGGCAACCTACAACAAAAATTACAATTAGAACTACAATTCTAATTTTGGAGCAACAGTTTGATTGTGCCTCCATACCAGTGGTCGCCAATCTTTCAGACCTCAAGGACCACTAAACTCACAGTTTTGAATCCCACAGACCACTAACATGAATTTTTTTAAAAAAGGTACAAACATCTATTAAATAATGATAATAAAAGTTCCATTTTACTAATATGAAATACGCTTTTTTAATTATAACAAAATTATTATTTACAAGCAACTTAAATCATCAAGGAGATATTATAGAGATAAATCAAAATACCAATTGATTCATGTTCTGATATTTGCAGACACCTTAGTTCATGAGCCAGGTATATAAAGATAAATCAAAATATCAGTTCGTTCATTAGCCACTGTGTCAATTCATTCAAAATATCTATCCTAATAATATATTTAGTGTTTCTGCAGTGTGGGTTTTACAGAATTCATACACTGACTTTTGGTTTCCCAGTCTATACAGAAATTGATTTAATAGATTCATCAAATAAATTCATCAAATAAATTAATTAAGCAGGTTCAATAAACAAGTTCATTATCTTTCACTGTCCCTTCCAGACCTCGCTCCACTCTCCCCTTTTCTCCCTCTCTCATTGTCTCTTTCTCCTTTACTGTTGTTTTCTCACGGTTCCTCTCACTGCTTCTCACTGAGTTTCTTTTCTCTTTGTGTTGCAATTGGTTTTGGTTTTAGAGGATAAACAGATATAGCCATCAAATGTCTAACAGTATGGGTCTAAGTTAGAGCACTAACAGTTGCAGTCATAGAGCTCACACACAATATTCGAAGTCCAAACTAGAAGACCTCATTGCCCTATCCCCAGCACAGGTCTTCCAGCTCTATCACATAATGGAAAAAAATAAGCAATAGTACGTAAATACATATATTAAAAAAAAATTGGCCAGAAGAAATTCAGCGGTTGGGTGTATGAAAAGAGAGGTAATCCCTCCCATCTCCTCCAAACTGCTGCAGGCAAGATGAAAAAATGGCAACAACAGCTTCTTGGGAGACCCTTTGGCTACCTCCTCCTGGTTCACTGTACAGGTCCTGTCTTGGTCCTGGTCACAAATCCACCTCTGGCAAGACCCCTTTAGTTCAAGGATACTTGGCAAGCCAGCATGGGGGTCCCCCCAGTATCAGCAACCTGCAGCAGCGACTGTCTTTGGCAGAGCACGCCAAGGACCATGTCTCCAGCTCTCGTATCTGAACCGGAAGTCGGAAATCAAATGTCCAAATTTCTCCACAGACCACCAAAATTTTCTTGCAGACCACCAGTGGTCCGCGGACCACTGGTTGGCAACCACTGCTCCATACCACAGAGGAGGTAAAGTAGTGCCTTCATGAAGCTCTGAGAATAGAAATATCTAGTTTTTTTGTTTTGTTTTGTTTTAATTCACACCAAGAAAACTGGCAAGGGGGGCGGGTTTTGCCATGTCAAGTTAAATATGTGTGAAAAAGGCTTGTGGGAGCAGTGGGGAGCTGTTTATAAATAGTCCCCTAATAGTTCAGGGCCATTTTATAATCACAAAGTAGCTTGAAATAACCACCTTAATCTTTCCTACCGGTTTTTGTTAATGTGTTACTAAGCATTCTCAAATGACCTTTCCTGCTTAGCAGTTTTCTCCTACATTCTTCTGTAATACCACAGAACTTTATAGTCAGGTAAATGACTAAGATTCATTGGAAATAGTGTGATGGTGGTCTTGGTGTCTGACAAAAGCAGACTAAAATGGTTCATGTTACAGTGATCCTGTCACAGATCTTTCAGGAGAATGAAGATTTCATTCCCTTCTTCCCTTTTATTACTTGTTCTGCTTCCTCACTTAGGTGTCCCACTGAGTAGTGTTTGACTAGAATGTGGCCCAACAGAATCTAATATATTTGTGTCCATTGCCCTGAGAATTGATTGTTAATAGTATAAAATGCTATTAATTTATATTAAGTGTACATGTATTTGATTACAATGCTCAGTCGTTCTTAAATTGGCCTATAGCTGTGGCTGCTGCTGAAGTTTTCAAAAGTTGCAAGTACAGATGAAGAGATAATCAAGGGGACAATTGCAATTTGACAAAACTACATAATTATTGGGTTTCACCAGATAAATATGTAAATGTGTTATATGGACACATCTTCCCATACTGAGATAGTTTCCCTAGTTTCCCATGTGTGATTGAAAACACTGGTGTTAATCTTTAGAGACCCAGACAGCTTCTATATAAACTTATCATTGCAACCGTCTGATGAGCTTCTTCTTGAGTGATTTCATGTCAGTCCCAAGAGCTGCCCAATTTGTGGAGTGGCTTCCTTGATTTTGCCAGATGTCTATATTTTTTGCCTCTCGTGTTTTTGTTTACCAACACGTCTCAATTTAGTTAAATGTTTCCATTTTTCACCCCTCCTTTAAATCCAAAGTAATCTCCAAGGTAGCTTATATAAGATGAAATTCCATGGGGGCTGGATATAGCAAATTCTTGTCTGTCAAAACATATGTGAAACATTTTAGGGAAACCACTTGGAGGGGAACTCATTTTCCATTTGGCTCTTTCATGGCAAGAGTATCCTTTGCTGGGGGTAGGTTTCCATGCCACTGGCATTAACACTAGTAGTTTTGTGAAGGCAGCCTTGTTAAGTCTGCCTCTATGCAATCTAATAGAGCCACATCACTCAAAATAAAATGAGTGTATACAACTTGTAGAGGCTGGGCTTGCAAAAAAAAAAGCATCCTGAACCTATGCACACCATTGGTTTTCTGCCTTGAAAGCTCCATGCAAAGCCGTGGAGATTATGTCTGTAGGGGCACCTCCTGGCTATAGTCAGCAGTCAGTTTGAGAGCTTAAGGGGTGGAAGGTGCTTAAACAAGGAATTTTTCTGAACAAGAATAACCCAAAAATAATTTAGGAAACTCTCAGAAATGCTGGAATGGGATGGGGGGGGGGCATTTTTTGCTCTAGAAGCAACAGAATTGTGTTAGCTTTCCCTGTGCCAAATCCTAACTAGTACTACACACAAAGAAGTAGATTTGTCTCCACAAAAGCTCATGCTAAAATAAAAACCAGTTAGTCTTAAAGGTGCTGCCACGTTTCTTTTTTTATTCCCCTGTCTTCCTCGTTTTTATCCTAAAGACACTTTGCTTTAGATTATCACTGCAACTGTCACCACATTTTGATCCATTTTTAATTCAGCAGTTGCGGGGGTTAGAGTTACATCAAGAGTAGATGCAACTTTTAATTGTATCACTGCCATATAATGTTTGTATTTCTCTTGAAGCTGAAGTTAGCTCTTGGGATGATGCCTGAGCTAAGCTTTGAAAATGTTCATTTCGTTGTATCAGTAACATTGCTAGTGTGGTGTGACAGTATGTCCCTGTTGGACAATTAGTGTCATAGTACAGCAACATGATCAGAACAGCTGGCTTGGAAAAAAATGGGAGAGATTTTTAGTTGGTTTGGAAGACAGAACAAAGACATAACCGTAATGCTTTTGCAATGAAACCTGAAATGGAAAGCTTGTTTTTTGTGGGAGGCGGGGAGTAGGATTTCCAAGTCAGTTGTATTCTCACTTGTGTAGTTTGGATTATTATATATCAGAATGTTCTTATTGTGAGTAATTTTTCCATCCACGGAATCTTAAACTGAGGTGGTAAAAGAGATCTATCATGAATATCAACCTACCAACATTGACAGAAAGTTTAAGGTTTCCTTGAATAATGAGGTGTGAAATTTATTGTCAAGCACAGCAACGTTCAGTGTACACATTCTGTTGCAGTGGAACACCTCTGCAGTTCGATCAAATCAAATGTTAGAAATGAATCTACATCTTTGTAACCCTACTCTGTTGGAGAGGTGGGGGTGGATAACTGTGTGTTCTCCAACTGTGCATCTACATTTGGTTTCATGTTTTCCAGCTACTGTTAACCATGAAAGCAGGAATTTCGGTGACGTTAGAATATAGGGCTTACTTAGATTCCCAGACAGCAACACACTGCAGTCTGCTGTGTCAAAGATTTTGGTGGATCTTAGTTTTTATTCTGATGTAGCTTAGCAGTTAGTTTTTATCTGTCATGCAACAGTCATCTTCCTCCAGAAGCTCCAGAGAACAGGAATTCATTGTTCAATACACTGAAGAGAACCAGAGAACCAAAAAGGGATAGATTGGGGGGGGGGGGGCATCTTTTTTTCTTTTTTCTTTTTTCTTTTTTTTTCTTTTTTTGTTCTTAAAAATTAAGAACAATCTTTTTATCACAAGTGGTTAAGATCAGGAAAACGTGTTTGCCATGGTGAAAGTGACAATACTTCAGTGCTATAGCAGGTCCGTTACTATGTCGATTCTTCAACAAAATATAACACTAGGGACCAAGATGTCCTCTCCTGGTACAGAAACTATTAAAACCATGAAAGTAGTTTTCAAGGGTAATGCCTTTCCCCCCCTCAGATAGAACTGTCTTTTGGAGAAACCCTTTCAGATTTACTTAATAAAACCGTTGTTGTTGTTCTGTGCCTTCAAGTCATTTTTGACTTATGGCATCCCTATGGCGAATCTATCACAGGGTTTCTGGGGCTGAGAATATAACACACCCAAGGTTGTCCAGTTGGTTTCCCTGGCCAAGCAGGCAATCAGATTCAACGCTCATGCTACTACAATACTTTGACTCTCAATAAAACCTTTGCAACCTAAGTTTTCCAGCACAGTCCTAGGCATGTTGGCTCAGAAGTGATCATCGAGGCCTCCTCCCAGGTAAATATAAATAGGATTGCATATTCCTAGATTTTAAAAAAGAGGATGACTTACATCACTTGCCTACCCACTTTTGTGACAGTGTTTTTACCTAGTTCACTGGCGCAATTAGCATTGAAGAATATATGTTCCTTAAGAAAGTAATAAGTGAAAACACTGAGTCAAACTCTACTGTTCTGAGAGAGAGGAAGAGAGTAGGACATTATCAGTCTAACATATACTACAATTGTAAGTTCCTGAAAAACTCAGTTTTCATGGACTATGGATTTCATCTGAAACAAAATGTTGTAGTATTCATGAGGCTGTAGCTGAAGGGGTTGCTGCTCTAGTAATTTGATGAAATATTATTTCCACTCTGAAATGAGACTCTTCCTGAAAGAACAAGTGTTCCTTCTTGACATGTTAATGTTCTGATTTTCTCAGCATTGTTACTAGCCTCTTGCTGCCTCTTTGGCCTCAAATAGTCTCTTTTGCCCCAACTGCCTTTTTTCCCCTTTCTTTCTCTTTTGCCATTCATCCAGACCTTTTATTTCCCTCCGCTCTCATTTGCAAATCTCCTATAGTTCAGCTTTCCCTCCCCCTTCCATGTTTCCTCATCTTTTTTTTTCCTCAGATGCCTATGGTCAACTGTTATTTCCATTTGGAGGACATTCAATGAGACTGTTCTCTCAACATTTTCTATATCTTAGTGACCCTTCTTCTGTTCTCTCCTGAATCCTCTCTGTGCCTCTTGTCTTCTCACAGTTAGCTCTTCTACACATGTGGCAGCTAATCAGCAGTTTTGAAATCTCTCAATACTTCGTCCCCCTCTTCACTGACCACTTCTAACCAGAAGCTGTTGTTAAACATCCTGTCCGTGTTTTCTGCTCCAAACGGCTCTCAACATTTTGTGGCTACCAAGTCCTCATTGGACTGTTTCTGAGAGATTGTAATCTCTTACTGAGGTTTGATGTTCCTGACATTCATTGTATTTCTGCAAACGCATACATTTCCAAACACACTGATACTTCCCCTCTTGCTGTTTATTGGTCCCTAAAAGTTCCTGGTATGCTGGGAGTGAGTTCACCATTAGAAGATCTGCTGACAGCGAAGAAGCAGAAGGGAAGACACATATTGTTGGGCACAGAGGTATAAACAGCAGGGATCGATGATCAGATCATGGGGAGAGCTCTTAATGAAATCCACAAGAGCAGCCTCTCAACCTCTCCCTCATTAGCCAACTTGTGCTCCTACAATAGGTTACAAGTAAGAGGTGACAACATTGTTCCTTCAACTGTTCCACTTTAATTGTTGTTGCTCATCTGAAGGAGTTGTGGGATATGCAATTTGGTGAGGTAGTTAAAATTTTCTACTAGAGAGATTTAGCCTTCTCAGTGGAATTACATTTCCTGAGTGGCTGTCTATAGAATTTACTTATCACTTCCCCTCTTCTCAGGGTACCTTGCCAATTGGAGTGGAGTGGAGCAGACAACAGCTTTGTAGCAGAGAATTCTAACTACCACACTAAACTAGAAATCCAAGGATTCTGCAGGCTAGAGCAATGACAGTTACAGTGATGTGAATTTGATATAACTGTTTGGCACAGATACATACTTGGCAGATTTGTACAAAAGCCCCTAATATCCAGAAGCTCACATAGATTCGTTTCTATTTTCTGCAGACACCAACAGACAGTAGCAATATGCTTCTAGGTTTTCTATGCAAATATGGCTAATATTATGTTTAATATCAAAATAACAGCTGGACATATACATATACTAAGTACTCTAGAGACAATAGTTCCTGTCTGATCTTGGCTGCTAAGCAGGGTCAGCCTTGGATGAGAGACTGCCAATGAATACCAGATGCTGTAGTTTATATTTCAGAGGAAGGAACTGGCAAACCACCTCTGAGTATTTTTTGACTGAGGAAACCCTATGAAATTCATGGAGCCACCGTAAGTCAACAGGTGACTTGGAGGTACATAGACACACAGATACTGTATTAGCAATTCAAGAGAACAACAGTCCTTTTCTGCTTGGAATATTCCAAGATATTCCTTGAGTAGCCAAGTAATAGGCAGAAAGATGCAATGGACATCCTGAATTCAAGTCTTGTTTATCTTTTTTTTAAAAAGGCAGAACCCTTGCAGAAAAGAGCAGGACCTGTTCTGCTGTAGTCCCAGTTCAAGGTGAGGGCACTCTTTAAAGTATGGTGCAACAAATCCCCTTCCTTTTATTAACTGCCTTTTGTGGGAAAGTGCTGCTTCTTCTACAGTGTTACTTTGTGATTTTTTAAGAATTTCAGGGTTATTTTCCAACTGATTTTAACTTTTCCCGCATTACCATAACTTTTGGAAACCACCTTGAGGAGGTAGTGTGGAAACCCACCTCCCACACTAAATGGTAACAAACAAGTGCTATCCTGCCCTTTGCAGATACTTTGCATATACTTTTATTCTTTTGCAGATGCAAGTGGGTGCACTGCAGAATGATCCAGACTTTCATTTTCCAAGAGGTTCCTAATATACTATGAGACTAGTTTGCATTGGCTCAGTGAGATGCCTGAACAAGGGAACATCTTATAATTTCTAAAGAAAAATCTTCAAAGTTGTGCTTGCTTTGCCACTTGCTTTTAGTATAACTGAAAAAAAAAGAGCGTGCCATTAGCAACACAACTGCTGTAAGAAAATACGACTGTTCAAGAACCTGAGCAGAGGGGGAGAGAGGAATTTTTTGAGCATAAGACTGATGCAGTCCAGCAATCTAACTTTCCAGTGCCTGCAGCTGTCTGACTTGCTGGTTTCCATCACCACTGCTTGATGTTTTGTCCCCAGTGTAATGGGGAGGTAGCATATCAGATTCCTGCAGATGCTGGCAACGGAAAGCAAAGCTTTGACATCCTGTCACAGAGATGACAGGACAAAATGGCCTGCACTAAACAACAGCTCGAGCAGGGTAATTTGATGTATCGCGTTCTTAAGCTTCTCAGATGCTGAAGTCAGCTTGGCGTGTGAGATAAGGGAAGCAGCATTTACTTTGCTGCATAGACTGGTGTTATATGTGGATCTACGGGAAAAGGAACCAAAACTCTCCACAGAAAAGAGGAGAAAACCTGCAAAGTGTGCTTTTCTCACTCAATTCTTATCAAACAAAATCAAAACAACCAAGACAGATACCTGAGTGACTGAAAAATAACACTTTTTTTGTCATCAGTTGATAGGTGTTTCATGTTAGTTTTTAATATTAATTTATCTTCGTGAAAATAATCCTGTAATACTTTTACCAGAGCGCTAGCATGATGTTGTGGTGTGAGTGTTGGTCTATTACTCTGGAGACCAGGGTTTGAATCCCCACTCAGCCATAGAAACTCACTGGGTGACCTTGGGCAAGTCACAATCTCTCAGCCTCAGAGGAGGGCAAAGGGAGACCCCCTCTAAATAAATCTTGCCAAGAAGGATAGGGTTTCCTTATGGTTCCCATAGATCAGAAACAATCTGAAGACACACCACAACAAAATACTGCAAGAGCCCATCCGTTCTTCACATCTCAGGGACATCTGTGTGTGCCTTTAAGCCTTCCTGTCTTTGTGCACACAATAAGTACGAAAACGTGATAATATGAAATACGGTGTAACAACATTCAGATGTCATCATTTATTCTCAGATTTTGAGTCTTCAAGGGATCCATAATCATCTTTATTTCAAGTGGCACTTTATTTCAAGTAGCATTCACTCATCTCTGGCAGCTGCTTATCCAGACCAGGTCTAACATTACTGGGAGAAGGTTTTAAAATTCCTCGGCAATATGAGCAGGGGCCTTTTCCACAGGATCAGACTGCTTCTTTCATGTAATTTGCTAGTATGCACATGGTTGGGTCATTTTTTAAACATTTTCTTAGCCATGTGGGTACAGCTCACAGATAAACATCTTCCTTGGTACTGGAACTTCCTTGGAACTATAAAAAGTCACCTCAGGAGAGGTAGAATCAACAAGGGCAAAAGCAAAAGGGGATTAGATTTATGGACAAGTGGTGGAATATTTTCCCAAGAGAAACACTGCTGCATATATCTTTCCTGCTTGCTATAAAGCCTTTTAAAATGCAGACCCAAACAATAGCATCCTTAGGTCATTTGTGGAGATTTCAGGTATCATTGTGAATTTATGTTTTTGACTGCTGTATCGTTTAATCTGATGAGCTTCTTCCTGTTCCCAAAACTGTTCATTTTTAACATTTACAATGAACACTGGATATTAAGTAGTTGTTTTCAATCACTTTGGGAAGGAGCAGTCCAGTACTTGTTAACCCAAACAGTGTTGACTTGTTAAAGGAGGTGGTGGTGTTCCACATCCACTTCTTGCAGCAGCTGTCAATGTTCTGCTGCTGTGAATAATTACCCTGGATCTATACATTTAAGCTGTGGTGTTAGCCACATGCTGGTGACAAGGAGCTGTACCTCTGTTTTCCACTTGCAAATCCTAGTGAAGCTGTGAAACACCTGACCAGCTGTTTTGAGGTGCTTTTGAGATGGATGAGAGTGAACAATCTGAAGCTTAATCCAGACAAGAGGAAGATTCTGTGGGTAGGGAAACCAGCTGCTCTGCATAGAGGGGTGCAACTTTTTCTGAAATACATTACTCTTCCCCTGTAGGGCAAAGCTGATAGTTTGAGGGTTCTTCAAGACTTAATATGGTCTGTGAAAACGCAGATGATGGTGGTGGCCAAGAGTGCCTTTTATAAACTTAGGCTAGTGTACCAATTCCAAGTCTACCTAGAATAAGCAAATGGGGCCTTGGTCGTACAAGCACTAGGTACATCCACATGAGACTAATGTGACATGTTCTGTTTGAGGCTGCCAGTGATGTTGCTGCTATTCCTCTCCACCAAGTGTCACTGCAGCTACCACCAAAAAAAAAAAAAAAAAAAAGAGGGGGGACAAAAAAGTGCTGCTTATCTTTCACAATGAGATTTTTTCCTTTGAACCTAGAAATGAGTATATACTATTATTCATTTCCTGGTCAAAAAATGGAAAGTGAGTGGTGAGAATTTTACACAGAATTCTCTGAGAATTCACACATCCCAAAGTGTTTCAGGAAATTATTCTACACAGAAATATACATATTTTTTGCGTGAGAATTGTGGGGGTTTGTAGGAAAAATAATACTGTTTCCAGGCACCTGCTTTTGTTTTGTTTTGTTTTGGTGCAGGACCAATGCTTTCTACGCTCAGATAAAAAATCTTGCACAACTGGTATCTTAAACACACAAAAATTGTGCAAAAACAAAACAAAAAGCCAACAGCGATCTTGCACAAAAAATAGGCACATGATTTTGTTAAAAAGGCTTTGAATTTCTGCTTTTTCCTTTCTTCTCTCCTAGTTTCTCTGTTTCCCCATTTTTCTTTACACTCTTGCTCTTGTTCTTGCTCTTATTTTCTAAAAGTAAAAGGAAAATGGTAGCTGTGCCCCTGCTGCACTGTCTGTGTGCCAGCCTTCCATTTGAAAGCAAATAGATTACAGAAAATTTTGTGTCTCTCCAGACATTATTGGACTCCACTGCACAGCACTCTTCACTAGGTCTGCTGGTAGCTGTAGTCCAACAACATCTGGAGGGTTATATGTTCCCTGCCCTAGATTAGGTTTAAAGAGTATACTTCTAGTCTTGCACAATTATTCTAACCTACCATGCCCTTCTGAGAAATTAATGCTCAGTTTATGTAGGTTTTTTTTTTTAGATAAACTATACCCTGGTGTTCAGTTCCTCACTGAGTTAAATGAAGATTTTAAATGGCTCTGCCAAGTGATTTTACAATATTACCAATCAGCAGTAGCCTATTTCGTTACAGTTTAGTTATTTCATACTGAGTAGTTCCCCTTAATCTTTTTAAATTACCAAAATCTACTAATTACTAGGGAAGATATTCCCTTGTAGAGAAATGATTGTATCCATTTGCAATCATCTGCTCCTGCGGATCAGTTGAATACTTAAAATGAAGCCTTTTCAGTGTTGTATTACATCCTGCATTACATAGATAGAATGGAAGTTGGGGCTTAATTATTCTTCTTAAGGCTCAATGGAAAAGGGGTCATTAAGGATTTAAAGCTCTAGTTTCCAGGGGTATGGCACTCATGGAAGACAAATTTACATAAATTGGTTTAAAACGACACATTTTGTAGAATTAGTATTCTTCGTATTGTGATAAATATCAGTTTCTCCAGTGTATAGATTTATTGAACTAAATTTAAAACCAGTCATTCTCAGCCTTTGGTCCTCCAGATCCTTTCTGCTTCAGCTTCCAGAAGATCCAGTTGGCAAAGCACTCTGTCGAAGAAAGAAGTCAAAAGTGTGGTCTTGTCTGGACTCCCTCTTTTCTTATATATATTTATTTAAGTCATTTTTATGCTACCCTTCCCCATATCAGATTTCAGTACCATGCATAGAGCAGATGAAAGAAAGAAAGCAGGCAGTAAAAATCAGAGCTCCTTCCACACTACAAAGTTATACTATAATACCTTTGAATAGCTGCGGCTGTATCCCATCAAATCCTAGGATTTGTAGTTTGATGAGGCACTAAAGCTCTCTAGCTGAGTAATCCAAATGCCCTCCCCTAAATTGCAGATTAGCTAAGCAGCATCAACCCTGGTTAGCACTTGGATGGGAGACCACCAACCAGGTGATATAGGCCATATTTCAGAGGAAGGAACTGGCAAAACTATCTCTGAGTATTCCTTGCCTAAAAATCGTATGAAATGTATGGGGTCACCATAAATGGACAAGCAACTTGAAGGCACATAAACACACTAATTGCAAATTCCACAGTTCCTTAGGAAAAAACTATAGCAGTCACAGTGGTGTTATAGCAGATTATGTAATGTGAAAAGGTCCTAAGACAACAATATCTAAATCAAGACCACAGTGACAGAAACTGATATCACAGAACTTGACTAGACTCCACTGTGGAGATCATTCACCTCTTCACCTCACTATTAGATGGACAGGTTCCAGATGGGAAATAAACATGTGGAAGTCCACAGCCTCACCAACTCAGGAACAGTGCTCTGAATTCCTCCATAGAAACTACTCCCACAGTGTCTAGGGTTGTACAAATAATTATGAATCAAAAATATTAGGAAAATCCAAAGTAATCAGCATGATCTAAAACTCTGCAAAACACAGCCTGGAATTTCCATGAGTTAGTCTGAGTTTCATAAATCTATAATTGGAGATATGTTCAGGCACGTCAAAGGGGCCTGCTGTACATGTCTCTTTCATAGGAGATAACCAAATATTTTTATTTCCAGGGCATATCATGGGAACCGTACAGCTTAGGCCAGCTTTCTCAGCGTCGGTTTAGAACCTCAAATGTGAGATTTTTTTAGACTGTAAATTGTTGGTAAAACTCAGGGAAGAAAGCATGTAGCATTCACTTTTGAATGAGATCATTTATCTATTTCACAATGCTGTGTTTAAATGTTTTGATTTTTTTTCCTTAGCACTAATATGTCGAATTTCATAACAATTGAACCAATAATATCAGTCTTCTGTCTTGGAAGAAGAAGTTAATGTGATTACATTACTATTTAGTTTAATAGTTCTTTAACATCAAGCAGGACCTGGAATGATAGCTGCAAATAGGAGTTGCGACATGATTGTTTATAAAAACACGTGAGCCGTGTTTTACAGATCCAAGGATAGCTTGACATTCAAAGTTTCATTGATAATGCACCCCTGAACCCTTTAACTTTTTAAAGTTAATGAAAACATTTTCATGTAAGGAATAACTGCCAATGTAACTGCTGCTAATGTGCCTTAAGCATTTTAGGTAATAAGTATAATTTTGATAACATCTGAATTACTAATTTCTGGCTTGTCACAAAGTTTTTTTTAACAAAATTGCAACTTTCATAAAGACACTCCACATGCCTAAAGGAATGGTGCTATGTGCTTCTCCAGGCAAGACAAGGAGACAAATCTCAGTTCAAATTGCAACAGAGGAGAAGAAGTATTTATTTGATTGTGTGAAGTAGGTTTAAAGCCCAGGTACCTCTCTCCTCCTAGTAACACATAAATAAACAAAATGCCAATTAAAGTAGGAAATTTCTAAGTTGCATTAAACAATTTTCAGATGACAGTCTATAAAAATAGCCACATGTCTGATACACTAAAATAAGTATGCACGCATTAGTATTTTCAGTATTAAGCTGTATCAGACTTGGACCATCTGTTATGTTGAACCTAGCGTGTATTTAGGGATAGAAGTGGGGATGGGCAGCTCTGGTCTCCGGCTTTGGCTCTGAAATCTCAGAGAATGAGAGGCTGCTGACAGGTAACTTTAGATTTCAGTATAATAACTGATATAAGAGCTATCACTTATAAATAATTTAATTAGCAATTTTAGATTCTTATCATATACCTACCACCAGTGAGCAGAATAAGGCTGATGAACTGATGGAATCTTGTTGGCACCATTCCACTTATTTGTTTTAGCAGCTACGTTCTGTTTTGTGTTTTTACAACCTGTGGTCATGCTGTTAGGTATTACTACTACTGTGTTTGTTTACTTCTGGCCCAAATTATTAACAGATTATTAACAGTATTAATCTATGGTAGAATTTGCAGCCAATAACTTCCTATATTTGAAAACATCAGTTATGAGAACTTACAGATAAATTCATTGAGACCAGTGCTACTAAATGCAAGTTAGCACAGACCAGTGCCAGTGCGTGAGCCATCAGGTCTAGCAAGTTTTCAGGAAAGAAAGACATAACTGTAGCCAATGGACACAAATGTGGTGCCAGTCTCTTACAGGTGAGTGGGGGATTGCCCATCCCACACATCAGATGGTTTGAGATACACAGCTTTAGACCATAGCAGTTATTTTGAATTGTTCAGATTCAGTAGTATTTTTGCCTAGCTGTCTCTTCAGAGCACTCTGAGGTTATTATTTCAAGGAAGGATGGATAACAGTCAGTTTATTTTCTAAATCAGTTTTATAAAAATAGGATTCGTAAGATTTAAAGTAATTTTTAAAGTATAAATATTAAAATTAGTTTTTGACTCGTGTACATGCACCAGTTAGAACTAAATTTTGTCACAAACATGCTAGCTAAATCTTTACGTGGAGTTTCATCAAATGAATTAATGGCTCTGTCACATTTACACATTGACCTAGGTTGTAATCAAACATGAAAACTAAGAAAATTTGCATTTCTTTTTCAGTCTGTGAATAAAAATGATGGCAGGAATGTGGAAGATGAGGTCTAGTTACAGAAATTTGAAGGATAATATACATTTATTTACTGTTGAAATTTTTAAAATTGATTTTTTAAAAAATGATTTTCTTAAAGCAATCAGAACAGTTGTAGTGGCCAAGTTCTGACCTTTGAGTGTCCAGTTCAAAACTCACTGCTATCTGCTTCCGTTTGGATCACTGCTGCCTTTTGTGTCTGCTCTGTTGTCTGTTCCTCTGGAGAACTTCTCCAGGTATAACACCTGTGAAAAGAACCTAGATATCCATGGATGGAGGAGCAGACTCTATACAGATGTGTGCATTTTAAGGATAGTCATCTGCTAGCAGTGCTGCAATAGTAAGTGTAAAACATTTAAGCAACCTTGAAATTTTATTTTAAGCACACTATGGCCTATATGCACTCTTAGCCCCAAGCAGAGCCATCATGTATAGTGGTTTGAATGCTGGACACCAGGGTTCACTTCCCCACTCGGCTATGGAAACTCACGGGGTAATCTTAGGCACACTGCACACTAACCCCACAAAATCCCGTGATCAGTTAGCCTCAAAGTCACCGTAAGTTAAGAACGTCTTGAAGGCCGACAACAACTACAGCAACACAGTAAACCTGCCGAATCAATGGTACTTAGCTAAGTGTTGACTTACCAAGGTCTTGTAAAATGAATAGGTCTGGTCTAGTTAGGAGTAACAATTGGATTTAGGCCTCCGTGCTGTTATGTTTATTTCTTTCTTATTATTCTGGATATATTAGTGTAATCTTTTTCTGTTGTTTATATGTTATTTCATATTTGTCTACTTGTAATAAAAAAAAAAATTGTCTTAAATTTACACAGATTACACCCTCCCCAAAGTTGTAAACTACTCTTTTCACTGTAAATGTCAACATATTTTAGTGATCAGATTTGCAAATTTTGTGGGAAAAATATCAGGGAAAACATTTATTTAAATCAGTTATTTAAATTCCCATTTTTCTCTTGGTGTTTTGAATCCTGATTTAAGCTGTTTTTAATCAACCCACCCTACTTCTCGGTAATAGCGTAGGTGACTAATTTTAATTCATTGTAATCAAATGTTGTAAAAAGTTCTAGGTACAGCTTGGTACACAAGTATGCAGACTACTAATTGACAAAAAAAATCCATATGATTACTTATTTCTACCTGACCCTTTAAACAGTGAGAATTTTCTTCTTTACTTTTGCTTTTTTATTAACATAGTGAAAATGCAGAATTCAGAACCCCAGTGTCTGTTCAGATTTCTGTTCTGCAAGTGGAATAGGAGACTAGACACATCATCTGTGATGAAGTTTTTGGAACAGCTGAAAAAGAATCTAATTTCTTGGCAAAATGACAGCAGTGTTGCATTCTGGACAGAGCCGCTGGTTAGGCCAATCTCAGCACACAACAGTTGTTGAAAAGAGTAGGAATTTTAACCCCTGGAAAGGGAAGCACTTGAGCCAAACAGACTGAATCAATTTAATTGGGATCTGCAAACTCTCAAGAGACCAGTATTACACTTAAAAAAAAAAATAGGTCATGACTTTTTTTTTAATCTATTCAGAAAGCTAAAAACTTTTTATGGAAAAGGATAGAGTATTCAGTTTAATTTCCTCTTAAAGTCATAGCAATCTTAATAATGTTTGCAGTTTTTGTATTTGTTTTTCTGTAGAAACTATGTTAGCTTGTAAATGGTTTTATAAAGTTTCTGCATATAGGTTGCAAGTATGATGTTTTATCATCTAATTTTAATATATTTTCTACAGAAAAGGCATTATGGTATTCAACCAGGTATTTTTTTCTGTAAATGGCATCACTCATGTCTAGAATTGCTTTTCAGCTATGACCCCCATTATTCAATAATTTTTAAAACATAGTTGATAGGGGAATACAGTTTACTCCCAAAAGATAGTACCCAGCTATTTGCTGATATTGATGAATATAAATACAAGTACATAACATTTGTTAGTTTCTATAGAAATTTCTTTTCCTGCTTTCCCTAAAAATTGCACTCAAGGTGGCACTGAACTTTTCTAAAAGTACAGAAAATAGCTTCTGACTAGCTGAATACCTGCAATGATGCCTGTCAGGTGTCACATACGGTCTAATGAGATAACACTTCAAAAGTCTACAGCATCCTGCACCTCTACTGCCAGGCATATTCCACTTCTACCTCCTTCCTCCAGTAATTTTTCACTTTAAAAAAAATGCATGAATATTACCTCCTCAGTTAGGATTTTGGTCATAATCCTGTTTACATAAAGTAGGAAAGTTTTCAGTCAAGCAGACTGACATAAATACATACCAGCCTTACAAGTTTTGATACAGTACAGTATCTTCCTCCCTCTTTTGATGCCAGTTAACAAAAACAGAACTTTAGAACATCAGGGTTTTTTTTAAAAAAAATCTTACATTAAGACCCCAATTGCCCCAATTATTTATTATTGCTGTAAACATTTACCTGGAAATTTTTCATTTAATCACTATAGTTACTAATTACTTTTTAAAGTAACCATTTTAGGAACAAACTATGTATACCTTCAACCTGGATTTTACCAAATACTAGCATATATACTCAGCGTTGCCCTGGATTTTATTTTCTCATAGGTAATACTTGTTAGAAAGATTTGAGATCCTGTGTCTCTAATTCCCCAAACTGTCTTGTCCGGTACCTGTAACTTTTCCCCATATTCCCAAATTCAATCTGTATTCAGAATTATTAACATACAGACATTGGTTTCTTGAGGGAATACGCTTCCCTCCTCCTTGCTGCTAGGCCTTATCTCCATAGCAATTGGCCTGAGGCCCAAGAGCTCTCTGGCTGAGAATTCTAAAGGCCTCTCCCTAAACGGCAAACCCCAGGATTCCATAGAATCTTTTTAGGCAGCCAATCATATGGGGTCTTTGCCTGACATAGCCAATCATATGAAGTCTTCACCTGCAGTCAATCATATGAGGTCTTTGCCTGACACAGACAGACACACAAACTTTGACTTTTATATATTAGATTGAGGCTGCAATCCTCATCAAAATCCCATAAAGCTCTGACATATCTTCCAATTGATTCCAACTCAACAAAACTGAATTTCTGTGTTTTCTCTCCATCAGACTTAGGGTGTTTAAATCTGGAGCACTGTGGGTTCTGAGATTCATGACTAAAATCTGAAAGGGAGGGACTATGCCTATTGATGTCACAAGCGGCAGGACCTGATGATGTCATTATAAATATGCATTTGTATTTTTAGAATTCTAACCAAGGATTAGGGGATGAGAAGACTATTCAAAAAAGCTTGAAAAAAACTTTTTCATGTGTCAGGAAACCCTGATGAGGAGAATCTTGGACTGATGAAAATCTACACAGTTTAGCACTTGTTTTGAGTGGAATATCACACATGGTTGTGAGGGTTTGTGCAAAAACCAACATTTTCTGTGCAGAAAATACTATTTCTGCACATTAATTTTGTTTCCTGTGCCGAAAATGCTGTTTCCTATGCAAAACAACCATATGCAAATTTTGTGCATAATATGTCTTGAACTACATCATTTTCTGCCCACACATACATGCACGAATCCTCTTCAGAATAAATCCTGAACTATGACTAGTTTTCGCAAACTTTAGTTTTCAAAGACCTTCTTGCAGCAGAGAAAAAGATTGCTAAAATTCATTGTTGCTCCTTTGAGAATGAAATTAGTCAAGAATTGAATCCATACAAAGGAAGGAGGGGAGGAGGTCAGGGTTCCCAAGAGTCTACTACAGCCACTCCAAAGCAGTACACTGGTTCTTCTGTGCTTTATTTCTTTAATATATATATATATATATATATATATATATATATATATATATATATTCATATGGTGATTTTTTTCCCCTTAAGATTTCTTCCTTTGTCCTCTGGCCCAGAGAAGAAAGGCCAGGCCCAGAGATCTAGAAACCCTAATTAACCTGCATAGTTGTTTTCAATTTCCACAGTTCTTATGGAATAAGACAGAAACACATCCTTCACATTCTGACTTGTGGTCTTTTCAGAAAGTGGGGGTGGAGTAATGCTTTGACTTTATTTCATTGATATCATGCATTTCTCTCAGTAAGGGATTCAAGGTAGCTCACAGTGTAGGTAAGAACAAAATACAGCAAAAAAGAAATCACAATAGTAAATTACAGTTTAAAACAAACAAACTGTCCTAATAAGCACAACACTAATTTAAAATGACTTTAAAACATAACAGTGAGGATATAAGTGCAGTGTCATTCTGTGGAAGATCTTACACAATAACCTGCTAACAGGTAAATGCATGTCTAAAGAAAAGGTGAGTAACAGCTAAATCATGGGTTTGCCTGCTAGTGGAGGGAGAGTGGAGAGTAGTGAGCTAGTTGAGAAGTTTCTCTTCCATGTCCTCACCTAACTTGTCTGTGATGGACCTCAAAACCTGAACAGACTAATGGAAGGAGAAGTGGTGCTTCGCATACTCTGAACCCAAGCCATGTGGGAATTTATAGGTCATAATCAGCACTGTTTTTTAAAAGATAGTTGAAATAAATTTTAAATATCATCAAATTATTTAAAATGTTAAAACTGTTAAATGCTTTTAAAAAATTAAAATGTATGCCTTAATCGTTGGTGGCAAAAGGAGTTTTGTTACCGAAATCAGCATTTGTTTCTCTTTATGAGAGGGTTTGATAATGAGTGCAAAAAAGAAAAAGATCGTAATACAAATCTATTGAAAAGATTTCAGTCAAATATTTAATATATACAGGTCTAGACAGTCATAAAATTCATGAGGCATTTGGGCAGAATGAACGGGGGCAGGAACAGGAGACCCCTTTTTTAAAATTCATTTCTTCTTTATTTTCTTTCTCAACCCATCCACTTACATGTTGTCAGTTTAAAACAAAAGAGAGCTTCCCTCTTCCCCCAATTTTCAGTTCTCTCTAGCCAGTGACTATTTTGAGTCTTTTCTTTGTCTCCAGATCAGCTGGAGACAGTTTGGATTCAGAGATGACACACATTCCCAAAGAGCCCAAATCTTGATTTCCAGCCACTTCCAATATAGCTGTGGAAAGTAGCCCCCTAGCCCTGGTCCAGAATAAATAATCAGTGTGCTGCCTTTGAGCCGGGTATCATGTCCACCAACCAAAATTGGAACCAGTTTGGGAAAAGACAACACACACTCAGTGTATTCCTGCAAGGTACAGTCTCTCTGCAACCAACAGCAACTGGTGAAACCTAGTAGGACATCAAGTTCCAACGAACAGTTAAACTCTCTTTACAAAGGAATGGACAACCAAAGATAGTCAGTGTGGTGTATTAATGATACAGACGTATATGAAGATTTTCATAGAAAATCTGTAACAAGAATTCCCCCTAAAAGTGAAGGACTGATATAATTGTGCTTGTGCCTGCTTCATGTTTTAAGTGCTTTTTAAAACATCATGCTCTCTTTATTAAAAATGGAAGAAACAGGCTTGATATATTTGAAAATAAATTCCAAAACAATAAAGATAGCAGGATCTTAACAGTATGGTAGCAGCATACATTTTTCACATTCACTGTAAAGAACTAAGGGATTATAAATATGTATGAGCTATGTATGAGTTACTTTTTCAAAAGAATAAATAAACCTCTCTTTGCATTCATGAATATGTGTACTCCAGAAACATATAACTGGAGATGGTGATGCTGTTGGGAATATGACACATCTAGTCTGTTCTTTTAAAGAAAGCTCATACAGAATTTTTAAAATGGACTTTCCCCCTTTTTTTTTAACATAAAGACTTCTGAACAGTGTTTAGAACATTTTCCTTTCTTCTCTCATGTTGTGATTCTTTCCTGGTGTTTGTGCAACCTGATAATGCTTCCCTTTCCATCTGGTCTTCAGATGTATGATAAACACCTTACTCTTTCTATGTGTGTTAGAGGGCTCCTGGCCTTTTTTCTCTGTATTTACTTATTTCTTTTAGATCCTACCTTTATCTCCAAAGTGGGACAGTGATCTGTCTTGTCCTGTAGAGTCCCTTCTATTATCTTTAGTGTCCTGGGGTATATCCATTCTGCACAATTAAAGCAGTTTGATAACACTTTGAACTATAATGGCTTTGTCCTCTGGAATCTTAGGATTTGTTGTTTAGTGGAGTTTTCCACATTCGAAGTCCCTCCCTAAACTACAAATCCTAGGATTTCCTAGATGGGGCTATGGGGTTAGAGTGGTATCAAAATGCTGTAAATGTACAACCCTAGTGAATTGGGCAGGAGTGTAAATAGAACTTTCGTTGTATTGCACAAAGTGTTGTGCTGCTCAAGGTTTGCGGTGAAATGAAAGTCTTTGATCTGTACGATGACTGAGGAATTTATATACTGTGCAGTCATCTGTCCACTGTAGTCAGGGCTGGGACTGAACCTTAGGCGTAGTGAGCTTTGGTTGGTTCTTCTTTTCTTCATTGTTCCCCACTCTACCCCACAGCCCTACCTGGATGAGGCAGGGAGCAGCAGCTCTCCAAATGGCATTATGCTGAATTTAGCCACACTTCTCACACAGTGCCTGGGAGTGAGGCAATGTCAGTGATACTGTGAGAAATGAATATGGCAGCTGGACGTAGCCCCTGCTACTCAGAGTGCTGAGTTTAATTTGATTTCCTCATGGGGTCCTAAGGTAGACATTAACAGTTGTCTTGTTGTAATGCTGAAGTTTTGTGGCTAAATGCCAGGTAGTAGTGCCTTCTGCAGTGCTTTTTCATCCACTCCCCCTTTAGTACATCAGATTGTGCAAGTTAGATGTGGGTCCAAAGTGCCAGCAAGTAAGTATTTTCTCAGTCTTGGTCAATATTGATAGATACAGGCTGTGTATTATTCTAGGCAATTTTTCACGTTTCTGTGCTCAGTCTTTGTCTTCCTCTTACTCTCATCTAAGCTTTGACAATGAAAATGTCAGATCTGTTTTCCCAAAGGGCAAACTGTTCTCACTGCAAAATACATAAATCAGGACAGAGCAGAAGTCAAAATGTGTCTTCATAGACACAAAGGACACAGTCAGTCAGGAGGTTCCAGACGAACACCATTGAAATGAATGAGAAACACACAGTCAGGAAAGCATAATTTTTCTAGGACAGAAGAAATCACTAGAGAATTTTACCATACACCAGGGTGACAGCAGAATCAAAAGATGGTCTTGCTTTGGCTTGCTATAGGTATAACAGGGACAAGCTACTCAGACATTTGGGTCTTTTAGCTTGTGTACTTTCCCTCACATGTAGAGATCTTTCATTCCATTTCATTTTGAAGCCATATAGTGTTACATATGCACCAGGGCAAACATGCTTCTAACCATGGTTGCAAATTCTGATTTGGTACCATGAACACAAAATATTGGCTTTAGATAACACTGCTCATAGTTTGTGAAAGGGAAAAAGAGCATGATTGTAGAAGGAAGCTCAGAAGCCAACTTGGCACTTGGTAGCATTTCCTCTTGACTTGGCCAGTGATACCTTATGCGTGCTCTCTGGCTCAAGAACACCCGCCAATACTTAAAACACAGTATGTCATATCTTTTCTTTAATGTCGTGTTCAACAAACTAAACAATTACTGAGCTTGGGAAAAATGAGAAGAATGTTTTGGGTTTTTTTTCTGGACAAAATACGAATAGCTTTCATATGTAGTTTAGTTGTCACAAAATGTAAGAATCCTAAAGAAAAAAATTCTGTTTATTTAGAATATGTCTTTTTTTGTACTGCCTCTTATTCCAGTATGCTCATTAGTAGGCCGCATGTATGGTACTGTGCCAGAAAGAAATCAAGACCTGCTACATAATCTGTTAAGAACTGCAAGGGTCGAGGTTGCCTGTAAGTGGAAAAGTGCAGAAGGCCCACAATGGGAAATTGTGGCTCAAATGAATATGGCAAATATTACTTGTGGTTAAACTTATCCAGTTGGTGAGAATCAGAGCAGCATGTGGAGACTATAATATATTAGCAATTATTACTTGGATTGGACCAATTTTCAAAGTATCTGGAAAACCATCATAGTCTAAGTCTTAAAGCAGTTAAGTAAGTTATTACTGTTGTAGAATACACCACATTTTGCATACTAATTCATTATGTTAGCTATAACTGGAAACTGAATGAATGCAGTTAGGTTTCATGTTAATATTTAGCTGGAAAGAATGATCTTAAATGTCATTTTTATAGATTTTTGTATTTTATTGTGCATGTATTTATGGAAGTGATAATAAAATATTTAGTGTATTTACTTTTATCAGTATTAAAGTATTTTTAAAGTATATTGTAAATGCCTACTAGTTATTATAGACAATAAAGTTGGCAGATGGTAAGTACTATGATCATTTTTAGATTCCATTGCAATTCCTGAATTTTGCATCATCTGGTTCTTTAACCATTCCAATACCATGTTTCTGTAAAACAAATCAAAAGAGGCAACTATAAGGTATAATCTGTAAGGTATAAAATTAATTCTATGAGAGATTTTTTTTAACATGTAGTCTCTTATAAAAAAATGTTTTCCTAGAATGCAAGCATTATAGTTTTAAGTTTATTATCCCATTATAGAAAAACAAGAGCACAGTATGAAAGTGGAAAACAGTAAAATACAGCGGAATTTTAAAGGAACCAGATAGATTGAGGCCCAGTTGTCATTTTTAGGTCACCACTGACATCTCTGAATATAATTTTCATATGAACTGCTTTGCAAGGCTTGGATGTGCTGCTTGAAGAAGCGACATTTTCACAGCAGGAGCCCAAATCAAAATGAAGCAGTCAGATGCAGGTGCACAGTAATGGAAGTAGGCTATTTACCCTGAAGCAGAATTGCTGGGCTGGGAAAGCAGAAGCTCTCCCAGCAGAATGGCCATGTTATTTCTCTCTGATATATATCTCAGCACCAAACAGTATTCATAGGGGGCCTAAATAATTGTTCTTTCACTTGCATTTAATGAGATGCATTGCCCAATGCTGAACAACTGAGGCACTTCCTTTTGTTATGCTAACTAGATGCTATTCAAGCCTGGCTTTCTTTGACTTCTGTTTAATCCTTCCTGCTTCTCCAGCCTGAAGCCAGGCAGGGAAATACTTGAAAAGATGGAGATTTGCACTGTGTGCATCAGTTGCCTAGATCAGATCTATTTTGCTAAATGAGGCTGAGGAGGAAAATATTGGGGGTTGTGTGCGCAGCATTACAAATGCTACAGATATTGTGTAGTTGCACATAGTGTACAAAGGATATGTTATATAGTTGGACACTATCCCATAGTCTTTGGCATTTAGCAATATACAGCGTAAGCAGATGTTTGTCCAGTGCCTTTCTATTGTGAGGTTTCTGAAGATTCAGTTAAATGTGTGCCGTAAGGTGTAATTTAAAAGTTCTAGGTATGTAGGCCATACTAATATGTCTTCAGATTCCAACTCTAAGATCTCTGAAGCTGCATTGAGCAGTTAGCACTTAGCTGGGGCCTATAACATCCAAAAATCCAAAAACATAAGCCATGACAAGCTAGAACATTTATGAATTTATGTTCTATTTAACATTTCCTTGGTTCACCTGGGTTTCCTCCGTATTTTTTGAACCTACTGTTCCCACCATCCCTGATTTTTGATTGTTACCTATTCTGGCTAAAGCTGATGGGACTTGTGATCAAAAGCATCCAGAACCTAGATTAGCAATAATTATCCAGACTTCATTCATAGTTTATGAATAAAAGTGCCTTTCACTAAGGGTCGTTCTGTGAGTGCACTAGTCCTTTTGTGAATGACGTGAAAATCAAGGGTCTAATGCAGAGCTTTCCTAACTTTTCATGTTGGTGACATACTTTTTAGAGATGCATCATTTTGCGACATAGTAATTCAGTTTTATGTATTGTAGATAAATAAATAAATAAAGCATATATTTTTAAAAATATAAATGAAAGGTTTTATGAGATATGTTGCGTCCCCATATATTTCGTTAGTACACGTTATGTATGTGTCTGTGTCTCTTGTATCTCTTGTAATAGGCTAGTTCCTAACAAACCAGAGGTTAAACTAATTAACCACCGGCCATGCCAGGATCTTTCTCAGCTGGGGGTGGTAGCACTGGTGACACACCTACACGCTGCAGCCGACACACTAATGTGTTGTGACACACAGTTTGGAAAGCTCTGGTCTACTGTGTTAAGAAATCTGATAGTACAAGCAAGATTTACACAGGATTGTGGTCTTTTTCGTGGGGTGCATTTTGTTTAATTGCAAAGTAGCAATTTATAGGGTAGACCAAATCTAAGAATTGGGTGGCCCTCCAGATGTTGTAGAATTGCAATTCCCAGCAGTTGTAGAATTGCAGTTCTCAGCAGCAATTCCCAATTCCTCACCATTGGCTATGCCTACTGGACTTGCTGGGAATTGCAATTCAACAACATTTGGAGAGCTTCACATTTCTCACACCATATTCTCCAACTGTCCTGATTTGGCAGGGACTGCCCCGGTTATCCATCCGACTGTTTTAGCTGTTTTTAAATGTCTCAGTTATCTTTTTTTCTTCCTACTTTCCTCCTTTGTTCTCTGCTTACTTCAGTAGCTGCAAACTGAGTTCAAAGTGTTAAGGTAGTTTGCACTTAGTTAACTCTGCAGGTGTAGAAGAGAGGAGGAAGCAGAATCTTGCCCTTCCCAGTAGGCTCAAGCAAAAGCAAACTGCCGCAGCCTCTTTTTAACTGGTGTGTTCTTCCTCATTAATAACTTCTGACCACACTTTGATATTGCTTGGCCACTCATATCCCAGTTTTCATTTATGAATGTTAGATGGAGTGCATCTGTGGAGTAGACACTAGTCAAAGGTAGGACTCTTGCATTAACTGTAGTCTCTAACCATTTCTCACAGAAAGCGACACTCACTACAATAAGGTAACTGATAACTGTGTCCTTGTTCAGGTATGATGTCTAGTTACATTAAAACTGGAGATTGCTTTCCAATATAGGCAATCCATGATGATAATTAATAGCTTAAATTGTATAGCATCTTGATATTTTTAATATTTTAGGCTTGATTAAGAATCTTTGTGGTGTTCTTATAATTATTGCCCAACAGACAAATGATAAAAGATACATTTAATGGTATATTTGTGAAGCCTGGTATCTGTGCTTGTCAAAGGAAGCCAGGAAATGTAAAACTAATCTAGAAATATCTGTTTTATAACATAGCTTCTGGTAGTCTGGATTCTTGACTTCGTTTTGGGAACACCAATGAGAAAAGCTAGGCCCGCTGTATCTTTCCAGAAGACTAGTTCTCTGAAATGGTTATTGTCATATTCTGCAATAAAAGGAAATAGACTAGAGTCTGTGCTCCTTTTTCCTCTTCAAAGAGCGCTGCAGAGGAGCCTGCAACAAGGAAGGAGTATCCAGGATTAACTGTAGTACAATGTGGCTATGGTACAATAGAATCATTCAGTCAAAATAGTCACCATAACAAAGTATTGTCTTCTTCTCTTTGTCTCCATTCTTTCTTATCTGACATAACAGTTAATCTTGGGACAATACATGAGATTTTGGTTATGTAAGTATGAAAGTATGAGGATCTATGAGGCGTATTTCACAACCCTTTCCACAAACTGATACACTGTTCATTACAACTTCTTTGGACAGGTAATTCCACAAGTGATAGTCCAGATACTGGATTAACAACACCAGGTGTACGTTTTCTGCTATTGTAATGTTGGATACATCTCCCTAGCTTTTACTGTGAGGTACCAATGTGTAATATAGTGATGTAGACGCTTCTGAATGAATTCATTGTGAATTCAAAGTCTGCTGATGTCTAATTACCATAGTTCTTTTTCCCAGTGGTAAATTGTCCCAGCAACAGCATGCAAATTGTATGGAAGAGCTTCTCAGCATCTTAGTGGGTAAGCAGCTTTACTTCTTGATTGATTACTGTCTAACTTTTTTTATTTTTTATTTCATAGGTTGGAGAGAAACAGAAGGTTCTTGTGACAGAAGAGTCATTTGATTCCAAGTTTTATGTTGCTCATAATCGATTCTATGAGCAGGTACTGTACAAACAAGAGAAATATAATTTCCTTCCTTCCTTCCGTCCTTCCTTCCGTCCTTCCTTCCTTCCGTCCTTCCTTCCGTCCTTCCTTCCTTCCTTCCTTCCTTCCTTCCTTCCTTCCTTCCTTCTATCTCTCTCTGTCTCTCCCCCTCCCCCCCTCTTTTCATGCTTACTATGATAATCGTATAATTGTATAGTTATATAATGATCAAACAGACTGCCTCTACTTGATGCCCTCCAGATGTGTTGAACTATAAATCTGATCATTCCCATGGTCAGTGGCCATCCTGGTTAGGGTAATAAGATTTTCAGTCCAGTATATCTGGAAGGCTCCATCTTGGTGAAACCTGTTATGAAGATTTGTTCTTGCACTTCTTTTGACTTACAGTACTTTCTTTGAAAAGGCAGGTATCCATCATATGGAGGTGTTCTTGTCCTTGACTAATACTTATTTAGATGGCACCATCCCTCACTTTTTAGTTCAGAGGCTGACAGTCATGGAATAAATTTTATTGGGCAGAAATACTTTGAAATTGATTTTTCTATTTTCTGTATATGTGTTTGTAATTTGCTATCTCAATCATAAAAATATATTTTACTTGAACTATACCTATCAATTAAATATTTGAAAACAAAGAAACCATTTAGTACAAGAAAAATCATAAATCAAACTTTTCCTCACAGAGCCTTAGTCTGAATGCATATTATAAAATTTGGAAGAAATACCTTAAAGACTGAGAAAGAAAAAACTAAATATAATGTTGTAGGTAAGGCAGACAAAAATGTTACCAGCATTTAAATTAATATACTTGAATAATTGAAATTTGAGTGGAGCATGTTTTATATTTACTTTTTAAGTGTAAAACACAAGTATTCCACTTAGAGAAAGTTGTGTGTGCCTTTCTTTTAAAGGTTCTTGTGCCAAAAAACCCTGAATTCATGGGTAAAATGGTGGAAGTGGACATTTTTGAAGCAGGGAAACATTTTATGAAAGGGCAGCCAGTGTCAGATTCCAGAGTGTTCACCCCTTCTATCTCCAAGCCATTAGCCAAGGGAGAGATCTCTGGTTTAACCGAGGTGAGTGGAAGTTTTTGTTACTGTTATTACTTTAGTCAAAGAAGAACTATGCAAGAATGATGAATGAATTCTATTTCGGTTAATATTTATAGTTCTGTGTTTCATATTTGTATTTTAAAGGCTGCAACATTTTTTAAAAAATTAAAATTTGATTTAAACTGTGGTTTAGTTCACAAGTACCTTTGCATCTCTGCCTTTTCAGAAACAATTGTGATACCATGTAAGTAAAATGGAAAAACATTGGGAAAGAAAAATACAAGCAAGCAGAATTTTAACTCAATACCCTTTTCCTGTCTTAAGCTTAAGGAGTCACTGCACAGCCTATACTTTTAGGGGATAACATGGGCTAAATCCAAGAATTAGTGTTAGCTAGAGTAGGATCATGTAATGAATGGGATTTGTTGAGTGAACACTCATGTAAGTCACGTGTCAGTAGGGCTACCCTGGCTCAGACTAACAGTTGAATTTAACCATATAGATATACAATTGGCCCTCCTCATTTGCAAGGGATAGGAATGTGAGACCCTCACAAAAGTGGAAAAAATGCAAATATCAAAATGTGTGCGCGCGCATGTATGTGTGGGAAGGAGGCTGAGGCATGGTGGGGAAAACAGATTCCCAGGGTCCAAACCAGATCAGGAAAAGGAGAGGGAAGCAGGGGTTGGCATCATGGCTCTATACTTCCTCTCTCTTGCCCATCTCCTTCCTGGTGTGGGGGGACATTGAGAGAAGGTTCGTGATGCTGAAAAATTGAGCTGCAGTCTGTCCTTAGCTGGCCAGGCAGTTGGTGGCAGAGGAGGAGGAGGAACAGAGGTGGGTTTATAAAAGGCTGCATGACCTGATCAGAGCTGCCAGTCAGAAGATTTCCCTGGAAAAGAAGTGCTTGAGGGGGCAGGGGTTGGAGAAACATGCAAATAATCAAATCTGTGAAAGTCAAACCCACAAATGTGGAGGGCTGAGTGTATATTTCAGACTGTTTGTATGGTTAGGCTCAGCTCAGTCTTTTTTGTAGTCATAACACTTGGCAGTCTTGACCAGCAATGATTTTATGATTAGGTCCTTTCTTTAACACACATTAGATGCCTTAAACAAGGCACTGCTGCACTAGAACACATATCTTCTAAAGTGGTTTGGTGTTTTCTGCAGTTACCAACAACAGTTCTCCACTGAAAAGGCAATCCTACTTTAATAGCATGTCATATATATCATCCATTAGCAGAGGTATGAACAAGGACAATGGCTTTATGGCATACCACATATATAAATGCAAGAATTTTCACTTCTGTACCTATAACAAAATGAATCTTCTCAAGGGAGAGTTTTGAACCCTGGGAAACTTACTTTTGTTCAGCAGATTTTTTGCTTTCACACATCAGTGCTAACTGACCACTGTAAAGATCTAAGACTTTTATCATTTCATCTAGCTCTTTGAAAATTTAGGGGAAAAATCATGCTCTGCATCTTTCTGGACCCGATTACATTCTATCCCACTCCCATGACTGTATACAGGTATACTTTAGCTAATGAAGTAGACGTGTTCCTATGCATTACTTCTTTATCAGAAAATTTGGTACCAGAGAGAGAAATAAGATAGCATAGGAGTGTGGTCTTTCACCAGCAAAAATAACAGCACTTCAACATATTGCAGGAAGCTTTTTGTTCAAAACAAACAATATGCAAAAAACAAAACAAAACAAAAAACCCCAGATCGGGGAAGTCATGAGTAAGGAAACCAAAGACATGTTGAACCTTGAAGACTTTTTCCAAAACCAATCCAGGGATGTTTTTTTTTATCACCATCCTCTTTTTTATGATTTAAATTTTGTTGGCAAAACGTCTGGATCTATGTTTTGTTAACATATGGGGGTACGAGGCAGACTTATCTCCCTTCCACTATTCTGTTTTGCTGTTCAGTCTATGCAGTAAGAGATTCTGGAAGCAGCTGCTGTTTACCTTTCCTGTTGTAGGCAGGTCCGTGCAGCTACAATAGGATCAGCTGGAGGAGAACTCCCACAGCTCAAGCTTTTTTGCGTTGAGCTAGGAAGACATGCTCCAGACGTGTTGTGTCAACATGACACCCAACATCTTTATTTCTCTAGCCCTCCTGCACCGTCTCTCCGCTGTTGAAATTGCTAAAAAAATACTTGCAGCTAAATAGAGTATGAGGAGGAAAAGGTCAGGCTTAGCAGGAATAAAAAGCCTTTGTGGAAAAAGAGCTTCTTTGTCAGAGACCTTGTTAACTGAGGTATGCCTGTAAGTATGCGTTATACCTCTGAGGCACTAATCTCACTCTGTACTGCATTTGAAAAGTGAGTTTACATCCACAAAATCTGATGCAAAAATAAAAACCAATTAGTCTTAAAGGTGCTGTCACATTTCTTTTTTTCTTCTCCTTCTTTCCTCTTTGTTATGCTGCAAGAAACTAACATGGTTATTTCTTTGAAAGTTTCTTACTGTAAGTGTTCAGATAATTCCCCATAAAAAATATCTTGAGTGGCACCTATCTAAAGTTATTATATAAAGATGCTTGGAATGAGATGTCTATAATTCCACAATAAAGTTTATCCATATGTTTTAGTATTTTCTGTAAACTGTGTTTCAGCATGAACAAACCTTTGTTTTGGCAGATTATTGTAAGAAACAGCACAAGTTAATATGTTGTTGCCTTCCATTAACCCTCCCTGTTGGTCAGTGAAAATTAACAGCTTTATTATCTTTGAGTGTTGCCATATATAAAAACCAAGTCATGTATTTGGCATATTACTACATTTAAGAAACAATGTTTTGACCAAAACAATGATTGCTATTCTTGCTTAGATGCTTCAGTTTCATTGTAGTGTCCAGAACTGAGATGTGTCAATTGTTAGTTTATTTGTTCTGGACAGTTTCCATCTTTCTCCATGTGAGATCATGTTGAAATAGCTCTATCCTAGCAGTGGCATCATTAATATCTTCCAGCACAGGGTGGGTGCTCTCAGATTGCTTCTGTAATAGGACTGTTCCTTGGTCTTCCCTGATTAGTGACTTTTGCAGGTGTTCTGTGCAATTCTGTGCATATTCAGTGAAGTGAATTATTTACTTACTTAATTTATATCCTGCATTTCCATGGAAAATCAGTCTGTTTTGATCTCAAAGGACTGGCTGGGTGTTTGTGGTGGTATTAGGATGTGCTGCACATGATGCTACAGGATGGTAGTCTATAGGTTCTGCTGGGTATGGCTGCTATAACTGTCTAATCCTCATCATCTTTCCTGGCTTAATTTTGCCATCTCCTCATATTTAGCTATGGCAGTTTTGTCTAGAAAGCCCGAAGAGCCTCTGGTACTCAGAAATTACCTCCTTCCCTCTGGGATCGTCAGGATCACCCTTTCTCACAGTAGCAATGATGACCCTTGGCTAAGCAGCATCCTGTACAACTATGGAAACCTCTTGTTAGTGTTTCCCTGAAGTCAGAACATTTTGTTGAAGTGTTGAATTACCTTCATGTTTGAGGACCTCTAGTTGGTCAAGGGTTAAGCCCACTGGACATTTTAAATGCAATGGGAACCCAATTGATTCAATCCATTGGGACAGAAAGTGGTGGGTGGTGTTTGGCTTCCCAGAACATGTAAAGCAGAATTGGAAGTTCCTTTTTAAAAAGTCATTTGCCTAAACTTAAAGTTCCCAGACGTTGTCCAGTTTAATTAGAGTTTTAAAGCATCATTCTTTGCTTCCCCATTTCTCAAAAATAATGAGAACAGTTGTTTTGGTTGTTTTTGAAAAAATCAGAGTGCTACAAGCTGCTTTCCCATGTTATGAAACACATATTCCTCTCATTTACCTTGTTACCACTTCATCATGCACAACAAGAGACAGAGGAATGAGGCACAGCACAAGCCACGTTTGAACTGTATTATATTCCTCCTCTAGCATTTAATGAGGCCACACCCCTGCAACTATAAAAGTAGCTTTAAACAGTTACATCACAAGGGGAGTGAAGTTATTCATCTTGCTAAAATAACAATCATAATGTGACTCAGATAAGTTTTTGTTATTTGAAAAAAAAAATAACTAATTACTAGTAATTAGTCATTTGTGACTTGTTCTTCCAGGTTCTGATGTAAGGTAGTTTTCGAAGACTAGGATAGACAGGCAAAGGCCAAGAAATGAGACAGAACTAGACAAGGTTGCAGATCTAGGAAGGAGTTCAGCAAGAGGAACAAGATAAAGAAAGGGGAGGGTGAACAAAAGAAATGATTTCAGGAAAACAGAACACAGGAAATCACCATGAATGAGCTCCAAGCGTGAACTGCTGAAAAGCCTTCCAGCAGCCGCCTCCTGCTTCCCTTTACAAAGGCTAATGGAAAACAAAGGCCAAAGAGAGCAAAGCAGTCGGATTGGTTCTGGCTCAGCATAACTGCAGTCATGTTCTCTGAGTGCAGCATATAACTGTTTGAAAGTAATTCTGCTTTTAAGGTTAGAAGAGTAGATGCTGACCACAAACTTAGCCAGGGAATCAACAAATTATGGATATATTACATTGAAAAAGAGAGATGAGCAGAAGTAATTATTAAAAACGTTAGAAACCAGGTGGCTTTTATGAGAGACTGCGATGCTAATGTTAGTAGGGTACATGGTTCAGGTGTTGTTTTGCTAATGACTTATTCTTTTACCTGTAAGAAACAGGGCAACAGTGGGGATATGTAATTTAAAACAGTGTTTTAGCAATCTTCATTTAAGAATTTGCTCGTCAAATAATTACATACATGTGCTGTGGACTCAGTCTAGGGATGAAACAAAGTTTCATTTTCTTCTCCAGAGCAATTTTTAGGGATATGGAGGCCTGCGGTAGCAAAGGAAGCTCACCTCTTCTCGATTCTGAGGATGCAAGCAGTTTCATTTAGCTGGAATTTGGCCTAAGATGTTTTCTGTTTTGTTTTTTTGCACATATAAATCAGAATATCCATTTCTGATTTTAACTTAGAAATGTTTTACGATTGTATGATAGCCATCTTAAACACTTAATGAGTGTAACAAAGAGTAGGGCACATTTATGATGATAAACATTGACACAGACCATAGCTCTTAACTGTTTGATTAGCATAGTTATTAAAGGTAAAGTTCCAACAGCAGAGAGAAAACAGAGTGATGCTGTGGCGTTGGATCCAAAAGTTCCTTTACTTCCGCAGAAGGAATAATCTTAATCAGCAGAGCAAGTCCTTCCATAAGTAGTCTGCTGTCAGAAGTAGAAACCTTTGCAAGACTTGTGAACCCAACATGAATCCTGTGTGCTTTCTGGCATGCTGGTCTCATAGCCAGCTGAAGTACATTACAGAGCACGTCCAAGTCAAGATCGCCAGTGTGACGTAGTGGTTTGAGCACTGGGCTACAATCCTGGAGATCAGTTTGATTCTCTTCTTGGCCGTGGAAACCCACTGGGTGACCTTGGGTGTGTCACATACTCTCAGCCCCAGAAAACCTCATGATAGATTTGCCTTAGGATCGCCATAAGTAAGAAACTACTTGAAGGCACACAACAACATTTCTTAACTTCCCTCTCTATAAAAAAAGTAAAAGGAAAGTATACCTTCTGATGTAAATCTACATTTTAAACAGTGTGCCAAAGTCTAGGTCCCACTCATGTTATATATCTATAAATGTTGAAAGGCATATTTATCTTAGGGTTAGAACGTCTTAGAAAAATAGCTGTGACTTTTTACTCTGACCATCATCTTTTGTAGTGTCCTGGGTCCTGAGAGCAAAAGGGGTGCTGTTTTCATATTATTTTCTAAAATATCTTTCATGAGTATATAGTTGGAAGGGGCAGCTTTCATGGCCCTGAGGAGAAGATGATAAAGGATTATTTTGATGGAATCCAGCTGAATCATCAGACAAGAACGTTGCCAGTCAGAGATGGTTTCATGAGAAATCTCTAATTGAATATAAAAATAGTATGTGCTGCTTATAGTTTTTGCATGTTCATTTTGGGTCATAATCCTAGTTCCCTGTTATGCCTGAAATACTCTTGCACTTGAAATAGCTGCATCTCTGGAATTAATTTTTCTTGGGTTTGGTTTGCATTTCAGCATAACTCTCTCCATATGTTTATTACCACTTGGATGAACGAATTGTGCTGGCATTCTTCATCTCCCACTAATATTATTTCTCATAGCTTAATTCTTCAATTCTCCTGTAGTTTTAGCTTCATTGTCATGAAGCACATATTAAGTAAATGCCAATAAAACTTAGTAGCGTGTTTATTTTTCTTCTACATGGGAATGGTGGTGACATTACACTCCTACAGAGGCCAAAAAAGCATAGCTATATTAAGCACAGGACTGATTTGAGGCCACTGTCCTGTTGTCTGTTATCCAGCCCATTAATTCTAAGAGGATGCTACATCTTGTTCTTTGGAAATGGCAAAAGTTGTACTATCACTCTTGCATGAATATCATGGGAACACTTTTCTCCCTGGCTCTGCCACCAGCAAGTATTTCTGTGTGTCTTTTTGTGGCAAGGCCAGAGCAGAGTTTCTCAACCACAGTTCACGGGAGCCCTAGGATTCTGCAAGAAGTTGCTAGGAGTTCCATGAGAGATTGTGTGTGTGTGTAGGGGGGAGATATGTATATGTATGTGTGTGTGTGTGTGTGTGTGTGTGTGTATGCGCATGCATGCTATAGATAATAATTTTTCAAGGAGTTCCTCCAGGGTAAAAAAGATGGTGAAAGGCTGAAGTGGAGCATTTGTTTGAGAAGAACATTGTGTGTGATATTTCTATAAACTGTGTTTTGAAATCTCATGAAGACTCCAATCCCATCCTTCTAAGGACTAAACAGATAGAAAGGTTGCAGCTGATTGATTAATTGATTTGTATATATTTTCCTTGCAGGATAAAGACTTGGCTGTCATTTTGTATGCAACTGAAATTATTGAATTGAAACAAACACTGTATATTTGTTTCTCTAATAATGACAAAAACAATGACAAAAGGTAGCTTCACTGGACTGGCATGAAACTTGTCATGCTATTTTAAAGTAGAACAAGAAGTATAAAGCGCAATTCTGAGCTTACATATTGAAGACAATTCAGGAGACGTTATGTACTTATGTTCTTCTGTTTATTTCAATAAGCATTTAATTTGCAGTTGGTTTTATTCAAAAGGTACAGTAAGTTAAAAATGAAAGTACAAGTTTCTTCAAGCAGAATGTTAATTTTTCTTTAAAAAATCCGTGAATATATCACATATCTCTTGTTCATGGAAAGGAGTCCAGCATGTGGTGCGCGGTGATCCAAGAAGCTGAGGTGTGTGTTTGTGGTGTGCAGTGATCCAAGAAGCTGAGGTGGTTGGGCTACTCATAAAGTTGCAAGAGTGAAAATTGGAGAGGGGCTCCTGCACCTTTAATGGTTGTGTAGAAGAGGGAATTTCAGCAAGGATTGCTTATCACACAATCAACCCCTGCTGAACTCTTTCTTCAAGACAACTGCACACAGTCTAACTGACTCGCTAGGGGGAGGAGCTAGCAGCTCTTTATATCTGCTCCCAGCAGCTTTCAAGCTCATTTCTAGAGGAGAGAGTGGAAGGTGAACTGTGTCTGAGAAGACATCTTGACTGGTGTCTTTTGCAGGCTTGTGGGGCTGTGTTTGATTGTTTGTTTGTCTGTTTTCTCTGGCTGTGTGTTCTCCCTGAGCACATGGTCTAACTGACTAGCTAGGGGGAGGAGCTAGCAGCCTTTGGCGTGCGCAGTTTCACTTCTACTACCTTACCTTAGCAAGACTTAATTGCTTCTTCCTTGAAGCCATCTGGAGGCAATCTGCCTGTCCACAACATCTAGGTAGGGTTGGAACTTGAGAGAGTACCTATAAGCATTATAGAATTGCACCCTCTCTCTTGATAGGTTGACAGTAAGAACTTGGCAAGCAGGGGGTTGCCATAGATTTTGCAGGGGACTTTGAAGGCATAGCCCAGTTTTACCTTTTTCAATTTAACTATCTAGACTATCAAGTATGGAGGGGGAGGGAGCTGCTGTGGTCACCTGCCACAGCTGTGGCATATTTCTCTTCCTGCTGCAAGACATCATTGAGTATACCTGCAGCAAATGCAAGCTGGTCACCCTCTTGTGGGAGAAGGTTCTACAACTGGTGGCATGCATTTCAAATCTTCGCATTATTAGGAAGGGAGAGGAGTTCTTGGATAGGGCTGAGAGGACCTTTTTGAAGACAGAATGCATGGAGGAGCTAGCAGACGAAGAACTTAGTTCACAAAACCAGGAGACGGATGCTTGGAGGAATGTGACATACAGGAGTAGAAAGGCAAGGTGCCATAAGGAGACTCTCGAGCTACAGAATCGCTTCCAAGTTCTTGACCTTATTAATGACAAAGTGGAACAGCAGGAAGAGGTCATGGAATATCATCCGGAGGATATCCAACATCAGCAACAGGAACGCCAACACCAGCAGAACAACATCCAACAGCATCAGCACCAACAATCTCAGCATGAACAAAAAGTTCAGGTGGCTGTGAGGGAATCTGCTCATCGAGTAACCCCGGACAAACCCCAGAGCAGACCAGTTCTAGTGGTTGGGGACTATTTGCTGAGACGAATGGAACCGATCATTTGTGACCCAGACAGGATCAATCGTGAGGTGTGCTGTCTCCTTGGGGCCAAAATCAATGACATAACAGAGAGGCTAACCAGACTGGTCAAGCCCACTGACCATAACCCCTCCTTTTGGTTCACATCAGAACCAATGACATGGCGAGGCACAGCTTTCACCGCATGCCGAAGGATTACAAGCTTATGGGTAGGAAGCTGAAGGACCTTTGTGCACAGATTGTCATTTCATCTCTTCTCCCTGTGGAAGGACATGGCCCACAAAGGAAAAGAAAAATAGTGGAGATCAACAACTGGCTTCGAAGATGGTGCCGCCGGGAGCAATTCAGATTTTTGGATCACGGCCTCCATTTCCACGAAGATGGTCTTCTGGCACGGGATGGCCTGCACCTTACAACCGTTGGCCGGAACGTTTTTGCTAACAGTCTCGCAAAACGGATCAGGAGGTCTTTAAACTGAGTTTGACTGGGGAGTGGAACAGTATTATTCTGGGCAAGGATTCAATGAGTGCTGCGAAAAATAGCCCAAATGATATAGATAGGGCAGGCCAAGTAGAACTAGAGACCAACAGGGAGAGGGAAAGTAACTTTAGTACAAGACTTCCACATCGTTCAAGTGTCTCTCTACACTAATGCACAGAGCATGGGGAATAAGCAAGAGGAACTCCAACTCTTAGTACAACAAAATAAATATGATTTAATAGGCATCACTGAAACCTGGTGCGATGAATCTCATGATTGGAACGTAGGAATGGGGGGTATAATCTATTTCGCAGAAATAGACCAAACAAGAAAGGAGGAGGAATAGCCTTATATGTCAAGGAAGTTTTCACCTGTGAAGAGATCCATGACTTAAATCTGGGAAGCCAAGTCGAGAGCATCTGGGTAAGAATTAAGGGAGCAAGAAACAGTAGGGATGTGATTGTGGAGGTTTGCTACAGGCCTCCGTGCCAGCCTGAGGACTTGGATGAGGCCTTCCCGGAGCAGATGACCACACATTCGAAAAGGAGAGATGCAGTGTTAATGGGAGATTTCAAGTATCCTGATATTTGTTGGCAGTCAAATTCTGCAAAGACCGCAAGGTCCAACAGGTTCCTTGCTTGCCTTGCAGACAATTTCATGGTCCAGAAGGTGGAAGAGGCAACAAAGGGATCGGCTATTTTAGATCTGATCCTGACCAAAAGTGATGGCCTAGTTGATGAGGTGGAGGTGGTGGGATCCTTAGGAAGGAGTGACCTTGCTCTTTTGGAGTTTGTCATTCAATGGGAAGGAGAAGCCAAGTGTAGCCAGACATGCATCCTAAACTTTAAGAAAGGTGATTTCTCTAAACTTAGGGAGTTACTTGCTGAGATCCCGTGGTCAAAAATACTAAAAGAGAAACGAGTTCAGGACAGATGGGAGTTTCTTAAAAGTGAGATACTGAAGGCAGAATTGAAAACTGGGCCAGTAAGGAGGAAAAATGGCAGGTGTCTAAAGAAACCAGAATGGTTGACCGAAGAACTCTCAGCTGAGCTAAGTGTTAAAAGAAACATGTACAGGAAATGGAAGAATGGTGAAACCACCAAAGAGGAATTCAAGCAAATAGCCAGGAGATGTAGGGAGAAGGTCAGAAAAGCTAAAGCCCAGAATGAGCTCAGGCTTGCCAGAGACATCAAAAACAATAAAAAGGGCTTTTTTAGATATGTCCACAGCAAAAGGAAAAACAAGGAAATGATAGGGTCACTGCGTGGAGAAGATGACCAATTAATAACAGGGGGAAGTAAGAAGGCAGAACTGCTTCTTTGTCTCAGTTTTCTCTCAAAAGGATGGAAGTACCCCACCTGGGGCGTGGGGAGCAGGTGAGGAAGCGAGGGAAATGCAGCACAGAATGAATAGAGAAGTAGTACAGGAATATCTGGCTAAAACTGGATGAATTCCAGTCTCCAGGGCCAGATGAATTACATCCAAGGATATTAAAAGAACTGGCAGAAGTCATTTCTGAACCACTTGCAATAATCTTTCAGAACTCTTAGAGAACAGGAGAAGTCCCAGCAGACTGGAGGAGGGCAAATGTCATCCCTATCTTCAAGAAGGGGAAAAAAGAGGACCCAAATAATTATCGCCCAGTCAGCCTGACATCAATACCAGGAAAGATCCTAGAGCAGATCATTAAACAGTCAGTTTGTAATTACTTAGAAACCAATGCCGTAATCACTAAGGGCCAGCATGGATTTCTCAAAAATAAGTCATGCCAAACTAATCTTATCTCTTTTTATGATAGGGTTACAAGCTTGATAAGATGAAGGAAATGCTGTAGACATAGCATATCTTGACCTCAGTAAGGCCTTTGACAAAGTTCCCCATGACATTCTAGCAAAGAAGCTAATAAAATGCGGGCTGGACAGGGCTACTGTTAGGTGGATTTGGAATTAGTTGACCAACCAAACCCAAAGGGTGATCATCAATGGCTGCTTTTCGTCCCGCAAACACCTATTTTTACATACCTTACTAGGGAAACTCATACATGGAACAACCCATGTTGAAAAGAAGTGTTACTTCTTCCTAGTCTTTGTGGCAGGGGATGTGTTTTTGAGTAGATTTATGTCCACTACTGCTTTCTACTTTTCAAAACACCTGTTGGTTTGATAACTGTGGGGCTGTTGGGGTGTTTTGTTTTGTTTTGTTTTTGTTACAGCACATGAAAAAAATAAGTATAGAACATAAGTAAGGAATAGGTACTTCAGTCAGCTTCTATAATAAAGAACAGATAAGCCAAGTAATGTCTTACGCAATAACATAATTGATATTATGTTTGGTATATTACAGATGCACTCTTTTATCTCTTGCCCAAGATGGCCATGAGGAGATAGAAGATTCCACATCAATTTTAGATTAACAGCAGTTTAGCATGTCATATGAAAGCAAAACTATGATTTCTTAATACAAACCAGCTTAATAATATTCTCTGCTGCAAAATGCACTGTGATTTTTCTTATTATTGTGTTATTATCATGACAGTTTATGTCCTTTTGCAATATTACAGTGGAAGCAGGGTGATGGTCGGCTTTATGAATGTTTTATTCATTTTTTTTTTTCAATTTAATCTTGTCATTAACATATACATGTTTTTTATTAGCTGTGATTTCATATGGGTTTATAATTCTTTTCAAGCCCAGTCGACTCCATGCACATGTGCACTCTAGCCCAATTTCCACTGTGAATACTATATATGCAGTGTATTTTGGTCATGTTCATCTATGGGCCTGAATTATGGAATTTGCTACAACTAGGAATGGTCAGCTTGTGGCCCTTCAGATGTTGTTGAACTGTGGCTCTCAAGATCCCTTACCACTGGCTTTTCAGGCAAGGGCTGGTGAGAGTTGCAGTCCAGATGTTGCCCACCCCTGGGCAACACAATTTGTATTTGTCAGCAATCCTTTACACATTATGAACAGGACTGATATTTATATACTATGAAACTCAGCTTTGACACAATCATTCCAACACTGTTTTTGTGTTTGATCTGTGTGAGTGTTCTGATCCCACCAGTGCTGTTTGACCTCTTGATACACAAGTTCCCCTTGAAGGTGAATGCAGTATTTTGGAATGATACCTCAAATAAAGACCACTTCTAGATAGTTAGGGTGGATATTTATATGTCCCCCCCCCAAAAAAAAAGAAACAGGGTTGCCATTGCTTTAACAAGTAGTGGTTTCTGCCCTGAAAGAAGTTTTTCTTTTTCCTGTAAAGCTTTTGCAAAAGAGATTCCTGCAGAATTAGCAGTGTCTCCCACGACTGTGCAGATGATCCCGTTTTGGCTGCATGAAGACCAGCACTTAGAGAAATGAGGTTACTATTAAAATATATTTGCAGTGGAGGGGGGGTTGCCCTCTGGCATTTGTTGGCCTACGTCCCTGACAACTGCCCTTGCAGGCTGAAAGTGGCCATGGAAACCCGCTGAGTGCATCACACAGTCTCAGCCTCTAGAGGAGCCTGGGATAGGGTTGCATTAGGGTCACCATAAGTCACAAATGAATTGAAAGCACACAACAACATGAAGATGGGCTGTGATTCTCTGAGGAAAGATTATTATGTCTATTCTTTATTGTGTTATTGTTTCATATGCTTACTATCAATGCTTACTATCAAAAGCATCTTTTGAAACCCATGGAAGCTCTGACGGATTTCAGTGGAATGTCTATTGCGCGCTCAGTACCTCAGTTGATCAGCATTTAAGCTAGGAAACTGTCTTGCAGGGTTTCCACATTCTGAGCACATCTGAGCTTAGAAAGAGCTGCTGAAGAACACATGGATCCAGATAATTTTATTTTAGAAACAACATACTGAGGGTTCTTTCCAAGGCTATTATATGTGATAAGCACTAGAATTTGTGCTTATCTAGTTGGAAGCTTCTTTCCAACCAGAACTGTTTAACATGCATGTTTGCACATAAACAAAGAGCCTGAGAACATTGTAAGCATAGATTAATAGCCCAGAATTCCCTAGGAGGAAGAAACCATACTCCTGCTTCCTCAGAGATCGCTTTAGCAAATAAAACTACTATTGTGGTGCCTTCTGAGTCCGAGAGTGTAATAGCCAAAAATAACATCTCAAAACATGAACTGCCAAGTCACAAGGTGTTTGCACTGTAAGTTTGTATTCTTTTCTCCTCCATGTCTGTCTCATATGGTTGTCATTTTCAAGAGTGTTTCCTAGGTTTTCTTTCACATTTTCTTTCTTTGGACTTCTGATAGGTGGTTTTGGCATTGATCAGTTTCTATGAGATTGTTTTGGAGTTTCACAAAAATTATTGGAATAGGCACAGATTGTTGGCTCTCAGTATCCCTGCTAAGCTTGTGAACACATCAGAAGAGGTTTCCATTGATTCAGTTTCTTGTATTTTGCAAGAAATTCTATTGCTTAGAACTGCCAAGGTCATATGTACTCAATACAGACTGTTCCCACCATACACATTTTCAAATGATTTAATGTACCTAACCTGCAGAGAGGGAGAAATTACTTTTGCTAGTCTTAGTGATGCATGAGTATTAAAAAGCATTCTTGCAAAGATAATTATGCCATACCTCTGGCTGCCTGGCTGCTACATATTGATAAGCTATTTTGCTGTGAGCCCTTTCCCTCCAGTAAGCGAGGTTAGGAGAAATGAGGAAATGCTGTTTTTCACATCTAAGATAACCTTTATGTTTTAAGAGTATGGGTGTTTGGATGTTCAGCGAAAATTCCATTTTGCAGTCTGCAGCAAGGGTGTTGCACAAATATTTAAGATATTGCAAAAAGTGATAAGATCCTAACTTCAGTTATTTGAGATCTCATTGAAAAAACTAATGAATAGGTTCAGGAACAGATGGATAGAAACTGACTGTTTTTCTTGATAACAGTGTTTTGCTTTATCAGTGATCTTTTCTGGAGTCAGGGTGGAAATCAATACTCCTGGTTCTAGCAGGAGCATCTGCTACTAAGATTTTGTGTGTATTTTATAAAATGTAGGGGTCAGAAAGTAAATTAATGGAGCAGTGGTAATTTCTTTTGCCCACAGTGAACCTACCACATCAGTTTGATGAAATCACAATCATCTACTCTGAGAGAAATTAAAATTTCTCTCCGTCCATGAAGACATATCCTTGTAAAGTAGCTTCTCTCACACGTAGACTCCCAACTCAGGATTTTAAATGGTAAATCCTGTCATACTACTGGATAGGAATAAAGCTGTTAATTAAACTGGAAATTTGATTTGCTGGGCACTTTGATTATGATTTGTTAAATATGTTTAACTTCTTTTCTTGCATAAATGAAACCATTACAGATAAGTGGGACTGTGACCACCAAACTTAAAAACTACAAAGAAAATATTAGACGTGTCATTGGAAGGCAGACATAAATGTAGGCCATAACTTCTGTTCTTCAGTTTGTTCAAATATAGTCATGCTGACCATAAGACAAATTTCAAAATCCCTGTTGTGGTAATACCTTTATTAGGCCAACAAGAATGACACAACTTCTTTGTGCAAGTTTTTGAAGTGCACACAATTCTTCATCTGGCAAAGATCATTTTTAAAATGCAAACAGAAGAAGAGTGATGTTGTTACTCTGTGGAAGGAACAAGGAATTAAGAGGAAAGCAAAAACTAGAACAGCTGTTTCTTGTCTTGCTAACAGATGGAGGCAGGTTGGTCTCCTTGGTCATGATGTTCTTTCAGGAAGGCAGAAGATGCAGCTTCCCAGTAGCCCTGTCCCTTTGGCTGGTGGGAAAATCCTTTGTCTACTTCCCTTCAGTTCTGTTTGTTCGTGTCTATGCTAACAGGGGTTTGATGTTTCATATAAATAAAAAAAACATAGCTGTGTGATCTACGAACAGAGACAAAATTTAGGTCTGGATAATACCTTTATTGGCAATTCTTCAGTAGGCATGATGATAGAAAAAAAACAGGAGATCAGGAGAAATACAAAAAGATCTAAAATATGACCTGGTGAACTAGCCATTGTGTGCAGCTGAAATTGCAACTGGCCAGATGTTGTGACCATTGTCTGTTTAGGCAAACCGGCTAAGAAAATGAAGGAGGACCGCAGATTCAAAGACAAATGTATCAGTGGTACAGTCTCTCTCCTCTATGTCCGTAGAAGTGTGGCTGCTATATGCAAATTCAGTATTCAAGTTTGCAGACATAAAGATTGCTATGTTGCTTCTGCTCTGGAAAGCATGCTTCATCCAAGACAATGGACAGATCCTGTTTGAGAATACAGAATGTAGAAAATCAGAATCATCATTTCCTCAGAAACTTATAGGATGGCAATCAGACCTTCCAGATAAGATGTGTATTATGTATTGAGAAGTGAAGCTTCATTTGGAAGCAGGCACCACAAAGTACCCAACACCTTGTTGTTTGTCCAAGCAATATGAAATAATAGCAACCTTCAGAGAGCAAAGATCTTCCCAACATGCACTAGGAGCATTTTTATAAGATCATCCTAATAGTGATCAGGTGAGAGAAACCTTTCAAAACAATTCCCAGAAGTTGATGTTTCCAGTGAGAGAGTTCCGGTTAACGACTTTTAAACTTGACTAAGCATGAAATTAAAAGATTCTCAAGTCACTCCCCCAGGTGTTTAGATGTATGCCAGCTGCCACAGAAAGCACCCAACTACTTAACAATATTAGAAGACAATGGAACCATAACAGTTCAAGATAAAGAACACGGCATTAATGATGAACTCTCTCTTGCTGGACTTGCACTGGATTAATTACTGTTCAGATCCCAAATCAGCCATCAGCACCCCTGACATTAGCATGAGAACTATATGCATGATACAAATATCCTACATGCCAGACAGATCCATGGAAGATGAGGAAGCAGAGGGAAAACATCTTTGTATCTCTCACTTATTCTGTGAGAATGGAATCGCAAAGACCTAAAAAAAAAAGGTGGGGGGAGAATCAAACAAAGAGAAGTGATCAACAGTATCAGAAGCAGCCAAGCATGTCAGAGAGTCTGAGGACTGAAGAAAGGTCTTTGGGTTTAGCAGAGAGATCACTGGCAGTTTTGATAAGAGCAATCTTAATGGAGTGCTCAGGTTAGAAACTGGAGAAGTGTCAAAAGAAGAGTAGAAGGAGAGAATCAAGAGAGAAGGAGCAAGCTGCAAGTTCCATGACACAGGAGATAAAGAGCAGAAAGGAGATTGGACAATGATCAGAGAGGACAATAGGTCATAGATTATTTGTCTATCAAAGAGTAATTTATTTTAAGGGAAGACAATGGCCTGTTTGAATTCAGTAGTGATGTGCCCAGTGAAGAAGAAGGATGCTTGCAATTTGGTGTGGACGGTAGCATCTAGTGGACATTTGGAAGCTTGATAAGGGCCACAGTATGGAGAGCTCATCAGAGAAGGCTGTGACAAGGAGGAAAGTGTAGCATAAGAGAGGAGTAGAAGTGGGGAAACAGAAGAAAGCAATTGGAGCAGTTGGATTCAGACTTAGTGGCGAAATGAGCAACGTCTTCAGCAGAGAGCAAGAAGTGGGAAGGCAGATCTTAGGATAGCATTGAATGTAGACTAAAGATGCTCAGGATTCCTAGAATCCTTGGAGAGAGAGAGAGAGAGAGAACACGGTTTGGCCAGGTAGATGGCAGAAGGCAAAATGAATCATGTCTGTTGTTCTCTTCTGATTGCTAGCTGAGAAGAGTTCTTCCAAACACACTTCTAGGATGAGAATGGGGGGAGGGCATTCTTGTGGGCGTTCTCTGAATAATCCCCAGCTTTTAATAATCGTTGTCTTGTTACGAACTGCCCAGGACTTCAGCCAGCCTACCATATTTGCTGGTGTATAAGACACATTTTTTCCTAAAAAAATACCCTCTGAAAATGGGGTGCGTCTTATATGCTGGTAAATACGGTAACACTAAATATATAGGGAAGGAACGGGGAGCAAAAGGAGTTCTCCCTGCCCAGGCAAAACAGGAAGGGAGGGGGTAGAGGAAGTCTGGTGTAGTACTCCTTACCTTCCCATCCTTTCCAGTGCATTTTGACTCTGCTGGGAGTTCTCCCTGTTTAGTCAAAACAGGAAGAGAGGAAGTGGGGGAAGCCTGGTGCAGCACTATTTTCATTCCCCTTGTTTCCTGTGCATATTGCATCACCAGGAACTAAAAAAAAATTTCCTGAAAAATACTCCTTGAAAAGTGGGGTGCGTCCTTTATGCCGGCGCATCTAATACGCCGGCAAATAACAGTAATTTTTGTCTCGTGCCTTCATTTTTCTTTTGTTCCTCAACTGATGCCCTATAATTCTGTTGAATTTGAAAGATTTTAAAAATTGGCATGAAAATAGTGATACCATTATAGTTCCTTCTTTCACTTGTTTGGTTTGGACCTCAATATTCCTGCAGTGCAGTTCTGCAGTTTAGAAGTGTGACTGGGACTGATTTGAATTTCTTTCTTTTTTTAATTATTATTATTATTATTATTATTATTATTATTATATTATTATTATTATTATTATTATTATTATTATTATTATTATTATTTACATAATATATAAAAATTATTGTTTGGTTGTGGGTAACATCCACACAGCTTATGAATATAGGAACTTACAACAAATGTACACAATATGCAGATTAAACAAGAAAAAGCGGGGGGGGAGGACAAAACAAAAAGAAAAAGCAACATTAATTCCACTAAAGGCACATCTTCATCTTATCTAATTCAGTCTCTATAAGCTATAACAAAAGGGTTTCCCCACTTCTCTCAAAATATGTAATTAAATCTTCTCATTGTTTTTTAAAATTATCTAAAGGTTTGTCTTTCAATAATATTGTCAACTTATCCATATCCAATTATTCATAAATCTCTCTAATCCATAAATTTATAGTAGGAGCCTCTGCTTTTTTTTATTTCTTAACAAAAAGAATTCTAGCCTTGGTTGGACTGATTTGAATTTCCACTCAAAAACTGGCACGTAAAACCGTCCAGTTTGTACTAAAGTTAGCCTACAGACACTGGCCCTTCAGACTTCATATGCAAGCTGCAAACTAAATATTCAGTAGGAGTGAAGTTTACTGTATATTGCCACCATGTGTACTGCCACCTTGGATTTTAAAATGTTTCCTTAAAACACCTTCCCCCAAACCAAAATAGGAACTGAATTTTTGGTCCTGCCTTCTCTTTTTGTTTATTAATTTTTGACATAGACAATCTAATTTATAGTGAAATTAATATGCATTCAAAAATAAACAGAAAGAAGAAAAAAAAGGGGAAAAAAACAAAGGACATATAAGTGAGACACAGTAATGTTCTGAGCCCCCAGTCCTGGCTGTAATGAAAAGAAATGTAAGAAAGAAAAAAGAAAGTTATTCTACTGTTGCAGATCCCGCTAAACAGTCTTACTAAAGTTACTAATAACTGTAACCACAGATTATTTCATCATTATATTTCTTATTGCTCAAAAAATCCATAAACAATTTCTAATCTTTCAAAAAGTCTTTAACTGGCTAATCCTTTGGAACCTACATTAATTTGGCCATTTGGGCTAATTCAGCAACCTTAACAGTCCATTCTTCCCCCATTGGTGCTTCGACCTGTTCCCAAGTTTGAGCATTGCTGCTATTGTCATATAGTGAAATAATAATCTATATTTACTTTCCAGTTCTTTATTGATAATGCCCAACAAAAGCATCTCTGGTAACATTACAAAATCTACCTTTAAAATTTTTTTGGATAATTATATCCAAATTTTTGGATATAAATCTTAGGCCTTCTTACAAGTCTACTGCGTATGAAAAAAGGACCTTGAATCTCCACAGCATTAGTTTGAAACATTCTGGGACATTTTTGTCAGCTTGTTTGGGGTTATATACCATCTAGACATCACCTTATACAGGTTTTCTTTTAAATTACTGCACAAAGTAAATTTTGTATCTTTGGACCACATTTTCCCTATACATCTCTATGGACATTATGCCCAAAATGTTGGGCTCACTGTAACATATACTCTTTTACACGTTCATGTTCTCTCTCTAGCTTCAAAAGCCATTTATACACGTTTTTAATTGCATGGACATCATCTTTACAGAACGCTAAATAAAACTTATTTTCTCTTACCTCTATGGCTGCACCTCTCTTATCTTGATTAAATCTGCCCGAAAGGTGCATGTAAGCAAACCAAGTGAGATCTTGCCTTCCTTAAGAACTATCTCTCTTCATTTAAACCTCCAGCTATCTTGTTCACAATACAAACGAGCATCATAAAGGAACTATCCAATTTATAGCTGATTCTTTCCTTTAAAAAGGACTCCTGTGGTGAGGTGGCTAATATTATCTTAGGAAAAACTTTCTAGTTATACAGTAGAGCCTTTCCAATACAATGATTTTTCAGTTGAGCACATACTTTGACTTTATCATACCAAAGACAACCATGCCAACCAAATCTGAAATTTGCAATCTCCTCTTAGCAGATAAAATGGTGCTTTTCATCCAGAACTGTAGTAAAAATCTAGGTTTCTCAGTTGTTTTCAATGGGCAGCTTTCATTTCACCCTAGTAAAAAGGAAAAAGTAGGAATTAGAATAAACGAGAAATTCTGTCTCCTGGCAGTACAGTGACATATTCAGGAATTTCTATCTCTGTAGCCATAATCACAGCTAGGATGGCACAAGTCCTTGTCTGGCTATGTTTTTTCTTCTAATCATGTTTTATTACTATTATTTGTACACATCTATGTTTCTGCCAGTCTAAAACATAAATCTCTGTATGCACACCTGTTTCTATGCCTGGTATTTCAGATTTCTGTGCTTTATTGACACAGTAAAAGTCTTATGAAAATTTGTGCTGTGATGAACAGATGCAAATTTCAGATTTTGATTGCAGATTTAATGCATGGGTTGCAATTTAATTCAAGTGCATCAGAAAGAAGGATCAGTGAGGTTGAATAAGAGCACATACCAGGACAGAATTATTCAGAAAATAATCTGAAATGCATTTGATCATACACTGAGTGTTTTAATAATTCATATTATGCCTTATTAGCAAAACCTTATGTTTCTGCTGCTGCTGCCACTGCCAAAACCAGTTGAAAGCCCACTTTCATTGATGTATTGAGTATTTGCCTCATGATGGGGGAGTTTTACACTTGACTTGGGGAATTTCCAAAAACGCAGTGCATTTCACAGGTTTGTTAATTGGCCTTTCTTTTTTATATTTTTACATATATTTCCTTTCCCTCCCGTCTTCTTGTTCTGTTTAAACAAAGCCCCATGAAACTGAACAGGTACTGTTCTCCTTTTTTAGTTCTTTTACAGCAAAAATGTCATATTTTATGCTGCCTTGTTTTTTTAAAAAAGGAAATAATTAATTATTAAAATTCAGAGATCATAGCAAAAAAAAAAGAAAGAAAGAAAAAGCCTTGCAGGATTTCAAGAATTTTATATAAGTCTATTATGAAGAAATCCACTTCTTAAAAGTCTCCACTAGGAGTTAAGCATTTTACCTTCAAAATGTGACAAACATGTTTTGAGTAATTTTGAAAGTTGCATCTAGGAGTAGGCTGGTGGCATTATTTAAACAGGACAGCATTCCTCAATCTGGTGCCTCTAATTATTTTTGACTACAGCTTCAATTATGCCTGGTCATTGGCCATGATTGTTGAGATTTATAGGCATTGTGGTCCAACCATCTAGAGGGCATCAGCTTGGGAAGAGTGATATGGGTCATATAAGTAAAGAACAGTAGTTTGTATAATTCTTCTTATACCTAATGACTGGTATAGATCACAGCTAAGAATTGTGTGGCCCTCCAGATATTGTTGCACTGGACTTCCCAATAATCCTAGCTAGACTAGTCGAGAGTGAGGAATGCTGTGAGTTTCTGCCTAGGAATTTGTCCTCCTATTAGATTTGAAGTTCTAAGAACACTGTGTTCCAGAACTTTGGATATTTATGATAACTACAATAAATTGTAATAAATGCAAACAAATTTGTACATTTAAATGTAACTGGTCATTATTACAAAAATAATCACTCTACTTTTTCTGCTTTCTCGCTCAAGTGGATGTTGTTGTTGTTAACTACCATCAAGTCAACTTTGACTTAGGATGACCGTATGAATGAGAGATCTCTGAGTCACCCTATCATCAACAGCCCTGCTCAGCACTTGATTCAATGCCATTGCTTGAATCTGTCCACCTGCAATGCAGTTTTTCTCTTTTCCTACTGCCTTCCACTTCACCAAGCATTTATTGTCTTTTCTAGTGAGTCTTATCTTCTCATAATATGTATCAAGTACAACAGTCTCAGTTTAGCCATCTTGGCTTCTAGGCAGATTTCTGACTTGATTTGCTCTAACATTTATTTATCTTTTTAGCAGTCCATGTTATCTATAGAACTCTTCTCTACCACCGCATTTCAAAGCTGATTTTCTTCTTCTCAACTTTCTTCACTGTCCAGCTTTCACAAACATACATAGAAATTGGAAATACAATGGCATGAAAATTCTAACTTTATTATTCAATAGTATAGCCACACGCTTAAAGATCTTGTTTAGTTCTTTCTTAGCTGCCCTTCCAAGTATTAGTATTTGTTTGATCTCTTGACTGCAGTCTCCATTCTGATTAGTGAATATGCCAAGTTATGGAAAATCTTGAACTATTTCAGTGTCTTCATCATCTGCTATAAATTTATGTAAATTATTTGTGGTCATTATTTTCATTTTCTTCATGTTCACCTGTAAACCTACCTTTGCATTTTCTTCACTGACTTCCTTCAGTAATTTTTCCAAGGCTTTATTATTTTCTGCTACTATCATGTGATCTGCATATCTTAAATTGTTGATGTTCCTTCCTCCAGTTTTCAAGCCACCTTCCTCAGAGTCTCACTTTTTTTTACATACGATATGTTCAGTGTACAAGCTAAACAGATAGGGTGATAAAATGCAGCCTTGCTTGACCTCCTTGACATTGGAAATCATTCTGTTTCTCCATATTCTATCCTGACAATAGCCTCTCATCCTGAGTATAGTTTAAGCATCAGGACAATCAAATGTTGTTGCACGCCCATTTCTTTAAGAGTGATCCATAGTTTTCCATGATCTACACAGTCAAAGGTTTTGCTATAATCTATGAATCACAGGATTATTTTCTTTTGAAATTCTTTGGTGTGCTTCATTAGAAAATGTATGTTTGTAATATGATCCCTAGCACCTCTTACCTCTCCTAAATCCAGCTTGAACATCTGGCATTTCTTGCTCCATATATGGTAGAAATCTTTGCTGTAGAATTTTGACCATCATTTGGTTTTCCTGGGAAATTAATGCAGTAGTTATGTGGCTACTGCAAACTCTAGTGTCCCCTTTCTTGGGGATTGGAATGTGTATTGAGCACTTCCAATCTGTGGGACGTTCTTTTATTTGCCATATTTGTTGACAGATTTTAGTTAGAGCTGAAGTAGATTCTGTCTCCGCAGCTCGAATCAGCTCTTGGTATTCCATCTGTTCCTGTTGATGTATTTCTACTAAGTTCCCTGGGTGCAGTTTCCACTTCACTTTCTAAATGTTTTAAAACATGTTTTTATTAAACATACAAAGCTTAATGCTCTAAAACTACATATTGGGTTATAACAAACATACAGACAAGCACAGACCCCCAAAAAAGGAATAAAAAACCCCCAAAAACTTCCTTTCAATCTAACATAGAGTAAACAAACATATAACTAAACTAAATAAAACATAATACATACTAATCTAACGTAAGTACAACATGGGGATCTACTGGTTAACTTCCAGCACTTAAGAGGGTTATGGTTTCACATTAGGTCTCCTTCTTATAGTTAATTCTAAAAATAGCAAAGAGTAATGAAAATTAAATCTACAAGTGACTGATGAATACTAATTGCTAATTACTCAAAGTTAAGTATAGTGTAGTTTTGCATTAAATCTACCTCTACTAATTACTCTTAGTTACAGCAAAATGCTACAATTACATCTCCAAATTACTAGTGACTGCTGATTATTCAAAACAAAAAGTTGATTTTTCCCATAAGTCCTTCAAGTAAGACACTAAGGAGCCCCACTATTTCTTAAATCTACTCAAATTTCCATCTTTAATCAAAATAATTTGTCCATTTCAGTTAAGTCTTAAAGTCTCAACATCCACTCTTCTTGTGGTAGTATCTGTGATTCTTTCCACTTTTGAGCAAAAAACCCTGACGTTGTAGGTTTATCTTATGATTCTTCCTTGAATCTGTCTTCCTTTCATTTCTTTTATAGAGTTCTTCAGTGTATTGTTTCCATCAGCATTTTATTTCTACTTGATCATGTAATGTGTTCCCCCACTCGTCACAGAGTATCTCCACTCTTGGTTTATATTTCCTTTTGATTTCTTAGATCTTGTGGCAGAGATCTCTTGTTCCTTTTTTTTTTCCATCTCCTATTTCTCTACATTGATTTTTATAGGATTTTTATCCCTACACACAAGTCGCATTCAGGATTTTGACTCTATTTGTTTCACTGTTTACTTTTGCTTCTAGTCTGTCCTTAACTGCTTAAAGAATTTCATCTGTCGTCCATTGAGGCTTCTCTTTCTTTTTGGCTACAAATGGTGCCGTTTTGCATGCATCCCTTGCAAAATCCTTGACTTCAGTCCAGACTTCTTCTGGCTCCCAGTCAATTAGTGCAAATCTATTTTTCACATTATCTTTACATTCTGCAGGAATGTTCTTCATGTTGTATTGGTTGTCTGTTCATGTTGTATTGGTTGGTTTGGCTCAATAGTTGGTTTAGTGTTCTTCAGCTTTACTCTCATTTTTTATGTCAGTAGTTCATGGTCTGTGCCACAATCTGCTCCTGTTGTTGTTTTTGCAAAGAGACTGAAGCTTCTCCGTCTTATGTCATCTACTTGATTTTTAGATTGGCCGTCAGGTGATGTTCATGTATACAGTTGCCTGTTTGGTTGCCTGAAGAATGTATTTGTGATGAATAAACTGTTGGTCTTGAAAAATTCAATCAGTGATTCTCCTGTTTCATTTCTTTAACCTAGACCAAGTTTTCCTACAATCTTTGATTCTGCTCTGTTTCTTCCTTTTGCTTTCCAATCACATGTGTTTAACAAGAAGGCCTGTTTTGGTGTGTGATCTAATTCCTCCTGGACTGCAGCATAGAATCTTTCAGTTCTTCTTCTGCCTCTTCAGCTGCAGCATAAACTTGGATTATGGTTGTATTGGTGAGTTTTCCCTGAATTCTTATTGAGATGATCCATTCAGACTTTGCATTATATCCTTGGACTGTTTTTACTACAAATCTCCTAACTAGTAATGCCACCACATTTCTTTGTCATAGAATCATAGAGTTGGAAGAGACCCCAGGGGCCATTGAGTCCAACCCATCAAAGCATTCCGAACAGATGGCCATCCAGCCTCTGCTTAAAAATCTTCAAAGAAGGAGACTGTACCACACTCCGAGGCAGATTTACGTCAATTTACATTTGCTCAGTAAATCACTGTGTATTTACTTAACTCAAAATGTCCCATTTGCTGTCCACTTTAGCTCACTCACCCCAAGTATTGCAATGTTTATACATTCCATTTCTTGTTTAATTATATCTAGTTTCACTTGATCCGTGCTTCTCACATTCCATGCTACTATAATTTGTGTTGTCTATCTTTGGACTTTCCTTTCACCTCTGACCATGTCAACAGCTGAACATCCTTTCAGCTTGAGTCGAGTGGCATCATTAGCCACAGCGCTACTCGTAGTTGTTCACTATTCTACCTTGGGAGCTTGTTGAGTACCATCTGAGCTGGGAGTTTCATCTTTTGGCAGTATCTCTTCTTTCATTTTGGATTATCTCATCATAGGGTTTTCATGGTAAAAGATATTCATAAGGGGTTTACTGTATCTCTTTTTGCACAGTACTAACAAGCGTTAGCTGTGGTGCCACTGCCATTGTCTCTGAGAGATCCTCCACTAGTGTCATCCCCCACTACTGCTGCTGTTTAATAGCTGTTTGGCACATTTAGTCTTGACTTCTCAGCAAAAGCCTGTCTGACATGGAAGCAGCACTGTTGCCGTCAGCATAATCTCTTGCCTCACGGGAGCATGCAGTCCTACCACTGTGGAAAGGTGGTGGGATTGTGTGCTCTTATAAGGCAAGAGCGGAAATGTCGATATAGCCAGTCATATTTATTCTTTTTGAAAGAATCAGCTTGAGCTGACTCTTTCATGGCATGTTTTGACTCCTAGTCACACATCTCCAGGAGTGCAGAGACATGTTCATTTTCCTACTCCCAGAGTCACCTTATTGCCCTCAAAGACCAGCTGGGAATGGGTTAAGAAGAATGGATAAGATATGTTTTAGAAGCTAGAGTGATAGGAAAGATGAAGAGGCTCCATCACATCATCTCATAAACATTTCATAGTCATTTGATGATCCTATTAAGGGAAATGTCCAAAGATGTTCCTGTATTTTCAGTAGGTTTATTGGCATCCATTCCTGTATCTATTTCAACATGCATTTTCTTTAAGTTTTTCTCGTTCACATTTTTACTCCTACAAGATCTTCTGGATTTCATAAAAGATCCGTTTCTCAATAGTAAATACGATCTCTTCCATACTTGTTATGGCTCTCATTTAGATATCTGACCTCAAAAAGAACCAGGTCTAAGCAAATAGGATCTAATATGGGAAAAATTCCCAAGGGAAATACCTATTACCTCATTTAGGTTTTGTTTGAATCTGTCTTGTCTGTCTATTTGATTTATAACCAAGATTTCCTCATAGAAATCCAAGATGGTTAACACACTGTGTAAAAACACTGTTAAATATGATAAATAATAGAGCATTCTACTATCCTCCAGTAAATCAATATATCTGAATAAGCCATTTCCCCACATCTTCTTTTTTCTGTGTTAGATTCAGAAATTATTGATCTAGTAATTAATCACTTACTGAGCCAGCAGGGACTTTAGGGGCTTGTTCTAATTTTATATTTATTCCAGATCTGTAGAAATTTTTTTTTCTACTGGGCATTGAATGATTATAATCCATAATAAAGAACGTAACCCTCTGATTGTGTACATCATGAGAAATTATGATTTACTCTTAAAAATGGATGTTCTACAACACCTGCTTGTCCTGATGCATAATCTATAGTCTGGGTAAGAGACCACTGTCGGGACATAATATGAAGAAACAAAATGAGTTCCCATTGGCTGTGGGATCAGACAAAACTGCATTTTATCTGTCTCCCTGTTTAATTGATACACAGAACATATCATATGGAAAGCTAGATTATACTCAGAGGAAAAACTGGGGGAATAATCTAAGAAGTGCAGATGATGCCATACTACTTGCAGAAAATAGCAAAGATTTAGAACAACTGTTGACAAAACTAAAGGAAGAAAGAGCAGAAGTGGGCTTACAGTTGAATATTAAGAAGACAAAAAAAACACAGATGGTTTAGATAACTTTAACATGAGTAATGAAGACACTGAAATAGTTTTTGTCTCAGACATAAATCAAAACAGAAACTGTAGTAAAAAAAAAAAATCAGAGGATTGAAACTGCAAAGGAGAGTTATGAAGTAACCAGATAAGATTCTCAAGTATAAAGACTGATTGTTAGATGCCAAAGTAAGAGTCATCCCATAGTGATTTCAGTTTCTATGTGTGGTTGTGAAAGCTGGACAGTGAAGAAAGGAGACGGGATGAGAATGAACTTATTTGAAACGCAGTGCTGGAGGAAAATTCTGTGAATACCACGGACTGCTGAAAGACAAATAAATGGGTCCTAGAGCAAATCAAGCCTGAACTCTAAACTGAAGCTGCTGTACTTTGTACATATCATGAGTTGATGTGACTCAGTGGAAAAAATGATAATGCTCGATAAATTGGAGGGCAGTAGGAAAAGAGAAAGACCACATTACAAGTGGATTGTTTCAATCAAGGAAGCCACAGCTGGGTTTGCAATAGCTGTACAGTGCAGTTGATAACAAGCTCTTGGGGTCTCTCGTTCATAGGGGCACCATAAGCTGAAGGTGACTTGAAAGGAGATAACAAGATCAGCAAATAAAGATTATGGACAATGTCCTAATCAGCTCTTTTCAGACAGACATATTAATTTCTCAAGGAGGTGTATCATGCCATAAAGACTTTTAGAAGATAATGGCTTTGGCTATATTAGCTATTTAGATGTAAGACAAATAGTGCAGTCCTTTAATGTCTATTCACAAGTAGATCCTGTTGAATTCAGTAAGACTTATTCCCAAGTTAAGCATATATAGGATTGCAGCTTAAATGTTGCTCCTTTCTTTACACTGAAACGCTCAGTCTTGGCTGAGCTTATGAGGTCCTGCAGCTAAATATGTCTGCTGTCACCCATTAAGTTTCCTTTGGTCATGCTGAAACCCCTATTATTAGATTGTTAGTTTTGGTAATGTTGATCAGATTAGGTATTAGCCTACACTTAATTTATAAAATAATTGTGAAATTTAGCTACTTAAGAGAAAAATGATTCACTGAATGTAGGGTATATGGTAAATTGGTAATGGGATTTTAAAAATCTAATAGGCATCCGAGGAAATAATTAGATGCCTCAAGTGAATACTATTCTGCGCAAGCTTTTCTTCCAAGTTTAATCATTCTACAAGATGAAGTCTATTATGAACTAGCTTTTGTTGCAAATTAGTAGAATGTTTAATAATTGGTACTCTGTGGTTTCTAGTTTATTTCTCCATATAAAGGTTAATTAGGTTTGACTCTGGGAATGAAATAGTTGTAACCAGTTATTAATTTTTCAGATTCATTAGGCAATTGATTTTAATTACTCTTCCTGTCACTATGTGGAAATAGCCATCTATGTATGTAATATTTTGTGGTGAAATCAAGTACTCTACTTAATGATGGACATAGTTCTGATCTCCCTCTCCCCCTGCATGGCATAAACATTATCATTCTTTTTCCTTTTTCTTCATGTTCGGGGTTCACATCCCCCCTCCATTAGCTTCCACACATTTCTAGCACCAGCAGTTAATTCATGTCCCATATTTTCTTTCACCTTCAGTGTTTGAAAAGGAAGACTGTAAAACTGGTATATAAAACTGGCCCTAGGAGAAACTTAAAAAAAAAAAGGGAAGTGACCTAAAAGTGACTTCTAGGTCACTTTTTAAAAGTGTTTTCCTGTTTTAAAAGAGACCTCTCTTGGGCCTAAAATGGGTCAGCAGGACAAAACATATTTCAAACTCATGCCCCCTAGAGGGCTTGTGGGGCGGGAGGGAATAAGTTTCAAACCTTTTTGCAAAGGGGTGCTGTGAGGGGATCATAGCCTTCCATTGTTGCCTGGAAGGGCAGTGAGCTCCCCCATGCCTGACAGTTGCCCACATCTAAGCTAGATGATCCCCCCACCTGCTTTCTCGTAATACCTGGTCTTCCATTTGTACATGCGTTCTCCAACTCCATCATGTTCACAAAGTACTGCTAGGTTCTTGTTGTTTCTTCTTTGCAACTGTGAAGATCTGCAGTGTGCTATGTATTGAAAGATTCTACCCAGACCATTTTAGGGTGCTCTCCTACACTCACCTGAAGAATTTCAAGTGCTTGAGATGGAATAAATAACGCCCTATTGATTCATGGGAAGTTGTACTCAATATGAAGGAATTTATGAATTACTTTAATATTCATAGTGTGAATATGAGGCTACCTCCCTTCATTAGAGCTTTGGATGAGGGTGATATGGCTAAGTATCAACACTTGCTAAAATGTTAGAAGAGCTGTGATGCTTGGTACCACACCCAGGAAAAGGACATGGACAGGGCCCAGCTGAGAGGGTCACGGGGGTATTGCCCCAGACCTCAGTATGTAGTGGTTTGAGTGCTGGAGACCGGAGTTCGATTCTTCACTCAGCCATGGAAACCCATGGGGTGAGCTTGAGTTTGTCACGCACATTCAGCCTCAGAAAACCCTCTGATAGGTTCGCCTTAGGGTCTCCATAAGTTGGAAATGACTTGAAGGCACATAACAACAACAACAGAAACAATGCACACATGGAGGGGGACACATCAGCTGCAGTGTTGCCAAGTCATTCCCTGCAGAATCCCATTAACTTCATACATCTAATGGAGGGGAAAAAAAACAACTCTAAGTGAATTCTACTGGTAGTACTGTCCTTTTCTCATGACAGCAAAACAGTACAGCCACAGGCAGTGCTAATAGTTACAACCCAGCCCAGTTGTACTCAAGACATCATGTTTATTATATAGTTATGTCCCTCTCTTTTTTTCCTCTTGGGAACCCTAGGTGGCTCACACACTATTCCCTCTGCTCTCCACTGTGTCCTCACAACAGCCTTGTGAGGAAGGCTAAACTAAGAGTCTGTGACTAGCCCAAAGTCTCAACTAGTGAGTGTCACGGCTGAGCAAAGCCCAGTAGCTAGATTTCCTGAGTCTCAGTCCACCACTCTGACCACTATACCACACTGACCCCATTCTGCCCTGGGCCTCCCCATGCCGTAAAGAAGTCCTTGGGTGTGGTAGCTGTATGCGTGTGGGGGTATCATTTGCTGATCCAGACTTGGTCCTTAATGAAGTGGTGGAGAAGAAAGCAGCTCTGTTATCTTTGCTCAGATATGGTCCTTCTTCTGGTCCTCCTTCCAGAGTCCTGAGGGTAGGACATACAGAGAGCACTGTGGGAAACAACCATAAACTCTTTATTCTCACAGGGATAGCCATGTTTGTCTGTTCAAGCAGCAAAAGCAACAAAGAATGATTATAGGACACCTGAATTTTCACCCCAAATGACATTTGTAAGAGAAAAATATGAAACAGAGGTATAAATAAGCTACCTGAAATTATTGCATGCAGAAATATTTCATTTGCATGGAAACAACAACCTGACCATAGTTTACTGCTATATGTGCAGCACCTTATTTCCACACAGAGAAACAGACACACCCATAGACATCACATGACATCAGTTGCTAGGAAACAGCAAGCTGACCATAGTTTACCACTGTATGCAGAACATATTATTTTCACACAGTGAAACAGATACACCCACAGCGCATCACGTGCTTTTTCGTTTCTGTTTTTCCCTAACATTAGAGGTGGGACTTGCATGGCCCATCCATGTGGACATTGTTGAACTGCATCTGCCAGATTTCCTTACCATTCACTCTAACGGCTAGGACTGCTGGCAGTTGCAATCCAACAATATCTGGAGAGCCATAGAGTTTCCATTTATGTACTATGTGGGGAATTTTACTCCGAGCATGATCAATAAGGCAAAATGCTTTACTGCAGCCACCTCCTGAGAGAGATGGAGCAAGAACTGTAGAGAAAATGTGAGAACACCGCTGAGCTAGCGTCCTGTGGGACGAAAGCGGCAATCAGATTTAGTGGTGCGGTGCAGTGGGAGAAACAACCATGCCACTGGACCACTTGATCACTACAGGTTTGCCTTTTACAGAAAAGAAAATACAGACCTGAAATTAATTGGCATGACTTCAATATATAACCAGTGGGGTTTTAGTCTACGACCAAGTTAACAGCTTTATTGCTTTGGCAGTTAATTTAACTGAAAAGGCTGATTTCCATGTAGCAACAGCATCAGTTCTTTGTTTAGTACAATTGTATTTCATTCTCTAATTTATTCTAGGGTGCAAGAGGGACTGGCTTCTTCAGAGCTGAAGGGAAATTTCTTTTGTACTTGATCCACACCAAATGTTCTTTGCATCTATTCTCAATTTAATTTCTGCCTTTCTCCACAGGAGTTCAGACATGCACTGGAGAATGGCTCGGAATCAAAAGCCTGTCCATCTGCCGAGAAGCAAAAAGTACCATTGAGCCACAGGATGGCGATGCAGTTGCCTTGGCAACGAGGGGGAAGCGTACTGAAGCTGCTGTCACTGAGTGTGGCTCTTCTCACAGTCCTTGTCGCTTTTTACTATGGAGGGGTTTCAGAGGGAAGCTGAACTGAATAGTGATTTCATCAAGAAGTATTAACTTGCCACACTGAAAACATCATAGTTGAATAATGTATACTCCAAAGGCCTTACCTGATCATCACAACCTGGATAAGACTCTGCTTAGACTTGGCATAAGTTCTTTGGTTAGTCTTTTTAAGACCGAAGTATCAGTGCGTACGAAAGACATCCACGTCTAAATTTCCCATTTTTTAAAACTTGTGGATATATATATGTATTATATATACATAATATATTTGTCTCTGTGTGGCAATTATGAAAATCGTGAGGTTTTCATTATTGCCACATATAGGTGAAAGTTTTTAGAAAATTAAATTATTAAAGTATTTTTTTCCTTATGGCAAGTAATTGGTCATATCTTTACATGGTGATCATTTGAATCCTTATTAAAAATCCTTTTTTCTTTAAGCACATTGAAACATGCCTTTTTGTTGTCTTTAAATGTGTGTGCACATGCCTTCAAGTTGCCTGTCAACTTGACCCTATGAATTCCATAGAATTTTCTTCGGCAAGAAATACAGAGATGGTTTTGCCAGTTCCTTCCTCTGAAATATAGCTCACTGCACCTGATGGTCTCCCACCCAAGTACTAACCATAGCTAACCCTGCTTAATTTCTAAGGTCAGATGGAAGTTAGTGCCTTTAGGGTATTTAAAATACCCCATTCAAAATTCCTAGGCCAAGTGACTAAGTTGTAAATATTGCAAATATGAAGATGGAGTATGACGGGAATAAGGAGAAAAGGAAGGTGATCGGCTGAAGGTGAGAGGAGGACACTCCAAATGGCATTGCTCTTATGATGATGGATAAAGGGAAACGGAGGGACAAGTAGCATTGGTGGGACCAGGCATGTGTGGAAGAGAAGACAGAGAAGGACTCCTGCCAATACCATTTGGCTCTAGAACATTCCAGTGCAGACCTTTTTGTCTGAGGTACAGAGACCACAAAACAGTATGCCATCTTTTTCTATTGCTCTTAAATGTCCCATTCAAAATTCCCATACCATCAGACTAATTTGTAAATATTGCTGTACTGCTGATGTATATTTCCTTATGTTCATAGAAGCACAGGTACATCAAGCTTGAAAGTCAAAACAATCATGAAGTACAGTCCTAGATCCTAATCAGATCACAATAATAAAACATTGTCCAAGATTATTCTGACTGAGTAGAGTCAGAATAATCCGTTGGAGTCCGTTGAAGACGGAGGCAGGCCAGACGCAGTTCGTGTGCAAGACATGCTGAAGGATGGACTAGCAACCCTTAACAAGTGAAAACAAAAAAGTGGGAGCATAGCTAAGGGTGACAGCAGGCCGGTATGGGTCCTTTACATGGAAGAAAGGATACTGTGCTTCCTGAATCTTCATGGTACAAAAGTCCTGGCACCCAAGGAGCCATACAGATTAAAGCACGATGCTGTGTGTGATTACTCAGAAGCAGAGGCTCATGGGTGGGAGCAGAGGTATGCTTAGGTCTCTGATCAGCAAGGCAGCCAACCCCATTCTGCCTCAGGCTAGTGACAATCAGTGGCCACTCGTGCACCCGAATCTAGAATAGCTTCCTGTGCAGCCAAAAGGATATACAACCACTTGCACAAAAAGGGATTGCATGAATGTTGTGCCCAAATAGGATCCAGGTCAAATATCTGTGGAATTGATTCCCCTAAATATATGAAAGTTAAAATATTAAGGCAATATTTCGAAGTATTAATATTTTGCCTTTCCTGCTTCATGTTGTTAACCTCAGGGATTGCCAGATCATGTTTGCTTCCTTAAGCAAGAATTTATTCAAATCATATTTGTGAAACAGTGAAACAATCTTGGGTTCTGCTGAAACAGAAGGCTCTTTTGGGTGATTGTCAGTCACCACAGTTGCTCCTGCCAGTTCACTGCAAGAGATCTCTCCCCTCTCATCTTCTGAGAACCAGGGAACTCTGTCCTCATCCTAGACAGTCCGTCACATTTGGGAGTTTTAAAAAACCATGTATAATTCAATCTTATGCGATTTTACTGAAGAGTGAGTTCTACTGTGCTCGCTGGGGATTATTCCGATATAAATGTACATAGAATTGTGGGCACTGATTTGTTTGCATTCATATGATTCCCCTATTTTTCATCTGAATGCACCCATGCATGGAAGTCAATAGTAGCAGACCAATGGAGAACACAGACCCATAAGACCTCTTGCAACCAAAGTTTGGATGATGCTCCTGCCTCAGGAGGAAATAGCCATGACTGGTATAGGGAATGAGGGAATGAACTCCAAGATGCTGTGGCCTAAATAATAATAATAACAACTACAACTACAACTGTTGTTGTTTATTTATATAGCACCATCCATGTACATGGCACTTAACAAGTAAAATAGTGGATCCTGTGAAAGGCATACAGCCTAAAATATATGGATGTACACACACAGAGAAGGAAGGAATAATAAACTATACCATACAATTGTAAAGCAAGTTATCCAGAAAACATACAAAAAATACAATATACTATGAAGCCAACTTACAAATGTATATAATCAAAATATACAGGATTAAACTACAATTCCAAAGAAAAAAGTTTTTCATTGACGTTTAAAAATAATGAGGGAAGGAGCAGTCCGCAAACAGGAAAAGATATGCTAGATGACTCACAGGATTGCAAAAGACTTGCAAACTCTCTTTACCTAGTATGCATACTGTGTCAGTGATACATCTGTATTTATCTCTTACAGACTAAACTATCCACAGATCTGAGAAGCATGTGAATAAATTACACAATGTCATTAGGAAAATAAAAAGACCACCTGCTAGAAACAAAAATGGGTAAATGAACTTGCTTTGCATAGACTGAACAGTAAAATCTTCTCACTCTGAACAGTTGTTCAGTCTGTTTTGTTAATTTTTCTGTAAATATATCTAAGGAAGTTTGCTCTTAAATCTTTCATTTGATGGCTGCAAATCAAATCCATTAATTTGCAGGCAATTTGATGTGGAAAAGTGCACAATACTATATATGTTGGGGGGAGAGGGAGACAGCAAATGAGAACATTGTGAGGAGAGCTCAACCACCTCTGTCACATTTCTGCCTGCCGATTTTGGAACATCTGACAGTTCCTGTTAATTTAGTCTCACTTCCCAGTTCAGCTTCCCATATGGAAAGCTGGAGTGATTTTTGAATAACAGCAAGTAATATCTAAAGTGGCAGCAACTGGCAACTCTGATACAGAGCGTGGTTGTAGCCATTTCCCAGAATTCCTCTCTTCTTTTTTGAGAAGCAATTACAATTTCACAGGTTGGAATTAAAATTCCCTGCAGTATGCAATAGAGTAACAAACTGTCAAAGTGATTTCAAGCTGCTAATCTCTCACTGTGGCATGAGTGAAAATAGAATTTCTCCTGCCCTGTGTACAGGGCTGACAACTTAAAAAGCTCCAGATTTCCACTACATCTGAATACATGTGGGAGAGCAGCATGGGTCTGCCCACACACAGGATGTTTTCTAATATGCATAGTCTGTAAAAAAAAAAAAAAGTTAATAGCCTGTAATTTTGGGGTGGGGGAAGCTTGTCATAATATGTGTAAATTCAAGGTGCCACAAAGACCAACTCAGTCATCTGCTGGAGAAACAGCAATATGGGATTTTTCATCCAGTGCTCCCTCATACACTGGTACTATTTGACAATAGCTTTGTATTCAGTCACTGTGGTTTGACATTCTTTGAAGTAACAAATTCCTATAGCTGACCCCTATCCAAACAAAAAGGGAGCTACTGGCCCTGAAAGCTAAGAAAGGCAACTAAACAAAGTAAGATGTGAAAGAGATCTGGAGACTGTAGAAACTACTTGCGTCTATAATTGTTCTAAATATGTGCTACATTTCTGTCAGAACCCTGTTGTCCTCTTGATGTTGTAGCTATGTAGACTAATTTGTACCCTTGGCAAACATTGGTGAAGAAAATTGATGTGTTGTTGAAAATTGAGCGTGAATGACCAGGAAGGATGTCATCATGATGATAATTTCGTACGTATATAGTGTAGTAGTAGTAGTTCTTGTTGCTGTTGTTCAAGTTGACTCCTGACTTATGGCAATTGCAACCTATTACAGGATTCCCCCACTCATCTGACAGATTAGGGACCAAAGCACTGTCAGAAAAATGGAATTGGTTGCAAGGTGGAACCCATGTACTATACTGTAAGGAGCATGAAGGAATTACAGAAGCTCACTTGAGACTGACTGTGCATATACTGCTTGCAAAATTTCTCAGCTGGCTTAATGCCTTTTCTTTTTTGTACCCCTTCAGCTCGCTTTGCAAGTAGTGCCTGCATGCAAGCAGTTCCAAGCGAGCCTCTGTTGGCAAGAAGAACTGATGAAAGAGCAGAACCCCCATCAAATTAATGGAACTTGTCCTTAATTTGGAAATGTCAAAAGAATGAGTCAGACACAGGGTGTCAAAAGGTGGGGGGGCTCCCTGTATATGGTTTTCTTAGCAGGGGAGATTTTTCAGAGGTTTGCTATTGCTTTCATCTTAGGCTGAGGAAGTAGGACTTGCCCAAGGTCACCCAGTGAGGTTTCCATGGTTAAGCAAGGATTCAAACACTGGTCTCCCTCAGTCCTAGTACAACAATCAAACCATTATACCTCACTTGCTCTTGCTCTTGCAATATAAAGTTCATACAGTTGAATATAGGCAGAGATGGGCAACCTGTGGACACCCCGCCCTCCATGCTGTTGAACTGCAGCTTCCAACACCACTCATCACTGGGTGTTCTGATTAAGATTGATGGAAGCCACAGTCCAAATGTATCTGGAGGGCCACAAATTGCCTGCCCATTGTATAGTGACTAAGGGATTGCGCCAGTGTTTTCACAGCGTTTTCCCTTGGATCATTCTTCCTGAAAGAAATTAAATACCTGTGTGGTTTGCAGTTGTGTTTTGCTGCAAATTCTCTTATCATACCCACACTGAGTAGGGAACTGCTGCCTAATTGCTGTGGTTTTATTAGTATTCACAAGACTCAGTGGCAACCAGGGCTGGCCCCTCCCGAAACTGCAAACCCCAGGATTCCATAGGAGGTTGAAAGTGGAATCATTGCGCTATGACAGTCTCATGCAGAAATGGCCCTTGCCTCGCTTCCGTCACCTCATGAGTACCCAGGCCTATACTAGCTGATCATACGTGGGTTATCTACTTTCCTTCAGCAAATCCAGAGAAGGGAAAGCAAGAGAACATTTCTACCTCCTGTAACCAGTTCAAGGAGAGGAATTTCAAAACAATCTCCTTTTGCTTCAGGGTTATTGAAAGAAACCATTTTTGTGTGGGTTGCCTCTCCTTTCTGTACATTTGGCCGTATTAAATCCGAGTGACAGTGCTGAATGTCCTCTTCAACTAGACTTGTGTTCTTTGATGTTATAGAAATAATCAACTGTGCACTGGAAATCCATAGGTACTAGATTATGTGCGATCTTTTGCTATTTTTCCAAAGAACTGCCATCTTCAGGACAATCAGGCATTACCTTGGACATGGGTGCCTTCGAATTGCATGCAACTCCTTCCACATGAACATGAGCAGGACATGCTCAGGATTAATGTAGGAAAGACAGCCATGGCACTGCCCAAACACACTATTCAGATTTGACCCCCCGACTGGTTTTGTTAAGTAAAGTGTGGGAGAGAATGGCTAAACAGCTTCTTTTTGTTGAGGATCAAGGGAGAGGGGAGTTTTCTAATAGCTTCCTAACAACTGCCCCAAGGACTTAGCGGTGCTGTAGGCGACATCCCACTTCAAGCCTTCTGCTGTGCAGACTCCAGTCTCACAAGTGGCTTTACTGAGCAAATCAAGCCTGGGGGGTTTTAGCAAAGCTTCCAACCATTCCCAGGCTTGGGCTGTGTTGAGGGTTTCCTGCAGGGCTGATGTGGATCAGATCCTGAAGTACTGTCATTAGACAGCAGGATTCTGACAGCTGCACACAGCTTTCATTGGCGGCCAGACTTCTGCTTCCCAGTGAGGCTGTTACAAAGGTCTAGTTTCCCTCAGTTATCTATAAGGCTTCAAACTGTGAGAGAATACGGTTTCTGAAAACTGCATAGCCTTTTCCACTTAGACACCAGAGCTACCAGATGATACTAGTAAATAATAATGGCAAGAGTAGCAGCACTATGTTAAGTCCCATATAAATGTGATGGGTGATATGAACAGAAATAAAGAAATTGTCAGAACCAATGTGGTGGTTACATAGCGTTGGACTCGGCCTTGAGTGATGCAGGTTCAAGTCCCCATTAAGTCATGAAACATGCTGGTTGACCTTGGGCCAGTTTTTCTCATTCTCTCTCTCAACTTGGTCTACCTCAAAGGGTTGTTCTGAGGCTGAAGTGAGCCAAGAAAAGCCACATATATCATGTGATTGGACATTAGGATAGATCTAGGTATAACTGATAAGAAATATATGGTGCTCAAGAAGGGAAACTTGATCGAAGATTTGGATCCAGCTGCTATCGGGTGATACTTGTCATGGTCCTTGACTTTGTGCCATGCCACAGAAACACTTCAGTACCTTCCATTTATTAGACTTGGGCAGTCTGTTTTTTTCCTCCTTTAATAATAGGCTCTAAGGAAAACATCAGGTGAGCTATGTCATTTCTTTCCACCTAAGGAAGCTCCACCATGCCCAGTCAGGCCCTGGTCCATCTCCTTCAGTGCCGTTTTCTACACTGACTGCAGAGCTAGTAACTTTAGGCAAACATTAGGCAAAATGAGATGACTACTCCAGGTGGCAGATATTTGGAGGTGTTGTAGCAGTAGTGTGTTCTCTTCCCAAGTGTTCTTTCTACATGACCCCACAAGGGTGGAAACAGGCTACACAAGTAATTCTTCATAAAAAGGGGCAGCAAATGGGGATGTAGAGGTTCATTCTGACTTGTGGCCTTTTCTGCCTGTACACAGACCAGATTAAAACAAATATTCTCCTTGATTCCTTAAGTGTAGAACTATAGCAGAGCATACACAGATTAGGTAGTGCTTCCTCAACCCCTGATCCAGACATGTGGAGGGCAGGAGAGCCTTGTGCTCAAGCTCCATGTATAATCAACCTAGTGGGGCTGATGGAGGTCCAAACAAAGCAACAAGCAGGGCAGGTTGTTGGGCAATACCAAACTGCCTGAATGCAGAAAAGAAGAGAAATAAGCGGGAAAGGCAGATACCTACTGCCAAGCATTGCCTGTGAATTTCTAAAATATTTCTGGCTGGGCATACTCAGAGGAGTGGAAGCTCGTTTTGTGAATGGCAGGAGCAACACCAGCACCATGACCATCCGTTACAAATTCTTAATCAGAAAGGAGTGACTGGGAGAATGAACGTGCATGTTGATTCGTTTTTTAAAAAAATGTGTGTAGGTGTGCATTTGCTTGTCTGCTTTGTGTGCTTCTCTATCGCACAACAATTGCATAGGATTACATCCACTACTATGGTGAAACAGTAGCCATCAGGTATGTGGTTTTCTTTTGTGAGATCTCTGATCGTTTTTAAATATTTACAATTCTAATTTAAAAAAATAGCAAAAGTTCTGTTTTCAGTTTGGAAGGTGCAGCCCATTTGGTGGGAGGAATTAACAGGGATGACCTTTGAACTACTGTAATTTCTTTTCAATGTCTTATTTTCTGTTTCATCTCCCTAAAATGTTGTCTTAAATTGTTAAATTGCATTTCTTATTCAGTGGTTAAATATAAAACAAGTAAAGGGACTATAACTCTCCTACCCCATTTCCTTTTTTTTTGCGGTTTGCATTTCTGTCTGCTGGCTGTTAAATATTTTGTTTGACACTTTATTTGGGAATTTTCTGAACAGCTTGCAAACACACTTGGAAAGCTGTATAATTTGCAAATAGGAAGCTAGAGCTGTATGATTTTGGAGATGCCTTGCAAATGGGACTTGAGAGCTCTGTTTATGTTTGGGCATGGAATTTAGAAGTTCTGCTTACTATTCTGCATTTTTCTGAAATCATATGTATCGAGAGAAAGAGAGAGACTAAATATTAGTAATGCATTGCTGAAGTATCTTTATGCTCTTTGCAGGCGGTTAGGATGAAAAATAAACTAAATGCAGTATGCTTTGCCTCTAGGATTACCCCTCTACCCTAGTATGCATTGAAAAGGACTAATTATATAAATATAATTATAATAGTGAATATTTTGCAAATATGTATATCTCTTTTTGCAATCTTAAATCTTGCAAATATCGAATACATCTTTGGCCCCACTGCAGTTCTTGTTGGGGAAGCCCAGATCTTTGGCTCTATGAGAAGAGTGTGGGATTGTACCTTTCAACCAGATAGGTGCCTTGTTTGCTTCTCTGCCTGAGGTAGGAAATTTTCTCAAGCCAGATGTTTGGTGTGATGGAGAAGTGGCCATGGCTCCCCAGGATATCACACAGGAGCCTTTCCCTAGCCTCAGGCATGAGAGGGATTGGATCTGGGAGTTGTTAGTAAGCAGAGCAGGTGCTCCACTCCTGGCCCTTCATGTTTTTGGTTCTGTGAGACAATATACTTTCAGACAGGTAGGATCACAGATGCAAAATGATATACCTAGCCCCCACTCCTTCAGTCTCTTTTTTTTCCTGAAATGCTGATATATTTCTTATCTAGAGGAGGAAATGGAAGCGCATGTTTAATTGCAAGAGGTAGAGTAAGCTTCTTTAAACTTAGGCAATGTACTTGAGCATTTGCAATAATAGTAAAACTGCCAGGTGAAATAAGGGAGGGAGTGTGACAAGCCACACCTGCCAAAATTCTCTCTTCCATATAACAATTAAAGGGACGGGAGCCCTGTTACTTATTTCACCTGGCAAGCTTGCATAATACTAAACTGGAGTGCCTTGGGACAGGCTTACTGTCTCTGCATGTGAATCCCATGCTGGCAGAAAAAGGGGATATGAATTAAAGAAATGTATCTCCCCTGTTTTGTTTTGTTTTTTTGTTTCTTGCAGGCTGGGTGTGCCCAAAGAATGGACCCCTTTCTCCTGCCAATATAAACTTTCATTATCTTTAACATGCTGATGTTCAGGGACAGTTCATATTTTGTGTGTTTGTTTAGCATTTATTTGAGATGTTTGTGGTTCACTCGTTGGCTTAAAAAAAAAATTGGCAGCTTATGAAACAAAAAATACATGAAACTTCTGCCTGTCCAATTTTTGTCAACAGTCAGTGGGTCTGAGTGAAAACTTTGCTATGTGGGTTGCGCCTACTGGTATCTGGCAAGTCTTTTCCCAAACTATGAGCATCCAGCTTGCTGGATGATGAGAGATTCTGTAAAGTGTGCTGATGATTTAGCAGTTTGAATATTTTAATCAGATTTATTCATTGACTTTCTAAATATTCTTTTATCTGTACAGGTTGGGTTCAAATCCATGGCAAATGAATCAGGCCTTGTAGTGAGTTGGGATCTGCCATGTTTGGTTGGTGGGATACATGCTGAAGGTCACAGAGAGACCTGTGACCTTCTGCATGGGCATGTGTAGGTAGTTTCAGCTTCAAAAGGATGGCAAGGAGCATGTGAGCCTCATCATGTAGGCTTTGTTAACTATTAAGCCTTTCTGCAAACAACCAGGCAGCATAGCCCAGCTGCTATGCATTCTTTAGCCTTATATCACCAAGAGACTGGAAACCCCTCCCTGGCTAAGTTGCTACTTACCTTCCTTCCCCCTACCATACCTTCTAGTATCCAGGGGAATCTTCTAGAAGATGGGCTAGTTTGTTGTTGTTGTTTGCCTTCAAGTTATTTCTGACTTATTGTGACTCCAAGGTGAACCTATCACAGATTTTGGCAAAATTTGTTCAGAAAGGGTTTGTCTTGGCCTTCTTCTGAGGCTGAGAAGGTGTGACTTGCCCAAGGCCACCCAGTGGGATTCCATGGCTGAGCAGGCATTCAAATCTCCACAGTCGTAGTCCAAAGCTCATACCACTACACCATGCTAGCTTTGTGGACTGGGACAGAAAGTTTATATAAATTGAGAACAACAGGAGATTCTTGGGGCTTGACATCAAACTGGGGGAGGTGTGAATACATAATTGAGGTTAATCGGTAACTTCCAGACAACTCCTGCTCATAACTCGTAAAGAAGAGCTATTAAGGCAATGGGAGATAGGCCTACTCTGCTGTAAATAACTGCTGTATCCATTAGTCATTGGATTAATGTACTTTTTGACCAATAACTTTGCCTCATTGTGATAACTCTCAAATCAGTTTTTGTGTGACCACCCTAATAAGACCTCTACAACAGATTCTTAAGGTGAAGGTTGTTGTTGTCAGCAAGGGTGGATCAGGATTCCTTGTAACCAGGTGGAAAATCTTGTAGAGGAGTAGCTAAATGGCTGCAGCCGAGCCAGTAGATAAAGCTGGGATCCCTTGTCTTTCCTATTGTTGTATGCATCAGATGTCTGTCTCAGTCAAAAAAAGACAGCATATTCCACTTGGAAGGAGATAATAGGAAGGGAATGCAGATTTATTTTGAGTTTCCTTTAAAATGTAAGTGTCTCTACTTATCAAAAGCCTCCTTTTTTCATATACTGCAGCTGCTGAGAGCTGGAATTTGTTTGAGCCCTGGTTGTTATCACAGAACCCGGCATGATCAGCACCAGGGCCCATGCTCAGCGTAACAATTCCCTTGTACACACACACACTTTACTCCTTGCCAGGAGTGTTAATATAAAAATATTCCCACACACTTGTTAAGAGTCTGGAATTTCACTGTTGCCTTGCATGAGAAAGATATTGGCAGCCCAGAAGGAGTGAATTGCTCTTGCTGTGACATCCCATTCTTGTTTTTCCACATCTGTGCCTCCTCCAGACTTCAGTTTCAGCAGTGACATTTTTATCCTTGCAAAATAGTCTGCGGTTGGAACTAAAAAGGGGAAGGTAAAGTATTTTTTGGTTTTTGTTTGTTTTGAAGGCAGGGAGAAAAATGATACCTAGAGAACATTCTTGCTTCTGTGCACTGTGTTGCAAATGCAACCGTTGATCAGTATCAATGTAATATTGCTGTCATGAATATATCCAGGTATGTTCCACTCACAGTAGTAGATGAGCCTACAATCTGTAGTCTGAAACAGTAGTTCCAAGATATAACAAAAAGGTGAGAAGGTACTCATCCCTTCATTAATTCTAGATTGTGTTGTTATGTACTTTCAAGTCATTTCAGACTTCAGACCACCCCAAGGCAAACCTCTCACAGTTTTCTTGGCAAGATTTGTTCAGGAGGGTTCATCTTTGCCTTCCTCTGAGGCTGAGAGACTTGCCCAAGTCACCCACTGGGTTTCAATGGCCAAGTGGAGATTCAAATCATGGTCTACCAGTGTCCTAATCCGACACTGAACTCTCCACGCTATGCTGCCTCTTTTAAATCTAGATAGACAAAGGTAATTTCTCCCAAATAAGTCAGTCCATCTCTGCCATCAGCATTTCAGCTTAGAGGGGAAAGGGGGGTGTAATATATTAAGCATTCTGTGGAAATAGGGAGAAAGTTTTCACTTTCTCATAATCCTGCAGCCAGGGTCATCTATTTAGATGGTGGGAGCCACAGAACAGATCACCTTCACTGATGGTGGCATTCACTGCCACAAGATATAATTATGGCTACTGACCTAGACAGCCTTAAAAGGGGATTGAATACATGGCTACTAGCTGTGATGGCTATATATCCCCTGTAGTATCAGAGGTGGCATGCCTCTGTGTTTGTCAGTGCCTGGGAAACTGGAGATGGAGGGTAGAGTTGTACTCCTATCCTGCTGGTGGGCTTCCCATAGGCCAGTGGTTGGCTACTGTGGGAACAGAACATTAGTCTACGTAGGCTTTGCTCTGCTCTAGCTTGGCTTTCCTTTTCTCTTAAAAACGGTGGTTTCATTTTACATTCAGAGGGAGTGTCTCTTGAGTCAAATATTGCTAACGCTTATCATACACAGGCCATTTCCGCACTAGACTGTTATAGTGCTATTATTCCTCTTTCAACATTCTGTAGAATCCTGAGGTTTGCATCTTAGGGAGGCGCAAACCCCAAGATTCCATAGGATGTTGAAAGTGGAATAATAGCACTATAACAGTATAGTGCAGAAATGGCCACGCACTACAACCAGAAGCAGAAAAAAAGTGTTCCACATACAGACTCCTTTTTAAGCGTGCCCCATGTATGGAAAAGGGTATGTGTAGTTCCCCCTGCTTTTCTACATCTGGTGTCTGGCGAGTGAGTGGTTGGTTGTTCATTGGGGGATGGTAATAAACAACCAATTTCTGCAACAAACAACTCGTTATTGCAAAAAATATAACTACAGTGATATAGGGATCTTTTGTTGATTGTGAAGGCGATACAGAGATAAAGCTATGTGAACTGGATGGCTTACGTGATCTAAAACTGTATTCTAACCTGATGACAAAAGATGTTGATATGGTGTCTTTCTGTACTCTTCTCCTTTCCCTGCTCCAGTTTACTTCTAAAGGGTCCTGCTGATATAACTAGGAATTATTCGTGCTGTTGGTGGTGGGAAGGAATGATTGTCCTATATCTAAATCCCACTGGACAATTCAAAGTATGTCCTCTTACCACCTTGATGTATTTTTTTTTCTCTCTGGCCCTTTCCGCACCAGGCAATTAGAACGGGGCAGTGCGTCCTCTCATGGAGGTCGTCTGCACCTTGGAGCGGACTAGGAGCGGACTACTTACCAGAGATCCGCACCTCAGTCGGCTCCAAAACGACCCCAAGCAGTCCTCCAGCGTGTTTTTGAAAGACCGGAAAAAACAGGTCTTTATTTTCCTGGAACGCGCCATTGCGTTCCTGCTCCCTTGTGCAGATTCACAGGCGCGCACCAATGCGAGCCTGCGATCTGCAGAGGGCGGGCTTTAGGCGTGGCGAGCTTCAGCGGTTGGTCAGGACCCACGACCAACCAGAAGCCGCCATTTTGGAAGCCGGAGCAGTGCGGATCTACAGACCTCGCACTGCTCTGATTCACCCTGGACCAAGGAGGAGCCCTGCGGAAGGGCTTCAGGGACAGTCCGCGTTGCTTCGGACCCCAGAAGAAGCGGTAGGTAACGGCACTGAGCGATTCCCTCGCCTCATGCAGAAAGGACCTCTCTCTCATACACACACTCAGAAATAAGGTTCCTGCCCATCCTGAAAAAAGTGAACCACAGATCATTAACTCTCTTTCAACCAGAGGAGAAGAGGCAATTAATATTAATGTTAACGAAACATTAAAGCTGCACTCCTTTGCATACTCACCTGGAGGTAATTTTGGTAGATTCTGGTAGAACTTTCATTTCAGTAAACCTGCAAAAGACATCACAGCATATTCCAATGAGTTTTCCTTCCATTTAGGAAAACTCCCGAAGCTGAGACTCAGTTGCATTTTCCTTAGTAAATTAAAAAAAAATAATAACATTTACAATACAGATGTAAATTTATGAGATTATAGTCTGATTAGCAAAAAGACAGATAACCCCTTATCTTTGGTTTCACACATTACATTTATGAGTTGTAGCTTTTTAGTCAACTGGTTTGATAAAGACACTGGTGGTTTGATTCTTTCAGGAAAATGAAAGATGGAAAACACATGGTGTAATATATAGTAACATACCTACATGCAACTGAACCATTTTATTACAAATAAAGGAGTGCACAAACTTTCAGGCCACACAAAATATTTTGCCAAGCTGGCAGGACAGTACCTACCTCTCAGAATCTGTTACTAATGTAAATATATTTTTACTCATTTCAAGTGGATAGCAGCCCTGTCACAAGACCTTTAGCATGCCAGATAGTATATTACCTAGCAGGAGCAGCAAAGATTTTGTAAAGACTAGAGAATATAATAGTGAAGTAAGAAAGCTATCTATTTGTAAGCAAGCTAAGAAGCTATAAGAAAGCTATCTATTTGAATTCTTTAGAACATATTTTAAAACTTTCTGGACAGGAACCAAACGCTGAGGAATCAGTTGTGCTCAAGACATTTGCAAATCCATCTTGCATTGTTTACCTGGAAAGAATGAACATTATGACATGACTTAATTTTCAAAAGGAAACATTTATTAAACACATTCAGCATCTTCAGTGCTCTAACTCAGATCAGCTTCACTCAGCGTGGCATCATGCATATGTTTTGTACTGGAATTCCTGTTAACTCTAGCCAATAGTTAGGGACTGTAGGCATTAAAGTCCAAAATATTGGGAGAGTACCTGACAAGGAAAGACTGGCCCACAGTCTGTCACTTTTACTTCTCGATTGGTGTGTAAAAGTGGACATATTCATTGCTTTTTAAAAAAATATCAATAGTAATAATAATAGTTATTTCTTACCTGCCTCTCCCTATGAATCGAGGCAGAGAAGAACAAATTAAAGCACAGCAACAAATAGATACATAACACAGTTAAAAATATGAATACCACTTAAAAATACATAGTCAGTTAACAGAGCATAACATCAGTTATAAAAACATACATATTAAAAACCTTCAATTCATAATTTAAAGACTTGTAATTTAATAACCGCCTGGACAGGCCTGCCAGAAGGGATTGTTCTTTAATGTTGTTTTAAATGCAGACAGCATGTCCAGCTGTTGGATCTCTTCCAGCAGGTTATTCCACAGTTTGAGGGCAGCTGCTGAAAAAGTCTTCTGCTTAATATTAGCCAGCCTGGTACTGGCTGACAGAAGTAAATGTCCCCCAGAAGATCTCAGTGTACAGGGCAGATTATGCGGGAGAAAGCAATCCAAACCGTGTAGGACTTTAATAGTAACAACCAACACTTTGTACTTTGCTGAGAAACTAATTGGCAGCCAGTTGAGTGGTTTTAAAATGGATGTAATATAATCACTCCTAGATCCACCTGATCTGACTGCTATGTTTTGCACTAGCTGAAGTTTCTGAACTTGAAACAGAGGTAGCCCAATGTACAGCACACTGCAGAAGTCCAGCCTTGAGGTTGTGTGCACTACCATCTTTATGTCGTCTAGCTCTAGGAATGAGTGCAGTTAGCATACCAGCCAAAGCTGATAGTAAGCACTCCTGGCTGTCCTGTTTATCTGGACTGTCCTTTGGAGCAATGGATCCAGAAGCACCTCTGAGATACAAACACAGCCTTTCAGGGGAGTGTAGCCCCATCTGGAACTGCTTGGCACACCTCTAGCTCCAGCTCAGGACCCTTAGCAGTAAGTACCTCCATGTTGTCTGGATTCAGCTTCAGTTTCCTTTGTGTCATCCAGTCCATTACCTCCTCCAGGAAGAGACACACTATCCTGAGCTGATGCTATTTTTGAAGGCATGGAGTGTCATTTTGAAGGCATTGGGTGTCATTGGCATCACTTAGTTGTTCAAACATCTGAGAACTTCACACATTCAGGTTCAATTTAAAGCAACTCCAACAGCTAACTCTTAATGGTCTTAGCAGCCTGAAGTCCACAGAAGTGCTACAGCCAAAAGAATTAGCACACCTGAGAAGTCTCTTACTAACTTTTAAGAAATATAGTGTATGAACTCAAGAAAAAAAACACAAAAAGACAATTTATTGATCATGTTTCCCCAAAGTGCTTTTTCATGGATCTTGCCTTTGAATGGTTCTGTTGGAGACTATTCCTATTAGGCTTCGTCCTCTGTAAATTGCTTCACTTCCCCATCTGTTTCTGCAATTACATGTACCAAAGGTAGTGGTTTTTTATCATCATATTGGACAGCTGAAGCCCCAGCCATGTTTGGAGAAATCCTCATGGACCAAAGTAGTGCCATGCTACATTTTGAGAGTGCTTTGGCCTTTTAATGGAATCACCAAGAATTAGAGAGCTTCCCATAATTTCCTCACTAGTCTCTGAAGGCTATGGTCCTTCAACATGACCTAGTTCATAATATTTCTCTTCCTCTCTTATCAGTTTCATGTTCACAGCTGGATTCCACCAATAGAGTAGTACATTTTTCCATTATTGGTTCTTTACCCCTGAGATGATTTTATCAGAAATGGTCATTTGTGCTGCATTTCCAAGTGCTGGCAGACAAGGCACATGAAGAACTATTTTACGCTACCTTTTCACATATGTGCAGAGGGCTTTTAAAAGCAACAACATTTGTGTAAGGATGCTGTAGTGCCAAATTCTTACCCAGGGATATGTATGAAGAAACAGTGGGGTTGGGAGTGTCATAGAACCAGGTTGGGCCAACATGTGACCTGCAGGTTGTTGGGGGAGATTTGCTGCCTTTCCCAAAACAGTCATTTTCATTGAAGAAGGATGAATGTGGAGTGTGGGCCTTGTTTTAAAGCAGAACTGAGCTTCCAACTGCATGATTCTTCTTTCCAAACAAGGCACGTGCTCTTAGTGTGCCTTATTTTCAAAGGAAATGGCAAGGGTTTTGCCACTGCTCCTACACCATCCAAATGCAGCATTACAGCAGCAAATTAAGAAGTGGGAAGCAACCCTTGGTGACTGAATCAGGTCCATTGTCCCCTGTTGTAAAGGGACAATCTGCCCTGTGGCTGCTGGATTGAGTCTCTGCATCTCTGATACCCCTCTTCATCATGCACTCCTCAACAAAATAACACTCATCTTGCAGAAAACATTCAGATAGTTCAACATTTCACTAAAAGGTAGGGTTGTGTGTGCTTTACGCTAAAAAGCAGCAACAGCAACCACGCTCTGCTTCAGAAAGAATATTCAGTTTCCGCTAACACAGTGGTTCTCAAACTTTTTACACCTGTATGTTGCACCCCAAAGTAACCCTAAGAGAGGGCCCCTAAAATTGGCATGACTTCCCCCATATTGGATATTGGCTAGCAAAGGTTGGTTGCAAGTAAAATTGGTTTTGAATTAAATTCTCAAGACCAACAACACCTTTGCTGCTGTATGGGAACGTAGGCAGCGTCCTTTAGGCTAAAAGGCAACTACCTATTGTTCCCAGTCACGTATCTCTAGGCAGCCACAATAGACTCTCTCCTTGATTAACAAAAAGGTTGCCTCAGCCCCAAGCCACGCTGATGAACTTTGCGAGAATAGACAATCAAAGTCTATCAATTTGGAATGACAATCCTATCATGTACTTGGACTTTCCAGGGAAAAACAATACTGAGGAGAGGTTGTGATATTTGCCTAACATTATATTCCTCGATCATTGCCCATTAACGCCACTTTGCTAGCCTATACACCGCCTGAGGACAGAAATTGACTATAAAAATCCTCACTTTTTGAGCCTCTTTGGAGAGCCTCCCAGACCGGACAAGGGCCCGTTTCGCTGCTACTGAGGTGTCCCACTCAAGCCTCTCAGACACTGCTGAGAGCTAAACGCGACTCACGTATCTGACCCGCCGCGAAACCCCGCTGCTTCCAGCCTTCCAGCCCCGGGATCCAGCCTCCCCTTGGTGCTTTACACCAGGCTTTTGCTAATCTTCCCCTTCTCCAGGATGCCTAGACTAAGGTCCGTATACCCTCTCTCCCAACTGTTTCTTATTTCCAACTTCATTTCTGTAGCCCTTGTGTGATTGTAGGATTATTTGTTAACGTGTGTTGTGACTGTTTCTGTTAGTGCTAATAAATTCACTTTAGACTGTTCCTCTGACTCTTGCGTGGTTCTGACCCCGTAGACATAGGGTTAAAGATCCCTTGCCCTGACCTCTCGCAAGCTTTGAGTGTCTCTGTTAATTCCCTTAAATTGAAGTCTGTTTGGGTGTCCTCGAGATACATGTTACCCTGAAAACTGGGGGTAACCCCCTTCAAATCTACATGAGGATGTTGCACCTGATCCTTAAGACTATGCCTGTCTGTCCTGTCCTACACTTCTCACTCCTTCTGTCACAGGCCTTTTGTGCCACACCCACCCACTATCTTGTGCTCTCCATCACCTCTCTTCATTCTGTCTCCTCACATCTGAGAAATTGTCTCATGGTTGCTAAGGGGCATGCACCTGCTGCAACAACAACAGAACATTCAGAGAAACTGAGCAGGGAAAGCAAAACAAGGGAAGCTTTTTTTTTTTTTTTTTTTTTTGCTGTGTCTGAGGTTGGAGGAAGGCATAACAGGGTAAATCACTTTGTGTGACTCTTTCACAGCGCCCATTCAGTCCTCAAGGGTGCACACAGATACACACAGAAGATTGTCCTTTTTCACATCTGCTGTTCTTGCAGACTGACTTTTCCTCCCTGCCTTCACCTTTAAGCAACTATCACACATACCCTTTAGGTCCCATCACACAGTTTGAGAACCGCTGTGCTAACAGTTGTCCTGGGCCTTCAGAGCCCAAAAGAAACACAATCAGGTCTGTTTTTATCTTGGACAGGCTGCACCTTTGCCTCTTAGGGATAACATCATGGCAAAGGGAATGGTTCATCATGGTTCATTATATCAGCAAGAGGAGAAAAGCATCAAGGACCTTGCTTCATCCTTGCCTGACAAAAAACAACAACACCTATATGAACTAGTGCCCAAATTTGATTTTTCCCTCCTCCCTCCTAATACCCTTCCCTTTTGTGTCATGTAATTTAGACTGAGGGCAGGAGGTCTTCTAATTTTAGTCTTTGCAAGACACTCTGGGAATCTTTTCAAGCTAAAGAAGAGGTGAATATGCAAATGCTTTTAATTAATATTTAAAGTAGGAAGGAACATGTGGCCCCTTGGAAGTTTTTAGACTGCACCTCCTATCAACCAATTCCATTGACTATGCCAGCTAGGTTAGGTAGCAGTTGCAGTCCAGCAACAACGTGAGGGAACACGAACCAAACTCAATCCAGACATAAGTCAGTCCAAACCTCAGTTATACTGTGGTGGAATATACTGCCTCAATGGAGTGTGGTCCAGTCTGCGTCTTTGGAGGTTTTTAAGCAGAGGCTGGATGGCCATCTGTTGGGAATGCTTTGATGTGTGTTCCTGCATGGCAGGGGGTTGGACTGGATGGCCCCTGGGGTCTCTTCCAACCCTATGATTCTATGCCACCTATGCAAACTATGCTAATCTGCATAATTTCTGTTACATTCTTCTGAATTCTGAAATATCATGGCATGTACATTTTCAAGCACATATTTTGCAGTTCTGGTGCAGTCCAGGTCCTGAGAGCCTCAAGAGAGGCTCTTCTTTCAGTCCCATAGCCTTCACAGTCACAAAAAGTGATAACACACAATAGGGTCTTCTGTATGGCTGCCCCTAGGCTCTAAAACTCCCTTCATAGGGGGCAGAGAATGGCTGCCTACTTGCTGTCCTTCTATCTTTAGGCAAAGACTGTTTCATTCTGATAAGCTTTTGAGAAAGGCCTAAATGCCCTCAAGGCACCAACTCCTATCAGATTCTGGAAGCTAAGCAGGTTCAGCCCTGGTTAGTACTTTAATGGAGACCAACAATGATTACCAGGTACTGTAGGCTATATTTCAGAGGAAGGAACTGGTATAACCACTTCTGAGTACTCCTGATCATGATGGCTATGTTCCTCTCCCCACTGCACCCCTCTCTTACTTTTTATTTTTTTAAAAATGAAAAATTCTCATGAAGTTGAATTCTAGCACTATTGTGGTGCACTCTTAGGAGAACAGGGTTAAGATAGGAGAGATCAGGTTCAAATGCCAGTTTAGCTATCAAACTCGTTGAAAGAGAGCAAACCTTGAGCCAGTCACCATCTTTCAGCCTAACCCTACTTCACTGGGTTGTTTTGAGGATAAGACAGAGAAGGGGAAACCTACAAACATGTTGACATTTAGAAGAATGGGAGAATTAGTTATAAATGTCATACAATAGGTTTGCACGATTCTGAAGATCAGGGTTTGATTCCCTACTTGGCCATGGAAACCCACTAGGTAACCTTGGGCACATCACACACTCTCAGCCCTAGAAAACCCCATGATAGGTTCACCTTAGGGTCACTGTAAGTCAGAAATGACTTGAAGGTACACAACAAGAACACATCTCTCGATTTGTGGCAGCCATGGCTAAAGTGACCTGATTTAGGGTTATCGGTTCATCACTAGCTATAGCCTTCCAGTTTACCAGCAGAGTCCAGTTTCTCATCTGGCCCCCAAACAACTAAGTCAATGGTCAATTGGATGCCAATTATCTGGGCATTAAAGACTGATACAAAATTCATAGAGATCTGTCTGATCGTCAGTGAAACATAATGATCTCTGCTGACTATTGCTAAGTACCTCTCCCTTTCTCTTCTAGTATATATTCTGAAAACCATTTTAAATTATTTTGGGGGGTTTTAACCTCTATTTTTCATTGTTGATTTGAAATCCACTTCAGGAACTGTATGTATAAATCAGGGAAGTGTGCATGCATGCCGGCATTACATACAACGTTTTGTCAACCTTGCAAGCTTCACAAAAGTCAGCTGTTAGCAGGATCTACAACACCTGCCAGGCAGTTACATACACACAATAGCAAGGCTTTGCATGCATGTTGCTGCAAAAATAAACCAGTCAGCTGCTACACTGTAAATTTGTGGTTATTTTTTTTTAACGGGTTACTTTAGATCTTTTGTTTTCCTATTTTTTATTAAAATCTTCTCATTTGTATGAAAATCTTCCTGTTATTTAAATCTAGCAGAATGTGTAGAATAGGTTTGCAATACTGTGTACCAATCTACCTACTTCATAAATGGCCTTCCTACTTATGCATAGCTGTGGCAGAGAAGGAAAAGTCAAGACAAGTAATTAGGTATCTGATTTTCTTTCAGAATATAACAGTTTTTATTCTATTGTATTTTTTTAATTTTCATAGTGGCTGCACAAATATTCAGGATCCTTTTGTGAGTCTGCGCATGTGTATGTTTCTCTCTCTCTGTGAGTGTATGCGTGTAAATACAAATGTAAATGAGCACTCTTGTCAGCTCAGCAAAGGATACTTTCAAACACTGTCAGCATACATAACCCATTGGTTCATTTGAAACTGCCAGCGAGTCACCTTGTTGTGAACTAAAGTAATCAGAATAAATTTCTCCCTACAGTACAGATGGATACTAGGAAACTAAGCAGATGTGTTGTAGCTAATCAGACAGAGGCTCAGCAGGCTAGCTGAAATCTTTGCTGCCATTGCATATCCCTTTGAGGAGTTTTTAATTAAAGACCTTTTTTTGAATGTTTTCCTTTTGTTTTATCTTTTGCCAGTATTTTGTCTCTTTCCACTGCAGGCAGATCTTTAAAAGAGCTCATCAGTTTGCCAGGGTAATCCGGGAGGAGAAGGAGGAAAAAGATGAGGAAGGGAGTAATTATAGAGGATAAGAGAAAGACAGGAGGGTGTCTGCTTTTGGCAGCTGAGGAGTTAAGTGGGTTTGTTGTTGCTCTCGCTGAGCTCCCAAATGCGCCTGGAATCCTCTTGGCAAAGCAAGCTTCAGGTCTGACCATTATTGACTGGAATTGCTCCAAGCAGTAAAGGACTTTGGGGCTCTCACCATCTGAGGAACACCAAACATACTATAAACAGCAGATCTCTGATTCACCTCCTGGTAAAGAAATAGGAAGCAGCTAACCAACTTCCTAAATCCAGTTGTATAGTAAATAAACACAGCTCTGCAAGAAGCTTAGACACTGATTAGTCTCTCTGCAAAAAGTATGGTGTGGTTAGTCCACAGGAAGATGTTCACTTGATGTTGTTTTTTCTAATGTCTAGCCAATACAGAATAGCAGCTGAAAGCTTTATTTATTTATTACATATATATTCATCTTTTCTCAGGTGGGTTCAAGGCAACGTAGATGAGTCCTCACCCCCTATTTTGTTGTCACAACAATCCTGTGTGGTAGGTCAGGAAAGAGAGAGAGAGAAAGAGACTTTGTCACAGTCCCAACAACATCTACTGAAATTCATGGCTCAACCTGAAGTAAGAGAGTCGGCAGCAAAATAAATTCTGCCCTGCTCCCCCTACCCCACTGGTACCCAAGCAGAGGGAAACTGGACTTCTGAGAACTACTTGCAAATCAGCTACTGCAAAGGTTAATGTTTTTAAGATAAAACACTGTCCATCATTAGGTCTCTTCATCGGTAAGAGTTACAGCTGTTTGTCCTCCTTGGGTCTGGGGTGGGGGAATTGATTCAGAGTCCAAAAAGTTATATCGTTGGATTACCGCTCTTTGAAGCCTCTCTCTGGTGGCCGTGCACGCTGGTAAATTCTTGAGTTGTGGTGCACAAAAGCAATTTTTTCAGGCTGAGATTGATATAGGCATGTCTGTAAACAGCTACAGAGAGAAGTGAGTGCAGGAAGTAGTTACTGTTGCTCTCTTTTCTAAAGAAAATAAGCATCCTACACAGCTGTGTAGACCACAGTGTGATGTTGCTTGGGCACACATGTCCTAGTGTACATCTGTGAAATGTTGGACATTATACGCTAGCCCCTTTCCCATTGCATCTTAACTGCTCTTGACCACATACGCTCTCATACACATAGAGTCTTCTGTCTTTTGTTGTTGGGTGTATGATCTATGGCTACCCCAAGGAGAATTTATCACATGGTTTTCCTGGCAAAATCTGTTCAGAAAGAATCTAACATTGCCTTCCTCAGAAGCTGAGAGAGTGTGACCTGCGCAAGTGGGTTTCCAGGGCTAAGCAGGCATTCAAACCCTGGCCTCCTTAGCCCCTTCAAAATAAAGTATTGCAAGCTCTCTCATCTGGGATTTTGAAGGGTAGCTATATTATACTGTTATAGCCCACTTTAATAATCATGGCTCTGTCCTGTGGAATGCTGGAGTTTGTAGTTTACTGGGGCACAGAGAATTCTAGGAATGGTAGTTCAGGATAATGCACTAGAACTCTCTAGTAGCAAAGTCCAAGTACCTCACAAAAATCCAGATCCTGAAGATTCCATAGGTTGTAGCCTGGAAAGTTATTAAAGTGGTAACAAACTGACATAAATATACTGCTATAAATAAATACTGACATAAATATGGATAGATCCTGGAATTATAAATAGAAAGCTGTTCTGCCTTGCCTTTGTTAATTGATTTTTATAGTAAGAAAAAAGAACAAAGAAGTAGCCTCAGAAAGCAGAATGGTTGGCAAATGGAAAAAGTCAGCGTCTGGATTCCCACCCCTCACAAAATTCTGGGAATGAGGCTTAGCATTAAAAAGCCTTATTTAGAAATCTGCTTAAACTGCAAAAGGGAGATTGTAGTACACAATGTAACAGAGGCATCTCCAAGATGCAAAAATTGTTTGGGATCACTTGATTTTCAAACAATCATGTAACCCTCTCATGTTTATGTGGTTGAAATTTGTTTTCAAAGATGTACTCAGTCATTATTTCTGTCTGGAAGGATTTTTGTTTTGGGTGGCTTGGTTGTTCCCTGCACAAACTTGCTAGGCCACTGAAACCTCTTGTCAGCGCCAGAATCGCTTGGACCGCTCAACACATCTCCTTAGGAAGCCCGACAGGCTATCTGTCTGCTAATGCCCCAGACTTTTGTGTTGGGTTTTCCAGTTCAAATAAGCAGTTTTGAGAGGTTATTTATTGTCTAGATACAGAGGGACTGTTTTAATCCACCCTACTACCTTTTACTGCTCCTCTCCTGCCAGGTTTAAATAGTTCTCGCTTAAACATCACAGTTTTAATAGCAGCAAACTATCATAGATGTATCTGTGATATAAAGCTGCTGCTCCTGCTACTGTTTCTTACATTTGTCTCTAATCACTGTTTCATTGCTTTTTTTTTTCGATGTATGCTATGCCAGTGCGCCTTCAGATATCTGATGTGAGAGACTGACAAAGTTCCCAATGGGCCTGGGATTGCACCCACTATATTTGTGCCCATTGACCACTGGTTTTATTTCTTTCCTGGAAACTTGCCACAGATTGGCAAATGGCTTGTGGACCAGCACTGGTTCACAAACCATCATTTTGAGTGCACTCTTTTATGGTGTAGAAAGAACTCCGGTTACTGGGCAGTAAAGGTAATGGATTTCGAAATAGTCAGTGTGTGGGAAATGTGTGTACCATAATATGTAATCTGTGTGTCTTTGTGTGTATTTATGTTGTGTAAGAACATGTTGTAAAGCTCTGGCATTAAGGTTGGTGGTTGCCCCTTGTGTGAGGCATAATCCCTGAATTCAGCCTATGCTAGATTGGGTTACAATTCCCCTGAAAAGACAGATTTAAACTTCGGGTGTTCTCCCAGACTCAGCCTTAAGCCAGGAGGCCCATGTTTCTGTGGTAGTGCTTGTGCACAGTTAAAACTTGTATGCCAAGTGTGCCCTTTCCCGTGGAGCTTCCTGATCTAATTTCAGTGGTATGTACCTTAGTCACTTCCTGTTTGGATTACTGTAAGACACTCGACATGGGTCTGCCTTTGAAGAATGTTTGGAAACCTCAGCTGGTAGAAAAAGCTGCATCTGGAGTGTTCACTTGGGTGGGACACAGGACCCATACAACTCACCTGTTACATCAGTTCCACTGGCTGGCAGTCTGGTTCTGGGTACAATTCAAAGGTGATGACTTCTAAGACCTATATGGCTTCATTTGACAAACCATATCTTCTCATATGAGTCTTCCCGGGCCCTGAGATCCTCAGAAGAGGCTCTTCTCTCAGTCCCACAACTCTCATAGACCCATGGGTTCAGGATGTGAAATAGGACCTTCTTGGTGGTTGCCCCTAGGCTCCAGAACTCCCCTCCCAGAGTGGCTCGAATGGCCCCCCCATTGCTGTCTTTCTGTTGGCAGGTGATTACTTTTTGATACCAACAGGCTTTTAGCACTGAATGTTTTTAAAGAAAGGACATTAAAGGGTGCTGGTGTAGTGGTTTAAGCATTGGACTACAACCCTGGAAACCAGGGTTCAGTTCCCAGCTCAGAAATAGAAACCCACTGAGTAACCTTGGGCATGTCACATGCGCTCAGCCCCAGAAAACTCCAGGATATGTTATTTTAGGGTTGCCATAAGTTGGAAATGACTTGAAGGCATACAATAACAATTGTTTTGACTGAACTGTTTTTTATCTTTTTTTAGATGTAGGTTTTGAATATTTTTTAATACTGTGAGTATTTTAATTTTATTTTAATGTTGATTTTTTTTTTTGCAAGTTTTGGCTATATTGTACTTGTTTTAAATTGTAATCTGCCTTGAGTCCCAATTTTGGAGGAAAGGCGGGACATAAATAAACATAAATGTCATCATTTTCATTGTTGTCATAAGAGTAGAAAATATGTAAGAGAAAGAGAGAAAATACCCTGTTAAAAGGTGAGATTACACAGCAAAAATGCAGGCATTATTCTGCCAATTTGTTTGGGGGTAACTGATCCTGCCTTTTAATTTATTAGTCAGTTAATGATATCACACACAATGACTGTCATGATCATTGCCTGGAGAAGGATTTTCCAGGTTCATTTTTTTCCCAGTCATTTGAGGGTTTTTCCCCAGTGAATTTACTGGTACTCCTCACAGAAAACATCTCAGAAAGTTGAGACTTCTGCACTAAAACTACTCTTTAGTGTAGGTGTGACTGCACAGTAAACCTTATGATCTCTCCACATCTTATTTGGTACAGAAAAGGAAAAGTTGCCAGGTTGTTTTGTTGTTGCTGAGTTTGTAAAGATTTTTTAAAAATTACTTTGTCAGTGCCAATGAGAAAAAATCCACAATTATTTTAGCCTTGTTTTGGGTGAGTGGGGCTGAGAGAAAATGGATTAAGCCATCCCTGCAAGGTAGCCTGACACTGTTATATATCCATTTTTCCTGGGAAATGAGGAGTGGGGAGCGTGAGTATTGTATTTCAATCCTTCAGTGTAATCTAGTGTTATTCTGTCTCTGGGCAGGTTGGTTTTTATGGCAGTAAAGTGAGGGTGGGAGTTGTGAACCTGATTTGAGCAGCAATACAATTAATTGAGGGCTAGAGAATGAATTCAGAGTTTCAGCTCTGAGTGGAAAGACATTGTCTGAAAACCAAGTCTGGCGCTGATGAACACCAGGCCTATCCACTGAGGAACAATGGAGTGATAAATGACATACACATGTTTGTCAGTGTCCAGGACCACCCAATTTAGGTAGACTGGATGTCATAGTGCCACCAGATTGAGGAGATACAGGACACTTATTATGTGATGCTAGTTATGGATGCACATGCTTTGCTGTGTCTATATGTAATAGTAACTACATATACATACATACATACATACATACATACATACATACATACATACATATATATTTTCTACTCCTACTCCAACTCCTACTCCAATTCCTGCAGCTTCCCATAATGTTAGGTGTGTGAATTTCATGGTAATAATACCTTTTGCTACACAGAGGCTATCTTCATGTTATCATGAATGAAAGCTGCCCTTTTTATGATGCTCAGGTTGCATTCTTTGGGCTCCTGCAATGTTATTAAGTGAGGAGAGAGAATAAGGATGGGAGTGGGTTTTGCATCTGTTTTTGCCCTGCTTGCTTCCTCTGGAATCTTGAAAGGCGTTTGCCTCTCCCCTTCCCTTCTCACATTATGACTCCCCAGCTGACTCAGGATTACTTCTCCATGTCATTTCTGCACCCTGCTGTGTTGTGTGGTGAAAATGTAACTCACTGCATTAGCTCTCATCTCTTCTGGTCCTTCCTTTCCACTGTGGCACTTAATGAACCCTATTCAGGAAGTCAAGGAGAAGGAACATGCAGTCCCCATCCCTCAGTTACCGGTTCGATTGCTCTCCTCACATGGGGATGGACTTTCTGAAGAGGAATTGTTACCCCAAAAGGTGGGTGACTCAGGGGTCCACCCACAATACCAATGCCTCTCTTGAAAGATGGGGAATTATTAACTCAAAAGGGAGGCCTTCAAATGGGGGTAACTTCTGGGACCTTTCACCTTTGTATACTGGTGCTAATGCAGGGACACCAGCTGGAGATTAAAAGAATGTTTTTTTTGGGGGGGGGTCACAAACACATGCAAGATCCAAGCATACAAGGCTAACGGTAGACTGTAGAGACTGCCCCTCTGCTTGTCCAGGCCTTGGTTATCTCATGCCTGGATTATTGGAACACCTTACTGACAGGTTTGCCTTTCTGTTCCCTTCTTCCTCTGGTTGTAATTCAGAACAGTGCTGTGCAGGTTGTTTTAAATCTGCCAAAATATTCACCTGTTTCTTCTCCCCATAGATCCCTTCACTGGCTACCAGTTTGGGCCAGGGCCTGCTTCAAACTTCCAGTCCTCGTATTGAAAGCTTTGTGTTCCAACCTCCCTTAGTACCTTGCAGGTTGGCTTGTTTGGTATGTTCCACCCAGGAATTTAAGATATTCAGGCAGACAATTATTTTCTGTTCCACCAATGCGTACGGCTCTGTCAAGACTGCAAGCCTTTCAAGGCTCCACTTTTGTGGAACAGTCTTCCTTTGGACCTCAGCTGGAGGAGGATCTCACCCATTTTTAGACGGTTGAAGACCTTCCTCTTTGACTCTCTACCTTAAGTCATTGAGATGTGTCTAAGGTGCTGAGATGGATAGCAACTAGTGGGGTGCTGGGGATTTCATGCCATGTATCATTGTGGTTTTCTGTTTTAATGTCTGTGTCTCTGATTGTATATGTCATCGTTCTGCCCTTTGGTGTAAAGAGCATTATAAATAAATGAGAAGGAAAGGAGGGAAAATCAGACAGTGAGGAGTTAGGATGAAGTGTGCAATATTTACCTATCCTCAAGAGAAGAGATGAAGCGATGTGACTCACATTAGGGGTCCAAGGGTAGCACAAGAATGGGAATCTGAGAAATAGAGTGATGGCCTATGTACTTTGGACTGTCTGACTTGGAGCCAGGGTTTAAAAACCCTTATGACCTGGCCATGCCTTGAGGTCGCTTCTGACCTACTTTTGCACATATTCAGCCAGTCCTCTTTGCCAGCATGGCTTTTCAGCCATCAATGTGTGATTTATATTTAATGACAATTAAACAATATTCATTGCCAATCATATCATGGGGTGTACAGCAAGGTAATAGAGTCATAGGCCCTTTTCACATGTGGGGGGGGGGAATGGGCGAAAACACGCTAAAACGGAGCTTACCCGCAGCCGGGTAAGTCTGTCGCCACATGGAGCAGTGCGAGCTCGCTGCTCCACACTCCTCCAGCGTCCCAGATGGCAGCTTCCAGTTGGTGGAGGCTCTCCACCAACCGGAGAAGCTCGCCAGTAGGAAGCCCCACCCCCGGCAGATCTGCAGGCACGCACTTGCGTGCGCCTGCAGATCCACTTTAGAGCCGGGCGACGGAGCGGCACGGGGCTGCGCGCTCCATGCTTTTTAAAAACCTCTAAAAAGAGGTTTTTAAAAAACACGCAGCCCGGCTAGTTCCGGCTGCTCCTGAGTGGATTCTGGTGTGGAACTACGAAAAGCAGTCCACGCCAGTCCACTCTACGGTGTAGAAGACCTCCGTTAGAGGTCGCTCTACACCGTTTTGGAAGCCCGGTATGGAAATGGCCATAGAGCAACTGCAAGAGACCACAAGGATGATCTAGTCCAGCTTCCAGCCATGCAGGAAGCCACAGCTGAAGTACTCCTGAGAGATCCAACTGTGTTTAAAAATCTACAAAGAAAAGAGTTGATCACCTTCTAAAGTAGTCTATTCTACTGTCAAGCCACTTAAAAGCTGCTGCTTCTAAGCAGTTTTCCAGCTTTCTGTATCATGCGGAGAGCCTGCACCCAGAGATATAGCTCTCGATATGAAGAGAGGGAAATAAGTGAAGGAAGCAGAGCTAGCACACGTTTTTTGATCCATGTGTTAATTAAGATGGTCTTCATTAGGAGGTAGTGACTCAAGCAGGGGAGACCAGTGGATCTACCACTGTACAGGTGGTGAATCCACTCTGGGTTTTACTGTTGCTGCTCTGAGTTGAATGGGAGCTCAAGCAGTGCTGGACCTCAATTTGGCACCAGCAGAGCTCCTGTTCAATTTAGAGCAGCTATGGGAAGAACATCAGTAAAATCCAGACTGCATTTGCCAACCTCTGTGGCAGATATCCATTGGCTGTCCCTGAACTCCTGTTCTATAGGTGCCAAAGGAGAGCTAGACATCGTCATCGTTGTCGTCATCCTCCGCCTCCTCCTCCTGCTATTTGGAACCGTGGAATTGGCTTCCTCACACCAAAAAGAAAGATTGTCTTAAAGATACAGCACGATGTCACATTTATATCTTGGAACACATCCAACTAAATCTCATTATGCTAACATTACCAGGACGAAGCCTTAGTTCAGTCAAGTGGTACACCGCTTGGGTTCATTTGCAGGTCACTTACACTACTTATCCAGCAGTTGGCCTCTTGGCTTATTGCTGGAGCTGGCTGAGTTTAGATGATTTGAAGCTGCTACAAAATTTAAAAATTCTCCAGGACAAAATGTGTTAGCAATTTACCTATACACAAGTAAAGGTCTTAGGTGGTACAGCCTGAGGGACCATGAGTATTCAGGACTGGAGATGATGTTCTCTGCATTTCAGTATCGCAGACCAAGTATGACAAAAGTGCAGTAAGAACAAAGAGAGCTCTCCATATGAAGAGAGGGAAGGATAGCCAAGATGGTTTAGCAGTTTGAGTTCTGGACTAGGATTCTGGGAGAGCAGGATTTGAATCCCTATTCAGCCATGAAAAGGTAGACAAGAGAAGGAAGGAAAAGGAAAAAAAAGAAATGTGGCAGCACCTTTCAAACCAGCTGGTTTTTATTTTAGCATGAGCTTTTGTGGATAAAACCCATTTCTTCAGATGAAGTACCAAGTATTAAAAGTGCTGTGACATTTCTTCCCTTGAATAAGTCTTGCTAGAAATCCCTATGATAGGGTCTCTATATGTTGGAGTTGACTTGAAAGCACACAACAAGAACAATAACAGTGGGTTCAGCAACAACAACAACAACAAAAACCTCTGTTGGCCAGCAAAGTAATTAAAGGAGGCCACTAGCACTTACTCAGATAGGAATAGCCTATCAAGGATCCATATATGTAACACATATATTCTATATTAGCCATGCCAATACCATACAGGCAAATGTTGGCAACCTAGTTTTAGACATAACGCATGGTATCGGTAATCTTATACTTGGAAGAATTTTGTTAAATATCTGGCATATAACATTTAATTTAAGCACTGTTATTGCATGCTTTAAGTTCATTTCTGGCAACCTGAAGACCAACTATCAGAGTTTTCATTGCAAGATGGTTCAGGAAGGTTGCCATTGCCTTCCTCTGAGGCTGAGGAAGTATAACTTGTCCAAGGTGACCCAGTGAGTTTCCATGGTTGACTGGGGATTTGAACCCTGGTCTCTTGGAGTCAAGTATCAAGCCATTACAGCATACTGGTGTTACCCTGATTCCTGGGGGTCCCAGGAGGGACACCTAAATGCGCTCTCAATTGTATAAGTTGGGGAAATTAGCCAAGAGCACAGCCTAGCAATACGAGAGGCAGGGTAACGTAGCAAGATCTTGAACCCTATGTTTACAGGGTCAGGCCGAGTCAAGGAGCACACAGAAGTTGAAATAATAAATGATGTTTTATTAAAACACAATCAAACAGTGTATGCAGCACACTCACGCAGATAACTAAGGAAATAAAGGTTGGAGTGGGATAGAGGGATTTTTAGAGGAGTTGTTGGTTTGGGTGATACTTCACCTGTCCTGAAGCCCAGTTGGAAGCTGGCGAGCTTGGATCTCAGCACGTGGAGCTGAGGGGAAGGCTCGCTGGACAAAGGCGGGATGGAAGCCAAGAGCGATCCAAGGAAGCGCTCAAAGTCAGGGATTTTTATAAGGAGAATTGTGACCACAGGCTAGTTCGGACTTGGGGAAAACAATGAGTTTGGGGCTGGAGACAAAGCCTACGAAAGGTCAGAATTTGAATTATTGAGTTATAGCCATATTGTCGATAGGATAGCCAGTATGCAAACGCGGAGTACTTGAGTGTTGTATAGTCAGATCATCAAGCTGCCAGTGCAGGGCAGAGGATCTTTTGAAAGTTGCGTGCATACCTAATTGAGGTACTTGCCTTGAGGTCTCCTGAAGCTGCGAGTCGGCTATTTCTGGCCTGCCTGTATTGTGTTGGAATATTACGGCGATTATTGGGCGAGCCTGTATGCGTGCTTGTCCGGGGGCCTCGCAAGCACGTGGAGGGGAATGGGTATGTGAAGCCGAATTATTGATATCAAGAGATATCTTTTTATATCCCCCAAGCTCGGGCTAGCCAGGGCAGTAACACTGGCTCTCAATTCAGAGCTTAGAAAACTGATAAAAAGCTGTGATTTTTTCTTCTTCTACAAAGCCTTTGTATCCATTTGGTATGTTTATGTAGGAATTTGTGAGGCAAATTAAAAATGATACTACATTAATGTGAATCAACTTGAAATGAATGAGACATCAGTTAACATTTGTAGAGTAACTGAGTATCTCTTGAAAGCAGACTTTTGAACTTACACTCTGGACAGATGAAAGCCTGTTATCATTGCTTGAGAATTTTACCATAGTAGATTCTCTTTGCTTGACCCCAGTCATTTAGTGCATGGCATCTGTTGGCAATGCCTAACTTTTGGAAGCTATCATCAAACACTTGGCTGTGATAATCACTGAACCTCTATCACTAGAGATACAAAAATACAGTAGAAGGAACATGCAAAAATATCACACAAGGGTCCTCCCGTCTGGAATTTGTCCAGTTTATCAAGAGTGTTTTGACTTACATCCTGGCCCTTTAAAGTAAATGGGTAAATAAGGCCAGCCTTGGGCACTTGTAGTACCCCAGGGGTGAAAGATTTCTAAGTATTTCAGATTTTCTTTCAAGCTCCCGCCGTTTTTCCTTCTCCAGAATGGATTTCAGTAGAATACTGCAGTTAAAAGGAAATCTTAAGGAAGATGTGCAAAAGGAAGGGCTGATTCCTTTTACAGAAAATTTAAGGGAAACAAAGTGGAGAAATATGTGGGCCTAAAGGGTTGTGTATGACAGAAATGAGTGGAGATTGACATAATTTAAAAGTTGAAGCGTGAGAAAAGAAACTCTTATATTAGGTAATGAAAGCTTCTTTAATACTCAAATGACATATATCATGTATGGGCCCACATTATGAACCTATTCCGAACAATTATTTTGCTTGTGTGTGCCCATTCCTTAAGCCTTTCAGTAATGAAGACCCAATAATTGATGGATAGATATATAGATTATATTATTTAAAGGCCACCTTTGTCCCAGAACTGGAACTCAAGATGCCTAGCAACAAGATTAAAAACAGGTACAGATAAAAACGTAAGAGTTATAAAGTTAAAACACAATTAAACAAGTTGTGATATTTGGTCAAAATTGAATGGAAAGCAAGTTAAAATTATGTTGATTTTAAAAAGCATATAAACTTACATAAAAGAATATACAACTATAATGCTTTGTTAAAATTAGTATCCAACGATTAAAAAGTTTAGGCCAATTCTACCAGAGCTGCTTGTAGTGCACAGTTAGCACTAGTACCACTTGCTTTCTATGCCTGCTGGTCTTTGCAAACTTCTATCTTGTCACATCTCAGAAGAGCTTGCTACGTCATATATGAGATTATTCTATTTCATCCTCACAGCCGTCTTCTGGATTCAGTTAAGTTTAGACTATTAATGTTTTGAAGGCCATGTATTAAGCTTTAAAGTGGACTAGGTATTTTAACCTGAGATTCTAGATACTTCAACACAGACTTTCTTACTTCAGGAACAAGTCTTCCCGAACTCATTAGGGGGTTGTTGTATTGCTATTGTCTTTCCTGATTCATACCTGAACATTCTAGTTTTTTTGCTTCCATCTCTGCTATATTGGTTATGCAATATTGACTATGCAGTGTTAGTTATCTATGCAGTATTAGTTACCATGACTATGCTGTGAGCCGCCTCTTGGCCCGCGTTGAAAGAAGAGGAAACATTTGGCCGCTGTGTTTATGGACTTAAGTACAGGTTCCCATTAAGGTGTCAGAGAATAACCTACATATCACCAGGCTGCAGACATGGCTGCACTAGAGTCTAGCCCTAAATAAGTGTGTGTCTGAAATGAAGGCCGCCGGTTCTTTGTTTCTCCCACTCTGTGACAGATTAAAGCAATGAGGTCCCTTACACTGGCCTAATAAGGGTCCCCAGTTACAATACTTTCTCCTCTAGCTACCATCTCACATTCGCAGTATTTTAAATGGCCCCCCTCTAAAGCAGTGTTTCTGGATGTCTAAGGTAGGAAGCAGGCGACAGAAAAGCCCCAGTGCGCATGCAAAATTGCACACTGATAAATTCTAAAACAAATTCTCTTGCCTTTTCCCTGCATACCTGTGGTGTGGCTTAGGTCTGAATCTTTGTTTTCAGAAAGGTGGCATTTGGCAGCCAGCACTGTCCAAATTCACACATCCTTCTGCAGAAAATGATTAGCAAACATGGCTTCCCTCATTGAAATCTGGAAATTGAACTGAAGAAGGTGGAATTGGGGATTTTTAATAGAAACCTTGAAACTATCAACTACTACTGATCTATGATTTTGTCTGGATAAAAGGCATTCATTTCTGTACCCTTAGTAGGAATTATGAGGCCTCCAGAAGTTGCTGGACTGCAAGTCCCATCAGCCTTAACCAGTATAGCCAATAGTGTGTGGTCCTGTGAGTTTCAATCCAACAATATCTGGAGGTCCACATGATATCCCATCGCTGTTCTATCTGCTTTAAAGCATTTTTCTTCATAAGATTTTGTCTTTGGTAGAACATAGTGTCTAAGGCTTACTTATGTATTTTTTTCTCTAAAATTGCATTACATGGAAAAGAGGGGGAAGATAAGTTCCCTCACCTTATCTATATAATTATGGAATATTATTTCTTACACAGGGAGTAAAATACATATTACTCTTTTCTGAAACTACATAGGCCTGCAGATTGCAAGGGATGTGCCCTGATGGGTAAATAATAAGTACAATTCCTTCAGTGCGTTCTGTCAATGGATTTACCTCATATGCATGCATGTGGTAGCATTGTGTCTCTCTTTCCCCTCATAAATGTCAGCAGGGTCTCTAGACGACTTCCTGAATTTGGCTAAAAAAAGGGGGGGGGAGCCTCCAACTCTACCTTTTAAATTCCAAGCGCAACTATAATGTAACATTCTGAATAATTATTGGCGTTATTTTACCTTGACATTTCAGCCCTGCTTTTCTGTTGGATGCTTCATCCATAGAATGAAGAAGAATGTCATCTTTCCATTTGCTGGAGGAATTACTCCAATTAAATCTGAGTGTAAGGATATCAGAAACCCTGCATTAATTTGACTATAATTTGTGGATGGTTCATGGCAGTGGGAGGGGGGAGGACTTTCATTAAAGGCATTAAAAGATTTACCCTGACAAGAACAAGGCATTTTTGAATTCTTCTACTTCTCCCTAAGCTATGAAAATAATCTGCTCTCTTCACTCTTGGGAAAAAGCCTTTTTGACAGGGAATATGTTTGCCCAAGATGCTTCCTTCTTTAATTTCAGCTGAAAGGTCAGCATTATAATTTTGTTGTGTCACTGAATAGTAAGGATCTCTTCTGAAGCCTTTGTCACATTCACAGGAAAGGTCCTCTAGCCAACTTATAGAGACTGAGAGGGAGAAATGCCCATATTTGCATAAGTTTTTTATAAAAAAGATATACATATAACTCCTAACCCCTCCTCCCCAAATTGTCTCCTATCAGCTGTTCAATCTGCCTCCCTCTTCAGCTCAGGAAGGTCACTATGGCATTCAGTTGAACTGACCAGAATATAATTTCTAGTGCAGTCATACAACTATATGCAACTGTGCAACCCCAATTAGAAATCAGAACTGAGCAAGAGATTAAAACAAGACAAAACCCTGGCTAGGATATTTTGCCAGAGAAGGAAATAAGAAGGTCATTAATTCGCCTCATTTTCAAACTGTACAAGCAGATGCGCAGCGATTATGGAAAGTGAGGCGGCTTCCTCAGATAGCCGAATCTGGTAGTCAGGAACAGAAGCAATGAGTCTGTCTGCACTATATAGTGATGTCAGTTTCATACCACTTGATCCAGTACTGTTCCATCCTGTGGAATCATGGAATTCATAGTATGGTTGGCTGTCCACATTCGCTAGGAGTAGGGGCCCAGGATCCTCGCAAAAGTGGAAAAATCGCAAATATCAAAATGTGTGTGTGTGTCTGCAAGAAGGGGGCTGAGGCATAGTGGGGACAGTGGGCGGTCCAGGTCCAAATCAGGGCAGGGAAATGAGAGAGAAAGGGGGTAGATTGGCGTGATGGTCTTACATGTCCTCTCTCTGCCCATCATCTTCCTTGGATGTTGGGGGGAATTGGGATAGGGTTTGTGGTGCTGAGAAATTCGACTGTGAGCTGTTCTCAGCTGGCCAGGCAGTGGCTGGTAGAGGAGGAGGAGGGGGAGGATCAGACGCAGGTTCTTAAAGGGCTGTGCTGCCTAGTCAGAGCTGCCAAGGGAGAAGTTTCCCCTGGAAAAGAAGTACCTGAGGTGGGGGGCAGGTGTTGAAGAAACTTGCAAATAATCAAATCCATGAAAGTCAAACCTGCGAATGTGGAGGGGCGACTGTAATTGCAGTTTTCAGCTCTAGCACTCTCCATTGAACTACAGCAGAGAGTTCCAAGCACCTCACTAAACTACAACTGTGTGTGATACTCTAACTGGCATCCTGATAGTTAGTCCCAGCTAGAGCTGACATATTCAATCTATTGTTGAATAGTGAGTCAACAGTTAGAAAATCCTGTTGATTCAATCTACTTGTCTACTCTAGACAAGACTAATGGGATTTAGGCCAGCGAGTATAGGAGGGGCCTCATTCTGTTCTAGTTCTGTATTCTCTCTGGTTTTATCTTCAGAGGAGCTTATCAAAGGAGGCAGGTAAATTGCAATTACAGCACGAAAATAATGTCTTTGGCTGGTTCCTCTTCTGTTGTTCTGGTGGGAGACAGAAAGTGAAAGAGGGGTCACTAATGGATTGTGTGTGTGTGTGTGTGTGTGTGTGTGTTGTAAAATAAACACTGTCCAAACAGTCTCTCACAGGAGAAGAACAGGAGGAAAGTCATGTGATAAATCCTAGCCAAAGATACTATTGTCTTGCTGTGATTGCGGTTTACCTGCTTTGTGTGATAAGCTCCAGAATCTCAGAGCCTTTTTGCTGAGGACAAAATATTCTATTCTGGTCCATTCAGTTGAATGTTGTGGTGAGCCTCATGAACTAAAGAGACCAGCATTCCTGTGTGGGCCTGTTGCATCCTCCATTTGTTGGCACAATTGGTGCCATTATCTTGAAGAGAAATTGTTTTTTTCCAGAGGAAAACATCTGCAAATTGTTTTCTTCTCTACCTAGCAATAGTTTAATGATATGCTTGACTACTTTCATTCCATATTCCAAATGTCAGATTCTGAGTGTTTAGGGCTCACCTTTCTGTAGGTGCTCCACAAGAATAATTACTCAGAAGCAAGTTGTTTTTGTTGTCATCTTTTCCCTCCAACCAAAACATTAAAGAGTGGGAAGATACATTCCTCACAGCAATGTTCAAGTATGGAGGGAAAGTTTTCTGTTGTTCAAAATATACTACAGATGGTTTAAAATATCAGTTTTTGACAGGGAGCATAATCTCTCTCAACTTACATGGCTGTGAGGGTGGGATGTGCATGGACAGTATTTAACAAGCCTTTCCAAATGTGCTCTTTCTCTCTTTCTTTGCTCTCTGACTCTGTGGACATTGACATGTCAAGATGACTGCAGGCTGTGAATTTTCAAAGGGCTTTCAAGTTAACAAGACCACCCTGACTGCTCTGCTAATGCTACTGCGGTTGTTAGAAAGAACTTTCCAAGTATTTGAATTGCAGAGGCTTTAAGGTAATTAAGAAGGGCTTGTTCAGGAAGCCGCTTATAAGCAAACTTTTCTGCCCAAGAGCTTTTTGGTCACTGACAAGGAAAGAAAGAGAGAAAGAAAACTCCAGAAAATATGCCTTAAAAGGACTGTAACAAATATCTTAATGCCATTTTGGTGGCTTTCTGCTGTTGTTCTTTTTTCCCCCCAGTAAGTCTGTGCCTTTCTTAACAATATGCAGAATTCCTGGTGTTCCTTAATAGGTTTCCAGAGCACTGAGCTGATCAACAATATGTTTTCAGCAGCTTCCACTTAAGAAACCATTCTGCTTTTTTGCTTAGCAACAAGAAGCATAATGTAGCACAGGCTTCAAGACAAAGTGGAGAGAAACTTCCAGCAATTTATTCTTTGTCTCTGGAGGCCTCTACTCAAGGCTAGCCCAAGATATCATGCCGCCTGAGGCAAAGCTTTGTATGACAACCACTCAACCTAGTCAAGGGTACTCATAGTATTCAGAACTGATCCAAGGCCCTTTCACAATATACAATTATACAGCTCTGATTCCACTTTAACTGCTGTGGTCCCTTCCTGAGAAATTCTGGGATTTGTAGTTTAGGGAGAGGCATCTTAAAGTCTCAGCCAGAGAGCTTTAGTGCCTAACCAAACTACAAAACCCAAAATTCCATTGGATGGAGCCATGGCTGCTAAAGTAGAATCATAGTGCTACAGTTATATCAGTGTAACCCCTGGTTATTTGGCCATCTGAGGTGGAAATCTCAGAAGAACTCATGGTGGCATTAACAGAACAACAACAATAATAAATACCTAATAATTGCCTGTCATTCTATGAAACAGAAAATAATGTCTCAGGCAGATATATTACTCTGCCAGATAATACAGTTAGTCTGGAGTTTCTGGAGCCTTTCTGAGGTCAGTGAGGAAGGTACATTAATGAACACCCTCCATTTTATAAGTCTGACTAAAAATATTAAGACCTTCCTCGGACCAGGGGCTAAAGGCACCTGATTCGTACTTGGATGGGAGACTAATGACAATACTAGCCACTGTAGGCTATGTTTCAGAGGAAGGAACTGGCAAAACAACCTGTGAGTATTCCTTGTGTTACTGCAGTTTTCTAGTCCGAACTTGTGGGATATTAGATATCGTTTGATATCCAGAATTTGGCCTTCACTACCCATTCGTCCCCCCATGCTTGCGAGGCCCCTGGACAAGCATGCACACAGGCGCGGCCAAAAATAGCTGAACCATTCGAAAACAAGTCCAGGCAGGCCAGTAACTGCCGACTGCAGCTTTAGGAGACCTCAAGGCAAGTACCTTTTAAGATCACATTATGTATGCACGCTGTTTACAAAAGATCCCCTGCCCCGAGCAGGCAGCTTGATGAGCGGACTATCCAACTCTCAAGCACACCACGTTTCATCTAAAGTACTGACCTTTCGGAGGCTTTGTCTCCAGCCCAAAATCCATTGTTTTCCCCAAGAATGGACTAGCCTGCAGGAACATTTTCCCTTATAAGAACCCCTGACTTTGAGCGTCTCATCGGATCGCTCGTGACTTGCCTCCCGACTTGCTGCCTCTCCGTTTGACGAGCCTCCCCTCAGCCTCCACGTGCTGAGAACCTACGCTCCCCAGCTTCTTTGCTTATACCGGGCTACAGGACCAGGTGTAGTATTTCCCTACAAACTCCTTCTGAAAATCCCCTATCTATTTTCCTCCCTTTTATTTCTTTAGGATTGTGTGCGTGGCTGCGCAATTGTGCAGTATTTCTTAATTCTCTAACTGAGTGAGTGCGTACGTTTGCTGTGATTTTATAAACAAAGAAACACAATTATTCTTAACTTCTGTTTGATTATTGACTCGGTCTGACCCCGTAGACATTGGGTTCAAGATCTCGCTACGTTGCCCTGCCTCTCGCATTGCTAACTGGTGCTCTAAGCTAATTCCCATTCCCCATTATTTTGAGCACATTGAGGTGTCCCTCCCAGGACCCCCAGAAATCAAGGTAACACTTGCCTAAGAAAACCCTATGAAATTCATGGGGTCCCCTAAATCATCAGGTGACTAGGAGGCACATAACACACACAGGGGAGATCTATGGTTCTCCACTGCCTTAGGGGTGATGGATGGTTGGTGAAGACAGAGTTTTATCAAAATGCCACTGAAGACTGTTGAATTCTCTTCCCGGGGAAGTTAGCTGTGTTCCATCTTTGTTGGTTTGAGTGTGTAGAACAAGCTATTTTTTCATTGGAAAGTAGGGAGAAAGTCTTTGGAGGCAGGAGAGTTTGGGATAGGTTGCCCAACAGCAATAACATAAATCTCTGCAATAACTGGTCACTCAAGCATAAATGGTGCAGCAACATAAATCATGTTTTTGTGTGTTGTCATATAGTGCTTGCAATGTGAATTTTCCTTTACATGCCATCCATTGATTTTATTGATATTTCTCAGAGCTGAGGTTTCACCTGCTAAAATATTAGGAATTTATATGGGAAAGCTGAATTATAATTTTGGGGAAATACTAGCCCCATTTTCTTCCTCATGATTATACCTCTGGCTTCCAGATGCCAGGAAAAGGTGGTTTAATCTCAGATACTGTTCAGGATATCTGAACTACAGATCTGATTAATGGAATATAAATTCTGTTGGTTAGTTAGCTGAGAATGCTATACTTTTCTTTATGCTAATGGTTGTAGTTAAATGATAGCTTTGGACTGTGTACTATTGATTTTCTAAAGTTTAAGGGTTGCCACATGAATTTTAAATTGAAAGGTGGGACAAAATCAGTAAATAAAATAGAAAAGTATGCAGGCAAACGACAAGTTCCTAATAGGGCTACCTTCTTGAAAAGTACAAATAGAACTGCAGCTGGTGAGAAGCTGAGAAAAGTTATTTCCAGTGGAGCAGTACTAGTGGCAGCTGGGATTGACCTGAGGACTCTCTGTGCAATTGAGGCAATCTATGTTAGCAAGTGTTCCAAAGTGTGGTTGCCACGACCTGGATAAATTTGTTGGTGTCTTCCCTGGCTTCCATAATATATAAAACATCTTTTTATTTTCTCTCATGGTCCGAATCAAGATTTTTTTTCAAGATGAAGAAGAAAAGCCCTGCATGTCTAAAATGCACAGAAAATTATCCTTTTTTAAACACTACATTTCTGAAAGTATGAGCTGGTCCTGAGGACAGGTGCCAGGACAGCATAGATTCTTCTTTGATGCTTCCAAGATGTGTCTTTATTCCCAGATCTCCCCATCACTCAAATAGGAGTGGGATATTCCCTAACTCTATAGAGAGGTTAACAAGGAAAGATGTCTAAGGTTGCAGTTCTGTATATACTGTAGTTACTTCAAAGCAAGCTCCTTTGAATTCAACGGAACTGTTACCCTAAGAGGTGGTAGATATTGGGGTCCACCAGCAGTGACAGCATCTCCTTAGGACTGGGGGGAATTATAGCTCAAAGGAGGCCTACAAGAGGAGGGTAACAGCAGGATCTTTTCACCTGTGCATTCCAGTACTAAACAAAGTATTTTTTTTGCATTGACAAACACACAAGAATCAGACAGTCTCAAGAACTATACAAGGCTGTCAAAAAGTGAGATGTGAAGGGTTGGATAGAGAGAGATTGGGTGAAAAGGGTGATAGGTACCAGTCCTGAAGAGGAAGACCGAAGTGGAGTGGCTTAGATAGCATTTGAGGGTAGCACAGAGGAATGGAAGTCTGTGGCACCACATGCAGTGTAATAAGCCCAGTGTACTACAATTTGCTGGGGCTGAAGCTGGAGTTTATATACTCTATTTCCTATCCTGAAGCAGGGTTGCGTAGACAAAAAGGTAATGGCTTTTACACGGGATTGACATAGGAGTCCAGAATGGTTTGATTGCCTTAACTCTAGGTTACAAAACTTTGATGTGAGTCATGACAGTCTCTTAATGCCTTGGTTAGACAGGGGGTATAGGGGAGATTTCCATAGGGTGAGATCAAGGGATGGTTCCTGACTGCTTCGTCTGGGCATTTTCACCTTCCATTGTATCCTGGTGTGCACAGAGCCTGAGGTACTGAAAGCATTATCCCAAACCCATTAGCCTCAGGTTTTCCTGCCTAATCCTGTCTGAATTTATGACCTGACCATGTCTAAGGTCAACCTGACCTGGCCCTTTTTTGACCAGTGTGCCTTCAATCATGTTTTCCAGCCATAAATATGCTCAATCATGAAAATAGCACATCCTGCAGAATGGAGGTTTGAGTATGGTAATAGAACCTACTTTCAGGCGGGCATGTATAGGATTGTGCTGTAAGTGAAAAGAAATTAAAGTCACTTTTAGACCAGCATCCTTGTCCAAATTCCAGAAGGGTGCATGTGTGTTTTCTACTCATTTAAATTGACTCCGGAAGTTTTATGCAATCCAAATGACATAGCACTTGAGTGGGTGAGAACCAAGCAACTGAGCAGGGAAGTGTAAGATATTTTAAAAATAGAAAGTGGTTAATCTTAGCTCCTGGAATTTAGGGACTTTCCACTGCTTGCCTGTCTCAGTGTGTGCATTGTTACTCAAAATGCATGCCAAGAATAATCACTGCTGACTGTGGGAGACTGGAGAAAAGTCACTAAGCTGAGTTCCTTGTTGCATGAATACGCCACCCTGCAAAGGTTGATTTATTTGCTGTTTCTGCAAGTAATGGGTGGTGTTGACACTTAGTAGAAGACAGACCCCCGAACAGGGTCAGAGAGACTATTCTTCACAGTTTGGTTCTGTTTAGGAAGGTCCAGTTTCTATATGACATTTTGTACTGCAGTGAGTGCTGTTATTTACATAGTCGATGTAGATGGACCTTTACCAAGTGACCTCAATAAATATCAGTCACCCCTCCCCCCTACACTAAAACTTTACTTTTTAAGGCAAATGACAACATCAGAAGGAACAGGCAACACTGAGGCTGTGGAAGATGATACAAAGGCAAGTGTGGGTAGGATTTTTGAGACGACAAGTTTTGAAGTTGTGTATGATGAAGAGATAGACAACGTATTGGATGGAACTATTGTGACATTTTATAGAAACAAACTTTTAAAAATATACTCAGGCATGTGACACTTTTACACATTCCAGTCACATTGTTCATAAGCCATCTGTGTTGAGTGAGGACTTCGGAGAGCTTGGAAAACAGAGATGGTGGACAGCTTTGGGCTGTTTATAATGAAACAGTCCATATAATTAAATCTGCTGGTAGTGTTAGTAGAGAATAGGATTTTCATTTATGCCATATGTCTACATGTTAGCTTAACAGTCAAATGAAAAAAAAAAATATTATTCCTGCACAAGAAACAAAGAAAGAAAGAAAGAAAGAAAGAAAGAAAGAAAGAAAGAAAGAGGGAGGGAGGGAGGGAGGGAGGGAGGGAGAGATTAAAATGGTACATTTATACAAATTCAATTTGTTTGGTCTCATCCACTCCATTATTGATGGCAGACACTGATTTAGGATTAAGACAGATTCCTTGGATTGAGGTGGGAAGGAGTGGTAGAGTTAGATGCCACCCATCTATTGATGGCACCATACCCAAAACTCAAGACAACCTGAATAGCACTGGGGACAAAATAGAACCTTGAGCGACCCCAGAGATCAATGGCCAAGGAGTTGAACAGGAGCTCCCCAGCACCACCTTCTGGGTTTGGTCTACCAGGAAGAAGTAGAGCCATTAGAAGTCAGTGCCTCCATGTCCCATTCCAGTGAAGCGGCCCAGTAGGATATCATGGTCCATGGTGCTGAAACCTGCTGAGAGGTCCAGCAGAACCAACAAGGACACCTGCTCTTGTTCTTGGTGTCGGTCAGCCACCATGGGGACCAAAGCTGCCTCTGTTCCATAACCAGGCCTGAAACCAGATTGAAATGGATCTAGATAATCCATTTCTTCCAGGAACCTCTGGAGCTGGGAGGCTACCACATGGTCCAATACCTTGCCCAAAAATGGTATGTTAGATACTGGCTGATAATTATTCATGGAGGGTGTGTGTTCAGGGACAGTTTTTCAACAAGGGCCTAACAATACCTCATTTAGGCAATTTGGAATTCTGCCTTGTTGTAAGAAAGCATTGACTACCCCATTCACCCACTCAGCCAGTCCTTCTCTGGCCTCTTTAATGAGCCAGGAAGGACAAGTATCTAGTACGTATCTAGGACACTCTCACCTCTCCAAGGATCCTGTCCATATCCTCAGGCTGCACAAACTGAAAAAGTATCCACTAACAAAGGATAAGCAGGAGCTAAGGTTGCATTCACTGGAACTGTATCACCTACAGCATTTAAGTTGGAGTGGATCCCACTTTTCCCCCAGTGAATTCAAGACAGAATACATGGTTCTTGACAGTCCCCGCAATTTTATTTTCACAACAGGCCTATGAGGTAGTTTATACAAAAGATAATGAGTAGCAAAAAATCACCAGAGAGCTTCATCATCCCTGCTGAACAGGAGTCTACTTGTCCATTACTCTAACTCTTAAGTAACAATCCCTCAATTGAATGTTTGATTATCTGCAATTTGACATGTACAGTCATGTTAATGTGTAACTATCAGTCATGGCACAGAACTGAGTAGGGAAGATGAAAGTACTTCAGCTATTTGGAAGTGATTAGTCTGTATTTATTCGCTATTTAAACATATTATTTCCTCAAGCTAATGTAAAGGTTTGGATGCTACTGTGTTGGAGTCCATCAGTACTGCTTTCAATCTTGGTCTGTGTTCTTTCTAACCAGAGATTAGTTCCATCCAAACTAAGCAAGAAACTAAAGTCATTTCCACTAGGCTGTTATGGCGCTATTATTCCACTTTCAACATTTTATGGAATCCTGGGGTTTGCAGTTTAGGGAGGGGCCAACTGGATCCTCCCTAACCTGCAAACCCCAGGATTCCATAGAATGTTGAAAGTGGAATAGTAGCGCTATAACAGTCTAGTGCGGAAATGGCCTAAGTGTAGATCTGTTTATTCCCAAGAAGACCCCATTTTGACAGAGCTCTGATCAGGCGCCATCTTTGGTTTAAGTGAGGCTGGCAAAGGAGCAGACTTTGGTTATTGTTCTTGCTGTGGTTTCAGACTTGTGGGATGTCCTTTTCCACCTCCTTAAACACCCCTTTACACTCTCTCCAGGACTTTTGGAGATTGAATGATTACTTTCTTCTATGTAAAATGGTCTGATGTGTATATTGTCTAATTTGCATTATTATTTTTATTGCGATTTGTGTAATGTTTGTGGTTAATCTGCTTGATATATTTTAGTTGTGCCTTTCTTGTGCAGAAAGGTGGGGTTGAAATAAAGTAGGTAAAATTGCAATTGAATGGTTATAGGGAGAGAAAAAAGCAAGGTTAATAAAATTAGCATGTCACGTATGTCTCCCCTTAATTATTTACAAAGTGAAAGAGAATTAATCCATTTATTTTAATTATTTAAACATTTACACTTTTGAAGGTTTTTTTTTTTGTTTTTTTTGGAGAAAGGAAGGAAAAGTTTCATAACAATATGCAAATAATGATATTTTTGAAAGTCAGTACACCAGTACGGTGACTCTTCAGAAGCACCTACTGCCTTTCTTTTTACTCTTTTTGAGAAATATTTGAATTAACATAGAGATCATTAGATGGATAATCAAGTTCATTTCCAGGCTGTATTTTCTCTAGTCCTTGAATTGGTGAGCCTGCTTTCCCCCTCCCTTTTCGGTACTTCAGAGATGGAAGGTGCAAAGATTAACACCTAACAATTGTAGAAGTTCAGTGCAAATGAAAAGAAAGACAAGCTGTTGACATTTTTAAAGACAAAACATCTCATGAATAATTTTAGCAACAGCAAAATGCATTAGCTTTCTATTACTATTTTCTTCTTCCTTTCTTCCTTTCTTCCTTTTTTTTTTTTTTTTGGCAATTTGCACACATGCCAGTATTATTTTTAAAAAAACAAAATTCTACTATTATTCTTCCATATGGCAAATTACTGTCACTGAAAATCTTATACTTTAAAAATTACAGCATTTTTGGATAGATTTACTAGTGATAGAATAAATTATCTTTGTTGCAAGGAAAAGGAGAATATTGTTGTTGTTGCTTTGAGACACTGCCAGCATTGTATTTAACAATTGTACCAGCTGGAAACAAATTATTGTCTTTATTTTAAAGAACAATTGACAAATCCAGTGCTTTAATTTCAACTGGAAACCAACATTGTTGCAGAGTCACTTTCAGACTGTTTTATTTATTTATTTATTTATTTATTTATTTATTTATTTATTTATTTATTTGGGTCTGAAACAGACACCCTCCAAACAATTTCTTCTACTCTCTTTTTCTTTCCTACATCGTATGAAAAAAAGGATGAGTAAAATATCTCATAAAATGGAGAGAGTCAGTAGCCCTGTTTCCAAGACCAATTGTACACCATGAATGTAGGGATTGTGGAGCAGACAGTGACAACCTGGCCTCCATCTAGACACGTTCTCTAGCTCCTTTGCTCAGAGTTTAGACTGCACATGTTGCATGTGCTTAGACTCAATGTAGATGGGCCAATGAACCTGTAAGAAAACAGTGGCAAGAATGGACAAGAGCCATCACTGAACTTCACAGTTGTTCGCAAGTTTCCCTATGCCTCTGTCTAGCAAGATATTTCATTCCATATAACTCTTTTGTTTCATGTGTGTGTTTATGCCTTCAAGTCATCTCTCAAGTTATGGCAACCCTATGAATTTCACAGGGGTTTTCTCAGGCAAAGAACACTCACAGGTGGTTTTGCAAATTCCTTCTTTTGAAACAGAGCCTACAGCACCTAGCACGCATTGGTGGTCTCCCATCCAAGTACTAACCAGGTCTGATCCTGCTTAGCTTCCAAGATCAGACAGGAGCTGGAAGTCTAGGGTATTTAGTTTCATATGGTGATGGAAAAGGTCAAGGACTGTCTGTTTGAATAATGGTCTAGAGAGTTGTCTACTCCAGACAAAAAAATAGTCTGGAAAAACTCTTGCCAAAAATTTGGTTTCCAGCTGAAACTAAAGCATCGCGACGGGGGCTCTAGTGCTGAAAAGAAGTAAGGTGTTGTATGCTCTTGTTGGCAGTTTATCTGTTCACGGATTGCTGAGGCTCTTTTTCAGACTCACTTTTGTCCAGCTGGTCCCATGTGACAGCAGGAACTTTCTGTTAAATCACTCTTGAAAAGTCTGTGGTAGTGAAGATGGTTGAAAGAGATTGTGCAGATGATTTGAGGATGGGATGTAACTATTTTACTCTTCCAAAGAGAAATGGTGTTCTTTCCAAAACGCACTACTCTTTTGGAAAATCACCCCTTTGTTTCTACTCATGGGAACTGTGGCCTCTGGAGCAGGTGTGATCACAGGAATTTCCCATCCAGTCAGGAATATTCTTCTGCAAGTTATCACTGATCTGTGATTGGAGATAAAATGCTATTTCAAGATATTTTAACTTGAAATAGTTTGCTGTTTTTAGGTAAGGAAACTGTTGCATGGAACTGAGCAAGCTGTATTTTTCAAGCCGCAAAATTTGTGTGGAATCGAACAGGCAAGAAAATTATTGCACTGAGATGGAGGGCCTTTCCGCACTACACTGTTATAGTGCTGTTATTCCACTTTCGACATCCTATGGAATCCTGGGTTTGTAGTTTAGAGACGGGCATTTAGAATTCTCAGCCCGAGAGCTCTTTGGCCTCAGTAAACTACAAAACCCAGAATTCCACAGGATGTTGAAAGTGGAATAATAGTACTATAACAATGTAGTGCGGAAAGGCCCTTAGAATAGTGAGACTTAGGATTCAGCTGGGCTCTGTACACTTGGTGTAGAAAAGTCCAAATTCATACTGCCTGCCTTCATTCTGTCATCCCCTGCTCCTGTCCAGGGCTTTGCTCAACGTTGTGTGCTTTTTAGCCTTGCCCACTGCTAGAATGCAGCCCCCTGAGAAACTTTCCAAAGTGAATGTGCTGCCTGGGCTGAAAAAATCCCCCCACACCTATGTATGCCCTTCAGTGTAAAAGGACATGGGGCAGGTGCTACTTCTCTTCTCGACAGGCTTCTTTCCATATTAGCTCAGTGGGCCTGGGAAGTGGGAAGAACCTTCACTGTGGTCTCCTCTTACAATGTCTAAGGCTTGTGACGTTACTAGAGGAGCAACAGCTCATGGCAAACAAGCAAAGAGATAACAAATAAACAGTAACATCAAGAGAAGAAAGCCCGGCATTGTGTAGCGGTTTGAGTGTTGGGCTATGACTTGGAGAGGCCAGGGTTTGAATCCCCACTCTGCCATGGAAGCTCATTGATTGGCCTTGGGCGAGTCTCACTCTCTCAGCCTCAGAGGAAGGCAGTGGCAAACCTCTTCTGAATAAATCTGGCCAAGAAATCCTGTGCCAAGCCAGCTTTAGGAATGCTGCAAGTCAGAAATAACTTGAAGGCACGCAACAACAACATCAAGAGAAAAACAAAACAAAAATCAGGAATATTAGCTATGAATTTTAGTGCAACACAAGTTTGTTGCTCACTAGATTGCAATGTTGACAGTGCTAGAAACAGAGTTAGAAACCACACTGCACAGATCCAAGTGAAATTTCATCTAAGAAATTAGGTAGCTCTTTTGGACACCACTCACTTATATGATTTTCTTAGATAAGCGAATTGAGAGAGAAGTTTGCAGACCATAGTTGTCAAAAATCAACTGGATCAGGTAATCTGTTTTATTGCAATTGTTTTGGTAAAAGATCTGTTCTAAAATAGCCTTCTGGGATAACTGCATGAACTAAGGTGCCCAATGGCTAACAGCATACAAGTGAGAAGCCACTTCTCCAAAGATCCTTTCCACATCTTGAAGTTTTAAAAATTCCAGACCTTTGGGCGATACCTAGAACCTCCAGTTTTGGATCCCTGTTCCCAGTCATCTAGCCAAGTATCCTGAACTCCAGGAGTTAAGTGAATTTCTAGTGTGAGGACTGCAGTGGTACAAGGAGGACCCAGTGGGCTTATTCAGTGGCAGCTGCCCTTGGCATAGGGATGGAGGGGAAGGGGGGACAAAGGGTTCTCTTAGGCAAGGAATACTCAGAAGTAGTTTTGCCAGTTCCTTCCTCACAAATACAACCTATAGCACCTGGTATTCCTTGACAGTCTCCCATCCAAGTACTAATCAGGGCTGACCCTGCTTAGCTTCCAAGATCAGGAATGGAAAAGATATTTCCCAGTCCTTTGTGAAAAATGAGTTTTCCATCAGGATTCACACTGAGGAAACCCAGGTTGTTGTGAGATTTTTAAGGTGTCAGGATTTGTCTACAGAAGATTCAAACACAATTAAATATGTGACAATTTGCCCAGAAAATGTGGTTTTCTGTGCAGGAAATCATGTCTCTTTTGATAAAGCCACTGGTTAAAATGAGAGGCATTAGAAAGCTTATTTTGATACTTGTGAAAGTTTTCCTGCTTCTATAAGCCTTGTACAAAGTGTTTCACAACTTTATTATACAAAGTTTACTTGTGCTAGTTCTAGTCGTGGCTGTGCAAGTAGCAACATGTGAAACTTGGGTTGAGGAGAATCCATGGAATACATAAAAAAGCTTGGGAACTTTTGAAAAATAATGCATGGTGTGAAAACTATACAACCATATGTCTTTTCTGAAGAGAAAATTTCACAAGTAGGCCACCACTGAGTCAGCTGCTTTCTCTGTGATGGTAGGAGATTTGAAAGAGAATTTGTAAAGATTATCCAGCATGTGGGCAGTTGGGAGCAGGAAGTTGCACAGTTCCCAAATACCTGAATCTTGGGCAAATACTTGAATCCCAAACCAAACAATGTTTTAGAGGCAAGCACCAGCTCTTTGAATGGTGCTCTGGAAGCCTATGAACTTTTCATACCAGTAAAACATGTTTTCACAGACTGGTCTCACATGACATTCACTGACTGACAGCTGTATTTTGGATGTCTAAACCACAGGTGGGAATCTTGAGTCTCTGCAGATAATGTTGGAGTGCAACATCCTCACCATTGACTATGATGTCCAAGACTGCTTGGACTTATAGCCCAACAACATTTGGTGAGCAGCATGATTCCACTCCCAGTCTATGAAATGGCATGCATAATACTATTCTGTGATGTTACAGTTAACAGGTGCAACACCTACGTGGGCCTTTCTGAGGAGGAAACTTCACAATGGGGATGCCACCACCGAGTCACCACTTGCCTTCTCTTTGATGGTAGGGGACTTGAAGGAAAGCTTCTAAAGATTATCCCAGTACATGGCCAGGTAAAAGAGTAAGGGCAGCCCAGACCTCTTGCTGCTTTCTGTGTACCACTGGGTTCAATGGAGAAGAGGTGCGGGGAGAGTGGAGAAGAAGGGAAGGAAATGACCACAACCCAGAGCTGTTTCTCAGTTCTGCATGCCGTGTAGAAAGCGAGGAGCAGAGATCTCCCAGAGACTCTCTGGCAGTTGATGGTTTTCTAACTGACATTCAGGATCGTCCTGCCCAGAAAAGAAATTAATATCTCCATATATAGCATAAATTCTCTTTTCGGGTGTGAAGAAGGAAAGCAATATGCTTGGAATTATACATGTATATCTCAGAGCTTGGAAACATTACTTTTTCTTGTCTTCAGTTCTCAGAGTCCCCCAGCCCTTATGGTACTTCAAGTACAGAGGTAGGACTCATGCAGCCCTCAGATATTGTTGGACTGCAACTCCTAGCATTCCTCAGTACTGTCTATGTTGTCTATAGATCCTGGGAGGTGCAGTCCAACAACATCTGGAGGGTAGCAAAATCCCCACAACTGCTCTATTATTCTACTTCAAGCTGCTTCCTCGTCTTTGATTTTGCTCCCACCTTGGGGCCTTCCAAGGAGCTCAGATACCTTCAGGACTAACATGCAACAGGAGAGAAAAAGATCATATGAATGGATGATGTAACAGCAGCTAGTGGCTCTGCATCTCACACCTCTTTACTAACATCCCCATGAACACTGCCTGTGTTAGAGTCTGTAACTGCCTTGCACTAATGCACAGAGCTGCCTGGCAAAATATCAATTATTCTCTTTACCAAGTTCTGTTAAACAAAAGAGATGACTTCAGATGACCCCAATTTATGAAAATTAAATTCCTTCCAACAGGCAATTATTATACATAGGAAGAAGGAAACAGTAAACTGCTGTGATTACTTTTTGATGATCCCTGATATGGAGGTCATCCTTTTCATCTTTTCCACAAGGTAGCTCCTGATTAATCCAAACCCAGCATTTATATGAGGGAAAGGCAGACAGGGACATTTGCCCATCTCTTTGGAGTGCCACTGAGTATGTCCTGCCTCTTCCAAAAAGTTGATTCTGTTTTAATAGGATGGAAAATCACCAGGCAGGGCTCATTCTTACCTTCAATGAACCAAGGGGTTCACAGGCCATTAGGTGGAGCAAGAGTATTTTTAATTCTTCTAGATAATATACATTTCAGATGATATACATTAGGCTAGAAATGCAATTTGGAGGGTACAGTGAAACAATTTACTGTACCCTTCAAATTGCATTTCTAGCCTAATGTATATCATCTAAAATGTATACTATCTGGATTTGGATATCTAGGCAACTGTGTTATTGCTTTTGTGCCCAGCTTGTGGTTCTCCCACAGGCATCAGGCTGGCCACTGTGGATAGAATAATAGACTACATAGGCTTTTGGTTGGCCCAGATATCCTAAAGGCACCAGATCCTGTCTGATCTTGGAAGGTAAGGAGGGTCAGCCCTGGTTAGTACTTGGATGGGAGAGGGTTAATGAATACCAGGTGCTGTAGGCTGCATTTCAAAGGAAGGAACTGCCAAACCACCTCTGAATATTGTTTGCCTGAGAAAACCCTGTGAAATTCATGGGGTCACCATCAGGCAATTTGAAGGCACATAAACATAGGTGTTTGGTTGGATCCAGAAGAGGTCTTCTTGTGTGCTTTAAGAACAAAAAGCAAAGGGACATTGTATACATTAGATATGTCAGAATCAACTGAATTACAAATTTAACAAAAAGTCTAAATACATAAGTAACACCTCTATAACCCATAACTAACTCAAAAGAAAAATCAGTTTGCAGCAACCTATAAGAGAAATAATGCTTTCAGAGGGGAAAAAAAGACATGGGTCAAATGTGGAGAAGAAGTATAAAGGTTTAACTTTGTTATTTATTGTATGTATTCTTCACATTGAGAGCCAGAGTGGTGTAGTGGTTTGAGCATTGATTGGAGTACGACTCTGGAGACCAGAATTCAATTCCCCACTTAGCCATGGAAGCCCCCGGGTGACCTTGAGGGTGTCACACACTGTCAGTCCCCAGAAAACCCTGTGACAAGTTTGCCTTAAGGTCTTCATAAGTTGGAAATGACTTGAAGGCACACGACGACGATGACAACAACAACAACAACAACAACAACATTAATTTCATTTGTACCCAGCCTTCCTCCAAATACCTCACAGCAGTGTGCACGAATCCCTCCCATTTCATACTGACAGCAGCTTGTGGGGTCAATCAGGCTGAGAGAGAGTGACAAGACCAAGACTGCCCACTGGGACTATGGCTAAAAGGGAATCTGAACTTAGGTTTCCTCTGTCCTATCCTCATGTTTAAACAGCTGGTATAACCGGTTAACTCTGAATCAGAAAACATTGTAACACTTTACAGGGAGAGTAAAAACAGCTAGTTTTGAATTATGCAATCAGAGATGAAAAATATATTATAAGGATTGTCATATTTTGTAGGCTGAGAAGGCCAGGCAATCATATGGATCCATACAATTGACATTGTGATACCTTAGCCTGCATAATGGCTTTCCCACATGATACCTCAAGATGGCACTGGAATTTTAACTTGAGACTCAAATGCATGTATCAGTGGACAGGGCTGGCTTGATTATGAGGTAGGGTGAGGCAGCTGCTTCAGATGACAGGTATTAGCTAGTCAGATAACTAGTCGGTTTCCTTGAGTGGATGATGTCCCGTTGCCTGTGATGAAGTAACACTTAGCTGTCAATCTGATTGGCTTCCGTACACGGAATGGAGCAGGAGCACAATTTTTGCTCTTGCCTCAGTAGAAAAAAAAAATCTTCATACTGGAGTCGGAATAGCTGCAGCTAGTGACATAATACTTGTGGGATTTTCAGAAAAATTCCAACATGCACCTTGTGCTTTCTTTTTCTGCATTGCTCCAGGTGAAAATTTTCCCCCATGGTGAGATGCAAACTATATATTGCAAATGATATGAAAGAACTATGAGAAATGAAGAATGCCAGATACTTGCGCATTTTAAAGGCGGTGTGAGAATAATATCATGGAACTCTAAGACTTTTTGAGCAAGTTAACACGTGACTGTGGAAAACAGTGGTTGCCCCATAAATCCTTGGCGTTGCCTGTCAGCCAAATAGAGAGGGAATAAGGAGGCAACTCTCATATTTACCACAGGAATAAGATGGAGAAACTGGACGTCTGAGCAGGGGTGGCTCCTATGCTAAAGAGCGGCTCACTGATTGATTGATTCAATTTACATCCTACCTTTCTCCCAAGATGGGGAAGTAAATCCTCTTTGGGTTGTAGTCTGAAGTTTAAAAGAGCTATCCAAGGTGCTGAACCAATTTGAAATGTTGGTGGCTTGAATAGCTTCTTCAACATTTGGGCTAACACCTAGAACAGATTCCCCAGCCCACTGACATGGAAGTCACCAGAATTTGAAAATGCCTCCTCTACCCCTAATTGCATTGAAGTGGGTGCACAAAACCAACAATGAATGGGGCATTCTAGGTGCTCCTGGTGCTTCAGACCTCTCAGAGCCTTTGGGATAGAACTGGATAGGAATAAATACTTTCCTTATAGTGTTTGTTCATGGCAGCCAGTCACGGAGCAGTCTGAAACCCCTCCAGAACTGTCAGCCCCAAAAGGAAAACTAATCACTGCCAAAACATAATTCCATCCCAGGGGCACAGGGGCCAGTTGCCTCATGTTGGTTATTACTTGGAAAAAACTATTGAATTCTTGCTTTCCAAGAGGGGGATTACATACTTTTGGCTTCTGCGCATACTGTATGATAAAGAGGAGCTATAAATCATGCCTTACTAAACTCACACAGGCTTTTGATGCCTTAAGAATTGCCAAGTTTGTCTTACTATGAAGCCAGCTGGCTTACAGGCCAAAGTAACAGCTTAAAAGGAGGATGCTGATATCTGTCAAAAGACCTAGAGCAGCAATATTCCTTTCTGATGTCTGAAGGAATAGTTCTCTTCAACACTGTCAGATCTGATCTTCGCCGACACTTGAATAAGATCAATGAACCAATTGAGGCGGATTGAAGGACAGTAGCCAACAGGCTAGACTCCTTTGACTGTGGTGTATTTATATCCTCACAGAGCACACTGTCACTGTCTAGTAGGCTCATAGGGCAGCAGGATGAATGAACTGCTATGTATTTGCTTTGGAACAAAGTATGGTATAGAAAGCAAATAGTGAAATAAGGGATGGATCCAGATATAATAAAGGTCTGGTGACTGCAGAACACTTCACTTTTTTCCCATTGTAGATGTTGGCACTTATTTTAAACTTTCTGTTCTGCCACCAGATCCATGGGAACTCTTCATAATATCCTCATTCTTCCATAGAATATAAAATTAATAGATCCAGCTGTGTTCCAGAGCCTGAGCCTGGTCATTGGAGCCCATCTCTTCAGCTATGCACATAGATTCCAACTGTATGCAAGCTGGTAGTTAAGAAGCAAGGCCAGCTTACTTTTGCCCCAGCATAAATATATCAGGTTGATATGATGGTATATTATTAGGCAGTTAGATGTGGGGCCCATAAGGCCCAGATCTGCATACAATTTGCATATATTAGTGTATTTCTACATTATGGAATAGATCCAGGCACAGGACTCAAAGCATGAAAGGACATGTGTATGTGTCTTACAACATGGAAAGCTGAATGTAGTCCTATCGTAATTCACTAGCAATGCTATTCTTTCTTGGATGCAGTATTTCTTGAGGTGACACTACAGTAGTCCTGCAAAGTAAAAAGATTTTATGTCAGTAAGTTCTCTGGCTGTATGGCATCCACATCTCGGAAACTATAGATAAGCAACAAAGAGCTTTATGGTGAACAGAGCATTTTTAAGATACTGATCTTTGTGTTTTGTTTTGTTTTTAAACTCAACTGGTTATGAGTGGAAGCTTCTGCAGTACATACAAGACTGACATTAGGAATGAGTTGAAAATGGTTTAAAACAAAATAGAAAAAACAGGGATTGAATACAGCCTTGAACAAATGCATTTACCCCCATTACTACCTGAAGTGGCCAGAAGTCTCATTCTGTTTGTGAAACCGAGTTTTCAAATGTTAAATGGGAGATGAAGGGAGGGGCTGCAACTGAATGAAAAGGTGAATTAAAAGACCTGGACATTTCCAAGAAAGGCAACTTTCATCTTTTCTAGGTTTTCTAGGTTCGAAAAGTAGCAGTTCAGAGAGTCTGCAGTCCTAAAAACAGCTTTATGAAGGATATGATTAGTCCCAGGGCTGGGCTTTGACTATTCCAGAAGAGAATTTGTTAAGTTTTTTTGCTTTTTTTTAAAGAAAGACTGGGGGTTTGTAAGAATTACTGTGTCTCTGTGTTCTATTGTTTGTATTAAATTGCACTGAAATTTCATATTTCTAGTGGATGTTTCTGTAGCTTCCAGTCTGAACTTGCATCCTTAGTTCATAATATGTGTCCATTTGCTTTCACTGGGTGTTCAAAAACTAGGGCCAGGCATTTCATTTGGACACACAACTGTTAGTTAAAAATGCCTTGATAGTAAATGTAAATATATTTATGTAGTACTCTAACCGAATGTCAGTTCAATACAATCAAATAACACATATTTAATTTGTGTTTCAGGGGTTTTTGCAGATAATCCCATTGTGATTTACACAGGTCATTTGTGTACTAGAGTTCCTTTTGTAGCTTCCTCTTTTGTTTTGGACCAATAATTCATGATGGTTCATTTTTAAAAATGGATAGAGGTCACTCTGCATGCTGGGTGTAGTCTCTAACATTTGCCAGACTGGATGGGATATCAGTGGTGAGAAGCACTGTCAGGAGTGATTAGGGAACCACTCCCAGCTGATTAAAAATAATTTCCATGTGAGCTAATATTGTTCCTAAACCTCGTAGTGGAAAAATCCTCAGTGTCTGGATGCTCAAAAGTCTCTCTCCCTAAAAAATAAGATCCAAAAAAATAGATTAACTCTTTTATTAATTTATTAGACCTCTAGGAGATTCATTCTAAAATATAGAAGACTGGGAGGTGACAACTATTTTTAAATATCTGAAGGGGTGTCATGCAGAGCAGGGAACAATCTTGTTTTCTGTTGCTCCCAGAGACTAGGACATGAACCAGTGGATTCAAATTTCAAGAAAAAAGATTCCACCTAAGATTCCTAGGAAAACCTTATTTAAAAAAACTGTAAGAGCTGTTTGCTAGTGGAATAGATTGCCTTGGATTCTTCATCTTTGTAGATCTTTTAAACAGAGGTTGGATGGACATCTTTCAGAGGTGCTTTAGTTGTGTATTCCTGCATGGGAGGGGCTTGGACTAGATAGCCCTTGTTGTCCCTTCCAACTCCACGACTCTATGATTCTATAATACCTTTGTTTTCATATCTCTCAGATATCTGGTTGCATCCAGACCATCAGCCTTTGTCATTTTATTTTGTCTTGGCATGTCTTTTAGTGTCACTGTTTATGAGCAGTTGAACTAGAAACTGGAAAGTTACTGCCACACTTACTGGAAGATTTTGAGAGTTATACAGTAGATCAAAAAGTAACTATGCCAATTTCCTAAAAGAACAGAAGAAGAACTTTGCTTGATCAGACCAAAGAACTATCTAATCTGGCATTCTGTTCACACAGTGAGCAACCAGTTCCCTCTAGGAAGCTCACAAGCAGGGCATGAATCCAGTAGCACTCTGCTGCTCATCCTCCACTGCTCTGATAACTGGGATCAGAACTGTGCCACTATTTTTACCAGAGGCAATAAGCAGCTGAGAGCCAGTATGATGTAGTTGGACTAGAACTCCAAAAGACCAGGGTTTGAATGCTAGCTTGGTCAGGGAAACCCATGAGGTGGAAGTGTTGTACATGTTGTGGCAGTTCTTCACAAAGTTTTTGGCGAAAAGGTGCCCCTCCCCAATATTCTGTCTTTTCAACAACAACAACAAAAAGATGGCTGGGCTTTCGGGGAGCTGGTGGTGGGCTTCAGGAGCTACAAGAGTAGGCCCACAGACCACCCTCTGCTCCCTCCACTCTAAAACAATAACTATTCATATATTCTTGGACCTAATTTCCCATGATTCATCATCATTCGTTGTGCTGATGAGGCTGGATGGGACTTCCAGTCAACACTATTTGGAGGGGTATTCCTTGCCCACCACTAGTACAAGGGATGGGTGTTTTCTTTGTATTTTACTTATATGAGCGGTTCTCTTTGAATACACGTACGAAAATCAACTTACTTTATTTGCTGTTGGGCTTTTCCTTCCGGTATTTCTTCCTAGTGGGTATAATGATAATACTGAAAGTGATAAAACCATGTAACTTATCAAACCAAAGTTATGATATGTGAATGGGTAGCCTTTTAAAGGTCAGTTTGAGTTCATAGCCCTTTAAACTATTGGTATTTAGCTTTTTTTTTTTTTAAAGTCTCTCCTTTTTATCACCTCTTCTGGAGCAATATTCACTATAGAATAGCATAGGATAGGATAGGAGAGCCAGTGTGGTTCAGTGATTTGAGCATTGGACTATGAAACTAGATACCAGGGTTCAATTCCCCGCTCAGCCATGGAAATGCACTGGGTGACTATGGGTGTGTCATTCTCAGCCTCAGAAAACCCCAGGCTAGGTTCACTTTAAGGTCACCATAAGTTGAGGAACAGCCCAGTGAGGGCAAAAAGGAAAATATTATTAAATTTAATAACAGTAGCAAGATTGAACTATGCAAAGCACTGGAAAGAAGGAATAGAGCCTCCCCACGAACAATGGAAGATTAAAGTGATGGATATTATTGAAATGGAAAAACTGTCCAACATGCTGAAAGGTAACTCAAATCAACAATTTGAAAAGCAATGGAATGAAATTATTAGATGGGTGAAAGAGAAGTAAGATGAAAGAATAGAACTGGAAAAAAAATTGAAAAAGGTAACTCTTATATGAAAACGGGAATATAGATTGTGTAGGAAAAATTAAAGTAGATTACAATAAGAAAAAGAGATTTCACACTAAGGAGGTTTAGAATAAGAAACAAAAAAGAGATTGGAGGGGGGGAAACGCGTAATAAGGAAAGGAAGGCTGGGGGGGAGGAGGAAGGGATATAGAGAGAGGAGGGAGGGGAAAGGATGAATTGATGGCAAAAATACATTGTCGTTATATAATGTATTGTTAATATGGGGGGGACAGGATGGAGAGGGAGAGGGAGGAGGGGTCAATTGAACAATATATTAAGGAAGGAAATAATTATTTAATAATATGTACAGAAAATAATAATAATAGTAAAGCTATGTAAGAATGGTGTACAATATGTAATATTGTAAACAACATGTGATATCTATAAATTTTAGCTTATATGGAATTTTAATAAAAATAAATAATAATAATAATAATAAAAAAAGGTCACTATAAGTTGGAAATGATTTAAAGGCACACAGCAAACACACAGAATAGTGTAGTGTAGTATAGTTCAGCTTCTTAGGAATCTAGCATCCACTTCAGTGGTTTAACTTTACATTTCTGTCTTGTAATATTTTAAAAGTATTCTGAAGTCATATGATAGGACTTTTTGTTACATCTGGCAATAGAAAATACAAACAAATGTTAAAGCAGTTGTAAGCAAGAGTTATACAGTACAATTACCAGCCTTAGATATTTTCCACAAATGAATCAGAATATCTCTTGACACTCTTTTCCACTGTGGTCAGAAACTGAAATTTGAGGAAGGAAAAAAAAAAGGTTCCCCTTCTAGAATCTGCTATCTGAAATGGCAGCTCCATGATGTTCCTTGGTGTTGCATGTGTTACTATAATATCACAGAATACTATTATGCATGCTATTTCATAGACTGGGAGTGGAATCATGCTGCTCACCAAATGTTGTTGGGCCAGAAGTCCAAGCAGTCCTGGACATCATAGTCAATGGTGAGGAATACTGAATGTTGTACTCCAACATCATCTGCGGAGACTTAGGATTCCCACCTGTGGTTTAGATATCCAAAATACAGTTGTCAGTCAGTGAATTTCATGTGAGACCAGTCTGTGAAAACATGTTTTACTGGTATGAAAAGTTCATAGGCTTCCAGAGCACCATTCAAAGAGATGGTGCTTGCCTATAAAACTCTGTTTGGCTTGGGATTCAGGTTATCTGCCCAAGATTCAGATATTTGGGAACTGTGCTGCTTCCTGCTTCCAACAGCCTTCTTTAGAAGTTCTCTTTCAGGTCTTCTACCATCAAAGAGAAGGCAGGTGATGATTCAGTGGTGGTACCCTGCATATGAAATTTTCTCCTCAGAAAGGCCCATGTAGGACAAACACTGGTATAGTTTTCACACTATGCATTATTTTTCAGATGCTCCCAAGCTTTTACATGGATTTCACTGGTTCTCCTCAACTCAATTTTACTGTGTTGTTACTTGCACAGCCACTACTAGAACTAGCACAAGTAGACTTAGTTTAATAAAGTTGGGATGTGTTGTGAAACACCTTGTGCAAGTCTTATGGAAACAGGAAAACTTATATAAGAAATAAAAGGAGATATGTAATGTCTCTGATTTTAACCAGTGGCTTTATCAGTAGGGATGTGGTTTCCAGCTCAGGATACATTATTTTCTGCACAGACAACCATATTTTCTGAGCAAATTACCACATGTTTGAATCTTCTGCAGAAAAGTTCTGAAACTTTAGAAATCTGAAAACACCTGGATTTCTTCAGTGAGAATCCTGATGGGAAACCCATTTTTCACCAAGGACTGGGAAACAATTTTTTTTTCATTCCTCATGTTGGAAGCTAATCAGGGTTAGTCCTGGTTAGTACTTGGATGGGAGTCTGCCAATGAATACCAGGTGTTGTAGGCTATATTTCAGAGGAAGGAACTGACAAAATTTCCTCCAAATATTCCTTGACTAAAAGAACCCTATGAAATTCATGAGGTTGCCATAAGTTGATAGAGACTTGAAGGCATGTAAACAAACACACACACAGACACAATCACTAGTAGCCATCTTACTATGGCAAATATTTTAATGAATCTCCTGTGGATGTGTGTGTGTGTATGTGAGAGAGAGGGAGGGGGGAAGAGAGTAAGAAGAGTGTGAAAACAGAAGTGCTCACCCTTTTCCACTAATGCCATTTATTCATATTTAAATACCTGGTCTAAGAGAACAATGCAAGAATGGGTTTACATCAGGGATGGGAATTGTGCAGCCTTCTAGGCATTGTAAGACTGCAACTCCCATAATGTCAAGACAGCATAGCCAAGGGTAAGGAATGCTAGGAGGTACAATTCAACAACAACCGGTGGCAGGCTACAGATTCTCACTGCAAGTTTACATAATGGAAATTCTACATTATTTGTTCTATGTACAGTGATTTTATCAAATGATAAAAGTAATGGAGAAAGTACAAGTGGTAGAACCGTTCTAATCATTGCATGGAACTTCTTTGCATGGTGGAGTCATTGTATTGGAATGATTTAAAATAATTATAACAGGATATAAAGAAGTGGCACAAATAAATCTTTGCATGTCTATAATAACGTAGTGAAAAAAATTCAAAAGCAGACGGGGAAAGCATCTAACCAGAGATGGTTGAACTGCATATTTTACTGTGCTTTGGGATCTATATTATGGGTAGGAGATACCATTGTGTATCTTGGGCATTCACTACGACATCTAACAAATGGAAGATATAATAATCTCTGTGTAGGATAAAAACACAGGGATATCACTGGCATTAGAGGTAAGAATGATAGTTGAAGTATTTAGGTCCATAGCAGTCTGATATTTCTATATGTTGCTTTAATCAACAGCAGTTCTCATGGTTCTCTTTGATCCACTGAAGAATGTTTTGTTCAGGCCTTATTCTCGAGTAGCAACAACTGTAATTTCATAGGGTCTATACTAAGCTTCCCACTCATTTTGCATGTGCACTTGGCTTTCCTAGGGGTGAATGGTAACTCCAGGAAGAAGCTAAAGCAGTCAACATTTCTTTCTCTTTTTGATGTAGTTTCAGTTTATTCCAGCTGAGTCAGTCAGAATGGATTTGATGTTACTGTGCCAGTGTTTTGCTATGGGAGAAGCAGCTGCCAGTTCTTTAATAAATGGTATTGTTGGAGATTGTGGCATTGGCATGAGTGGATATTGCATATATATTCTGATTTGTATCTTTATGCTTCTCCAAATAATTTAATGCAGTTATCTGTACTGGCCTTTCCTACTCTTTATACACTCAGGAAGCTTAGAATGGCAGGGTCTAATACCTACCATGAAGCAAGAAACATCTAGTTCAGAGAGGTAATGCTGTCACAGCAGTGAAAAAGCCCAGGACAGCTAATAAATCCATTGTCACAGGGTCAGTAAATCGACTCTCACTTTTACAGCCACTCCTCCTGCAGCTGCTCTGGGTTGAAGGGAAGCTCTCCCTGCAGATGAACCCCTGTTGAGAATAAGGCCCAGAACCTGGATAGCCCCCACACAACCTGAAGCGGCTTTGGGATAAGCAGCCATAAAACAGAAAGTGGACCTGCAGTGGGAATGAATCCACCAGCCACCCTTGTAGATTCTTCATATGTCTTTGTTGGGGAGAAGAAAAACAAGGCTTGTGATGATGCTTTCTGCTAAGTGCTTAGACTTTGGAGGAATCCTTAGACAGACAGCAAACTCCACAATGACACACTACATTTACTCCAAACAATCGGAGTGCCACAAAAGAGTGTGCAAGTTTTTGCATTTTGTAGAACCCTTTATCAAGGTTGTTGTCTCTCTTTGTGACACTTTGGTAAAATGATTAGCCAGCTATGGATTTTGGATTTCTTTTTGTTTCATGGACCATCTTTGTTTCATAAAGGGGATGTCTGGGAATAAATACTGTGAACTTACAATGTTGATTATGCATTGTAAATAAAAGGCTAAGTTCTTGAGTACTTGAGGCAGTTGAGTACTTTATCAATGGCCGCTGTGGTATATATCCGTATCTTAGCAGGTCGTATCTTCTTTTTATACTCAAAAGAGAGCACAAATAGGATTGGCAGTGATAACAGACTACAACTAATGGCAATATTGTAGAGTTAAGAGTCTATGAACATAGCTGTGAATGAACTGGCTCGGCAGGTGTGTAACAGATGGTTTGGGCAGTGGAGATTCCGTGTGAGCTGCATCCAGTTAGTTTGTCTGAAGAATCAGGTCATCTTGTGACATAAACTGACACTGATTTTGTGCCTGCCTCATTCAGAAGGCAAGAAGGACAAAGAGCAGTCATCCTTCAGACTCCAGAAGCAAAATGAATCACTTCCACTGTTGTTTTCTCAAGTTGACAGGGCCACTCTCTTCTTCCAGATCACTAAACTGATTGCAGAAAATGTGTGTCCCCTTTTACCACCTCCAGCCAAAAATGACCTTGTGCAGCTATTTTGGAAGCAGCAGAGCACTGCAGGGGGCAGGGTTTACTTTCCTAAGGCTTATTTCACCAAGGGTCTGCTTTCTAGGGCGGAAAGTACAGAATTCACTGTATCAAGATCTAGAGATGACCACCAACTGGTAGAGCTTTAAAAGCGGGGAGGGGGATTGAACAAATTAATCTTAATGTAAGGCTGTCAGTGGCTACCAAAGATCAAATTGTGTCTATATATTACCTCCATTATCTGACCCATTTTGCCCCTTATTATCAGTTGCTGCATAACACTGGCAGGAGGATGCTACTGTCCTCGTGGCCTGCTTGACAGTGGCCACTGTGCAAATGGAATATAGAACCACATAAGTCTTTTGGTCTTACGTAGCACAGATCTTCCTATGCTCCTATTTCCCTGAATAGTCGGCAGCCCAAAAAGCTGAACTTCTAACAAATGATAATCTTTTCTATACTGGCCATTTGACCCTATTATTGGGGAATGAACTTACATAAGGTAATTCACAATTTAAAAAAAAGAAGAAGAAAGCAAAGGCAGGGAAAAAAGAAAGAAAAAAAATAAGGGGAAACAGCTCAGCAAAGAATACAATAGTGCATAAGGAGAAGAGAATGCAAACCTGGATAGCAACCAGTACCTGAATAGATATAGTTGTATTTATTTGGGCAACCGAACTCAGCAACTTCTTCTTCCCCCTCCTTCCTTCCAGTTCTGTCCCTTGTGTCTCACTCAAGGGCAAGGATGGCCTTGGAGGCTGTTTGAGAGCAGCCTTTTTTGGTGGAAATTCTATAAACAATTTAAATGAATCTGATAAAACCTAGAGCAGACTCACAGACATCAAGCACAAAGCGCCATACAAGATACCATGCAATCACTTAATTTTTTTAATAATATTTTTATTAAGGTATTTTTTTAAAAAATACAAACCTGCATATGAAGGAACAGAAGCATTTCCACACTACACTGTTATAGTGCTATTATTCCACATTCGTCATTTACGGAATCCTGGGGTTTGTAGTTTAGGGTGGAGCATTTAGAATTCTCAGTAAACTACAAACCCCAGAATTCCACAGGATGTTGAAAGTGGAATAATAGCACTATAACAGTGTAGTGCAGAACTGGCCAGAAAGGAAAACTAACCTAAACTAACTAAACTACCAAATAACAGGAAAACTCAACTACATAACTACTCCTAACTCTACCTATTACAACCATGTTGCAAAAAAGAAAGATAACACAAAGAGAAAATACAATTACACAACTGACTTTCCACTTTTCACAGGACAGAATTGGTGACCTTGCTTTATATTTCCTCTGTTTCATAAAATTGATCTTTATAGATACAACTGTTAATCCTTGATAATTAATATTCTTAATAATGTGAAAGTTCTAAACATCTAAATTTATCATGTTCTCCTATAATCTAACTTTGAAATTAATCAAATCCTCCTTGTACTTATATACTGCTACATGAACTTAAAAACATTATAACCCTTTCTCAGGCCATTTCCACACCGGGCTTCTGTAATGGTGCAGAGCGACCTCTCACGGAGGTCTTCTACACCGTAGAGTGGACTGGCGTGGACTACTTTTTGTAGTTCCACACCAGAATCCACTCAGGAGTGGCCGGAACTAGCCATGCTGCGTGTTTTTTAAAAACCTCTTTTTCGAGGTTTTTAAAAAGCACGGAGCGCGCAGCCCAGTGCCGCTCCGTCGCCAGGCTTCGACGCGGATTTGCAGGTGCGCACAAATGCGTGCCTGCAGATTTGCCGGGGGCGGGCTTCCAGCTGGCGAGCTTCTCCGGTTGGTGGAGAGCCTCCACCAACCGGAAGCTGCCATTTGGGATGCCGGAGGACTGCGGAGCAGCGAGCTCGCGCTGCTCCACGTCGCGACGGACTTACGCGGCTGCCGGTAAGCTCCGTTTTTGGGCGTTTTCGCGCGTTCCCCCCCCACATGTGGAAAGGGCCTCAGTGTCTTTTATATTCCGTTTTCATCATATTTAAGAAGCGGGGGTGAGGGGCAGAGTTTGACTGCCTAGACAAGAAAAGGTGAAGGGTGACATTGTCCTGGGGGTCTCTGACCTGTCCCGCTCCTGAAGAGACTGACTTGCTCCCACCCACCCTAGACTGGACTCTCCAGTCCCCTGCAAGGGATTTAGGCAGGATTTACATTGGTCTCCAATGAACCAGACTGGCTCCTATCTCTCTGAGACCACGGTTTTAGAGAGAGCATCCCTTAAAAAACAAACAAACATATGAACCATTCTAACATAGATATTTAAAAGAATCCACAACTGTTAATTGATATAAATCTGTATATTGCAACTATTATAGATCTTACAATGATAACACAGTCTGATATTTCACATGGTATAGAAATCCTTTAAGACTTCCATCTTAACTACACTAAGCTTGCTTGAATTAGGCCCTAATAGTTTAACTGTTCTAAATAAGATAAATAAATAAAATAAATAGTTCTAAATAAGAGTGTGCAGGTTTCCTCAAATGGCAAGGATGACCAGCAAGGATAACCAGCGTTGTAGATTTGAGGAGCTGTGGCCCAGCAATATTTGGAGGGTCAAGTTTTGGAATTATAGGGCTTATGAATATAATCCGGCAATGCCCTTCTATGCATGGAATTCAGCTCTCTGAATGCCCTGGGGCTTAGTCTTAAAGCAGCCTAAGTCTACCAATGGCAAAATAGCAAGGCAATAGGCAGCTTTTCCCCCTAGAAAATTCTGATCAGATATACCCATATGTACCTGTGCAGCCCAATCCCATGTGTCTATACTTAACAGTGAAGTCCAGTGTTTTTTGTTTAAAAAAATGGTTAAAATGTCAAAACTTGGGCTGGTATCCCACTGGGAAGTTAATGTCATTGTAAACCAAGTTACAATCACACAAAGGTGGACTGTGCGAAGTTCATATTGTCAGGAGGGGAGCACAGTTGTAGTTATGCCTTAGGGAGCTGCTGGCAGAGCCAGCAGCATGGTCATTGTGCAATTTGACTCATTGTGCACTAAGTCCCAATACAAAACATGTCTCAATGCACAACGGGACACCCCCTCCTATAGTGCAATGGGACACTCTGAATGATGCCCTGTTGTGCGTCATCATAGATCTTCATGATATAAAGCAAGATATAAATATTTTCATAAATAAAATTCAGTGGCATGATTGTATTTCATATCAGGCACATATTTCCAGCACTCTAAAGTTATACATCATAGCCTCTGATGCAGAATCTCTGTCTTGGTCTTTAAAATTATTTTATTCATTTGTTGCATACAATAATGATATATTTGGGGGGATATTGGAGATATTCAATAGGATTGAAAGGTGGTCTAGAAATGCCTTTTTTTTTTTAGAAAAAAAGTTGATAAATTTCCTTCTGCCATTCTATCCCTTTTAGAACTAATAATTATTTAATCAATCTCTGCTTTAGCAGGAAAAAAGTTAACATCCTCTGGTCACCAATCATACCAACTCCCTCCCTGGCAGCTGCATTTTTCAATTTTTGGAAAATCCCAATCTCTTTGACTTCCATGTGTCATAACAAATGTTGCTTTGATGAAAAAGGCCAAGGGCAAGACACATATAGTGCTTTGATTTGTGGAAGCAGTGGAGGGATGAGATAGTTCATTGCTAGTCCAGATTGTCAAAGAAATCTGGACCAGAAGCTCTGATGTGGAAGCGGCCCAGTAGCCTAAAGCCCCCGTTTTTTTTCAGGAGGAGAGCAGAAGGTGAGGGAAATGTTAAAGACAGCAGACATGATGGGGAAGAAAGTCAAATGACCCTGAAAGGGCATTAAGAAAAACAAGGAAGATGGGAGGGATAGGAAGTAGTGCGAAATAAACAAACAAAAAATGTCATCCAGGATGCCTGCATGTTTATGAAAGCAGAGGAAAACAGCTGTCTTTTCATACTATCAGCTACACATTAGCACCTTCTCATACTATCACCTACACATTCCATCATCCTCGATTTATTTTCAGATATACGCTCAGGACATTTTGAGAATCCTTCCAGAAAACTAGCATTGCACAAAAATGATATAAATGTCTTCTCTCTCTTCATCCCCCCCCCCCGCTTCTGTTTACAGTACCTTTTTCTAAGGGCGTAATTTAATGCATTTTACAGCCTAACTATGTGTTTGATTTTTGATGAGAGTTCCCTTGCACTCGAAGGTTAATTGATTCTAATTGAGTGCTTTGTGACAACTTCCTTTCAGGATTGCTCATAGTCCTCCTCCTTCACGTTCAGAGGAACATGCCATTGCCTGCCAACACACAAACAGCAGTGTAAGGATTCTATGAAGGATTTATTATTGTACTTTAATATGTATAGTACCCTTTTAATAAATACCCAGAGTTCCGTCTGTGCTGAGCTGGTGTAGGGCTGGAGCGGGCAAACTTCAGGAGCTGACATTGTTTGCCTTGAATCTTGAAATCTTTCACATGCCAAACAGTAGGTAGGAAAGAATGTCCCTCTAGGAATTAGGGAGCAATGAGTCTCTGAGCAGTTGCTCGGCCCAGTAATTTATTCTGACACCAGAACTGAGCCATGCAGTTCTTTCACACGCATGTATATCTGGTTTCCTCCATCCTGGCAGTTGAATTTGGGGTGGGATGGAGGACAACTCTTTGCCATTGCTGCTGGTCAGAACTTGGAAGAAACCAGTTACAAGTAACTCTGTTATCTGTAACTGTTTACTCTCTCCCTCCATTTTTTTAATGGAACTATTATGAAACTACACATCCCAAATAACATAATGACAGTGAAAAAATGGGGGATGAATAACAAGTAATATGTTCTAGTAATTTCTGGAATGTCCTTTTTAAGAGGCATTTTTTTCAAGTTTTGTACCATTGTTTTTTCAACCTCAAGGTTTTTGTTCTAAAAGAAAGTTGACAATAAAGCAGTTGGTAGCTCAACCAATAATACTACCTGTTTTGCAGTGTATATGATAATGAATTACTCTTTAGGGTTTTACAACAAGTTGCGTAACAATTTTTTTTGAATGAAGTAACTTTCCCAGCTCTGCTGCTGTTAAACAGCAGGCAACCAGAACAATTTGCCACTCTTACAAATGACCCAGACATCTGCCAGTATATCTTAATCTGTTTTCCAGCCTCTTGTGATGTAGGGGGCCAGGACAATCCTTCCAGTCCCCTGAAGAGGCTGCTCAGAGATTTGAGAGATGCTTGCTGAGTGAAGCCGGCTGTGGGCTGGACAGGGAGAATTCTGGGATCAGAGGGAGTCAGTCTCCACCGGTTCACCTACTCTCTGCTCATGTTTAGAGAGGGGCAGAACCTGAAAAAGTTACCTTTTTCAGGCCAGGGGATTCTGGAAGCTGTTGCCCTGGGGAATCCATTTTGCTAAGTTCTGGGAGGGAGTGTGTAAAGCGAAAAGCTGGGCAGGTTTGAGTGGATCCAGCTGGTTGCTGTGAAAGGGCGCCTGTGGGGCATAAACTTGAGTCTGGTCTGTTAAAGAGTCAGAAAGGAACAGGATGAAAAAGAGTTATAGCAATCAGAGACAGAGGGAAGATCAGTTAGGAAAATAAGAATCAATAAACTCTGAATAAGGTTTTTGACTGAGGAATGCAGAAAGAGTTCAGGCAGTTCACGTTTAACCTGACTGTTGCCTACATCACTTGTCTGGCTATTTTAATTGATGAGAAGTGGTTGTGCTTTGACCACTGAACAACACAGCCTCTTGTCCAATATGAGAGTCACCTTGAGGCCCAAAAATCATATCCAGGAAGGGATTCTCAAGCAAAAAAAGGCAAGGGGTGTGACAGGAGCCCAAGGGCTGGAACTGCAGGACCAACCTGGAGTTGGGGTCTGTCACTGAGTGCAAGTAAGAAATATTCCATATGTCTCAAAAGGGCAGTTAAATCATCATGTGATTTTAATAGGTAAATAACCTGACTAAAGCGTGTGAGTTCCACTCACAGCGGGACCCTGCTATTTCTTCTTCTCTTCTTGCTGGGCTTACTCTGTAGCCAAATTCTTTTAGCCTTCTCCTCACACAATTCCTGGAATGATAAAGTTTAAAGCAATTTGCCAAGTAAATATCAGCATTGTAACACATAAACTTTAATGAAATGGGGAGATATTCTGGAAAAATTAGGAATCAGCACTGGATAAAAATTAAAATGATCCCATTATTCATGCAAGCAGTCTTTCTTCCCACTGTTTTTTATGAATCATGGATAAACTTAATTTTTTTTAAAAAAGAAAAGAATAATACAATGTGTTAATTATTATTAGTATGCTATTATTACTATTACTATTATTATTGCAAAATTGTGCCATGTTTTCCAAGCCAAGTGCAGCAAAAGCCAAGACTTTCTTCAAAAAGATTAATCTCTCAAAGAATACAATTTCCTTTTGCATGTATTAACCTCGTATGAGTATAATCATGCAAAAGCAAATTTTCTGAATACATAATAACTCATGCTTAATAGTCTTTACATGCTGCTCAAGAGCTATTTTCAGATTAATTAGAAAATAGCATTGAAGAATAATTTGGTGTTCAGCTACTTGGACTATAGTGATGCTTTCTGAGTTTGAATAAGATTTGCCTTAAATAATGGGATCTTCATCAAACTATATTGTTTTAATATTTAACAATAACTTGCCTTAATTCAAATTCATATTCTAAATGACATATAAAATTGGAGCGCTTTTCTTTCAAAAGGTTTAATTAGGTTATACTTTCACCCCCCCAGTTACCTGATTAGAAGTGGTGGGCCTCCTTCACACCAGAGGTTTGAAACCCATTTTTTTTTCTTGTATTAATCACAAGGTATTTGTCTGCTTCATTATGTCATGATGGAATATTGATGAACTTCATATTAAAAAATAGGCACACTCCCACTCCACTTAAGTTCTTCCAAATCCTTTTGCTTTCTGGTGGAGAGAGTTAAGCATAACTCAGTGTGAGAACACCGACTTTCCATGCAGAGGTTCAGTCCCCAATTCAGCATCTCCAGAAGAAGAAGAAAAAAAACAGAGAGCAAGTGATGAGAAAGGCCCTTCCCTGTTTGAGACTATGCAGAGCAGGGGTGGGAAACCTCAGATCCTGAGACAGTGGCCATTTCCGCACTACACTGTTATAGTGCTCTTATTCCACTTTCAACATCCGGTGGAATTCTGGAGTTTGTAGTTTTCTGAGGCCAAGGAGCTCTCTCCCTGAGAGTTCTGAAGGCCCCGCCGTAAATTGCAAACCCCAGGATTCCATAGGATGGTGAAAGTGGAATAATAGCACTATAACTGTGTAGAGCACGAATTGCCTGAATCTTCCGCTTCGAAGATCCCAGTCTGCCCTTCTCACCTCCTTCCCCATAATCTTGTGGTGTGGTAGTTTCCCACGGCCTTCCTAGTATTTTATTCTCCTCATTCTATAAGGCTGGATCCCGCTCCTGAGGCTTAATTATTACTAGTAAGTGTTTTAAGCTAATACATACTAGTATTTTTGGCTGAAGGAATGTCCAAAACTGTGCTATGCAACAGGAGTGGGCAAAGTCTGGGCCCCCAAGTCTGTTTTTATAACTTCCAGGACCCCCAAGGGAAAATTTTGCTATTCTTTGCTCCAAAATGCCCTCTAGGGGGTGTGGAAGACCACTGGGCCTCTCAGAGGTCAAACAACATTTTAGCATTTTTTTCACCCCCCTCCCCCCCCCCCAAATATACCCTTTAGGGGATGTGACAAGCATTTCTACTACATTTTGGGAATTCCCTGGGTCAGCCCAGGCCCTGGAGTGGCCTTTTATGGAACAGGAAGTGAACAGGAACTGAGTTCTGCTCACTTTCTGTTATTAAAAAAGGCCTCTCTTGGGCCAAAAAGGCCCCAAAACATGATGAAAATGTCCCTAGAGGGCTTTTGGAGGCAAAAACTTGATTTCTTTTCTTTTCTTTTTTCTTTTCTAGGAGTGGGTACATCAGGGTAGTGCTGCTGCCTTCAAGGGATTCCTGAGTGGCTAATGTAATCGTCCTTCCCTTTCACACTTGCCTACCTCTATTATAGAGCCATGACCTGCTAGAATGTACAATACCAGGTTAGATGAATTAATAGGGTGAACTGATAGTAGGAACATAGAAAGCCCCAATTGCCAGCAGTGATAGCAGAAGCATTTCATGGTTTCAGACAGGTGTCTTTTTTACATGATCTAGTGTGGTGTAGTTGTTTGAGCATTTGACTAAGGCTCTGGAGACCAGGGTGTGAATCTCTGCTTGGTCATAGAAACCTACTGGGGGACCCTGGGCAAGTCACATTCTTTCAGCCTCAGAGGAAGGTAAAGGCAAAACCCCTCTAAACAAATCTAAACAAAGAAAACCCCATGATGTTTTGCCTTAGGGTCACCATAAGTTGGAAATGACTTGAATGCACACAACAACAACAACAACAACAACAACAACAACAACAACAACAACTTTTCTAGGTATATCTGGAGATGCCAGATATCAAATCTGGGTCCCTCTGCATGAGTTACAATCTGTCAAATTTGTGTCCGCCAGTACAAAGTACAACCCGTTCCTGTAATTCCTGAAAATCATTTCCCTCAAAATCAATGAGAATAGATTTGCTTAACACAGGTTAAGCCTTCTCTGTTGCCTTAACACCTTTACAATTATAATGGATTTATTTATATTTCTTACGTCATGGAAATTCTGCAATAGAAAAAAAACAACAGACAGTAATGATTGAAAAAGTAACCTAGAAATTTGCTTACACACTCAACCCATCCATTTCTAAAGATTCAAGACAAGTTACAGCATCAAAACAACAACAACAACAATCAAGGGTACTAAAGTGTATCTACAAATTAGATACTATATTAGATACTATATTGTATCTATTAGTTGCCAAAATTGATTCAACTTCCTTACACAAAACAAGCTGAATTCAACTCTGAAGGAAAAACAAAACAAAACTAACTTTCAGGATACAACCAGTTGTTATGTTTCCTTTTGCCTACTGGAACAACTGTCAGGATGGATTATATGAGCATAACTGGGGCCAAGAGACACAGCTTATGATTTTTACCAAGTTTTACTGGCAGGTAGAATTCAGATTTAATAAAGCACATGGTTCTTTCCCCGTGCTATAAAACTGGAAGGTCCATGTCTTTCATTTGCAAAAATTTAGCATGGAAGTGAAAATAATATCAAGGTTAGAGGCACCACAGGGAAACTGTTAATGTGGGAACAAAGGGCATGTGGCCAGTTAAAATAATAAACGACGGCACAGATTTCCCAGAGATGGCTGAAGCCCAAGTGGTCCCTTCCATCCAGAGCCACAATATGCCTTTCAATAGCTTGCGGTTTGGCACAATAAGAAAGAGTAAACGCGCTTTCATAGAAAGGAAAGAAATATAGTTAGCCATCATAACAAAGGCATACATAAAAGAGCACCCATGCTCTTCTATGAAGGATAACTCAGCTATAATCTTTGATCTGTGATAATCCTAAAAGGTAGCTCAGGAAAATTCCTATGCATTATTACCCTTTGGACGCCTTATGATGTGGGCTTGTTTCTGAAATTGGGCTGCCAGTCCAAGATGTTCCTGAGCCTTGAAGTTGCCAGGCCAAAACCTGAGACCAAGGGACAGCCCCTGGTGAGGTCATTTAGCATTAAATCCCAACCACAGTTAGCCACAGCTTATCATTCAAACACACACACACAGAGAGAGAGAGAGAGAGAGAACAAACAGTCTTTCCTGTTTGGAAATTAAGACAGAAATCTTAACTAAAGGGGCTGTTTCTAGCCCAAGATAAAATGAGAGTATCATTCCTTCTCACATAATTTAGGGAGATGGGATAAAGTGCATTTAATCTATTCTACTTGCTTCTAGCCAGAAAGTGGATGCAGAACAGAGGATGAGGCCTGGTACCACAACTGGAAGGGAAGGAGGAAGCCAACTAAGTAAAAATATAGGCTGCCCCAGAGAGTCTTTGCAAGTGGCACCAACAAATCAATCAAGCCTTGCAAATTGTAGCAAGCTAGTGTTCTAGCTGACCTGGAGATTTGCACCCAGTCCTTTCTGTTTGCCCAGAGCTGAGGCTCCCAGAACTGGAGAATCTGCATCCTTGTATCCTGCCTGGAGATCACCCACAAAAATTAGAGACTAAGAGTGAGGCCCTGAGATCCAGCATCCCTCTTTTGGGATGCTTTTGAGTGGAGGGAATATGTTTTAAGAATGTATGTAGCCCAACTTTTCTATTACATTCACTAGGAAGAGGGCCCAGGATCTCCGTGAAAGTGGAAAGGCCCTCCCAAACCATATTTAACACACAAAAAAGTATGATGATCATATTCAATCCACCCTGGATTCCTTTGAGGCATCAGGGTTCCTTCACAAGGCAGAAGTGGGTGGCTGATGGGGCTCACTGCCACCTCCACTGCTGCTCAACATCATTTTTAATAGGGACTTACAAGCATCATGTGCAGTTTTTCAGTCTCACGAGATCTGCAGTCCCTGTTAATAATGGCATAGGGAGGCACCAGAGGTGACAGCAAATAATCCGTGAATAATCAAATCTGCAAAAGTAAAACCCACAGATGTGGAGGGCTGACTGTGCTTTCTTTAAAGACAGTCTCTCTGCTTGCTTGGTGAGTGGGAAGTTACTATACCTCATGACTGTAGTTACTATACAGCAAAAAGATTTTGCTGAAGAAATATGGCCACACCAGAAGTAGCCAGAAAACTAAAATGCCTTAATAGTGTCCAAATAGGCCTAGTACGCTACACAGCCTTCATGCAGAGACTGTGAGAAATATCATCTGAGTATTGAGCATGTCATGTGAATTCAAAACAAAGTGAAAAGTGTAATGACATGAGGAAACTCATATGATTTACACACTGGACTGACAGAGAAGAAAGACTCCCAGGGTTTTAGTTTTTGGCCAGTCACTCTTTCTCAAGATAGCAGGCTGAACATAACTATAAGCAGAGCCTACTTTTGGCCTGAGCTTAGGGCCAAACAACACGTAACTTCAGTCATGTAGTTCTGCCCTTTAATGTGCAGGGTCTTTCGATACAAAACAAAAGTATGCTCCCCTCCATCTTAATCGGGGCCCTGGTATGGGAAGATAGTAGGCTTTAAGGTAGGCTTGTGCCCTGTCACAGTACTGATCTGGGTGAGGTGCACCTGCAGTTTTGCATTTCTTAAAAAACGGGGTGTAATTCATGTTTCGTGTGTGTTCGTACCTTGCAAGATGTTCTTGCTGCAACTGTGTTTAGCTGCCTCTCTGTTAGAATTACAACAGCTCATGAAAACTCTGACTCTTCTGGATGGTATTTGATGTTGGCTTTAGAGTTTGGCTTTGGGCTTTTCCCTTCTTTCCTTTCCAGGTTTTCAGGTAGACTTGAGACTAATAAAGAAACAACTATTAGCATCACTACATAAAACTGTGTATTCTTATACCAGGCTAAAGTGCTTGGTAGGAATTCCTAAATATTTTTTTCCAGACAATGTTTTATTTCCTCCCAAAATCTACTTCAGACCTCTCATTTCTGAAACATTTGTATGGAACTGCAGAGTCTGCTAAGTGCTTCAGCTGTTAATTCAGGCCCAGTTCGGATATTACCTTGGTCTGGCCTCAGGCTAAGCAGTGTTTTGTATTCCTTCATAAGGACTACCCAGCTCATTTCTCTCTGAATCTTTAATAAAAAGGGTAGTACAATGGGACAGAACACCTAGCAGAATCCAAAAGAACAGATACTTTAATGTAAAAAAGGGGCCTTGAAATTTGAATATGTATAAGCAGTGGGAGTATAATCAAAATAATGCCTCCTGAGGCATCTGGTTATTGCCCTTGTAATAATACCATTCACGATACATACTGACGCACCAAGGAGCAGTGTGCCAGACAAAAGGAAAGGCAAAATGAAATCTCAAAAAAAATAAAGAAAGGCGCCTGCTGCCAGAACAATTGAGCAGAGACCACACAACTAAACACATATTACAGAGTTCTCACAAGACCAGTCGCACATTTAATTCACTCTGGGAGAATGACAAGCAGTTGCTCTTCATGTAGCCAGCCACCTAAAACAAAGCAAGGGGAAAAGAGAATCAAACAACATGGCTGTTAAGCTCCTGTCTTTCTATACACTCATTGTACAGATGTTAGCTTTAGGTGTTTGGCATATAGGACATGTTGATAGCCAAGCTGAGGAATATAGCTGCATTTGGATGTTTTGTACACAAAGAGACTGTACAGAAGGTACAGTAAAAACACATTTTGCAGAGAGGGGCTTCCTCCTGCAACCTTACTTCCCTCATGTGCATTCAGCCATGTGAATAGTTGAAGCATATAAAGCCCATAAGTTACTGTTACTTACTGTTATACAGTCAGCCTTCGACTTTTGCGGGTTTCACTTTTGCAGATTTGATTATTCATGGATTATTTGCTGTCACTTTTGCTGCCTCCCTATGCCATTTTTAATATGGACTGCAAGCCTCATGAGACCAAGAAATTGCCAACAAGGCTTGTTAAGTCCCTCTTAAAATTGATATAGGACAGCAATGGAGGTGGCACTAAGCCCCACCAGTCACCCACTTCTGCCTTGTGAAGAAACCCTGATGCCTCAAAGGAATCCATGGTGGGTTAAATATGGTAATCATACTTTTTTTGGTGTTAAATATAGTTTGGGAGGGCCTAGAGTTTTTGACAGCTTTTTCACTTTCACAGGGGTCCTGTGTCCCTAACACTAGCGAATGTGGAGGGATTACTATAATTACATTTATTGAGAAGGAAGTATTCATTTTCCCTTTTTCAAAAGTCATGCTTAACAGAGTTATTCTTACTATTACCTAAAATAGTTACTTTTTTTAAAAAAAAATCTGAATGCTATGAGTTGCTGTCCTGTGGTTTAAAACATGTTCTCCTCCTGTCTGTCTTGTCCATGCCTCAGCACCCCAGACAGAGCACAAACCTAATAGAAACCAGCACTTGCAGCATGAAATATTCCTCCTGTACCATTCAGTGAGCCCACACCATGTAATTGTAAAAGTGATATTTCAAAGTTGCAGTTCCACTGCAGAAGAAGTCACATTATTTTTTGCTGAATACAATTGTTAACATAAATTATGTCACCTTTATGGGTAAAAGGCATTAATGTCAAATGCCTAGTTATAACTAGTTGCTTCTAAGATGTGGTTAAGGGTCTTTCTGCACTACACTGTTATAATGCTATTATTCCATTTTCAACATCTTGTGGAATTCTGGGGTTTGTAGTTCACTGAGGCTAAAGTGCTGTCTGGCTGAGAATTCTAAATGCCCCTCGTTAAACTGCAAACTCCAGGATTCCATAGGATGTTGAAAGTGGAATAATAGCACTATAACAGTGTAGTGTGGAAATGCCCTAAGACTTGTACTAAGGGTTGTACTAAAGTTCTTCTGGAAATTTAAAGAAACAAGAGTACTTTTCACTCAGTGTATACCAAAGAAACATATTTTGGATCCTCTAGAACATTAGATCAAACCAGTTGTAGGGCTCCCACATTTAGATTCTTCCAGATTTGTGAAATGTCCAACTCTTACAAGCAGGCATGGTTATAAATCCGTCTAATGTTATGGGGTTTCTTTGTCTCAGGAGTGATCTGTGAGGACACACCTGTGAATAAAAACTTTAACATAGGAAGTGGCCTTAAGTAATTCAGTAGCTGGAATCCAAAGATAGCTTTATGGTAAATTCTACTTCTGTAGGTTAAAACCTTGAAAAACAACCTGTCCTATACATTCCGAAGTTCATAGCACTGTTATTTATCAAATGAACTACAAGCATGTCAAAAGAAATTTCTTTGACGAATAAGATGTGGTAGTTTGGTTGCAAACTAAGGAAATTGTTCAGCAATATCATGCTCCAAGAGCTAGGATTTTCTCTCTTTCCCCTTGTTTTAAATTATGGCTTTGCCCACATCGGCTTCTGTCTGCGTAACATGTCCCACAACACAAGCAGCTGTGGTAATCATCAGGACTCTATCTGTCTCTGAATATAGAATCATAGAATCATAGAAATGTAGAGTTGGAAGAGACCACACGGGCCATCCAGTCCAACCCCCTGCCATGCAGGAACACCCTCAAAGCACTCCCGACAGATGGCCATCCAGCCTCTGCTTAAAAACCTCCAAAGAAGGAGATTCCACCACACTCCGAGGCAGCATATTCCACTGCCGGACAGCCCTGACTGTCAGGAAGTTCTTCCTGAGGTTCAGGTGGAATCTCCTTTCCTGCAGCTTGAATCCATTGCTCCTTGTTCTGGTCTGTGGAGCGGCAGAAAACAAGCCCTCTCCTTCCTCTACATGGCATCCCTTCAAATATTTAAACATGGCTATCATGTCCCCTCTTAACCTTCTCTTCTGCAGACTAAACATACCCAGCTGTCTAAGTCTATCCTCATAGGGCATGGCTTCCAGGCCTCTCACCATTTTGGTTTGCCCTCCTCTGGACATGCTCCAGCCTGACCATGTCCTTCTTGAATTGGGGTGCCCAGAACTGGACACAGTATTCAAGATGAGGTCTAACCAAAGCAGAATATGTTATTAAAGAGTTTTACTGCAGTATACCTCAAGGATACAAGGCCTCATATCCTGCATTTTGCTGCATTTTAGAGGAACCTGGCCCACGAACTTGGCATCCAGACTTGTCAGTTGCAGTTGAATATTTGCGATTTGGGCTGTAATCCTGTACGCATTAACCTGGGAGCACAACTTGAAAAGTTAGTTTTAAGAATAATGGCCGTATGTACTAACATTCTGAAGCCATCTAGAACTAAGCCGTGGGTCTTGGTACATTTTCCTACCATAGCTCAGTTACAGATGGGTTCACATTTCAGTATATTCATTCCTCTTAAAAGTAACTTTCTAAACTCTATTTGAAGGTAAGCCCCACTGAATTTAGTATCTTATACTTCCAAGTACCCATGCACAACACCGTAGAGTGAGTCTCTTTTTTTCTCTGTGCGTACGGTAAATGCACAAAGACAAATATAGAAATGAGAGCAACGAAGAACAGGGAACAAAGGAAATAAATTGCTGTGGCCTAGACAGACCCTAATACGCCAGTCTTCCAAAAAAAGCAACTTTGGTATGAAATTAATTCTAAGAAACTTGAATGCACCACTGTTTCCCCCCTGTGAAAGTCTATTCTGTTCACACAGGCTTTTAAAGGAATGACTGACTTTTTAAATTCCACAGCTGCTGCTTTGTTTTCCTTTGATTACTGGCTTAAAAATGGTGCTATAAATAAAATGAAAATAAACAATCACTCATCTCAAACAGAAATGAGTTAAAGGTGGCATCTTATGTCAGTAATCAGTATTGTTAACACAGAAAAGGAAAGGTCAGAATCCAACTAGATATCTACATGGACAGAAGGCAGATCCTCCATCCACTCTCCCCTGTCCGTATCTTGATTTGCTTGAAGGGGGTGGCTGGGAAACCCTTTGGAGCAAACTTTCTAGTGGTGTGGAGAGCTGGAGTGGGGAAAGGAGAGAAGAATGTCTTGTTGCAAGTGCAAGAGAAGGAGGCAATTACCTCTTACTCCATCTTCTAACAGAATTTCTTTGGTTAGCTTAAGTAACAAGTTGGATCTTGGCTATAAGAGTCACAATTTGCACACACTGATATACTAGTGGCATACTCTAAAGAGTCTGGGAGTACTCTGGGACCTTGCAGTCCTGTTCCTAGATTTTGATCTTCTACAACCTGTCACAAGGGAAGGTGCCCATTTCTGCACTAGACTGTTATAGTGCTCTTATTCCACTTTCAACATCCTATGGAATCCTGGGGTTTGCGGTTTAGCGAGGGGCATTTAGGATTCTCAGCCAGAGAACTCTTTGGCCTCAGTAAACTACAAACCCCAGAATTCCACAAGATGTTGAAAGTGGAATAAGAGCACTATGACAGTGCAGTGCAGAAAGGCCCACTGTCATGAACATTTAACTCATTTCCTCTTGGTGTCGGCCTTCTTTTGACATGTGTTTGGAAACTTCAGAATGTGACAAAATCTAAAATCTGGCCAACCAAGATGCCGAAAATACATCTTGTAAGCTTTTGAGGTTTCACTGGCCTTTTCATCAGGCAAAAGTGTTAAAAATCATACAGGAGAAGAAAGATGACAGTGTTAGAGCCACAGGCGTATATTTTGTCTCAGATGCTACTCTGCTGTCATTTGAGATGTTATTGAGGGATCTCGATGCAAGAAGAGGTCATTCCTCTTCTTGCCCATGTGAGGAGTAGGGAACAAGAGGCAATAAAAGACAGGTAATAAAATTTCAACTCTATTAGCAACAGAAAAGTAACTTCCAGCTGTCCTGGGCCTGTGTGAAACTAACTGCCCCTCTCTTAGTCAGATAACATGGAATTTCTCAAGGAATCCTCAAAGAATTTTGTTGTATTTTGTTGTATGGCCAACACAGCTCCTGAATTTGTTTCCTGGAAACTTCAGGTGGTCCAAAGAACTGCAGCCAGATTGTTAGCCAGGCCCAGCTACAGAGAGCACAACTCTCTTGTAATAGCTCTATAGGCTTCCAGTTTGTTTGCAGGCACAATTCAAAGTGCTGGTTATGACCTATACATGCACTCCCGTTTTTTGATGCCTCACTTTTTGATGACGCACCCTTTTAACTACATAGACATGCCCTGTTCTTTTAACGTAGGGTCTGCTCTTTTGACCACACATACTAATTGAAAAGGATTGAAAGAATGGACCTGCATCGAAGGAATGGTACACATCTATAATTTAGCATAGTCAAAAGAGGAGAAGAGGAGGCTGTGGAGCTGTGATTCAAAACAAGCTCTACGCAGGATTTTCTACTTGGACGCAAACTGGTATCCTTTCCCCAGAAAGCCTGGGTGGCCTTGGACAAGTCACAATCTGAGCCTCAGAGGAAGGTGATGGCAAAGCCCCTCTGAACAAATGTTGCCAAGAAAATCCCATGATACAGTCGCCTTGGCATCACCATAAGTCAGAAATGACTTATGACTTGAAGGCACACAACAACTTAGAATATAGAATTAGAATATAGGGCAAGGAGACATTCAATTTCTAATACTCTAAGGCCATTTCTGCACCAGAAGCCATTAGTGCATTATACTGTTATAATGGCGGCATTACCATTCATGTGATGCTGTCGAGTTAATGACCCTCTTTTCCACACCCTACCCCCTTAAGCAGACAGGTAGTGGTGTTTCCACCACTGTTCCTTCTGCATTACAACATCCTTGGCCACTCCCATGTCCCGCCTTCACCCTACCCCACTGCCCCTGATTGGATGATGATTTTTGTTTGTTTTTGAAGCTGTACGAACACAGCTTCCAAAAACAAACAGTACACTATTGCTCTTTTGCCCTATACTGTTTAAAAATGTATTTAAAAAATAAAAAGTTTTGACTGAAAGGAGACATTTAAAATAAACAGGAAACGGGGATAGGAAGTTATCATGCCATGGGAGTCACTGAGGGAGGGACAAGCCAGGCATGCCCACAGCCTGCCCACTGCTGGATCCACCATAACAAGAAGCACTATGAAGCACTATAACAGTACCGCACTACTCTCATACCTATTGACTTCTTTCATCTTCACCACTGGTTGCAGTACAAATCTCTTCCTTTTTCATCCTGCTTTCTGAATATAATTTCTCATAATCTTTATAGCAATTCACTTACTCTAATCTGTTCATTTTACTTATAATACCATCCCTCTTTTATCATAAAACGTTCTTAAACATCTGTTATACTTCACTCCTTGCTACTTAACAATTATCTTGTCTCCTTCATCTAAATTATAAATTGTAGAGAAAATATCGCATCTCAATGATATTAATCATGCAGTCCTATCATTGCGTAGTCTCCCCAATTCTCTTCCCATAAAGGATTTAAAATTTCCCATTCTTTCCTAAAGGTACTATTACTTTTGTTTTCTAACATTAATGTCAGCTTATCCATTTCTGCCAATTCGTATAATTTAGTTATCCAATCTTCTAGCAATGGGTATATTCACGTTTTTCCAATTTTTCACAAATGTAATTCTCGCAGCATATGTCATATAACATAGAACTCTCAGATATTTCTTTCTTACAGTCGTATCTATCCTATCAAACATGTTTAATAAGTATATTTCTGGTAGCATTGGAAACTTGATTTTTAAATATTTCGTTATTTGTTCGTGTATTTGTGCCCAGTAAGTTTTTGCCTTACATCTCCACCAACTACGATAAAATGAACCAATTTTATGACATTTCCAACATTTGGCCGCTTTCTTAATCTTCTTCATCTTAGCAATTTGTACCGGCGTTAAATACCATCTATAATATATTTTGAAAAAGTTTTCTTTCAAATTATAGCTTCTTGTGAATTCTTGATTTATTCTCCAGGCATTCTCCCATTGTTTTAAAGTTATTGGGTGCCCTAAATCTTGGGCCCATTTTATCATATTGTCTTTTATTATCTCCTTTTCCAATTCTAAATTTAATAACAATCTATAAATTTTACTTAGGGGATGTTTTACTCCTGCTTTCATCAGTTTATCCAGCTCAGTTTCTTCCAGTGATAATCCCCTTATTTTGTTATCTATCTTATACTTTTCCACTAACTGTCTATATAAAAGCCAGTGCGATTTATATCCCTCTGTAATTAGTTCTTCTCTGTTTTTTAATTTTATGGTAGTTCCTTCTTTTTTTAATATATCTTTATATGTCATCCATTCTTTCATTTGTACCTTTTCCAATTGATAAAAAGCTTCATGTGGTGAAACCCAACAAGGTAACTTTGAATATAGTTTGTTTCTGACTTTAAGCCAAATTTTTAAGATTGCCTTCCTGATATAATGGCCCATGAATTCTCTATTATTCTTATGTTTGTCATACCAAAAGTATGCGTGCCATCCGTAATATAGATTAAACTCCTCTAAGTTCAATAATTTTGAATTTTCCAAGGTAATCCATTCTTTTAGCCATATTAATGCTGAGGCTTCATAATAAAGCTTTAAATCTGGTAAATTTAACCCTCCTTTCTCTTTGATTTCTTTTAAATATTTTATTTTAATTCTTGGTTTCCTCCCATTCCAAATAAATCTGCTTAATTCCTTATCCCAATTCTTAAATGGTTTCTCGTTATATATTACTGGTAGGTTCTGAAAGAGAAACATCATTTTTGGTGAGACATTCATTTTAATTGCAGAAATTCTACCTAGCAAGGAGAGTTGTAACTTATCCCATTTTCTCATTTCTTTTGTTATCTCATTCCATGTTTTTTTATAATTATTATCAAACAGTTCTGAGTTGTTTTTAGTTATTGTTATCCCTAAGTATCTTACTTTTTTAGTTGCTTTGAAACCTGAGATTCTTATTAGTTCATTCTCTTGTTGTGGTATAATATTTTTAGTCATCATCAATGATTTCTCCTTATTTATTTTGAATCCGGCTACTTCTCCAAATTGCCTCAATGATTCCGTGACTGTTTGGATACTGTTTAGGGGTTCTTCTAATATTATTACCAAATCGTCCGCATACGCTTGTATTTTAAATTCCTGTTCCTTTATTCTAATACCTCTTATTGTATTCTCATTCCTTATATTGTTATTCAAAACTTCCAAACATATTATAAAAAGTAGAGGTGAAAGTGGGCATCCTTGTCGTGTTCCCCTGTGTATCTCAAATTGTTTTGTTTTCTCCCCACTTATAATTAAACACGCCTTTTGATCGTTATAAATTGCTTTTATCCATTCTGTAAATCTTTTTCCCATTCCCATCCTATACATTGTTGCAAACATAAAAGGCCAACTTACGTTATCGAACGCTTTTTCCGCGTCTAGAAATATTTATGCTATCTTTTTCTGATTGTGTTTCTGATAATATTCTATTGTATCTAAAATTATTCTTATATTATTTTTCAAATTTCTTCCCGGAAGATGTTAGAAGAAGTATGATGTATGAAGAAGATGGGTTAGTATGAGAGTGAGTATGTATGTATATAAGTACGAACTGTTTAATTGTTGTTGTTGTGGATGTTGTTGTATTGTCTATTGTTTATTGTTTATTTTCAACTGTTAAATATTTTGACATGTGTATTCAGATGTACTGAAACCGAAATACAGACACTGATGATTAGTATAAAATTATAAGGTAAAATAATTAATTTTTTAATTAATTAATTAATTCTATGTACTGTTAGATACTTCCGTTAGTAGATAAGAGAAGTAATTGAGAGAATAGATATTATTAGATATTAGGTACACAGATAATAGATATATGTCAGATATCTACTTAAGGGAGGGAATTATGGGTTTTATATTAGTATATTTTGTATTTTGGGGTTTGTATCAGCATGTGCAAAGAATTTATTGTATAACTGTACATTTGTTTTGATTACTGTTGTCGCTTATATTTGTCTATTAGTGTTGTGTTATATGTGTTGTTGTTCTAAATCGGAACTTAATAAAATTATTTTTAATTTAAAAAAAAAACAGTACCACACTACAATGGCTGACGGCATTGAAGCACTATAGGAGGATCTTAATGGATTTTTGCTGGAAATAGAACATGAACGCTTGGGGATGGGATAGCAGCTGGATAGTGAGAATGTCATGCAGAAGCATGGCTCCTGGACCATTAATAACCCACTGCTATAGCTTTATAGCGACGTTGTGCAGAAATGGCCTGTCAAATTTCACTTCACTGAACTACCTACTGCTGCATCCCTGATGAAAGGGATACAGAGGCAGGCTTGTTTGTGCACCCAAACTGCTCCCTCATTTACAAATAAGAGAGCAGTTTCAATGCCCCCCTCCATACTGCTGTGTCCCTGACAAAAGAGACACAGAAACAGACATGCTCAAACTATGACTTTGGAGACCAGGATTTGAATCTCCATTTGGCCATGGAAACACACTGGGTGCCCTGAGGCAAGTCACATTCTCTCAGCCTCAGAGAAAGGCAAAGGCAACAAATCTTGCCAAGCAAACCCCCATGATAGGTTCTCCTTAGGATTGCTGTAAGTCAGTTTTCCAATTAGAGAGACATGATGGCTAGGAAGAACCTCCCTCTGTCAGCTACACTTTATTGCTGCATGCCTTCAAGTCAGTTCTGACTTTTGGCAACCCTAAAGTGAATCTATTACAGGGCTTTGGGGCAAGATGTGTTCAGAGGGGCCTTTGCCTTCCTCTGAGGCTGAGAGAATGTGACCTGCTCAAGATCACCTAGTGTCTGAGCGGGGATTTGAATCCTGGTCTCTGGAAGCCTTTAACAAATAAATCAATACTGGAATATTTAAATGAGTTCAGTCTTGGGGGGGCCCTGTCACAAAATTATATTTTCAGGGTCACCAGTAAAGAAAAGGTTAGAACCACTGCTGTATCAGAAGAAAAACTCTTTAACAGATGAAATGTGAGATGTATGATGCCTTACATTGTGGAAGATGAGGTTCCTTACCACTGATACGTATAAGTAACATGTTCATGTACTATAAGTGCCATGTGTCTAATATGAAATGTTCCTTATAAAAAGCAATGTGCTAGATCATGTACTGGGTATGAAAGATAATGTACCTAGACAGGAAATGTATCTATGATATGATGAACATCCCCATGGAGTGCATAACTGCGTAAGTTAATTGCTTTACATAATAAATATATAAAAGAATTATAAAGGTGCATGTTTCTTCTCCTGTAATATAATTTTCCTGAAAGTCCAAAGCTTAAGACACCCATAATGGGAATGCCAGCATCCATCTGACTGCTAGGCAATACCGTTCTTCACAGCCTTGAGAAGCCAGGTGACCAAAATGATGAACCTTAAGGAATTCTAACTAGATACACATCTGTTTCAATGGTCTCATGATTCCCATCCTGATGCACTGTGTACACTGTGCTGTGGCTATGTCATTTCTATAGGTCTGAGTCTATCTTTCTAGAGTTCCTTGGCAAAAGGCTTCCTGTTGTAGCCTACTGGTGCCCATAACAATCTGTTGGGGGCAGCAATAGTGTTTCAATAGTGGATATTCTGAACAGCTAAATTCAGGATATTTTGGATAAGTGAAAAGATGGCTTCTTGATCCTCCCTGCTGGCTACTGCTTTAGTTTCTCATGGTGATCCTGAGTGATTGTGCCTTTGGAGTTAATGTGGAGAAATTAAAATGGAAATTCCTAGACCTCAACCAGAGGCCAGCTGGCACTTGAGATGCAGTGAAATGCAGACCTGGCATTATTTGGTGGGCCTGGCTGGGGCTGAGGATGAGGATCTGATAGCAATCTGGAGTGGAGGTCAATTCAAGGTGTAACCTTCAAGGCACTTAATGGCCTGGGACATAAATACTGCATTTGCTTCTGCCATTTAAGATTTGCTTTGTGTGCTCTACTCCCTGTTCCATCACTTTGTGAGTGCAAGTTGATTTGACAGGGGAAGATCTTTTGGTGATGGCCTAAGGGCTGGGGAAGAGCTTTGTGAAGGCTCTAGAAATGTTTTGTTCCAGTTGGCTTTTAGAACGGGCTATTTGACTGCCTTTTCTGTTGAAGTGTATACATAATTCATGCTGTTTGGGATGTTTTATGTATTTAATATTTGTTTGAAGTATGGATAATAGACGTTTTATAAATAAGTGAGCTGTTATGATCTTAAGTATGGTTGCAAGATGTCTTAAGATGTGGTGGCATATGAATATTTTATATAGAATAAAGAGGTGATTGGGGACTTCCTTACTCACTTAATTGCTGGGAGTATCTCCTTATGTCCATCCCAGTGAAAATGTAATGTACCAAAGACTCATATTCTAAAGACTAAATGTGTCTTTCCATCAAGAATCAAAAGTCTACATGAAAAATATACTCAAAGTTAAAGATACCTTAGAGTAGCATGGAAGAAATCTTTCATGGACACAGAATGGAGTTATATCCACAGGATGTTGTTCATCTGCAGCCTGAGAAATGTTCATATGGAAAATGGAGAATTAAATAGACCAGAAAATATAAAAATTAGGCCAGAAATAAAACATTCAAAATAGTTATTCCACAGTTCCCTCTGCCTTCTTTCTGCTTTTTCCATTAAACCCCACTAAAACAATATTAAAAACACTGACATAATCCTGTATGGCATAGAATAGTCCAGTCGTTTCATATGCAGAATAGCATGTGAAAGTAGACTTACCCCAGCTTTATTATTCAGTACCCCCCCCCCCGACTTACCATTGCATTCCTGCAGCCCTCCCACTGCCATTCAGTGCTGCTGGAAATGTGTGTGTGGTGGGGTGAGAATCAGAGATTTGTCTGGCTGTGTTCCTGTAGCCAAATATGAAATGATTACAACATCCTCTTAGGTCTGCTGGGATCCTCCAGAGGTCTCAATGGATGACGTAATCATTTCACCTCTGGCTATGGGGGCACAGCCAGATGCTTCTCGGATCTTTCCCATTCTCCACCAGCCATGGAAGGATGGGGAGTGTGTGTGTGTGGCAGCTCAACCTTAAGTCCCAGAAGGGCTTTGGCTGTTGTGCAAAGAGGAGAATACCAGAGTCCACAATGATGACCGAAAAAACAAAACAAAACCAAGAACATATACACACACTTGCATATGTTACTAACAGGATGCCAGCCACTATATTTTTTAATATTGTGATGCATTTACACAGTTTAAATCAAATATGTTGGTGTATGATTTAATGTGACTCCTAAAAATGAATAGCATTTATATGAATTTTACAAGTATGCACATTAATTTAGGATGTAACTTTATAATCCAGTACCTAGGAGTATTTCTCACTGAGCTCAATGGAACTTTCTTATTCATAGAATCCTTGCACATTTTGTAATTTTAAATGTATATGCTAAGTTGCGCGTAAAGCAAATGGACAGAATGGTGGCTGCACATTTTGTTGTATCTTGAGTTCAGTAAAAAGGGGAATATAATCAAGCCCATGGCTATCAAAGCCATACCAAAACTCAGATCATATTCCTGAAAACCACCACCAGGTTTCTGTTACTGTATTATTTCTATAGTTCCCAGTCTTGTAAAATTTTCTGAAGTAGCATCATTGGATCAGAACAAGCAGCATTCATGCACATCTCCCCTAGGGAGGCTCTTCTTCAGAAAAGAGCCTAGTGTCAACCAAAATTTCAATAGAAGTGGTCTTAGAAATTTCTCTAAACTGGATATGCTCATCCATGTCTCTGTGTGCTAGCTGGAGGTGCATCTGTCTGTACATTAATGTAGATAAATAACCTGAGAATCCAGGGGAATAAATATCCCTTTGCCCTCTTCTCTCCACTCATACAGTAGGTGTATGGGCCTTCAAGTCGCCTGTCAATTTATGGTGATCCCATGAATTTCATAGGGTTTTCTTAGGTAAGGAATACTTGGAGATGATTTTTCCAGTTCTTTCTGCTGAGATATAGTCCACAGCACCTAGTATTTGTTGAAGGTCTCCCATCCAAGTACTAACCAGGGCTGACCCTGCTTAGCTTCCATGATCAGACAGGATCTGGTGCCTTTAGGATATAAATTACTTCCAAGAGTTTCACGCAGGGTCAGCTTGTTTGGTGGGAAGAGAACTTTGACAATTCAAAGGATAGCTCACATTCTGGTCTGCTATATGAAAGTCAAAGTTTGTCCATGAGTTTGTCTGTTTGTCTGCATCGGGCAAGTGAAGACCTCATATGATTGGCTGGCTGTGAAGATTCTATGGAATCCTGGGGTTGGCAGTTTAGGGAGGGGCCGTTAGAGTTCTCAGCCCAGAGCTCTTGGGCCTCAGGACGGTTGCTATGGAGATGAGGCCTACCATCAGTAAGGATGCCAGAAAACTTTTGGGAGGCATATGTGAGAAAAATTAAAGCGACATACACAAAATAGTTACAAAGTCTTCTCACCTCACACAGTGGATTGTATGGGTTCCATATGTGAGGAATCTTAAAGTTGAAATTCAAAACAAAAAATGCTTCCAGAAAAACGTAAAGCCATTGCATAAATTCAACAGAAAGCAAAAAAAATAAAAATAAAATAAAATAAAATAAAATGCCAGTACATCAGTGTGACCAGAGAACACAGATTGGATTGGAGACTATGGGGAAAAGTTACAGTTACTGGAATAGGCTGGTTGTTATGGAGATAAGGCCTAGCAGCAAGGAGGAGGACAGTGTATTCCCCGCAGGAACCCAACCTCTGTATGTTAACAACTCTGAATGCATATTGGACTGGGGAATACGGGGAAAAGTTAGAGGTACTAGAATAGGCCAGTTACTATGAAGATGAGGCCTAGCAGCAAGGAGGAGAACAGTATATTCCCTCAGGAACCCAAACTGTATATATAAATAATTCTGAATACAGATTGCATTGGGAAATATGGGAAAAAGTTACAGGTACTGGAAAAGACAGTTGGGTGAGTTCTCAAGAGGAAAATAAAATCCCGGGCAATGCCAGGTAAATTACGCTAGTATATATTTCCCTTAGCCTGTCTGTCCCTAAATCCTTCTGCCATGGATAATTATTGTCCAGCTTCTAACGCTCCTTTTGAGGGCAAGGTGCTCAAGCAAATCGTGGTGATGCAGCTGCAGTCATGTTAGATGGCACGGATTCTTAAAAGTTGTTCAAGTTAGAATCTCACCCAGTGTTGGAGACTGAAACGGTCTTGGTCACCAGTAGATGATAGGAATCGGTGGAGAACTGAGGTCAGATTCTTCAGATGTTGTTGTACTGCGCTTCCCGTTATCTCTTGAGTATTGGCTGCAGCGGGTACGACAGAAGGAGTCGGAGAACAGCAGCCTCTCGTGGGCCACAGGTTCCCTGCAACAGGGGAAATGCAAACCTCTTGGGTCCTCTGGTCTTCTCTGTGGCCACTGATACCATCACTCACGGTCTCCTTCTGGGCTGGTCTGAGACGGACTTCCCAAGTTCTGTTCTCTTGGTTTGAGACTGGTTGCCACTTTCCAATTTCACTCATGCCTGGAGAAGAAAAATTCAGAAAGGACGTTAATCAGCTTCTTAACCTTTGTTTATCCTGCTGGATTGTACTTTGTTTTGTATTGATATTTTTAAAATAAGCGCGTGCCACTTTGTCGATTTGAGAAGTTGTTACTGTTGTTGAGTTTAGGACTTCACCACATGATAGGGGAGAGTTTGTTCAGCTTTTATATCTGCTGAAAACCTATCTGTTCATCAGTGGAGGCAAAAACGAGGCTATTTCCCCCAAATAAGAGTTCTGTCCCCCCGCAATATGAAATTTTCCTTCAGTCTACAAATTTCTATTGTTGCAAAGCATGACACATGGAAAATTGTCCACGCTAGAGCTTTTCCATTTGCTATGTTTGCATGCCCCTGTCCCCTCCCTTTTTTTTTTTTTTTTTTTTTTGGATTCCTAAACCGTATTTCTAAATTCTCAACTGAAGTGTTAAGTTATTGCAATGATGAAAATTTGGGGAATAAAGGAAATATTACCTGGGACGGCAGAATTCTTAGCAGGGGGCGGGCGGGCGGGTGGGTGGGTGGGACAATGTCCTCATTCTGCCCTTCCCTTCCTTAGCTCAACCGCTGCTCTTCACCCAGGCTATCTCCCTCTGGTAATAATGATGGGATTTGTTTTTATTATTTCTATTCATTTTTGAAACTGTTTGGTGCTATTTTTATATTTTTATTGGATATGTATTTTAAAGTAAACAGCTTCAAGAGTAAGAGGTAAAGAAACGCTATGAATAAACATGCAAACTCTGCAAGGCTGAGGCAATGTTTTTGTTTTTGAAAGGCTGTCAGTGGCCTAAATCCAACTTCTAATTCCAGGAAACCTGACAGAGCAACGCATATGTAAATTCTATGGACCTGATGAGTCTGGCCTCGTGGGAGCTAGATTCGGGCTAATCTGGTGCATCCTGCTGTAAACCATCAAAGTGCTAGGACGGCAAGCATTAGGGGCTTCGGTGGCATCATATAAAGTGACAAACGGGTGCAGACTGAGGAGAAATTTCAGTTTTCTAACACATTATCGTAACTCACAGAAGGAGCCATGTGCATCTTCCGCAAAAGCATACGTGTGGGCTCCAGCACCCATTCCTATGCCTCTCCCCCAGATGTTCGTCGTCCAGATTTGTTAGGCTATCACAGATCCTGTTCGCTATAGGGTAGACTGGAAGACCGTTCCAGTGGCAATGAATCATACATCTTACTTCAGTTATGAGTCTAAAGATTTCAGATAATACATGGAGAAGACCATCACATCAGTACTTTTACTTCTCAGTATAATTAAGAGGCCAAAAAGGTGCACAGGTGTGTCACGTGGCCTTCCGGCTCTTTGCATACAGTAACCACTGAGATATTCCATATTGTGTGGAAGTGCTCCTCAGGTTGCCGTTATCCTAAGGTGGGGGTATCCTATCAAGGAAGGCGCAGGAAACAATTTTTGCCACTGCGGCTACCTTGTCGGTTAGATGTGTCTGAAAACAAAACTCGAAGTCACTTATGTTTTATGTTTTCAATCATTTTGGGATAGTAGCAGCGGAGTTTCAAGCTCTGCCTCCAGGAGCTTGTTTTGTGGGTGATTTCTGCTGTTCCTTTTTGAGTATGCAGAGCTTTGGGGATCAGGGATGAGGCAGGCAGACTGAAGCCACAAAATACCCCTTGCAACTGCATGTGGCTTGTGGACTGCAGTTTCTTAAACCCTGCTGTACAGAATGCTGTTTCAGCACATTGTGATGCTGAATACTTGGCACTATCCAAAGGGAGAGTATACTAGGGAAGCATTTGACTTCAGTGTTAGATACATACGCTTGAATGTTCAGATTTGGTGCATGTATCCCATTCTATATCAAATCAAATTCTGAAACACAGTGTAAAATCACTTAGAAGATATTTTTTGTATCTGATTTTTTTTTAGCTTAATTGTATTCTCTTATGCTGGCTCAGTACTGATCATTTTATCTTCCCATATTTTGAGGATATACAAGATATACTTTTTGATAAGCTGTCTGATTCTTAAGCCAAGCCATACTGGTTCAGACCAAGGGGCTCTCCTAGTCCAACATTCTGTTCACATGGTGGTCAAGCAGTTTCCTATGGGAAGCCCTGCAGCAGGACATAAGTGCATGTTTACTCTCCTGCTTGTGTTCTCCAGCAACTGATCTACAGAAGCGTTCTGCTTCTGATACTGGTGATAGCCATTCTAACCTATACTCATCACAGAATCACAGAGTAGGAAAGGATCCCAAGGGCCATCTAGCCCAACCCTCTGCAATCACAGTAAGCCACTGCTTAAACAATCCATCAGTGATGGATATCCAGCTTCTGGAAGAGCCCTGGTGGCGCAGTGGTGGAAGAGCCCTGGTAGCACAGTGGTTAGGTGCTGGTACGGCAGCCACAACATTGTGAGTTCGATCCTGCAGGGCTCCAGATTGACTCAGCCTTCCATCCTTCCGTAGGTTGGTAAAATGAATACCCAGCTTGTTGAGGGCAATTAGCTAAAACACATTGTAAACCATTTAGGGAGTGCTTTGCACTGATAAGCAGTGTAGAAATGTAACTGCTATTGCTATTGCTACTGCTGTTCCAGAAAAGAAGACCTTCTGAGGCAATCTATTCCACTGTAAAGCAGCTCTTACTGCCACAATGTTCCTCTTCTCCATGGATTTATCTACCTCTTTTTAAAGCCATCCAATGTACTCATTGATTTGAATTTGGCTTCTGACCAGATAATAATAAGGACAACAGTTTTCATATGTTCATAACCACCAGAAATAATAATCTTAATACTAAGCAATCTTTATATTCTCTTATGAGTTCTAATGCTGAGTAGACAGTTCTTTGAGAATGATTACACTATCTGTAATAGCTGGCACTAGTAAGCAAATCTTGTGCCTTCTTAGTTATAATGTGCAATAATTGGCCAAGATAGCCAAGGACTAGCTGAGCTAACATTAGGCCAGCTGAAGCTATGCTGAATTCAAGCCTCACCCAGCTTAGGGATGTTGGAAATTACTTAGAATCCACGGGCTGATCTTCGGTGTACCACACATTCTCAGCCCCAAAAAATCCTGTGATATGTTTGCTTTTGGGTCCTCATAAGTCAGAAACAGCAACAAATCCTTGCTACATTTCTTACTACTGACCATTTTGTGCTGGCACTGTAGTCATATTCCTGAACCAGGGGAGTTTCAACCTGGTGTGACTGAGCTTCTCCCTCATAACTTGATGTAACTCAACTCTTTTCTCATTCTCCCTTCTTCCTCTACAGTTGTGCTCTTCTGCAAGCAGATCCTAAAGCAGTTGGCAGGCAAAACTCTTCTGCTGGTTATTGGCAGATCTCTGAGATCAGCCGCCAGATGAGCATTTCTCCTGCCATAATGGGCTTGTACCTGTGGAGCCTGGAACAGGAGGGCAGGAGGGCATAAGCCCTCCTAAGGCTAGGCTGGGGGGGTGGGTTGAGCCTCTCCAAAACAGACATCAAAGATCCAACAGGACCACTGGGTAATCCCTCACCCCCCACCCCCCACCCCAGGACTGCCAACCAGTAATGTCCTAATTGATGGCATTCTTTGCATTCCCTTAATACGGCCAAATATATTTTCCCATTTCCTTGATGTATTAATTTTATGCTTTAAGCAATTTTATAATACTTCACTTATTATTTTGCCATTGTCTTCATTAGACTCACTTTATTAACTGATTTATTTGTTGGCATTATTATTATCATTATTCATTGTATTCTATGTTTTTACTGGTTTGTAAAAACATACATGCACGTATGCAAAATTCAAAATTACCTGCTTGAGGCTGTACCTTAAAAAACACTTCCAGGGTCCCTCATTGTACTTAATCCTAACCTTCTACAGCTGGCACACCTTTGCATTAGGACTGTACCACCAATGCACATAGTGTTTTTTTCCCTCATGCCTACCACATGGAGATCACTCTGCAAGGAAAATTGGCCTTCACTGGTCAGGCATAGGAGACTCTAGCACAAACCATAGTTTACAGGTCACCATTTAAATAACATGATATGCTTGAGTCAGATGGAATTTGTGGGTAAACCAATCCTGACCGCACTACCCTAGAATGTAATAACACCAAGTTATTGCATACATGAGTGTGCCATGTGGTTGTTCAGCTAAACTCAGGTATATCTCTAATGGCACTATGTTTGGGGTTTATTTCAGGGGGCCTTATCCTTGTCTATTCAGTGCTGTCCCTTCTGTACTATAAGCAATCACTACACAAGGGCTGACCATAAAGGGCAAGAGTTGGGTTTTCCTTTAGCATGCCACAGACACAAATCTGCTTGCAGGTGTAGACTGAAGTATGAATGGAGTCTAATGAGATACCAGCTAAAAACAGCACATATAAAGAAGAACATCTCGATTTGGTACAGGTTGTGGTATACAGATACTGGAGCCCATGTCTCACTGTTCTTGTCACACGTTCACAGAAATAAATTTGAAAATCAAAACACAATGGAAAAGTATTATTTTAATAAACGAATGCTCTATGTAAATGAAAACTACGTCTGAATTTTTAAAATGTATGTTATAAAAATGAATGTAGGATGTATTTTACTCAACATGCTTCTTGTCATACAAATCGGGTATGTAACCATCTACAAATAGCAGGCTATTTCCCATGATGGCAAGTGAGACAGTGCCTAATTAAACAGTCACATAGTTGGGAAGAACTACTAGAGATATTATTCAGTTTTATAAAAACAACAACAAAAGCACCTAATCAGAGTTCAATAAAAGAAAAAAAAAATAAAGGTACAAGCTGAAATGTACAAGACTTTTCTACTAAGGAGGAAATTGTAACCTAATGTAGTGCAGCTGTCCTTATTGCATTATTGAATTGCAGTAAGAAGCAGTCTAAATCTAAAGTTATGTTCACAATATTTCACATATGTTAACTTCAGAAGCCCATATATTTGTTGTTGAGATCCAAAGTCTTTCCATAGTTATGGCTAGCTCCCAGTTAGAGATTTCGTATCAAAACTGGCCATCAGATAGGTATATTGAGCATGCCAGCATAATCTGACCTTGCCCTGGCTCTTTCTGTAAGAAAAATTGTTTTGATGATCAATGCATTAACAGCTCACATAATTGTAAAACACAGAATCAAAGCTAAATAGGAGTTTTTTTAAAACAACAACAAACAAACAAACAAACAAAAAGCTAGATACATAGTTATCATTCATCTTTCTAACCGCATCTATTCTCTGACTGAACTATCAGTAGCAGAGGAAAGCTTTTCCAACTTGAAAGCAGATAATCTTTCAAAGGAAGGGATATTTGAACTTAACGAAATATACTTATTTCTTTAGCTGTACAGATTGTTCAATACAAATTTTTACTGCAGTTCAAGTGCTTCAGCATTATGGTATAAACAAACCTGTAACAGAGTGTCATCCTATGCCCAGGAGCTAAATAAAAACCATCAAGAATGCTGGAAAAGAAGCCTGCAACGTATATGGCTATAACCATGATTAACAGACAGCTCAGATTTTTCCTGGGCTCTTGAAGTTAACGGTGCTGAACACGATCCGCATTACCAAGCCACTTGCGCCTCTTTCTGATATGGATCCAAGTTGCCAAGCATGATGAGGAGACCTGGGCATGAAAATCAATGCAGCCAGCCTTTGTAAATTAGGCAAATTAAAAATTGTTTGATGGCATTCTATTGTTGCCATTGTAATCACAGTAATTTTCACTGGTAATGGTGTTGCGTGATGAAGTGGGGCTTTCACAAAATAATTGTGAAAGGTATCGAAAAAATCAGGATGTAGCATCTGGCTGCAAAAAGCTCTTCAGATTCAAATAGGCATTATATTTTATCTTGAAAATTTATTAGAGATTCACATCATGCCATTTTAAGTGGAAAAGGTGAAAGCAGAGTAATTTTGTTCTATGAATTATTCATAATTACTCAGACTGGGTAAGATTGCCATCCAGGCACTGATTTCTCTGACAGTTTCTTCTGCTGAGCCTCCATTACGCTTGTCATTTTTATTTCTTTTATCTACGGTCGCTTTTCTAGTTACTGAATTTGTCCCTTAGGGCTTCCTCTTCGACGAAAAAAAAAAAACTCTGGGTATTTCAAATCAGCAAGAATGCAAAAGATGTGCTCCTTGGCTCAAATCGCAGTTCTCCATGAGCTGTTTTCCCCCCCACCCCCCCATAGCATTTTAAAAACCTATATCCACCACGATGCTTCTTACACTCTTTGATTAGGTGTGTAGGAAAAAAGACAAAGACAAAAAAGAAACAGCAGAAGACAAAAAGAGCATATTGCATTGAAGAAGAGTTCAGTCTTTTTCCCCCCTGAAATAACAACCCAGAAGATAGTGGTGTTTTGTGCTTCTTCCTTTGTTGTCAGTATAACCCGTTCTAGCTGCATAGCATCACGCAGAAAGAAACAACTGTGAAAGCAGGCTGACTTCAGTGCCCTTGTTTCCAACATGACGCAGACGAGGACTACTCTCACGACGGGCTAATCCACACAAATGTACACATGAGACTCAAATTGCTGCTTATGGGAACAAAATGTTTTTTTGGGGGGGAAAAAAGCCACCAGCAGCAGTTGGGTAACAAAAGTAGTGCGTTCACAGGCTGAAACTGAAATAGCTTGCAATCCCAGAAATTCTCCACTTGATGGCTGGTTGTGTCACTGTTAGTTGACTGCTAGCCTGCATCCATCCAAAAGGGCTGATACTGATTTAGGTCAGGGATTTTGCTTGCCTATTTGAGCTTTTGCTCTAACCAGTGTGAGAAGCTGTGGCTACCTATAGAAGCAGGACTGGCATATTACTCTGGGACACTTCAGACAGCTTCAGCAGCAGAGTATCTGAGGAAAAAAGAGAGGGGGAGGAAAGGAAATGTGGGGAGAAAGGCCCCAGACTGTAACAGGTATCACCTCTTTTTGTCCTGCTCCTTGCAGACGCATATCGCCGTGGCAGGAGCACCTGTTCACCTACAAGGCAGAAAACCAATCGCTCTTCGTCTGAGGCAATTTAGGTAAAAGGCTCCGAACAGTGTGTCTGCTTCAGTTCAGAGACGCTGGTAATGTCAGAAGCCAACAGGCACATCCGAGTGGTATGCTGCTCCTCTGATCTCCAAGGAAAGTAAAAGAAAAATATACAGTAAAACAGAGAGTTCTCTCTCTCTCTCTCTCTCTCTCTCTCTCTCTCTCTTTGGTAATAAAAAATAATAAAACCTATGCTGCTCCTTGCCCGGTTCTAGGCGTCTGCTTTGCCGCACTGCGACTAGAAAACTGCAGCTGTGAGAGCTCTGGCACTTGCAATAATGTAGAAGGCAGCAGCTCTGTGACAAAGCAGTCAGCTGACTTCCACTGTTATAATTCAATGTCCTCTCTTAAAAAAAATAAATAAGGCCAGTTTCTAAGGTAGCACCAGAGGGTGACCTGGCATACCAAATCCTAGCCCCCAAAACTAGCAAGCAAGGGACTGGTGTCAGGGTGTTTCCCACTTATCCCTCAACATCACCTTTCTTGTTTTAAGTTATTTGCATGGGGGAGGTTGTTCTATTAACTGGGGCGGGTATACGGGTTCAGGCTGTTTTATAGTGCTACTGTCTTCAGGCATAGCAAAGAGTTCACAATATTTGGCAAGAGAGGAAGCTGTGGTTTGACACTGTAAGCAGGAGGTGAGCAACAGATAGGCAGGCACCAGTTAGCAAATGTTTATTACATGCAGCCAAGAATCTCCTGCAGAGATACCACAGCAATGGGTGTCATAGGAAATTCAGATGAAGAGCACAAGAGGCAAAAGTCAAAGCCTAACTGCAGCCACTTTCATCCCTACGGTGGCATTCAAACTGCAGTCCTTTTGTAGCTGACAAACATTCATTAGACCTCCCAGCTAAAGGGCATGGGACCTGCTAATGTTGCGGATCAGTTTTAAAATTAATACAGTGTGATTACATGGTCAAAAATTAACAGTTTCAAACTTATTTCAGTGTCATGGTACTAAATAATGGATCCCTAGGAATGATAAGTCTATGAGGGGAGCACATTCCCTGTAAAAGTAGTCTCAGCACTCCCTCTTGCAAGAACAATACCTGGAACGGGAGGAGTTGTGAGTGAATCCTGTAGTTGTAAGCAATAGCCCACTTCTTAGTTCCTGGTTTATTTGGTGCAAGTTGCAACTCCCAATTTAGTTTTAATCTGGTTTGCATCAGTTGTATATATGGGATTGATTTAAGTAAGGAGGGATTTGGGTATAAACATCAAAATATGTAATTTGGAGTTGTGTCATGGAAAGCAAGGGCAGCAAGGCCACTGTCTTTCAGCCTCCTCTTAAACTAGGGCTGTGAATACCTATCTGCACTTAGCCAAGGAGTAAATACCATTGAATCCAGAACGCTTAACTCTGAGAAATCATTTGAAAGATCAGGAAGTTAGACTGTAAGTCTGATCTGATAAGCCTGGATCCCCCTGTAGATTTCCCTTCCACTTTGGCTTGGAGTAGGCAAATATGCCAGAGGCAAGGTATTTTTTTCACTCACATGAACTCCATGCACAGCAGGCTTCACTGCCCAGCTGAAACTGGAAGGGAGAAGATATAAGTCTTGAGTTTCACTTTGACTCCATAAAGTAGGTTCAGGTGCTGCTTGAGGCCTGAAGGCTACACTTTCCCTATCCATGATCTAAGCCAGTGGATTCTTAACTTTTTCTTTACTGGGGACCCCATGTAAATATAATTTGTTTCTGGGGACCACCAAGATTTAACTCAACATTTAAATATTATTAATATTCAAATATTCAAGTATGATGGTATGTATATATGTATGTATTTATTTATTTATTGGTTTATGGAGACTAGGATTCAAAGCCCCACTCAATCACTGGGTGACCTTTGGCAAGTCACATTCTCTCAGCCTCAGAGGAAGGCAAAGGCAAAGGCAAACTCCCTCTCATCAAATCTGGTCAGATCTGAAGTGACTTGAAGGCATACAGTAACAAAGTGCTGCTGACAGGGGGAGGTTCTTTTGAACCATCATGTCTGAAAACTGACTTATGGAGACACTAAGGAGAACCTTGGAAAGATTTTTTGGCCAGATTTGTTGCCTTTGCCCTTCTCTGAGGCTCAGGGAATGTGACTTGCCTAAGGTCACCCAGTGAGTTTCCATGGCTGAGTGGGGATTCAAACTCTGGTCTCTAGAGTCATAGTTAGGGCATGTGCACACACCTGCTGCTGTGTCCCTTTTGTCAGGGATGTGGCAATGGGTGGAGTGCAGGTGCTGAAATTGCTCCCTCATTTGCAAAGGAGGGAGTAATATGGGTGCGTGCACATGCCTATCGCCATGTCTCTTTTGTCAGGGACGTGGCAGCAGGGTGTGTGAGTATCAAAAACTGTTCCCTCATTTGCAAATGAGGGAGCAATTTGGGCATGCACATACGCCTGCTTCTGTATCTCTTGGTGCCCATACCCCCTGCTGCTTCATCCCTGATGAAAAGGACATGGTGGCAGATGTGTGGTCGTGCCCAAACTGTGGCCTCATTTGCAAGTGAGGGAGCAGTTTTAGCATACACACACCTGCTGCTGCATCCCTATTGCTGCTGCTGTTGATGTCCAGAAGCAAGGCTTCACATAACACCTGTAAGGGCTCAGAGGACCCCCAGGGGTCCCTGGACTCCAAGTTAAGAACCACTGATCCAGGCTATAGTACATAAATGCAGGGGCGGTGGCAAAAGTTTCTTTCATCAAGCAACACATGCAGTCCGCATGCCATCTTTCCCTATCTAGGGTTGGCTCTACCATTAGGCAATGAGATGGACACCGCAGGTGACAAAATCTGTGGGGCTGTGTCTCATTCATCCTGCTGAATTCTTAAGCTAGCTGGCTGGCTTCAAGGGTGGTGGACGATGCTGTCCTGCTGAAGGAAGATTCAGTTACCAGACCAGTCAATTTCACAGCTATGCTCTCTTATCCTTTACACTGGGCTAAAAAAATCTCTTCAGCCAGCTCTGTCCTTTGCCATTTTGGTATTTTTATTAAAAAGATTGCAATATCTTGAAAAGCATTAAGACTCTATTTTCCAGTCTCAGTATTTGGTGGAAGTTCATTATTTGCATAGTAGTTGCCCTCTTTAAAAGGGCTATCTACATTTCCAAACCTAATTTTGCAGCTTTTTAGTCAAAAGTGACTTACTGCGATAGTGGGGCCTGGGCTCAGAGGGTAAAGCACCATCACTTTTTAATTAGTGGGGACAATTATTACCTCCCCTGCTATCCCTCAACCTCTCCCTCATTCTTTGCTGTCTTGTTTGCTTTGAGCAAAACTGGAATACCTACAATAGTGTGGGGAGGAGATGGAATGGATTTGCAAGATACTCTCTTGGAAAATCTTGACTTGGAGGGTCTAATGTTGTTTAGAGACATATTATGTCCCTCTGTTAAGCAAATGCAGATCTTTCCAGGCAAAGGCTAAGAATTCTGCATTCTGTGAATGTCCACTGATCCCAATAAATTATTATTTTGCACTGTTTTTCTTTGCAATGTGTATGTTGCCATAAGAAACTTGTTATGATTTTCATCATCATCATCTTGTTGCATTTTCTGCTATGTATTTTAGAACTCAAAAGTCCAAAAGGATACTGGTCCGTGGAAAAGATAGGTATAAAAAAGCATTTTGCTGAGGAATGCCTGGAATGTCTGCCTTGACTTTCCACCTCTCAGTCTTACCTTCCTTTAAAACCCATGTTTGTTTGGCAATTTGGGCTAACTCAGCAACCTCAATAATCCATTCTTCCATTATTGGTGCTTCAGTCTGTTTCCAAGTTTGAGCAAACGATATCCTTGCTACTGTTCTAATTGTAATGAAGAAGTAATCCATATTTACTATCTAATTCTTTTTCCATAATACCCAACAAAAACATTTCTAGCTTTAACATTTTGAGATTAGCATGTAAACTTAGACCAATAACTTTTCTCCTTCAGAGGTTATTAATCTCCCTACCAGACATATATTTGTTTGCAAGATAGGGAGCCCAGGTAACCAAAATGGTGATTTCTTTTTTTTAAGAAATTTTTATTAATTTTCAAAATACATAAAAGCATATGTAAACACAAATATATATATCATTATTATAATCCTTCCACCACCCCCCGCTTTTATATATAAAAAATTATCCAGTTGAATCCTTCTTCTCCCTTATACATAATATTTGTCAAATATCCTCACATACTTGATCCGCAAACATTTACATATTTAACCAATGCATTACCCTTTTCCATTCTCTTTCAGAATTCTGAACCATTGTGTTCTTAAGGGAATATACTAGTTTTTCAGTCTCTACCATGTCTAACATTTTAATTTCCATTCATCTAATTGAATATCAGTTTTATCTTTCCAGTGTTGTGCATAGGTCAACCGTGCTGCTGTAATCAAATACAATAATATCTTCTGTTGTTTTCTAATCTCCTGGTTCTGACCTAATATATTCAATAAGTAAAATTCTTGTACCATTTCAAAATTAACTTTACACAAAATGGTGATTTCTAAGCACCTCTAGCTGAATACAAATTTACAGACATGAACCAAAGAACCTTCCATCCCTCTACAAAGATATAGGATCGAGGGAACCATGCTTGTTTCGATATGTACCTATTCGTACACATACCCATACACAGATATGGATGAACACAGCTGCCTGCATTTCAGGACTCTCCTTTGTGGCCATGGGAGCTGTCATAATGAGCACCTGCACTTCACAGCATGGCCTGAGCAATTAGATTCACCAAATAATTCCTCTTACTGGATTTCTATTGGTAGCATATAATCGGAGATATCCTTTCCTCAAAACACTCTTCACAAAGGGATAACAGTGTAGCTGAATTATGAACACTTACAAAAACAGCTATATAGAAAATCCTATAAAAGATAACTCAAGGAATTAAATGAAGCACCTTTCCTAGTTTTTTGAAAAGAATGGGCCATAGAATTACTCAGAAATTGGTGGCAGTATTGTCTCCACAGAAGTAAAAATAGGAGAGTCAGAAATTGAAATCCAGCTGTAAATTCCAGCTAGAATAGACTGATTCAATTGGTTACCAGGTAATCATTTTTCCGTTCATTCTTTAGGTCTACTCTAGTGGAGACTAATGATTGGATTTAACCCAGAAAAATAAACTAAGCAAACTAGTAAACACCTTATGGAAACCTTTGGTTTATAAAGAAGAAATATTCTGTGAAAACCCCAAATAACTTTAAAATTCGTATTTTTCTTTCATTAGTTCCATATGTAGAAACAGCCAGCAAACTACAAATAAATGTGAATACTCTGGCAACAAATTCTGTGGTACTTTCCAGGTTAGTGTTACATTTTAGTTGCCAAACAGACATAATCATTCTAATTTACTTCCAGTATTCTTAGTAAAACATATAAAACTGCAGACATGCAAATAATGAAACATGTAATCTACATGGTCAGTTGCAGTTGTCACCTGCCCAAGGAGCCAAAGAAAGAGCTGGGGAGCATCTGCCCTGGAGGTCCAATATTCTTTGTGGAATCTCTTAGCCCAGCTTGTTCTTCCTTCTATCACAATTCTGACATTGCCTTTGAAAGATGAGAGAGGAAGATTGTGGGTTTGAAATAAATCTCCCTCAAAAGTAAACTCCAAGATTACATCTAGGAATGGGACAAGTACATCTTCTTCCTTCATCTTCTACCCAAATTGAGCAGCTATCCACCTCTCGCCGGCTTCCAAGATTCAGGATTTTTAAATCATACTCTCCATGGCACAAATGGCATGCTGGGTTTTATACAGAACTAGCGTATTTACTTGGCGTTGCCCAGGATTTTATTTTCTCATAGGTAACACTTGTTAGAAATACCTTAGGAATTACCTTACCTTATCTTAGGAATTAGATGCGGATGAAATACACAGGTTTGAGATCCTATGTCTCTAATTCCCCAAACTGCCTTGTCCAGTATCTATAACTTTTCCCCATAGTCTCCAATCCGATATGTATTCAGAATTTTCAGCATACAGAGGTTTGGTTTCTGAGGAAACACATTGTCCTCTTCTTCCTTCTTGCTGCTAGGCATCGTCTCCCTAGCAACCTGCCTGAGGCCCAAGAGCTTTCAGGCTGAGAATTCTAAAGGCCCCTCCTTGAACTGCCAAGTCTGGATTCCATAGAATCTTCACAGCTAGCCAATCATATGAGGTCTTCTCGCCTCACACAGCCAATCATATGAAGTCTTCACCTGCCTGATGCAGACAAACAGACAAGATCACTCACTAACTTTGGTTTTTATACAGTAGATGGAAGCAAGACAGGGAAAGTTAGCTGTATGACAGTTCTGTGAAATCAACAGGAAATTTGAACATCTAAATGTCACTTCACATATTACAGTTTTGTTTTATTGGTATCAGTGCAACATGCTAGAAAACATGGAAACTACACCTGTGGCAAAGGTAGATATGCTCATTTTGTCCTTTTATATGCATGTAGGAAAACTGTTAATATGTTAAGCTGACTAAAGTCCAGTCAACTTAAATGAAGTTAGACTTTACTTTCTCAGATTCTGTCTTTTGATGAGCAAAGCAATGTAAAAGGGCAAATGTTCGAAGGTTCATGGGTTAGAAAATGCTTCAAGCTTCAAAGTAATTTTTCTTTGCAATATGATTGAAGCATTATATTACCTGTGTTTTCACTTTAGGGTAGCAAGATAGCCAGCAATCGAGGAGCTTTGGGAATGGGTTCTGTCCCAACTATGAAAGAATGTAGGGTGGTGGCAATGGCAGTAATTGTTGTTCCTGTCATTTTGGCTATACGTACATACAAAAATGTGTGTTTGTCTGGGTGTGTTTTACAGAAGTTGTGAATTCTTTCCATGGATTCACTTGATATAAAATTACAGAGTGTGCCTTCGTATAGTCTCTGCTCTGCATGTTTTTCATGTTTTCAGCCATGTATTCACTGATTGACCTTCTGACGAAAAACTCTCATGCACAACATATTGAACAAACATTTCCTAATAAATGCAAAATAACAAAAAGAACAGAGCATTATTTCAGAGGTTGATTATGATTGTTTTGTTGTAACTATTTACTGTTGCTAGCCTCCTGAAGAGATCTACGGGGGAAGGGGAGGGATATAAGTAATTTTAATAAATTCAATATGTTTAATTTCTTAATAATATGCTCATATTCACAAAGTGAGGCAAAGGAGCCCTGGTGGCGCAGTGGTTAAATGCTGATACTGCAGCCGCAAGGTCGTGAGTTTGATCCTTTTGGGCTCCAGGTTGACTCAGCCTTCCATCCTTCCGCAGGTCGATAAAATGAGTATGCAGCTTGTTGGGGGCAATTAGCTAAATACATTGTAAACCGCTTAGAGAGCACTTAGCTGATAAACAGTATAGAAATACACATGCTATTGCTATTTGTGGCTGCAAATGAATAAAGGAAATTGTATTGCTTTCTTTTACTACTTTTGCACCCAGTCACAACCATTTTGTGAGAGGGTAAAATGGCTGGAAACTCTCTTTTCATATACCGTTGCTCTAAAACATCTTAAGCAAACAAGATGCAGATGTGACCAGTGACAATACCACTTTTCTTCTACTGCATTTTTTTAAATAATCTTTGTCTCATGGAGGCAACGTGAATTTCAAAAAATAGTGTGGTAAATTTTGGGTTTTCCAGCTGACCTAATAAAGGCCAAATGTATACCTTGAACATGGGAGTTTATTTGAACAACCTAGCATTCTTTGGGGGATATATACATATCTTATGTGTACTGCTTGGAAAAGTTTCTTGAACTACAACCCCCACAAATCCTCTGCTAGTGGGATTCGGAGGTTATATTCCCAAAAATGAATTTTTCCAAGCTGTAGATAATATGTGACAATATATAGTTTACAACTGGGCTTACCACTTGGAACTAAACGTTTTTAATTCTTGCTTTTTGCTTCTGACATGGTTTGAATATCATGTTGAAAGGTGATCTGTCTTAAATTAGTATCATATATGGGCCTAAATACCCTAAAAGCATGAGATCCCATCTGATCTTGGAAGCTAAGCAGGGTCAGCCCTGGTTAGTTCTTGGATGGAAGACTGTCAATGAATACCAGGTGCTGTAGGCTATATTTCAGAGGAATGAACTGGCAAAAGGACCTCTGAGTTCTCCTTGCCTAAGAAAATCCTAGGAAATTCATGGGGTTACAGTAAATCGACAGGCAACTTGAAAACACATGCACACACATGGCCACATTCCTCCCTATTAGGACACTTGCAAAAAACATGGAGAAACTACAAACCTCAGGTAAAGAGGGCATTTTGTGCCAGTTCCCTTTTATTCCCAAGCCATTTCATTTTCCAAAGTTATCTGACCCTGACCCCAGGCACATAAATCCCATCCTTTACCCAGAGGCGGGCAAAATGAGGCCATTCAGATTTTCCTAAACTGCAGCTCCCAACATGGGGTGCATACAAGATTTCATTCCTGTTCTTTCTGATTTTATACTGGGTTAAAGTAAACTGACCTGGAGAACTAGTATAAGAGGCCTCTGATTGTACTGAGAGTTGACAGAAAATATTCTGGAATAAACAAGACAGGTATGGACCTCCAAAATAAAATTGAAAAGAACAGGACCAAAATGTGCGACTTTGTGATCTTTTTAATCTGTCTGCATGCACCCATGCTTTTATCACTAGTTGGTGAGGGCTACTGGGAATTGCAATCACTTGACACAACCAATACCCAAAGTGCAGCTAGACAAAGTAAAGAATCTAGGATTCATTCTCCCCAGTCAGGTTGGATTTCCTCTGTGTAAATCTGTCAGCACTGGTGTGTCAGGTGTTAAGGCAAAAACGAGGAAGGCTAAAGTCTCCTTATTCTGTCCCTGTCTTTCTTCCTTCTCCACATTAGTTTACACAGATTCATTCACCTACCATTCATCAATTCCATCTCTCCCTTTTGCACTTTTGCTCTTCCACAACTCACCCCCCCCCCAGTTCTTTTAGAATACATATATTGCAACATGTGAGGAAGGTTAATATCTCCAACTCCAGCTGTAGCTTCTGAAAATCACCCTGGAGGAACCAACAGAGGAGAACACAAATTTGAAGGCCCCACAGACCAAATCTGGATACGACTCTGGCCTGAAGAAAAGAGTTTTAATAACACAGCTGGAACAGTTCATAGCCAGTTAAAAACAAAATGGTGGGGGGAAAACCCTACATACTAAATTTAGCTACCAGCAATCTTATATTGTGTTTACTTAAAAGTTCAGGGGATTTACTGCCAAGTAAGTTTGCATAGGATTAAGGCTATAATAATTTATTCCCTTTTGCACAAAGCAGTATAGTTTTTTGTTAAGTGTGTTGGATAGCCATGGTTTTTGAGCACTTTTTTGTATTTTTAATATTTCTTGGACACATTCATTTTGTTTTAAAATGTTTGTGTTTCATTGAAATGGAAAATGCACACATTGTGTGTTTGTTTGTATTCCATATTAATTCTGTATTAGTGCCAGATTCTGATCTCATTTTGTTTAATCCATTACACTAAAACACATGTACATACATGCACATGTGTGCACACACATACCTGGAATGAGAATGGTAGATCACTCATAAATGTGACTGAGATCAATTCCACAGCTAAACAACATTCTTCTGTAGTTCTCTTCTTTCTTCTGGGTGGCAATGTATTTAAATGGTGGGTTTTGCTCAGTCATTGCAGGCTTCTGTTTTAATTTATTAAGCAATAACGTATGGGAAAAAAATGCCACCCTGCTTCTCCTAGCATAAAGAAGCATTGTATTATTTATTTCTAAACCCTTAAATAAATTTCAACTTTATAGAGATTCATTTTTGTTACTGTGTGCCTTCAAGTCATTTCTGACTAATGTTGACCCTAAGGTGAACCTATCATGGGTTTTCTTGGCAGAATTTGTGCAGAGAGGTTTTGCCCTTGTCTTCCTCTGTGGCTGAGAGAGTATGACTTGTCCAAGCTCACCCAGTGGGTTTTTGAACCTATGTCTCAGTGTCTTAGTCTAAGATTCAAACCACTACACCACATTGGCTCTCAGATTCATATCAGTCTTTTTGACCAAATGTTCATCTGGGAAATTTGGAAGGTTATGATGAGAAGAAAAATCTGAAACTCTTTAGGAGGAGGAGATCAAAATTCTTAGATTAGGGATAAGAATAGTGCAGTGTCCTCCGGATGTTGTTGGACTGCAAGTCCTATCAGCTACCCAACACTGAGGATGCTGAGTGTGGCAGTTCAACAATATCTGGAGGGCCACAGGATTCCCACTCCTACTCTAAACTAATGTGCATGGCTCAGCAAACAATAGTTTGCTTGCTTTTGCATACTTAAAGGCAAGACCCATCAGAGCTTGAGGAAGAAGCAGGTGCATTGTGCAGATGAACCAGTCTGTGACAAATAGAGCATTAAAGTGGATGAATTTTCTGAGATGATAAATAACTTTTTTCCTGTTTTGCTCTTTACAGTAATTTTACAGTAATCAATCCTGTTTTTGTCATAAGCTCACACTGTACTAGTTTGCTGTACGTGGCTAGTACAAATATCATATATTCCAACAGTAGAGAGGAACCAGCTCCATATATGGACAGAAGGGATGGAGGACCAAAGCCACTTCAATTGTGATGCAAAAGGACTTAAGTGTATATGGTGGGAAACCAGTGCACAGCCCTGAGGCAGCTGTTGATCAAACGTAATGAAAGGCAGTGGCTGCAGTCCTGAAAGTGAGTGGGCCCACTGTGGGAGACTGGTGGTGGCGGGGGGTGGGGGAGTCATAAGTTTGGTGTGACTCCATGAACACAGGTGAGTCCTGGTTTGCCAGTGTGGCTCACATGAACAAAGTAGGAAGATAGGTCTAGGAGGATGGAGAGCTATAGGTACTACACTGGAGCTCTATGTTTCTAGTGGGGAAAGAATGGGCTAAGCCACACCAAGCCACAAAAAAGAGGGACAGAAGGCTCTGAGCACCAGGACTTTGGTACCTATAAACTTAGGCTCACCAAGCTCACATGTTCTAGTCCAAGAGTGATGGGACAGTGTGGTCTTGGTGGTTCAAATACACACCCTTTACCCAGTGATGGAAGGGCATCTCTTGGCAAGTAACCACCTGACTGGGTCATAGAAGTTGGAGTGGGGGACCATGAAGATGAGACAGAGGGGGATTCTTCTGAACCCTTACTTTAACATATGCCAGGCCCAGAAGTGAGGGGTATCTTCCTTTGAATAATTGAGGTAAATGTTGATATGAAAAAAGAATCTCCATGCATCAGCCAAACATTCACTGTCTATTCTTCGTCTCTTTCTTGGCTAAGCTGTTGATCTATTACATGATTCTGGAGAACTTATGCACCAATAAAGAACATGAAAAAGCACTTGAATAACATAATTCTGATGAAGTGTTAGGAATTCCTACCCAAGTTGTCCCTGTGATTTGGTGAGGTGGCTTTTGCAAACCTGTGATGTGAAAATGGCATCATGAGAACAGGACTGAACTGTTAACAGCAGTAAGTCAATGATATAATAGACAGCTGTGGCACAATAGCAGCAGACTCAGTCCCAAGCACGAAAAGATACTCTTCTATAAACACGGAAGAGCTGTTGTCAGGCCCTAGAGATGCTAAGGGCCCCATGTTGTGCTGTTTTTCTATTCAGGCCAGCATGGACAATTCCCTTGGGCACTTTGGCAAAGGTTATCTCCCCTTGCAAGACCTTGAGATTCTTCTCACAGGTTCATTGAAAGGGAATATATGCCCCTGCAGGGAGAGAGAAGGGGGAAATGCAAGGAAAGAGGAAATATGGAGTTTATAAATCAGAGAGACACCAACCACATTGCAGTGGGTCAGTGACCCAGATTTCTTGGAGAGATCAAATGCAGTCCAGATGCGGTTGCTGAGGATCCCATTGGCAGGTGCCTCCCATGCATCCTGGAAATCTCCAGAAGCACAGATACTTGGGCCCAAAGGCAATCTGTCTCTGGGTATGATAGCCTTGTTCTGTGTGCTGTGAGTACTGGCATCTGTTGCCTCCATTACCACCTAGGATTTCTGCAATCAATGTGGAGAGGAATGGATTTTTCAGAGTACAGTGTTATCTGGTCTCTCTTGGACACATATACTATCCAGTCATGCAGGTCTTGGGGGCCCCCTGAGAGAGCCCATCCCTGGTCTCTGTATCCCCTTGGCCACCAGCATTTTGTTGCACCAATTCAATCACACACCTTTCAGGACCAAGCCCCTTGATTACACTAGGTCCCATGTACTGGGCAGGTGTGCAAAGAATTGCACTTGACAACATGGAAAGATTCCACAGTTAATTTTACAAACTGTCTATTCTTAACCAAGATGATGGAAGTTGGAAGAGGCTACCTGGATTTGGGACCCAATCATAATCAAAGAGTATGCATCCTTGTAAGCCTTTTATTTATTTATTTATTTAATACTATTTGAGAATACATTTTAGCCAGCTTTTCCTTGAATTGAAAATCATAGAACACTCCAAAAATAAAAGTCTTATCGAAAGGGAGCTCCGTCATGTAAACCCAGGTCCTCTTTCTCTCCATGGGAATGTTGTGCCATATGGTATTATGGCCACCAGTTCCCCAAACACCCTGTTTTCAGGTGCACAGCTCACTGCCCAGGATGTCTGTGCAGGGACTTGGTAAACAAGCTCCATGCAAGCATGTGCAGCACATTTTTTAAATAAATTGTAAATGTGAAGTAGCATCTTATTGGGGCTTTGAAGCACAGATAAAACTATTATCTGAAACAAGTGACCACTGAAATCAGTTTTGATGTTTCCATAACATATTGCTTTTTTCCTGTAGTGATGCCAAGATCAAATACAGCTGCAGAATTGCCACTTCTATCAAACAAAAATGTTACCTTTGAGACTGTGTGTATGCACGCACATGAATGTGTGTGCACATACACACATATCTGAGTTGAATGGAAACATTTGCTCCGATGGAAGAAAAACAAAATCAAATCAAACCATTAAAAAACCTCTCACCCCATCAGGCCAATTTAAAGTAGGCCACCTGCCAACTTCATTTGGTTTATGTAAGTACATATAGACAAAACCTCAGGCACAATTACCATTCCAAGTATTGTGAAATGAGAGAACAGACACCATGCCCTTTAATAGGAGACATAAATGTTTATAGATTTTGATAACATGGACTATATAACACATGAGCTATATAACTGTGCCTGGTTGAAAGTAATAATTGCCATACTTACTGCAATTGTTTAGATACTGTATGGTAGGCATATTGAGGGGGGCAGCAAAGAAGCAGTGAGCTGTCACAGTGAAAAGGTACAGGCATACACGCGATCATGGTTGATTTTTTAAATTTTATTTGTATGTATCTGCAGTTCGATCACATAGTAAACTGATTTATTTGGTGAGTCAGCTAAAAGTGTTTGCAGGAACTACATTTGGTGCAAACCGTAAATATGTAGGCACACACCATCTAAGTGTAGTTTAAAGCATGTTCACAAAGGGCTAGCTGTATGTTAGCAGTTATGCATATATTTGCTCTGATGCTGATTTCATTTCAGGATTTCTTAGAATTTTGACCAAAGACAAAATGGGTGAACAGGGTGATTACCCTCCCAAATTCACCGGTGGTCTGAACCCAATTTTTCCCACTCTCATTCATTTGGGCAAATAGGAGTATTTTTTGAATGCCACCAGTCAGAAAGCAACTTAGGAAACAGTATGAAAAAAGATTAGGCAACCACCCCCATCAAGGTTTTCTGCTGGTAACTCTCTTGAGGTTCTTTTAATATTTCCATATCACTGTTTGCCTACATATATTATGCCAGTGGGTCTCAATCTGTAGCGCTCCAGGTCTTGCTTCATCACATCACTCAGAATTCCTCATCATTGGCCAAGCTGGCTGGAGCTTCTGCTACCATTACCTGGGGATTCAAAGCAGGAAAGCACTGCATTTTAACCACTGAGTTATAAGACACTATCATATATTTTCCACATCTGTGCCAATGCACCTGACTAGGCATTTAGCCACTGTGAATGTCTGCCTAGGCATGATACATAATGTAGGAACTAAGCAATGACTGGGACTAATTTTGATCTAAGAGAGATCTCAGTTAGAAAAATATGCTGAGAAGAAACACCTTTTTTCTCACCTGTGCAGATTATCCTTACCTAATTATTTGACTTCATTTTAGAGCCATTTTGTTTTTAGTTCCTTCAACGGAATAGACATACCACATCATGTCAATATCAGTCACTGGTCCCTTGAATTTTAGAAACAGTTAAATGCAATTGAAAAGTATAAAGACATTTACTTGCAAGATGTTCTGTTCATTTTATTTCAACTTATTTCCAAGGCTGGGCTTTGGCAATGGACTAGTTAACACTCTATTGCTGGTGCTACACTTATGTAATAAAGCCATATCTCTCTTCCAGCCAATGTAAACAGTACTGTACTTTTTGTTTCTGATGTACTGCCTGCCCATGATGATCACTCTCTACCCACATCTGATATGTTACATTTGAACTGCTGGATCATTGTAAAGTCCTGGCTATTTTGTCCTACCAGTACGGCACTACAATTTGCAATACTATACTGGTATAACACCTCTTGATATTGTTTCTGCATCCTTGTTGCTTTGCATGATAGCCATAGGGACTAGCCTATGCATCTTAATATTTTGTTTGTTTACTCTTCCTCTGAGACATCGAGCAGTTTCAAAAAAAAAAAAAAATAAGCTGTGGAAGGGAAAGAGAGTTTATTTACAAGAAGCTGCATTCTTTGATTAGTTCTGTATTCTGGCCTCTTCCCTACCCCCGCCCCACTTTGTGTTTCTACAGAACCACAGCATAAAAACAGCCCCGCTGCACTTTGTTGCAGAATATTCAAACTCCACAGAATGTTTTTGAGTGAAATTTCTATTTTTTTTTCCTATCTAAAGATGGCCAAGCCAATAGTACAACACTGAAAATACAGAACAACAGACCTATGAACCAGGGGTGGGCAAAACTTGTTACTCTCTGCCTGTTTTTAATCTACAGTATACTCAGTGGTGGAAAATGCTGAGGTTGCAATCTACCTCCATCTGGAGAACCACTTTTTGCCCATCGCTATTATACAACAACCGCATTACATTTGTTTGTAGAAAGTAAGACAGGATGGGCACTTTGTGGCCCTCCAGATGTTGGTGATTGAAACTCCCATCATCCTTTACCACTGGCTAGGGCTAATGGGAGTTGTAGCTCAGCAATATCTGGAGGGCCATTCCTACACGAGAAGATACTACAGCATAGGGCTCTTTTCTGCAATGAACAGTGTCTGAATAGGCAGCCCAAAGACCTGGGAGTCTCACACTCCATTTCTTCTGCTCTGACGAGAAACCTGTAGCCACCATTCTAATAAAGCACTGATTCCAGAATTCATCTTGAAACATAGCCCCTTCTTCAGTGGAAAATAAAATGTTTGGCTCCAGGTGTTGAAAATACTTAAGATCAAGGCTAGGCTCAAAGTTGGATTATTTTAAGGGTAGTAACGCTCACTGCACACAGAAGTGTTTTACATCTCTGAACAATGAACAGCATTAATTGCCATATGGTAGCATTAAATTTAACTCGTATTACACGCATACACATACTAAGACAATATAACAAAAGTGAATGAGGAAGCAGCTAAAGGAAATAGCATACCTGATAGCAAGTAAACTATTAACTGACACCAACTGTTGCAGCTGCAGCTAAAACAAATGAGCGATAACATTGCACCTGGCCTTCTATAAAATGCTCCCTGTGATTTACACTACAGATTGTGAACATTTTCAAGTTTGGTAAATAATTATTTAAAAGGGCTTGTTGTTTGTAGGGACAGCTGTTCCAGCATTCCACTTAGCACAAACTTTTGTCCGAGTGGCAGATTTATAATTTACAAGATGAAAAGTCTGTGCAAAGAACAGGTTTGCTACTTAAAGTGGAACACACTGATTGAGTTATCCAGATCAGTGCCTCGCAGATGAAAACAACCAGCAGTTTCCAATAAAAGAAGACACCAATGTTCTTCATGCATCCAATCTCCCAAAAAGGAACCTGTCTGGGCCCTAAGATCATGGGCTTGCTAAGATCCACTAGGTTAGCAGGCACAAGAGGCAAGGCCTGTTTCAAGAGTAGGTTGGTCCTTTTGGAACATCTTGCCATGGAGTATGTGTACTGACCACCTTCATGACTGTTTTTTAAATGGGCTTAAAATGCTCACCTTCATGATTGGAATTATTTTTTAAAAAATGTTTTGTGCTAGTGTGTTTCCTGTATTCCATATCTTATTGTTTTGTAATGTTGTACTTTCAATGTAATGTTTGTAATGTTGCTTTCAAAAGGCAACGATATATCCAAATCCACTCTAAATATTATTATTGAATTTATGTTTACTTACTCTTGGTGATTTGGTTTCTACAACTTATGGGTGGTTTCGGGCCATTTTTCTTTCCCTTTTTCAAAAATTTTAGCAGTATTTTTCATGGAACTCATGAATACAAAATGGTACAAAGAGACTGCAACCATATTTGAGAAAAAAATACTATATGACAGAAGAAATGACTGCTGGAATGCCATAGTTAAGGGACCATACTGATGTGCTGTGATACATGGCTGGACAGCAATACATGACCACAAAGTACAGTGTTTAGGGAATAAAGAGTTAGAAGTGGCACTGGTAGTGGCAGCAGGGACAGCAGCAACATCAGCAGAGTGAAAATCTAGTAAGGAAAATTCAGCCAGACCAACTTTTAATAGAACCATAGAAAACAGAATTCTATTATCAACTGATCCATAACTGTTTCACTTCACAAGACAGGGTGGCAAAGATCAATGGAAATTTCCCCAACAACTCTGGCTGTTGACAGTATAAACTGATTTTGAAATGAACTGTCTCGTTCATAGTGCTTGTTCCAGTGAATGTTCCAGCTTGTCTACAAATTCAGGCATGTTTGGGGGGTAGAAGAAATAGGATGATGCAACAAGTGATTGCAACTGTCTTATAGATACTGTAATCCTGAAAGTCACACTTGTGCTTCACCCACTTAAAATGTGAGTACAGTCAGTCCTCTGTATCCATAGATTTTATATCCATGGATTGAGCAAACTATGGCTTGAAAACATTTTAAAAAAATCCAAAAAGCAAACTATGATTTTGCCCTTTTATACAAGGGTCACTATTTTACTACACTGTTGTACACAATGGGACTTGAGCATCCCTGAATTTTGGTACCCATGAGGGGTCGTGGAACCAAATTTAGAGGATGTTAAGGGCCCACTGTACTTCTGCTACCAGGTAAGATCAGACAGATCAACAGAAACATTTCTTTAGCTGCCTCCTCCCTCACTCTTCAGACAACACAGATGAGACTACAGGACATAACGCTTTCTTATACAAGACACATAATACACAAGCTAATTTGGTATTCTCTTAAATGCATCAAGGTTTTTTTAATGAGTCATAATAGATGAAAGAAGATAGTAAGCTCAGTTTTTCTGATACATATAGCTACCCAACCTGTAAGTATGGTGCCTTTATTTTCCATTACCAGTCTGGTGGTACATACTGTGTATAATTTTCACTGCCATAAATGCATTTTCATATTTGTAAGCACAGTATATACGTTTAAAAATCTGGAGAATGGATACTGAAAACAGTTGGAATAATTAATTTTAATCAATTTAATTTTAGTTTTGGTTAACATGTGCTGTAATATTTGTAAGTATCACCTAAGAACAGCCGTCCACATAGTGCTGCCATGGCCCCTGGTAGGTTGGTGCTGACAGTTTTGAGGATGCTGGGAGTGTATCTGCCTTTTTTAATGCTGTTTTTTGTATTTTCTACTTGTATTTTTACCCCTCCTGAGCTAGGTACATATTGACTACTCCATCCATTCCAACAGTATAGTGGCAGGAGGTCTTCTTCTACCAGGCATAAATTGAGTATAGGATTCTTCTTCTCACCTACAATTCTACAAACAAATTTAATAGAACGCCTTTCTTGAAAAATATTCCTCTTTAGAATTAAGGCTACTAGAAATGTGTACCGCCTGACTGAGGGCAAACCAACCATAAATATTTGTGCCACTACTTTACAAGCCACATGGACTAGTAGATAAGACTGTGAAGGGTTTGGTGACAAAGCTCCTGGTGCCTAAATAAGTCTTTACTTATATAAATGTAAGGCATTCCTCCCTTACCACTTCATCTCTGGTGGGAAAAATCTTACGATGTTAAAACGGATGCTTGTCAGGCTGCTGACAGAGGCAAGGGAGCCTTTCAGGGAGAAAAAGGAAATTGGCTACCATAATCAGAAGTCATATTTGACTTCACGTCCTCACTGCTGTGTGTTAGCACCACAAGTGGGGAGAGGTGCTTGTTGGATTTGCCGCCTCCGGAGCCAAAACAGAGTTGCAGGGTCTGAGGGTGCAAATGGAAAACCAGGGCTTAGTGTTCCCGGGGTTGTCACGATGGCATTTCCTTTCAGAGCAGCAAAAGGTCTACTCAGAACACTTCAGCCACAGATAACAGTGCAATTCCCTGTGTATTTACTCAGAAACAAGGCCCACTGCTCTAACGGAGCACCGCCGTTCCCTGCTGCCGGTCCCTTCACTCCAAGACTGCTCATGCACTTTAGAGCTCTGATCAGCCGCGCCACAGCTGGTGCTTCGTTTCTCGAAACGTCAGGCGCCAGGGCAGAGTTTTGCCTGCAGGACACGCCTGGGTATTCAGCAGGCACGTTCCCTTCACCTCAGCCTGCGCCGCTCCCGAAACTGCAAACCCCAGGATTCCATAGGACGTTGCAAGTGGAATCATAGCGCTATAACAGTCTAGTGCGGAAATGGAAAAAGGCTTCTCCTTTACCGAACCCAGCCCCGCCGCGCGCGCTACGGGCGTGGGCGTGTCGCGGCGCCCCCGCCCGCCAGACGCTCCTCCCGCCGTCCCCTTCCTCCCATCAGGACTCCCGGCGCCACCTGCCTGTCTCGCGGAGCCACGCGCCACGCCCGCGCGCCGCTCTTTCGCCCCTCCGCTGCCAAGAGTCGCGTGGCAGCTCCTTTTAAAGGATTCCCCTCCCCCCCCTTCCTGTTTCTTTTTTATTATTATTTTTCGCCCCACCCGAGACCGAACTGAGTTTCCAACGCGGGGCTGGGGGCAAATTGCTGCAGAGAACCCTTGGCAGGGAGCAAGAAGGCTGCTCTGGAGAGAGTCCCTTCCCGGGTGGGGCGGGGGCACGCAAAGCACCTTCTGTCTTGTTTTACGGGCGAGAAGCGCGCTTTTAACGTGTTACACGGCCGCCACCGGGCAACCTTCTCTCGCTTAAAAGCAGAAGACTTGTAAGGCTATAGTCTTTCCTGAGGCGGCGACTGTAATGTTACTCAAGAGTAAACCCGCAGTCGAAAGGCAGCGCCAAAAGCGCGGCTCCGCTTGGAGCAGTAAATTCACTCAAGACTGCGCCGCCGTGGCCGTAACGTTCTCGCCATGATTAACCTCGCAGCCACGAGTTCCGTTTGCCGCTGCAAGTGGGGACTGCCACGTGGGCCGCGGGGGGGGGGTGTCCGAAAAGCGGCTGGAGAGGACCAGCCCGCCTCCCTGCTCCAGCCATTTCCGCACTAGACTTTTATAGCGCTATGATTCCACTCGAAACATCCTATGGAATCCTGGGGTCTGCAGTTTCGAAACTGCAAACCCCAGGATTCCATAGGATGTTTCGAGTGGAATCATAGCGCTATAAAAGTCTAGTGCGGCAACGGCCTCTGTGTCTCCTCCGGCAAGGGGCAGGCATGCAGGGCTGTCGAAAACATACTCTGGCGGAAGAAGTCGGCCGCCTCGGGGCTTCTTCCCCGCTTCCCTTCCAGCCCCCGTCGGGTGTTGGCGCAAAGGTGTGGCGGGAGAGACCCGCGGACGCTCCCCGAGCCCAGCCCAAACTGGCTAAAAGTGGAAAGCAAACGAGAGCCCATCTGCTTGCCAAACCGCGCAGCCGCACAGGGGAAAGCGACCAAGCTTTCCTCCCAGGGGCGTGGGAAGGGCTCTCGTGTGACGAAGACTCCGGCCAGCGCGTTTTCCCCTCGTCCGGCAAGGCGGCTCCCGCCCCTTGGAAGCTGGAAGGGGCTGGCTCTTCTCTCCGCCCCCCCCCGCCGCCGCCTCAGGCTGCGCTTCTCGCGCGCCCGACGCGCCCCCCGCCAGTTCCGGCTTTGCGTTGCCCAGCAGTTGCTCCCCTCCCTCCCTCCATCTCTCTTTCCCCGTTTATTTCGCTGACCCGGTCGCACTGTCTGGGGCGAAAACAGGAAGGTGGGGAGGGCGGAAGGAGGGATGTCGGAGCTGCTCCTGCTCCGGAGGCTTCGAGGGAGACGCAGGCGGGCTCGGTTCCCTTGCCCCTTGCCTGTGCGAATTGCCTGGGATTTGTCCTCCACTCCCCTCTACGCACCGCAAGAAGAAGTTAGAAAAGGTGGTGATCGAACAGTGGTTTCCAACCTGGGGGACATCTGAGGTGGATGAGTAACAGAAGAGATGACAAAACAGTGGCGCACCTACGTCGCATGACGCAACTGACCGCTGGTCCAGGCTGTAGAGTTTTCCTGATCAACTCAGTAGAGCTACTGTAAGGCTGTGGTCCTAAGCAGAGCTTGGCAAAAGTACACTCCTCAGAATCCCCCCTGGTCGCTCCAGCTGGAGAAGATATCTTAGAATGTAGTCTGAAAAGTAACTGCGGCGAACATCAGATCCAACTCTGTTGAACTCTGGCCATTTCCGCACTAGACTGTTCTAGTGCTATTGTTCCACTTTCACTATCCAATGGAATCCTGGGGTTTGCAGTTTAGAGAAGGGCCTCAAAGGCTCCTGCCTAAACTATGAACCCTAGGGTTCCATAGGATGTTGAAAGTGGTATAATAGCTCTAGAACAGTCTAGTGTGGAAATGGCCTCTGTACCATGGATTTACAAGTAAATTATTCAGGAAAGTTGTTTGTTGTGTCCCTTCAGGTCGTTTTGGAGTTATGGCGACTCTTAAGGCAAACCTATCAAGGTTTTTTTTTGTTTTTTGCAAGATCTGTTGGAGGGGGTTGCCTTTCACTTTTAAGGCCGAGAAAGTGTGACTTGTCCAGGGTCACCCGGTGCGTTTCCATGGCTGAGTGGGGATTTGAATGCTGGTCTCCAGAGTGAAGCCCAGTGCTTAAACCACTACACTATGTTGGCTCTCCATTCAGGAATATAATGTAACTCGAAGTCTGCAATCACCTGATCTCAAGAGGAGATGACTTTTACAGTAGGAAGGAGATAGAAAGTGTTCCTGCCTTGCAGCACAGACAGTGCTGGAGGATGATGGAATTTGTTGTATAGCAACATTTAGAGAGCTACGTGTTCGTCATCCCTAGATTATTGGGGTGTGCTGTGAGCATTGGGTTGAATTTCCCTGGACTGAAGTTGTTCTTTATGTGGCATTTAACAGTGATGTGGTAGGGACATAATTATTATGGACCTCTTATTATAGTGAAAGCTCATTGATTATTCCCTGCATTTGACAGAGGCCTCTTCTCAGGTTATGGATTTCAGTTGTACTATAAGGTGTAACAAGTGTACATCTGAAATGGTAAAATGTGACTATGACAGATACATGTTACATATTCAGGTACCTCAGGGAGAGAGGGCTAAATCTATTGTTAGTCCTCTGTTGTATAGACCCCATTGAAATCAAATATATTTATGTGAGCTGTGACTAAAAATCCACTCATTTCAATGGGTCTGCTCAAGGTAGAACCAACACTGGGCTTGGCTCAGGATTACTGCAACTTCTATCTGATTGCATACTTATTTGACAAGTCCAAACTTTCCCTACCTAGTATATGCAATAGCCCTGAGGTTACAGATTATGCTGTCATAGAGCTGCAGTGGCAGAGAAAACTGCATTTGTTGAAATTTTACTTGTCATGGAGTTAAAGGCACAGGAGCAAGCAAATCAAAGGAAAAAAATCAAGGCTGTGAGAACCCATAGAGTGTGGGTAAAGTTCACTAGGTCCCTGGTATTGCTAGAGTTTGATTCCACCCCCATCCCCGTGGATACCAAAATGTGTGGATGCTCAAGTCCCATGATGGTGTAGTAAAATAACCTCTTTTATATAAAATGGCAAAATCCAAATTTGCTTTTTGGATTTATTTATTTATTTTTTGGGTATTTTCAAGCTGTGGTTGGTTGAATCCGTGGATATAGAATCCACACGTATGGAGGGCTAACTATATTTGTAGGGGTGGACCTCTGGGAAGCTTGCAAAATTTTGAGGAGGCTATGTTAGGGGACAGTAACTACAAGGAATACCATATACAGTTTCTAGTATTGATTGACTGAGGTGATTGACACAGAACACTGCATTTTTCATGTAGAAAGTTTGTTCCTGCCAACAAATTTCTCAGGTTTCTGTTTGAATTGTCACTATAAGCAAATGAAAAGGTACGTTTCCAGTCTGTGAACAGCATGTAGGTGTGTGTTAGACAACAGAGATTGGTAGCAGATTTTTCTTAAGTTACCACATACATGAAATCATTGTCTAAGTTTTGAACAAGGGTTCTCATAGGTGGTAGCCTTTCAGTGCTACGTAGAAGTAAGCTCCATTGTGTTCGGTGGGGTGTTCAGGTATGTGTACATAGGACTGTAGGCTTAGGCTGTGAAAGAAGAAAAAAATGGAAAAGAAGGGGGGGAGTGAATCTTTAAATGACGTGGGGTGGGAAGGAGCAATATGTTTCCTTAGTAGAAAACAAGAAGTAGAAAACATTCCTTTCAGAATGTCAGGCCTTTTAGGCCTTAAGGGCAAGTGTTCCCCTCCCTTGGGTCTTTATGTATAGTATTTGTTTTGGAGCTTTTGGCAGGATGCATTGTGACTTTTCTTCTGTTAACTAGGGAAGCAGAAGGGATTCAGTTATATAGAAAAATGTTTTGCATATGCTCAGAGATTCTCAAACAATTTCTGATTAAGAATTCTCCACCCTTGATTCAGTGACTTATTTTTGTAGCTGTTTGTTTTTTGCTTTACTTGTGGTGGGTTCAGTTTCCTCTAACTGAAATAAATCACTCTTTATTAATCTTTAACAAATAAGGCATTTGAAGAGTAAGTGAAGTGGATGTGTTAGTGGATGTGGAAAGAAAGATGAGTGACAAGCTCCTGAGACCCTATTGCCTTGGAAGGCCTTTGCCAACCTGAAATTTCCCAGTCATGTTGGACTCCCTCCCTTTCTAGGCATCAATCACATTATGGGATTTACAGTCCATGGAATTTCAGGCAACGTTAAAAAGACAAAAAGATGCCTCTTGAAAGGGCCAGTAGCAAAGTGTTTTCTCCCAAGGTCAACAGTGAACACCTCCATACCATCCTCTGTAAATTCCGTGGTCTGGTCCAACACCAACATTCTAGTCAATGACTTAATAAACAACAAGTCAATTAGTAAAATTGATTTACATTGTTAATGTTTATGGTAGTAAATTAATTTTCCAATTTCTAATGTTTTACACTATGAAATTATTTTTCAAATTAAAGTTCTGAGTTCTGGGTGAGTAGATATCTTCAGGACATTCCTAGGTGAAATCTGCATGTTTAAGATCAAATACTTCACCAAAGATGTCAGAACAATTAGGCATAAATCCAATTGCTAGTTCCTACCAGAATAGATTCACTGAAGCAAAGGGCTTTACACAAGTGCTTGCTTAACATTCTGCCTGGACAAAACAAATTGCAGGTCTACTCTAGTTGGGACTAGCAATTGGATTTAGATTCTCCCACACCTATTTTAATTAAGCTTGGATCAGTTGAAGTGAAATTAGCAAATTTAACTAAAGCAAAGTTGGCACATTTTTGTGGGAAGCTAAGGGCATCCTGTCTACTGGTGTCTGGTCGATAAGGAATGTTATTCTCAAACCCTTTATTCCTGAGTTACATGAGAAAGAGATAGATTAAAAGATGAGATCTGACTTTTCGAAGAATCTTAATAGTCATATCAATTATCATTTTTCAACAATTTTATGAAAACTGAGCCTGATACTGACATGACAGAAGTAGGTCTCCATTAAGTTTGATGGCAATAAGAAAATAGTTCAGTAGCTATTATGGATTTTATTTTGAAGCCAATTATTGGGATAACTTCTAACAGTATATCTTTTAGATCCTAATTTATTGGTTTGAATGCCTTGTGTGCGCACACACAAAATAAAAACTTCTTTTTCCCACACTAGGGTAACATTTCAAGTTAACTTCCAACTGTTGAAGATGTGTGGAGGTATATGGTGTTTTCCCTCAAGAAAGCATTTCTAAACCCTTTGGAGCTCAGTCAGAAACATCCAGCTGTATGCAGTTCAATAAATCATGGAAAAAATAATACCTTGCATCCAAATTTTCCCACGTCTGATTATTTTTTTCTACAGAAGAGGCTCAGCACTGCCACCTAGTGCCGTATTTCCCATGACATAATTTGCTTATTTGCAAGAAATCTAATTAGAAGTGAAAGCCTCCAACCATGTAGTCCAGTGTACTGACCTCTACAAAATGCCTGTGGAGTAAGTGATTTATGAAGGTGGCTAGAATGTCCAGTTTTTTAAACTGCAAAATATGATACAACTGCACTGCTGTGATAGACTGAACCACTGCCTGATTGATCCTGCTTTCTTATTTGAAGTCTCTCTTTAGCATAAAATGTTGAGGAATCATTACTTTAAACTACACAAACAAAGACAACAGCTAGCATATAATTTTATATGGTTGTTTTGGTCTGAATTGTTAAAAATATTAATGCTCACACTTGCATGGGCTAAAATGTTACTCCAATATGCCTTTTCATACAATTTGTATTTTGTATCAGAATATTGAAAACAAAATATATGAAGATGATACACTGCTCTAAAACAGCAAGAGGCACACCCTTTCCAGTTTCTTGCCATGTTTTTGGCTATGGAGTGAAAATAAAAATGTAACCCATAGTAGTAGTAGTAGTGATGGTGATGATGATGATGGTGGAGATGGAGGAGATCTATGTGTCTAACAGGCCTAAATACCCTGAAGGCATCAGATACCATCTGCTTGTGGAAGCCAAGCAGCATCAGGCCTGGTTAGTACTTGGATGGGAGACTGCCAAGGAATACCAGGTGCTACAGGCTATATTTTAGAAGAGGGCAAAGACAAACTACCTCTGAATATTTCTTGCCTTAAAAACCCCTATGAAATTCATGGCGTTGCCATAAGTTGACAGACACCTTGAAGGTACATGCATATGTCTAATACAGATCCTCCAGTACTCACCAGAGTTTAAGCATTGTTTTCAAGTGGATGCAGTTAGAATAATAGATACAAGGAACCTCATAAACTATTGATGAACAGGCAGCTAAAAACAGCAAAATTTGGAAAGATTCATGCCATTGGCCACTTTTGTGTACCAGTCTTCTCCCACTCCCCCCCCCCTTGTTTCTGACTACGGCTGTCACAACTCTACAGCTATGCCTTTAGGTTACACTTTCTGCAATATACCTTGTGCTAGAAAGAAAATTGTGAAATCTTTTTCAGTATGCATCTTGCAGTTTCTGGTATATATGAGTCAGTGTGTGTCCCAGTTGACTTTCATAGGCAGTTGGTATATTTTTTCTCCCTTTAATAGTCTAACGTTAGTACATTGTGTTACCCTGGTGGTAGGATGGACTTCTGAATTTCATCAGTTACTATTCAGTTTTTCATATACCCAAAATGACCTTCTGGACCTGAATCTTACTCAGAAATTACATCCTCTGTTTTGGTTAATTCAGAAAGTAATCAAACTTCAGAGGTAGACCTTTGCAAAATTTGCTGGGCGTAGGCGTCACCAGACAGCACAAATAATGTTTGGTTATATTTGTATTACTGAGTTGTGTTTTATAAATAAGACACTAGATCAAAAGAAATGTCTGTTGAAAGCTGAGTGTCAAAAACTTATACACATTGAAATTCCTGTATGGATTTATTATAATAGGTTAAGCAGTTGATTTGTTTCTTTAAGGACATGTTATTTCAGCAGGCTTAGCAAGCACCTAGGCAGAGTTCCTAAATACACTTTCTCAGAACCAAATGCCATTTACAAAAAGGAGACTCTAATATAAATGGGTTTAGGATTGGGGTGCTTAGAAAAGCAACAATAATTAAATAAGGATGTCAGCAAAATTACTGACATTTTGCTTTGGCAGAACAATGTCATGGATCAAATTGCCCACCTGCCAGAAAAAATGGACATCACTGGAGGAACGAATATCCTCTTCATATTCATACACAATCTCCTGTGCCCTTCAAGTCTCCAACCCACAGAAATGGGGATCCTTCAGAGCAGATTTGATGCATATGTTTGGGGTGGGAGGTTGCTGGGGAGGAGAATGAGGGGAAGTACCATTGCACAAGTAGAAGTATGCCCCTATGACATTAGTTGGGATCTTTGGTTTGTTTCCTATTAAAGCTGAAATTCTACATTTGATTACCTGGGAGTCCTAGTGAACCCAGTGGGCCTTTAAAAAATTACAGGGTTTGGGCCATATGACAAACAGCAAGTCTTTTGCTCTGTATATTAGTCTGTGTAAGCACTTCTTTAATTGATTTTCCCCCTACATCCATAGTATATAATTACATGTAATACAACTTATGCAAATAATTTCCTATTCTACTTAGTTCAGTAAATGCAAAGCTAGAAAATCAAAGTGCTTCAGCTAGTTGTGCAGTCTGATCCTAGATACATGCTTTCAAGTCATCTGTTGAATTTTGCTGGGTTTCTCTAGGCAAGGAATGCTCAGAGGTGGCTTTGCCAGTTTTCCTCTGCAATATAGCCTATAGCACCTGGTATTAATTGGCAGTCTCCTACTCAAGTACTAACCAGAGCTGACCCTGCTTAGCTTCCAAGATCATTGTTGTGTGTGTTCAAGTGGTTTCCACCTTATGCCAACCCTAAGATGAACCTATGGTGGGATTTTTTGGGGCTGAGTGTGTGTGATGTGCCCAGGGTCACCTAGTGGGTTTCAATTTACTCAGAAATAGATCCCAGTAGGTCTCCTTTCTAAATGAAATGATTGATCTATGACTTTAACATTGCCCAGGAAGATAATTGTTTTCTAGCTTATGGACAGGTTGGCTTAGTAAATAGCATTATTTTTTTTGCTAAAATTTTCAGTCATATTAATAATCTTATTCCTCTGTGGGTGTGCATGTATGCCCACCTATCCACTATATTTGCAGGGGCTAGAGAGACTTTAAAGACACAGTGAAGTATGACAGAAACCAAACAGTAAAGCAAGAGGAAAATAAGCTAATATTATAACAAGCCAGGGAGCTGTTAGAACTTGTCCATTGTCTTCCTTAGCACTATTCCAGTATTTGCTTCATGGCTAAACTGCAAATTGAAGGAAGGATCCAGTGCTGGAGTCCTACTGGTTGGAACAGGAGAATGCCTGCAGCAGCAGCAGGCCAGAGTGATTTCGACCTCCCAGGGCAGCCCCCCACCATCTGCTTTAGAGGGTTTAAGGAACACCCCATGCCAGTTACCAGAAAGCTCTGAGGGCTGCAGAGAGAAAGGGAGTCGGTTTCTGTTGTACTTGTGCATTGCTGGATTTGGGTCTATGATTAAAACTGTACCAACACTTGTCCCATCCCCCCTGAACTAGGTCTTGTTGAAAGATGCTCTTCTTTATTGATGTGTTTTTTGTTTTTTAAAAAATGTTTTAATTCTTTTTCTTTTAATCTTGATGTTTTAAGGAACTTAAGTTCTACTTTTTGGCAGAAACATAGGATATACATTTATTGTGAGTCATTTACTTAGATTTTGCCTGTCCTAAAATGGGTGATTTAACTAAATATTTGACAGTGCATCCATTATTTTACCATAACAGAGGTTCTTATGCTTAAGCTGATAATGTCATTGAGTCCTTTGAAACCAGAGCAGTAAGATCTAATTCTTGCTTGTGACGGGAGATTTACATGCATCTGGCAAACAATCATATATTAACACTTTTACATTTTCCCTTTCCTGAATGAAGTGATATAATGTATATATGCAAAATAAAGTGATACAATTTCATGCCAAATGCTTTATACTCCATTACAGGCTCTTCAGGGTGGTTTATTTGTTTATATCCTACTTTTTGTGATGAAAAGCCCAGAAGAGCTCAGTTTACATAGAAACGGTACAGCACACAAATATTCTCAAGGTGATAATACAAATATATAGTGATATACATTAAGGCCAGCAGGACCAATCAGCAACTAAACAAATGTAGCACTCCTCCTTCCCTGAAGGTTTTTTTCATTATTCAATGAAAGAAACGTGCTTGTATTTGGTGTCTAAGGGATAGCAATGAGAGAAACAGTAATGGCTCCCCATTACAAAAGTGAGGTACCACCACCAAGAAGACTATTCCACTTATAGTTGCTGTAGAAGAATGTTCATCAGGACACTACAGAGCAATGTAGTGAAGCCTGAAATTAATCCATCTGAGCAGTTAGCAGATTATGGAAGACTATTCTCGTCTAGAAATGGCAGTAGATGAGAACTAAGGACTCTGCTCAGATTATGTAACTCTCCCATCAAGGGAACATGATCCCATCTAGACCCTAATTCCTGAGTCTTGGGACTACACACCCACAGACCTTATGTTTCATTTTAAGTTCAGCTTCAGTTTTGTTAGGCCTCATCCAATCACTCACTGTTTCTAGGCACTGGTCCAGCAATTGCCCAGTCACTCCTAGTTCAGATAGAATGGGATATACAGGTGACATCCATGCCCAGAAATTGAGGACAAGATAGAGGCCAAATGGGGGTCCACCCTTAAATGAGGGTGATGGGAGAGGTGTCCGCCCCCATGAAGTCTTTTGTTACTGAGTAAGAATGACCAGTCATCTAATGTGAGGTAAAGCCTCTTCCTGTGTTGTTTCCCTGATTGAATGGGTATATACTATAAATACCCTAAAAGCACCAGATTCTAGCTAATATTGGAAGCTAAGCATGGTCAGCCCTGGTTAGGATTGAATGGGAGAGCACCAGTGAATACCAAGTGCTGTAAGCTATATTTCAGAGGAAGGAGCTGGCAAAATCACCTCTTGAGTATTCACCTAAGAAAACTCTATGAAATGCATGGTGTTGCAATAAGTTGATAGGGGACTTGAAGATGTGTATGCATGCGTGCACACAGACACACACACACAATATTTCAGAGGAAGGACCTGGCAAAACTACTTCTGAGTATTCCTTGTCCAAGAAAACCCTATGAAATTCATAGGTCAACATAAGTCAACAGATGACTCGAAAGCACGTACACAAATAAGCTAAACCAGATCAGAGTTGGTGTTATCCATGCAGCATTATAGAAGTAACCACATAGCTTTACAATCTTACAATAAGGTAGAATTATCTGTAATCAAGTACATAAGTAATACACTGATATTGCAAACTATACTCGTGCCCTGGGCCTTAATCTTATAATAAGTTAAATTATCTCCAGTATTGAAATTACAACATTATTTAAAGCAATACTCAATAAAAAGTGTTATTTATAAGAACAGCTTGATAGAGATTTTCTTTATTTGTTAACTACAGCAGATCTATGACATATTAACAGTATGGCATACTGATTGGAGGTGTCCATTTTTTACAGCATATGCCAAGCCAGAATTTCATTTGCCCAGCAGAAGAATAGCATGGATGCCTTGTATCAATGCCATGCAACCCATCCTATGCATGTTTGTTTTGTAAATTGTACTGAATCCATTGGAACTTGCTGTGGAACAAGGGTACATAGAAGTGCTGCTGTGCAGCCTGTATGTTTACTCAGAAATCAGTTTTACAGATTTCAATGAGACTTACCTTCAAGAAACTGTAGTTAATAACTCTGCACTCTTGTAGGTCCCTACACGCCATACATCAATTTGATATTGCTAAGCAAGAGAGCCTAGGTTCATTTTATAAGAAAGTTGCAAATATGAACTATGTCATCAACGTGCAGTCACTTTCTAATTTTTGGTTTATATGGCCTGAATATTTATTCTAATGTATATGGTTCAACATGGGCATCACCACCACACCACTGTATTGTATTGTGTCCTTCACTTCATAAGAAACACCAAATGCCAGGCATATTTGTGATGGTATGGTGTCATAGCTCGCTGCTATGGCATTATAATGCTTAGAAATGGGTTTAAAGGCAAAAACACTTACAGCATCATTCCATGTATGCATACACATAGGTATCTATGCACACACTCACAAAACACACCTATTCCTCATGAGACTGGGAATAGGAGGTGGTGTAGCCATGGTTCCCGTCCTATCTACCTGGTAGTCCATCTCAACCTGGAGGCAGCAGGAATTGAAATTTCCACATGTGAATCATGTGCCCTAATTGTTGAACTATGTTTTTTCCCCTCAAATTATGTCTTGCTGTTCCCTTTGATTTTGTTAAGAAGGGACTAATGTTAAAGCAAGTTGTACCTCTGTATGAGTTTCTGAACGAAGTATGCATTCCAACTCTGTTTAAAATGACATTAGAGGTGTTTGTCATTTGTGATCGTACTGTTCTACTTGTGGGGTATATTGTGAACTGTCCTTTTTTGCACTGTGGAGTACTCTGATCTAACGCAAACAGTTAATAGCAAAGGGCCACCATTGGAGCTTGACAGTAGATTGACACCATTTTTGACACTGGCCATCTCAATAATGGCAGGATAAAATTTTTGGAGATCTGTTTATCCACTTACTAATACACAACTTTGTTGTATGATATGAGGAATAGAGAGTGCTTGGGAGATACTTCTAGGCAGTTTTTTTGGACATACTTTTAGATTAAACCAAGTGACTTGTAATTTATTGTGAGGACCCTGTACTCTTTTAATTCGGTATCTCCCTTGACGGACATATTGACACACTGGGTGTTATAAAACCTGTTTTTTCCACATGCCCTTAATGTTGTCAGATAAGGAGGGGATGTTTGTTGTTGTTTGCCTTCAAGTTATTTCCAACTTACGGCGACACTAAGGTGAACCTATCACAGTTTTCTGGGGCTGAGAGCATGAGAGATGCCCTAGGTCATCCAGTGAGGGGATGTACTTATCTGCTGTTTATCATTTTCCTAAAATCACAGATGTCTCTCTCTCTCTCAAAATGGAAGGGAATTCTAAGATCTGAGCAAAAACTACAACCAAGCAACAAAAGCCTGGTAGTATAGGGTATGTCACCCTCACAGTACATGGATCACGACTACCTTTATGAAAAAGGGGAAGGATGAAGGAGGATGCTTCCAGTTGAGGCTTGGCCTTCTTTATCCTGCAAACCAGCTCTCCTTCCTTTTCTTTGCCACCCTTCTGATAAGAGCTTTCCAACAGGCAAGCTCTTGTCACAGATCTTTGTGCCGCCTCCCTCAGGAGACCGAAGGGGGCACGGAGGGGCACAAGGAAACCCTGTCACAATACCTCATTGTGCCTCATCTAGAGTTGCAAGAAAAATCGCATGCCAGATAGAACCCAATCCGCCTAACCCAACTCCATGCAATACAACAGGCGCCGCTTGACAGGGTGCATGGAAATGTTGAGTCTCGGAGAGGAAACGAACAAGGTAACGACGCTTTCAATTGCAGGCGGGGCGGGGAAACTTTCTTCTTTCCAAACGAGGGGTAGAAAGTACTCGTTTGTATAATTATGTGTGCGAGCGGGCCCGTGACCGTGGGTGGGAGTGGAGAAAGCAGAAAGAGCATTGCATGCACAAGGAAGCGACACAGAACGACGTCGACGCCGTGCTGAAAGCGATCGCGTTCAAGGATTGTTTAGCAACGTGTCGAGGAAAAAACTAGGGCAAAGCCACCGGCTTGGAGCAAATGTTCCCCGTAACTTTTTTCAGTTGAGGTGGCCAAAAGCAGCACGTGCTAATCTTTTTGTCCTCTTCCAGTGAAACACGAGGAGTTACTTTTCCTTTTCTGCGGAAGTCGGGATCTTCCCATCCCCCTTTCTCTTCCTTCACATAACGGGCAGCGCGCCTCCCCCCCTCCCCTTCCCCCTTCCCAGCCCCGTGGTGGAGCATCGCACAGGCGCACGCCCCCTCTCTCTGCCTTGCTCGCGCGCCGGCGCGCGTGTACACACACGCACGCTCACACAGACGGACACACACGGGGGGGGGGAGTAGGCGGAGAAATGCAAACGCCGGCGGGCGCGGAGCGGGGGGGAGGGAGGGTGCGAGGGAGGGAGGAAATCTCAGCTGCACTTCTGGCCCTTTTAGAAAGTTTGTGTAAATTGGAATGAGGTCAGATTTGGAGCTTCTCATTGCACGCGGTGATTATTATTACATTGGGTTCCAAGCCAATGGGAGCCGAAGGGGCGGGGTTTGGCACGACGGAGCGTTGGATACAGCTGGTGATTGGCTGGGGAAATGTATGTGGAAGGATAAAGAAGCGCGAGGCGGTCCCGGGGTCTGCTCTAAGCTGCAGCGAGAGAAACGGAGGGGGTGTGTATGTGCAAGTGGGAGGGAAGAGGCGGCCAGGCCAATTCCGTAGCCCCGCTCCGTACATGTCTCTTTCCTCTCTTTGGGGCTGTGCATCTAAGGGAAGGCGAGACGGGACTAAATACATTTCTTGCACCACTCACCGGTCTTCCAACCAGGAAGACACCCAGTTATTAATGCTACTGGGCTGCATGACCGGGATTTTTTGCCCCCCGTTTAATTACACGCAGCCACATAACAAACGAACAAACTCCTGATCACTTCTACCACCAGTCCTGGACTGAGGAAGAATTATTTTTCCCCCCCTACTTTGCTTTTTGGGAGAGGATTGTTTTTGTGGGAGGTGGATATACATTCTTTTGGGGGGGAGGCTGGCCGTGTCCTTTAAAGAGCCGAGGACTTTGAGCAGTGGGCGTGCTGCCGTTCCAAGGGGGAAAAAAACCCCATTTCGCGTAGAGAGACAGAGGGAAAGAAGGAAACGGGGAAAAGAAGGCGAAAAAGCGCTTGTGAACTCCGGTGGGGTGGAAAATTGACAAAGAGGAAAAACTTGGATTGGCAGTTGGTTAATTTTTTTTTCAAAAAAGAAAAAGCGAGACACTGTTTCCACTCGGGAGCCCGGTTCCTGCAGTCAGATTCCCAGTGCAAAGTTGCCAGGGGGCGGCGTGCGGAAAAGTGCCGGAGAGAGAGCAAGGAGAGACCGAAGCGGCGTGGACCTACAACTACTTCCCAAGCGGGGAGCGTGCCTTAAGTTGCAGGAGGACGGAGCGCTCGCGGAAAGGGGCGGCAGCGAGAGCGAGAGCGAGAGAGAGAGAGAGAGAGAGAGAGAAAGCGCGCCCGCCGCGTGAGGCACCGGGAAAGTTGACTGCCTAGTTTCAAGCCGGTGCCAAACTGAGCCCCGCCGATCTCCCCGCAGCTGCCGCCGCCGCAGCCGCCAGCCCCCCGAGATGGTGCAGCAGACGAACAACGCGGAGAACACGGAAGCGCTCCTGGCCGGCGAGAGCTCCGACTCGGGCGCCAGCCTGGAGCTGGGCATCGCCTCCTCCCCGACGCCGGGCTCGACGGCTTCGACGGGGGGCAAAGCGGACGACCCGAGCTGGTGCAAGACGCCCAGCGGACACATCAAGCGGCCCATGAACGCCTTCATGGTCTGGTCCCAGATCGAGCGGAGGAAGATCATGGAGCAGTCGCCCGACATGCACAACGCCGAGATCTCCAAGCGCCTGGGCAAGCGCTGGAAGCTGCTCAAGGACAGCGACAAGATCCCCTTCATCCGGGAGGCAGAGCGGCTGCGCCTCAAACACATGGCCGACTACCCGGACTACAAGTACCGGCCCAGGAAGAAGGTGAAGTCGGGCACCAACGCGGCCAAGCCCGGCGAGAAGAGCGGGGGCGGCGGCGGCGGCGGCGGAGGGAGTGGCGGCGGCGGCGCTGCGGGAGGAGCGGCAACCGCCGCCTCCTCCAACTCTTCCAAACTCAGCCTGAAGAAGGGGAGCGCCGCCAAAGTCTCCCCCGGCAGCGGCGCCGGCAAGCCCCATCCCAAACTCAGCTTAGCCGCCAGCAGCAAAGGCTCGCCTCCCTTCTCCTCCTCGGAGCACCCGGCCGCCCTCCTGCCCCCGGAGCACCACTCGCTCTACCGGTCCCGCGCCGCCTCGCCGGGCTCCTCCTCGCCCTCCGGGGGCAGCGGCAGCGGGGGCAGCAAGCACCTCCCGGAGAAGAAGGCCAAGCGGCTCTACCTCTTCTCGCACTCGTCGCCCGGCGGCGCCGTCCCGGCCAGCCCGACGCTGAGCACCTCGACGGAAACCAGCGACCCGCTGAGCCTCTACGACGAAGCGGGAGCCTCGCGGGGAAGCCCGCAGGAGGGCGGCGGCGGCGGCGACCCCTCGCCTTCCCCCATGGGCGGCCGCTCCCCGTCGGACCACCGCAGCTACACCAGCCTGAGGGCGCCCTCGCCGGCGCCGTCCACCTCGCGCTCCTCGTCCTCGTCGGGCTCCTCCTCCGCCTCCTGCGCTTCCTCCTCCTCGGACGACGAGTTCGAAGACGACCTGTTGGACCTCAACCCCAGCCCCGGGTTCGACAGCATGGCCCTGGGCAGCCTCGGCTCCGCCTCGGTCCTCGACCGGGACCTGGATTTTAATTTGGAGGCGGGCTCCGGCTCCCATTTCGAGTTCCCGGACTATTGCACCCCGGAGGTAAGTGAGATGATCTCAGGGGACTGGCTCGAATCCAGCATTTCCAACCTGGTCTTCACGTACTGAGGGGGGCGAAGGAATGGAGAGAGAGAGGAGGAAGAAGAAGAAGAAGAAGAAGAAGGCGACGAAGAAATTTGGTGGGGGGGGACAGAGACGCGCAAATTCGGCACAGACCCCCCCCCGCGCGCGCGCGCGCTGCAGACTGGAGAGCGAGCATTTCGCCCGCGTTTGTCGCGCATAGGCGCGCGTGTGTGTGTGTGTGTGTTTTCCCCGCATCTTTAATGAAACTGACTAGGGGTGTGCGTGTCGCTGTGTGTCTTTTTTTTAACGATAAAAGGGATCAACCTTTTTTTTTCCTTCCTTTTTTTTGGCTGTTGTTTTTTTTTTTTTTGGAGCAAAAGCACTCACGGAAGTCTGTGTCTGGCTAAAACAGAGCCTCGCCGCCCGCCCCCCTCCTACGTTTTTCCCACCGATCAGCCTTCCAGCAGCCGAAGAATGAATCCCACGTTTCAGAGACTGTGGCGAAAATCAAGTGGCTTAAACAAGAATTGCAACTACAGTACTTACCGGGGCGGGGAGGGCGGGGGGGGGAGGGCTTGGAAACCACGCACATCTCTAAAAGGTTTGTTTTGTGGCCGTCGGAAGGGGTGGGGTGAGGAAATGGATTGTGCTTCTGTACATTAGGTGTCTCTGTTTGGGGTGGGGGGGCAAGCTGTTTGGGGAGGTGGGGGATGGAGTTTTCCAGGGGTGGGGTGGGCAAATCTGTTTCCAAGAAATCTGCAAAACTTACAATGGGAGGGGAGGGAGTTCTAGTTTGCTTTAGGGGGGGGAGGTCTCTTGTACCTCAAGAAAAGACGAGTTGAGAGAGTCCCTGGGAAATGAAATCCCGAAATGGGGCATTTTTTTTTTTAAAAAAACAGATGAACTGGAAGCTCAGCTAAGAAGATAATAATAAAAACTGAAAAGGATTTGCACGTATAAAGGCTAAGGTGACAGCGATTGTCTTAAGTCACCTTATATTATATACAGAAAAATCAGTATGTGTGGAATTTCAACAACACTGAACTTCTTATTAAAAAAAAGAAATGGAGACAGCTCTAGAACATACCAAGTTTCTGTTAACGATGTGGTACAGGGGAAGTAGAGGGCGGTGGCTCTTTTCTTGCGAAAATGTGTTTTTCTTACTCCGAATTGTGATGGTGTTGGATTATTTCACTGGTGGGGTTTAATATAGCATGTTATCCTATCTATCTTTCTGAGGTTTCTGTTAAGACTGTTGAACAGTTAAAAAAAAAAGAATAGTGTTAGAATAATATAAAAAGCAGATAGATGGCGCTATGTTTGATTCCTACAAAGATTATCACCAGCTTTTTTTCATTCTTAACTCTTTAAAGGATTCAAACGCAACTCAAATCTGTGCTGGAGTTTAAAAAAAAAATATTCAGGACCAAATTTTTCCTCAGTGTCTGTGTGCGTGTGTGTGCGTGCGTGTTCCTCTATAGTTGTAAATGAAGACTCTTCTTTTCACACCATGATCCATCCTTGAAATGTTTTTGTTCCTTGTAAATGAAATTGGATGCCATTTTATAAGTGAAGTATTTATACTGGCCAAACATTTTTTACTTGTATTACTTCGTCCTCTTTTTTTTTTTCTTCTTTTTTCTTTTTGGTAGTTCTGTTGTTACCCACGCCATTTTTATGTCACCTTCACTGAAGGGCTAGAGTTTTAACTTTTAATTTTTTATATTTAAATGTAGACTTTTGACACTTTTAAAAACAAGAGAAGAGAGATGAAAACGTTTGATTATTTTCTCAGTGTATTTTTGTAAAAAATATATAAGGGGTGTAAATTGCTGTTTTGGATTTCCTGATTATAAACAGGGCTGCTGGTTAATCTCTCTCACAAGCAAAATCAGCCCCTACTTTCATCATGTTTACACTCCAATCTGCAGGCTTCTTAAAGAGACAGCATCCCTTGTGTTCACTGTTCAGCTCTATTTAGGAGCTGAGAAAGAGAGGGATTAAACTAATTCACTGTAGGGCTAATTTCTAACAAACAAAACCCCCTCTCAAGATAAATAGTATGTTGTACAGTAACAACGGGAGTATTTTCAGAAGAAAAAAAAAGGGATCCTGTAGCTTTAACTTGTAAACCACATCTTTTGCACTTTTTTAATAAGCAAAAACAAAAACCCTTGCCGTTTAAATCACTGGATCTATCTAAATGCTGATTTGAGTTTGCGACACTATGTATTGCATTTTTTCATTCTTGTATTTGACTATTTAATCCTTTCTACTTGTCGCTAAATATAATTGTTTTAGTCTCTTATGGCATGATGATAGCATATGTATTCAGGTTTATAGCTGTTGTGTTTAAGATGAGAAAAAGAGTGAAAACATCTTTGTACATTTAAGACTGTATTATAATAAGCAAAAAATGTGTGTTTATGTATGTTAATATAACATGACAGGCGCTAGGACATCTGCCTAATGAGGAGGTTCCGTTAAGGGTTTTTCTTTTCTGTTCTGTTCTTTTCTTGGTCATCCATCCTGTGCAATATGCTGTGTGGAATATCTTTGTTTAACAATCTGCCCATAACATGACAGGGTGGGGTGGGGGGAAGTTGGCTGATCATGCCAAGTTCACTGCCTGTCAGATTGTCAGTATACTTTCTGTAAATAATCTCTTTCCCTCCTCCCCCCCAAGGAAATAAAATCAGCTGGAACTGAGCCCTAAAACTCTGCTGTTCTTGTTGTCATTGTTACAGATCTTCCCTTTTTTGTGTGTTTTATTCTCTGTTCCTGGTTGCTGTCAGCAGAAACATCCTTTGCAGTAATGCTTCTGACATGCAAAACTGTTAATGCAGAAGCTCATCCTATTTTCCCTTTTCTCTCTCCCTCCTCTCCCACCAAAGCCCCTTTGTGCATCTTTGAATGTGTGCTGCTGACTGCATGCTATCTAGGAATTTGTATGCATTTTCACTGGAGGAATAAAAGACTTGGATGGAGAAAGGAGGTGAGATGAGCTTAGCTACACTTAGTAACAGAGCCATTGGTGAAACACAACTACAAGGAATGTGCTTTTAAAGGGCCCCGCTGACCTGAACCATTTGTCTTCTCCTCTGACCTTCCAGTGTAAAAATTCTGCCTGGCCCTTTCAGTAGTCTCCTGCCAGGAGTTCTGCTTAGCATTGTAGGGAGTTCCTCCATACTGAGTATGGATAAGTTAAAATGAGCTTTTGTGATTCCCCGAAGGCTTTTCCAACTGGAAAACACTTAAAACTTTCATATATCAGAGCCCAGACACCGTAGTATTCTTCCTTTGACAATATAGAAACTGCCTTTTAAACGCCCTTAGTTTGGTGCATTGCCAAAAATACAAACTCGGTAATTCTCTCCTCCCTCACACACTGCACATATGTATAGGTGGAAAAGGCATGAAAAAGCAATTAGAACACCGCCTGTAGGGGAAAAATGTTCCCATAGAGGGGGGAGGTGGAAACTGAAAATAGCATTCTAAGTTGGGCTGTTCCTCAAGATTACTTCATAGACTAGCAGTTCCTTCAGCTTTCAGATAATCCTTTTTAAGCAGATGTGAAATATTAGGTCAGTGGGTGAAATGTTCAGTGCTGTGGCAGCTTTGATGAAGAAGCTTAGAATTTGCATTGCAGATCAGCATGATGGAAAATGCATAGACGTAACCATGAATTCAAGCTCAGCCGTTAATTGCTCTGTAAATGTATTGACCTATAAACTGAAATTGCTGCTGACACACTTATTTTCTAATTTTTTAAGTGAGGTGAAGGCACAGTGGGTTTTAGATATTTGTGGGGGTCCCTTTTTTTAACTTTAAAAAAAATCGTTGTAATTGTGGTGCAAGGTCAAGACAACAAAATGTTGAACAACATATCCATCTCTAAAATAAATGTTATATTTATGAAAATAGTTGCAAGGTTTCTTTTCTAGTCTTAATAACTGTTTACAAAAACATGTGTTCATAAAATAGCAAAAGAGGACGAATCAAAGTCCACTGATTTCATCTATTCAAGGACTGAGATTTTAAAAAAGTCAATTTTGGCAAACACTCTGTTTGCAGCAGATGTTGAGAGCAAGGGGCTATCTGGCCCACTGGTGGACAGCTGGTCAATGTTCTGGCAGGTCATTTAGCACTGGGGTTTTCAAAGTGTGCCCATAGTTTCCCCCATCTCTCCTGGTTCTTTTCAATTAAAAAACTGGCAGACTGGCATACTGTGAAGTAAAGTGTTGGCCTCCAGCATTATCATTCTTAGAAAGCAGTGTGTGATGGTGAGCTGGCAAGCCACATTATGAAATGTCTCCAACTGGCCCGGGAAAAAAAGGGGGAGGTGGGGAGGAAGAGTGCCGTAGGGAACAAAAGGTGTTGCCAGGGGGTATTCTTGAGGAGGGGTGGCTTTGAGGGCCACTGCAAGGGCTGGAGAGGATGGTGGGAAGCAAGGGAGGGAAGCAAGTATTTCACCTTCCTTTCGGAATGTATTTTTTCAAAGGAGGGGGTAGTTAAGATCTGTTTTAAATGTGTGATGTATGTTTTACTTGTATTATGGATGGGTGGAGTGTGGCTGCATATCTGACCATCATTAGTTTGCGTCTGTGGAGGCAGGGGGAGCGGTGTGTGTGCTTTGGAGAGACAGTACAAGGTTTGAGCTGCAAACCCACTTCTATCTTGTACTCAGAATCTTGGTTGAGTTTCTTGTGCCTGAGCATCTTCAATTTGCCATCTGTAAATGGTGGTTGGACCACAAAACTGCGATCTGGGTAGCCATTTCATGTTTTGGAGCTCATATCTCTCCCCAGTCTTGCTCTTTTAGCTTCACCAGTTTGCCTTCTAGGAAATCAGAGTTTTTGTGACTGGGCACGCCTACTTCAGCAACCATTTTGTGAACAGGCAAGCTCTCCTCCCCATGGTAGCCATTGTGACAGCAGCCACATCATTTACAACATTCCAGATGTACACACCAGCCCCTAAAGGTTGGGAATCCTTGATGTAGCAGCTTCTGAAAGGAAGAAGCTGCTACATCAGCTATGATCTGATAGAGCAAACAAACAATTTTATACAGCAAGGGTGGGCAGTGTGTGACCATGAGGTTGCATATATTCTCCCAAGGCTGCTTTTGCAGCCTTCAATTCCACCACTGCTCTTTTTCTGGAAAAAAAAGGGGGGGCTGTTGCTTCACAGAACATTTTACCTTTGAAATAGGTTGTCCCTCCCCCAACTGTTTTAACATCTGAAGTATCATTTTTTCAAAACTAGGACTGCAGGCCACTTCCAGCTTGAGTTTTTTCCTCCATTTTTTGGCAGCTCATGTTACTCATGGAAAGTATGAAGGGCAGACAAGTGGCCCCTGCTAGGTTGTGAAGTTTAGGAGTTTCAATTTGATTTCATGGTTTCTAGACAAGTTTTTGGATTAGCAGAATAGAATGTACAGTGGTAATGTCAGCTTTGGTTTTCTGATCATGCAGACCCAGATGGGAAGAGAGGAGAACATGCTTTTCCTGGCCTCTGATGTCACACACGTAATGAAAGGTTAGAAGTCTCAGCTTCCCCAGACACAGCCTTTCACCTTCTGATAGCATAGCTTCATGTCTGGTTGGTTGTCTCCACTGAAGTGGAAATGAGAGCTTGCCACAGAAAAAATATGGTATTCAGTTTGAAGCTGGAAAGTTTCCTCTCCAAACAATTGAGTTTTTATCTCTGTGACCTCAACATTTTATGTATCCATGAAACTGGCAGGCTCTCGAACCTCTGTTTTGATTTTAGTACTTTTTTTTAAAAAAATTAACCAACTCCAGTATGTTTGCATACAATGGAAGACTGTATAGACCATTACTGTTTTTTTTTTTGTCATTCATTATAAGACTAAGAACACATGTTACAATGGAGATCTGAGACTGAATCTCAGGGGCAATATTTAAGGGAGGTTTAAAGGGGCAAACTGGAGTAGGTGTTTAGGTTTCTAATCATTTCGCCTATATCAGGGTTGTGCAGCTGTGCTTGCCCGTATGTTTTTGGACTGCAGTTCCCATAATCCCTCCTTGTTAGCTATACTGGACCAGGCTGCCTAGAGCTGGAAAAATCATTTCCCCGCTTTTTGGTAACTGAGAAGGTTAGCACCTCAGGTAGGGATAAGCAAAGGGTGTGCCCCAAGGCTGTTTTTAATGGCACTCAGCCGGTGTTTCCTTTCTGAGCCCCCCTGAAAGAGTGAATTGACTCACTTGGGAGCCTCCAGAAGTGGAGATTTACCTTTTGCATAGGTAGCAGGCCCCTCATACTATTTAACATTAAGAAACAACAACTTGTTTTTCAACCAGACATGGACTTTGGCTCAAAACTTCTATTTTTGTGTTTTCCATTTTGTAATATTTTGGGTAGGCCATGCAGTCCTTGAAGGGCCTCAGGAGCAGAAAATTGGCTCCTGGACTCACTGCACTTGCTCACCCTTGATGTAAGATCATACTAAGCAAGTCCTCATTTTTATTCAAAACCTTAACTAAAAGCCTTAAAATCGCATGCATTTATTTCTAATTTAATGAAGTGGCTAACTATCATGATGACTGCACTCTGAGACTGAAGATAACAGTCTTTGGGGCCTCAGGTTGGGTCAAAAGCCGGAAATCAATCAATCAATCAATCAATCAATCAATCAATCAATCAATCAATCAAATAATAAAAAAAATACAGATGTAGTAGAGAACTAAGAAACTGCCAAAATCCAGATCCTAGCTGAGAACCTCCTCCTCCAGCTTGCAACAATGAATTGTCCCTGCTGAAGTTATCAGAGGGAGAGGAAACTATAGTCAAGAAGCTGTTTGGATCCAGCCAAGAGCCTCCTTTCCCTGCAGTGACCACCTCCTCCTGTTGAAGGCATCAGAGGGAGAAGAAGCAACAGCCTCATCCATTGTGTTGAGGTACAGCTTCATGACCCCATCAAGGTAAGGAAATTTGGAGAACAGAACATAAGGACAGTATAAACCAAGATGTGGGCAACTGTGGAGCTTCCAATGTTTTTTGAAGTGCTGTTGTCACAATCCTTCACAATTGGCTTTGCTGTCTAGCATTGATGGGAGTCGTAAGCCAAAAAAGATCTGGAAGGCCACAGTTGTCCTCTGTTTGTTTAAACCCTAGCAGAAAGTTTCCAGACTGATGTAAAGAAGCAAGAGTTCTCAAGATTGTTGCTTGTTTTTTTCTAGTTGTTGTGTCTTCCTTGTCTACTTGTTCCATTCTTTTGGGGGTTTGTTTGCAGCAATTTTTTGAATCTGTACTAAGGATCTTTTTTAAAAATCAGGGACATGGTTTTTTCAGGTGATCCTATTGACTGAAATGCATTTTTTTCTTACTTTAAAAATAATTCTTAGAGTGAGGTCACACAAGTACCATTTCACTGATGCATTATATTTTGAGAAAAGAAAAAAGGGAAAAAAGAGAAGGAAACGTTTTTGTTCCAATATGTCTCAGAATTAAAAGGAAACCCACTTGGGTATCAGAATAAAAGGTCACTACCAGTGCCAGGACTTGCTAGAAAATAAGCTGGGACAACAAAAATGTCATTTGGATATTTAAAAAATACCCAAGAACCACAGCAACAAATACTGTGACCTTCTGACACATTGGCCCTGTCTGGAGGTTACCCAGGAAGTGCTGTTTCATATTCCAGTAGGCTCAAGAGAATTGGCTTGGGAATTCATAAAGGATGTGTTCTGTGTAATTCAACTGGCAGGAGCACATTGTGTAGACAACTTTAATCTGTTGCCCTTTGTTTTCACAGTATAGATGGATTGATTCAATAAAGGAAGCCATGGCTGTCTTGGGCTTGGAAGATTTGAGCAGGGCTCTTAATGGCTAGGGTTCTTAGAGGTCCCTAGGTCAGGGGGACTGAAGCCAATTTGATGGCAAATAATTATTATTATTACTATTATTATTGCCATGATTTTATCTTATTGTATGACAGGTTGAAAGCTGCTCTGAGCTTGTGAAAGCACAGAAAGGTGGGGTATAAAATGGAATACAGTAGCCCCTCCCCATTTGCAAGAGTTAGGGGCACAGAACCCTTGCGAAAGTGGAAAAATTGTGAATAACTCCCCCCTCGTGATTTCCCTCCAGAAGTCCCCCATCCCATTCCTTTGCCTCTGGCTCCTGCGTTGGGGGTGGGAGTGGAGAGAGAAAAATACACAGTAAAGGGCTTACCAGTACTTTCCCCCTCAAAGGGAGAAGAGCAGAGCTATTGGGTTCTAGTTACTTCCAGTGGCTGTCTTGAAAAGGGATGGGTAGAGGCAAAGAGAGTACCTGGCCAATCAGCATCCATATGGCAGAAAGGACACACTTCCAGCAGTGGGAGGGGGGTTTGCTCACCCAAAAGGAAAAAATGGCTATTTTAAACACAAGCTTCCCAAGCTTTGGGTGAGGAATGCAAAGGAATGGAGGAGGAAGAAAGGGGGGGGCAAGCAGGTACCTCGCAAATGATCAGATTTGCGAAGGTCAAACCTGTGAATGTGGAGGGAAGACTGTAAATAGAAATGGGATGAAAAGCATTATGTATGGAGTCATCTGTTTGGAAGCAATAAGATACTGTTTGCATATCTTTTGAAGAGATTTACTAGCTTAGAATTACTGAAGAATTTGTCAACTAGGGTGCAGGAATGGTTTTGAGATGTTAAAAATGTCTGTGAGGTTTCTAATATGATTCTTGGATTTCAAAACAGAAACATTTCCAGCACTTGGCAAGCAGAATCTTTACCAGTATTGTGCAAGGCATGGGAAGAACTGGATAAGTCTCACTTGGAATGCTGATTTTTCATGGGCTGAGAATCACATGACTCTCTAAATGTTCTTGCACTGTGAGTCCTGTCCCAATAACTTTAGCCAGCATAGTTAAGGCTGGCATTAGTAGTCCAGGAAAGGGCCACATGGTTACCACCCTTGATTTTAAAAGACAAATAAAACCTGAAGATACACTTTCACACAAATCAATAAGAGTGCTTTTCTTTTTCTGTGATCCATCTTGTAAGGAAAAGCAAAACTGATTCAGTAAAGTCAAAGAGTGTGACAGAGATGTGAGAAAGAGGAAGTATGAGAAAGGGGGGAGGAATGACAGCTGTGCTCAAAGGAGTAATTGCTCTATTACTCAAGTTGTAAAAAGGGCACGGGTAAACAGTCATATAAACTGTCTGTTAATATCAGTCCAAGATATTAGACATTTTCCCCTAGCCATCAAAAGAATTTCCAGAAAAACCAAGAAGCATGGATCAGCTATGACATGATTTTAAATGTGATGCTTCAGGTATATCCTGTTGTTGTTGGCATCATCATCATCATCAATTATCATCCTATGTTGCTAATCATGAAAAATATTTTTCCCTGTTGATCTTACATTGTTAGGTTGATATATCTCTTCTTCTGAAACATGACTAGGCAATTAAAGAACTCTGAATTTTATTTGGCCCTCTTTCCCCTGCCTTGCAGATTTCCAGAGTTTCTGATTGTAGTTAAGTATATTGGCTGATTTTTAAAGTGGAATATCTGCATTCCAGTCCTGTTCATGTTAATCTGATAGCGAACCCCAATGGAAAACGTTTCCCAAGCAAGCATGCATTGCGTTGGAGGTGTGGAGTGATTCCAGGCTGAAGGTTTTGCCACGAGCAGACTTGGACCATTTCCACACAAGACTGTTATAGCGCTATGATTCCACTTTCAACTTCCTATGGAATCCTGGGGTTTGCAGTTTAGGGAGGGGCCGGCCAGCAAGTGGAATCATAGTGCTGTAACAGTCTTGTACGAAAATGGTCTTGATTTGAATGCTGGGCTATGGCTCTGGATGACCACAGTTCAAGCCCCTGTTGGCCTAAAAGGAAGACAGTGACAAAACCTCCTCTGAATATATCCTGCTTTGGAAAAAAAAAAGTGCCAGGATGGATTCACCTTAGTCGGAGTAAGCTTGAAGGCAACAAAGTACTACCAAAGCTATAGTTGCCAAGAACAGTGACAATCCCTGTGTTAATCTTTGCTAATACAGATTGACTAGTAGAACCATCATGGTGCCATAGGAACTGGGGCAATGAGGCAGCACCTAACCTTGCCCTGATTAATCGATCTTGTAGAAAACTTCCTTCTGTATTTTCTGTTTTTTCTAGCAACACGCATTCGGTTCTTATTTATTTTTGTAGAGAAAACCACTACTTGGGAGAAAACCAAAATGCCTTTCTTTGCTTAGGGCTTCTATAAATCAAGGTAAGCAACTACCAGTTTCCAGCACAGCTCTTATCTGTCGTATTGACCTAGTTTACCCACAGAGCTCTAAACTGTGAGGTATGAGGAAGAACTGCTGAAAGCCTTGGACTTCAGCATTTCAACTTCCCCTCTCTGTTGTGCTGACAAGTAGAAAATTAGAAGCTTTTGCTTCCTTATATGTACTTAATCCACAGCTTTAGCATTAAAAACAAACCTTCAACTGTGGTTAATCTGAAGTATGGATTGTTCAAACAAGTCAATTTCTTTAAACTATCATGTGACATTCTCTTGCCTGAAACTAACCATAGTTAAGATTAACCACAGTTTGTCATTCTTGGACAACAGGTCAAGCAGGGATTAGTCTAAAATGGAAGTGAACAGTTATGAACTCTTGATATATTTTCATTGACTTCTACTTTGCCTTTGAGCTACAGTGGTCTTTCACCTACCAGCATGTGAGCACAGGACATGCTACTCTTTGCCTTCCCCTTGCTAGGACAGAAGTAGTGATGGAGAGCATTATGATAATATATAAATCTTGCCTTGCCTTATTGTGGTTGTGTACCTTTAAGTTGTTTCGGATTTATGATGACCTTAAAGCAAAAATCTATCGTGGGGTTTTCTGGGGCTGAGAGTACATGATACACCCAAGGTCGCCCAGTGGGTTTCCATGGCCAAATGGGGAACTGAACCCTGGTCTCCAGAGCTGAAGTCCAGAGCTGAAACCACTACATCATGCTGGCTGCCCTGCCTTATACTAATTCACAGTTTGCCCCATCTAGCTCAGTGCTGCCTACTCTGACTGGCAGTGGCTTTCCAATGTTTCTGGCACCTGTTGTATGCATGGAAAAGCACTGATCAATATTGTGCTTGTATATCATGGTTGCTATTTAAACGTCTTGAGTTTGCACTGCTGTTGCAGAGTCCACTGAATTTAACAGGACTTATTTGTGTAGACATTGATGTTAGCAGCACAAATAAATCTTATCAGGATTTTGTTTGCAAATATATTAGCACATTCCCGTTAAATGTCAACCTCACCCACACCCCCAGAAACAACAACAACAACAACAAAGGACTTGGCTTTCACAATATCAGTAGCAGGTATTTTTAATTATTGTAGTGGGGAGTACTCTTTCTCGGTTTCTTTCTCAGGATCATGTGCCATAGTTTTACATTTCCGTCTTTATCAGATAGCCTGCCATAAAGGTATTTCTGTTCAGGGACTCTGTTTTTCTTTTCTGCTTAGTTAACTTTACATTTAATTTCCCGGAGGTAGCTGTATTAGTCTGTAGCAAAATGCAACAAAGTGTCTTGTGGCATCTGAGAGAGTTTTACTTGGCATAAGCTTTCATGGACTGTTGCATCTAATGAAGTAAGCTGCAGTCCATGAAAGCTTACACCAAACAAAATATGTTAAGTGATGCTAGACTTCTTGTTTCTATTTATAATGTTATATATGATAATCTCCTAGAGCCCGGGTGGTGTAGTGGGTTGACTGTTGGACTATGGCCCCCCACGGTGACCAGGGTTTGATTTCCCCATTTGGTTATGGAAACCCACCAGGTGATCTTGGGCACATCACACACTCTCAGCTCCAAAAAACCCTCTGATATGTACACCTTAGGGTCACCATAAGGCAGAAATGACTTGAAGGCACACAACAACAATAATAATCTTCTAGTATGAAGATTTAGAAATTAAAAAATTAGGTTGTTACACTTGTGGATAGATATTTTAAAGTTCATTTTAAAATGACTAAAAATTAATTTAGAATAATATTGACAGAGAGAAAAAATGAGTGTGGCAAAAAAGGGAAGGGACAAAGGAAGAACAAAATAAGAACTGGGAAATGTAGCGCCTTTGTGCATAAGCAGGTTTTTCAAAGTGCCAGCTATTATTGCCCAGTATGTTCCGTATCAGCTCTTGAGTATAATAGCATATAATTAGCTAATTAGAACATTTTTTTAAAAAAACAACTGCTTCACAACAAAGTATCCACTATCAATGTATCATGTTTAATATTTCCAGGTTTTAAAGGATTAAACCTTGAAGGCTATGAACAGGCACTGTATTTAGCTGTCCTGACCCTAAATTAATTTACTTGAAAAAAAAAATCCCTTTAGCTTTCAAAGTGTGCCAAGGATCACAACCTCACTAATGAGACCAACACTGAACTACAGGCTTCTGTTTTCCTCTTACTTGGAATAAAATTGATCTATACCACAGAATAGTTGCCATGGCATTTTTAGGCAAAAGAAACGACCCTGGCACAACTGAGACTGGTCCTCATTTTGGGTGCATCTGCACGGCACAACTATAGTGGTTTGTTTGCATTATAACTGTCATGGCTCTGTCCTATATAATCCTGGATTTTGTAGCCTGGTGAGTGACTTAGAATTCTCTGGTGCACTCTTGGAACTACAGCAGCAGAGCTCTCTGGTAGAAAACTCTCAAGTTTCTCACAAAACTACAGATCCCAGGAGTCCACAGCATGGGGTCAAGATAATTAAAGTGATGTGAAACTGATATGATTGTGTAGTGTACATACATATAGCAATTAATTATAGCAGTAAAGGCCCCCTGATTCACTGGGAGGTTCCTTTGTAGCACAGAGTAGGGGGTGGGTGTACTCATTGGATGGCATCTTCTGAGGACATGCTGGCATTCCTCTTTCCCTGGTTACTGAGTGGATTTGTGGGTTCTGAGAGAAGAGTAGGAAACTATATCAAACATTTAATTCCAACTTATCAGACATTCTGTGGTAATGACATATGATTGGATACAGTTGGTAATAGGCAAGGTCTATGTGCGTGCCATACCAGGTGTGGGTGGGTAGACGGAGGGAATCCTCTTTAGTCTTGGGGGTGGAGATAGTCTAGATCACACCAACCTCAGAATGCTTGGCTCTTACCTTACTCCCAGGTGGCAGGAAACCCATGCAATGACTTCCACTCATGTGGATTCCTGTGGCTGTCAACCTAGCAGGTCAGATGGGTTAAATGGTCTCCTTAGGTCAGCAAACAGTTCATCAAACGATTGAATCTGGGCTCATGCGGGGCCAGATCTCTTCGGCTGTAACCAATAAAGTTGTGGGCTGTTTCATGGCCAACAGAAAAGAGTCTGTTTTATTTGACTAAGCAGAACCCAGCATCATAACCAATAGGCCTGCAAGTAGGTTGACCTAATTACTTAATTCCTAATCCTAAACCCTAATTTCACAAATGGCATATGTGGAAGACAAAAGCTGTTTGTGTTTATGCGCCTTCAAGTCACTTGTCAATTTATGGTAACCCATGGATTTCATAGAGCTTTCTTAGGCAAGGAAGACTCAGAGACAGTTTGCCATTGCTGGTCTCTGAAATGTAGCCTACATTTCTGAAATGTCACCTCCCATCCAGGTACTAACAAGGGCTGACCCTGCTTAGTTTTCAAGAACAGAAGTGCTGGTGCTGTCAGGGTATTAAGGCTCTAGAAGCTGTTTACTAGAGGCAAATAAATTGAACTGTGTTGAGATTATTAAAACACTTTTTGATGGTCAACAAGAGGACATTTTACATAATGATCTGAATATCGTGTTAGTGATATCAGCCTGGCAGGAAACTGTGCTACACTGGAAGACCAACACATTGAATGGTCTTGTGAACCCTGGTATACATGGAATTTGTTTGATGAAAAAAGTTGTTGAACAGGACTCATCTAATTCTGCTTGGCATCCTTTTAATTACTTTTGTGGATTGGAAGAGACAAGAGAAACATCCAACTCCTCAGCATTAATCATTTTGGAAAGGTCAGCTTTATTGAAATATGAATGAATGAATGACATTCCTTCTTGGCCTTCTTTAATATATTGACCACTTTGTTACAAATGCATTTGTATTATCTTCTGTTAATCACTGTTACAATGGTAATTCAAATTCAATAAACTGGATAAAGATAATACAGTCAGCCCTCCACATCTGCAGGTTTGACATTCACGGATTTGGTTATTTGCGAGTTTGTCCAATCTCTGCCCTCCCACTTCAGGTGTTTCTTTTTTTGGGAGAACTTTCCCTCTTGGTGGCTCCAATCAGGCTGCATAGCCCTTTAAAAACCCACCTCTGGTCCTCCTCTTCCTCTACCCATCTCTGCCTGGCCAGCTAAAGATGGCTCTCTGCCCAAATTCTGAGTACCACAAACCCTGTACCCAGGCCCCACACACACCCAAGGAAGGCGATTGGCAAGAGAGAAGTACAGGACCACCATGCCAACTGTCTCCTTTCCCTGACCTGGTTTAGACCCTGGATGCCCACTTTCTCCACCCATGCCTCAGCCCCCTTCCCGCAGACACACAAATTTTGTTATTTGCAAATATTTCACTTTTGTGAGGGTCCTGTGTCCCTAACCCTAGTGAATGTGGAGGGCCAAGTGTATAATAAAACTTCTAAAAGAGTAAATGGGTTGCAATGCACTGACTCCTATATTTAAGACTAGCATATTTACCTGGCGTTGCCTGGGATTTTATTTTCTCATAGGTAACACTTGTTAGAAATACCTAAAGAATTACCTTACCTTCCTTAGGAGGTAGATGTGGTTGAAATACATGGATTTGAGATCCTATATCTCTAATTCCCCAAACTGCCTTGTCCAGTACCTGTAACTTTTCCCTATATTCCCCACTCCAATCTGTATTTAGAGTTGTTAACATACAAATGTTTGGTTTCTGAGGGAATACAGAGGCCTCCTTCTTGCTGCTAGTCCTTGTGTCCATAGCAACCAGCCTGAGGCCCAAGAGTTCTCTAGCTGAGAATTCTAAAGGCCCCTTCCTAAACTGCAAACCCCAGGATTCCATAGACTCTTGACAGGCAGCCAATCTTATGAGGTCCTCTCTCCTGACACAGCCAATCATATGAGGTCTTCGCCTGCCTGACACAGACAAACTCACAAACTTTGACTTTTATATATTAGATGATATGAAGTAATCAATTACAGTAAAGGAACACCATTTTGGAGATAATTGTGAATCAAATTATGCAATTGCTTTAACATGCATGAGAATGCAGGATTAATAAAAATGGGTTTTTTAAAAACCTTGTAACATGGCATGCACATATATCTCTGGTGCAGCAAGAATGGAAAGTATAAATCATGCAACCATCATTGGGCCATAACACCTTTCTGTAGAAATCAATTTGTGTTTGACTTGTGGCCACAACTTGTTCAGATTGCCCATCGCTTCTTATAATCATGTGATTATATACCTTCTTGTTGCTGGTCCTGTCGTATGCTTGGACATTACCAGTAGCCATCATCATTTCCAGAAGTGGTCACTGTATTCACCAAGTGCATATTGGTCTAGATGAAGAAAATGGCAGAAGAAATGTGACATGGCTTTGCAGGGAGCCATCTTGTTTCTTACACTTTGAAGAAGCTGTTGAAAGGGTTTACTTACTCATGTCTTGTTCATGTTAAGAAGAGTGCTGGAACTGAAAGGCTGAGGAGCTAAAGCGTTGATCTATTGTACCAACATTTGAATAGCCAGTAACTGACTTTTCCAATAAAGGGCTTACCCATTTTGCTTCTTTCTGGAGTTGTTCAGTATTAAATCATTTAAAAGGCTTTATCTTAGGCCTTGAGACCTCTAGTTGGTAATTGAACATTGCCTTGCTGGACCTGAGCTCAGGCTTAGAATATTGTCACTCTTGCTCTTGGAGGTGATAAAGAGAAGGTTCACCTAGGTAGCTGTAAAGTCCACAGTATCGGAGGCCTCCTTTGGAGAAATGGCCTTGGTCTTTACCTGGAGAGAGGCTGAGTTTCCTCAGAAGTCACATTTGTCCTACGGTTCACCACAATATCCTGTTCTCTCTGCTTCTGTGGTGGTCTCACAGGGGCTGAAATGGATTGTAGTGGATTCTGATAAATCTGAAGATACAGTAAGTAATATTTGAATTATCTGTGGAAAGGTCAGGTAAGATTAAAACAGTGGAATGTAAGGATGGTCACCTGAGTTTTTAAAAATGTATATTATATTAAGGATTTATACCTACCCTTATAACAAATGTCTAGGGTGGTTTAGAAACAGTAAAATCTGCAGTAAAAACAAAGTCTTGTATCCAGTTACATTATTGCACTAGTACTAGGTTGCACAGTTTTAGAAACAGGGTGGTATCCAATGCTGTTTTTTATTGCATGAGCAGGTGTGCCTTTGATTACAAACTTACCCTGCAACTGGTTGCACAACTGTTTTACACAACCACTTGCACAAAGGTATAATCTGGTGCAAATGGACTAGTGGACATTTTCACTCTCCTTCTGTTAAATTGGATTCAGGTGAAAAGCAACACCAAAAAGAGCAACGACAAGCAGGAAACAGAGATAAAGTGAAAACAAAACAGTCGGCGAGATTTTGAAAAGTCTAATTTAAGAGATTGGGAAAGTAAAAACCTACAGTCCTCCCTCCACATTTGTGGGTTTGACCTTTGCAAACTTGATTATTCACAAAGTACCCACTTGCCTCCCCCCACATTCTCCTTCTCCTGTTCCCCTGCCTTTTGCCCAGGCATGTGTGTCTCTCTTCCACAGATTTGGGCAAAGGGCAAACAAATGGCAGGGGGCAGCCCTGCACACGTGCTTTCTCCAGTCATGCTGCTGCCCCCTTCCATTCACTTGCCTATCACCCAGGGACCTGGAAGGCAGAGTGCCTGGGTGAAATGCAAGTGAACAGGGGAGTGGAAAGGCACATGGCTGCCCCTTCCAATTTACTTGCCTATCAGGTGCCTGGAAGGCATCGTGCCCAGGTGTAATGCAAGTGAAATGAGGCGGGGGAACCCTAGAAAGGAATGGGAAGGGAAGCGCTCATCTGGGCGAGGGGGAGTTATTCACTCTTTAAGAAAACTTTTATGGAGGTTCTGTGCCCTGAGCCCTTGTGAAAATTGAGGAGCCACTGTATTTTCCTCAAGCAAAAATTATGTTAAAATATATAGTATTTTACTAATATCAGAGAGAAGATGAGAACCTCTCTTGGGAGAGCTTTCTATCCCAGTTGAGGTGTCACCACTCAGAACTCCTTTTCCTAGTAGCTAAACTTCCAAAGGTGGTGTATCTGAAGAAGGGCTTCTGATAAAAGATCTCCTTGTATGGGCAGGCACATGTAGAAAAATTTTTTTTTCTACACCTGGTCCTCTAAGGATATGAAGAATGTTAAAATTTCTTGTATAGGAGCAAACTCTTCTCAATCTAAAATCAAAGTCGCTATGATTGTGTGCATAATGTATTTTCTTTTTTCCTCCCCACCCCTGCTCTGGTTGTCTATGTTGGTACCAACCCCCTGGATGTAAATAGAGGTTATCCAGGGCAAGATGGCAGAGAGCGATATGTCTAAATGGGAGAGGCTTAGCCTTCCCTCTGCATCAACCATTTAAGTTTCTTGACAAGCAGTGGGAAAACCAGACCACACACTAAAATACTCAGATTTGCTGAAAGCGTACTGCAAAAAGAGTAAAGTGTGTATCAATACACATTCAATATTCTGGCACCATGAATTTTTCTACTGCTGCACCTCTTTACACAATATTCTAACACACATCTTAACCCTTTCACAACTTATGCATGCATATTGTTTGGAAAAATATCTTTTCTGCAATGTTTTCTGTCTTTGAAGACTCTGATCTTGACCAGTGGCCAACAGGATACCATTCTAACTATTTTGAACTCTTCAAAAATGTGTGGCAAGTTTTCAATGTTTGAGCAGAAGTTTGGATCTTGTAGAACATCTCTCTCTTCTTTTGGTGTTCACAAATCTCTCTCTCTCACTCTCAATTTCTCTCTCTCTCCCCCATAACACACACACACACACACACACACACACACACACACACACGTGCACTGCATGTAGCTTTTGCTAATAACAGCTCAAAATGAATGATAAAATAAGGTCCCATCACCATCACAGGCATGTTTGGTATGGACACGGGAGAACCACCTTGGTGGTTGTTCCCAGGCTATGGGACCATGAGATTCCTTCTGTTGAGGGGTTTGGTTGACCCCTCTCTGCTTTCCTAATCTCTTAATTCTGCTTTCTTCCCACCAGCAGGCGAAAATCTTTTTATTTTTATATTTGAAGCATTTATTCATTTATTCATCTACCAGGGTCCTCCTCCACCCAGGCCTGTGATTGCTAACTGGCCATTGAAGAAGGTCTTTTAACAGGGGTGTGTGTATTTTAACCATCATTCTTACATTTGAACTCCTTTTAAAATTGTTGTAACTTGTTCTGTTTTTTTTAAAAATAACTATTCACTTAATTGTTTTTTAAACTTTGTATTATTCCTTGTCTGAACTGTATTCTGTTTTAACTTAACGTTGTAAGCTGCCTTGAGTCCACTATTAGGAAAAAGGTAGAATATAGAACAAATATCAGGAGGACAACTCCTGCTTCAAGTGAACAAATAGAACTTACAATGTAACTAAATGTAATGAACAATTTGACTGTGTGGTAACAGTTTAAAGTGTAAGATACTCTTGAAATTATCAAACCCAAAACAGTAGCAGTGAGAAACGTCTCTATTTAAATCTGTAAACCAAAACACAGATTATGTACCATAGTAAGAAAACAGGGGAGCTAATTCTGCAGGTATTTCTGACAACTCAGTTGTTAAAACATACTGTTATGACAAGCCACTATGCATTTGCTTGAACAATCTGTAGCTATATGGTACTTGGTTCTGGAAATTGAGTAAACAGCCTGTCCTGGATGGGGTCGTACTCCTCTTCAAGGAGCAGATGTGCAGCTTGGGAGCGTTCTTAGATACCTCCTTCTTGCTATAGGCCCAAGAGGACTCTGTGCTGTGGAATGCTTGGTGCCAGCTTTGGCTGGTGCACCTTTCCTGGAAAGGGATAACGTAGCCACAGTAGTCCATGCACTGGTAACCTCCCAGTTAGACGAAAGTCGTGCACTCTGTATGGGTCTGCCCTTGAAGAAGACTTGGAAGATGCAAAATACAGCAGCTCAACTGATCTCTGGAGTAAGATATGGACAGCATGTAATGTCAGTCTTAAAGAATTGCACTGACTGGCAGTATGTTTCCAGTCAGAAACTGAGATGCTTAGGATGACATTTAAAGCCCTAAATGGCTTGGGACCTCAATACTTGAGGGAACGCCTTTCCCCATATGTGCCTGCTTGAGGATTAAGATCTGTGTGTGTGTGTGTGTGTGGGGGGTTCCTCCATGTCCCATCAGTGAGATTAGTACACTGTGTTGAGACATAAAAGACCTGACAGGCACCAACATTTGGCTGTTTGTCAAAGCCTTTGGACCTCATTAACTCATCCTGAATACAGTGTACATAGTTTTAATTTTTTGAAAAAAAAATTTCAATCTGTTTTTAATTTATTACTGTAGTTTAATATGGTTGAGTTTATTTCATTATTTTATGGTTTTAAATAATGAACTTGTTTTATTGCTTTTTGTAAGCTGTCCTAAGATCTTTGATATATGGTCGGGTATAAATATTTTAATAAATAAAATATAAATAAATACTCTGAAGGGCCCTTTCCAAGTGCACCTGTTTTCTAACTGTGGTATATACTATAGTAATTCAGGGCCAAAGCCAACTGTTAGTCTGAACTAAGACTCTTTCAGCTCCACCCTCCCAACCCGCCATTGGAACAGGAGAAGGACGGGACTGTGATGATGGCTCTGAATGATGTTGTTGTGGTCCTGTCCTTCTTCCGTCCCCAGGTGGTGCAACCACGAAGTAAATCATTGACGGGTTTTCCTTGTCAATGACCCAGTATTGCGCCACCATCCCTCACATACCTGGTGTGTGGAGAGTCCGGAAGCACAATGGCTATGCTTCCTGCCCCTGCGCAGCCTGGGACAGAACCTGGTTGCACTGTGGAAGGAAGTGGCAGGGTGATCGCATTTCCTGGATCCCGGAGGCAACCGGAGTGGAGGAAAGTGCTCCCATTGTGCTCCCTTCCCAGAAGAACCGCTGCCAGTATCCCCACAGGATGCCACTGTGATACAGTAGGGTGCGGAAAGGGCCTAAGAGTGGGAACGTGAACAGTTAACGCTTAAGAACGCTCTATTGTTTCAGTGGTTCTTCTCTAGTTGATATTAACAACTAGATTGAAGACCTGGAATGTTTTGACCAAACTGAGAGAAGCTGGTATCAGGGTGGCTGGATTAACTAGTCTCCAGATGCCTTCTGAGTCTGATTCTTTGTGATACATTTTGATTTGAGGACTGGCTTATTAGGCCCAACTGGAAATCTCCACCTGTGAGCCTGAACCACTCAGTGTCACCAGTTCTCTCCTCGTTGCATGAAACCTGAGCAATATTTTGCCTAACAGCAGTGTTGTAGGGGAAACAGTATGAACATTGTAAGTTCTGATAGCTAGCTAACAACAGAAAGTCTATCTGAATCAAACTGAGATCCTGCATCTCAGCGTGGATGCATCCTGCAAAGAGAACTGATGTGAATATGCAGCTCATCTCAAGCAGAACGTTTCTTTTCTGCCTTCTGCTTTCCGTAGTAAGTTTTATTTTCTTTCAGAGGAAAAGAGTATTAGGTGCCAGGATCTTGTCCACACTGGACTCCGATATGATTGCAGATATTTGGGTGCTCAAGAGTAATTGTCGTCTTTTAGACCAGGGAGAGGTGAGAATCATGCAACCCTCTGAAAGTTGTTGGACTGCAAGTCCCAGCAGCCCTAGCTAGCATAGCCAGTTTTGATGCATGTTGAGGACTGCAGCCCAACAATATTTGGGAAGAATCATGGTTCTCACTCTTGCTCTAGATCCTCAGCTGCAACTTCCGTCAAGCATAGCTCACATTACCAGTAGTGAGAGATGTTGAGAGTTGCAATCCAGTAACACTGGAGGTCCACAGTTGCCCATCCTGATATGTAACAAGATAGTGCTTCCCATACTGTCCCATTTCCATTGTACAGAAGCCACTGGACTGGCCACTGAATCTGCAGTGTCTAAGGAGGCTAACTGCAGAGACACAGGACAGGTTATGGATGGGCACAAAGCTCTCTCCCCCTCATTGGGCTAATGGTAGGGCCGGTCCTGACTTGGCTGTTCAAGTTCTGAATGGCTGAAAAATCCCTGGAGGACTTTTGAGATCTCCACAGGAATACTCAAAGGGCTCAACAGATTTAGGGGAATGAAATGCTAACCTGTTTCCCCTTCCCAATCCTGACTCAGCACATAAGGTCAGAATGTGACCAGAAGTAGTTTCAGAAGTGAAAGGTGGAGAACAATCAATCTGCAGATTAGAATTCTGTCATCTTTGTGGAATGTCTGTATAGCACAACAAGATCAAATAATGGATTATCCAGGGGAGCAAATTGTGTGATCTTCCAGATGTTGTTATACTGCAAACTCCCAATGATTCTTACTATTGGCTATTCTGTCTGAGTCTGATGGGAGTTGCTGACCAACATCTGGAGGAACAAATGATCCCCAGCCCTGAGTATACCAAGCAAAATTGTAGATGGAGGATGACATTTTTAAGTGCCTGAGCACAACAAATGTGCTGATTGGACTAGAAACATTCTCCATGAACCTGGTAGGTCTTTTTACTTGTAGATTTATTGGGGGAGGAAGGAGAGTTGTCTGTTTACATTTGTTTGAGGGTTGTTTACCTGTGTTCAAATTGGGTGTCCAGTCCTCTGCAGTGTGAAGCGATGCATTCGACCACCTCTTCCATGTGTACACAGGGTCTCAAAGTTTGGCAAAAAAAAAAAAAAAAAAAAAAAAAAGGGCAGGAAGAAACAGAGATAGGGTGTGTGGGGACCTTTCTTCACTACACTGTTATAGTGCTATTATTGCACTTTCAACATCCTGTGGAATTCTGAGGTTTGTAGTTTGCTGAGGCCAAAGAGCTCTCTGGCTGAGAATTGTAAATGCCCCTCCCTAAACTGCAAATCCCAGGATTCCATAGCATGTTGGGAGTGGAAGAATAGCACTATTACAGTGTAGTGTGGAAATGCCCTGTGTGTTTGTATTTTCCTCAAGTTGCCTGTCCCTTTATAGTGACTCCATGAATTTCCTAGGGTTTTCTTGGGCAAAGAATATGCAGAGGTGGTTTTGCCAGTCTTCTCCATTGAAACATAAGCCAAAAGCACCTGATATTCACTGGTGGTCTCCCATCCAAGTGCTAACAAAGGCTGACCCTGCCTAGCTTCCAAGATCAGAGGGGATCTGCTGCCTTTAGGGTATTTAGGGCCTGAGGATAGGATGGGAAATCCGAATTATGCGTTGGAAGGAACGATTGCACAGACTGATTTACAGGCTTAAACAGGGACTGATAGGGACTGATTTACAGGCAACAGGGACTGGAGGGAGGCAGAAGGGAGCGCGCCACAGCTCTGAGTTCTTCTCGGGGCTGCGGCTCCCTTCCGACGTGATGCCCCGGAGGGTGGGATCCATCGCTCCAGAGCGAGGCGCGGTCAAAACTTCTCCTCGTCTCGAGGGGCACGTGGGCACAAAGGAGGGGGGGCGCTGCTTCAGGCGGGGCATTTTCACCCCGTCGACCTCATGGACGGCTGTCGTCGTTGGATCCAAAACAAAGCAAACGCACCCGTTTGCAACAGGAACCAGTGTATCGCTCCGGACTTAAACGAAAATAAAATCCGCTTCAGATTCCTTATAATCCACGGCCGCCTCCTCTACTTTTACAGCGCACCCCCCTCTGTCTCTTTCTGTACGTTAACAGCAAAGGGGGAGCGAGAGAAGGGGAGACTCCGCGTGGGAGCCTCCCTTTCCCCCGCGTGGAACAGCAGGGACCATCGGACGTGACTTGATTTCTCCTTTCTCCCACACCCTTCCGCCTCCTTATTTATTTATCTATCGGGGCGGGGGGGGCAGTAGGGGAGGGGAGAGCTGACTTGGGGCGCAAGTTGCCGAAGCGAGGTCTGCACGCGAAAGTTTCAAAACGCGGCGCCAATCCCGAGGCTCACTCCGGTGCCTCTTTGTTTGGTGGGCGCGGGGTGGCGGGGGGGGGGGGGAGGTGCGCGGAGGGCCGGGCGCTGTTGCAGACCCGGGAGACGGGGTGTGTATGTGTGTGTGCGCGTGGGGGTGGGGGTGGGGGGAGGCACCGAGCTCCTCCTGACTGACCGGCCGCAATTGCATTGTCTTCTCCCCTCCCTCATCCAACAGTTTGGAGGAGGAGGAGAGGGTGAAAGCGGAAGGCTGGCTCTTCTCCTTCTCTCTGCCTCCTAAGGTGAGTTGCGTTTGTCTCCTTTCTCTCTGGCTCCGTCTCGCTAACTTCACCCCTCTCTTTCCTCTCTCTGAGCGGGGCCGGGCGCGGGCGGGGGGCTTTGGATCGCGGGAGAAGTTGGCGCGCGTTTCTTCTCCCCTTTCTGGCGCGCGGCCGCCGGCTGGAGCCCGAGTGGGAAAGGCGGAGGGGCTCCGTGGGGACGCCCGCCTGGCCCCCGGCGACGGCGCGGACCTGGCTGGCGCGCCTCTCCTCCCCACCGAGGAAAAAAAGAAACAGAGAGAAAGATACATACTCATTTTACAACTGGAATAATGGGGCATCAGAGATGGGTTGGAGCTAAGAAACCGTGGGGAGGCGAAGGGAGACGACGGGGTGGCGGGCGGAGGTGGCCCTCTTTGGAAAAGGAAAGTAGGGGCCCCTTGGGGCGATCCCACGGATTGAATCGCTTTATACGTTGCCTTCCTCTGAAAGAGAGGCCATTTCCGCACTAGACTGTTAGAACGCTATTATTCCACTTTCAACGCTCTGTGGAATCCTGGGGTTTGCGGTTTAGAGAGGGGCCTCAAGGGCCCCTCCGTAAACCGCACACCCCAGGATTCCATAGGATGTTGAAAACGGAATAATAGCGCTATAACAGTCTAGTGAGGGAAAGGCCAGAGTCTCCAGCACCTGGTGGTCTCTTTTATCCCAAAGTCCTCCCAAGGCCGGACCTGGCTTTGCTTTGGAGATCAGACGGGATCTGGCACTTTGAGGCACTGTGTAGGCAGCTGGCATATAAAAACGGCTGGTGGGCTGAGGGGGTGAAGTTTTTGGCTCCCCATCGCCTTCCCCCGTGCCTGCCTGCCTGCCTTTTTCTCTCTCTCTCTCTTTCTCTCTTTCTCTCCTTCTCTCTCTCCTTCTCTCTCTCTCTCTCTCTCTCTCTCTCCTTCCCAGGCCCTCCTCCGAACATCCCCAGTGCTCAGGTGGCCACCTCGCCAGGACAGGTGAAAAAGCGGGATGGTTGGTTCTGATGGGATGGATGCTCCCTCTCCCTCGCTCTCTCGCCCTCTCTTTCAGTCTTGCCTCCGTTCTGGCCGCGCAACAGGTAGAGATGTCAAACGCTGGGCAAGGAGAGCCGGGTGGCTGAGCTCCCGCCTGGCCGCGGAGGGGACCGACGCCTTTGTTCTCCGCTGGATGCCTTTCCAAAAGTGAAAGCGCGGGCGCTGGGAAGCGGGGGGGGGGGGGGAAGAGTGTTGTAACCAAAATTTTCTTTCCCAGTCTCACTCCGTCTCCCCCACTCCCGCCCAATCGGCCGCCCCGGGTTGTGCGTACAGAGAGAGATCCTTTCCACTCATCAGTCTGATGGCCCATTTTCGTGAGGATCAATAGCTTGTCCTTGAGAAGCCTCAGGAAGAAGCGGGGAGAAAAATCGAACCTAACCGAATTGGACTCCCGACGGGATTGTTCTCCTTGAGTGTCAAGGGGATCCAAACAAAGAGGTGCATCTACCGGAAATAATGATTTCAGAGATTCGCCTCCTTGCCCCCCTCCCGCCTCCATTAAAATTGTTTTTCTGGGAGGCTCAGTTAGAGGGAAGTTTTGAACTGGAGGCTGAGATGAAGAAAGTCTAGGAAAGCTCCCCCCCCCGCTTCCCCTCTGGAAGTTTCAGGGATCGGTTCGATTCCAAGCAAAGAGGCATCGGGGGGGGGGGGGGGCTGAAGTTAGACCTGTGCTGCTGTCGGATCTGGGAGGGAGGGAGCTTGGGGGAAGAGAGGTGGGAGGGAAAAGGGGTGAGAGGGAGAAACCTGCTGCCGCTTGCTGGTTCTTTGTTTGCTCTGGGAACTTGAACAAAAGAGGAAACTCGGATGAACTCTTCATCTCCCATTTTGGGCTATCTTGGTCTTCCAGCAGTTTTCTTCCACGCTTCTTTAATTAACTCAAAGAACCCACAAAACTTTCCAACTCTTCTTCCAAAGGGTCTCGTTTCTTTATGTTTCACAATAAGAAAAAAAACGAGGAAGGTGAGTTAGTCACATATATTTGTGCGAGCATATTTCTCTCTTCTTCCTCTGTGGCTTTGTTATCAACTGGAAGTGTTAAGTTAGAAGGTGCTTTATCGGTAGAACTACTAAGAGGGGTAAAATTCAGGTCTTGTGATGCTGATTTTGTTAATGTTTGCAATTCTGTCAGTTTGAATCTGCTTATGTAAGGCAGTTTGGTGGGCAGTGTGCTGGGGAGGAAATCTGTCTGTGCCTGAAATATGGCTTTTCTGGATATAGATTTGAAAGAGGAAGGCTAATTGAACCAAGAATGCCATGCTGAAATGATCAAACAGAAGGTAAGGTGGGCAGGTATGGTCTCTGGGTGAGATGCAGGTGAATGCCGGTTCTTTCCTTATTTGTGAGTTGGTAGAAGAAGGATAAATAACCACTAGGTATCTTTGTACGTTTGTGAAAATAAAAGTTTACCTGGAATTGAACCATGGTGTAAGGACATTTTTGGACTGTGGTAAAATGGGCCATTATTAAGATGGAGGTCTTCAAACAACTTTGACTCATGGCACTTATACCTTTGAAAAAGTGTTCCACTGTTTATTACAGAGTTCCTGTATTTCTCACTTTCTATTTAAGTTCTGGAAGTTTTGATACTTTCCTTTATGTTCCAAATTATTCTCTTATACCTCTTAATTTTTTTAGCTCCCTCCTGACTGATCTAATTTTTTTCTGTAACTTTTCTTCAGTCACTTTTTTTCTATACCCCTTGTTTATCTTTGCTTTCTCTAGTTGCTATGTTCCTTTAAACATACCTATTTTTCAACAATTTGTCTTGAGCCATAACCATAATACAGACTTAACAGAGGTTAACAGTTATTTTCTCTCACTGAGGATTCTAAGAAATGTAGTTCTGTGGGGTAGACTAGTGTAGTCACACTGCACAATTATAGTAGTTTGATACCACTTTAATTACCATGCTTCCATCCTTTGGAATCTTGGGATTTGTAGTTTAGTGAGCTATATAACACTTAACAAGGTGCCTTGAAAAGAGAGTGGTTGAGGATTAAATACATTTAATTCCTTTATGTAGATAGCAGTTAGAGTATTTTGGGAATTGTAATTTGGAGGGAATGGACCAGCCCTCTCTGGCTGTGAATTCTATATCCTTTATCAAACTAAAATCCCAAGATTCCATAGCGTAGAGCCATGGCAATTAAAGTGGTTATCAAACTGCTATAATTGTGCAGTGTAGATGGGAACACTAATAGATTTTTTTTCCAACCTGAAGTCAAATCAAATGTTTGGATACAGATTCCTTCATCTGAAGACAGGATTGGCAGTGGCCTGGAATCATTGGTGCTCTAATGGAATTTTCAACTCTTTCTCCAAACCTCAGTTTCTAGGGATATTTGGGATCAATTCTAGCAGGATTATCATAAAACTGATTCCTGCAGGTGTGGCTTCCTCATCACTTTTCCTCACAACTATCTGTAGGCAATCCTAAGATCAATACAAATACACAGACCATTTCCTTTGACAGGTAGCAGTGCTGAATTTTACAGTAATCCTAATACTCTGTTCTAGAAGCAGGGGTGACTAGGGTAGCACAGAGGCCAGGGATGGGATATGCGCGGCCCTCTAGCTGATTTTGGACTGAACCTCCTAAGGCCTTTCACCATTGGCTAAGGTAGAAACAACATTCCAACAACATCTGAATGACCACATGTTCCATGCCATTGTTATATGCTTTGTTTTTGCTGGAGTTCATTCTCAAAATTCCTACTGTTGTAACCACTGGTGGGGCCAGGCTGGAAAGATGACTAATGTGGAGAGAAGATTAGTAAGTTGGCTAGTTTTTGTGACTAGGCCTTGCATTGAGTCCCATTACACAGAATGCATGTTGTGCCAGTTACCCAAATGAACACTGAGACAGATGTTTTAGATACTGAACCATAATGGGCAGAGGGGAAAAAAAACTTATTTCTGCCTTCCATAGTTACGTCGCACAAGTACATGAGTTCTTGAGCAGGGAATTCTAAGTACTTCACAAAGCTACCAGCCTGAGGATTCTCTGTAGTACAGAGTCATGACAATTAAAGTGGTATAAAACTGCTATTACTGTGTAGCATGGATACATTTGGGGTTTCTAAATTGTTCCACTGTTTGATGCTTTTTATTTTTGACTTCTACTCCTGAAATGTTAGTATTTCTCACTACAGTCATCCCTTCACATTTGTTGGTTTCACTTTCACAGATTTGATTATTTCTGAGTTTCTCCAACCCTATCCTCTTACCTAAAGCGCTTCTTTTCCAGGAGAAACTTCCCTCTCGGTGACTCCGATCAGGCCACGCATACCTTTAGAAACCCACTTCCATTCCTCTTCCTCCTCCAACAGTTGCTGCTTGGCCAGTTAAGGCTGGCTCATAGTGCTGTTTCTCAATAACACAAACCCTCTCCCAGTGCCCCACACACACCCAAGGAAGGGGAAGGGCAAGAGAGAGGAAGTATAGAGCCACCATGCCACCCAACTCCATTTCCCTGATCTGGTTTGGATCCTGACTGCTTGTTCCCCCTGCTATGCTTTGGCCCCCTTCCCAGCAACACAGAGAGAGAGAGATACACACACACACACACACATACACATTTAGATATTTGTGATTTTTCCACTTTTGTGTGTGTGTGTGGGGGCCCTTAGCCCAATTGAATATGAAGGGCCAACTGTACTTCATCCAGTTTCTTCTTACTTGTTCCTTCCATACAATGCATTTACCAGAACCCATTTTGCCTTATCCAACTCTTTCATGTTATATAATGGGCATTGTTTGGCTTTACAATAACAATAATAATAATAGTCTCAAAATAGACAGCTAGGTAGTTTGTGATTTGGATTTAGGAAACTGCCAGGGGTACTTATTTGTGGTATTTGCAGTTGTCCTACGGCTTCTCCATGCTTAAAATCTGAGATATTTGTGGAAAGGGAATTTGGCATTTTAATATATGGTGATGTAATGACACTGCTGATACCTATAACCTCAGGCATTACAGTAGTGCTTGAGGTTGTAGGAATGAGCAGTGCAGCTTGGTTAGAAAAGTGAGGAAGCAGTTTTGTAGGTACTGAGCTAGGAGTAGTTTCTCTTGAACTTCATAGGGGTTACTTTTGAGCAGACACATTTAGGATTTCAGTATGAAAAAACTAGGGGCAACTTGGAAGGGTTATGTGCCTAAAGTGGGCAACCGGGAGCCCTATTTCACTAGCAGCAAGAGAGAAAGACTGCTTTTTGAGAGACCAGCCATAGTTGGCTAGGCAAGGAGAAAAGGAGGAGGCAGAGAAAAAGGCCTGGGCTTTCTAATATTGGGCTGGTTCTAGCCATCACTAACATTCAGCCCTTGACACATTCTCCCAAGGAAATGTGGCCGTAACAAGGGGGGATAAAGTATTGTCCATCTTCGCTCTAATCTAGCAAGCCTTGTGTTACAGGCTAGTCCTGACCACAAATAGTCCTCGGAGAACTGTGTGTTGTCCAGCATCATCTGTGTGATGTAAATTACTGAGACTTTGGGTTCCAAAAAGTAAATTGTAACCATATTTGGGATCAGTTTAACTGCATAATCCTAATGCTGTTTAAAAAGTTATACAGTGGTTCCAGACTCCCTGTAGTAGTGAATCTGTTTTGGGTTTTAGTCTGGACTTCAAAGGAACTGTCCAAGGGTCTTAACATTTGGACTAAAACCTGGTATTGGCCTCCTGATATTGGAGCCACCAGCTGTTATTAAACTGATGTTGCATTTACATTGAACAAACCCTTTCCTTTTGTAAATTTGGCTTCAGAGAGGCCACTCTGAATTGGAGAAGAGATGAAAAGGAAGAGACTACTTAATTGTTCTTCTGCTGGCACACTTTACTTTGAAAATTCCTCTTTCCAATCTGCCTTTATCTCTGCTAATATTGCAGGGCATGATGTAGTGGTGTGAGTGTTGTACTACAACCCTTGAGACCAAGATTCAGTTCCCTGCTTGGCCATGGAAATTCATTGGGTGAACTTGGGTGCATCACACACTCCCAGAAAACCCTGTGATAGGTTTGCCTTAGAGTTGCCATAATTATGAAACAACTTGAAGGTATACACAACAAAAACAAATATCCTAAAGGCACCAGATCTTCTCTGATCCTGGAAGCTAAGAAGAGTCAGCTCTGGTTAGTACTTAGATGGGAGACTGCCAGTGAATACAGGTGCTGTAAGCTATATTTCAGAGGAAGGAACAGGCAAAACCACCTCTGAATATTCCTGGCTTAAGAAAACCCTATGAAATGCATGAGGTCACTGTAAGTCAACATGTGACTTGAAGGTACACAAGATTTGCAGGATTTGAAACCATTTAAAGGAGCTGTTGAGTTAGTGGAAAACTGATGAGCACGAATATTATTAGAATCATAGAAATGTAGAGTTGGAAGAGACCACACGGGCCATCCAGTCCAACCCCCTACCATGCAGGAATACCCTCAAAGCACTCCTGACAGATGGCCATCCAGCCTCTGCTTAAAAACCTCCAAAGAAGGAGACTCCACCACACTCCGAGGCAGCCTATTCCACTGCCGGACAGCCCTGACTGTCAGGAAGTTCTTCCTGAGGTTCAGGTGGAATCTCCTTTCCTGCAGCTTGAATCCATTGCTCCTTGTCCTGGTCTCTGGAGAGGCAGAAAACAAGCCCTCTCCCTCCTCTACATGGCATCCCTTCAAATATTTAAACATTAGAGTCTTCCTTTCTCTTCCATTCTTTCTCTAATGCAAGGTGCCTCAGTCTGAGCATGAGGGGCTCTTAGAACTCAATAATATTGTAAAGTACAGAACTTGCTCATACATTTGAACAAGGCATAAACAACATGAGGATATGCACGGATTGTCAAGAAAACACATAAATATGTACTTTTGGTTTGTTTCTACTTGATTATTGTTTTCTGTCTCCAGTACTCCAGTTCAGCATCTCTCACTTGTTTTGTGTCTGCATATTGGTGGAGTTGCCCATCATTCGTAGGTGAATTTCCTCTAATGGGCAATTAGAGGGAAGTTGCTTACAAATGATGGGCATCTCATTTGTAACTTTTCAGGCTTATATGGCTTGTAGACCCCCTGTTCAACCATCTGAGTGTCTAAGTGCTCAGTTCAAATTATTTTAGGCATTATGGTGATGCGACTTTCACAGTTTGCTGTGAATTATCTAAGCAGTAAAGTTCTTATTTCACTTTCTGCTAAACTCAACTCATTCTTTGAATGCAAAGATTGGAAGAAAGTGTTGCCCTCCTTTATCAGGTAATGATAAGGCCCTAGAGATAAGGATAAGGTTCTAAAGGTCAGTGCATTTGGACAATTCTGAGGAAAGCTTGCTTCCTAAATTCTCCTGAAGTCTATGATGCTTAGTGGCAAAAATTCAACTGTTAAATAAAATGTCTTAATCTGTATTTTCTCACACATACAGTCCCAATGTCAATGGACATAGTAAACTTACTTCTGAGGAAACACATGCAGGATTGTGCTGTAATAAAAGCTTCCAATGAGGCATGGGGATAACTTTTTATCTTGTTTTGAGATACAGGTGAAACTTGCAGTTTTCTTATAGCTGAGTTATAACTACTTTCGTTGAAAACGTGGGAATTAATTTCTACTATGTGTTTCTAACTACAGCCAGGGAATGATTTTATAGTGTATCTATTAATATATATTAATTCCAAAGCTTATCATATTCATTTCTGTTGAACAGGTAAAGAGCAAGAATCTTAGTCATGCAGAATGCCTGCCAAAATGCTACACTGAAATCTGTATCAAGCACAACTATATGGCTGCCATATTTCATTAATCTTCAGAAAGTAGAGATGAATATAGTGCAAACCAGAGGAGACATCAAGACTTGGATTTATAACTTGTTTGAATTTCTGGAAATGAAAGCTTGTGGAAAGTAATAGTATATGGCTTGGATTATATGATATAGCTGCAGTGGCTCTATGGTTCAGAAAAGGTATGTGCTTTCTGATAATTGCAAAAGAAACAATTCTAGTCACTACTTGCTTTGCTCTTTTGATTGAGAGATGTGTATATTTTCTTTTGTTATATTGCCGACTGTTCATTACATTCTCTGAAAGAAAAAAGAATGGTATTCGTTTGTTAAATGCAATGTCTTAAATGTTGATATTGTATCTTCTATTGATGTTCTTTTAAATGATATTTATGGTACATAAAGAATACTAGCATATCTGTAAGAAATCAAATTCGAACAGAGTATTTAAAATCTGTCTCAGTAGACCACTGTATTACCACCTTTCACCTGTCTGAAATATTTCTTTAATACTGGAGTGGGCAAAGTGTAATCTGTGGGCTGCATGCAGCTTTTGGGATCCCCCAGAAGGCCTTCTGAGCCTCAGCTCTCCAATTTTTTTTTCCTTTAATAATTTGGGGGCTGAGTTTTAAGGCAATTTTTGACTCAAAACAGGCCCAAAATTAGCATTTTTCTTCCCCAAACACTACAAACTTCTCCCCAAAACAAACAAACAAAAAAATTAAAAAAAAATGTGACTGGCAGCTGGAAGTAAAATCATGTTACTTTGGATGCACTGAAACTTGCTCTTTTGGCCTGCTATATGGGCACTGGGAGGTAAAATAGCCACCACCCTCTGTTCAGTTGCCTACGCCACTCTAATGTAACTATATTTTAAATCATTAGCTGTTTGCATGAAGCTGTATGTGTGTTTGAAGTGGGATTTTAATCTGGTAGTTTATATTAACTGGTCCCTAGCTATGCCATTTTACTAATTTATTATCTTCATGATTGCTTGTTATGATTTTACCATTTTCTGAATTCAACCAGTATCATGCTGCATCCATATTAAAGCAGTGGCATGATTTTGACTTATATGAGCATGCTGTGAGCTAACTTTATTTTCTGAATTCTTAAGGGAACTGAATAAATCATGTTTGTGGAAAATGTTTTATAAGTTTAGAATTAAAAGTATTGTGATTGTGCTAATTAGAAAAATGAACTATTAATCTTCAAGGGATATGAGGGCTAGTGAATGCTGCAATGTAACTTTAAGGACTCATAGACCCTTCATGCTTCATATCTTGTTGGATCCTGACAAAGAATCATCCAGACTGCGAAGCAGTTTTACCTACTTCAAAAAGGGTCTTAAAAGTTTTGGCATTTATATGTGTTTGAGATTTTTTTCCTTCTGAAATCTGCTGCAGCTTTTACATTGTAAGCGGTCAGATTTTTTCCTCTTAAGCTTGTTTTGTCAGACACTTGTGGAAGACAGCTGTTTGTTTGTTTGTATGTTCCTTCAAGTTGCCAGTCAACTTATAGTGACCCCATGAATTTTATGGGGTTTTCTTAATACTCGGGTAGTTTTGCCAGTTCTCACCTCTGAAATATAGACTACAGCACCTGGTTTTCTTCGGTGGCTTTCCATCCAAATGTTAACTAGAGCTGACCCTGCATAGCTTCCAAAATCAGATGGGATCGGATACTTTTAGGGTATAGTATTCTGTTAATTCTCATCACTCTATAGATGGACTAGGGAGCAGATGTTGTGAAATCAATGGGGATTGATAATATAGTTTTAAAATGTTAAGATGGCTGATTTGAAGAAAGTATCAGTATTCAGAACAATGTTAAGGATTTGGCAGCTATTACATACATCGCTATAAAAGGTATTCCAGAAACGTCCCAAGTTTAAGTTGTAATTTCCACACTGATTTTGTCTGTCGATCTTGTGTATTCAGTATGTATGTAGGGCACAGTAGGAGTTTCATGAAAATAGCTGCTTTTGATATGCATATTTTTCTCCCAAATGATTTGTTGAGGTCTATAAAAGATGTAGGACAGTCAAGTATGCATTTCTTAAGAAAAGTATTGAGGATGGCTTCTATTAGTGTGAGGTGAGAATAATCAAGACTTTTCCAACCTGCAAAGAGAATTTTAACTGCCTCTTTCAAACTTTATTATGCTGTGATCTGGTTGATAATGTTTGTGCAATGATGGGGTACCTTCTTGAGGCTTCTTCCTACATAGATCTAGTAGTGTTTAAAATGAGGAGCTACATGATCCGGACAAATTATGTAGTTTTTTCCCACATGAACAAGACCTTTTTCTTTGATTTTCCTTTGTGTAGTAGTTTTCAAGCAGAAGACACATTGCACAGTGTGAAGAAACGGTCACTTAACTTGCCCAGAAACATTTTCATGATAGGCTAGTATACTTTTCTCTTAGGTCTGGCGCTAGGATGACTAAGGATGTGCCTTTAGATGTTAGTGGTTGCTTATACTCTCTGTGATTGCTAAGTGATTACTGTGGCAGTAGTAAGGGTTTAAATACCACCATGATACCGAATCCTGTCTGATCTTAGAAGCTAAACAGCATCAGCAATGGTTAGTTCTTGGAAGGGAGATCACCAACAAATAACAAGTATGGCGGGCTGTATTTCAGAGGAAAGAACAGACAAAATCATCTCTGAGTATTCCTTGCCTAAGAAAACCTTATGAAATTCATGGGGTCACCATAAATTGACAGGCACAAACATACTCTAAAGCAGTGTGTTATGAAATCAAAAAAATATTTGACTCATAGCTGTTGATCTTGTGGGTTACTTTCTCCATAAAAGATATGCTTGATACTTTGTTCAGCCAATAAGAATCCACAAAATGGAAGCGGCTTGAAACTTCCTAGCAAGAACTTCCTTAGCTGCCATTACAGGCAGATAATAAAATATCTCTTGTATGTAGAAAGAGGAATCCTTTCAAATGTATGTGGTAATGGCGTCATTGGATTTTTTTGAGATGTAATAGCTCACAGTTGAACAAAAGGCTTTGCTCCTCTTTGGTTATACCTTCAGTATGCACATCTAACCTGTGTCAGGAGGGTTATTTGAGCATTTGAATTATTTTTTGTATGGATGGATTATTTTTGTATGTTTCAGCTTGTTCAAAACATGGAGTCTTTGTCTTCACAGTCAAACTGTCAATCCTGTCTGCTGCTTCTTTTCGTGGTAGCTTTACTTGGAAAAGAAAAATATCTTAGTGGCTTCCATTTGTGTTTGATAATGAAGAATGGGCATTATACATTTCATGGATGAAATAAAGAACAGGAAGTACAACAGACAGCAATTCCTTTCAGATTAATTTTTAAAATAAACTTTTTAAATAAAGTAAAAGCTAACCTCTTGATACCTCATCACCATGATCTTGATCAGATGTTGGGAAAAGCAAATTGACTATGAACAAATGCACTTAATGTTTGAAACCTCTGGCTGTGACAAACCACTTCAAATGATTGATCTATTATTGTTAAGGACGTTAAAAAGAAGTGGGTATAATACATTTGTAAATTTCAGTAAGTGTTGGCTGGACTTCTGTTGGATGTTTGCTGGCATAATATGGGATTACTCCGGTGTGGAAAATTGCAGAAGGAGATATTCGCTTCATACAGTACTGGGGCACTAGTGGATGGAGAAAAGCGTAGGTGGCCACTGAGTGGCTAAGAGAGGTCGAGGGTGCTTAAAGACCATTTGGCTACAGTTTTGTAGCTGGGCAATGGCCAGAGGCAGATGTAGGGTGTGGCAACTCGGGTGTGTGTCCCGGCGCCAATGTCAGAGGTTGCAAAATAGAGGAATCCCCCGCCTGCCCCCTGCTGCTCACCTCACCCCTGCCTGCCCCCCTCCCCGCCCACTGCTCACCCCTCCCCACCTGCTGCCACTTGCCTCGCTCCTGCCCACTACTTGCCCCTCTCCTGCCCACTGTTGCTCGCCCCTCCCCTGCCTGCCACTGCTAGCCCCGCCCCCTTGCCCTCGGTGCAGTTGAGCCTTGGTACATTACTGGTGATGGCAACCCTTTTCTCCTGAGTGCAGAATCCAGATGCTGCCTGAGTACCCCCCTGCCTTTCTTGAACTACTAAATGGCCATGGTAGCCAGCATAGTTGCTAAAAAGCTGCCTACCACTGGAGGAGGGAGGCATAAGAGAAACCCTGCATAAGTACACTTATGGACTATTATCCACTGTAAACATCATGCTCAACATATTCTAGCTTTTTCTGAGGAGCGGTTCTGGATCCAGCAACAGTAGTAACTAAACGCTGTTTATTTTGCTTAATAAACAGAAAACACTCCAGAAAGCATTTCACAATAGTCCTCACTCATCAAAGGAAATTGTGCTGAAGTTCCAGTGATATACATCAGAATGCAATACCAGCAGAATCAGCATTCTCTCTCCTTCTTAGCCCTGGGATGTTGTGACAGCCAAAATCTCCCCTGGAGGGCTTCCCAGCACTCTGCAGCAGGTTTTTTGGGATGCAGAGAGGTTGCAGGAGAGAGAGAACATTGTAAATTCTGATGGAGGAAGCAGGAGCTAGCAGAAGCATGACACCAATGGCCTCTCTAAACTGGCTATGGGACAAATAAATTTATTTACTTTGAATTTATTTCGAAGGTCAGAATGCGTTTCAAAATAGATGTGGAAACTGAAGAAATTGCAGATCCTATACCATGGTGGCTCTCTTTTTAATTTAATTAATTAATTTTTTTAATGTGGGGAGAAGAAGAGAATTGCTCCTTTATATTTGACCTGTGAGAACGCTGAAAAAAACAGCAAGCTCAGTTGAGTGTAAGTTGTGTTCTTAAATGGAAAGACACTGTTCTGCATTGGTTAGGCCTCATTTGGAATACTGTGTCCAGTTCTGGGCACCTGAACTGAAGAAGGAGATCGACAAGCTGGAGCGTGTCCAGAGGAGGGCGACCAAAATGGTGAAGGGTCTGGAAGCCACATCCTATGAGGAACAGCTTAGGGAGCTGGGTATGTTTAGTCTGCAGAAGAGAAGGTTAAGAGGGGACATGATAGCCATGTTTAAATATTTGAAGGGATGTCACCTTGAGGAGGGAGTAGGCTTGTTCGCTACTGCTCCAGAGACTAGGACAGGGAGCAATGGATTCAAGCTGCAGGAAAGGAGATTCCACTTGAACCTCAGGAAGAACTTCCTGACGGTTAGAGCTGTCGGGCAGTGGAATGTGCTGCCTCGGAGTGTGGTGGAGTCTCCTTCTTTGGAGGTTTTTAAGCAGAGGCTGGATGGCCATCTGTTGGGAATGCTTTGATGTGTGTTCCTGCATAGCAGGGGGTTGGACTGGATGGCCACTGGGGTCTCTTCCAACTCTATGATTCTATAATTCATTGTTGGCAGAATCCTTGTTGCTTTATCAATGTAATCTAGAGATCAGTGAAATCTCTAGATCCCTCGTGTGACTGCAAGTCACTGTGGAGACATCTCCATAGAACTTAACCAGTGGGATTAAGTAGAAAAATTTCCAGTGTTTCATTTTTTCCAAAAAGAAGTTTCATAAAATTATTAAAATGAATGAGAGCTGATACAGTATTAGTCAAGCTTGGCAGTTTTAAAGTTGTCTTATTCCTAATCACTATTCTTATATCTTTAAGCAAGACTGAAGTCAGAGCAAAGATTAGCTGTTCTGTTATTTTTATAAGGTTAATGTTTTTCAGGTGCTTATCCATAGGAAGTGTGTGAGAGAGTACTGATTATCATTTTTTTACTGATTTATTAGAGGGGGAGGGAGAATTAAAAGCACTGCTACACATAACAACTTAAACCAGTATCAAGTTATGAATGCATCTTGGTGGTAAAACTAAAACAGTTATAATGGTGGTGGTGGGGGATGTGTTGGGAGACTGCTGGAGGATTTTTTTTCCTGTAGTTCTTGCCCCCTCCACCCAAAAAAAATGCCAATTCTTATTGTCCTAGAGTATTTTCTGGCAATTCCTAGCACCAGCTGCAACTTTTTATCCCCATTGTGACAGATCTCCTTGTCATGGTGGCCCTGCAGTTCCTAGCCTTGTAAAGCTGTAGCTCCAGTCCTCTTATAAAATCCCTCCTTGGATCTGGAGTTCTAGGCCTTCAGGCAACTTCACTGTGGATTAGTGTGTGCCTTAGATTTGCTTTCTTTGTAACATGTGTGGCTCACCTTTGTTTCAGTGTAGATCATGCATAGATGGTGCTGTGCAGTGTGAGTTTTATAAAATAAAGAATAGATTAACTTTATTTAAAAACAGATAGAATGATTGCTCTCAGGTTTCAATTCTTACCTTGAAGAGCTTGAATGCAGAAATTTGTACATCCAGCCCATTAAAAGAACTCAAAAGAGCGCGCTGGCAAAGAATGAGTGGATGGCAACAAAAGAGACAACAAAAACTAAGAAAACTGAGACACCCTTGTGGGTGTCATTGCGAGAAGCTTTTTATAGGAAGGAGACAACAGCAAAGGAAAAATGAGAAGCTTATCAAGATCCGCTGGAATTTGAGCAAGAACACTGTAGAATTAAATCAACTGAATTAATGTCGGAAGATTACAGTTTTCAGTAGTTCTCTTAGAGATAGTAGAAAGATTCAAAATGGATTTAAAAATTGTATGAGTTTGAGCTAAGATTTTGAAACAGTTGTGTTGAACATGTGCTTGGTAAGATGTATAAACTTTTAGAGATGGAAGAAGAGTTGGTTAAGAATTGTATGACAAAGTGAGTACAAAATAGTCATAATGTACAGCTGGAACAATGGGAGAAAATGTGGTCGAAGGGAATTGAATTTACTTTATGTTTATGATCTTAAAGACACCTTTACAAGATAGATTTGACATCAGAAAAATTGGCCAACCTGCATAAAGAGGTTTCTAATAGATGTTGGAAATGTGAGCAAGAAGTGGAATCTTTTAATCATATGTGGTGAACTTATAAAAAGACAAAACAATTCTGGAATCAAATATGTTCTATGGTGCATACAGTTCTGAAAGCTAATGTTCAATTGAAGCCAGAATTCTATCTGTTGGATTTAATAGAAGATCAGCTGGAGAAGAAGATACTACAATATGTGACCACCATAGCATGACTGCCATATGCACAGAAATGGAAGAATACGGATATTCTGATGAAAGAAGACTGGCTGATAAAACAGTTGGACTTAGCTGAAATTGATAAACTGATAATATTGATAAGAGAAAGATCAGTGGTGGCATTTAAAAAAAATTGTGAACCTTTAATATGCTTTTTGCAAGAAAAAAGAGTACAGTGTGCCAGCTGTAGGTTTTGACAGTTAGATGATTCACAAAAGTAACAGTTAAAGTATTTGAATGGTATTTGTAATTAGAGAAGTTATTTTATAGAGGTATCTATATCCTGCATTAGGAAAGTTTGAAACCAATGTATATATATATTTTTCTCACAGTACTTTTATTGTCTTTAGTTATTTTTAGTATTGAGCACTTAGTATTTTCATTCTTTTTTCTTTTTGTTTATTTTTCTTGTATATTTGTTGTTGTAATTTATTGTTTCTTTTTGTGATTTTATGTATGTATCTTGAAAACTTTCAATAAAGCCTACTTAAAAAACAAAACGCATCAAACTCTAAAGAACTATATTGCAAGAATTTGTGTTAATCTGGAAGTGCCGTTTGTTTCAAGCCATTTCTGTACCTTGCCTGATCCAGTTGTCCTCCTGTTGCAATCCTGGCAGCACCTTTGCAGGGAAGGGAGTGCAACAGGAATGCTCCCCTTCGCACTTGACTGGCTCCCTGCAGAAGGTGTCGTGAGCAACACATGTCTGCCTTCTGCAAAGCAGCTGGCCTCTTTCCCCTGCTGCACTGGGGAAGGAAGTACCTCCATCACATTTTCTCCCCTTCTGCATGGCTGGGAGGACGGGAGCACTGTGCAATTTCAGGCACTTAATGGATTTATTCCATTAAGTGAATATCCTGCAATTGCAACGGGTGGGGGCAGGATGGCAGCAGGACCGTGATAACATCGTGTGAAAGCACGACCCACGGGCTGCTGCCATCCCATCTCCAAAGCAGGACTGTGATGCCATGTAGAAATGGCATCAGACTAAACAACCCTGTAAGTCTCTAATTATTACATCACATTGACTCTCCAGTTAAGATTCTCTTTGGTCCACCAATGTGTGTTTTACAAACACAAGATAAGAAAGCAGACATGTTAGTGGTCCCTATGAAGATGATGGAGCAAAGTGACAGTGACTGCTCCAAGGTCATACTGAGCCTATAACCAAGTGGGGATTTGAACCCAGGTCCTCTAGTTGTAGTCTGACATTTTATTTATATTGCACCTTTCCCTGACACTCTAACCACTGTACCAAATGTTTCAGTTCAAATACTTAAGACACTAAAATGTTTTGTTTAGTAAATGTAAATCAAAGAAATATGCTGAATCAGATCATGCTGTGTTTAGGGCACAGACAAACTTTAGTTGAGAATTTCCCAGTTCAAAGTTGCCTAGAAAGGTGTGATTTAACAGAACCCTGTTTTTTTCCCTTGAATTGTTTGTGTGGATACAACTTTGAAATTTGAATAACTTGATTGAGCAGAGGGGAAGAGATGGATTTGGGGAGGCGTACACAGGCCTCCTTTCATTTATAAAACTCTTGTTGCATTACTTCATGTGTTCCTATGCACACAGTGCTGGTAAAAACACAGGCACTACTAAGATCTCTGTGTGGATAACAATCATGACCTTGCCAAAAAAATTAAAAAAAGTTATTTACACACTGGGATCATACAGAAATGGATTATTTTTTCTCTTTAACAGTGGTTATTTTGCAGAATGGGATGTTATTCTGAATCTTCCAGCTATACTTTCACTAATTTTTGTATGTGTAGACTGAAATTGGCTGCAGATCTTTTGTGAAATCCGAGGAGGGTTTGTTGGCCTACTGCTTAATTGTGTTGTGATGCTTAAACTGTGATGTTTAATTGTGATGTTTAAATTATAGGAACAGACTTGGTGTTCAGTGAGGAATTAATAATACTGTGAGTTTTTATTTTTATTTTTGCTTTTTATATAGGATAAGATGAGCACATGTGGCAGTGAGCACTTTTCTTTCCCATGAATGCTAGTTGAAAGTTGTAAATGGAGTACCCCCCAGTAGTTCTTCTTTGCCAGATGATTGGTTTAATATTCATTATGTACATAATGTGTGTATATAAGTAAGTAAACTGAGGAAATTGAATGTAAAGCCAAACATGTTTTTATGAATACTGAATGCTTATGTTGGACTGTATCATTTACAAAGTGCATGAAGGGATCATCTCATTAAAAGCAGCCCAAAGTAAAAACCTCACTATCCTTTACAACTGGGTGTGTGCATTCACACATGTACAGAGATTATTACTTGTGAATAAAACATAATTATTACTTGTGCTTTCCTCCCAAGTATTTTCAGTAACTCTTCAGTTTTTATAACAAATATAAATGGCTGCCTAGAAATGAAGACTGGCATCCTATTCAGCGTTTATTTTGCCTGGATTAGGCCCAACGTGTAAAGAGAGCCTTTGAGAATTCTGATTAATCTTGTTATAACTTGCTTGCTCTCATTTATTATCATCATTTAGCTTTGCTGAATGATACCCTGTATTATCATTTGAAAAGCCGGTTTAGAACAGGTGATCATACTTTTTCTATAGATGAAATGTTTTGCTGTTGTGATGGTTTGGCTTTGCCACAGTCAGCATGGTGCTTTTTCATGACCTAAATGAACTAATTATCATTTCAAACTGTCCAAGAACGCCAGTCTGTCAGCAGTTGCTTTCTCCCCAAGATTCCAAATGCGGTTTCCCACACTTAGTGCAGGACCAGTTTCTCTGCCAATCAAATGCAAGATTCAAAATTACTTCAAATGGTAACACATCATCATATGATATGCTAGGAGAGTGGCAAACCCACGGGTCTCCAGATGTCATTGAGCTATGAATTCCATCACTTTGTTGGCTGAAGCTAACAGGAACTGGAGTCGATCATCTGAAGGTCCACAGATTTTTAGCTCCAGAGGAATAGCAGTTCCAGTGCTCAAAGTGCCAAGCCATAGAGAGTCAAAATAGTGGTAGGCAGGCCTGGGGACATCCCATGGATTGTAGAAACACATTTTTTTTAAAAAAAGTAGAAAGCTGGGAGAAAGATTTCCTACTTCTCAATCAGCTAAGTGAGGACTAGACATGATTAGTGGTCACACAATATTGACTGATTGTTGGCAGAGGGGAGGAGTGGTCTGAAAACCTTTGCTGAGGGGAAGGATAATGGAATGTAGTGGCTAGAAATGTGAACTGGAATAGTCCCATTTCAGCATTTTGATGCAAATTGTCAGTTTATAATTATGCATATTATCAACTACCTAATAAACAATTCTAGAGGATATAAACTATGTTAACAATACATTCCTCCCCTACAGAACAGGCATGAAGAATCAAGTCTCTGTATGATGATCATAACTATATCTTGTAGACATTTTTGTGGGAGTGTTATGCTCATTATACAAAGTTAGAGGCCATTGCCAGTGTTTCTTTTGGGGAGGGTGAGACATTTTGTCCCTTGGACCCCACCGTTGGTAGTGGCTTCTGACTGTATGCGCTACAGTGAAACACTTTAATGACAACAATAATTATTAGACTTTGATCATATTTGAGGGCAGCTTTTTGTATCTGCATATAAGGATGGCTATCAAAAGTGTAATAGCTGGCTGTCGCATTGTTAAACTAAACTGCTTTAAAGTTTTCCACTTATTATTTATCTTAAGTAAAGGTCCTACAGAATTCATGGGTTAATGGAAGCTGTTCAGTTAAAATAGTTGATATCAAATATGTGATTAGATTAGTATGGTGTGTGTATTTTAGCTCAGAGATATTCCTGTTATTCTTCATCTTTTTTTTTTAACCGTCTTTTTTCAGTTTTTTAAAGTAGGTTTTTCAAATCCTAAGAGCTGTGTGTCTGAATCTGACATTTCTGTTGTGTGCATAATTTCTTGCTTAAAGTAGGCTATGAGATATTGGATACTTATAATTAATTTGATTCCCATCTGGCTTTCCAGTAAGAGGACTTTTGACATGGCTTTATCTATGTCAAGGACATCTGACACACAAAAAGGGAAGCATTCATTATCCATTCCCATTGCTGCTGTTTCATTGTTGCTGCATTTGAAAAAGTACAATTTCTTATACATGCAGCAGCTGAAGAGGAATTGGAGGCATAGACTCTGACTGGATGAAAATTGCTAAAGCACTCAAAAGTCTATAATACATTGTAGATCTACACAGCTCTGATTAATATCCTCCTAAATTTTTCAACAACATCAAACAGAAAACAGATGCTAATGCCAGCCAGTTGAGCTGAGTAAGAATAAGAAATAAAGAGGTGAAATATGGTGGTAAATTTTAGAGACCCATCCATCTTCTAAGGCTTACTCTGCTGTCTGTATATTAACAATTAAACTAAGGCCATTTCTGCACTACACTGTTTATAGTGCTGTTATTCCACTTTCAACATCCTATGGAATCCTAGGGTTTGCAGTTTAGGGATGGGCATTTAGAATTCCCAGCCAGAGAGCTCTTTGGCCTCAGTAAACTACAAACCCCAGAATTCCACAAGATGTCGTAAGTGGAATAATAGCACTGTAACAGTGTAGTGCTGAAATGGTCTATGATACATGTATTTTAAGACCATCAATTGGAGTGATGGTACCTGAAACTAATCTCATAGCCTGTTTTGTAAAATGGCAGGCTGGGATGCTTTTTTCTAAGTGGAACAACAGGTAGGAGAAGGCTCTAATCACTTGCTTGAAACTTCAGCCCTTCCTTGTGAGAAATGGCTCATAAGTCAGCCCTCTAGTTTTATTTCAATACCATAGAATAATGCAACCTCTTTTGATTGGGCTGCAATTAATTTTTGATTGGGTTCCTATAAAGTCTCTAGACTCTGACATGAAGCATCAACTTTGCAGAACACTAGAGTTCTTGGGCTCTGTTATTTCCTCCTAATTCATGGTGCAGCAAATGAGATCTGCTGCACCATGTGCTGCTATCCATTTGCCTTTATATTTCTTGGTGAAAGCAGAGAGGGTGGTTTGCCTATCTGATTCACAGAGTAAAGGCCACAGTCCTTGGTGTTTCTGTGCATACAAAATACATTCAGGCAAACTGGCCATCACAGGGGATGTAACCCCTCTATCATGTCCAATTATCTCTATGTGTGCAGGTGCTTCATTGGTGTGATTTATATCCTTCTCAGAATGAGTTGTGGATATAGTTCCTACTTTCTGCACTACAAAGACAATGATAGAATCTGATTCTTGTAACATCCAGTGCCTTGCATTGTGAAAACCTTTCTGTGATCATGGATATAAAAATTAGAAAATCTTTAATTTAAAAGCACCCATCCACTGTTTGCACATCTCACAGTAGTTGGTGTCCATTTATATTTGCTGATTTCTGAGTTTGCTTAGGGTCACCGCTGAGGGCCTTCCTCAAAAATCCAGTTTTTATTAGGCTATTGTGGGTATTAGCATCATCTTTCAATTCTTTGTCCTAACTGCTGGCAACTAAATGATATATTGCCTAGTTGCATTCTCCCCTTCTCAGATGTACTTTTACTGTTCAAAAACAGAGGGGAGGAAGGACCTAGATGTAGAAGTAGTGGCTCAGGTAAACTGAAGAACAATAGCATTTAGATGTTTAAATGTTCAGCAATTGTGGCTTTAATTATTCTGTAAGTGAAAACCTTCCGTTTGATTATCCATAAATTCTGCAGCACACCGAGATGATGAAGGAATGAATCTTTGGATGTGGTCATGCATAGAGGTGCAAGTTTGATTTATAATGTGAGGGTACCTGGTGTTACTAGGGACAAGTGTGATTTTTAGCCATATCTTTACTGTCTCATATAAATTTATTAATTGTTAGTAAAGTGTTGTTTTTTTATGTAGGAGGCAGAGACTGAGCAACAGAGTCCCAGGATAATTGTGAGGAAAGAAGATGATAGGGGAATGTTTGAGAGAGGACAGAGAAAAAGCCAGCAGAAAGAAAGAGAACATAAGTAAATAGTGAGATAGGGATGAAATAAGCCCCAATTTCACCCTCACCACCCCACCAGCAATACCTAATAAACCTCTGTTAATAATTATATGAAAGGCAGCTTACTCTATGTGCAACTGAGTTTTCTTCCAAGTTGCTGGATTTCCTCCACCCATTTTCCTTAAAGCATCTTTCACAGAATGACATGCTGATTATAAAATAGCTTGTTATATTTTGGGTTTTACTTTCAGCAGAGATACAGTGTGTGTAATAGAAATAAGTTTTGAAGCTGTATTCTGTCCCTTTTCTTCACCATGACTGTACCCTTTTGCCTGTTCTTGCCCCTCTCAATAATAGCTGGACACGTTTACCTCTGTGTTGCCTTGAGTTTACTCTTGTTTTGGGAAATATGACTTTGTAAACAATTCCATTAACTTCAAAAATAATTCATTTGGTCTTTTCTATATATAAAACCTGTCTGGTAATTCTCAGTCTCATTCACTAGGATTTTTAGTACATGCTCTTACATAGGACTATGTTTAGAAAACATTTATAGTTGTTAGTACTGAAACTAAATGATTATGCACATGTATACTGTCTGAGCTTTGCAGTAGCAGGACTTCACATGGGTGCGTGATATCAAAAAGAAAAATCTATCTAAATCACGTTCTCTTTATTACAAAGGACCGAGGTCAGGTCATATAAAGAGCTCATTGTCCACATATCTTGGCGTTCGCTATCATTGCATCTTACAATAGTTCTTATGATTCAGTGTGATTTCTATTTTGTTCATGTTACCTTGAAAATCCCACGATAGGTTCATCTTTAGGGTTGCTATAAGTCAGAAATGACTTGAAGGCACACAATAATATCTTTCTGAAATCTATGTTGGCTACCCTTAAAAAAAAGAGGAAAGAAATAAAAACTAACAGTTTGGCCAAATGGGAATGGTGTGGATTTGAAGAGAAATTGCTTTCCTTTATGACTTATAAAGAGATGGTCCCTGTGTGGTGGTTCCAGGTTTCAATGAAGATCATTAATTATTTGCTAGATATTGTTTTTCTTAGTACTGTTCTATCTTTGCAACTAAAAATATGGCAGCAAGAGATATAATTATTATAATAATTAGATGGAGCTATTGTAATCTTTACTGGGCTTTACTTTAATATACTTTTATAGCTTGTTTACAAATCTCTGTTAGGTGGGACTTTGTTGTTGGAGACGATGAGGTCTGGATTTAAGATTTCACTATTTGGGTAGAGGAAGAACTCTTGCCCTCTGTCCCAGTTCCTCCTTTTTTCTATTTTTTCCCCTTATGCCTTCCTCATTTTAAAATTAGTTTTAGAATTGCCATGCAAATATTTAAAATGGCCTCTGTAAAGATATGATCATAGTACTTTCTTTTTAGTCTTGGCATGGGGGTATAATGGTAAAAGATACGAGGAAATAAGTAGCACAGTTGGTAAGCTACAGAAGGCAATATTGGGCAAGGGATCGTTACCTGCAAACCTATTTTGAAATCATTTTTTAAAGAAGGAATTTAAAATATTTCAACTACAGTCACATAAAAATAATTTCACATCATTTCTAAAAGAAGGAATTTAAAATGTTTCAACTACATTTCCATAAAAATAATTCCACATCTTAATTAACCCTTGACTATAAAACACATTTGGTTTGTTCAACTAACCCTTAAAAAAACTGAAACAAGTTAACTAATTGCACAATAAAAATTTGCGTATAATTTCATTACCTTTTCCCTCTGTCTCTGAACATTTTATGATCAGGAGACAGTTCCTGGCAATATAGAAGTGTGAAGCTTTCCAGTAAACTGGTGGGAGTCTGAGCCCTGGCATTATTGCAAAGCCAGTTGAGAAGCTAGAATTTTCTCCTTCTAACTTCTATTATTTCTCTAGACTGCATCATTACACATACACATACACATTATATGTGTGTGGTGCTACACATAGTTATATTTTTCCTAAATAAAAGCAGATAAAAACCAAAAGGTCCTCTTCCACCAGTCCTATATGTATGATGTCTTCTTTATTTGTCTGAAAATACCTGATGTTGATTCCCATTTGTTAACCTGTACTTTATTTTATTCTTGAATCCAAAGCAGCACATATGTGAACATAGATGCTTAAAATCTGGTCTTTTTCACCTGGAAATTGACTCTGACCCAAATCTTTCTCTACAAGGCTTGTTTATTGCCTTCCAGACCCAGTTTCTGCAGATTTGGCTTTCCTAGGTTAGGTGACTTTCTTTTCTGAATGGACACCCTCCTTTCCATTCTGGATGCCAGGCAGGAGAGGGAGACAGAAGTCAGTTCGGTAGTAGTAGTAGTAGTAGCAGTTGTGCTTACAGGTGCTGAGGGGCAGAAGCTGAGGGTATAGGGGCTTTACTTGGCCTGGCCAGTACAAGGGAACTAATTGCCAGGGACGAGAATTGCTGCAGACTGTGCTGCTAAGGTAGGACAGCCAGACTATTCAGGAATGGGCAACCAGATGAGAACGAAGAAGTCTAGTCAGAGAGTGCTGTAATAGGCCATGCAGGACCACCATGGGGAATACATGTGATTTCCAAGCACTGCTTTTGGGGGGGGGGGGGCTTTGATTATCAGAACTCTGGACCACTCTTTGTCACACCTTGAGAACTGGATGAAAAGGATGTCCAGAGGAAGGGTCTTAAATCTATTCCTTCCACATCTGAAAAGTGTTTCTGAGCATCTTTGATGCCGAATATTTTAATGCCATTTGGACTGCAACTGACTGTTCCTTGGGGAATTTTAGGCTCCTCCCCAGGAAACATGCACTGCCCAAGTACATATGCAGAAGATTATTCTGTGGGAATTCCTTTAACAAGAGGCGGATTGTTTTCTTCCTGCCTACAAAATCCCATACAAGCAAGATCCAGTTTGAATGGCAATCTTAAGCACATTTGCTTAGGGGTGAGCACAGGTGAAATCAGTGGGTCTCACTTCAGGGTTAACATTCACTGGGTCACTCTGATTTCTCTTTGGAAATGCAGGCAGGTTACACTGGAAGAAAGAGAGAGTTTGTACTCCTCCAGTGGCTTACAATATTTTGTAAGTGATCACAACCTATTTTAGTGACATGTATCTGTGCCGCAGTAGTAATTTTGTGACTGCTTTTGCAACACTTTCTCAAAATGCCAAATGTCCAAGGGCCTAGACAGTATTGGCATGGCTGTTATCTCTTCTCTGTCTTTAGTTTCAGACGTTAATTCTTATTTACACATGCAACAAAGGATGTAGTTGCTTGAGAGTATACAGGGGTATTAGATATTCCATAGATACTGCCAATGGTAACTACTGATTCAACTTATCAGTAGGAGTTGCTGAATGGTGTTGAGCAACTGAGGAATGACAGTTTCTGCCCTTAACCTGTCACGCCAAGTGATTATGGAGTCTGGGGGTGCTTTCACCAGCGCTATGCCGATGAAGTCAGGAACGTTTCTTGTACAGAGGTAGGTTCTCTCTCAAGAAGACATGTTTGGTGCTGAGGTATCACTTGCCTCTACTGCCTCAATCCTGCTGCTTAACATAATTCTATTCTCTTTCTTTAACTGATGTCCTTGAGGGCTGATAGTTCCAATGAACAAACCTCATAATTGACTAAAATGGAAGCTGCTCTGTTTGCCAAACTGTTTATGTGGAATGGAGATTCTCAGGTGCTCAGTTGGAGTTCTCTACAGTATCGTCCTGCTGGAGAGGTTTCTGGTAACATGGTGAAAACCCCAGAACTTCTTGGGGAGCAGCTGACAGGGAAAGCTCTATGCGTAGTTGCCTTTTTAGGTGACTCACAGGGCTCCGATCACATTTGTGATCTGTGTATTGCTCTCCTCAGAAACTGCAGTGGCAGTTTATATCCCTAATTGTATCCATAAACTCACTGAGTTATTATTACAGATGTTATTGTAGGATGAAAACATACAAGGTTATTTTATACTGTGACCACCTTGACTTAATTTCAAAAGCTCGTTCAATACAGAACTCATATTTATGACTGTTTTCATTGCCTTGGACCTTCAAGAATTTAGTATTTCTACAGACTAGTGAGACCAATAAAGTATATTATTTCTCCTGAAAAAAGGACCATTAAACTTTCTAGTGATGATAAAACGCTGTGATTTTTTTTTCTGGAGATGCTATCTTTATCTGAGTGAGCTGAGGGTCATAACAACTGGGCATCCTTTTCATGGCACTAGGAAACAGAAATGCTCTAAAATAAAGTACATTTCATGAGAGTTAGAAGCTGAAAGCCAAATAATTTGCTCCTTTAATTCCTATGAATATTTGAAATGCAGCTCCCTTGATTGTTTCCTTAGAGTTGCAGGGCTCTTGTCGCATTCCCAACTCCCTTTTCAGTAACATCTTCCTGCTTCAATTCTCAGACAATTCTGTTGTTTTCTTAAAAAGCTTCTTTCTCCTCTATATACCATTTTCTGTATCTTGGTCAACTGCCTATTCTGCAGCTTTCCCTTTCTTTAACCTTCCTGACCCTGAGCTCCTTACCCCTTAATTTTCCTATCTGTCTATGGTTAATTAAAGGTACTGACATTTCAGGAGCTAAAAATGGTGTGGCTTAGTCTGCCATTGAAATGTTGTATCCTTTCCCTGCACCTGATATCAAAGATTAAGTCCAACTAAAGAGAAGAAATAGTTCTCTGCTTAAGTTCTTTGTAACCATTAAACTGATGATACAGCAACTGTCTAATGCAAATGAGCCTGTACATTTTCCAAGAGCTTTAAATCTAAGCAAATCAAAATACTAATCATAAAATTGTTGTAAATTACTTCTTGTCTGAAACTTAGTTTTATGAAATTAAATTTATGAAATTAATTGATATATTATGAGCTTCAAGTGAATTTTCCCTGCCAACAAAGTCCTTAAGAATTGTATGTGTTCTTTAGATATTTTTAACTATTCCGAGCAGTGTGTTAAATTCTTTCCACTTTTTAAAGACTTAGTCTTACAATACAACAAATAATCTCTTTCTGAGAAACACTGAAGTGCAGTAAATTTTATTCCCACATTCTTAAGCAAAGCTGTATTTTATATTTTATGCTGGTTCTAATCTATAAACCTTTACAGGATATAGTCACTGGGTCATATTTCTCTTTCTTACTGTTGTTTTAGATTTGGTTAGGATAAATCTTATGTTGGGTGATGCATGGGTAAAATTTCAAGCAGGCAATGAGATCAAGTGAAAATGGTGGATATAATTTTAGACCTGGAATGTGCTCCTTTCAATATTTGATCCCAGAACTTGCTTGGGAAAACAAATCTTGCATTTGTGCTCTTCTACACAAAAGAATTACCCCCCCCCCCAAAAAGTTTTAGTAGAGAAACTCTTTTTAAAAATGTACTGAATAGAACGCTGTTAGAGATTAAGCCAGTAGCTCCCAAGTAGGGTCTTAGGCCCTTTCAACAGGTCATGAGGGCTTTATTTATGGATCACTAGTCTGCTAGTAGTGTGCCCTGGGTGACTTGCAGTACCAAGATATAAAAAGGAGAGAAGAGTTCACTTCTAGGTTAAGTGGATTTCAAACAAAGATGAAATTCCACCAGTTAGTCCCCTTAGTAAGAGTGTTGGGAACCACTGTCCTATACAATGAGTGTTTAGTCAGCACAGTGCTTGCTGTAGGGACCAAACTTCTCTTTTAAGAGAAGGAAAGAAAAGTAAAGGAAGGCTAGCAGAACTTACAGGATCACTGCTTGAACTCCTGCAAGGAACTTCCTTTTTGAATATGCTAAGCCATATTTTTTGCATTTTATTGTTCCGTCACCACTGTTTTAATGGTAATGAAAAACAGAATGGTCTTAAAAAAGAAAAGGAAAAGGAAAGAAGAAAAATTAGATAAGGCACTTCGTGAATGTGTGTCTGGAGTGTGGGTGGGGTATGTATTTTAAATCTCTAAAATGGTTGAGGTCCTTTTGAGATAAGCCTGTGTCTAGTCATCCTTTAAAAGACTCTCATTCATACCATTATGTTTACTGAACAAATTTCTTAATATATATTGTCTTTGAATCCTATCAAGTGACCCATCTCTTTACTCTTTATGAATACGTCAGATTTTTTTCAAGGAAAGAAAATGATGCCTTGGTTGTTTTGAACAAAAGTCATCAGTGAATTCACTACTGCTCTTGGAAGACTGGTTAAGGTGTCCAATAATTAATTGTCTTCCCTAGTAACAGGGCTAAGTGCATTCTTTGACTGATAAGCATGATTGATTAACTGCAGATTAAATCTTGGATGCATCAATTGAGTCAGTTCTCTGTGAAAAGATGTTTGGTGTTAATAGCATTTCTATATTACCATATAGTCATACACCTTTTGAATTGAGCAATGTGCGCTTAATGATTCTTGGAAAAGTAAATATTTTGTCTGCCATAATCAGTTCTGAGAAGATGTTACTTTAATTAAATATGAGAATCTATAGCTGATATTGAGCTGCAGATTATTTATTTAAAATGATTAGCAAATCTGCTGCAAGCAAAACAATTAGTGGAATAAGAAAAAAAGAGAGAGAGAGAGAGAGAGAGAACTGTCCACGCTTTAATTCACTGGCTGTGATTTACTGGAGGGTCTTAGAAAACAAAAAAATAGAATGGGAGTTGGTAAGGTGTTTAATGTTGAAATCTCACTGAATTTTGAGCTCTGCACATTTTAGCAGTTTGAGCAACAGACTCCAGTATCCATGGAACCACTTGATAGAGTGGTGCTCCTTTCTTTCACTGTTGGGTCTTTGAGTCACGTTTTTGTCTCTGGGTTAGTTCAACTTGATTAGAGGACCCTGTGAAATTTATTGGGTCACCACAAGCTGACAGACAATTTGAAGATACCTAGACGCACACACATAGAGGGAAGCTATATGGAAATGAATGAGCAAATCCCTCAGGTTACATATGAGGCTGGAACCCCAGTGCCTCAAAGGGATAATTGGATTGTGGTGTGTATTTTCTTTTCTTTTCTTAAAAAACAAAACAAAAACCCACACACAACCAAACCCCCCCCCCACCTTATTCCTGTTGTTATGTTGTTTGAAAATGTTGTCATCCTGATCACATTTTATCTGGTTTGTTTTTCTTAAAAAAGGGGTATCATTAAATGATGATGCCTAAGGAGTTAAAAACCTATATTCTGTGCCCCTCTCTCTGATGAGACTGCAACTGTCTTTTCGCTTCTGGTCAACAAAGCAGGGCTCAGGTAGGGAGCTCTGTGTATATGTGTGGGGGAAGGTTAGCCCGTACTAGTGCTTGCTTTCTCTGTATCATCTGACCCCTGTGCTTTTCGCAGCATCACTACCAGTGCAATACTGTGTCTGCATGTACAGAATTAAATCCCACTGAATTCAATGGGGCTTACTCTCAGGTAGCTAACTGTAGGATTTCAGGTGAAAGATACTGATAAGGAAAAGGTTAATCAAGAGAAGTTAAGAATCCAGTGCATGCTGTTGAAAATCCCAGTTCCACTGTAATGCACCCTGGGAACTCCATAACGTGAGCAGTAACTTATGCCAGTTGTATTAATTTTAATTCATCTTAAACAGATAAAATGCTTGGTAGGTTTCAGCATTTATCAGGTGTTAGCAATTGTAGTATTTGTGAAATGACATCTCCAATAGCGAATTTATAATTAAATAACTTCTTTCTGTTTTGTACTCTTTTTGTTTTTAGTTTCTGTATTTCAAATACTTTCTCTTATGCATTTCTTCCTGTCCTGAGGTTGTACGATGAAAGTGAAAGGAAGGTTTTCAACTTAAAATTATGGGAGATTAATTTCAATAGTGGTGTTCTCTTGGAAAATCAGATTTCCGGAATTTAAAATTGAACAGGGAATATGAATAATTTGCCTGCCATTTAAAAACAACCAGAAACAAGCAAAAAACTCAACTCATCTAGGCTCTTGTGTGTGTTACTGGGTCATTCCTGCATATTTGCTTTCTTGATACAATATTGTGAAGACACATATGTGTAAGCTGGGAATTGTTGATGAGATAGGTTGATTCTGTAAAGAAATGTGCAAGGCTGACTCTGTCGTTAGACACTGTGTAGCCACTTCCAGCAAGCTGATTTTGACATCAGAATTGATCAGCAAATTGACTGATAGTTTTACTTTACTGTAACTATATTTTTTTTTCACTACCAGGATGGGAAAAATGTGTTTCTAGGATTTTTCTGCCTTGAGCATTAAAATGATTTTGCTAGTTTTAGGTACTATGCATACTGAATGGAGTGGAGTGTGGTTTTCCTGTTAGAACACCATTAATATGTTTTTGTTTTTGCAGTTCCCATATTACAAAAATTTAATAGCTTGCCTGGATTGTATACTAACATGTTTGTTAAGTGATGATCAAGATACTGGGTACAATCCAGTCACATTTAAGCACTTTTAGGCCTGATTAATTTTACTGATATAGAGTTAAATACATAATTCACTCTCCCATTTAAATTAACGTGATTTACAACATTTACTCTTGGCTTGATAGTGTTTGTAGGAGTTCAGATTTGTATTGCTTAAAGTCTGCACAGCTAAACATCCCACAACTGATGTCTCTTATTTAGTATACTATGGGTCTAGACCATTACAATGTATGATCCACTGTTCCTCAATTATTACTACTTAAAGTTCTTCTACATAGCTTCATAGCATGCAGAATTCACGTGTACCTTCCAGGATTTGTCTCAGTTCTTTACAGAATGCAGTTAACATTTTCCATGTTATGTGGCATTGCAAGCTAGCTATAGCTTTGGATAACTCTCCCATCTCAACATACATGATATTCATGTGTACTAGGCTGAAATCTGAGGGAGCACTGCTAGTATATTATATTTCAACAAGGCGCATCTTGAATGAGTAATCTGTGTCCCCCTCTCTCCATACATAAGCTAACCCTTTCACAAAAGATAGACCACAAAGGCCCCATTGTTAGTTTGGAGATATACATATGAAAGAGTCTTTACAAATGCATTCTCTGGTAGCCGTTGGCTCATTCATGTAATGAGAAGTCTTAGCCACCAAGTCAGTTTTCTCATACTTATTTTTCAATATCCAGCTCATCCTTGTTCATTTAGTATAATAAATATGATACAACTAAAATAGTAGTAAAAAAAGATGTTGCTTTTTAGAAAACATCTCCCACTGAAAACAATTACCACAGCGGCAGTATGATTTATTTTATCAATTCAAGCCCATTCAAAACTTCCCCACATTTTGTTCAGTCTGTTGGGTTTAGCAAAATGCATTTCATTTTTCCATGGACAGATATGGAAAGAAGAAACAAAATCTGTGGTGGAACCTAAGCTCCTTGCCTTGCGATTTCAGGTCTTGTAGGTTAGAAGTGTATAAGCAGATGACTATAGAACTTTGCAGATATTATCACTGTTCTGATTAAATGACAGTGATTAACATGTTTAGGTACCTGATCAGGTTCAAGAACAGTATCACACAAACATGTATGTATACATGTGTGCGTGTGGTGTGTGCGTGTATTAAAAACTGTGCTGAAAAACAGTGGACTTCATTTTGCTTTATATTTATTTTAAATACACGGTAATTAAACCTAGACTAACTCTACAATCTGTTTCTCCACCCTTTCCCCCACTCTTGTCCTTTACTGTTCTGCTTCCTTTTCTGAAAAGGGTTGTTCCACTATCTGCAGTTGATTGCCAGCCATTTTGCCTTCCTCCTCTGCCTGTGTGAATGTGTATATGTTACTCTTCTAGTGGTGGTACAATGGATCCCCAGTGTCACTTCTTGTGATTCTTTGACAGGCAGAGAAATGGCAGCCTTGGAAGTAAATTGTGTCAGTGCTGAGTTGTCAGTGCATCTCAGGAAGGGAGCTGAGATGGTATAGGCAGCCACATCAGTTCGTTTTCTGTCTGCCGTTGCTCAAGCTATTAGGAAAACAGTGGGAGAGCCAAGAAGACGGTTGTGGAAGTGAGACACTCACCACTATCAACTTAGGGTTCACAGGCAGGGCTACATTAGCCAGAACTGAACCGTTCTGTACAACAGAAGGTTGTGATAAATTTGCATCTGAAGATTTCCTCACAAAAAAGAGGTGAGGGATAGTCACTAGTTTTTGAATATTTTCTGCCATAGGGACAGAGATAAAAGTAGTCATTGTGTGGAACTACAACTTGCTTTAGGCCCTTCAATGCTAGGTGGTGTAATTTTCTGTAAAAGCTAACAAAGGTAGCAACAAGAGCAGCAAGGAGAAAAATAAGAAAGAGGCTGAAATTCTGACACCCCCTTTTCCATAACAGAAGGTTTGGGGAAGTTTCTTATTAAAAGAAATGAAGTTATCCCTCATTACGTTACAGGAGAATTCAAAGACATAGCTGTGTTAGTTTGGATCAGTATGCAAAGTAATCTTGCAGCACCATTGAGATTAACTGAGAGAGAAAATTTGGTAGCCTAAGCTTCATAGTAAAATAACGTAACGTTACCTTCACTGTTGGACCAATGATGTTAATTATAAATAACTTCTTATTTGTTGCTGTTTGCTTCCAAGTTTAAAGGAAACTTAACAAACTCTGCCCCATAATCAGTTAGATATATGAAAACTGTCATGTTAAAAAAAAAAACTCTTGGTCTCTACATCTAGTAGAACTTTCTAGAATCAACCAGAATTCCATCTTTAAGGATGGTTAGGATGGTAGAGGAAGGCATGACCCTCTTGGCCTCTGAAAATATCTATCTCTCCATCTCTATCTATAATTTTTATTTTATTTTATTTTGCCTGATTTACTGGGGACAATATTTGGAGAACTCCACATCTTGTTTTCCTACTATTTTTATCTATGTGGTATCATCTGTAGTTGCAGCAACAAATTTATTTATTTCGTTTCTGGAGCATCCAGTTCTAGGAGGCAAATGTATGCACTAGGCCAACATAGGCAGAAAAAAACTGTTATAAATTATAGATGCTGCTTTATCCTAGGACCTTTGTTCTAAGAAGAAGAACTATGCTTACAGAATTGCGGTGGTGATAATGTTTGAACAATCCCTTATTTGTGTCTCAATGGCTCGTGGGATACAGCTGACTTTAAGTGTGCATTCAAGCTCAGTTGGACTAAACCAGCCTTATATCATATCAAAATACAAGGACTTCATTGGTTTCTAACTCATAGCTTGAATCTTTGTATAAACACATAGTTTTATATACTGTCTGTATACACTGTCTGTATATACAATCTCCATATATATTCTGCACCCTGGAGTGTCTAGATGTAGCTTCATTCAACAAAAGAAGGCTAGGAATAAATGGGTAAAGCTATGAAAAATAAATGGGTAACTTAACTATATTGCCTGAAACATATTTTTGCTTATATAAGAACTAACCTGAATGTCATTGCAGATAAGCATGTGAGAGCAGGCAAAATGTAAGACAGCCTTGAAAATCTTGAAAATTGTGTGTGAAAAGCAGATATAATACTCTGAAATAAATATCCCGGAGTTATTTTAAAAATTATTATTGTGAAGTAATACGTGCCTAAATATGTTACAATAAATTGTCTTTAGGTCAGTCTAAGCATGTCACCTGAAATTTTCATAGGAGGACAGGGAGCAGGGTCAACTTCCTCAATTAAATTTGTACCTTTGCAGTATTGTTGCAGATTGCAAAGTGGGGCTGGGCTGGTTGGCATACCTGAATACTTCAGTATGTTGAAAACAAACATGTTGAGGTAAAGGGCAGACTAGAATTCTTTTTGAACAACTGTTTTTTTTGTGTCTAGAATGCTTGTTTTCTAGAGGAACATTCAATCATGGTGGGGCCCCCACTGTGGTCTAAAGTGGTACAACTCAACCACAACTTTATTACCTCAGTGGAAAACAGCACTACATTTCTGCTTCTCATGATATTATAATCTCACCGTTCAGGAGAGATGATGTGAAAACTCTAGCCAAGAGAAGAACTCGAGCCTGGCAGGTCTGTAGAAGCCAGTTTTTCATGACTCATGGGCTGAGTTATTAACAAATTAGTTTAAACTATTCAGATTTCCCTTTGGGCAAACAGAGGGCAGCAAAAAGGCAAGAGAGGTGCTTATACAATATTGAGTAAGTGCTTGCTAATAAGCCCATGTAGCTCAGGCAAGCAAATGGAGCCCCTGGGAAAAACAAAGGAAATGGTCATTGAGCAGTTTAATGTGCTGAGTTGTGTTTCAGAGTTGGTTCTATAATGCATATCTTACCCAATGTCTTTCCAGTTCTTACTTGTATCTCTGCTGCTACTTCATCCCTATTTTGCCTCCCACAAGCCTTATCAGTTTGTTTTTTTGTTCCAGGTGGGCAAGTCCCACTAGCAAGCTCAAGCAGCCCAAACCCAGCACTAGTAATGCCTCATATAGCCAGCAGACAGATTAGACAAGGGGGAAAAAAAATCAAGATCCATGTCAAGGAAAGTGAGCCAAGGTCACAAAAGGCAAACTCCTCCTGGAGAGTCAAGAAAATTTAAGTGTGTGGGATCCAGAGCTGAAGTCCTATAATGTTCTAGGGCGAAATGATAGCAAAGCAAAACACAATAGGAGTTGAAGAATTTCAGGAATGTCAGTAACCGATCATCTCTGGGTATGAATGTGAGATTCTCAACCATTTTTGCAGACTTGGTCTAATGCTCTTATGTCAGACCTGCCAGTACTCCATCCAAGCCCAACTGCAATATCTTAGAGGCTCTGAGCAGGAGATATTCTCCTGAGGTGTCCCATATGCTTTGTTACCACTAATTTCTTCTATGCTTTACAGTCCTTGCTTTGTGAGGAACCATCAGTCTCCAGGGCTTGGAAGTAGTTCTGCCTGTGCCACTGAGCATTCTCTATCTTGAAAGGGTGGCTGCTATTGCTCTCTGCCTTCAAATCATTTCTGAGTTATGGCAACCCCAAGGCAAGCCTATCATATCTTTTTTTTCGCAAAATTTGTTCAGAGGGATTTATTTCTGCCTTCTTTTAAGGCTGAGAGAATGTGACTTGCCCAAGGTCACTCCGTGGGTTTCTATCACTGAGCAGGAATTCAAACCCTGGTCTCCAGAGTCGTAGTCGAACACTCAAATGATTATAACACACTGGCTTTCTTTGAAGAGGTGAGCCCTCAACAATAGCCCCTGAGGACTGAGACTTGTCTTGGGCCACAGACTTTGCCAGTTCCTGCAGGATACTGTTGGCTGGGAGTTTGGCTTGAGAGGGCTCTTTCAGAGGAAGCATGACAATTCATATATAATCTCTTTGCTAGTCAGTTTTATTTCTTTAACGCAGGTTGTAACCCTGCATCATTACCACCATACGTGGAACATGGCTCTGTAGTAGGCACTAAATAAGTATAAAGTAGTAAATCTGGTAATTCTTTTTTTTTTTAATCTGGTAATTCTGGAGTGTGAATGATAGCTTTGATATAACAGAAGGATTTCTCAGCAATCAAAAGTGATTATACTTTGTTGTATTCTCAGTGATAGCCATCTCTATTTGCTCAGAAGAAAATACTCTGGACCCTAGCAATATTATTGCACTTTAATTGCCCTGGTTCCATCCAATGGAATCCTGAGATTTGCAGTTTAGGGAGGGGCATTTAGAATTCTCACCCAGAGAGCTGTTGGGCCTCTCTAAACTACAAATCCCAAGATTCCATCGGATGTTGCCATGGCAGTTTAAGTGGAATAATAGCACTATAACAGTATAATGTGATAGGGCCATCTGTCTCCACCAGCTGAAGGGTAAACAGGACATCCTGACTTTAAAAGGTACCTCTATTCCTACTGGATGAATGACAGACAGGGAAAGCACTTGAAAATCCTGCAGATGTTGGCTTGGAGCTACCCATCATGGCCATTCCACAAAGATGTCTAGGGCCATTTCCACACTAGACTGTTATAGCGCTATTATTCCACTTCCAACATCCAATGGAATCCTGGGGTTTGCGGTTTTGGGAGGGGCTGGTTGGCCCCTCCTGAAACTGGAAACCCCAGGTTGCATAGGATGTTGCAAGTGGAATAATAGTGCTATAACAGTGTAGTGCGGAAATGGCCTAGGATTCAGCTTTTGACAAATTGCCTTAGTTGTTACTTTGGGGCCTTTTATAATTGCTGTGTCAAAAGTTCCTTGCTACCTTATACATCCATGCCCAAGTCATGGTGCAACCTACTAGACATATATTTAGTGATGCTTGTCTACTACTTTTTAAACATAAGCATTTTGGTGTTTTTCTGGAGCAGTGTGTGCTAGTGTTAGTAAAACCTCCTGGAAAATATTCTAGCAGTGACCCTAAGTATGATGTAGTATTGGGACTCCATTGTACTTAATAGAATCCTGTTAGTACAAATGTATGTATGATTGAATAATTTGGCTGTTAATAGTTCTGCTTGTCACTATTCAAAACAGAAACACAAGATACCACCAAAAAGTTGTCTCACGATAAGCATTGTTTGTGTTCTGAATGAGCTGAAACACTGACAGTTAAACGAGTGGTTCTTTATATAGTGAGTAATAAATAATCTCTTGTCTTGTTTCCCCCTTTCTATACTTCCTGTTCAGTTTAATTTATTTAGTTGTTTGGGCACAATGAAAACTGTTAACTGCAACAAGAATGATGGCATGATGTAGCAACTATTTTTATCACAATGTTAGTCTTATTCAGTGGTTTTTTTCTGCTGGAAAAAGTTAATCATGTTTTCGATTTGCTCTGTATACTAAATCTAAGGCTTTCTATCATGCTTATTATTCACAAGCTAAATTGAATTCTTTTAAGACAAAACATTAAACACTTTTTAAAAGAACCCTCACCTTGCCCTCTTTACTGTCCCTGTAAACTTGTAGGGCATATCTGAGTTTTATTTATGTGCAGCTAGAAGCTGAGAAACAGCTCAGCTTCAGAATTTGCAACAGAAGCAAAGCATAATTAAGGAGTGCGACTTTCAAGGATAATTCTTCTTCCTTGCATGTTATGAAAGCATGGAGAAAATTTAAATTAGGCATTGAAAGGCTATGTAGCCTGGCAGATAACACTTTGGATTGGCATACAGAAACTTTGACTTCAGGTCTTTCCCATACTCTTGCTTCATGACCTTTTGATTCCAAATTAATGGCCTGGTTGACTTTGTATCCTTCTACAGGGGATCCGCCCCCCCAGATAGTTAGTGTACTAACCAGCTTTCCCTGGCTGCTTTAGGCAGTTGAAGCTGTGGTTACATGTCACGTGACTGTGATAGGACTGTCTATGTCTGTCTGGTGTTTTTCTTCTGGTTCTGTTGATGTGGATAGGATTATATTTAGCACTGCTGTTTTTCAGTAGTGCTCCCATCATGTGCTTTGAGTCTATGAACGTGACCTGGTGCATGAGATCTACCTCTGTTTTGATGTCTTTCCCACGGATGATAGAAAGGGCTTAGTTCCAGTCCTGCTGGATGCCTCACACAATAGGCTTTCTCATCAGTCATCATGCACATACATATAATGATGAAGGCTACACTATTTATGTTGTAGCTTGAATCAGAGTTTTCTGTATTGAGAATGATCGATTTATAACAACGTGCATGGTGCTTGCAGAGTATAAGACATGTCCCTGCGTGGGGAAGCTTAAAACTGAAAACTGAACAAAGGAAACAATAGAGGCAGGTGGGAGAGTAAAGGTAGGGACAAGCAGGAATGCAATATGCCACTATTTTCAGTCACACATACTTAGGCTTTGTTGAAATAGAGCATGGAACCAGGGAATTTTAGCAAAGGTTTGTACCTAGTATACAGGGAACTTCAGCAAAACCAAACAAGAGTTTGCTGATGTGTTATAGGTAACATTTTTATTTTTATTTATTTTTTTGCAAATATCTGTTTGCAAAAATGCATTTGTTGATGGGACATAAACAGTGACTGGTGAACAGAGTACCTACAATGAGAAATATGCTTGATCCTATTTTCACTTCCTGATTTCTCCTGTAAAGGTCCTGTTAGAACAATCTGCTCTCCAGGAATGTTTACAGTTGGCTCTCAACAGATTCTGTACCCACAGATTCAACCAACCATGGCTTGAAAATGTATTTTTTAAAAATCTCAAAAGCAGACTGTGATTTTTGCCATTTTATATAAGGGATACCATTTACACCATTGTACATAATGGGACTTGAGCATCCATGAATTTTGGTATTCATAAGGGGTTGTGGAACCCTAGTGGATACTGAGAGCCCACTGTACTTCCATTTTTGGAGAAAAGACAGAGACAAATGATTTAATTTATCATTTGAAATTAGGGGACCTGAATAATCACCTATCTACACAATAACAATGTGGAAAAGTTGCTTTTTTACTCTGCAGCTCTCAGAATGCTGGCAGGGTGATAGCTCTAATGCATAAAAACAGAGGTAGAAACCAGGTGAGACAACAGTCTTTTCATACTCTGAAATCATTGTCAGAAGGTCTTGTTTGTGTCATGTCCAAATGAAGGATATCTACAGGATATCTTTTGTGGTGGTGGGTGCTTCTTTTTTCAGAAAGCCTCACCTAGCTTCTAGATTGTTGTCTTTTCCTGGAGGACTTTGAAAAAAGCTCTGAACTTCTAAGGAAGTTAGCTTTTATGCTGCCTTTACATGTTTTGTTTCTCATTTTGAATCTTTATTTCATTCAATTCAGAACTTTCAAATGGCTGGCGGGGGGCACATTGGCAAGGGAGAAAGTTGTGAGTTGGAAGAGTTAAACACCACTCTTAGCCACTGAGTTTTCCTTTGCAAATACTTTCTCTGCTTCTTCTTACAGTTAGCTGGAGAAACAAGAAGTTAGGAATTCTCTTTTTTCTTTTGTAATATTTTATGCTGCCTGCTGGTTGTAACTTAAATTTTGGGGGGCTCTTTTGAATCAAAGTACAGCAGGCTTCAGTTACAATAAAATGAAATGTAATAATTCAATGTCTTCTGTATATTATTGAGATCCTACTATGAAGTCACGGATGATAATCACACGTAACAGCTTCAGATGGACACTTCATACGGGGATAAGATGGAATCTTATGTGAGTCAGAAAGTGATCATAAGGCCTAAATGAGGTGGAGCCATAAGCAGTGAAGAAAGCAGTTTGCTTCGACATAGAAAATGTTGAAGTTCCTAATGGTTTCAAGTTAAGTTAATCATGTACAAAACTTTATGAGCCACCGTATTTGCCAGCATATAAGAGGCACCGGCATATAAGACACATCCTATTTTAAAATGTTTCTTTCTGGGGGAAAAAAAACTAGTTTAAAAAGAATAGCATAATTTCTCCTCCATTTTGCAGAGGAAGGGAAAGGAAGGCACTCCAGAGGCACGGAAAGAAAGTTCTTAAGATCTTTCTTTCCCCTCCGATTTGTAGGGGAAGGGACAGTAGGAAGCACCAGAGGTGGAGAAAGAAAGTTCCTAGGATCTTTCTTTCCCCTCCAGTTTGCAAGGGAAGGGAAAGGATGGAGTACCAGAGGCGGGGGAAAAGAGTTCCTAGGATCTTTATTGCTTCTCCTTTTCCCTTCTGGGTTGCAGGGGAATGGAAATCAATGTACTCTGGAGGGGCAAGAAGAAAGCTGCACAAACTTTCTTTTCCCCCCTCTGGAGCTACCTCTTTTCTCTTCCAATTCAAAACAGAAGGTAAAGTGGAGGTGGGGGAAGCCGCAAGGGTTCCTTTCCCCCTCCGGAGCTTCCCCTCGCTTTCTAGTGTATTTTGCCTGTGTGCTGCGAACTTGCATGGTGGCAAAATGCTTAGGAAAAAAAGACCCACCAGTGTATAAGACGCACTCTATTTTTAAAAGTTATTTTTTGGGGAAAAAAGTGTGTCTTATATGCCGGCAAATACAGTACGTTACATAATGTCTTGACATCTTCTGCTGATATGATAACAATCAGACACACTGAAACTGAAACACTGAAATAAGGTACAAAGAAGAAATTTAACATACACAGTTTGGGAAGAGTGTTTGCTCTTTATTGATGAATTTGTGTGTATATCACAGTCTTGTGTTGCTCAGTTGCTGCCATGACATGTTTTTGTAAGAGTTCTATACAAAGTTAGTTTACTTGTTTGTTTGTGAATCCTGTAAACCCCAGGATTCCATAGGATGTTGCAAGTGGAATAATAGCGCTATAACAGTCTAGTGCGGAAATGACCTGTGTCATTAACTGAACTGCTGAATTCAATCAAGTATCAGACTCCTTTCATGAACCTTAAAGCGGAAAAACAAATTCCTTGTACCACACAGCAAAAATGTCATAAAGTTGAGTAGGACTCCCCTCCTTCCTCAGTTTTCTGAAACTGATTTTGTAAATATGAGTGGAACCTCCATACTGTTGTGTCCCTAACCTTAGTTTGCAGAGTCAGCCCAGCAGGATGCTATGGGTGATGATGTCAAAAGCAAGGGAGATAACCAAGGGAATCCACAGGATGATGTGCCTTCTGTCTTGCGATTTCTGGTAGTAGCAGTCAAAATTTGATGCATGGTTACTAGAATTGCTTTCCCAGTCTCTCTTGCTCTTGGAAGAGTTTCCCATAGCTCTCTAGAAATGAATTGCCATCAGGGATAAATAAGATTTTATTTATGCTTGCTTTAAGTTGAATAAGTATAATTATTTCCACATGGACATGGAAATAACTATGGACACAACTTGTTTATGTGGCAACACTGGTAATGGAAGTCATCATAATTATTACCAGGAAATGTTTCATGAGTTTTCTTGGTGTCTTTTCACCGTATTGCATAAAACTCACCTAACCATGAGAAAATGATGGATGTTTTAACAACAACAGAAAGCTTAACATGCCTCTGAAGAAGAAGAAGAAGAAGAAGAAGGACAAGGACGACAACAACAACAACAACAACAACCCTGGCATTATTGGTCACACAGGGGACAGCAAGCTAAGACATAAAATATGCTGGACTTCATAGGAATGAATTTTGCATTTGCAAATTGGCAATCCTGTACGAGTTTCCAAATCCTTCAGTCTCTTTCGAAAGAGATTAATAAAGTGTTTAATGGAGGGAGAAAGTCCTTCAAAACTTCCCTGTGTTGCAAGACAGTATAGTTGATTCAGCTGCAACACAGGGAAAATTGTGCTTTATGTCACTGAAGCATATCAAACTTCTCTACAGAGAGTAAGGTAGAGGATATGAGAGGAGAATGCTGGAAAGGATGTTTGTAACTACAGCCTTACTTTATGTTGCTGCAACAATAGCTCCTCCTGCTGAAGAGACAAGCTGCTGTTGAGCCTGGAAACTGGCATGTCTCTTCGGCAATGGGAAAGAAACAGGAATGAGAGCTGTATTCCTGTGTATAGTTAGCTGGGACTACTTGAACAGAATGGAGCGTGCATCGGATTGCCCGTGTTTTCTCTCTTCTTTGAGCACTGTTGCTTTTTGTTTAGACTACATCTGCATTTTTAAAAACCATTTTAGTAACACAGCTAGAGGCAAAGAGAGCAACCCCCTAGGCTGACATATATTTTATTGGGCGTACCTCATATATGTTGTTTTTCTGTAGCGTATTAGATCCTTTTGGTATTGTATTGGATTGTGTAAAAGGCTTTTAATGGGGGGGGTGTACTACATTTTTATATATTTTTTTATGTCTTTTAAATAATATTCTGCTGCTTTAAATTATGGGTGTTTTTACATGATAGCTCATTTAATTTGGTTTTAACTTTTGTATCATCAGATTTTTAGTTCTGTCTTTTTAAACCTTGTGGTAACTGCCTTGGGTCCCTTGGTGGGAGAAAGACTGGCTATAAATAAACTAAAGGCAAATATGCAAATAAATATTTAGTATTATTCTTCTCTGCAAAAACTCAGTAAACAACAAAAAAATCACAGCCACAAACAAATGAAACACACAGGTTTCTCTGTTTGTTAGTATAGGAGTGGGAATGACGCATTCTTCCCAGTGCTGTTAGAGAGCACTTTCTCAGCATTCCTCACCATTGACTATTCTGGCTAGGACTTGCAGTCCAACAATGTCTGGAGGACTCTCCATAATTCCTATCCCCAAGCCTATGAAGACAAGAACCTAAAGTAGTCTAGCCTTTAATTGCTAGTAATACCACGATAGCACATCATTTGAAGTAGTAAAAGCAAAAAAGCATTATGAATAGCTCCAAAAGGATGGGCAACAAAATGACAAATGCAGATCTATGTAGGTAAGTTTTCAGAGATGCATGTTGAGTTAAAAGCAACTACACATATGGCAAATCTGAGGAAAGATGCAACCATCATGTAGTTTTGAATGGCATAGAGGGCTGGGGCAAGAAGAAAAAGGAGAGCATTCTATGGTGGATTGCCTGGGGATGGGGAGGAAATTACCTCCTCTGGGATCTGCTGGTGGGGCTTCTTTCATCAGCACCAGGGCACATCTAGATCGTGGCCAATGTAACTATTGAGCCAGGGTGCAGCAACTGTGATAAAGGTAAATTCTATGTGATGGATTGCTTGGAAAGGATGGAAAATGAATCTGCTAATGTCATGGTGCCTTTGTGTAAATGTATGGTATGAATACTTAGGCAGAACTCTAGCTGCTAAACCTGAAACAGCATATTGTAGAACTAGCAAAGGTGCAAAAAAGGTCAACCAAAATAATCTAGGGCTAGTGCACTTCTCTTATGAGAAAAGGCTACTATATTTGTGGAAAATACAATTATGTACAGTGTGGAGAAAGAGGATAATGAAAAGTTTTTTCTGTCAGTCATAATACTGCTATAATGATAATTAAATACAGCTGAATTCTAGAAGATTCATGGCAAATAAAAGGAAGTACTTCTTTAGACAGAACATAGATGAGCTTTGGAATTCGCTTCCATAGAATGGAGAGATAGCAGCTGTAAAAGTGGGCTAGCTAGATGCATGGGGGCAGGACAGCTGATGCATCCATCGTTGTGTGGATGGCAAATCTACATTGGATTCTACTGGCTTTTTTTTTTTTTTTTTTTGCAGCTGTGCTGAATTGAATGGAACCTCTGCTGCTGCTGAACCCTAGTTCAGTTCAATTTGGAACAATTTGTTCAACTGCAGAAGGAGTGATGGTAAAATCCAGAGTGGATTTGCCATCCCTGAAGAAGCAGATCTTCCAACTCTCTCTGTATGGAGGGTATAGCAATCAGTGATTAGGAGTCATGGTGCTTTTATTCAGTGATGTAGACTCAAGTCAACTGACTCAGATTCAAGTCACTTCAGTGACTTGACTTGGACTCGACTCGACAATAAATGACACACTGACTCATGACTTGTATATTTTTAGTGACTGATTGCTCCCCTTGGTTCAGTAACATAACACATTCATCGAGAAACTTTATGATTTTGAACAACATCTCTTTTTGTCTATTCATCTCTTTTTGTCCATTGATCACATGATGATCTGTCTTAAGGTTGAAGCATGGGCACATTTCTTGAAGGGGACCAGCAAACGTGTTAGGCAATGGGCTTGAGGCAGGGTTGAGGTCTGTTCAGTAGCCATTCCCTGCTGCATGTTGGAGGAGCCTTGCCCGCAGAGCTCAGGGTGTGTCTCTCAGAGGGGAACAGCAAATGTGTTAGGTAACAGGCTTGAGGAAGGATCCTTCCTTCTAAAGCTTTTGAAGCTTCAGTAATGGGGATTAAGAAGAATCCTATTCCTCACTTCCGAAAAAGTGTCCAGCTTTGGGAATTGGGAGTAAGAAGGATCCTATTCCCCACTTCAGAAGCTGCAGATCCATTTAAGCCCATTGATCCCCCAATATACCCTACCACATCTCTTTTTCTCTGTTAAAATTGGCTCCCACACTTGAGGCTATATCAAACAAAGTTTTTGAGAAACATATTTCAGGTCGCCTGATGTGTTCCAAGTGCAGTACTTCGAAGGGAAGTAGGAGTTAGTAAACTGGAATCAAATATTTGATTAAACATCTTTACTTACTGGTTAAAGTTACATAATAACCCTGGTGGACTTACCTAGTTAATATTGGCAGATAATTATAAATTCTCATGGCCATTGAAATCCATAAACACATGGACAATTTCAACAGGAAAGAAGAAACTCAGAAAGTAAACAATATTTGTCTACCAGTACTGAAGAACACTAAAATCAAGACTCAAAAATATCCCAATGAACTCCACCCAGACTCTGGAGGTCCCTCTACAGGGAACAATACAATGGATTGCTAATATACTTAACGCACTGTCATGTATAACCCCTGACTAACAATATACCCTGGGGGGATATCCCATTTAACAATAGGCCATCACACAGGCCAACTGTAACAAATGCAAATTGCTCCCTCCCACCTGAGGACTACAGAAGTATATATACTCTGTCTCACTTCCATGCCACCAGATCCTCTGAAGATGCCAGCCACAGATGCAGGCAAAATGTCAGGAGAAAATACTAATAGAACACAGCCTCAAAGCCCAGAAAACCCACAACAACCTTTCTACCTTATTCGGTAGAAAGAGACTGATGGAGAATATTTTTCTGAGATTATGAATTATAAAATTGCTCCTGTACACATTCATACACACACACTCTGCTTTTCTTCTCTTCCATGAGAAAGAGATTTATAAGCTTCTGCTTCTGTTTACTATAGCTTTTTGTATAATCCAGATGTGGCAAACTGAAATTGCCTGTAGTGAAGGTTAACAACAAACCAACCAACTCAAAACCATGGAAGATTAACAATCAACCAACCAACTCCAAACTGTGGTTCTGAATTTGTACAACATGGTAAACTGTGGTTAATCAGTATATACGAGAAGACCTCCAAATTCATCCCCCCAGCTTTCAGGGAAGCATGGATGTATGATTCTGGAAAAGCTAATGTATGCAACGAAACTTTGTTCAGCATTTAATAAATCTGTAGAGGGAGAAGGGTTTGAACTCTCTCCCAAAATACATTCATGGAATGTATAATCTGAACAGGGCTTTTATGAATGGAAGATCTTGAACTGTGAAAAGTTTTGGGGGATGAGGGGTGAAAAAAAGAAATCTTGTGTGCATGTACTGTTTCTGTGTTAGTCTGCTAATGTACCAAGTTGTCCTCTTCTGTTTACAAAAAGAGCTGTCATCTTCTTGCAAGTTTCTCATTCGGATGTTACACGTTTGTATATGCAAATGACCATGCTAGCAAACTGATCATGTGCTGTCTTTGATTGTTAGAACAGAGTCTTAGAGGGACCATGACAGAAATAGTAACTAATGAAATAAATTTAATGAAGTGATGAATTAAGCTGGAATTAAGTTATGAAGTGTTGGAATTATTTTAAAAAGGTTGCCTTAAATTGGAATGTCAGGATTAACATTTCTCCAGAATTAAATTGTTAATGAATTAAATGAGCCACAGTGCTCAAGAGCCAATAAGTTTTACAGTAGCCAGTTGATCCTTTGCCGAAAGCCTCTTTCTCTGGGATTGTTAAAAAACTCTTTCTCACTCTTTTAGTCCCTCAGAGAATTACAGCGTAGAAGTTGTATCTTTATTCTGGTAGAGTAGTAAAATAACACAAACACCACCTTAAAATTAATTGTTTAGTGTGGGAATCATGAAGTGTGGGAAGTCAAGAGGTGGAAGGGAGGGGAAGGATGTATGTGGTCTTTGTGAAGTGTTTTCCTTTTTGAATGTTTTTTTATTTGTTAGTTTTTAAAGATCTATCTAGAATCTTGGTTATTCCTTTTTCATTTTGTCTTTTTTAAAACTTTCATTCATTTCTTTGATACTTTGTCAAGGCTGTTTAATTAAAAAAAATATTTTTTTAAAAAAATCCCCTTTGAAAGTAAATGCAATTAAATCAGGTTTTAGCTTGTTAATTATTGACTTAATCTGTTAACTTTTTTCTCACTAACTTTCCATCTCTGGACTATTGATATTCACTCATTGAGCTCACAGCCAAAAAAGAGAACTCAGATAAATGTAATGGATTTAAAACAGGCTACAAATGATGCCCTGTTCATCTCTCACACTTCCTTCCATATGAGAACAGGGGAGCACTTAGTCCCACTCCCTCTGTTACCATTTTCCTCACGTGGAAAGTGATGGGACTGAAGTGGAAAGTTAGTGTTTTCATGGAAGCACGATCTTTGAAGATCCCACATTTTCCAGGATTATTGTTTGTGAAGAGAGCTTCTATAAGAACATGAATTTCTCTTCAGACGTGCCGCTTTCCACATCAGGAAAGCACTGATGGGAAAGGGAGGGTTAGATGCTTCCTTGTTCCTGTGTTTAAGAAAGCATGGTGAATAACACTAGAACAAGACGTAAATAATTGTAGGACTTGTAACAGGTGGTGGTCCAGTACTTGGCCTTCAAGATGTAATTTCTCTGTGTGGATCCACAGGCTTCAATACTAACATGAGAGCAGATATGTGGTTAGTCCCTATGAATTTGAGCATTTGCTAAACTTAGGTTGCATAATTTCCAGTCATATGAAGTGGACAGTCGAGAACAACTTACAAAACTGATGAATACATAGTGATAAATGATATCAGAGTTTAAATGATCCAGTGAGGCACAGGAAAGAGGGAAACAGGATTTTAATTTGACTGAAGCAAACAGGTCACCTGTTTGTTTTTGAAATGGCTCTAGGTCTTTAGGGAAAACTAAAAGGAAGGAAGCCTATGATTCTGTTTTGCTCTAGCAGTTCCCCTTTTCTGGTGACGTGTCCCTTCCTCTAGGGTGTTGTGTTGTATATTTGCAATATAGCATGCCAAAGTTAACACAAGGTTGCTGTAGGTTTTCTCAGCTGCAACGATTAGCACTTGAAAGCTCAGAAACTGTGGAAAGCTAGTAGCTGAACATTACATTTCACAACAATTAATCAAGTAGGTGACAATTAACTTTGCCAATATCGAATCTCAAACCCGTAATTGTCCACTGAAATGAACAAGCGCATTGATTGATACCTAAAAGCTATTGTAGTTTGCCTACAATATGATGGTGAAAGAGATCGCTTTGCATTTTGTTTTTTCTGTAGAAGAATGTTTTCAATCATTTTTGTAATCTGGTTGAGTCCTATATTAATCTAAACTGGCCTTGCATCAAATCCACAATGATGAAAAGAAAACTGATATCAAAATTTATAAATCAAGCATAGCATTAAAAGAAAAGTTAGCTGAACATAACCACCTCAGTTTTCAACAAGTCCATTACAGCTGAATTTCGGGCTAACATAGTTAGGACCAACAGATACAGTTTGGCCAACTGATACGTGGGTGCAATGTGAATATACTTTATCTACTTGTTAGTTTCCAAAGAAAGCTTGGATAGCCAAAATGTGTTTGCATTGCGGCTATTCATAATCTGTTTTTTTTTCCTGAAATGCCACATTATTTTTAGTAGTATGACTCCTTAAATATGTATAATGAGGGGGGGAAAGAATACAGGGTTTTGTCACATGATCGCATGCATAAGCATATATAATTGTTATAATCCATATCAGTATTAGGCATTACCTTAAAACAGCACTGTAGGAGATTCGGTAGGTTTGTTTTATTGGCAGAAGAATTTGGGACTGAGAGAACCTTTCCCCTCAGCATCATAACTGTTACCCTAAGCACATAGCTACTTGGGCAAGCTTCTGTATAGACTGTGCACTTGTGGCCCATATTCACATAGTGTTTATTTTTCAGTGCACAGGTGCATATTGAAAAAAAACCCTGGAGTAAATCTGTTTTATGTGATAGCCTTTTGTTGAACAATGCTTTCTTAGAAACTACTGGTCCCTAGAGATAATTTTGGCAAGTGACTGTGACAAGATTCCATTACAAGTCAGGAGGAATAAACTCCTGCAGTTCTAACACAAAATTACAACAAATGCAATTCATCCGTCTGGCTAGAGACAAGGCCACCACATTGCTTTCAATGATGCACCTTCATAAGAGGGTGTATTCTTTCTGTCGTGTGTGTGTATAGAATTTCTGGCATGGATTTAAAAAAAAAATAAATAAAAATATATGATATCCTTTGGATGTTGCAATACAGAAAAGAGATGACTTCCACCCTGTGAAGACGCAGCCATAGAAGTGAGCCCAGACGTATATACTTTGCAAAGCTCTGCATGACTTGGACACTCTTACGAATTTTTATTCTCATACCAACTTCCCTGTACGCTCAGCTTATGCACTGAATGCCTCTTCCAAATGTTACCACCATCTCAGTCTAGATGTATACTGATTGGACAGGGCTTGCTATGTTTTGGCATCCTGTCTTTGGAATTTTATTTGCAGGTAGGTTTCCTTGGCTCCTGTTACAATACTTTTTTGGGAAAATTAGGCAAAGATCTTCTATTTTCTGGGGTTTAAATGGTCATTGTTTCATACAGCTAGTGTGGTGGAGTGGTTTGAGTGTTGGATTACAAGCCTGGATTCCCCACTTGGCCATGGAAATCCACCGTGTGACCTTAGGAACATCACATGCTCTCAGCCCCCTAAAAACCATGATAGGTTTGTCTTAGGGTTACTATAAGTCCGAAGGCACAAAACAACAACAGCAGCAGCAGCAACAAAAACAACAATTTCCTTAAACTACTTAGTTATTGCTGAGTTTTTCTTGTTCTAGCATTGTACTACTTAATTTATTTGTTAGAATTCTGTCTTCCCTCCCAAGATAACGGATACGGTTTTCCTTTAGTTCCATTTCTCCCCTCTCAATGATTCATTAAAATAGTTTACAAAAAGATGGTGAACGGCCAACGACTGTCCAGTCCTTAACCATTACACATTTCTTGCTTCTCTTCTTTTTGTATCTTAATATTTAATTGCTTTTTCATTAAAAGTCTGCAAACTGCCTGGATCTAGATTTATGCTCATGATAGATGTAGACCTCCTCTTTCTTCCTGAACTAATCTCCCCCCTCCTCCATTTTAAAAAGGCTACAAATTGAGGGAACCCTGTTGAATGAGGCAGCTTCTGGTGGTGGTGGGGGAGAGGAGATTTTCCCAGTGTACCCTTACTTAAATGGATTGCTTCTGCCAGCTGAAGGTTCTCTGTGGCTCCAGCCAAAAGTACTGAAGGAACGATTATAAACATACTAAAGAAAGAAATGATCCAAATTGGCCAGTGCCCAATGAACTGCATAGAATGCTTTAAACAATATGTCCCTGCCTTAATGTGGAAAATCAGCATTCCAAATCAGCATTGCCTGCACAATCTTCAGGGACAGAGGAGACTTCCCAGAAAGTTGGCCCCGACATGTGGTGGTCTGATGGGTAGTGCAGGGCTGGTGTACTCCACCTCCTCATGTGTTTATTCCCCATAGTTGTAGAACACCTGAATAGGGCTTCCTGTAGTAAGAAGACAATTCTGCAGTAAGCAGAACCAAGTTAGCAAAATAACAGAATTATAAGAGCAAAAGTTAATTTTCTTATTTTGTCTTTGCCCCGGACAATCTGGTTCCTCATTTCCCTTTTCTGTAGAAATTCTGTTTTTAAACAATATAATTCATTTTAGGTTGAAAAATGAGCTGCAAACAATCTTTAAAATATATGAATCCCTAAAGGCAGACATTGATAACGAAAGAGCTGAGACGGTAGCAATGCCTATGTGTCAGATGTCAACTTCAAAGGATTGTTCGTTTTTTATTTATATTTTATAGAGATTTGTGTTTATGCACATGTATAATTTTTTTTTAAAAGAAAGGTTCTTTTGAGCTTTGTTATAACCCCCCCCCCGTAATTCCCCTAAGATATTTCCACACCAGTTAATGAAATGCTAATGAATACAGTATTGTTACAGAACCCAAACAAACAAATAAGTCTCTTTTTCTCTTGTATTGGATATAGTGTTCACCTGTATTTTTAACCTTCTATTTTTGCTTATTTAATATTAACTGTCTTATATTGGTTTTGAAATCTGGGGAGGAAACAGGACAAAATTTAATAACTTGATTGAAAATTGAGGCCCTTACTTGGGTCAGATGTGCTGTGAGTCTTACAAACTCACTGGGTGGCCTTGGGAAAAATGGTGATTTCTCAGCCTAGCCTACACCGTAGGGGGACTTTGACTAATATGAGAAAGGCGCATTGGAATCGGCTTTGAGCCTGTGGGATAGGATAGGAAAGACATTAAGATAATGTACACACCTTTGCTCACATGTGGATAAAATTCCGTGGTGCAGAATGCATTTCTGACTTTTTTTTCCATAACAGAAAGGCAGACTTTTTTTTTTTTAATGTTAAAGCACAAGGTGGTTTCGGAAGTTGAAGAATTTTCCTTCCATACTACGTCTTCCAGAAACTCCCAGCCAAGGCTATGTTGGCCGGGATTTTTGGGACTTGTAGACCAAACACCACCCCATTCTTTCCAACTTCTGGTGTTTGGAATGAGTCATAGCTGACACATTATGAAAACACACACATTTATCATTTGATTTCTATTAAAAGGATGTTAAATTATGGTTGTTTGTTGCTCCCTGCTTTTATAGAAAATGATATCTCATTAACAGTTAAGATGCCATTTGCAAACAATCTGTACTTGATTAATGGTGATCAGAAGGGAAAGTGACTGCTTGTTGATACACTACCTGAAGAATTTACTTAATTATAGCTTTAGACTTCAACAGATTGCATAAGCAGTTTTACCTGAAATAGAATGCAGGTGGCCAACAGATAAACATCAACAGAAATTTGCAAACATAGGAGTTCAGAGATTTCATTTCAACACATCAGGCTTACTGAACTCTACAGCAGTTATTAAGTCTCTCCTTGGAAAATTATTGTTGCTGCAGGAAAATTGGCCATTGAGTGCTGCTCACCAGCATATGGAGTTTAGTATCTTAGACCAAGGGGCTCTGTTTATTTCTGTACTCTTGTATACATTTCTTGAGGACGTATTGAGCCCATAGTCATCTCATCTCCTTTTCCTCTACCATTTCCGACTTACATTCTTTCTTGTAACTTAACTTTCATTTTTTGCAGTTTTACCTCAAATCTCTTTGTTCTTTCAGCAGGAAAAAAAAAATCAAAGTCATTACTTTTAGCTTTAGGAGAAAAAAATAAAATAAAACCCCATACTCCCCCCCCAAAAAAAACCCCTCACTGCAATCATTTTATTCATAGATTACTCCTGCTAATAATTAGGCTTGGAAAAACCCAGGTACTCGAATGATGGTGCTCCTAGAAACTTCAGCAGAACAGATAAGAAAGAGCAAGATGGTGAGGCATACTTATGAACTTGGCAGAAACAAATCTGTATAAATGATCCTGTCTTATTGGAAGAAATAGTGTGGTGTTACAGATACAGCTATTTGGATATGTTCCACTGGCTCTCATAACCACTAAAGTATTTCAGAAACCTTACTTTCTAGCTTTTAAATTTCTCTTGGTACTGAAAGAACACATTTAAATTGTTTGTAGATATAAATCTATGTAGATATGAATCTATACAGCACTGCTGTTATCAGAGTTTAATAACTCACTCTATAGTAACACAGTTATTAGTCTGAGCATCAAACAGAAAGTTGGTATGTGCTACCAGCCAAATAGGTACAGTGTGTGCCAATATTGGATATAAATCCATTAAACCATGAAAAAGGTAGGTACTGTACCTATTAAACAAGTACAACTGGAGGGTATGGTATGGTATTAATTCATGAGATTTGTTTGAAACATTTATTAACAAGATGAAGCCATATTAACCCAGCCTGAAATTTTGTCTCCTTTTCTGAGCTGTGTGTGAGCCCATCCAGAATTCAAGCTTTTGGGCTAGGTGAGTTATAGAAGCCGTCATCGCTAATCAAGTTAGAATGGGCTATGGTAGCCTAGAATTTAAGTGGTGTTGTACTATACTGTGTTAAATGTATGCCCCCAAATAATAAAGCACAGTTTATTTTACTAAGATAGTTTCGTGATGACCCTTATACTGTTGAAGTATCCACAATGAAAATTTAAGGAAGTGGAATTGGCATTTGGATGCATGTCTCCAAGGTTTTGGGTTTTTTTCTTTAAAAAGTATGGAATAGAGCTGGATTCTCCTAAAGGTTTGGTTGGACTGAGTTCATTTTCTTTGGCTTGGGTTGTTCTGGTCACGTCAGCTTAGAAACACAAACTGTTAAGAACTGTAATAAATATATTTTCTCTTCCTATAAAATGTATTTTATAGACATTGGGCTCCGTTGTGCATATATCTAGCTGTTAGTGTTACAGGTGACCACTAATCAATGTGTGGTTTACACATAATAACGTAGGGGTGTTGCATTCATGGTAAGTGTTGTGGTAAACCTTGCTAAGTCAGTGAAACTATTATACAGTACACAGTTAAGAGCAATGGTTTCATCATAGTTAGTCAGCTATGGTGCCACAGAACTTAGATGCTTCCCTTGTCTCATGATAAGTAACTCTGAAAAGAGCTTTGTGGGGCTACCTAAACATTCCATGTAAATTATCTTTTTGGATGGAGGCATGTTAGAAAGTCATTTGTACATATTATATTCTTTAATCACCCTTTAGCGTAAAGATTAATCTTGTGAACATTCACAAAATCCAAATCAAATCTGCTTTCTGTTTTATGAGGTATTTTTTGTGATCACTTTAAGAAAAATATGTTTTCTTTATGTAGTAGTCCTCTCCATTTTTCATCCTTATGTTGTCCCACTTTCTTCTCCCTCGGTGATGTCATTCCCTTTGCAGTAATCATCACCTTTCTAGTTCATGTGCCTAACATCAAATACTTGACACTGCTGCACACTTACCTTCTGTCTGTTCTTCCTCAAATGGCATCATGCATTTGTCTTTGTTTCTTATTCCATGTTTCTTATTGCATGTGAACTGTTGCCCATTTTTTGACAAGCATAGGTATGAACAAGTTCTGCAGTCTCACTTGCTGCTGTCACCCAGCTTAACATCTCTCAAATTTTTAGCACTTGGATAGTGTTTGTACTTTCTTCTTGTAGCTGGGTTGACTTATTGCTAGTGCTACCATCCTGAGGTACGCTCTTGTTTGAGGCAAGTTGTGAGTTCAGTCGATGGAAGGGAGTGAAGCTAGCTTTCTGAAGCTTCTGCAGATGTTGCTGTGTCTATTGCTCACCTGGGGAACTAGATCAATGAGCACCCCAGTTAAATCAATTTCAGTTTCCTTTGATGCAGTGAGAGAGGGCCTTCCCCATGGCTGCTCTCAAACTCTGGAACTGCCTTCTTAGGGCAGTTTCTTGGCAGTCACTTTTTTGGTGACCTTTGCTGAGCTAGTGGAAAGCCTTGACTTCCTGCAGGTTTCTGAGAACTGATTGTTTTACAAGAAAAGGGCTTTTCTTAGTGTGCACTACTGCTATTATTCCTTGCTTCCAAATCAATGTTTTAAATGGTCACAAGTCTATAAACAATTTTAATAATAGCGTTTTATATACTTTTGGCTTCATGTATTTTGTGTATTTTTTTTTAAATTATGTAAGCAGCTGTGAGTTCAACATTTGGTGAAAAATAACATAACTGAATAGATTTGATCAAGGACCTACATTTTAGAATAAGGATGGAGGTACCGTGGCCTGCAGGTGACGTTGGACTACTATATGCATCAGGCCTAGTCAGCACGCCCAGCGGCCATGGGTGATGGAAACTTAGTGCAACGACACGTGGAAGGTAACTGTTTCCCCCACCCCTGCTCTAGGGTATGAAACTGCTTGTTGTTCTGTGTGGGAAGGAGTTGTTGAATGCCGTCCCTGAAAGGAAAGTTGGCTATAACTGGTGGCTACCAGACTTCAGACAGTGGAGGGAATTTTGGGAGAGATCCTGCTGGACAGAAATAATGTACTCCTTCCCCCTAGTGATGACTTCTGCCTTCAAGAGAAAGTGAGCCATATATTTTGTGAGCTGTAAATTTTACAAGGCAGTAGTGGAAAACAGTGTCTGCTCAGAATAACTGCTACAGCTTTGAAGTTGAGCTGAACCTGGATTCTTTACGATGACATCTGTTTAGCTGTCTTTCTGAAGGCATATCTCTTGGGCAATGCTGGCATCCAATTTGTTTGTTTTCCCGCTTGGTGGCTGTATACATGATTGGGTGATACCATGACACCTAATGGAAATTCTAGAGCTAATGGTGTAATGTTTGTAATTGTACTTCACAGTACTTAAGTGTATGCATGCTCTTCTCATCTAGTCTGGCTTTTGTTTACATTAGGTGAAGGCAATGAGTAAGGGTCTCCAGGCACCATATATTGGGGCTATTTGGGAGTGTTTGTTTGGTTAAGCAGCAGAGTTATTATTATGGCAGTAAAAAGAATGTTTCCGTCATGGAGGTGCCTGCTTATTTCCATGTACTCAACCTGTTTGAATTGAAGAAAGGAGTTGATCTGTCTGCTGGAAATGACAAAATGACTCAAGTAATCCCTGCACTGTTCCTGTTATATTTCTTCGAGTTACAAAAACATTCTTACAGGTTTACCACATTTCAACATTCAGATTTAAGACATGGCATGAAAATTCTTTGAGAGAGTGACAAGGGCTCTTAAGATTGACCTCTTAAGAAGACATCCAGCCTGTTGGGCAATTGTGGGTGTGGGTGTGGGTGTGTGAGAAACTATGCCACAGAATTCTTTTCAGGTACAGTAGAAAATACAGCAGGTGGATATAAGATTGGCCTTTACCATTGGTAGGCATTTATGAAATCCATGGACTGCCTTTTCTGTAAATGTGAACAGCCCACTCTTGTACTTTTGCTTTAATTGTTCAGGCTTCATTGTCTTTAGTACAACCCCCCCCCCCCCAACTCCAGCCGCGACAAGAGTGTTGAATGACTGTAGTCATGACCATAGCCACTATAGCTGCGGCTTTTATTATGGAAAGTATGTAATATAAAGCTTACATATGTTTACACCCACACATGTGTGTGCACATGCACACCTACCTACATCCCCATCCACACTAGAATTTCATTTCACTTATTGTGCATAATTCTGTGTCTCACCAACCAGGAAGATTGTAAGCGGAGCTTGGAAAAAGCACAGGTCTCAGAATCACAACTTCGTGTTTTAAGATGCTGAGGGGCATTGGTTCAAATGACAGTTGTTGGACAAATGGTCATGCCAGGCAAATTTACTCCCCTCTCTCCTGGTTACAACTGTTACAAGACTACTGCTACAAGTATAATATGCAAGCAGCAGTCTTCCTCCCCCTACTGTATGTCATGTAGAATTATAATCACCTCAGATATTCTGAAAGTTTATGTAAAACTCACAGTTTATGCAAGATCATTTTTGTTGTGGGTCTGGCTGAGGTGGACTTGAGATAAGAAATTCCTTGCGTCATCTTGGAGAAATTGTTTTCTTTGGCAAAGCATTTCTGTTCTTCTGCACAATGTTCTCAGTTGGGCTATTAAGTTAAATAACTGACAAGAACACGACAAATTGTCTAAATTAAGTTCCCTTTTTTGCAAGATTGTAGATTTCAGTTACAGAGTACATTGCTGTTCTGATATGAAACCATGCTGAAAACTGTTCAGATTCCAACATGAAGACCATGTAAAGTAGGACCACCCCCCCTTTTCTGGTTGATGCCTTGTATCTAAATATTTCAGAATCAGATGAGAATATATCTGCTGTTTTTGCAGTTTTGAGATGAAGGAGTATCCTTTTGGACATTAACATATACTCTGTGTAAAACCAAATAAGTTGTTGATGCAATTCCTTTAATGTAGCATATTTGTCTTTCTACAAACCTGGTAAAAGAGACAACCTACTCAATATATATTTAGCTTTACTTTGTTAAAACAATGGGGAATTGTTTTTTAAAGGCGTGCCATTTTGTTATTGCAAAAACCTTTTGTAAATAATGATGTTCAAAGTACATGTCAAGTGCAGATTCCTACATTATGGTATACCAGAGGTGCAGATTCCTACATTATGGTATACCAAAGGTGGGGGGAACCTTTATTTTCAAGTCTTTGTTGCCTAAGTGCAAAGCTGTTGGTGACTAAGACCCTTTCCGCAACTCACCCATTTTCGGCGTTGAGGTGCGGTGCTTGCGTGAGCAGCCTCCGGAGAGAGGCTCTCGCGTCCAGGGTCCTTCGACTCTGCATGAGCTTCCTGCTTGCGCGAGAGCCCCACCTCTTCCTTTCGCAGTGCAGCCTGGGACCTTCCCAGGCTGCACCGAGACAGGAAGCATGACCAGCCCAGCTCTCGAAGCTCCGCATGCAAGGTAAGTGTGTGCGGGGCCTCGGAGCGATGCACGACCACGCAGCATTTTCAGCTTCAAGCCGAAAATGAAAAAATGCATGTGCGGGCCGTGTCAGGCCCTGGAGCATCGCACAAATATGAGTGCATCGTGTGGACCACTCCTCACATTTGCACGACGCTCAAGGGGCCCTTTCGCATCGGAAGTGCTGTGTGAAAAGGGCCCAAGTTCCAGCAGTAGGTGGAACCAGGCCCCAAAGTGTGACAAGGGTTTTCTTTAGCACATCTTCCTCACATACAGTTATCCTAGTCCAAAAGCACATTCTAGCTGTGGTTAGAGGAATGTTCTATTTCCTGTTGCCTCTCACAGCATCTTCTCCCATTCTTATACAGCAGATATATGGTGCCTAGTGAAGGAGTCATGGCCAAGGTGCAAGCATTTTAGAAAAAGGCTAGTAGGCTAAATTAGGCCTGCTAACCAGGCCCATTGATTCCCGCAGTATTATCTTCAGTGGCAATGTACCCTGGAGTACAAGGTGTAATGAAGTAGCAGGTACTTAATAAACACGTTTTCAAAAAATGAGAGCTGAATATGTTCTATTTTATCTGTAACTGGGTGAATGATTTGATTCATTCCAGTCCCTAAAGCTGCTGTCTAGAAAATGATCTTACAAATTAGGTTCAACAGTGCACTTTGTAGGTTCCCTCTGGGGATGTACTCTTTATTGTTAATGGTTTTGTGCCTCTTCAAGTCACTTCATACTTATGACAACCCTAAGCAAACCTATCATGGGGTATTCTGGGGCTAGAGCGTATGACATGGCCAAGATCACTCAGTGAGTTTTCATGGCTGAGCAGGGAATCAAACCTGGTCTCCACTACACCACACTGGCTCTTATGATTAATGGTACATTCTTTTATATGGAATGATTGGTGATCGCTTTATTGGAGGAAATCTAGATGTTATTTTCAGAAGTATGGATATACTGGTGTCACAAAAGGAGCATCTAGATAATGTGCTGTCATAGGCTTTAAATTTTCAGTTTTGTTTTGTTTGGTAGCTTTAGTATACAATAAGTTTTTCTTTCTCAGACTGAAGATTTGCACCTTGACTCAGGGAAAGTAAGAGTTTCTTGTATGTGTATAAGATTGACAAGACAAGGTTAAGGAATGTCTCTCAAATTAACCCCCCCCCCCCGCTGCAATCTATTGATAGGACCAAGTATATCATCAAAAAGAGCTCTCTGTCATTCTGTTGTCTCATTGTGCTTCTAGTAGTTTGGTGACAAAAAGCTGTGACATTGTGAGAGCTGATTGAGTGATAATGATGTCACTTTTGATGCACGATCTATAAAGAATCATATTTGTAACAGCGAGCAGTACTTGAGGTATAGATTTAATTTGACAACTAGTCTCAAATTGCCCATTAAAAGTGCTGGTATGCTTAGCCATTATCTGCCTAATAATTTTTACAATTTAAATTGGCATGAGTGCAGCTGTGTTGTAATGTTCTCTGCATGCTTGCCTCTCCATGTTGCCAGCATTTTGTTATAGATCAATAAGTACTGTCTCTTCCTGAAGGCTTTAGTATCATCTGAGGAAAGAGTAAGACAATATTTTCACACAGTTATGGAGTTAGTACAATCTGTGGGCATTCACTTTTCCTCTCCAGTGGTTGTCAGATCTATCTGTTATGCATTTTAATCAAGCCCTCCATTTTGATGTGTGTTAACAAGCTCTTTTTATAGTGTCTTGCATATAATGTATTGAAGAGCTGATGGCTACCTACTTGTGTAGCTGAATGTTGCTTGTATTCAGGAATTACTGCTTTAGGACTTGTAAATCATATGTAATAATTTTGCATTATATTTAACTTAAAAGGACTATTATGTTGTTAGAACTAAGGTGCTTTCCGCATGACATCACTGTCCTGCTTCTGCCACAGTATGGCAGCGGTCAGCAGATTGTTTTTCTGCAAGACATTGTTGCCATCCCGCTGCCATCCTGTTGCAAAGCATTGCATTTGCACAGCATTTGCAAAATGGAAAAAATCCGTTTTACACTTCCAATCGTGCAGCACTCCCGTGCTTACCACCGTGCCGAAGCCGTGGCTGCACGTTTGTGACACTATGGCAAGTGACTGGCTGCACTGCGAAAGGAAGGGGTGGGGCTATCCTGCTCCCTTCTGCAGGGAGCGAGCAGATGTGGAGGGGAGTGTTGCTGAAGCGCTCCTTTCTGACCCAGACTTGCAGCGCCATGACGTGGAAAGGCATCCTCAAGCGGAAAGGGCCTAAGTTTGGCTATCCTGCTATTTTGTTGTTTGATTTCAGTTGTCTTTTTGTGCCTTCAAGTAATTTCTGACTTGTGGCAACCCTAAGGCTATCATATCATGGGATTCTCTGCGACAATGTGTATGTAAGATGCCCAAGGTTACCCGATGGGTTTCCATGGCCAAGCAGGGAATTGAACGCTGGTTTCCAGGGTCCTAGTCCAATGCTCAAATGACTACACCACCTGGCTGTCTTTGATTTCAGTAGTGGACCTTTTTTTTTTTTAATTAACATCAAATTCTCTTAGTTCCCCACACCTTCATGTTTAGTGGTTACAAGGCAGTGGGCCTTCTAGGTGGATTCTCCTTTTGTAGCAAAGCTTAGATGCCTTCTGCTTGCTGTCCGTTTTTTGGCAAGTAGAAACTTTACTGTTCTAACAGGCTTTTAGAAATTCATTGCAATGGGCTTTTAATGGTGAGCTGTTTTCTTGATTTTTATATTCTATAGAATATTTCATTGAATTTTAAAATAACTTTTTACTGGTATTTTTGTGTTTTTAATCTGCATTGGTTTAATATTTTATAAGCCACTAAGTCCCAGTATGGAAAAGAAGGCAAAATATAAATGAAATAAAGTCATTATCATCTTCTTCTTCATCATCATCAGTGAACAGACCAGAGTGCAGAGCTAATATAGTCAAAATAGATACAAAATATAAAATTCTTTGCAAAGTCCTGGAAGACAGATAAGGAGAGGATCATTTGTGCTTCCTTTGAGAAGACGTTCTAGAACAAGAGGACCAGAACAGAAAAACAAAACAAAACACACCCTGGTTATTCAGACTCTTGATTGCCAATAGAATGCAGAGCTACCTTTACATGGTTATTTTTGCTCCTCTTCTTTGTCATGGTGTTATAGCAGCAAGCAGCCCTTTGAATCTGTATTGTGACAAGAACGGATCTGGAAGCATTTCAGTTACATAGTTATAGCTGAAATTAGTTATAACATAAAATCACTCCTAAGCCATGGAAACCTACTGAGTGTTCTTGGGCAAGTCATGTTCTGTCAGCTACAGAGAAATGCAGTTGCAAACCCTCTCTGAACAAATCTTGCCAAGAAAATCCTGTGATACCTTAGGGTTGCAATGTGTCAGAAATGACTTAAAGGCATGCAACACTGGCCATTTCCGCACGGGGCGAGGGAATCGCCCCGTGCCGCTACTTACCGGGTCTTATGGCTCCCCGGTCCGGTCCAGGCTGCTCCGGAGCAGTGCGTGTTCGTCACTCCGCACTGCTCCGGTGTCGAAAATGGCGGCTTCTGGTTGGTCGAGAGTCTCGACCAACCACTGAAGCTCACCAGCCTAAAGCCCGCCCCCGGCAGATCACAGGCTCGCATTGGTGTGATCCTGCAAATCTGCACAAGGGAGCAGGCTCGCACTGGTGCACTCCGTGCTTTTGAAGAACCTAAAGAAACAGGTTTTTCAAAAGCATGCTGGACAATCACTTGGGTCGTTCCGGAGCGGGCTGAGGTGAGGATCTACGTTAAATAGTCCGTACCCAGTCCGCTCCCAGGTGCAGACGTCCTCCCTGGAAGACGGACTGCACTGTTTCAAATACCCCGTGCGGAAATGGCCAACGTTTTAAAGTATAGTTCTATAATGGTTCCATAGTTCCTATTTTGTCTACTGCAAAAACTACAAATACATGCGATGAAAAGGTTTAAACAGAACACTGTCTCTGCCTGTGGCTGCCATATTGAAACTCATGTATTTTCCAAGATAGCTGCATTTCTGAAATTGTTTAGAAAACTGATGTTTATAATTTTGTGAAAATAGACTACAATCCTCCCTCTGAATTCATGGGTTTGACCTTTGCAAATTTGATTATTTGTGAGGGACATGCTTGCCTTCCCCTCCTCCATTCCCTTGCTTTCCTCACCCCTGGTTTGCGAGGTTTGTTTAAAATGGATGTTTCCAAGATAGCTGCATTTCTGAAATTGTTTAGAAAACTGACAAGCAAAGCCCCCCCCACCACTGGAAGTGGGTCTTTTTTTCCATGTGGCTGCTCATTCTCCTGTGCAGTGGCCACTGATTGGTCAGGTGCTCTTTTTGCACTTACCCCTCCCCTCTGGGAGGAATCTCCTTTCTCAAGATGGTGACTGGAAGTAGCCAGAACACTGGAACTCAGTGCTCTGCTCTTCTCTGTCTGAGGGGAAAGTACTAATAAACCTTGTCTTTTTTCTTCTTCCTGGGAGCGCCATGGCCAGAGGCAAAGGAATTGGAGAGGGATCACAGGGGGAGGAGTTATTCACAGTTTTTCCACTTTCATGAGGGTTCTGAGCCATGAACCCTTGCAAATGTGGAGGGGCCACTGTACCGTATTCTTACAGTTATCAGTACTTTACCATTTAGCAATGAAACTATTTTTTTGTGCCTTTTGCTAAGAAATGAAATTTAAAATTAAATGATGTGGCTTGGTTTTGTACATGTCTCTAAGAATAACAGAATCTTGGACCTTCTCCTCCAAAGACAAGGTTAAGGTAAACAACAGTCACAATCTACACCATGAGTCTAGCTATGAAAATAAAACCAATCCTCACATGTCTACCTATCTAGTCCTTATTTTACTCAAGCATACTGAAGTGGTTTGCTGGTTTCCATGTCACTGTCATGCTAGGAGCAGACTAATCATTTCCCAAGCCTGCAGGTACCAGGGAGCAAATGCCAATGTGCAGCAAAGACTGTAATGGAGACAAAAGAATTCTTGGTGGGCTTTTTATTATTCTTTTTTTAAAAGCACTTTTTCTAAGCTTCTCTATCTCTCATGACTGTTTGTCATCCTGACTAAATCCTGAGATAATGTGTAAATTATTTTGCTACAATTTGGGGTTCTGGAGTAGAGTTTTCAGCACGCCTGACTCAACCTCTTCAACATATTAAGCAGTGTCTCTGCTGATCTTGTCTAAATTCACCTGTACTGTTGGTCACTGTAGGAAATTATAATGGCTGTGCTCTTCTGACTGTGAAACTTCAGTGTAAACCAGATTATATTTGAGCATGGTTCCCACATTGGATCCTGTATGATAATTTATTTTGCACAGTTACACGGTATTACATTCTAGGATAGTCTGTTGGAGCTGATGAAAGCTTGCAAAATTGTCATTCCTTTATCATTGTTGATAAGAGAGGCTGTCTTGACACACTGAGACAACATGTCAAGTGTTGGTTAACCCCCATGAGATTTCTCTTTTGTAGTGCAAGAATGAGACCTGTGGGTGCTTTTTCTCACCAGTTTTAACAATTTGCACAAAATATCTCTTGTACAGCAACATGTGTGTGCATGCACATACATGTGCACACAGAGCAAACACAGGATGGTTGATGCAACTGCCTGTTAATGCTTCTGAGTATTTAAAAAGTAGATGAACGAAAGCAGCATTTTTGTGACCTAGCTGCTCAATTAATGTAATATGTGCAATTTAGGCAGACCAAAAATCACACTTGCAAATGCAAAAGAACTTTTGGTTGATAGAAAATATCTTGCTGTTTCACAGGCCGGGGGAAAATGTTATTAGTTATCCTCAGTTGCAAGAATGAGAGAAACAAGGATTAACTTTTACCTCTTTGTTTTGTTCTCACAGTCTTTTATGTGGATTTTAATATTTCCTCTCCCTAAAAGTGTGCATTAATTAAGAGAGTGAGAAAACTCCTCTTTTGACCCATCCCCATTTTGAGTCAAAGTGCAAATTGACTCGATTTTCAAAAATGAAAAATCCTACTTTTTCTATCATGATTTGCATGGCAGATGTTTTATGCTACTGCTATTTCATGTTTTTCCTTTTCTGTTCATTTAGTGGTTTTGTTGTGGATGTAGTGACATTGCAAAAATAAGAAATCTTAAAGAAGTTTTGTTTTATATCAGTCACTTCAATACTATTGCAGCTGTTCCTTTAAAAAATCATAATAAAAAAATTGAATAAGGCTTAGGTAGGAAAGTCTGCAGGAAGGAAAACAATTATCCAAGCAAGGTCAACAAGGAGCAGAAGCTCTATTTGACTGGAATGTTAACTGAGGTTCCATGGTAACATGTAGGTATCTTGCCAAATGTCCTTATTTGGCTGTGGTAGAGATCCGAAAGATTCATTTTATACCAGGATGTGAAATAGCATCTCTTTCCCCCACCCCTGCCATTTGTGAAAGTTTGGTAAAATCATTTCTCACTTTTTATTATGCAAAAGTAAATCACCTCCCCCCTCTAAAGGAAAAGGACATTTCAAGGATCTGGTTTCAATTTAATTTTTTCCCCTCCAGCTCTAATGTTGCCAGGACTTATATAGTGATAGAATTACTAAATGAGGCCAAGTAAGGAAGTATTTTATCTCTGAGAATTTTAAGCTTTCTTTGATGTGCGAAGCAATCTGCTTGCATTAAGGTACTGAAGGTAAAAGACATTCTGGAAATTTAGAAGGCAATTAAATGTTACAGTGGCAGATGTAGTCATTAGAAGTTAATTTGTATTGCGAAATTATCTAGCAGTATCAGAAGCCTGACTGACCTTCCAGTTAAATCATCCTTTTTGGATGAAAACAATCTTTTCATTCTGAAAACTGCCTTGAGATGTGTATACTATTACCTGTTGACCAGCTGCAGTAAGGATGAAAGAAGGAGGCGGACTTGAAGCAGTAGGACAGAGCTTTCCAAACTTTTCATGTTGGTGACACACTTTTTTAGACATGCATCATTTTGTGACACAGTAATTCAGTTTTACTAGCAAACCGGAGGTTACACTAACCCCTTTTAAGAGATAAAGGCACATACATAAATTGTAATAACAAAATGTATAGGGATACAACATATCTCATGAAAACCTTTCATATATTTTTAAAAACATATGATTTATAAATAATAACATACATTTCCAAGATTGTAGGTGACACACCTACACACTTCAGGTGACACAGTAATGTGTCGCGGCACACCATTTGGAAAGTCCTGCAGTAGGACTATGAGGATGGAATGGGCAACAAGCAAAGGACACCAGGAGCAAGTATTACATACAACTTAATGCAGTAATTGTGCACCTTGTTGACCAAATTTACAGTCCTAAATTTGATGGCATTTTGAAACATGTGAAAGGGTGAGAGAAACTGTGGAGTTATAAAGCTGAAGCTGTAAAGTTAATTGAATTCAGTGGCGCTAGCAAACATAGAAGAAGGCTACAAATATAGAAAAATGTTTGTAGAGAAAAGCCCCTCGTGGATTCAAAATTATTTATATATCTCAGTAAATAATAATCCTTGAAAACAGCATAAATTTGAGTTAGCAGATACATCTTTGGTGCACGTACAACTAAATGCAAGAGCACAAACACCAAAAATCGTACTTGGACTGCCACTTCACATTTTGGGGATGTTTTATGCTTTTGAACTTTTGATGATATATTATTGAATAGTTAGGTTTTTCAAAGACATAAATTGAGCAGAACACCAGGGTGGGGTAGGCGGAAAGTACTCCCTCACACAGAAACAAATGTAGGTGTAGATGTAAATGAATATATTGAGTGGATTATAGTGTATGAGGGTGACAGTCATCTAGCGTTCCTTGGTATTGGGAACAGGGATTTAACAAGTACGTGCTTATCTTCATTTGAAACATGGAAAGTATAGCTTAACAGTTCATAGAAATGCAGTAGCAGTACCATCATAGTTTTGCAAAAGTGTTTTTGGCTGTGACAGTATATTGCTATTTACTTTTTCTAGTGATGAAAATATTGTTTTAAAAAGAGTTAGTCAAGACTCCCAGTTTTGTCCTGGACCTCCTTCACACATACTTTTTCATATCCATTACCCAATTTCTCTCCAGTCTTTCAAGAGTTGACCATCATGTGATAAATCAGCCTGGCAGCCCTAGAACAACTAGAGCCTTTGGAATGGAGGACCTTGATTGTCTTGTTTGTCACTGTAGCTGTTCTCTGGGAGGGAACAGAAAGGAGAGCAGTCTCATTCACGTGCTCCCGCTAGAATCCACAGGGACACAACCCGCACAAATTTATGTCACCTGGGGGCTCCACTTGTTGTGGATATTTTCAGGCTTGTAATAACATAAAAACGTTTGCAACACGCATTAATGTCGCCGTAGTAATATCCAGGACCATAGCCATATATTCCAGTGGAAGATTTTTTTCCCAACGGCTTAGTGAAATCATCACTATATTTTGAAAAAAATGTTACTGAAAAAAATGTTACTGGCTTTTAATATGAAGGTCACGTTCACAACTTTTCAAAAGGCCTTAGAATATCCCCAGATGCAAGAAGTTGGATAGAGTTATTATAGGTTAGTGTGTTAATAAGGAACCGATGGACTCTTAAACCCATGGATTATGTTGCTGCTGTGTATGGATGCTAAGTCAGCATTCATTTTACATTCATTTTAAACATCCTGAAAGAAAACTTTGATTTTAACTTCTTTTCTGCCAATGGTAATATTCTTATTTTTTTAAAAAAAATAAATTGCTTTTCCTCAACTAGGCTCTTGACTTCTAGAATATTGCAGTAGAAAGATAAGTAATTTTTGTAATATAGAAAGCCTGAAAATAAAATCTACCCACATTTTCAAATTAAAAATAAAATTCTAGTAAAGGAGCTAGACATTTTCCCTGCCTTTTAAGCCCAATCTATTTAAACAGGCAAATTTGTCACACAAATCATTTTTATCCATATTCTCCCACTTCGTCATTGTAAACTGAATGAGCCATTTGTCATTTCTCTTTTAATTTTTTATTCTCCAAATGTTGCATCAGGCAGGTACAGAGAACTAGTGTTTAATTTAACCCATTGACTTGTATTGGAGCATACTAGCCCCAACCTAAATGCAGACCCCTGAGAAAATTTATCACCAGGCTGATCCTATACCCTTTAGCTTTCTCTATCGTCAGGAAGTTCTGGTTAATCTTCTGTTGTTCCACTTTTTCACCTGTATTTAAAGTGTCCTACTATCACTTTCCTCCTTTTCCCCTTTTGTTCTCAGCTTACTTTGTTTGCTCCCAACTGTGTTCAAAAAGCAAAAGTAGTTTGTACTCAATTAATTAAGTAGGAGGTGGAGTGGGGTGGGGGAGAGGAAAGGAGAAGAAAGGAGGGCATCTTGCCCCTCCCAGCTGGTTCAAGTAAAAGCAAATGCTGCAGCCTCTTCTAGCTTGTGTGTTCTTCCTCCTTAACAGCTTTTGCCATCTTGACCACACTCTGAAGTTGCTTGGCCACACATGTTCTGGAAATACTGGAGGGTATGTAGTTATCCCAAATAAGGGCATACTTAATTATCATGCTGTTGTGTTCCTTCAAGTTGTTTCCAACTTATGGAGACCCTAAGACGAACCTATCACTGGGTTTTCTGGGGCTGAGTGTGTGTGACACGCCCACGGTCACTCAGTGAGTTTTCATGGCCAAGCAACGAATCAAACCCTGGTCTCCAGAGTCATAGTTCAACACTCAAACTACTACACTGTGCTGGCTGTCTTAATAATCATATTAGGAGGAAAGTAGAATTGAAACCAGTGAAGTGACAGATAAGAGGTAAGATAAGATGCTTGCCAGCCCTGCATGTGGGACTTGCAGTGGTCTGAAGGAAGGCTGACCTGGAACGTCCCTAACTACAGCTATCATTTCTGGTTGGTGATTTTCATTGTCACTGTTGTATGTATGTGTGTACTGTTGTGCAGACAACACATAAGCTGCTGGAGAACTTTAACTGTAACCAGAGATGTGCTATGTCAAATACGGCTTTTCTTTACATACCAACTTTCCCAGGACAATAGGACTGCACGCTAGGAGAAACAGGCAGTTGTTTGCACTCTTATTTTAAAGAAAGTTTGTGAAGATCAAGTCTACATTTAGTAGGGAAATGTGCAGCCCTCAGGCCGTGTGTGCTGTTGTTGTGCCTCACAGCCACTCCTCTACTAGCAAAAGAAAAGAAAAAGGTGAATAGTCTCACCTGGAGTCTTCCAGTAGTACCTGTTTACCTGCTGAAATAGATTGCAGGGACCTTGTGCACTGTTTCACATTTAAAAAAAAATACCAATTTTTCAAAATCAGAAGTCTATTCAGGCCATTTCCTTTGATTGATTGATTCCTTTTTTCACACTTCATATGGTCCCTGGAGGTTTCCAATGGCAGAAAAATTAACCTTTGAACCCACCATAGTTGCTTGCTCCTGATTTAACTTGAGACTGGTGGAATATCCAAAAGTTTTATCATCAGGGTGTTACCCCACTAGCAGTCAGGGTAACAAGGGCATTTGAGTCTTAAAAGAACTCCTTTGAATAGGGATGGGATGAATCCAGAATTATCTGAATCCCTGGAAGGTTCTGGGAATCCACGAATCTTGCGAATCTCCAATCTTTCGAATCCTTTTTTTTAAAAAGGGGGTTTAGAAAAAAGACAAGGAAAAAAGATTGCCAGCCCTGCACCCCCCGCGCTGCGGCCTAGGACCCATTCATACCACACAGTTGTAGTGCTAAATTCTAGTTCAACTGCCATGGGAATGCTCCATGGAATCCTGGGATTTGAGGTATAGGGTCTATAGTCTATAGCCTTTAGAATCCAGGTTGCTCCTCTGGTGCCTCTGATTCCAGAGGATGCAGCTGTGGCAATTAAAGCAGAATAATGACATCGTAACTGCGTAATATGAATGGGCCCCTGGTTTGTACATCTTTCTAAATCTGCAACACTAACAAAGATCCAATGGGTGCAGGGTTCAGAGCCAAATTCCATCTCCTCTAGAAGAGTCCTGCTTCAATTTGGACATGTCCCAAGTCTTCACCAAATCAGACAGATACAGCTTGAGATACAGCCACATCCAAAAAACATCAATATCAGAAACACTAATTCCTTGAGAAGTATGTCGATATTAAAATTTCAAATACAGTTGACTTGAGCTGGGTGCTAATGTTTTACTTGATGGATGAGATCCTATGTCCACCTGGATCCTGTGTCTGCTGGGCAGCAATTCATTCACTGGGGGAGTTTGAAAGGCATCTGGGCAGCATTCACTTCTGCAGCCAGGGAAGAACAAATGTTCTTGCCTTCCTGCATCTCCAAAGAGTACACTGGAGATCTGGAAGGCTGACAGCTGATTTTCCCTCCCTGATGCATCCAGATGATATCCAGACACTTTACACCCTCTCCTAGCCACTAAATGACACCCCCCCCAACCACTAAAGGGAGTGTCAAGTACTAAGGGAGAACTTGCCTTTTGCACCAGGCTTATACTTGGAAAAAGCATTGCATAAGGTAGTACTAGACAGCTGCTTGCACAATGAATTTAAAAAGACATGCAAATGCATAGCCCTGGAATAGCCAAGCCAAACAATCAAGACATTATCACTGCCAATGTAAATGCTACTTAACAATATATTAAGTGCGGCAGACCTCCGGAAAACATTAAAACTCCTGTAGAGTTTGCCGGCTCTGCAAGCCCCCGTGGGCCTCCTACAGAGCGCCCTTGCCGGCAGAGGCCCCGGAACATGCAGGGAGCCAGCGATCTCTGGCTCTGCAAGCCCCTGCGGGCCTCCTCTGATGTGCCCGTGCCAGCGGAGGCCCCAGGACGTGCAGAGAGCCGGTGATCACCAGCGCTGCATGCCCCTGCGGGCCTGATCCCGGGCGCCAGATCTGAAAGATTCAGTTCACCTATTTTGGTGCCCGGATTTGGATCCTTGAATCTCGAATCCTTGGCAGGGATTCGAGGATTCATGGATTCGTTTGGCCCATCCCTACCTTTGAGTTAAAGTTGAGGTTGATGAATAGTGCTATTCCTGTAAGGCATGTGGCTGTGCAGGAGGTTAATCCTGCCCAGCCCAAAGCACTTGCTACTGTACAACCCATCTCCAATACTGTTTTGTACTGTAGTAGAGTTGTGTTTATTGTGGTGGCTGAGCAGAAGGAAAAATTGTCAGCAGCATGCCTACTAATTAGGTTGGAAATTTGCTTTCCTTTGAAGAAGTCTCAAAGCCAGAGTGAAAGGTGGAACTTTTTAGAATAAGCCTACACTTTGATAATTTCTTTTTAATGTTATTTTACCTTTTAAGTTCATTGACATGTGCCCTGCAATTTCACCAGAACACTGGCATCTTATTAGCATTTTTTGCTAATTTTGGAGTATGTCTTGTCAAAAGTGTAGCATATTCAAACCTTATTGTTGCCACACAGTTATTTATGAAGGGGCTCCCTAACTGGCTGATTTATAAAACCTTCACTGACTGTTTTAGGAAACAGTGTGTTCTGATGACACAAAGCAACATTTTATTTGTCTTTTGAGTCTTGAGGAGGCTTGCTAGTAACTCCTGGTTCTGAAATGGGCTCCCACTCTAATGAGGAATTTGGCTGTTTAACAGCTACAAGACTTGGCAAGTACAGCACTTGTTACTAGTTGATGAAAGAAAAGTCTCTCAGGCCTGTAAAATTTAATGCACTCAGTTGTCAGAAAATCTGTACATGGTGACTTCTATCTCAAGGCATTTGGGAGACGAAAAGACTTTTATACTCATGTCATGGTTTCTTTAGCTTTCCTCCCACTGATTTCTCCGATTAGAACAACAATGAGGGTTATCCCTCTATTGCTTTGGTATCCGCGAGAGAGGAAGAGAAGGCAAAGTGGCAAGGGAGCAACAGCATAATTTGTAGGTCTCATAGCAGAGAAATGCAGGCAACATAATATGTTTCTTATGGGTCTTAGCCATGGGAAGCCAACTTTGTTTTGCCTTTATTTCCTGCTTCGGGCTTTTCAGTGACCCTCCGTGGGGTTTCACATGTTTTCTGAATATATGCACTTGTTTTGGTGCATGAATACAGAGCTGCTAGTTTTAATGTCTGATTTTATTTTCTAAAGAATAGAGTCACACCAACTGCTTGTGTGCCTCCAGGCACTAATAATCTGAGGTTCTGAAGTAACTAAGAGTTCTACAAGGTGAGTTTGTTTCCTTACCTCAGCAGTTCCTCATACAGAGAATTGAAATGCTAATGAACAGTTAAGCTAGCTTCAATCTTTTCATTGTTATTTTTTCCCACATGCATAAGAAAGGAGGTTCTTAGGTGAAAAGGTGACCATGGTCCCATTTTACATAAAATGCAATAAAATATTTTACATAAATGCAATAAAGTAGCTCAAGACATGTGAAATAATGACTCCTGGGCCCTTTTCGCATGGCATTTTCCATGCGAAGGGGCCCCTTGAGCATCGCGCAAATGTGAGGAGTGGTCCACACGACGCACTCACATTTGTATGACACTCCAGGGCCTGGCAGGCACCATTCGCACACTTTTTCATTTTTGGCTTTAAGCCAAAAATGGTGCGTGGTTGCGCATTGCTCTCAGGCGCCGCGCGCACTTACCTTGCGTGCGGAGCCTCGGGAGCCGGGCCGGTCACACTTCCTGTCTCAGTGCAGCCTGCGAGGGCCTCTCACAAGAGGCTGCCTGTGTGAACACCGCACCCCAGCGCCGAGAAAAGGTAGGATGCGGAAAGGACCCTGGATATGACTTTTCCCCCTGCATGTTTCTTAATTTACAGAAGGGGGATAAGAGCAACAGGTCCAAATGAGTCTGTAACATTTTATTCCCCAGCAATTCTTATATTTTTTCAAAATAACTGATTATCATATTGTTGGCTAAACTTAAAAGGATTAACAACAAAGAAAAGCAGTATTTGTTACCTTATTTTTAAAATTCTACCTGGTGTGTGGTGTCAGAGCTAATGACCTAGCTCATTATTTTTCCAGATCTGTGTTGGTGTTGTCTTTTTCTTTTCTAGCCCTGTTCATTCTACACATGCTGCCTTCCTCTCTGGTCACCTTCATTATTACTTTCGTAGTAGCTCTACCTCTTCTTATAACTATTACCCATTTGTTGCCCTTGAGATGTATTCATTCTTTGTCACTCTGCTGAATTCCAAGTTTGCCAACAATGGGGATGGGGGTGGGAGAAAAGTAGATTGGGAGCACAGAAATGCTGTGGCAGCACTTCAAGATTAAGATTTTAATAAATTTCACCTTGCTTTATTGAGATCCACCTCCTTTCCACTGCATGGTATTTATAAATCAGGTGCTGAGCCGCTGACCTTGCCTATTGTTCCACTTACTGATTACTATGCATTTTCCCGTTGGCCCCATCCTTTAGAATCTAAAAGAGAGAAGTATATTGGGGCATTTCTTAAGGTAAATACAATGGCATGTGGCCATACCTAACCATAGGGCTTGGCTGGATTGTTTGTGACAGGTGGAGTAATATGTACGACGAGAAACTCTCCCCTGTTTTGGAGTACATTGGTCTATAGGGTTGTAGATTGAAAGCCTGAAGCTGCTGTCCTGGAATTTGATTAGTGGCATTTTTGTTCTTTTCCCAACTTATGAGCAGTCCACATCTTATTCAGGTCTGTTTGGACCTCCTTTTAATTTGAATGACATAGTACTGTACACTTCAAGTCTTGATTGATACTTTAAGCATCCATGTCCATTTTCATAGATAATGTAAAAAACACTGTTGGAAGACTAGATGAAGGCTAGAAATCTTAAGTGGCTTTTGAGGTTTGACTTCCAGATTTTATAATGTAGAGTTTCAGAATTTACATTTTTGTACACTGGCTGTCAGCTTTCAAAGAAGTTGGATTTGCAGTAATGCATGGAGTGACAGTTAAATCCATGTGCCTTTTTTCCCCCTAAAGAGAAAATGTGGTTGCAAAAGCCTTGGTTTTAAATGGACCATAGAAAAACTTGATTATCAGTGCTGCTGCCCCTCATCAAACTTTCCCACAGTGGTGCAGTTCAACTTTCCATTCCCTACTTGGTTTTCTAAGGTACTAAAAGAAATTCAAGTTGTCATAGATTACTTAAAATGGACCAAGTACAAGGGGAAGGTTGTCTTTTTTTTCATTACTATTCTGAGGCATTCTTTACTTAATAGCCCATAAGTGCCTTTCCTTGGCATTGATTTCCCAAGGAAGAATCTCATGGAGTGAGGGATGAAGAAGCGCTGGGCCAGACCTGTTTAAAACTATTCTCACGGACTAAGTGACTCAGTCTGGAAGGAAGTAATATGCTGGATGCAGCCCCAGTTATGATCTGGCTGTGTGATTCAACTGGTCTGCTAAACCCATTACATTCTCATGCAGTTTAGATTAGGAGGAAAGAGGAGATCACTGAACTCTGGCCTGTCAGTGAGATCAGAACCTTGAACTATTTTTAGAGCTTCCAGAATCTGCCTTGCATTACATTTTAAATACATTAATGGGCTTTTCTGCAACACAGTTTTTGACTTGAATGTACAGATGACTTTAACTTGAAAAGGATTTTTCTCTGTTAAATGATAATTTACATTATAGTAAAAGAGGAAGTCATTCTTGTGTCAGCATCTAAAACAGAATTGCTAGGCACTACACTGATTGGCAGCAGTTCTCCAAACAGCTGTCCTTGGGGCTGTTTCACACTGTGCAATTATAGTACAGTTCTCCCTGCACATTTGTGGATTTGACCTTTGTGAATTCGATTATTCACAAGGGATGTGCTTGCCTCCCCTCACATTTTCCTTCTCCCATTCCCTTGCATTCCTTACCCCAGGCTTGCCAGGCTTGTATTTAAAATGGAAATTTTTACCTTTTGGATGAGCAAAGGCCCCCCCCCCCTTGCTGGACACATGTCTTCTCTGATACACATATTCTGGCCTGTAATGGCCACTGATTGGTCAGGTGCTCTTTTTGCTCCTGCCCCTCTCCTCTGGGAGGAATCTCCTTTCTCAAGATGATGACTGGAAGTAGGTAGAACACCAGAGCTCAGCGCTCCGCTGTTCTCTGTCTGAGAGGAAAGTACTGGTAAGCCCTTTGTTTTTTTTTTCTTCTCCCCATAAGTTCCAGAGGCGAATGGGAGGGAGGAGAGTTTGCAGTTTTTCCACTTTCATGAGGGTTCTGAATTCTGAACCCTTGGGCTCTAGTGCATACATGAGTATCTACACTGTATTTTAATAGAACCTAGAGCTCGGTGAAAAATAGAGGTTGGGGATGCAACCAAGTACAAAATGGTAGCTAGGGAGGGAGTGGTGGGATGGAACCAATTCCCTGCTATATTCCCTGAGCAACATACCTGCAGATAGAAGTACAGATACACCTCTGAGTTGCCTAACTGTGTAATTTGGAGAGGGAAAAATATTCAAATTGACCTTCACAGAATAGGAAGCTGGACTGAAGCTTAACAAAATTAAGTTCAGGAGATTCCAGAGTATGACATGAAGCTGCTCAGAAGTATTGGCAGAAATGGGGAATCCTATGAGGAGTCTGCACAGTTGAAGCTTCTGAGTGTGTTTAGTCTAGAGAAGATTTGAGTAGAGAATGTGCACACACCTCAAATACCTGTCAAACAGAAGAGGGCAAATAATCTTTACTGCTGTTCCAAGTTATTATTTAATTTATATCCTGCCTTTCTCCAGCATGGAATTCAAGGCAAGATATAAGAGACAGATTTAGCTTGAACATTAGGGAAACAGTTGGCAGTTCAATAGTGGATTGAATTACCCAGAAGAATGATGCATGCTCCTTCATGGGTGGTTTTCTTGCTGAGGTTGGACAGCATGAAGTCCATTCAGGAGATGATGGACCAAGTATTTGAGGACCATATATCTTTTTATGAGCCCATTAGAGCTCTAAGATAATCTGGAGAGGCCCTTCTCTCCGTCCAACCACCTTCTTGAGGTGGTTTGGCGGGAACAAAGGAGAAGGCCTTCTTGGGTGGCTGCTTGCAGACTTTGAAACTGCCTCCTCAGAGAGGATAGCCCCATCCTTCCTCTCCTTCTGTTGGCAGGTCAAAATATTTTTGTGCAGTCAGGATTTTACAAACTAATTAGAATAAGGCTTTTAATTGCTGTGTGGTGTTTTTTAAAGGTTTGTATATAGTCTTTTAATGAATGTTAATATTTTTAATGTTTAATTGTTTTAACTTTATAAATTGTTTTTTAAATCTTAGATTTATACTTTTAATAATGCTTTTTGTATTGTTTTCAATGTTTTAAATATGCTGTGGAGAGGCAGTGTGGCTTAGTGGTGTGAGCACTGGACTATGACCCTGAAGACCAGAGTCTGATTCCTCACTCTGCCCTGGAAACCCACTGGGTGATACTGGGCGCATCGCATACTCTCAGACACAGAAACCCACATGATAGGTTTGCCGTAGGGTCACCATAAGGCAGAAATGACTCGAAGGCACACAACAATAAATAAATTGTAAGCTGCCTTGAATCCCGTTATTGGGATAAAAGTGAGATATAAATGAATAAAATAAATAATAGTTTACAGGGCACCTCCAGCTCTGCGACTGGAAGACCTGACAGTAATAGCCTTTAGCACAGGCCAAGGATCTGAAGCCTATTTCACTCATCCTTGGGATTCTGTTATAACCACTAGCGTGTGTCTTCTTTTGGGCAAAAATTCAACAGAGGTTATTGTTCCCAGGATATCACTGCAGTGGTGGGAGGGGGTGAAAAATCTTCACATGTGAAGTTTCTTCCTGTCACAGAACAGTGAAAGACACAATCTCTGTACTAAAGTGAAATCCAACAGGCCCTACTTTTGAAATTTTCCCAGGCACAGCCTGTAGCTGTGGTTTGCAATATGAATCCCTTTTAATATGAAAGCTGTGATTTCCCCCGTTTCTGCATTCTGTTCCAGAAACAAACGTGTGAAATGAACAGAGCCCACATATATTTACAATTCCTAATGGTCAAGATACACTTCCAGATTCCCCTCAAGCCCTGTTAAGTCAAAATGCAACAGATTGTTCAGTTTAAGCCAATGCTATTTCCTTTAGAAAATATATTACCTAACAATTATACTCGAACATCCTCCCTTTGCTTTCCTTTTATTTTTTTTTAAAAATGCATGTTGAGGTGGCTGTTTAAAATGAAAAGGATTGTTCAATTCTCAGTGGGTGGCCAGAAAAACAGGAGACTTCAAGCATTATAAAGATGCAAGTTTGTTTCTGCGTGGAATCTTCAAAGGCCTCCAAACTTCCTTGCATGATGATGCAGTCAGGAAGTGGTGTGGGAGGAATTTTCTGAAAGCTGTTTTGTATAATGGGAAATGAACAGTCACCATCCTTATTTTCTTTGAGCTGCAAACTAACATACATGCTTATAGATTTTTCTTCTTCTTTGTAGGGGAATCTTTGCATTACTTGCCCTCAGTGTTTTTTAGCTGTGTGCTTGTTGTATGGGTTGCATTTGCATCTGGAAACATAAAAATACACATGCTGTATTCATGATTCAAACTGTTAATAAGATTCTAAAGCTGGATAAGTTCAGCAAATGTACCTTGAGGTGCCTCGTTCTGGGATTTATTCCAGGCCATATGTTCAGCAGACTTCTTTCCTGCAATTGATACATGCGATAGAGGTTAAAACTACAGTGTCTAGTTGTAGAACTTAGCACAGTGCTCCCATTTTCTAATTGGAAAACCAGTGAGAGCTTAAGGTCACTGTTACCTGTGATGCTGAACCAGTATTGACAGCAGCATATTCAAGTATGTTTTGGAGATGGTTGGTGCACTTATATGCTTCACTCTCAGAGGTTATCTTGTGTTTAAGTATTTTTGTACTGCTCTTAAACTGAACAGACTCCCAGAATAGCATCTATGAAATCTGTAAAAGTAGTAACAATCAAGACAGTATCTGTTCACAGGCCTAAAAGATATGACATAAAAGGAAAATTAGATGGAAAAGGATGAGGAAAGCCTGCAAACTCAGGTATTAATTCATAAGTTTACAAAATTCATAAATAAGAAATAAACTAAATATAATGGCCAATTTGACTGGAAACAGTTCAGAGAGAGGAGGAACCAAATGAAGCGGACTGTACTGTTCCAGCCCTCCCTCTGTTATATCCAGATGGAATGGTTTCTGGTATAGCACAGTTGAGAGAAAGGAGAAGCTAAGCAAAACCAGTTTTTCAGTGACATTAATGGAGGAGTCTTGTTGATGCTAGCTCGCATGGGCTATTCTTCTCTAAATTCCAAGGTACAAATTTATCTGCAGTACACTCTTACTCTGTTGTGTACTAAGAGCTTGAAGGCTTTTATAACTGAGCAGAAAAATGCAAAAAAGGCTAATATTGTGATTTATGTTGCATTTGCTTTCTGGAATTTTAAGCTGACTGAAAGAGAAAGGCAATGTATAACAAATAATTCTTCTCTTTCCATATTTAGTGGGAGAGCTCTGAATATTTCGTGGAATGGTCAATACATGTGAAAAATAATCTCTTTCCCACAGGAGTGTTCCTAGTTTCTGGAAAAGAGGTTTCATCCATTCCAATGCAGCATATTTCCTAACCTAGGTTTGCTGGCTGATTCAGGCTATGGATTTTGATTGCTTTTGTGTGTGTAGTGTAGAAGTTGTGTCTGACCCTTAGAGCACAATACAGTGGCACGTTCTCTTGCAAAGGGCTGTTGATGTGAATGACAGCTGTTGCCCTGTGCAGATCCCCCTCATTTCAATACACCTAGTACAAGAGAATTTCTTGGTAATTTGTATCCCATGTTAATTAGAGCTCAGAATGGTGCCTTCTGTCTTGTATCAGTGTTTGGAGGCTGTGATCAGATGGTCAACAAATTGATGGCCAACTGATCAGTCAATGAACTGACGCTGAATCCGCACGTAGCCTAAGGGTGGCAATAAGCAAAAAGCCTAAAGCTACAGGAATAGGTGACATTACCTTCTGTTAGTTGGTATATATTTGACAGTGTCAAAGAAAGTTTTCTGGTTAGGCTCCTTAGTAATCTCTGCAGACTAACTAGTTGCCACCCACAGCTACAGCACATCAGCACATGTGGTATCACTGTTGTACCAACTTGGAAAAGGAAGAATCTTGCAACAGTTACTCATACTTCTTTAACTTAAAGTATTGCTTTCTGTACATGAGATGTCCTTTGGAGACTCCGTGCCATATCTAGTACCAACTAGACTCAGGGGGAATTTACTCAGGCGGAATTACATAAATGTTGACTTACCATTCAGAAGTTAATCGTGATTGTTACGGTGTACACGTGGGCCTGCAGCAAGTGCACTAATAGGTCACTCAGCCTCAATTAAAGTTGTTGCAATTGATCTTTCAAAGTCTTTGACAGACTATGACCCACACAAGGCCAGTCCAGGTCATTGTGCTGCCTGAGATGAAAGAAAAGATGCCCATTCCTGAAGAAATAGAAACCAACAGACTAGCCGTTGACTCTTACTTCAGCACTGGTAGTGGGAAGTATTCATCCCCACACCTAAATCCAGCTCATAGGATTCAGGAAAGACTGTCCCAACATTTTGCTGCCGACTCCTACCATCTCTCCTTGTATGACCTCACTGCCTGCTAAGACCTTTGAAGGGTTTGCTGCGAGTTTTCTCTATTATGGAGCCCTAAACCTCTGAAACAGTGCAGAACCCCTTGTAAATTGGCTTGGTTTGTGGAACAGTTGTGCCCAAGTGTCTCTTAGCACTAGAGTTGAGGGAACTATGGAGGGCCTGTTGGTTTACTTGAGTGTTTGAACAGGAAATAGAAGGATATGAATTAATCAGGGGGCACTAGAGTTATTTATTTATTTACTTATTATTTATTTAATTTTATATCTTGCTTCCAGTGCAGGGCACACACTGGCTCATAGAGCAGTGGTTCTTAACCTTTCCTTTACCAAGGACCTCCAGTAAATATAATTTGTACCCAGGGATCCCTAAGACTTAACTCAAGATTTAAATATTCACATATTTATTTAAATCTTCCAATATTTATTTGTTTGTTTGTTTATTTATTTATTTATGGATTCTGGAAATTAGGATTCAAATCCCTGCTGAGACACAGGGTGACCTTAGGCAAATCACATTCTCTCAGCCTCAGAGGAAGGCAAAGGCAAACCCCCTTTGAACAAATCTTGATAAAAAACCCCATAGAATCATAGAATCATAGAATCATAGAAATGTAGAGTTGGAAGAGACCACACGGGCCATCCAGTCCAACCCCCTGCCATGCAGGAACACCCTCAAAGCACTCCCGACAGATGGCCATCCAGCCTCTGCTTAAAAACCTCCAAAGAAGGAGACTCCACCACACTCTGAGGCAGCATATTCCACTGCCGGACAGCCCTGACTGTCAGGAAGTTCTTCCTGAGGTTCAGGTGGAATCTCCTTTCCTGCAGCTTGAATCCATTGCTCCTTGTCCTGGTCTCTGGAGCAGCAGAAAACAAGCCCACTCCCTCCTCTACGTGGCATCCCTTCAAATATTTAAACAGAGCTATCATGTCCCCTCTTAACCTTCTCTTCTGCAGACTAAACATACCCAGCTCTCTAAGTCTATCCTCATAGGGCTTGGCTTCCAGGCCCTTCACCATTTTGGTCGCCCTCCTCTGGACCTGCTCCAGCTTGACCATGTCCTTCTTGAATTGGGGTGCCCAGAACTGGACACAGTATTCAAGATGAGGTCTAACCAAAGCAGAGTAGAGTGGTACCAGTACCTCCCTCGATCTAGACACCATACTCCTATTGATGCAGCCGAGAATTGCATTGGCTTTCTTGGCTGCCGCATCACATTGCTGACTCATGTTCAGCTTGTGGTCTATTAAGACTCCTAGATCCCTTTCACACGTACTGCCATCCAGCCACGTGTCCCCCATCCTATATTTCAGCATTCCATTTTTTCTACCTAAGTGTAGGACCTTACACTTCTCTCTGTTGAATTTCATTTTGTTAGCCTTGGCCCAGCTCTCCAATCTGTCCAGGTCATTTTGAATTTTGATCCTGTCCTCTGGCGTATTAGCAACCCCTCCCAATTTGGTGTCATCTGCAAATTTGATGAGCATGCCCTCTATTCCTTCATCCAAGTCATTGATGAAAATATTGAACAGCACTGGGCCCAGGACAGAACCCTGTGGCACCCCGCTAGTCACTTTTCTCCAGGATGAAAAGCAGCCATTGGTGAGCACCCTTTGGGAACGGTCAGTCAACCAGTTACAGATCCACCTGACAGTAGCTCTGTCCAGCCCACATTTTACTAGCTTCTTTGCAAGAATGTCATGTGGAACTTTGTCAAAGGCCTTACTGAAATCAAGATATGCTACATCCCCAGCATTCCCTTCATCTATCAAGCTAGTAACTCTATCATAAAAAGAGATCAGATTAGTCTGGCATGACTTATTTTTGAGAAATCCATGTTGACTTCTCGTGATTACCGCGTTGCTTTCTAAGTGATTAGAAACTGACTGCTTAATGAACCAGTGATAGGTTCACCTTAGGGTTGCCATAAGTCAGAAGTGTCTTGAAGGCACACAGTAACAAAGTGCTGCTGACAGGGAGAGGTTCTTCCTAGCAATCACATCTCTCCCTTTTGAAAACTGACTTTTGGTGACCCTAAGGTGAACCTATCATGGGGGTTTCTTGGCAACATTTGTTGCCTTTGCTTTTCTGAGGCTGAGAGAATGTGACTTGCCTGGGGTCACCCAGTGGGTTTCCATGGTTGAGTGGGGATTCAAACCCAGAATTATAGTTTGGTCTCCAGAGTCATTGTTTGGGAACACTTACATGCCTGCAATCATGTCCCTTTCATTAGGAAGCGTATGTGTCTGTGGAGGTGCTGAAACTGCTCCCTCATTTACGAATTAGGGAGCAGTTTGGGTGCACGCACATGCTGGTTCACATGTCCCTTTTGCCAGGGACATGGCAGCAGAATGTGTGCTGCAGCAGGGTGCTTGTGCACATGCCAAAACTGCTCCCTCATTTGCAAATGAGGGAGCAGTTTGGGCACATGCACATGCCTGCCACTGTGTCCCTTAGCACCCACACGCCCTGCTGCCATGTTCCTGACAAAAGGGACACAATGGCATGCATGTGTGTGTGCCCAAACTGCTCCTTCATTTGCAAACAAGAGGGCAGTTTCGGCACCCAGACACACCCCCACTGCTGCATTCCTGTTGCTGTCACTGCTGTTGGTATCCAGCTGCAGGGCTTTACGGACCTCCTATGAGGGCTTCAAGGACCCCCAGGGATCTCTGAATCCCAGGTTAAAAAGCATTGGCTTATAGTATTACAATTGTAAGTATGAGTTACAATTAAAAAGCAATTAAAGCACAATTAAATAAGTTTCCACATTGAAACCAAGCACAGAGGTAATATATTTCTTTAAAGCATAATAAGAAAGTGAGAGAAAAGTACAACACCCCCATTAGGAGGTTCCACTTATGGAGGGCTTGTTTGTTTAAATGTATCCTACTGTTTGTTGTGTTGCATGTTTTATAATGAACATATTCAAAACTAAAGAAACCTGTGAAAAGTGTTCATTTGTTCTACCACTCTAGCTCCTTATTTTTTAACCAATTTATTCAGTCCCTCCCACATGGCTGGAAAGATTTTATATAATGTAACCCTATACATGTTTGTATTGGAATGATTACCTTCAGACATTCCTTGGTACCCACCAAAATTGAAAAGGTTTGCTGAAGAATGGCTGCTTCTTTTGCACTTATTTATTTATTTGATAATCATAGTCTCATGGTTTCTGTTAGTTTACCTGAGTAGAAATTAGGTTGACAGATCATTATATTTCCTGACATGGATTCATTTTGCAAAAGAAAAGTATAAAAACAAATGATTGAACAAATATCTCTCCTTGATACAATACTCATGAAAGTCTGTGTTACCACTTCTTATTCCTCCTCCTTCTCCTGTTCTTCCAAGAGGCTTTTTAATACACATTCCTGTACTGCAAGGAAACTTACAGTGAATGGCCTAATTGGGATGCCGCTCAGTTAATTGCATGGGAAAAATAGAGTAAGTTTCATTTTCTTGGCAATAGGTACTCCTGTTATCCGTTTCATGAAAAATGAGGGATTTTCTAGTTGTAACTAGAGCTGCCCTTATGTATTCCATGCAAGCCAGCTTCCCATGACCTCTTTCTCAGTTGTTGTCAGAAGCAATGGCTCTTTGGGCCTTTCCAGAGAATACATTGTGTGTGTGTGTGTGTGTGTGTGTGCATGTGTGCGCACGCCTAAAATATATAGCTGCTAATTTCTTGCATGAAATCCAGCCATCACCCCTCAAGTAGTACTTTGGTTGCAGGGAGATTTCGTTTAGTACTTAAAATGCAGTATTTTTGTGTCATGGGAAATATCATTAGATAGCACAGCCATTGCTAGAGCTGCCACATGGTATGTACCTAAGCAAATGTGGTGGAAACCTATTGGGTACGGCCTTGGAATGACCTGCTTTCTCCTTTCCTGTTCCCATGCTGTTTTGCAATTGTTTGCTCATGCTGTTTTGCAACTGTCGCTTGATAGAATAATAATGCTTAATTTATCACCGAAACTGCTTTGGACACTGAGTTGATGCATTCTCATTTCAGATAGGGAGCACCCTTCCTCCAGGCTTATCCTTGATTTAATGCTTTGCTCAGTTGATCAGTGCAAGATCTCTGTGCTATCCATGGAGGAAGCAAGGAGGGAATGGGCCCCATTTCTGCCACACAGCTTGCTAGAGCCTCATCAAGAAAATAGAACTCCCCAACTGCCATCTTAAAGACAGAAAGAGCTATTAACTACCACTGCCCATAGCTCTTTGATGTGCCAGATGCATTCTGCACTGTTTTTATACCTAAAAGTGGTATTCAAGGATACCACATTAAAAATATATTAAAAATAGCATGACATATTGCATAGGGGAGATTGTTTCACTAGCTTCAGGCATCTAAAACAAAACCCTCACAATCTGGGCAGGGATTGATTATAGACTTGACTCCTTTATACAACTATTCAGAGATGAGTCACACTGTGTTAGCACTGTGGTACTGACTCTATGTTTTCCAGTGTCACAGAGTGCCAATGAGTCAAGGCAAATAAAATTGCCCGGCTCCAATCAGCCTTTTTCTCCAGTGCCTTTCTAATTTTGAACCTGGGGCCTTTTTGGTCCTGCCACCACCATCAGAATCCCAGCCATTGAGTTCAGTATGGTCACACTTCCAGAAAAGAGCACGTAGAATTGCAGCGTCATTTTCATAACAATACTCTAGAATAAGAAATAGTGAATATATAGAATAGGTCTTGGTTGGGGTATAATAATTGTTAGGGTAAAATAATGATTGTTCTCCTAGGTTATATTAGTTATAGACAAACTCAAATTATCTAATTATTGATCTATTTCATTTATATCTTTTTGGGGGGTATAATTGAGTACTGAATAATACTGTAATGCTGGATTCATACTGTTGGTTGATATTTCTTTTAGAGAGTATATGGCAACATATATATATATATATATATATATATATATGGATCTATTGTACACTGATTTATATTTATTGTGCTGATTCGTAATGACAGTTGAACTTAATAAATAAACACATATAAATATATATATATATATATATATCTCTAAGAATTGCAACATCATTGAAGAAGCCCTTCTTACCAACTTCACTTCTAGAAAGGGAGGGAACTGAATCCAAGCCTCCTTCTTTATCAAATCAGGATAAGGATTGTATGTTAATTTTCATTTTGACTTTCACAAGCAGAAAGGCTTCGCTCCTTGGAAAGCTTTTTTTACCAGTAGATGATTCATACTGTTGGTTGATATTTCTTATGGAGTGTATTGCAACATATATATATATGGATCTATTGTATACTGATTTATATTTATTGTGCTGATTCGTAATGACAGTTGGCCGGTCTACTAGTTGCCAGTCTACTGGCGGGAACAAAGGAATTAAGAGGCAGTTTTTCTACCATGTATCACTCCTCCCATGTACCTGAAACCTTTGTTCTGGAAAGTCTGCAGACTCTCTGGAATAGCATTTTAGAGGCCTTAGGATGTGCCTGGAGAGCCAGCATGGTGTAGTGGTTTGAACGTTGGACTGTGACCCTGGAGAACAGTTTTTGGTTCCCTGTTCAGCCATGAAGACCCGGCTGGCTGACCTTGGGCATGTCACACACATACACAGCCCCAGAAGAAGCCCATGATGAGTTCACCTTAGGGTTGCCATAAGTCAGAAACAACTTAAAAGCACAGAACAACAACAAGGAAGTGGTAGGAGGAGGGGGGTCGGTATAAATTGTGTCCCCTGCTTTGGGAAACAGCAAAGTCTGGATGGAGGCCAATATGTATTTAGACGTATATTTTCACAGGTTTGTTTTAGTGTGTATTTTGAAATATTTAAACTGCATTGCAACATTTGGAGAAGTGGAAAATTTGAGGCACAGCTAAATTCTGATCCACATGTAAATTGAATAGGTACAGAGAAGTCTTTTTTAAATAAGAATCCATAAAGCTTGAATTCTTTGGACATCTCTAACAGGCACCTGAGGAAGTTTCTTGAGTAGTTTTTGATGTAATAAGCACTAGTTAAAGTGTACTTCCAGATGTATTGCACTACATCTCATGTAAACATAGGTAGAATGTTGATGGGAATGATGGGAGATGTTATCCAACCCTATGGTTACTTAAAAAAGCTACTTTTTTATAGAGAGAGCTAGGGTTTATGCTCAGTGTTTTTATATGTGGCTAGAGGAGATCTGCTGTGGATTGTGGTCAAAATCGTAAGTCACAAAACGAAGCACGGCTACTCTGCTATGGTCAGGATGCTGAGGGCCAAATCTTTTAGGAGAACTGGCATTGCCTGTTATCTTTTTGTGAAACAAATGTGTTGGATCAAAAGCTATGTAAACAAAACAACATAAAAAAGCTCTCAATATTTGCTTAACATTTTACTTGCTTAGGTGAGATTTTTAAGGTGCATTTTTTTCCCCCTGTCTACATACTTTTTTTTAAGAAAAGTTCTATTAGCAACAAAAATAAAAGGTTTTCTTTGTTGGTGATTCATTAATAGTATTTGAGGAAGCTTTGTTTCTACGTGGCAGACCTGAGCAGCTTGTTTTAACAGCCTTTTTGGTTCCCCGAAACATCAACAAGCCTACCAGCATATTGTCATCAACAGGATGTCAGTATGCTGGTAGGATGAGTATGCTGATATGTGGGCTTTTTACTGTAGGAAAAAAAGGTGGATTAATCTGCTGTTTTCTCTAGTTTAATTTCACATATGATTATAAGATATCATTAAATGTTTAAATATTTTCCTAAGCCCTTTCACTTTGGAAGACATTAAGTTATAATATGTATTTATGCTCTACAACTGGAAAAGCTTTCCAAATGTTTCAATAAAAAAGGCAATATATGCCTTCAAACTTACAATTGAAAAAGACATGATGCAAAAAGAAAAGGGGATGGCAAGGGAAAAGGAAAACAAGAAAACACAAAGTTTTTACTTTTATGAATTTTGTCATCCTAGAAGAATGGCTGCTGGGGAGATGCAGAGGTGATGGAGCTGACAGTTGGTGAGAGATTACTACAGTTGTGATAATGAATGTTGGCGAGAAGCAAAATCTGATGGATTTGCCTTTTTAAAAGAGCTGATGGTACCCCTGCTGTCTGTCTGTCTTCCTTCCTTCCTTCTCAAGCCTAGTAGACTGGCTACTGAGTGATACTGCAAAATGTATCTGTCTGGTATTTTCATGCTTTGCTGTTTTCAACAGAACTCCATCCAACAAATTGTGAAAGAACCTAGCCTTTCCGTTCTCATAATCTTAAGGAAAATTGACCTCAATCCCTCATGTGAATCCTCACTGTCTCATCATTGCTATAGCACTTACTGTTTAGATGCAGCATGTCCAGTTTAGTACAACATGCAGAAGTTCATTCAGTTCATGTTCTTGTGTGATACAGCAGGAGTGACAGAAAGAATACTTGCACTCACAAGTTAGAAGAATGAGGGCTGCTTGGAGAGATCACAGTGTCTTCCTGTTTGGAAAAACATCATGGCAGGGGGAAGACAAGCATGATGCTGGCCTGCTTACTATCCCCCTGGCTGCTGTAACTGCCAGTTTTCCTCAAGAGGGCAGAAATGAGAGAAAGGCCACTCTGACCCCTGCCAATGGTCCATGGAGCAAAATCTTCTGGATAGTCCTTCTCACTTTCTCGAATTAGTCTGTTATAAGGTAGCTTGGTAATCATCTGAGTGGAAGCAAGTATAGTTGCACTATTGGACTGGGACTTTGGAGGAGATCCTATTCATGTCTCCTATGAATCATGATGTTTATTGGCAGTCCTTAGGTACTGCTTCACAAGGTTGTTGCAAAGACAAGAATAACATACGTTGCCAGACCTCAGTGTAGGAAAGGAAGGATATGAATGTACCCAGGCAGATGGATAAAGTGGAGATATAAATTGTTAGATTAATAAGACTGTTTGATGTTACTGCAGTCCTTATGAGACTGTCACATTTCAGGACTGAAGCAGGGAAATGTGTGCTGAAAAGTTCCTATGTCAACGTTTTCCCAAGAAATTGAAGGGAAACACATTCTAGGGAAGGCTTCCGATTTGTTTTTATGCTTGTGCATTAGTTTGGTATATTTAAGAGAAATGTAGGAGACTCAGAGAGTTTTGCTTTGGAGCTGCTTTTGAACACAAGGTTTCATCTGCACAACTTAGAAATCCTATGAAGATTTTACTACATGAAAAAAAATAGAGGTGTACCTTTGGACTGGACTGGGATTCTTGGTATGTTCCTGACCCCCGACCCATAACATTCACCCTTTCTGCTAAAATTGTGATTGAGGGGGAGTACTACTCAGGACAAATCCTGTGCCCCCTCAAGATATTTCACAGGTCAGCCCATGTGGTTGGATTGATACTGTGCCTCTTAATTAGAGGTACCAGATCAGGATTCTGAAATTTTAGACCCCAACCTGAAATCTATGATCGGTCCTTTCTGAGACAGGTCCTGGTCATGTTACAAGGGTGATATTACTACAGTTAGTCTCTGGTGATGCCATTGAGCATGATATCATATTTGCTGGCTTATAAGATGCACCAGCGTATAAGATGTACCCCATTTTTAATTTGTTTTTTGGGGGAATTTTCTGTTTTGCAGAGAAAGGGAAGGGAGGGAGCTTGAGGGAGAAAAGCTCCTAGGAGCTTTCTCCAGCCTCCCTTTCCCTTCTGTTTTGCAGGGGAAGGGAAAGGAAGGAACTCTGGAAAGGCAAAAAGAAAGCTGTGTGAATTTTCTTTCTTCCTCTGGAGCACCCTCCTTTCCCCTCCCCTGCAAAACAGGAAGGAAGGGGGGAGCCACGCGTGAGGGTTCCTTTCCCCCTCCAGAGCTCCCCCTTCCTTTCCAATGCATTTTGCCCCAGCATGGAGAACTTACGCGAAGCAAAATGGGAGGAAAGGAAGGATGAGGGAAGCCTCTCAAGAGTGCTCCTTTTGTCCCCTAGAGCTCCCCTTCCTTTCCTATGCATTTGACACAATGCAGAGAACTCGCACAGTGGCAAAATGCATAGGAAAGGCGATGGTATAGGCTGGCTTATAAGATGCACCGGCATATAAGACGCTCCTCATTTTTAAATGTTATTTTTCAAGAAATAGAGTGCATCTTATGCACTGGCAAATGTGGCATATTATGCATCAACTGAAACCTTATGGAGTATATCATTCAACTAGGAAAGGCCGAGTCTGACAAATGAGGAGCATGCACACACACACACACACACTTCAAAGCAATGTTCTGACCCTGAAATTCATGCCCCTTTCCTGAAGATTGCAGAACAGGCCCTGAGATCTGAAAATTCACCTTTTAAGATTGCTCAGGTACACAGCAGTTCTTTCTGACTCTGCTGGGGTTCAGTTGATAATGCAGACAACCTGGGCTTATTGTTGTTTCTGTCTGTCTCTGCTTACTGGACATTAATCTCATCTGTCTCTCTTCAGGGTGCACTAGAGTAAAAGCTCCACCCTGCTGTGTCCTACATAGGATGCGAGAGTCTAAGGGACCTGAAGGGATGTCTAGCAGGGGAAACACGGAGACCTTCTGTGTTGATCTTTCCATTTCCTCGGCTCAAAGATGAGCAGGGCTTTGGCATGACTGTAGCTTCTATCAGCCCCTAAACAGCATAGCCAGTGGTGAGGATCGTAGGAGCTGCGGTCCAACAACATCACATCCTTTATCCCTGACCTTAAAAGGATACGATAGCTGTGTGAAGAGACTCTACCCTTTGGCTCCAGAGAACTGCCACTGTTCAAAGCAGACATAACAGCAATTGATGGACAAATAGTTTGGCCTGATATATAGAAGCTTTCTTCTATTCTCTGTTCCTTTGTCTTCTGTATTATTACCATTTTTTAAAAAGAAAAAGTTTCTTAAGCAGTTTAAAGCTGTATATTTACATTATTGTCATTCTGTCCCAATAATAGAGTTTAACAATAAACAAAGAGACTGAAGAATGAATTTCAGTTCTGTTGGGAAACAATATTGCAGCAGTGGGGAAACCTCCAGCTGGTAGTTTGAATCTTGCTTGCCCCTCTCTGTTCCCTCTTGGCTGTGCCCTTGTGTCCCTCCCTTTTCTGATGTACTTCTGTCCTTGGAGGAAGAGACCCAGACTACTTATGTGACTCCCTCTGCACAGTTTGAACAACTGAGAAGAGGTGATGATGGAAGATAAGGGTTTGAAATGTGTATGTATGTGTGTGGCATCTATATACAAATGGGAGGGAAAGAGTGAGTGAAAGGGAAGTTGTGAGAGATAGACACATGGGGGAGAAAGAGAAGAGGGAACAGAAATAAGGGAAAAGAAGCAAATATAGGTGGATCTATAAAGTCACTGTAGAAAGCATTGCTTTGTCTTCACCTAACTTTGGCAAATGGCCCTTTTGGGGGTTACACACAAACAAATGCAGCCTTCAGGCTGAAAAATGTTCCCTCCCCCCCCCAATAGTGCGTCTATTCTTCATGCACAAATGTTTCCAAAATATGTATGTGTGCATGCCTGAGTTTGTATACAGCTGAATTCTTCTAACATAGTAGCTCCTAGAAGCCAGAGCTGATGTGCCCTCTGCCTAGAATGAAAGAGACAGCTGTAGGTATCCATAAGAAATAACTCTATCACAGTGACAGAATGAAAAACATTCCTACATGTGTTACAGATTACTCGGAACTTGGATAAGACCATTGGAAAAGCTATTTTGTTCTGCAGTCCAAGACAATCTTATGTATTCTTAACATGCATGTGTGTGTGAGTAGGTGTGTGTACACCCAACAAAGGCAAGCAGTTGTTCTGGAGATCAAAATATTAACTGGCTTCTCTCTGGATTTGCCTTGCCCTTGTTGTTCCTTGATTTGAACCTGATAAGTAGGTTGAATGATGGGTGGGTGTTTTGTGCAACAAGAATTTGCTTTACATGAGAATGGTGGTCATAAAAGCACATTTCTGGTATGCCATTATGAAGTCTATCCTTCCATGCATACTAGGCACTACAGTTGGCTTGTTATGTTTCGTGGGGTGATGGTGAGGAGAAGGTCAGACATTGAGCAGGGTTGCAGACAGAGCTGAATATCCAACATAGTTAATGTGCAAGTCAACAAGATGTTTCTCATTAACTGGAAAGAAAATCAGCACTTGGCAGAATATATATTGTACTTCTGTATTCCCCCTTCTGAAAAATGGAAGCTCAGTTTTATTTGCTCTTGTTACTCTGTTCCAAGAACATATTGATGACCATGTGATTGTATGAAAAGCAACATTAAATCTGAGCCACCATTGTGTAAAAAAAAAAAGACTGATACAATGGGTATACAGAGATTACTGATGGAAATTGGGGGCGGGGGAGTCTTGAGGAAAACCATATGGTTCACATTTTAACAGGAGTAAGTCATTTGTGCTCTAAAATGTTACCATAATTGGGAACCCTTCTCAGGAGAACTGGAACTATTTCTTTTATACTGTCTTCAGTGTAAATGATTGGGAACAATCTTTGCTTTAGAGCAAAATCGTTAATCTGGCTGTGTTAATTATGTTTTGTTTTTAAATCTGAGTATAAATAAATGTTCCTTTTATATCTAAAGATCAGATGGCTTCTCCTTGATATTTTTTTTTAAATTTCTTTAGTGGTTTGTAAATAAATGTGTGCATGGGGAAGGGGGCAAGAATCACAACTGCTCTATCAGTACAGGACTTTGAAAGGAAATATTTTCACCTTGCAGTGAATTGCTCACTCACAACAAAACAACCACAGCAACAAACCCAACAACAAAATATAATATTTCCTTCCAGGTAAGCAATGCACTGTTGCTCTATCTGCTCTCTGCCACGGAATTGAGGCTTGATGAGCTTATAAAGGTTCTTATGAGCAGGTATGTGTTGCTTCCTTCCTGAGGAGTGCTGTATTGTACCGACACAATGGGGATACAATTCTGCGTTGTATACCAGAACACCAGAACAAATGTTTGTGGGCCATGTCCTCTGAGAAGATCTTGTAGATAACCTACTAGTGTCTGACTACATGACACAAACTGAATTGATGTCACGAAGGCAATCTACCAGAAAAACTGGAAGATATAGTTCACCAAGACAAATGCATTTATCAAGTGTACAGTGTGCCCTTGGTATGTGCTAGGGTTTGGTTCCAGGAAACCCCACTGATGCCAAAATCTGTGTATGCTCAAGTCTCATTATGTACGATGGTGTAGTAAAATGGCATCCCTTGTATAAAATGACAAAATCAAGCTGCTTCTTGGATATTTTGGGGCAAGGGGATATTTTCAAGCTGTGGTTGGATACAGAATCCATAGATAAGGAGGACTGACTGTATGCTCAATTGCTGTAGAATGCCATTATGTGCTTAGTTACAGTAATGTGTTCTTACCAAGTATGATGTTTTTATTTCCTCTCTTCATACAGGATTGGACCCAGCCATTATTTTGCTGGCTAGTGAAGTATATACAGAGTATATATAATCAATGGTGGTTTCTGATGAACAGCTTACAGGTAGGAAATGTATTACATTCTAAAATGGTTCCCTGTTCCTAATATTTTCTGTCATTCCCCAGTGTCCTAAAGAGGGCAGCTCCGTCATCTCATGCATGTTACTGGTGCGTGTTATCATTACATGTAATAGCAGACAGGTTGTTACCCATTTTCTGTCCAGCAACAGTTTCCATGTAGGAGTTTTGTAACAAGTATCTCCCTTCTGCCATACATTTAAGCCAGGAGCCTCCCAATTTCCAGTCACTAGAAATTACAAAAAGAAAAGGAATTCTTCCATATTCTGGTTTTGATATCAGGGTTTTTTTTGGACTGCTTCAAACTGCTCTTTTGCTACCAAAGAGGTGAAGGATGATTGTTAAAAATGAAAGCGCATCTCCAAAACAATTTTGTAGTGCAGTGCTATATTGCTTTTGACCAAGCCTTTTCTATCTTAGGAACATATGAGAAGTTTTACATGAAAGTTGTTCTTCTTATATTCACATACCCAGAATATATCAGCCATTTATTAGGCAAATGGCCAAATTCCTGTTTTTGAAATATTTTGTGTACAGTATTTTTTGCATAAATTATTACAGATTCCAACTTCATACATCCATATAGTGGTGTTTCAATATGGCAGCTGGAAAGATCCATTGGGTAGCTCATTTTAAGATTGTCTGTAATTTTAGTTTAGGAAAAACAACAGCACGTTTCTGATAATATTCCAACAGTTACTAATACTGGTGTTGGAAAAGTTTTCTTGAAGAGGGCTACTATTGACCTTTGCTGAACTTCTTTCATACTGTATGGTCAGTTACTAACAAAATCAGGTGTTGAAAGAGAGACTGTATTACAAAGGCATAAACATTCCAGGAGTTAACTTTCAAAAAGTTGATCCAGCTGGTGGCAGAGGACAGTAATTCAGTGTTATGTGGATCCTGCTTTGTTGGCAGAGAACATCTGGACTGCAAAGTTCACACAGCTGCATAAATGTTGCACCCTGTAGTTTCTTTTTCCATTTGGACTGAAATGGAGGTGTTGGGCATATAATCTGACCTGAACACAAGGCCAAGATGATGTTGTGCCACAGTGTTTCCATTCTCTTTGCATCTGTCCTTATTTCCCCTCTTCTCTGCTTACTCATTGAAATGGAGAACATCAAGACAACTCAGTACTTCAAATAAGATGAATTCAGCAGATTATACTGAAAAACCACATTATTGCAAATTGTAAGGAAATGGGATGTGGCATGTCACTGAGTGCTTCCTATTGAAAGAGTGGTTTGAAGATAAAATCATGTTGAATGTTCCCAGTGTTTTTTTTTAATTTTGTGCATATAATTTATAAATAAACCTATCTTATTTATATTCTGCATTGTTGGTTAAAAAAAATACAGACTACCCCAAGTAGCATTTGAAAATACACATATAAAGACCATGTATCTCATTGTATTACTTGATCCTTAAGCTGACAAGCACTCAATGCAATTATGCTTCATATGTCTCTTGTAAGTTTTGGAGCCCTTCACCTACATAACTGGCCAATTGATTGCTGGACCATGCTAACTAAACTTATTAGCCCCCTAAGCCTACATTTTGTCTTATTCCCATCATCTTCTATAATTTCCTTGCTCATCTTGGTTCATCTTCTTCTGCTGATAGAAACTGGTGCCATGGTCCTGTCACTATTTTATGTGGAGGGATCTGTATGCTGGACGAAATTTGGAAATACAGATTTTGAGACTACAGTGTGATCCCAGAATCAGGGATCTTAGATCACTGATGAGGGTTATAGAGAGAGGGATTGAGAAAATACCTTGATTTTATTTTTTTTAAACAATAAGACATCCTATTCCATTGCTTCCTGTCCCCAGGTGCAGCAGAGTAATTTGGTCTACATTGGTTTATGTAGCTGACAGAGACTGATGTGGGACCAGCATGGGTTGTCTAGACCATATGTGCAGCTTCCTTTACAAAGCACAGGCATATCCCAGAAGGCTGGGAAAGGTCCTTGTCTTTTCCTGGCATTTTTAAAAAATGTGCTGCAGGTCCCAACTGGAAGCATCTGGCAGCATTTCAGTGTTTTTGTAATTGTCTTCCTTTCTCTTTTATCAAGTAAATGGGAGTTTAATTCTGCTTAAAATCAAATAAATTCATAAATACGAGCCAACTTCTCAACAGCTCTAGTTCATGTACAAACATTTGTATGTGCAAGTTCTTGTTCAGCCATGAAAGCAATGACAAAAATGTATTGTTTTCACAAATACAATACAAAAAGCCACAGATGACATACAGTATCTGTTTAATAGATTATAAGCCATATATCCAAATGGTGAACTTGACCTTGATGCAGCCTTTTCCAGAATGGTGCTCTTTAAAGAGTATCAATGATGTTTCCCTTTACTCCCTGTCAACCTGACCAGTGATCATGGATGAAATGGTCACAGCACACAGGATCTGGAGAACATTGGTTTGACAGAGAGTGCACAAAAGTTGCTTTTTCACACATATATTGATACAATTTCGAGAATAGTCAGAGGTTGTGATATCCAGAATTCATGGGTGCTCATATGTTTATGTAGCTAAGGCTTGTGCACCAAACGTACCCTTTACTTGAGATATTCAATATAGCCATGGTGATGGGTATCTCCATGGACTACCATATATGGTAATGCTTTTGAAAAATGTTTATAAACTTGTTAGTCTAGAATGTTGAGCAGGGCCAGTTGCAGGACTTCATGTGATTCCTTTATTATAGAAACTCCACTGGTTGCTAGTCTTGTTTCCCACAACGATTCAAAGTGCAGGTTACAACCTATAAAGTCCTGTCTGACTTGAGCCCAAGCTGTCTAAACAACCACAGTCCCAAGCAAACCTGCCTGGGTTAAACCTGCTTGGTAGGAAGGCCTTTCTCTTGCTCCTACCACCATTGAAAGTGTGTCTTGTGGGAATGCAGGACATGGTTTTCATGGTATCTCATTCGTCTTCTTACTCAGACAGGCCTTTGTCACATAATCTATGTTGCTCTTGGGAAGGGGATGAACTGGTTGGATGCTGCTATTTTTTTCCTGATGTTTTTTAAATTGTGTTTTTTTGTTTTTTGTTTTAATTGTACTTCTATTCTTAATAGTAATTTTACTGATAGACACTTAGGGTGTTTTAAGAAAGAAATAGATAATGGAACACAGTTTGAAATTTTGCTAGCAGTGCGCTTTGGCATGTTTATAACTCCATCTTTCTTGCGTTATGGAATTTAAGAAAGTATAAGCCTGCAAAGTGTAATGGTTTGAGCATTGGACTGTGACCCTGGAAACTAGGGTTTGATTTCCTACTCAGCCATGGAAACCCACTGGGGGTGACCTCGTGCGCATCACACAGAACCCCAGAAAACCCTGTGATATGGTCACCATAGGGTCACCATAAGGTGAAATGACTTGGAGGCACACAACAACAAATAACAAATTGCCAGACAATTTCCTATCAAGACAGTGTCTTAATGGAATAACATAGCTAATTAGCATCATTTCTCTAACTGTGGAGCGATGGTTGTTGCATTGCAAAAGCCATAATAAAAGGTAAGCAGGGAAAAGCTAAGTTTTCTTGTAAAATGACAAAAATATAAACATTATTAAGACTATAGCATTTTAATAAAATTTGTGAATATAACTAATTTTTGCATGCAATTGATAATCAAATTACAATGCCTGTATAATGGTGTGTGTGTGTGTGTGTGTGTGTGTGTGTCACACATTTGCCAGCATGTATTCTATTTGAATCTTATACAAAAAGATTTGTGTTTGTCTAAACAATACAAAACAAAACAGCTGGACCATCTGAGATGGAAGCTTACTGAGGATCAATAATAAGCCAGTTTTGAAATGTTTCTTGGAGTTTGAGGGTATCTTCCAGAATAGTATTAGATGCAGCTGGAAATGAAAATCAGCAGCTCTTCGTGCATTATGTAAAGTGATTTTCATAGGGACATGGCACTCCTTGGATCGAATTAGCAATGGGAAAATCTCTGTATTTTTCTTTTTCCCATGTTTGAAAAAAGCTGCAATGAATAGGATGATTCTTATGGACTTTCCTGTCTACCTTTCATTTAGGTATTTAAACCAAGAAGCTAGCCAGAAGAGGGGGTAACCCTTAATCAGCACCAAAATGGTTTAATACACTGGATTTTCACATCCAGACTTTTTGGGGGTTAGGCATTCAAAAACCTGGGCCTGTACAGACAAATCTGTCATTGAATTTTTAAAATCTCAAATTCTTTTTCTCCTGTTTGTTTTCCAGTTTGTGAATTTCCCTAATCCCAAGTTATAGTCTTTAAAATGTAGCAGTAATTTGAATGTTTCTCATTGTTCTACATAGTTTAGCCTGGGTCAGCATCTCTTTCTGTGCTATTATAATTGCACTGCTGTCTGCCTCACAAGCAAATGAAAGTTCAATTAAAGGAAATTCATTCACACCTTTAATTTAGCTGAGCATCTCAAAGATAAGGAAAGCTGACACAGTGTGGCTTGTGCCAGTTGGTAGCTGTGTGTAGGTTAAAAAAATTAGTGATTTTTAGCCACCCTTTTCCTACTTTCTGCATATGCTTTTTCATATGGTCACTCAACTCTGGTGTAGATCACATTGCCAGCTAACAAATTCATGTAGGTCTCAAAATGAAGACAGCTGGGCCCGATCAAACCAATTGTGATTCAGGTTTCCAGACTCAGTCCTCTTGTTGCTTCCCACTCAGAAAACATTAAAGGAGTTTGTCATCCTTGCTGTAGAAAACCATCTGGTGTTTCAAACCAAGACTGTATAAACAACTGTACTTTTAAGAACCTAGCAACATGAATATGCACTCTATTTCATCTGAGTATTTTTTAACAGAGAGATATCAATGTTTATAATCACTTCTTACAGTACTCATTGATTCCATCCACAGTAGCTGCTTAGAATTTTGTGGGCTTTTGCCTTTAAATTGAAAAAGTGTCCACTTGCTTCTTTTGGACTGAGGTCACAAATGTGAGAAACACAGAGAAAAAAGAGTGAGGAGAAGAGATCCCCTCCATCAGTGGCAGCTGCTGGCTCCCATGGCAGTGGGAGGGTGAATCTCATCTGGGTTCTAGTCCAAACTTTGAAGCAGCTGTCCAAGGTACTGGACCCTAAAATTGGTATGATATGATGGTATGACATAAAATTGGTATGACGTGATGTGAAAACTTTGACCTGTGCCTGCTGTGTGACATTATAAAACTTGCCAATTTGCCATTTGCTCCTGATATTCCAGTGGAACATATTTACTTGGTATTTTTTGACTACTCTTTTGGATTTTTTCAGCTTTCATCTGCTCAATGGACTTCATTTTGTGTTCTACATGCTGCGTTTATACTGTTCTGTATTATATTGAGTATATTGTAATTAATGTAATACCTTATCACACATACTGGTATTTATAGTTTGTTAGGAACACTTTGTTCTTCTTATTTGGCTACTTGTATTTGGAGTGTACACTGGTGAGTTTGTTGTATCTGTTAATGACCTGGATTCACCATCTCATTGACATTGGCCCTGATCTGTATATTTATATTTATATGTATGTATTTAGAGATCAGGGCCCTTTTCATATGTCGGGGGGGAAACGGGTGAAAACACGCTAAAACGGAGCTTACTTCCAGCCAGGTAAGTCCGTCGCCGCGTGGAGCAGCGCGAGCTCGCTGCTCCACACTCCTCCAGCATCGCAGATGGCAGCTTCCGGTTGGTGGAGGCTCTCCACCAACCGGAGAAGCTCGCCAGCCGGAAGCCCGCCCCCGGCAGATCTGCAGGCGCGCACTTGCGCGCGCCTGCAGATTCACTTTGGAGCCGGGCGACGGAGCGGCACGGGGCTGCGCACTCCGTGCTTTTTAAAAACTTCTAAAAAGAGGTTTTTAAAAAACACGGAGCCCGGCTAGTTCCGGCCGCTCCTGAGTGGATTCTGGTGTGAAGCTACTAAAAGTAGTCCACGCCAGTCCACTCTACGGTGTAGACGACCTCCGTGAGAGGTCGCTCTACACCATTCCCCCCCCACATGTGAAAAGGGCCCAGGATTTGATTCCCTGCTCAGCCATGGAAACCCACTGAGTGACCTTGAATGTATCACACACTCTCAGCCCCAGAAAACCTCAGAATAGGTTTTCCTTAGGATCTCCATAAGTCAGAAATGACTTGAAGTCACACAACAACTACAACAACATAGTGAGCATGCTAAATGCATATTTGGTTTTCCTTTTTAAAAATAAAATGTGCCATTAAAGAGAAGCAGTCAGGTTTTAGACTACAACACATAGAAGTTTCTTTTTTTAAATGCTTTTACCTGACTTTACACTCTTCCACTGAAAGTCACCCATCTCTGAAACTGCTAGTCATTTGTGGACACAAGCTATCACTTGCTCCAGTACCGATAAAGAAATGCAAGTTTGTGTTTTAACATATAGTCTAACTCATGTTGCTGTAATGAGACCAGTTATCTGCCCTGATTGTGGTTTGGGTATGATGTTACACTGAATGTGTCAGGCATGAGTGGATGCTTACCCACTCCTGTGCCATCTAATAGTGCACTTCCACTGGGGGAAGCAGGCTGTTCTCCCTGTTTTTTGCAGCCCTTGCAGCCCTTTGGTAGGACTTTGTCGTTCTGCTGTTACTCCACTGGAAAAACCCTATCCTAGGGTCTACAATTTTGATGTTAAAATATGATTCAGTGTGCCTGAGAGGTCACCCGGATGGGCCCGTAGGCAGCAATGGCCAAACAATCGAAAACCAGGTCAGGCCAGTAAAATCCCCAGTCACGTAGCCCCAGGAGACCTCAAGATGTGTAAACCCACAATAAACAAAGGGTCCTCAGCCCCAAGACACCGACTTGAGGGGATTAGAGTGTCTGCCCCAAGTTGAGCAACTATTCCATCAGGCGAGGACTATTTCATGAAGTCACACCACAAACTAACACAGTCAAAGATCCTGAGACTTTGTCAACACCTTGCAATCCCATCACACAAAGGAAATTACTATGGTGGAGCTTCGTTATTGCTCCAACACCCATTGTTCTCCCCGGGAAAGGATTAGTCCTCCAGGTACTTTTTCCCCTACAAATAGTCCCAGTTTTTGAGTGGTTCTTTGGATCACTCCCAGTCACCCCAGCAGACCATTGCTCTGCCTGTTGAGTGATCCCCTCAGCCCTCTCTGTGCTGAGCCCCACTTCTCTGCTGCCTTCCTGGAGCCAGGACTTCAGGAAAAGGTGCAGTATTACCCCAACTGTACCCCTCCAATAATCCCCTATCCAATTTCCTCTCTTTTGTTTCTTAATAGCTCTTGGGTGTGTGTGTGCATGATTGCATTGGTGCGTGAGAGTTGCATTCAATAAAATCATTTATTGGACATTTTTGTTTGGTTTTTGGCTTGGCCTGACCCCGTAAAAACTGGGTAAAAAGTCCCCGCTAGGTTACCCTGCCTCTTGCATAGCTATTGCTTGTGCTCTGGCTGGTTTCCATTTCCCATCACGTGGAGCACATTGAGGTGTTCCCCAAGGGACCCCAGAAATCAGGGTAACACTGCCCTTCCCTCCCATCTCTCCACAATACCATTAAATCTACTCTGGATGACCTCTCAGCCTTCCACATTAGATCTTAAGGCCACACAGGGACTGTGGTAAGGAGAGGCAAGAGCTCCTTCCAAGTTCAGTTTATAAAACTGCTTTTGCCTATGGAAGTACACCACTGGAACTTGACCATGGCTTCCCTGGCCTCTCAAGGGCTTTTCCATACTGCTAATGTCATTGTTAATTCACATAGAATACATTACACTACCAGGTTTTCAGAAAAATCTGCTTTGCCAAGTGTATGTGTGTGTATGTGTATGTATGTGTGTGTAATCTAGCAAGGCCTGTAGAGTCTTGTAAATAGAAAGATCCTCTTGTTACCACTACAAGAGTTCAGCTTACTTTGTCTAATTGCAATGGATTGTTTTGACCAGAAAGCAGAAGAATTTCTTCAGCTGGAGAAATGTATGGGATATCCTTCGAAAGGATATTGGGAAAAGGCGAAAGATTTATAGGATCTGAAGAGAAACCAGAAACAATTATTATACCCCAAACCTTGGTTGGCGTATAATAATTGTTAGGGTAAAATAACAATTGTTCTTCTAGGTTATATTAGTTATAGACAAACTCAAAATTGTCTAATTATTGATCTATTTCATTTATATCTTTTTGGGGGCTTTAATTGAGTATTGAATAATACTGTAATGCTGGATTCATACTGTTGGCTGATATTTCTTATGGAATGTACGGCAACATATACATATGGATCTATTGTATACTGATTTAAAAAAAAAGGATATTGGGAAAAGTATATGTGGGAACTGTAATGAAATGTTTATATTTTTTCCCTCCTGTCTTCTATCTTGCCTCTAGCTGCACCAGCAGTAACAGTCTATGCACCTATCCCAACATGTTCAAGCTTCATTGGGCTGTTTTGGGGTCTCACCTTCCAAACATTTTCTAAGGTTTTTTTTTTTTAAATTTCTGCAAACCTCAGGGTTCTCTAAGTTCTACTGACGTTTCATTCTTTATATGCCGTTTAATATATTTTAGGATCCATGCTTGGAAAATCCATTTTGCTACTGTTGTATATGGCAATCCTTCCCTGGGTTATTGTTAAAGCAGAAATTGTAGCCATGACAGTCTGGAAAATGGAAGTTAAAACTCTTTTCATAGATTGCACGATAGCCCATTTTTCTGCACAACCTGTGCTGTATAATATAAATGGGTAGCTTACACTGAAGCTAGGCTATCCATTCAGAATAGAAAATTTCCCTTTCGATTCCTGTTGTGCCTTCGTATTGTCAGAAAATGCAAGGCAGCAGTAGATGGCAGTGGCTCAGAGGTGCTTATTGTGTGAAAATACTGTAAGAATGGAGATGCAAGAAAATCTCTTCCCTCATTCTTGCATGGTAGCAATATTGTTATTATTGTTTGTGGGAGTCATGGTAACTGCAAAGCTATGAGGCCTATAGTGGAAAATAAAGGCAGGCAAGCGGGTTTTCTTTTCTGCAGCTGTCTCTCCCCAAGCTGCCATAAATTGGTCTTGGGTACAAGTTGCAACTTGTGATATTGCTGCAGAAATGGGAGAGTGGTTTGATGACATAAGAACATGTACTATATAAGCGATATCACAGAATTTATTGGTTGAAATGATTAAGAAAAAGGAGAAAGGGGGGAAAAACAGCATCTTATGTAGAAACCTATACTGGAGCTTCTAGAGTTCAGAGTGGCTGACGGCTTCATTCCTCCATATTTAAGCAATGGTTATCTTTCAACCCTGTTCTGTTCCTCTTCCTCTTGCCCCCTACACCCCCTCCTCCAGTTGGATGTCAATTCACTGGATATTATGTCCTCAAGCCATAAGTCATCTAGAGGAGGTAGTGACCCACAATGTGGAATATTTTATCAGAAGTTCACATGCTGAAAGATCTAAGAGCTGAGTTACTGTTGTGAACCCATCATATATTGTGCTTTAGCCATCCTTTCCTTTTTGTCTGGAACTACTGCAGGGGCGCCATGCTTTGCTGGTGTAAATTAATACACTGCTCTTTCATTTACAGGTGTTGACAGATCTTTGTGATTTTTACAGCTTCCTTTGACTATTCAAGACTTAAGGAAATGGGAGTTCTGAATTTGATCTCCTTAGCATTAATGGGGGAATGTCTTTGTACACATGGAATATTTGCATGCTGGAAGAAGGTAATTAGTTTTAAGAGGATCTGTCCAGCATTACGGGAAGGCAGGGAGGAGGGGAATAAAAATGTGCTATTATATATCACTGTCTTGAAAAGACTGATATGAACAGCTGAGACCACATGGTGTGTACCAGTACTGATAAGTAATGTGCTTGTCTGATATGAGGAGTGAGCTGAGCTGAGAGATAGCCAATGGTTGGGTGGAAAAGTAATATCTAGCTTTTCAGATTGCTTAAAAATGGGATATATTCCCCCACCTGTGCATTGTTTATTTTTCAGAGTGGAATAGGCTTGGAGTGCAAAGATAATTGGGCATCAAGGCTGACTGAGGGAAATCCCTGTCAGTAAATACTGATAGTTTGAATGAAAGAAAATATGATGTGAATCCTGCTTGACACAGAAAAGTGGGAATGTTTGCCTTGCTTGTCTAAAGTATTCCTTCTCATGTAAGGCATCCGTGTATATTGTAAGCCAGCACCCCACAGTTAGCTATTGCCCCCTAGTCTCCACTGTGAGGAGTGTTAAATAAATGGATGCGATAACTTCTCAGGAGAGCTATCAGCAAGTGAGGAATTTCATCCCCTTATAGGATATGGAATTCTATCTCTGGAACCAGACCACCCTTGGGTAGGCAAGATTGTATTCAGCTGAAGCGATGTCGGTGGCTTCACTGAATCTCTGCTCTGTTTCTGGGTTCAGACAGGCATGAGATTAGGCCTATTTCAAGCTGTCTCATTTTCACAGACGTACTCCTTTTTCTGATCCTAGTCATTAAGAGCTCAGGTTTCTTGAAATATTGGTATTTACTGGCCCTGATTTTTTCCTTCTGTCTGTCTCTCCCTTATTCCTCACTACAGATCAAGCAGCCACCTTAAACGTTAGGGCCAGGAATGCTTGAACAGCATTACCATTACGAATAAATACTGATTTTCAAAAATATAAATCTCTTATTCAGTTGGTGCTTAATTGTAATACTTATTGTTTATTGATAAATGTGCTTGTTTTGTGCTTGGGAAAAATGCATTGGTAAATTTGTTAAAGGAAAGAGTAATGATACATTCCAGAACACTAGTCATGTTAACCCTTTTTAGTTCTCCTCTAACAAGTCAAAGCATTTTGTTGGTTTTCCAGACCCTGATTTGTTAGAGAATAAACAAGCCAAGTTTGTATATGATCCTGAGTTTTCTGTTGCTTGTATGTTTCCTGGTTATACAAGCTATTCCCACATGCATGTTGTAGGGAGGAGACATGTGGAAGTGATCAGATGGCATGTGTGAGCTTACTAGCTTGTTATTGTCAAGCTAATGAGAATTCTGAGCAAATGGCTGACTGGCTTGTGCCAATATGTCCATTCTGCATACTTGTAAAAGAGAAGCATTTTGAGATTTCATAACAGATTGAAGGGCCCAGGAGATCAGTGATGACAGCTAGATGCCTGACCTGGGAGACAGATATTGGAGAAACTTGATGACGACACTGTTTAGAGAAAAATAATAATAGACTGTTTCCACTGCTTAATTCCAAAGGTGCAATAGTCAAATATGATATAAACGCAACTGGGGAGAATCTCCTCTTACTTTGGTACTTCCTAGCCTCTTGCCCAATAGCTCTAGCTCTGCAGAGGAGAGCGAAAAAGAAGGGTGTTTCACAGTGTAAACCTGAATCCTTAAAATGGATGATCTGGTGACAGTAATGCAAGGGTAAGGAACTGTGGAGGAGATGGGGTCAGTTTTCACAAACACACACCCATAGACCACACCATTGCATTTCAGGTACACTGGAATTGGAATTGTCTCACTTTTAGCTGCCATTGTGATCAGATTGGGGCCAATTTTAAACTTTTAAAATCACTTCAGGGATTTGCGGGGGGGGGGTCCTGGGGAGTGAGTGAAGTGAACTGCTGTTTCAGCAGGTGGTTCTGGGTTGTTTTGGCTGGTTTGGGGGCAATTGGTGGGATTTTTTTTTTAAATTAAGGGACGGAGACTTTAGGGGGTTATTAGTGGGACTCCATGGGCTGTAAAAATGGGGCTCAGGGCCCACATGTGATCTATAGGCGGGACTTTTCCCACCGCAGCAGTAATGATTGGTAGAGTGTTGTCTTTCTAGAGGTTGAGGATTCTATATAAAATTTTCCACACTCCTGGTATCTGGGAGCACACAACATAAGGGAGATTACATTAACGTATTACTAAGTGTAAGCAAACTCAGGATATTCTGATTAATTAGGCACTGATTTAGTGTCAATATTGATGCTTCCCACCTAGTTAGTGCTACACTTTTCTCCAGATTAGTCATTCTGCAGCTAAACTGTTGAGTATAGTTATGATAGTAATTAGGCATGCATACAATAGCTTAAATTGAGCAAGCTTTGAGACATCTATTTGAGGAGGATGCTGGAAATAAATCCAGTCTCTCCATCCTTGGAGATAGATGTGTTACCCTGCCATAACCAATTGTGCAGGATAAAGATACAGGACCAGAAGAATGAGCAGAAAATTGAGGACAGGTATGCTATGGCAGTTAGCTAGAGCGAAATGTAGCACAAATATTATGAGAGCGAAACTGATTTTAATTTGAAGACACTATGTTACGGAACAATACAGGTTTATGCATTTCTAAGCATCATAATGTGGACAAAATGCATTGCATCAGGTCAAATAAGAAAGAAGCACAGAACTTTTACAAGGTTTAAATAGATTTGGTATTACTGACTTGCCTGTGACTACAGGTTAAGAACTCTAGCTTAACTAAGAAAAATGGATCAGACAGCAAACTGATATTTTGCATTCTCACATGACTCTCAAAGGAGATGTCTGATTATCTGAAACCTTGCTCTGCAAATAACTTGCTCCTTGCTGGCTCTGAGTACCACTTGGGAGCTCAATAGAGTAAAGTACAAGCCACATCAAAGCCTATTACACTCTTGCCCTGAAATATATGTATTTAAATTTACAAGAGGTCTGTCCATTAAGCAGTCTCTTGGAAGAATTATCTTCATACTTGATTGATACTTTTATTAAAAAGAATGATCAACCTTTTTTTTTTTTCATCCAGAGCCTTAAGGAACAGAGCTATGTTCTCCTACAGTTTTGAAGCAATTCATAGTATTAAGGGCCACTGATTGGCTGTGCCTGTGGGCTTGATTATAATAACATGTAATCTTTATTAGAATGCATATTTTGAAGGAAGAAGAACCTAATCAAAGCCTTTTAACCTAAGGAAAACTACTGTTAGAGGACAGAATGCCCTATGCAGCTTGTCAAGTGAATGTTAATAAAGGCCCCAGCATGTTTACTGTAAATGAAAGTTCGGAATTCAACCTTGGACATAAAATGTTTTTTTTTTTTTTTTTTTTTGCAAATGTGTTTGAAATCACTGATCTATAGCAAGGGGTCCCCAGGAACTTCACTGTTTGGCATTTCTGGCATTGCAGTGCCTCTTGGTACCACGGTGCCCTTGCCACCCACAGAGGTACCCTATTCCCTCAGTTTTAAGGAAAACAAATACTCATATTTGTTAACTAAATTTTAATTAAATGATTATTTTCTTGGTTCAATACAAATATTAAATAAAAATAGTATTTATTTTTACTTTAGGCAGCTGGAACACAGTGAATTGCAAGCTTTTACTTGCCCAGAGTACCTCTAGGGCCAGAGCTTTCTGCAAAGGGAAACTGTGGCCCTTCTGGTGATTTTGGCCTAAGGCTGTCATCAGCTCGAGCTCACACAGCTAATGATGAGGGACTGTAGGAGTTGCAGCCCAAAAGAGTCCACTTTTGGTGTCTTCTTGGACTCTGGAAATTTCAAATAGTTGCACTGCATGCTGGTATAGGATGCTGTGGCTTTTGCAAGGAAGGAAAAGCTGGCAATCCCTGGACTGGAATGAAAAAATATGAAAGAACTTATTGTCTGAATCAGAAGGACATGACCAGATTCTCTCTCCAGAGCCCAGTCAGTGAGATATGATTATACATAAGCTTCTTGGCATGGACGCAATGTCAATATTCATTCTGTTGCATTTGTATTGCTAATCAGAAAGCATGAAGCTGCCCTGTACTTCAGTGTGCTGTTTCTTGTTTATTAGAAGTGATTTAAAAACCGTTCTTTTACCCATTGGTCGCTCATTATGATGCATAATGAAACCATAATGTAAAAAGAAAACTATCCAAATCAAAGAGGTGAAGAAAAGTTTAAGATGAAGGTTAGCTTAGTGCTCAGGGGCAAGCAGTACAAATGACTGCCACCACCACCTTTTCTATCTGAGCAGGAAATGAAGGCTGCCACAGGTAACCTCCATGGGCTGGAGGCCTAGGGGTAATGACCTTTCCAGTCGTGATATCACAGACTATTGTTTTGTGTATTAGATATTATAGTAATAAGCTAAGGAGTTGATGGGATGTGGTGAGGCAATGCAGTGTTGAAAATGAGGGGATTTGAATACGGCTGGGAAATGATAATTTGAATAACTGGTTGGTTGGTTAGAGAGTTGTGGTGTGATAAAGTGAGTGAATGTGTAAGGATTGGGATTGAGTCAGTCAGGTTTAGGAATTAATGAATGGGATTTAAGAGCCTGAAGGCCTTTCTGCACTACACTGTTATAGTGCTGTTATTCCACTTTCAACATCCTGGTGAAATTCCGGGGTTTGTAGTTTGCTGAGTCCCAAGAGCTCTCTGGCTGAGAATTCTAAAGACCCCACCCTAAATTCCAAACCCCCAGGATTCCATAGGTTGTTGAAAGTGGAATAATAGCACTATAACAGTGTAGGGCAGAAATGGCCTGAGTTAACTAGGATAAGAATGTAAGTGAGAGTGAAATAATTGCCTTAAGTGTATGAAGTTATTAATCTATTATGCTATGTTCAACTTACATTTACAAAGTATTGTTTTTGTATCATATGTTTTTGACCTCTGGGAACACTAGATATAGAAGGATTGGGTTCAGACCCAATGCCTGTAGTGGCAGCAGAGGAGATAGAGAGAGAGAGAGAGTTGCTATCCAGTGGAGAAAGAAGTTGCACAATATCCTGCACAGGAACCTTGAGGGCATCTATTAGGTTCCCCACAGTTGGTGGCCACAGCAGTGGAACAGGAGGAGATCTTTGGTGGCAGAGGTGGGGCTAACTCCTCACTCTTGGTGGTGAGATGTGTGGGTGTCTTTACATATGGTGGCAGTGGAGGTTTAGGCAGAACCTTTCATCTGGTGGGGAAAGGAGTGGAATAAGGGGAAGAAGCCTCACACCAGTCCAGTGGTATCAGTGCTCTAGATAGGAATCAAATGAAGCTGAAATCTGAGGCAGCATATATTATCCTGATATTCTGAAGCTCTTATTACGTGTCGTTCATGTGAAGGGCAAAGCATATTAGAAAGGGCTAGAGGATTGTAACTGAGTGTCCCTTAACATTGTACCATTCCTCTTGATCCCAAACCACACTATCAGCATATTAGTGTGTCTCTTTGAGGTAAAAAAAAAAAAAAATCAAATCTGTGTGTGTAGTATTGGTCTCAGGTGGTTCTCTAAATAGGAAAAGACAAAAGCTTTCTAACCTTGAAATTGGTATAAAGGTGATGTCCCTCCAGCCAATGGAGGCTACCAGCCTGGACTTTGAGTAAATGGGCACTACCTGCTGTCTCCCTCAGTTTCTGCTCTGATAGAAAAGATGGTGGTGGCAGTCATTTGTATTTCCTGCCCCTGAACATTCAGAATAGGTACTGCAGTCAAAAAACCAGAATCATAGAATCATAGAAATGTAGAGTTGGAAGAGGCCACACGGGCCATCCAGTCCAACCCCCTGCCATGCAGGAACACCCTCAAAGCACTCCCGACAGATGGCCATCCAGCCTCTGCTTAAAAACCTCCAAAGAAGGAGACTCCACCACACTCCAAGGCAGCATATTCCACTGCCGGACAGCCCTCACTGTCAGGAAGTTCTTCCTGAGGTTCAGGTGGAATCTCCTTTCCTGCAGCTTGAATCCATTGCTCCTTGTCCTGGTCTCTGGAGCAGCAGAAAACAAGCCCTCTCCTTCCTCTACATGGCATCCCTTCAAATATTTAAACATGGCTATCATGTCCCCTCTTAATCTTCTCTTCTGTAGACTAAACATACCCAGCTCTCTAAGTCTATCCTTATAGGGCATGTCTTCCAGGCCTCTCACCATTTTGGTCACCCTCCTCTGGACCTGCTCCAGCCTGACCATGTCCTTCTTGAATTGGGGTGCCCAGAACTGGACACAGGATTCAAGATGAGGTCTAACCAAAGCAGAGTAGAGTGGTACCACTACCTCCCTCGATCTAGACACCATACTCCTATTGATGCAGCCGAGAATTGCACTGGCTTTCTTGGCTGCCGCATCACACTGCTGACTCATGTTCAGCTTGTGGTCTATTAAGACTCCTAGATCCCTTTCACACGTACTGCTATCCAGCCACGTGTCCCCCATCCTATATTTCTGTGTTCCATTTTTTCTACCTAAGTGTAGGACCTTACACTTCTCTCTGTTGAATTTCATTTTGTTAGCTTTGGCCCAGCTCTCCAATCTATCCAGATCATTTTGAATTTTGATTCTGTCCTCTGGCGTATTAGCAACCGCTCCCAATTTGGTGTCATCTGCAAATTTGATGACCATGCCCTCTATTCCTTCATCCAAGTTGTTGATGAAGATATTGAACAGCACTGGGCCCAGGACAGAACCCTGTGGCACCCCACTAGTCACTTCTCTCCAGGATGAAAAGCAGCCATTCGTGATCACCCTTTGGGTTCGGTCAGTCAACCAATTACAAATCCAAGAAGAAAGGTGGGAGTTGGAAGGGCAGCTATGAAGCAACTAGACAGCATCCTGAAGTGTAAAGATCTATCATTGAATACCAAAGTCAGGATTGTCCATGCCATTGTACTTCCAATTTCTATGTGTGGTTCTGAAAACACACACTGAAAAAAGCTGATAGGGAGAGGATCAACTCATTTGAAATGTAGTGTTGGAGGAGGATTCTGTGGATACCATGGACTGCTAAAAAGACAATCAATGGGTCCTAGAGGAAATCACGCCTGAACTCTCCCTAGAAGCCAAGATGACTAAATTTGGACATATCATGAGAAGACATGACTCACTAGAAAAGATGATACTTGATAAGGTAAAAAGCAGTATGAAAACAAAAAGACTACACTGCAAATGGATAGAGTCAATCAAGGAAGTCACAGCCTTGTAAGACCTGACCAAAGCTGTTCATGATAGGGTGACTCAGAGGTCTCTTATTTGTAAGGTCACTATAAATGGAAGTCTACTTGACAGCAGTTAATAACAACATATAGGAAGGCATTCTGGCCTCAGACAACCCTACTAATTGCAGACGTGAAGGCCAAGGGGGGGAGGGAGACCACGATTCCACCTCTCATTTTTTCCCAAAGACTTTTTCCCACCAGAAAATTGATTTTTTTTTTTGCCTGCTCCACACACTGTCAAAACAGAAGAGGGTCATTGTAGTTTGTGTGTTCCTTATAGTTCAGGGCCTTGTAGCTCTATTTGAAGCAAAATAAAATAAAATAAATATTTTAGAAAGTAAGTTAAATTTATAATTGTACTCTGAATAAATCATACTTTAATATGTCAAACATGATAATGTTATGGCAAATATATTCATTATATATAATGAATTTTATAATGGCCCACCTCCAAAAATAGAAAAATTCAATATTTCTGGGAATCTTACTCTCTGCTGTGTTACCCTGTTTACTGGGGGTCCCGTGAGGGACACCAAAATGTGCTCAACAATAGGTGAGGAAGATTAGCTCTGAGCACTGCTTTAGCGTTACGAGAGGCAGGGTAACCTAGCAGGGTCTTGTAACCCAGTGTTTACGGGATCAGGCCAAGCCAAGAAGCAGACTGGTTGGAAAATAATGAATGATCTTTATTAAATACAGGCACACAATGTAAGCAACACAAGCACACAGATAACTAAGGAAAATAAAGGTGTGAGTAAGATAGCGGGATTTTCAGAGGGATAGTTGGTTCGGGTGGTACGAAACCTGTCCTGAAGTCCGGAAGAAAATGGAGAGCGAAGCTGGGGTTCGATGTATCTCAGCACGTGGAGCTGAGGGGAAGCTCGCCAAGCGAAGCGGCAGCAAGGCGGTCTGGAACTTGGGAGCGATCCAAGGAAGCGCTCAAAGTCAGGGGTTTTTATAAGGAGAATTGTGACTGCAGGCTAGGTCGGACTTTGGGAGAACAATAGATTTGGAGCTGGAGACAAAGTCTCCGAAAGGTCAGAATTTGAATGATTGAGTTAGAGCCAAATTGTCAATAGTATAGCCGGTATGCAAACGCGGAGTACTTAGTTCGATCATCAAGCTGCCAGCGCTAGGCAGAGGATCTTTTGAAAGTTGCTTGCATACCTAATGGAGGTACTTGCCTTGAGGTCTCCTAAAGCTGCGAGTCGGCTGTTTCTGGCCTGCCTGTATTGTTTCGGAATATTACGGCGATTATCGGCCAAGCCTGTATGCGTGCTAGTCCGGGGGCCTCGCAAGCACGTGGAAGGGATATGTGAAGCCGAATTATTGATATCAAAGATATCTTTTATATCCCCAAAGCTCGGGCTAGCCAGGGCAGTAACAGCTGCTAGTATATAGAGGGTATGGTAGGACCCAGAAGAGCCAAAGAGGTGATCCTTTAGCTCTTCCCAGTACCTCTGCCCCTTTGTGCAAGTAAAGCATGAAAGAGGCCATACACTGTATGTATTTTAGCCTCCCTTTGTTACTGTTTCACTAAAAGCTTTTATTAATCATTGAGATTTTTAACTTAACCATGTTTCAACTCAGCTTTGGGGCTTGGAGCAAAATATTGTACATCTTCAGATCATCCAATCTGTTGGCTGCATTTAATGTCATAAAATCACGTCTCCCTCCTTATTGTATGAAGTCCCCTAGTAAATGCTTAGAAATCCAATTGACTGTCCCTTTCTCATATAAACTTATCAACTCATTACATAAAGTGCTTGGAGTTATCATATCCCAACATCCATTTTTTCCCCTCCAGGGATGTGGTATAGTTAGTGAGTTTTACCTATGGTTTTAACTTTATCTTGACTTTCTTTTTGCAAATTTTGAAAGGGTGAGCCATAGTGACTGTCATGAACATCTTCTCCTTGTTCCCAAGTATAATACAGTCATTGTGTGTAGGCATATTAATACTTTAGGTGCCACATGATAGAATACAGTACAGGTTATACAGTTTTTGCTTTGTGAACACATAGATGTTCTGAGTACCTGACTTATCTTTCAATGTGATAAGATTAGCTGCACTTACATACTTCTTCTAGGGCCAAGGAAGCATGTGGAAGTGAAATCAGAGAAGTGGAGTAGAAGGGGGAAAAGAGACTTCATGAAATAACCACAGTTAAGTTTTGTCAGAATTTTTCTCACCTCTCTTTATTGCCTTGGGATAGAGAATGGCCCTTAAGATATTTTGGGACTGCAGCTCCTATTAACATAGCCAATGGATGTGTGAATGGATGCCCATCCCTCCCCCAGAGCAGTATCTAGTACTGTATGACTGCTTGTGAAAATGCAGAACCCAGCAGAAACAGAAGGAGACTGTCCTTTCCCTCCCACAGCCTTGCGTGCACCTCCAAAAGCAGCTCTGGTGGGCTGAGAATCCTTCTGGCGCTGATTTTTGTGTAGTGCAGAGAGCTACCAGGGTAATGTAGATGGGAAAGGAGGAGGACGATCTTGGATTTAGGACCTAGGAGCGATAACTTTGAACTGAAGAAATCTCTGACACTGTAGTGATATCAAATATGGAGCATGTATTAATCGTGGACGTGACCTCTGAACTTTCTTGTTGGTGTTAACGATCAAAACCTGTTTCCTTCCTGGGTTTTGTTAGCTAAGGTCACTAGGTCCCACTGGTAACTGGTTGGCATATATTTAGCATCCATTTAGAATATTGCTGCAATGCTGTACTGATTTGAATATTTGGAAGAGGGTTCAAAATGACAGCTCAAAGTTAGTGAGCAATCCTTTAACCATGTGGAGACATAGAGAAAATATGCAGACTCCATTTCTCTGCAGCTTCATACCAGTGTATCCCTTGCATACATTGATCAACAGTTCACACCAGGTTTTCAGTGCTCTGAAACCACAAGGTTGGAATGGAAACTTGACCTTTTTGAACTCTTTCTGCACATCTAATTTATTATTCTTTGTAAGACATAATTAGATAGGTTTTATCTTGCTGCTTCACTTTTGTGTGTGCCTTGGCTTTTCCTAAGTCTAACTTTCCATAGCACAGGCTTGAACTTGGAAAACATGTTTGCTTTTATGACTGCTTCCTCTCCACCTCATAATTATATTTGCCTTTCATCCCATTTGGAATTTCTCATCTGTTTGATTCCTCCAGCAATGAATACTGTTCGGTGAAGGTATGCAACACTTGCTTGCAGCAGCTCCTTCAACTTGCTTGCTTTATTACACAGTCATCTGCTTATTCCTTTTTTTTTTTTAAAGCTCATTAATCCACTCATGACACAGTCCTTCCAGTGAGGGAGTGCCAAGTGGTATAGTAGGATGCCAGTACAGTTTAGAAATGCACATGCCATTTATTTTTCCAGGGAGCAGATAGGATCACTTCCTTGTCATCTAATATTTATGCCTCAGTAATTTCCAAGTTGCCATTTCCATGTGTTAAAAAAAAGGAAAAAAAGAAGAAAAGAAACTCATTTTAAAAGTATTTGAACAATATTACTTGTAAAGGATTTCAAAGGATTGCTTTCCAAATTACATATTTTTTAATAGCTAAAACCTCAAATCACATGAAGGAATGAATTGCTTTTTTGAAAGATGTGTACATTGCCCTCTCAGGAAAGCTGTAATTGGCCTAGGCCCACCTTATGTACACTTTTTTTTAAAAGATGTCCTCAAAAAGGTGTAAAGCAGACTTAAGAGACAGAAAAAAAATTGGAGCATTATGATGTTTTAAGGGTGAGCATTCCAGCTACTGGAATAGCTGTTTGTGATTGTTTGACCTGGCTTCATGTCAGAGCTGTTAACCTCTGCATAGCACAATTTTTAAAAAGAAAGTACTCTCCCTTCAGAAAACTCCTCATTAATCTAATTTATTGAAACCTTAGTCCTTGAACCAGAAGGGCTCTTTCAGTTCTAGGAACTGCATCAAAAATGGCAGAAGAAGTGCTGCGATTTTAGGGTGGGTATAAATATCAGCTATCTTGATTTGTCTTTTTTTTTTTTTTTGAAAAAAGTATTATTATTTAGATTTATATCCTACCTTCCATATGTGTTAACAGAATGGCTTATAATGAAAGATTTAAAATCTCTTAAAATTCCGAGGAATAAGAATGAAAACTTGCATGAAAACAAGTTAAAAATAGAAACTCTGTAACAGTATCACCCAAATAATATGGATTAACAACAGCAGCAACAAAAATCCAGAAAAACAGAAAAGCTGACAACTGGCACTAGAGACACAAGAATAGTTTTATGTGAACATCTTTGGGGATAGCTTTTGAAAGCAAGGATGCCACACTGAAAAATCTCTTTCCTTCATAGAGCCATGTCATAGCTCTGATGGTAGGAAAACCTGCCATTTGATGAAGACATTAAAATATGGGCGGACACATGGGCAAAGGCAATCCTTCAGTGCTATCTTGAACAAGACCTGGATGAGTTATTATATAATAATCTCATCAGATGCATCTCAGCCTTATGGAATGAGAATTCCACAGCGCGATGTGCCACTTCCATGGAAAACTCATATGATGGGAAGTGGGGGAGATAGTTTCAAATTGGTAGGTGGCTTCATATGCATACCACAGTGGAAGATTTCAGATACAGGAGTAGTGGTACAGGGTATTTGCGGCCATTTCAGTGTACCTGGTGACAATGTGTCATATAGTTTCATTGGCTTCAGTACATCCAGGTCAAATGGACCAACAGCATGTAGTTCACCTTAGTAGCCTGTGCTCCTCTTTGCACGTCCTTTTGATTTTATTCTCATTCTGAAATCAGTTGGTTTAGTGTTGTCTTTGACTCCAGAAGAACTTTGGTTTGTTTTGACTCTATTTTAGCTCAGCGGGGGACTGTCTCCATATACATATGCAATCTGTTTGCAAGAGAGATTTTTCCTGCTATAAAAGCGAGTGTTTCAAAATGTGTATGTTTTTACTGGTTGATGCCTGCAGTTTCAGCTTGATACATGATGTGATTTTGTCAGAGTGCAGTTGAGGAAGTGAGGCACACAGGATATTTTGATTACTGTTTTTTATTTACAGCAGAGTCTTGCATTGAAAATACATGGTGTTTTTTAAATGGTCACACTTGGTGGTCCTGTTGAAAACTGCAGGGGCTAAAATGCAGGGAAAATACTACCTGCCACTGTAAAATGCCATCTTTCAAGTTACCTGCCCCATTAACCTGTACACTTGTCCAACAGAGAGCTGCAATTTGACCCTAATTCTTTCAGAGGCAGCATGCTACTTATTGCCTTTTCATGGCCTCCCTGGAATTATCGGACAACTTCCAAATAAGTCGTTCTGGGTTTTCACATAATCAAAGTGGTGTAGGAAAGAAAAAAAACAATAACAATGCAATGGCTCCCACACTGGGAAATATAAGATGAGAAGAGGGCTTTTCCCCATTATTACAGTTCACTAAAATAGGCTTTTGGATTCCTGCTTGTCTTTCAGTCTCTGATCCTCCTCTGCTTTTGTCGTTTCATCTGCCCCACCATATTTTTTTCATCTTTATGTTGTTTTCCAAGATCAGAGTTGGTACTAAATATTAAAGGACTTCAAGTATTAAAGAACTACAAGTGCATCCTCAGGGAAACGAAACTTTTCAGCTTTGATTTTTCAGCTGCAGTTTCTGCAACCTTTTTGGATGCAGCATATGCTCCTTTATAGGGGAGGGTAAATATGAGCCAGTGTGGTGTAGTGGTTTGAGTGTTGGAATACAACTCTGGAGACCCGAGTTTGATTCCCCACTCAGCCATGGAAACCCACTGGGTGACCTTGGGTGCATCACACACTTTCAGCCCAGAAAACCCCATGATAGGTTTGCCTTAGGGTCACCATAAAGGTTGTGATAAGGCAGAAATGACTTGAAGTCACACAACAACAACAACAACGCTTGTACTTCTTGATGCAGCTGACTACTGTGTCAGCATTTTCTTTTTCTGATTCTGCTGTTAGAATTTTGTTGCGAAAGACTGCAACTGGCATTTAGGGTTGAAAAACCAGGGTCACTGTTTCTGGTATAATATTTCAGCCAAAGTAATGCAATAAACTATTAGGCTGATGCAAATGGTCTTGTATATTAAGAAATACTTCTTTAAATCATGTTTTCATAGAATCATAGAATCATAGAAATGTAGAGTTGGAAGAGACCACACGGGCCATCCAGTCCAACCCCCTGCCATGCGGGAACACCCTCAAAGCACTCCCGACAGATGGCCATCCAGCCTCTGCTTAAAAACCTCCAAAGAAGGAGACTCCACCACACTCCGAGGCAGCACATTCCACTGCCGGACAGCCCTGGCTGTCAGGAAGTTCTTCCTGAGGTTCAGGTGGAATCTCCTTTCCTGCAGCTTGAATCCATTGCTCCTTGTCCTGGTCTCTGGAGCAGCAGAAAACAGGCCCTCTCCTTCCTCTACATGGCATCCCTTCAAATATTTAAACATGGCTATCATGTCCCCTCTTAACCTTCTCTTCTGCAGACTAAACATACCCAGCTCTCTAAGTCTATTCTCATACGGCATGTCTTCCAGGCCTCTCACCATTTTGGTCACCCTCCTCTGGACCTGCTCCACCCTGACCATGTCCTTCTTGAATTGGGGTGCCCAGAACTGGACACATGACGGCTTTTGCATGACGGTTTTCCAGAAACAAGAGTAATAGTTTAAAGGAATCTGAGATTGGTAGGGCATATAGAGCACAATACTTACTGTGCTACAAAATGCCTGCAGGTGAATAGACAGTGTCTCTCTTCCTTTTATGAGCATTTTTGGGATCTAGCTCATATTTGGGAGATCTGATTTACGTGAGGACTTTCTTTCTGATGAGTGACAGGGAATTTAGATCTGCCTTTTATATCAAACGCAGTTCTGCATTTAGTATGTTATGAGACCCATCCAGTATCGGGAAGCAGGAGCTCCCTGTTTGTGAACCCCACTGCTATTCTTGGCAGGAAATTGAATGGATAATGAATCTTACATTTGGGATGAATGGAAGGAAACACTCAAGTGTATTGAATTGGAACAATGTAAGATTCCCCCCACCCCTTTTTGTTCTGGTGTCTCTTTGCTTCTGGAGCTGCCCTGGGAAATGCACTGAGGCTTGTATTTTAAGGGCCCTTCCAGCCTTAATTGTCATAACAATTTCATCCCACTTTAATGCTGTGGGTGCATCCTATGTAGTCTGAAGAGGCACTATTGCTCCCTAGTAGAGAATTCTAAATACTTCATAAAATTACAAATCCCAGGAGTTTTTAGGATGGAAATGTCATGGCAGTTAAAGTGGAATCAAAACGCTATTGTTGTGTAGTATGAAGGGCCCTAAGCGTTGGTATTGCAATCTCCTTTACTTTCGGGTCCTATAGCAGTTCTGTGTTATACATGGAAGCTTTTGCTCAGATTTAATGCCAAATTGTTTGGAACTTGTAGTACTGAACTACGAACCTTGTTCTAACCTGGTTGACAGCTTTTTTGCTGTATTTATGTGGTAGCCTAAGGAAAAGAAGATCTGAACTTCTTCAGCATGAACTCAGAAACCATTGATATTTATGGGTGAGTCATATTACAAAGTCACTATGTTGTGGGCATTTAACCTTTTAGCATAGAAAACTGAGGCTTGCTTTTCTCTGTGCCTCCACATTCCAGAGTTACTGCTGTTGCTCACTATTCATTTATGCAAAAAGAAACTTTGGAAATCAAAGGAAATCAAATACATATTTAAGATTCATGGAAAACTATCTTTATCCCCCCCCCCCTTTTTTTGTTGGTTTTGTTTCCTGACTTTATGCAGTTTTGTGAACTTAAGTTTTCTTAAGTGTATTTCACTGGTGGGGCCAAAGCAGAATGCAACCTTTTGTGCTCCACAGTTTACATTTTGACAGAGGCAGGAGCAAGAAAATAATTGAAGGGTTGTGTTTCCCCACATATAATTGTAGTTCTTTTCAAGGCCAAATTCTCAGCAGTTGGGAATTGCTATATACAGAAGACAAGCTGAGTTGCAAATTGGAAATAAGGTCCATTTGGAGGTGTGTCGAGTTCCATGCTGGTAAGCAAAACTAGCAGCTGCCCAGACATGCCTGCTTCATGGATCTACTAAATACTTCCAACTTTGCTTAATCGTAGGCTTTTAAAATGCATTATACTTATAGTCTGCTTTTCTGCCCAAAGGCCTTCAGAATGCTTTATGTTACAAAACTTACAGAGCCAATTCTTATATAAGGCTGCCTGTGTGTCTGCTTTAATGATAGATGTAGATGTAGATAGAAGTCAGTTGTGCCATTTTCATGTCAAATATGCAAAGTGTGAAGAGACCCAAGAGCAAATTTGTCACTGTTAGCATGAAGCAAGATGTAAAATAGTCCTGTGAGTCATGGAAAAAAGCACAGCACTTATTTTTGAGGCTGGGAACTGGGCTCTTTGGTTAAGACATGTACTGAGGATAAAGTACTAAGTTAACTAACAGTTTAACCTTATCAAAAGGACTGCCATATCTATCTGAACCTTCTGGTTGGTATATCCAAGAATGTCTGTGGGAAGTCTCAGGACAGGCAAAATTGAAACAGCAATCCCTCATACATTTAAGTGCAGAGTAAAAGAAAGTGTAACACCTTTAGGATCTGTTCATATGTAATCATTTATCCTACACTGTTAATTCTCTAATATAGCAAGATGGTGGTGGGGTTAGCACATGTGTCTTGTCCCAGAATAAGGTCCTTTCCGCACGGGGTCATTACCGGGGGTTACTTTATTGTAGTGCGATATTGTTCTGCACGTGGCAGCAAATTAGCCTCATGTTATTTTCCGTTGTTCTGCATGGAAACTACTGTTAATGCACCGCCATGTAGTGGGAAAGTGCGGTATTTAAAAAATGGAAAAAATCTGATTCACATTCTGACATTGAAATAAATTCAGTTTTTTGCAGTGATATGGAATGTACATCCACACCAATGTGCATTGGTGGGCACTGAAGGGCGGGCTGTAAGGCTGTAAGTAGGTATGTGATACATAGTGCGTACCTATGTAGGTACACACAGACAGAACCACCCAAAACAAACAAAAAAACCCAGCCAATCACAGCCACCAAGGTAGGGTGAGGGGAGTCAGCAGAGTGGCCAGTGATGAGGTAATGCAGATGCATGAACTTGTACTCCTCTGCAGGAAAACGCTTTAAAATGGGGGCTGTATGAAAAACAAGGAAAAACGCGTTATTTAAATACGGGATGAAATAGCACGAACTGCTTCTTACGCCTCCTGTCCACACCTGGTCTGGTCTGGCAGCCAGGAGAAGCTGATGGCACAGTTCAAGAAGTTCAGATAGCTAAGCAATTAGGCAGTTTACTTTAGAAAGAAAACAACTTTACAAATGAGAAGCAAATAATGATCCCAGCAATGTCCATCAATCAGCGGCAGGCAGTACATACACAAGTCAAAGGGAAAACAACAGGCAAGGGAAGCAACAGAAGCACGCACAGGAGAAATGGTCAGCTAATTGCCAACAAAAGCTAGAGGGGAAAGGCTCAGTTCTTATAGGATCCAAGATCAGCACAGCTGGTGCTTGATTAATTGGTGTTTGGCATAAATTCACTGGGAGCAACGCAGGAGACCCTTTTGGTGTCTACACTGGGCAAAGGTAGGTATGGATAAATCATTGTCTGTGTCAGAATGAGCAGGGCTCCCTACTGGGGCTGACACTTCTGTCCCTGGGGCGGATGTAGCAGTCTCTGTGCCAGGGCTCAGAGCAGGTTCTGCTGCCTCAGACTCTGAGTCTGAGTCTAGGTCCTGGAAGTCCATGACACTTCATGCAGAAAGGGCCTACAGGATGATATCAAGGATAGACATTTATGTCTGCTTAATATAAGTTGGAGTTCCATAGAAAACTCATCATTATACCTTTTGGCATTGTAAAAGTTTAACAAATATCTGACCTGTTAATGATCCAAAAAGGTTAGTGGGCCTCTGACATCACAGAATTTTTCTAAGAGTAGGCAATTGTTTAAGAGTTTATTTCAAGTATAGGGTTTATCAGAAATCTGCATAGTGATAATAAAATAATAGTTGACAAATTATTTGAGTTTGAAAGTTTGAAGTTTGAGTTGGAAAGGACTCCAAAGATATATCTAGTCCAATGTCTGCCAATTCAGGAAACCTAAACTAAAGCATCCTTGACAGCTGAGTAACCAACTTCTTTTTTAAAAACCTCCGGTAAGAGAAAGTCCAACACTTACTGAGACAGTCTATTCCACTGTTGAATGGCTTTTCTCATCAGGATGCTTCTTCTAACACTTAGTCAGAATTTTGTTTCTTGTAATTTGAGTCCATTGATTTGGGTCTTCTTTTCTGGGGTTGCAGAAAAAAAATCCTACTCCTTCTTCTGCATGACATGCTTCACAGCCCTTTGTATATTTGGTTATCATATCTCCTGTAGCATTCTCTTCTCCAGGCCAAACATTTCTTTATTTCTTTATTTCATTTATGTGCTGCCTTTCTTCAGGAGTGGGACCCAAACCAGCTCACAGAAAGAACTATCCAAAAGCAAACAATAACTTTATAAACACAAACTATCACATTAAAACAACAGCTTATAAACAGTATAAAATCATTAAAAAGCGTACAAACATTAAAAATAAAACGTACTAACTCCCTCAACTGTTTCTCATAGAGCTTGGTTTCTAGATCTTTTAGCATCTAGATCAGTTACTGTTTTCTGGAACATGTTTTTGCTTGTCAATATTTTTTATTGAACTGTGATTCAAGAAACTGGACCAGAACTGGTGTGGTTTACCAAAGCAGAATAGTGTGATAATATTTCTTCAATTCATCTTTTGATGCAACTTAGAAGTGCATTAGTATTTTTGGACTCTGTTTCAGTGTGTTAATTCATGCTTAGTTTGTGATCTACTAAGATCCCAAATCTTGATGTTGTTCATCCTATATTTGTGCATTGGATTTGTCCTGCTTAAATGTATTACTTTACAGTTATCCTTGTTGAAACATATTTTGTTAGTTTTGATTCAATTCTCCAATGTATTGAGGTCATCTTGAATCCCAACCCTTTCTTCTAAGGCATTAACTAACCTTCCAAGTTTGTTGCCATCTTCAAGCATGAAGAGCACGACCCCTATTCCTTCAGCCAAGTCATTTATAAAGATGTTGAACAACACTGGATCCAAGACAGAACCCATTGGCTCCTCATTTGTAACTTCTCAGAATGATGAGGAACCATTGGTTAAAGGTCTATCAATAGTATTGGCTAGCCTACATTTTTTCCAGACTATAAATTTATCTGACAGTAGTACTGCCTGGCCCACATTTACCAGGCTGTCTGTAAGAATATCATGGGAGTCCTTGTCAAAACCCACACTGAAATCATGCTACACAACATCTTCAGCATCCCTCTCATCTACCAATCTTGCAGTTCTATTAAAAGAAAGATTTGTTTTCAACGTGTGAAATGTGCAAACCTATCTTGCAACGTTTGAATCTACCATAGCAGATTCAGTAGTAGGAATTGGAGCTTTGTCTGCTGTTGGGATGGCAAGTTACCCCCTCAGACCACCAAACTTTTCTTAACCTGTTTAAAACCCAATTAAAAATGCTTTAAAAAGAGGTCAATAATATCCCTTAAAGTAACACTTGTAGAATAATGAGTAAATGATGCTAATTATTCAAAATATGTTGTTTTTGGTGATATTTTGATAATGAATAATAGTGTTCATAATAATGAGTAAATAATACACTGTGTGAAAAAATGTTTTAATTTTTCTTGTTTTAAAAAATGACTGTGTTTGCTACTCAAAAAAGTAACATGTTCGGGGTACATTGTTATTTTATGCTATTTTCAGACTCTGGTATTTACTATAAATTCTGGCAAAGATTTTCCCAAGTACAGGATGACAAATAGTAACAGAACCAATGTGCACAGCAGACATCCTGCAAGGGAGTTAGGTGTAGATCCCCAGTGAATGATTTTCCTCCTTTTGAATATCTTGATTTTTGTTTTAAAAATAATTCTGAGGTAGGACAAGAACTCTAGTGTTTTTCCAATAAGTCTTTTTTTTTTTACCAACATATATTTACAGACTAACAGTTTGGGGCATTTTGTGATAGTATGTTTTGTTTGGCCGTAACACCACTTCCCTTTAGAACTAGGGAGTTGTGAGACTTAACTCATTGGTATGTGTAATGAGCTATAAAAGTGCAAACCATTTGAAAACTGTGAGTGCAAAAAATGCTCTTTGGATAAGACCATGTATGCAAAGGTTTAGTCTAAATTGATTTTTTATGAGGGTTCTGAAATTTGAGTAGGTTTCTGAACTCAGGGAAAAATTCTCTTAAAAATAAATGGAAATGTTGTAAATTGTTAGTTACAGAGGTGTCAAACGCTTCCACAATACAAGTAATGTTCTGCTCAGAATTAATCTACTGTGAAATAAAGTGACAGTACTTTCTCTTTCTCTGTTTATTGAATCCTTCCTACCAAATAGGATTCAAGACAGTTTACAATAATTTAAATAATTTTAGATTTTTTTGGTAACTTTTGCACAATAGATCTTTACTCTATGCTTTCTTTTTTCTTGAGATGCCCTCTTCATTCTCAACTTTGAATGTTATATGAGGTGTTTTTTTAGGAGGAGCAGAAGGAATAAGACTATAAAGTGAGTTACTTAACAAGCAACACAAGGCCTGAACAATATTGACTGTTATGTCAAATGCTTTGGACACTTGCCAACTTTTTTTTTTTTTTTTAGTCCTTACTCTTTATTCTGGGTAACACACTTAAAACCACAGTCCCATGATCCACCCATTAGCAAATACCAATTTGCTGTTTTGTGGTGGCTTTTTAAAAATAAATAAGCAAATAAATTAATAATTGTAATTATCCTTTCATTTTTGTTTATCACATTGTGCTCCAGCAGAGTTGCTGTTATGATGCATTTAGAATGGTCTAGTAAGCGTTCTGGATCTCACTTGATCTTGAGAGCTAAGCAGGCTCAGCCCAAGGTAGTAGGTGGATGGGAGCCCACCAACAAATTCTAGGTGCTGTAGGTTATATTTCAGAGGAAGGGACTGGCAAACCACCTCTGTGTGTTGCTTAAGAAAACCCGATGCAATTCATGGGGGTGCCATAAATCAAGAGGCAACTTAAAGGCTCATACATACACAATTCTTCCTCAAACCCTTCAGTTGTGTAAGGGAATAAATAGATTGACCCTAACCCCAGAGTTCAAGTGACTCATCAGAGAAGTTCAGAGCACATGTATTTTAGCTAGGGGCAAAACATTTCAGGACAGCGGGGAGAAAATTAGTATCTTTGTAAAGCTGGATGTGCAGAGGCTTGCATATTATTTGTTCAAAAATGTTGCAAAATTTTGGGCAGGTGCCCAAAGCTAGCTTTGCAGATTGCTAGTAGGGATGATACTTTGCTGTGTGCCCAGAGAGCACTGAGTGCACGAGTGAGGAGTCTTTCCTGCAGAACAGTAGATACTTTTAGCCCTCTCAGTCTTCTATTTAATGCACAGTAAGTCTGACTGGCAACTCAGGCTGATTCTTTAACATCATTGCCAATATATAATAATGTTATGCGATGTTACAACCTATGCTTTTTTCAAAAAAATCTTGCTATGCTTGTGCCCACATTTTCCTTAATTTAAACTAATTTGATGTACATCCTACCTTTTGTCCAATATGGGAACTGAAAGCAGCTCACACTGTATCTAGAACCAAATATAGCTGAAACAATTTGTAGCACAAAACTTTTAAACAAATGTAGTAATTTCATTAAAAACACCAATTTTAGACCTTTAACCCTAACAATGAGAATAAAAGTACAGCACTCTCCATTAAAAGTCCTTTCAAATTCTATCCATCAATTGTATCCTACAATACGTGTTACGTAACATCAGAATTTCTGCACCCCAATATCATGTCGAGTACCATTTGCCCTGGGAGTTTAATCTTCTAGCACTATCTCTTGTTTCATTTTGGATTGTCTCATGGGGTTTTCACAGTAAAAACATTCCTAAGGGGTTTACCATTCCTCCTTCTGCACAGTAGTAACAAGCATTTGCTATGGTGCCACTGCCATTCTCAAAATGCCTGTATAAATGGATAAAGGCCTTTAAAAAAAATTAAGAAGGTAACTAGAAATTGTATCCCATTATGCCACTAAAGTAACTTTGCTCAAAGTCAGTGCATTAGTTCGAAAGGTAACTTGGTCAAGAACTTCTGACAGATAACTACGTTATGGATGAGATTACTACGAAAACCTACCAAGGAAAACAAAAGCAGCTCTGACGTTGTTCTCACTACGGATTTTGTTGGGGAAAATCTATTTGTTCAAGCAAACTCATGGTATTTCCCAGCCGAAAAATGAATTTTGGAGGAGAAAACATGTATTTCAGGCAAAAACGCACTGAGCCTTGTCTAAAAATATTGTTCTTTGCACCAAGACTATGTGTAGAAAAAGTATATATGAATCTGTGCAGATTATGTAGAGTTTATTCAATATGTACATCTTCATACAATTCATATAAACACATAGATTCTTACATAGAAAAAAACATTTAGAGTTCTCCTGTACATATTTTCTGTTTAAAAATTGATATTTTTGTGCTGGAAGCAGTCTATTTTGTGCCAAATATGCATATTCAGCATAGGAAACCATGTGTGCTTTGGCCAAAATGAATTTTTCTCGTCAAAGTCCCAAAGTAGAAATAATACTTGAAAATTGTGCAGTAACCCTTGTGTTCTCACAGAAGAGGGAGAAGGGAGGAAGGGAGGGAGAAAATTCTGATATTATTTGTTCTTTCAATGCAGAAATGGAAGAAACAAAGGTTTGTATCCCTAAATTATATCTGTTGTGATTCATTCTAAGGTTTAGGCTTTCACGTAAATAAGTCCAGGATCAGTGCAGAGGATTGGGCAAGGTATTTTACTTGTTCAGCTAGTGCAAAATATTTTGGTAAATTTTTGTTTTACATCGAACCTTGGTTGGCTGCAGTGCAAAGACTTTGCTCTACTCTATATAGTCAGAGCAACTAATCTGAAGCTTCTAGAGCCTGGGAGTTTTCAAAAACCACTCAACAATTAACCTCAAGCAATCTTATTTGTCATACCAAAGCTTCCATGTATTCTGTCAGAATTTATGGTGGGAGATTCTACCTTTGAAGTGAGTGTGGGTGGATACATGTGCTTCATATATATAAAAAGTGAAGATAGTGGAGGAGCAAATGGTTTGTTATTAAGGGAGGTTATATCTTCACTTTTTAAAAGGAGTCTCTCTAAAGGGGGAACAAAAAATACTAGCCAAACATAAAATGGCCCCATTTGGCACAAGGAAAAAGGCAAGTAAATAAGATGTAGGTTTAGACATTGCTTCCCCGTCTACTTCAGCAGGTATACAGTGAGGAGTTTTCCCTTTCTCAAGGCTATCTGAGAATACTTTGAGGATATTGGGCATAGCATATTAACAAAGTTTCAACCAAAATCCTTTCCGCCAGCAAAACTTTGGGAAAACCCAAAGAATATCCTAAAATCAGATGGTCAAGGCTCCAGGTTGGTAGTCAAACCTCCCCTTTCCTCATTCTCTTGCTCAACAAACATGACAAATCCACACTTCCTAGGAGAACATAGGCAGACTTCTTGTGTTATATCTGTAGCTGCAAAAGGCAGTAATTAAGTCTGAGCTGGAACCAGAACAAATCTAAACATGTAGAAGAATTTCACCACGTTCTTCAGGTGGTGACTTGGTAAGGTGAACAACCTACATCAATATTATTTCTGCTGTTCCCTTTGTGATGGAAGACGGGTACTGCTCTCCCTGCCCGTCCTTCTCACTATGCTTCATCTTGTGAAAACTGTTGAGACAGGAGGAAGGGAAAGGGCGGGGGCTATAATTCACAAGCTGGATACTTAATCCCACACAGGTGCAGTTTGAGTAACCAACTATGCAGGGCCTCAAGGTCAGCTTGGCTGCAAATTTGGGCCAACCTGAGTTTTTGCAGATGGTGTGAGGGGGAGGAGAAGGGAATGGAAGAGAAGGGTGGGGTTAATATTTCACATCTGTGGCTTCTATGCTTTCCTTTTTGCATCCATTTGCTGCATATTTCCTTGCTTTCCCTTTTCATAGTTTCTCTCCCTGTGTGTGTAAGTGTGCATTTTAAAAAGTACTACTGTGCCGCAAAGTCTACAGGTGAAGTAAATTTATTTTTGGTCAAAGTACTTCAGGACTGTTTATGCTTCTCCTGTAAAACTGCAGCTCCTTAAAAAGAAAATACAGGCAGGTATGTGTTTCCTCTCACTGGGGTGGTCAACTAAGTCAGGACATTTAATTTGTTTCTTCCCCTATCCTCTGCCTACTGTGCTCTCTCTCACTCTCTCTCTCTTATAACACACAAAAGAGGACCAAGGTAGGTTGTTGCCAACACCTGTTTCTCTGCACCAAGTCAATGCTCTATTTCCTGAATAAAGTTTGCCAGAATTACTTTCCTTGTATGCCAGCCGTAGCTGTAAATGATACTGACTTGTCTCAGTCAATCTTTTATTGATTTTTAACTATTCATTTAACAAACCAATAATGTATTTTTATGTTTAGCCTCATTTTATTTTGTAAGAACTCTGTAAGGAATTAACTCAGAATTATTCCCTTTAGGGTTGCTACAGAGTATTAAGCCATTAAATTCCCAAGTTCCATTTTGGAAACAAGGAAAATAAATTTTTTTAAAAATGATTTCAAAAAGGAAGGAAAAAAGAAAACACCTGAAACAAAAAAGAGACCTTTCTGTGTATTGAGTGATCACTGAATGGTTGGTGACACCCCATAAAATAAATAAAAAAGTACACTGGTATGCAGCATGAAAAACCACTGATTCTGGTCTGAATATTGTTCAACCATTTTGATATGAGAAATGTACACAATTTGCAACTGCTCAAATAGGTAAATGTACTTCTCTTTCTGGAGATGTGTTGTGGTATGCTAGTTATTTAACACAGATACAAATACAGCAGTTCCAGTGGTGCAGTTGATTAGTGCATGGTACTCATGCAAAATTGATGTAGTGTTAATGTTGGCCTACATCCAGTTGCTAGACACAATTAGAGTAGACTCATCCTATCAGAGGAATTTACGTAAGTGTTGACTTACTGTTGAGCAATTGAAATATATCTGCTCTTGTTGGGATGAATTATTAGATTTAGGACAATGTCTTGAGTGCTACGTAGAAATCAAAATGGCTTGCATGCTATGGGTGGACCTGCACTTCAGTCTGAAGTGGATTTGACAAACATTACCTCTTCAGGCGGGAACTTTGGGAACTTTTTGTCATTCCATTAAAGGGAGCGGAGATCTTTTAGTTTTTTTGGAAGGGAGGTTAAAACACATATGCATTTTAATATCACTGTTAAAGTGGTATAAAATATGTATATGAGTTTATAGTACTGACATGTTCCCTGACAGACAAACTGTACTAAGCCACATCTGGGAGGCAAGCCAGTCATTTTAAAAACATTCAGATGTAGAAGAGAGCCTGACCAAATACTTAACCATCAGGTGTGTGTACAGACACACCGTTAAACATATGTACACATCTGATGCAAAGTTAGCTTTCAACATATACACTAGGATCTAGCATGATGTAGTTTTTTAGTGTTGGTCCAGGACTCTGGGAAATTAGAGTTTGAACAGCTAATAAGCCATGGAAGCCTACTTTATGTGAATCACACTGTCTTTACCTCATAAGAAGACAATGGCAAACCTCTTCTGAATAAATCCTGCCAAGAAGACCCTATGACGGGATTGCCATAAATTGGAGTCAGTGTGAAGGCAGTAGGGGTGAAATTATGTGACTCTCTTGATGTTGTTGAATTGCAAGTCCCAGCAGCCCTTGCCAGTGTAGTTGATGGAGAAGAATGCTGGGAGAGACATCCAGCAATGTATGGAGGGTAACATGATCCCCACTTCCAGTGCACACTGTAGGTACCCACAGGAAGCCAAAAATATTCTATTGGTTCCGGTTTACTTTAAACTCAGAATTGATCAGCCAGCCATTATTTCTTTAGATGCTGAGAAAGCCTTTGTTAACATTTACTGGCTGTTCGTTCTCACAGCATTAGCTAGTTTTGAGTTTCTTAAAATATTTTTGATATGGATAAAAATGTTATATTCAGCACTAAGAGCACAATTTATGACTTACTTCTTTTCTTATCATTTTTTACATTGAAATGAGTATAATGCAGGGATGTCCATTGTCTCCTTTAATATTCAGTTTGTGCTTGGATTCCTTAGGATCCAATGATCAATGGATCAATGAATTTGAGCACGTCAGATTAGAATTTAAAAACACTCTTTTCACAAAAGATCTTTTGTTGCTTATTTTAAAGCCTCAGCAATTGATCCTTGTTTTGATGTAGTTGATTAATAATTTTGGTAAATTATCTGGATCTTCAGTTAACTGGTCCAAGTGAGAAATAACTGCCAGTAGGAAACAAGATGGACTTTAGCATATTTAAAGCATGACAGTTTCAATATTGCCCAAATTCTATTACTTATTTGGGTATAATTATCCTTAGAGACTTATCTCAGATGATCAGTCTTAATGTAAGTAAACTGATAAAAAATATTGCACAAGACATGGAGAAACAAGGGGGCTTGAAGATGAGTCTGTGGGGTAAGGTAAACACAATTAAAATGAATGTTATACGTAGAATTGTTTATGTTATTGATGGAATTCTTCTACTTATACTTTATAAGTATTTTCAAACACTAAACGTATTGTTTAGGAGGTTTTTGAGGGCTCCTCTGCTCCTATAAATTCAATGAAAAGGATTCAAATTCCTATCAAAGATGGAGGTTTGGCCTTCAGTCATATACCATCAGTCATATCTATTATCTTGCATTAATTTTTGGACATATCCACTTAAAATAAATCAGTTGTAATGGTTAGCCTTGGAGTCTTCATTTCTGGCATCTCTGTTCAAATGGGCAGTACTTGGTTCTCATTTTATGAAAAAAAAGGGCAGTGTTTTACCAACAATTTCAGCAGTTGGAACTATGTGGCAAATATTTATCATCATCATCATCGTCGTCATCATTAGTTTGTTGCAATCCACAGATCTGACAGAAAAAAAACCCTCAAGCATAATACCAAAAGGGGACAAAACATTCAAGAGGAAAAATCTAAACAGTAAAACAGTTACAGATGACTTTTACCTGGTACACAGTGAGCTCTAATCCTGGCTGCCTCTGTGAGAAATTTAGCAACAGCCAGAGACACCTTTGGGGACTTGTCTTCCAACAAGAACTTCATATAAAATTAATCTGAACTTCCAGGAAATTTACTCAATAATGGAGTATTTATATACTGATGAGCCTGATTATAGAAGCTACAGGACAAAAGAACATGCTTCATCGATTCAACTTCCATATTATTGTAAGAGCACCATCTTTCTGGATATGAGACACCAGCAAATCTGCCTCTAAGTAGTTCAGTGGAAAAACATTACATCTGTCCTGAGAGAAAAATCTGTGGTACTTAGCCACTGACAGGTTCTTTATATAGTCAGCTAATTGAAAAGGCCTCATGTAATGAATGTTCATTGCGTTAGGAGGGCAAGATATGTATGAACGAGAATGCAGATCACAGAAAGCTATGTCCCATAGTCTTTGTTTAAGAGATTTAAGAGCAACAGAGATCCAAGATTCAATCCAAGAGGTTGGATAGAAGTGAGGGAGAGAGACCGATTGCAGCTAATTTTTGGCAAGAAGCTTGGACCACCTGCTTACATAATCATCCTGGGACAAGTATACTAGCAAACTGAGCCAACCCGAGAAACACAGACTTCCAACCAAAGTTTTAAGGCATACCACCAGGCTCTTATCGAGAGAGGGCTTTCCCTTGTTTCCAATAGGAGCACAGAATTAGGAACACAATTGGGGAATTAGAGAAGGGTCCTTAGAAACTTTGATTGTTGCCTGTCTATCTCGGATGTCACTCTCCCATCCAGATATTAGAGGCATATAAGCGTTGTGCAGCTGACTTGGCATTAAACACTTTGATGGCAGATGGTCTATACATACCCCCTTTAGTGAAGAAAAAAACGAGTTATTGCAGCTGAGCTAACTGATGCTTTCTGGAGAATAGCTGATCTGTGTGTATTCCATGACAAAGTGTGATGGAAAGGCAGCCCATATATGAGAAGTTTTTAACTTGTTCTAGGGTATTCAAGAGACCAATGACATTGGGAAAATTTGTTTTCAAAGACCATAATTTTTGATTTCCCAAAATTAATTTTCAAATCATTGGATGTACAATAGTTCATGAATTTCATTAGAAGATGTTTCAATCCAGGTCTGGAGTGAGAGAGGATAATGGCATCGTCTGCATAAAGCAGGATAGGAACTTTCCCAGTACTGAGTTTGGGCAAGTGTCCTTCAGGGTCAGACAGGACCTCCTCAAGGTCATTTATATACAGGTTAAACAAAGTAGGTGCGAGGATACAGCCCTGTCTGACTCTTCTAGACATAGGGTTTTCGTTAGAAAGCTGTCCCTGTGAGCCACATCTAACTTTCAACTTACTGTCACTATATAGAGCCATTAACAGATAAAGAAGTCTTTTATCAACCAAGATCTTATCTAGTTTCTCCCATAGTTTGGTTCTGGGGATGGAGTCAAAAGCAGATTTCAAGTCCATAAAAGCAGCATACAATTTACCACATAAAAATTTAAGATGTTTCTCCGTTAGATGAAAAAATATCAGGCAGTGTTGAGAGGTGGAATAGTTCTTTCTGAAGGCTACTTGGGCCTCTGTAACAACATTGTTGGCCTCCAGGAAGTTGATCAATCTTTTAGATAAATATTGGGCATAAAGCTTACCCATTACAGAGAACAGGTTAATGGGTCTAAAGTTCCCTGGATCACTAAGCTGTCCCTTCTTGTAAATCAGAACCACTATGGCATGTTTCCAGCTGACAGGAATTTTGCCAGATTGATTTATGACAGTAAAAAGGGCAGCTAACAGAGGAGCCCACCAATCTTGATTAATTTTGATAAATTCAGCAGGGATAAAATCTATTTCAAGGGCTTTGCCCACCTTAAGCTGGAGGATTAATTCAGTCACTTCCTCCTTAGAAACAGGATTCCAAGAGGGGAGGGAGGAGGAAGTAACATCCTGGAAATTGACATGAGCAAATTGAGTTGTATTTGAATCAGTAAAGATGGATCTGAACTGGTCCTCCCAGACCTGAGCTGGAATTACGCAACTGGGAGCTTGAGAGTTGGAACATAAGTCACCTGAAACAATCTGCCAAAATGTTTTTGAGTCGTTATTCAGGGAGGCATTTAACAACAGGGACCAGGAATTGAGTTGAAATTGTTGTCTTTTTTGTGCTAATAAGGTCTTATATTCCCTTTTTAGCTGGAAATAGGTCACAGAGAGGTAATTAGAACCAGATTTCTTGTAGATTAAAAAGGATTCCCTTATCACTTTTTTCTTCAGGTGGCATTCTCAGCCAAACTATGTGGGGCCCTTGGAGATAGTAGGGACAGTATGTTTTGGCCTGCATCTACCTACATGGGTTAAATCATCCTGAAAAAGATGAATTAGATCATCGTATGCCTTTATTATACATATGGCTTGTTTCTCAGATAAAATTGTTGATCTTAGGTGAACTATTGGCTTGGAGTTTAACACCAACAAACTACTTAGTTTATCAGACCACTTAGTTCTTATTTTATGTGAACACTCAACAAAAGTATTAGTTCGATGGGTGTAAGATAACTGTAATTTAGGAGTTGGAACATATAAAGTTAGAATTAAGGGTTGGTGATCACTACATGTTCGTATGCGTATATGAAACTGATGTACTAACTGAAAAGCATTCCTAGACACCAATCCATAATCTACCATACTCAAGCCAAGTGAATTCGAGAAAGTAAATTCACCAGAGCCCTCCCAAAGGGCCACCCCATTCAAAATTGTTAGATATAGACTGAGCTGTAACTGTGCCAGGCAAAAGCCAGCATAGTTCAATGACAGATCTTTTGAATTTCTGTCTGGAAAGTGCCGGTTATCCCTTGGTTCACTCAAGATATCTGGCTTCCACATCAGTGTCGTTCGAGCCAATCCTGGCATTCAGGTCACCCAAGATAAATACATCAGGGAACCTGATAATTTGGGAAAGTAGATAGCTCTCTACTTTGTGCCAGAGTTTCCTGATTTGCTCTTTAGATTTAGTTGGCAGGATATACAAAGATGAAGTGACTAGCTTTGATTTCTAAGGAAATTCCAAGAGCTAGTTGCTCACAATTATGTAACACAGTTACCTTGGCTATCAATGAAGTGGACACCAAGATAGCAAGGCCATCCTTGGGACAACCTTTCTTATTTACCCGAGAGGCGTTTAAGTGATAAGAAGCAAAACCATTTACAGCAATAGTGTCTGTAGCCCATGTTTCCTGAAACAAAATCAGGTCAAAGGAGAAAATATATTGACAAAAACAACTATCCCATCTTTTGTTAATCCAACCCGCAATATTCCAGGATATGATCCTAAGATGGGAATCACCTGTAGCCAAAAGTGTCAGTCCAGTGAATGGACTCCTAGACATGTCCCCACCGTCAAAGGCAGAAATTCCAAAGGGAGACTTGATACCTGGCAAAGGCTGTTGGTTTTCGTGGGAGTATCTTGACCAAAAGATATCAGATCATGAGAAACAGTATTAGTATTAAACCCCTCAGCCAAGGGCTGAACAAAGGGAGGGCATCCATCCATCTCCGAATGGTGAAAATCGAGCGGTAACACTTGTTCAAGCCTGGAGGAGTCACAAGGCCTGGACAGCATTTGATGCAAGCTTTGAAACTGGTCATCACACAAGGGGGAAGAGAGTAGTATTAAGCTTTTGTGTGAGTTATCTTCTTCTTCAGTTGCCATAGCTGAAGAGGTTGCAGGTTTAGAGTTGAAAATCTTGCTAGTATTCAGCTTAAGAACATTAGTTTGCAACTGGGAAGTAGGACAGATAACAGTTCAGCAAAGGAGGCTTTGCTTTGAGAGTTGTCCATAGACTTTTGGGTTGAGCAGCTTGTTTGAGAAAGACCAGCAGATCCTGATGGAAACTCATTAGGTTCATCACCTCCCTCTGCCAGAGGAGCAAATCTGTTAGACAGTGTGATTTCTGCTACTGCAGAGACAGGAGAGGGAGACTGCTAAACAGTAAACTCATCCAGTTTACAATGTTTGAAGCAAAGTATGTTACTCACATTTTGTGGTGATAAGGCTCTTTTCCTTCTCATAGTCAGTGTTTACTGCTGAATTGGTTCCCTTATCGAAAAGTAGCAACTTACGGCCTTGAACCGCCCAAATAGAATCCGGAGAGGTTTGCGTTTGCAGTTAAAACAAACACACAAAGAAATTCAATGGTGCAGCAGCACTACAAAACAGCAGAAAAAAAGTGCAAGAGACAATAAAAAGTAAAAAACAATAAAACGATCAAACTGTTGGGCTAAAAGCAGTTGGGCTGGGAAGAGAAATAAATCACATTAGCTGGAGAGGGTCAGGCAAATCTTCCCAGCCTCACTGAAAAATTGGGGAACGGTAAATGTGTTAGGCAACAGGCTTGAAGTAAATATTTTCTCATCAATTGCAATTTGAGCCATAGTCTCATTCCAAATTGACTTTATGGGGGAATCCAGATTTGAAAATTGGAAGGGAATTATTTTTATGGAAGGGGTTGGCTAACAAGGGTATTGTTGCCTTAAATCAGATAGTTGGTATTAATGATGAATTTTTTCCCTTTCCAATTTTACAAGAGCAGTTTAAACTACCTCCCTCAGCTAAATGGAAATATTTACAGCTGAAGCGTTTGTTACAATCCAGATTTGGCCCCACAGCTTTAAGTGCATCTGAGGTTCCCTTAATAGCAGAGACATTAATTGAGTCCAACCAAGTATCCAAACCGACAACTTACAGATATAAATTTTGGTTATGTATAAATAAATATGATATGAAAGGTTTACAGCAAGAGAGGATAAAGAACTAGAAAATTCAATTCAGAATAATCAGTGGCCATTGGTTTTAACATTTACAACCAGTATGGCTATGGATCTCCAACTGCATCTTATACAGCAGAAATTGCTCTTTCAGGTATGTTGGTTGCTGCAATGTCAAGAAAGGGCTTTTTAAATCAGCAAACTTTTGGAAATGTAATACTGCTAATGCCTCCTCAAACATATGTTTTGGACTTGTCTCATAGTAACTACATTTTGGGATGAAGTACTCACACAAGTAAAGTAGGTTCTGGAAAGTTCCTTGGTATTCAGGGATATGCATGTTCTTTTCTTTTCTTTTATTTACCTGTTTCCTGGGAATTAACAAATGGCCAATGGAAGTGGATTCTTCATGACCTTTAGACGACTAAAATATTAATATTTTGTTACTGGAAAGACAGTTTTTCTCAATCTGTAATCCAATGGATCTAACAATGCTTACAACATTTGAAAGAATGATGTATAGATAAAAATTACCCATGAACTTATATTTGGACATTTGGTCAGCTTTTATAGACACTTAAGACTAAAGTGGTTATTTTTCCTTCTTTTGTCTTTTTATTTTCCTGGTTTTGTTATACTGTAACATTATAGTATGTAACTGAGATCCCTTTTGAATGTAAATAAAAAATTATTATTATTTTTTAATAATAAAAAATAACAGAGTAACAGATTAACAGAGTAATGTGTTAAGTCTTTAGAGAAATGGCCAGAGGATAGTTGATAGTGAAAATGCAAGAAAGCAAACTACATCTTTCAAGGTGGCAGAATTCAAAGTCATAGCTGTGTTAGCCTGGATCAATATGCAATAATGCATCTGATGAAGCAGACTTAATCTAGGGTAGCTTATGCTACCAGCTTCTTTTTCTCAGTTAGTCTCAAAGGTGCTACGAAGTCCCTTTGTGCAAATTGCTCAAGAAAGGCTTTGCCAGAAGGGAGGAAGCATTGATACAGGAAAGTAACTTTTGGTCCTCAAGTGGAAGACTGGAAACATCCCTGATCGTGCTCACTTTTTCTCCTAAAATTCTGTGTCACGGCAGTGATCTGAGGTTATTTATAATATACTAGCATATTTACCTGGTGTTGTCCAGGTTTTTTATTTTCCTCTTAAGAACTTTCCAACCTGTCTTCACCATTTCCTGTAACTTTGCTCCACATTTCCCAATGCAATCTGTATTCAGAGTTATTTACATACATAGTTTGGAGTTCCTGAGGGAGTACGCTGTCCTCTTCCTTGCTGCTAGGCTTCATCTCCATAGCAACTGGCCTATTCCAGTTCCTGTAACTTATTCCCTATATTCCCCAATCTAATCTGTGTTCTCTGGTGATGTTGATGTACTGGTTTTTGATTTATTTATTTTTTGCTTACTGTTGAATTTGTCCATTGGCTTTACGTTTTTCTGGAAGCATTTTTTGTTTTGAATTTTGACTTTAAGATTCTTCACATATGGAACCCATACAATCTACTGTATGAGGTGAGAAGACCTTGTAACTATATTGTGTATGTCAGTTTAATTTTTCTCACATATGCCTCCCCAATGTTTTCTGGCATCCTTATTGATGGTAGGCCTCATCTCCATAGCAACTTGCCTGAGGCCCAAGAACTCTGCAGCTGAGAATTCTAAAGGCCCCTCCCTAAACTACCAACCCCAGGATTCCATAGAGTGTTCACAGGCAGCCTATCATATGAAGTCTGCTCGCCTCATTCAGCCAATCATATGAGGTCTTCGCCTGCCTGATGCAGACAAACAGACAAACTCACAAACTTTGATTTTTATATAGCAGATGTGAACATACCTCATGATCTTATGCACACATGTACTCCAGAAATGTATTTCACTTGTTTTTGTGTGTGTTTTTTCCCCCAATTTTGCACCAGCAAAAGTATGTGTGAACAAATGTGCTGTTTTGTTGTTTCACAAATACTTCGCTCTAGAATAGGCTGCATGCTTCACTGAAAACTTGGGGTGGGGTTCTAGCAATAGATTTGTGGAACAGAGCCAGTGAAGTAGTCCATCGAGGTCTATTGCTGCTGTTGCACGTTCTCTTTGTAGGCCACTGGCACTAATATGAACATTTGGAAAGGGGTGCCATCAGTGGACTATAAACCAGGGCAGCTGACTGTGTTGTCCGTGCTTTAAGAGGAATTGGAGTGTTTTACATTTCAGTAGCTGTTGTCCTTGGATGGGAGACTGCCAATGCCTACCAGGTGCTGGAGGCTATATTTCAGGGGAAGGCACTGGCAAACCAACTCTGAGTATTCCTTGCCTAAGAAAATCATATAAAATTCATGGCATTGCCATAGACAGGCAACCTGAAGTACGTACACCCATACATCTATTGCTGCTCAATTACGTCAGCCTTATTGAAATGTGAGGTTGGGGAAGAGAGAAATCTGATTAGCTTATTCATTTTGCAGACTTGAACACGAGTTGTGTCTTTCCTTCTTTGAACAAAAACTCTGATCTCGGTGGCTGAAATGAATATTTTCTTGAGCAATGGATTCAAGCTGCAGGAAAGGAGATTCCACCTGAACCTCAGGAAGAACTTCCTGACAGCCAGGGCTGTCCGGCAGTGGAATAGGCTGCCTCGGAGTGTATTGGAGTCTCCTTCCTTGGAGGTTTTTAAGCAGAGGCTGGATGGCCATCTGTCGGGAGTGCTTTGAGGGTGTTCCTGCATGGCGGGGGGTTGGACTGGATGGCCCGTGTGGTCTCTTCCAACTCTACATTTCTATGATTCTATGATTCTCATATAAATGTGCGTATGTCACAGTGTTTAATTCTTTTCACTTACTGTCTCTCAAGCTCAGCATATTTTACAATTCAAACATTGTAAATGGTGTATATATAGTGTTTTGTACGAACTAAATGATACGTGCATGAATGAATCTCTTTCATACTCTCAAAGCACTACAATGTATGTGTTATGTTAATTTTCTAGTGTGAAGCTAGACTCTATGACCGATGAGTTTCTTAAAAGCAAGTTGCATAGAAATCATCAATCATGCTCATCATCGTATATACTCTGCTTTTTTCTTGAAATTGGGACTCAATTTATTAAACAGAATTATTAATTAATATAATTATACGTATTCAATATATATAATTAAATATATTTACATTCTATAATTGTATCATATGAATTACATAATTAAATATATTAAATATAATAATAATAATAATGTTAAAACCTATAATAATGTTAAAACCTGCAATAATAATAATGTTAAATAATAATAATGTTAAAATCAATATTAGAATGGACTTAAACTATTGACATGTTTTTTTAAAAAATTAAAACATACAGTTTAAAATGATAATAATGGAATCAGTTTAATCTGCTCCCAAGTAAACGAGCTTTAGGGTCTTTGTGCAGAAGAGGCACTGATATTCTTCACAACGAAACTGAAACTCAAACCCAAGTCTTTCTCATGTCATAAAATGAAAAGTTCTTTTATTGAACCACTTTGGTTCTCAGTGGGGATGACTATAGCTAAGTAGGCTGTACTCTGAATGGAGAGGTTACAGTATTAAACTCTGCTGTATGAATTTGCCTGCCTGCTGAGGTTTGCAGTAGAGCTGCTCTTATGTTTTCCGGCATGCTTGGGTATATGTGTATTTGAAACCAGGGAAAAAACCTTTTGAATGGCTGAGCCCAGACAGTGGAATTCTTTCATGAAGGTCAGCCGTTCCATCTTTCATGGCCTTCCACCAGAAGGGAGAGTTAAGAGAGCTGTGTGTCATGTTTTGGTCTAAAGTAGGAGCCCATGTTGTTCATAGCAGCAATGCAGACTGGATAAACACCCTAGAAAACTTCTTTGAGTCTCCTACCTTAAAGGAATAGGGTTCTGGTCATAATCCTGGCAGTCATTCTTCTCTAGAGCTCATGCTAGACACTTTGGTGAAGTTGATGCACTTGCTCGATGAGTTATGGAGCTCAGAAAGATAGCTGTGCTGTTCCAGAGGTGTTCCAGGCTTGGAGATCTTGTTTCCATAGCAGTGATTGGTCCTGGTGCAATTTCTGTTAGTACTGTGTTTTTCCCAGTCCTTTAGCCCCATATCTAGGTCACAACTGGACTCCAAGATCATGATAGAAGCTATCTGGTCACATTTTTATCTTTGTATTCATCTTCTTTTGCTATCTTGTTGCTTTATCATTGATTAGCTGCCTAAAGCTCCATCAACAAATGTCATAACAGAAATGTGTTAAATAAATAATATTAGTTTGTTCTACTTCCTGACTCATATGTTTCATTTCTCATCAGACTGGCATTACCTTTTCTTTCCCTGAAGGCGAGGATTATTTGAGGATCTATGATTGCCTACCAAATGCAACACACGCTTCTCTCCATATCCTGCAAAATGCCTGAATACTCCAGTGCTGAATCTTAGGATATGTTGCTTCCTATTTTAACATTATTTCATTTATTTATCTTGCAAACAAGTGGACCCTCACTCATGATAAATGTGGAAAAACTTTGTGAGACAGGTTTGCAGAGATGGTAGAAAATGCACACAACAACAGAACTAGATAATCCAGATGTATTTGCATTTTCCATTAAATTATATCCCTGTTAAAGGAAATAATGGTTTCTTCCTGAGTCCATTCTGTCTGTTCTTGGCTTTCTTGACCTTCAGCAGATTTCATTGCCCCTTACTGTTTTCCTTTACTAATCTGCAAATCGCAGACCAGACAGTTGTCTGCTTAGAGGGCTTTGCTTTTATTCCATGGTAGCATCAGTGAAGGAGGAAAAAAAAAAAGACAAACCTGAGGGGTTTGTAGTATTTAATCAAAATTAATTTAACTCCCATAACAGAGCTAGGTGACCCTGCAGCCTCTAGGTGCTTTGAGTTACGACTTCGACTTCTATATTACCTGACCATTGGCATGACAGCTGAGGCATCTGAAGAGTACCAGGTCACCTGCTTGTGTTCTCCTAATTCATATCCATGCTGCTGCTTTCCTGTAAATGAATTTTACTTGGAATGTCTCAAACACCAGTTTTGCATGTATTCCTGCTACCAGTGGGATCCTGTGGCTTTGCAGATCCTGTCTTGTTCATTTATCACAGTGGCCATGCTTTTGACCCAGCTTTATTGTCATGGTAGGGCATGTGGTCCTGTTTTGCCCCATTTGCTTCTTCCTTCTCTCCTCTATTCAGATTCACAGGGACAAAAATAACCTGCTGCGTACAATTTTTAAGCAGAAGGACTTACTATTTAAAGTATTCCATGCTTCCGACTGGGAGGCCACTCACTGATTATGTTTCTAAATTGTGGGCAGACCATTCCACAATGCCTATTTTGGGAAAGCACTGTGGGTATAATTATACAAATCATAGGAAAATAGGCAGATCGACATAGTATTACCAACCAGTGTCCAGGTCCAATTGAAGATGCTTTCCATGGCTTCATTGTGAATGATGCCTGGAGTTGAAGGGCTCTGAGTCATTACCTGTTGTGTAATTCAGGGCTTTTGTTTCGTTTTTAAATGAATATTAAACATTGATATAAGCTCATGTATCATTTTTCATTCTTATTGCGTGGTGGCTAAATGTCTGCGCTGCAAAGCATATCTCCAGTTTGAATCTTAACATCTGCTGTGAGCTCACTGGGGCAAGCCATTCTTGCTTAATATCTATAGCGGTAATGTAGGGATAATCATACTGATGAGTCTTAGGACTGCTGTGTGAACTGCTATGCAAACACTACTAGATGTGCTGTGTAAATGTTCTTGATAACCTATTATAATTTTTGCTTTAATGCTTGATTTTCCGCCCAATCTAGTTGGCTCTTCAGCCACGTGGGACCCCATGAAAGTAGCTTTATGAGAAGTCAGTTTTTTAAAAGGTCCAAACAAGAGTATGAAAGTGGTCTTCTGGTCAATTTAATACATTTAATGTCAGGGCCGGTGACTCAGAGGCAGGCCGCCAGCTCCGCAGGCTGACAACAGTCCTTCTAGACAGTTTAGAATGTGTCTAACATCGTTGAGCAAAGGTAAGGCCCAGAGTGTGGGATCAGGCCAATATCAATAGTTAAATGTAGCTGCAGCAAGAAACATGGGCATATGGATCCCTCCCCTTTGCCTGATTATTTCAGCTAAAATCAGGTTTTATTTCTGTGCCAGCTTTATACAATGAAAACAGAACTGTGCATCTGAAATGACCATTTACTGTGCTGTAATGTTTGCCTCAGAGGCATCCTGGCTCTTGTCCATGTGTTTTGTCCTTGGAGGCTTATTTCGTTTTCCGGATGAAGTGGAGCATTTGTATTGTGGTATAAAATGCAATGGAAAGATTAGAGTTTTTTTTTTTTTTAATATTTCTGTAGAATGTGATAATAGATTGAAGAAGAGAAATTATGTAGGTTTCTCTCCCCCTGCCTCCAACAGCTGGAGCTCACGCTGTTGCTACTTCTGCTGCCGCCTCAGTGTTAGTTTCCATACATCACCCTGTCAGTGGAGAGGCAGAGAGGGGGAATAAATGTTTAGAAAATATGGAAAACAGTCACGGCTAAGAAAGCAGCTTCTCATATTGAACTCAGCAAGCATCAGCTCTAGAAGAACTTCCATTCTTGGCTTGCCATCTTTCTTTAGCTTGAGGAAGAAGGGAAAAAGGAGATGTAAAAACCTAAGCACTTGGTCAGATTTCTGAATTCTAACATATAACACAGGTGTGTGTGTATGATTTTAACAAAAAGGAAAACCTTAATTTTCAACTATGATACTTTATTTATAATTAATATTTAAATATGACCTCTTTTGCTGCAAAGCTGTTCAGACAGTGCACAATATCTAGATATAGCAATAACAAGATGTTTTCAGCTGATTTTATACTATAGCCTTTAGGCTAACTGGTTACCTTTACTGTCTGTTCTTGGAAAAGGATCTCTGCTTTTTATGGTACCTTGTTTTTATTGATTTTATTTTTGTGCATTTTATCTCTAACCAACATCAGCATCTACAATGAAATTCAGTTAACTCTTGTCAAATTGAATTGAATAACTCTTGTCAAATAGTGAGAGTGTTCACATTAATCTATCACTGATGAATAGTTTGTAACAGAGCAATCCTATGAATGTTTGCTTTGAAGTACATCTCTCTGAATTCACTGAAGCTTGCTCCCAAGCCAACATGCATATGAATGGGGTATAAATTTATGATAAATATATAGTATGAATAAAACCTCATGCTTTGTACACTCAAACATATAATAATTGCTGAAAAATTAAAGTATCTTGGTCAAGCTTTTTTTTCAGAACAAGGCTATTAATGACTCCAAGCAAGTTTAACCACAGTAATTTGATGACTGTAAAAGTTTGGACCAGATCCACATCCGATGCTCCCTATGCTCCTCAGTACTTGTTCCAAAATCCATTCTGGATTTTGCATTGCAAGTGAGATATAAGCCCTTTCCGCATGAGGCATGAGAAGCTGTTCGCATGGGTTCTTACTGTATTCAAATAACGTGGTTTTTCCTGATTGTTTTCCACACAGCCCCTCGTTTTGATTTGTTTTCTTGCAGAGGAGTGTGAGTTCAGGCATCCGTACTAACTCATCACTGGCCACTCCCCTGACTCCACTCACACCGCCCCAGCAGCTGTGATTGGCTGATTTTTTTTTCTTTGTCTTTTGTGTTGGTATGTTTGCATGTACCTATGTAGGTACCTACTGCCCTATTTGCTGGTGTATAAGTGGCACTCCCCCCCCCCAAATGCCTCCTGAAAATGGGGTACAAATATGGTAACTCTCCCTACCTACTCTCCGTGCCAGATTGCCATCCCCATGTACCTTTCCATTCTCGCCAGCCCCATGCCACATGCGGAGAGGTGTGTGGGGATGGCGAGTGGGAGGGGGAGGCCAGTGGGCGCAGAGAATGGAATGGGGGACAGAGGTACTAAAACAATTTTTCCTAAAGAATGCAGCCTGAAAATATGGTGCATGTTATGTTAGTGTGTCTAATACCAGCAAATACCATATGTACTACTTCCTGTTTCCACAGCCCGCCCAGCACTGCCCACCGATGTGCATTGGTGCAAATGTACATTTCCACATAACTGCAAAAATCTGAATTTGCTTCGATATCTGAATGTGATTCAGATTTTTACCGGTTTTCAAATAGTGCACTTTCCTACCAGATGGTAGCACATTATCGCGGGATTCTGTGCAGAACGATGGAAAAATAAAGCCAAGCTCAGTCGCTCCCATATGCAGAACAGTTCAGTGCTACAACGCAGTAACCTGTGGTAATAACCCTGTGCAGAAAGGGCCATAGTCTGCAATTTTGCAAACATTTCCATGGGGATGAACGCCACTGAACCTAGTGGAATTTTTGAGTTAACATATATGAAATTTCACTACTAAAGCCTTAAGGCTGGCATCACATATGAATGATAAAAGCTGGTGTGATAAAAATAATTTCAACATTAGATACATAAGCAGGCACAATCTGTGTAATTAGACTTTGAGAAGTCGTGCCCAATTTGTCATTAAGGCAGACCTAGGAATACGACGTGAATGTTAATAGTGCAGAATGCAAGCATGTTTCATTAAGATTCATTTGATCATACTGAAGTAGGAGCAGTAATGATTTGCCATCATTTAACCAATGGAATGTTCTGTATTATGCCCACTTAAAACATTGTTTTTAGTAATACTGAGTACAAATTTCATGATATAGAAGATACTGTTCGTTGAGAGCTTTGTGCAAGAGGGTGTAAGTAGCTATAGATTTCCTCTGTTGCAATATTTACTGTAAGTCATGCATACTTCATGTAAGTCAAACATACTTCAAACAATCCAACCATAAAACTCCTACTTGTTTTAATATTCCTGTAAAATTAGGTTTGGGAGACATGAAATACAATGAAATGAAATTACCTTTATAATATTACTTGATGTGAAAGGAGAGTAATAAAATATATAGTATGTAACATAAAACAGGGCATTTGTTTCAAAACCACAGTGGCAATTGTCTTGTTTGGATGGTGCTTTAAGCCAATCGTTCTCTACCATTGGCTCACTTTGCCTCCCAGGAGTCCAAATCAGAATGGCCAGTGGTCAAAGATTCCAGGAAATCAGTTCCAAATGAAGGGCCAAGGAGTTAGAACCACAGACTTACCTGACATTGTGATAGAGCACCATGGCATGACCTCCAGTGTTTATCAGATGAAAACCAGAACATGTGTGCCCAAGAAACATCACAGTGTGGTTAAGATTGCAAAAGGAAGAATGTGTATGTTTGGAGAGGCTGAAGAAGTTTGCTTTTGCCTGCACCTACTGGAAGGGGTAAGATTCTGAGTTAACTGAATGTAAATTACTTTTGCTCTTTGAACCCATTTTGCGCCCATGGAAGTAAGATAAAGAGAAAGAAAGTGGGAGGAGGAGAGGACAATTGGAACATTTAAGAAGTAGTTGAAAAACTGAGAGGACAGAGGATTAATCGGGATATTTGGGTGTGTATATGTGAATGCAATGGAATAAAGATGTGTTCTCTTTGGTGTTAGTGGTGTAGTGAAGCTAGGACTTTCAGGACTGAAGCCCTGATGATGTTTGATTATCAGAGAGTTTGACCCTTGGATTCCCCCATTCCTTCCGGTTTAGCTGCAAATCCTCATTTGCAGTGGAAGAGAAATGGAATTTCCAAACAACAGTGCATTGTTATGAATTGTCTCTTATTTGCTTCCTATGCATTTTAGGGTACTTTGTCTTGAGTGTGCAAGAATCTTTACCAAAGAGCTGTTCCTGGTGAAAATGAAAACTGCAAAAAAAAAAATTTTTTAAAAATACAGATCAGCACAACCATCTGATTATGTTTTTTAAACTCTCCTTGGAAATGTCACTGTCAGGACTGTGTTGAGGATCTATAATTCAAAAGCTGGCACTGCACCATTGATGGTAGGATACTCTGTAGTTCACATGTGTTACAGGAATAGCGATAGCCACTTACCTTCCCTGACTAGAAGGGCTACTTGAGTGCGTTTTCTAGATTCCTCTCTTCCTTTTGGGATTTTGATTTCTTTTGCATTCTGTAAAACATATATGCTAGGATACATGGATTTCTATCCGCAAAACCACTGGTAACCATGAAAATTATTGAGTAGATATGTTCTTCCCTTCCAGTGTCAAGATAAAACATATTTTTAGACTTGAAGTTGAGATGCAGAAGTCATTTGTAATACTGTGGTCTGCTTTTGGTTTGAAAACAATCATAATTCTCTTCAAATTCAGAGAACTGTGATTCATTTAACCTACACTTGATAGGAACAAGTGGATTTCCAATAGGCAACTGGTTGTCCTCTGTGTAAACAAAATATTGGACTAGATTTGGGCCCTTACTCTAATCAAGTATAGCTATTCTTGTTCTGAGGTATTTTTAAAATTTGTTACATTCTGAGCTGATATCCTGAAGTACGGGATATCACAGGTCAAAATTAAGTAATGTTGGATGTAATATTGAACTAGCACAACAGTCTCTTGTGCTTCCACTCTGCCAGTTATTTTCCTTTAATTCAAGTATTAAAAGTTTTAAGACAGATAACGGAAGATACTGGCTTATGCTGGGTGGGCTCTATTCCAGACAGTGCAATGTGTGTGTTTTACATCAGGTAAAAGGATTACTAAGCAATGTGTAGAAAATGAGGAGGAAGAAGGAGAATGTTGATTTACATAAGGTTTGTGTGATTGTTCCCCAAGTCCATCATTTCTTGTTAAAAGAGAAAATAGGCAATGCCTTTGAAGCTTGGAGTGTCTGATGCATCATAGTACAAAGTGCATTGCACTTTGCAAAAGCCTTAAAAAGCTAAACCCAATCACTCTGTGCCTCCCTGTCATTTTGTTTGTTTGTTTTAGCCATCTAGGTGTACAATAGAATGCTGAGACAGGCAATATTCAAGTGGGTGGCTTTCAGTAACAAAATCTCCTGTTGCTGTAAGTGATTACATAGCTTATTTTTAGATCTGCATTTTGTTTGTGCTGTAAAGGAAAGGAGGAAGAGAAAAGAAAGGCAATGTTTATTTAGAATCAGGGTTACCTTAGGTTGTCTATTTTTCCCCTCAAACTAGGGAAAGTGGCAGTACAGGTTGCTAATCTCTGACTCCTACAGAATTAGACCAAGCACATAAATCCTTGGAATATTATGAGCCACCCTCCAGAATGAAGTCTTTGCAAATAATTCTGCTGAGATTGCATTCTGGAGCTGCTGGAGTACCTCAGTTACGTTAAGTGTGCACTTAATCAGAACTTCACTCTAGGCACGCAAGGATGGTGACTTTGGTGGCAGGAGGCCACTGTCCAGATATTAACCCCCGCCCCCAAATCTGTGAAAAGTGAGGTCATGGGTGGAAGGAGAGAAAAGAAATGAACAGCATACCCAAGTGCAAAATCATTCAGGGGCTTGCCTTAGCTGATTGATGTTGTGGAGGGAAAAGGAGGAATGCCAAGGAAGTCCAAAGCCAAGATTGAAAACCAGTACAGATGCCACATCAGTGGAGCTTGGCAGGCAGGCATTCTGGCTTTTTATAATTTATACTGGTGCCTTGGGTCTGTGTGTTTTCCCCCAGTGTATTTAAAGTAATGTACGTCCATAGAGGACAAATCATTTTTGCATTTCTTGTCCCTCGCTTCCCTCCGTGGAATCTTTGATGACTGCCTACTGTGTTTGCTGACTCCACCAGTACATTTGGCATTGCTCATCTCTCTCCACCTACTCAGTGACCTCAAAAAGGACTTGTGAGGACAGAGAATGCTGGAAAAATAGACTGCCCGTATCAACATTTTTTTGAAATTGTGTTTAGATTTCTTCTCTGTCTGTAATGGCCTTCAGACTGAAGTTACCAGAGTTTGAGGAGGCTAGTCAAGAGACTAGTATGAAGAAGAAAAACTGTACTGGATATTCTTAGAAATTAGCACTTTAGCGCAATTTGCCTGCTCAGCAGATATACTACAGCAGCCTTCCCCAGCTTGGTGCACCAGGTTAGGGATTGCTGAGATAGTTTATGCAGCAGAGAGCAAAGTGAAAAATTGGTTTTAAATCTCTGTCATCAGTAATGGGCTTGATGAGGGAAAACAAACTGAAACTTATTCCAGACAAGATTCCTGGACAGTCAAAAGGTAGATCAGGGAACAGGGATTCAGTATGCTAGACGGTATTCCACTCCAGCTGAAGATGCAGGTTTGCAGTTTGGGAGTGCTCCTGGAATCAGCTTTGAACCTGGAGACTTAGGTTTCTGCAGTAGTCAAGAGTGCTTTTGAATATTTAAAGCTTGTGCACCAACTGTGCTAGTTTCTTGAGACACCAGATCTGGCTGTGATAGTACATGCCTTAGTTGCATTGCATTTGGATTACTATAATACCAAGAGCCAGTGTAGTGTAGTGGTTTGAGGACTGGACTACAATCCTGGAGACCAGGGTTTGATTACCCCCTCAGCCATGGAAGCCCACTGGATGATCTTGGGCACATGACACCCTCTCAACCTCAGAAAACTTTGTGATAGGTTTGTCTTAAGGTGGCCTTAAGAAACAACTTGAAGGCACAACAACAACAGTGCACTGTACATGGAGCTGCCTTTGAAGAATGTTCATGATTGCACCTTCTGAATAATCAAATTTGTGAATATCAAACTTGCAAATGTGGAGGGGAAAGACTGTACCTGCAGCAACAACAATCTCTTACTACGCTTGGATATATTTCTGTACTTTCCGTTTCACCTTTCTTCAAATAATGAATCTTACTATTGTTGCTGAGGTTAAGTAAACATTTTTAAGGGTAATTTTTACAGTACGGTTTCTGATCAAAAAATGTTCCCCTTTATACCTCATACTTTTAACTTTGGAAACAGTGCAGTTAAAACTACTGCAGCGCCTGCACTTCTTCCCAGAGAAGTCAGGTCTGGCTGTGGTGACACATGCCTTGGTTATATCTCTTTGGATTACTGTTATCACAGTTGATATGGGGCTGCCTTTGGAAACTGTTTAGAAACTTCAGCAGGTGCAAAATGCTGGGGCTGGGGCTGGTTACAGGAAATATATAGTTCTCTTGCTGAAACGGATACACTGGCTACCCATTTCATTTCTGGTCAGAATTTAAATTATCTATCTGGCTCCCTATATGAACCTGCCTGAGTCTTAAGATCCTCAGGGCAGGGCTTCTCACGGGCTCATCACTGTCAAGGGCATGGAAGAGAGCCTTCCTGGTGGCTGCTCCGAGGATCTGGAACTCATTCCCACAGGATGCGAGGCGGGCTTCTTTTGTTGCCAGCTAAAGAGAGACATTTTATTTAAACAGGCATTTGGTGGCTAGGGGTCTTTTAATGGGTGTGTGCATATTGTAAGATGCGCTTTGTTTTATTGATTTTTTTTAACATTATGCTATTAAAATTTAGTGTGTTTTTTAAACATGATAGTTTATTTAATTGTTTTTGAATATTTGTACCATCAGGTTTTTAGTTGTACCTTGTTATAAAATTGTAAGTTGCCTTGGATTCTGTGTCACGATATAACAATAATTTAGTTGCTCTTTCAATAAACCATATCTTTTTCATTTTATTTTTTTTACATTTCTCTAAAAGATAGGACTTTGTTCAAAAATGCAATGACCTATGAGCTGGGAATTTTAGCTTTGGGGTTAATAAATCTGCTCAGTAATTTATTCTGTTTTTTTTTAAGGGTTACTTCTTTTAAGCTGAGATGAGGATGAAACACTGATGGGTATGAATTTGGAGAGCAAAATATGGAATGCCAAAGCTGGGGTTGATAAATAGCAGTATACGGGGATTTTTTAAAAAATGAAACAAACTGTGAACTGTGTGTACTGTCTCAAACATCCTTTTCTTGCCCATAAACAAATGTCAGGTAAAACTCATGAAGGTAAAACAAGCAAACTGTGTTGGAACGATGTTTGATTGCTTTGCTGAAACTAGAACTGGGATAGACTTGTCAGGCTTCACTGCTCTACTTCCTCAGCCTATTTTGTTTTGTAAGTGTAAAGGGAGTAATATTTTTAAATGATTGAAAAGACAGTAGTTTTTGGCGTGCAAATAATTTTGTCTTCTTTGCATCAAAACATCTTTTCTTGTCTTATTATGGGTAATGATAATGAGTAAGGAGGAAATGGCTTCATAGGTGATAAAGGACTTTATAGAAGTCATGCTGTGAGTTAACTGTAAACTAAATTGTGTTCAAATCATCAGCCTAGGGGAATGGTCTCCTGCTGTGCTTTCTCCTTTCAATGTTTTCCAATGAGATTTACAGTTCTCTTGCTGAAGAAAAACACTGAAATTGTTCCACTAATTATAAAGAGGCAGTGCTTAAAATACTAAAATAGTTTTCCTTATTCTTGATCAGGAGTCTGCTGAGGGTTAGTCCTATCATTGGGCAGAATAAGGCAGTTTCTTAGGGGACCACGTGCTGTGAGATAAGGGGTGGGGTAGCAGCACTTCCTTTCAACAGTCCATCCTGTGCCTCCAGGCTACCCCTCTTGTGGATGTTAGAGCTATGTGTGCCATGTTGCAGCCTTGAGGTGTAGTAGAAGATGCTCCCCAAATTTCAGGGTTGTAGTAAGCAGTCCAGCAGGTTTAGATTACACAGAAAAGAGAAGGGCATCATCTTGTTCTTTGTCTCAAACAGTAAAGTGTCTTGGGTTGCACCAAGTCTATGAATTAAAATTTGGCTCCGTAGTCAGCCGTTCTTTTCAGCCATTATTGCCATCCATTGACTTCTCTGCATGTGTTGAAATGTGGTTTACAGCGGATTTACATAAAGGCAGAACTGCGAGTCTCTCACATTGTTTAGATCCAACCTGTCCTCCATGACTCCTTTGAGCACTTCATATATGTTGAACATGGGGAAGTCACATTACCTTTGGATCATTTTAGACAGACAAAAATGGCCAGGATTGACCTTAGGATTGCCATAAGCTGGAAATAATGTGAAGGCACACAACAAGAATCAATATCAGCCTGACATCAATACCAGGAAAGGTCTTTGAGCAGATAAGTAAGCAGTCAGTTTGTAATTACTTAGAAAACAATACCGTAATCAATAAAAGTCAACATGGATTTCTCAGAAATAAGTCATGCCAGACTAATCTTATCTCTTTTTACGATAGAGTTACAAGCTTGATAGATGAAGGGAATGCTGTGGATGTAGCGTATCTTGATTTCAGTAAGGCCTTTGACAAAGTTTCCCATGACAGTCTTGCAAAGAAGCTAGTAAAATGCGGGCTGGACAGTACTACTGTTAGGTGGATTTGTAATTGGTTGACCATCTGAACCCAAAGGGTGCTCACTAATGGTTGCTTTTCATCCTGGAGGAAAGTGACTAGTGGGGTGCCCCAGGGTTCTGTCCTGGACTCAGTGCTATTCAACATCTTCATCAATGACTTGGATGACGGAATAGAGGGCATGCTGCTCAAATTTGCAGATGACACCAAATTGGGAGGGGTTGCTAATACACCAGAGGACAGGATCAAAATTCAAAATGACCTTGACAGATTGGAGAGCTGGGCCAAAGCTAACAAAATGAATTTTCATCAGAGAGAAATGTAAGGTCCTACACTTACACAGAAGAAGTGGAATGCACAAATATAGGATGAGGGACACATGGCTGGATAACAGTACATGCAAAAGGGATCTAGGAGTCTTGGTAGATCACAAGCTGAACACGAGTCAGCAGTGTGAGGTGGCAGCCAAGAAAGCCAATGCGATTCTTGGTTGTATCAATAGGAGTGTGATGTCTAGATCGAGGAAGGTAATGGCACCACTCTGTTCTGCTTTGGTTAGACCTCATCTTGAATACGGTGTCCAGTTTTGGGCACCTCATTTCAAGAAGGATATTGACAAGCTGGAGTGTGTCCAGACGAGGGTGACCAAAGTGGTGAAGGGTCTGGAAGCCATGCCCTATGAGGAACGGCTTAGGGAGCTGGGTATGTTTAGTCTGTAGAAGAGAAGGTTAAGAGGGGACATAATAGCCATGTTTAAATATTTGAAGGGATGTCATGTCGAGGAGGGAGCAGTCTTGTTTTCCACTGCTCCAGAGACTAGGACAGGGAGCAATGGATTCAAGCTGCAGGAGAGGAGATTCCACCTGAACCTCAGGAAGAACTTCCTGATGGTCAGAGCTGTTCGGCAGTGGAATATGCTGCCTTGGAGTGTGGTGGAGTCTCCTTCTTTGGGGGTTTTTAAGCAGAGGCTGGATGGCCATCTGTCGGGAGTGCTTTGATGTGTGTTTGTGAATGGCAGGGGGTTGGACTGGATGGCTCCTGTGGTCTCTTCCAACTCTATGATTCTGAGAAGACGAGAATAAGATAGTTGTTGTTGACTGCCATCAAGTTGACTTTGACTTATGGTGACCCTATGAATGAGAGACCCCCAAGTCATCCTGTCATCAGCTACTCTACTCATGTCTTGCAGACTTGATTGAATCCTTGATTGAGTCTATCCATCTGTAATGTAGTCTTCCTCTTTTCCTGCTGCCTTCTACCTTAGAAGCATTATCATCTTTCCTAGTGAGTCATGTCTTCTCATGATATATCCAAACTACGACAGTCTCAGTTTAGTCATCTTGGCCTCTAGGGAGACCTCAGGTTTGATTTGCTTTATGATTCATTTATTTATCTTAGCAATCCATGGCGTCCATAGAACTCATCAACATAATGCAACAACATTGCATCCTTTTTCATTTTCCACTTCTGTAGGTGTTCGCCCAAAGCCCTTCCAAAGATGATGGGGCTATTTTTAAATCCCTGCAGATACCCCCCCCCCCAGTTTAATTGGACTTTTGTCCTCCCATTTGAACTATCGTATTTGAAAGCAAAAATATGATGGCTCTCTTCCACTAGGAGGACACAAAAGAAAGCAGCTTTTAGATCCAGAACTGAAGACCACTCTTCTTCAGCTAGAATGGTAGAGAGTAAGGTATAGGGACTGGGCATCATGGGATGGACAGTCATGACCACTTTGTTAATTTGGTGAAGATCTTGTACAAAGTGGTATTCTCTATTTTTTTGGGGGGAGGGGCAGGCAGTATGGCTGTATTAAAACTTGATTGACAGGGATGCAATCGACCATACTTCAGGAGTTTATTTTTCAAGTCTCTTTCTTGTAAGCCTCTTTGAGCAGCCAGAGAAATAGGGTACTGAGACACTCTGGACAGAGTTTTGTTAGCCTTCAGTTGTACTGTCACTGGCACCACAAATTTTGCCCTTCCTGGGATCTCTCTGACACCCAGTTATGGTCCATCATTGCTATCAGTACTTCTTCTGGAATAGATTGATCATTAGGTACTATCTCTTGTAATAAAAGAATCTGGATCTGCCACCCATGATCCTGCGTACTTTCAGAATGATTTGATCAGAGTTAAAATTGACCTATGCCTATAATTTGCACAGGAAGTCTCTCCCCAACAAAGGTATGGAGCATTCTGGCATGTACAAAAACTGGTGAGTTAACCTTCATTTGCCCAAAATGCACACCATGGGCTGGATAAAAAGTCATAGAATCCACTTTCCAGTGGCTTCCACTGCTGGTGTTTTATATTTAGTTAGGGAGCTTTTGAAATTGGTAACAACAGAATGAGTGGCACCACTGTCTAACAGAAAGTCAATTCAAAAGAGGTTTACCATGCCTCCTTCTGCACGGTAGTAATAAGATATGGCAGCACTGCCAATGTCTCTGACAGACCCTCCACCAGCATCCCTTTCCACTGCTACTGCTGCCAGTAGTTGTTTGGCACATTTAGTCTGACTCCTTGCCTGCCTCACATGGGAGACCCTACCAACAGCTCTGCTAGCTTCAGAATAATTCAGCCAGGTAGGAATGAAACCACCAAAGCACAATGTCCGCAACCTCCATCCTAGGTAAAGGCGACAAAAGGATACCATGCTTGATAGTAGTGAAATCTGAATAACTTTATGTGTACAGTGATATAGCTAATTCTGTGTTCATGCATACTCATACAGTCAACCACTGGACATTGCAAGAAGAATTTCTCAATGTGGGTGTTTCTAGATAGTGAATCTTGTTATACCCAACCAGCATGGCCAGCAGCCATAAAAAGGTGGCCATTTCTGATCCTGTAACCATGCTGGCTGGGAATAGTAGGAGTTATGGTAGAAAAATCTGGGATCCAAAGATTGGCAGCCACTTTTGTTTTGTTTTGTTTGTCTAAGGAACAAAATAAATCTTTTGGAAGCAAAACTCAAAATATGTGACAGGAAAAGCATGTACTATATGTACAAAGCTGTGTTTGCAAATTCACACTCAAGTAGATATACAAAATCACAAAAGATTATGTTGAAAACTATTGGGAAAGGAATTCAAGGTCACTTTCCTTCTTCCACCTTGTAGGTACCTCTAACATTGTCTCCATGGATGTCATGTCTTTTTGAGCCAAGTATCACAGGAGTCAGCAGATCTACAGCCAGATCTCCTGGTGTTTGTTTGTTTTTAAATGTTTAAAAGCAGCTATGAGGTGGCAGGAAATTGGGCAGTAGAGATTGAGAAAGGGCTTTTTGAGCTCCTCCATGCTGTATCGACAATAGAAATCACCCCTCAGTTTTTTCATACCGTTTTACACACACACACAAACAGACATACACTTCCCCTTATTGTTCCAATCATATTGTACTGATGAATTGGATAAGGTACAAAAGGGGACATACCCCCCACAGCATTGCTGTCCCTCCACCAACCAACATCATGTCACATTCAGTATGGCCCATAGCTGCACACTTATTCTATAAGTATTTCTGTGTAAGACTTGAGAAGGAAACAGTGGGTTCCTTTTTGATATGACACCTTATGCATATGAATAATTGTACTTAAAAATGGCTTTGGACTAGTATGTTTTGTCATACCATATATAATGCCTCTTGTTCTTACAATCTTCTTGGGAGCTATTTTAGAATTCCCCTGAAAATGTAACACATGTATTCACTGAACCACATTTCAGTAGGAAAATTATATATATATATATGTGTGTGTGTGTTTGTCCTTTTATTTAATGTCTGACTGCCTCAGCCTACTGTGGAATCCCCTGCTGCTTCAAGGGTCAGGATGTGTACCTACACTTCTATCTTTTTTGTGGAGATTTCTTTCCAGACCTCTTGTAATACAGAGAAACTGGCAATTAGTGACCTTCTGCATCAGTAGTTCCTTCTTCTGGGCATTAGACTTGATGTTATACATCTTGGCACTCGAAGATTTAGAGCATGGCCCTTGACCCCATCACTAGAGTTGTGGCTCCAGCTGCCAAAGATGTAAGGGCAGAGTAATGGGAAAATGGCAGCCTAGGTTCTTCTATATGGATTACAGTAAGCTTTGATGGCTCTACTTCTCTTATTTACTTAACTGATGAGAAGCATACTGATGCAGACAGAGTACAGCAATTTTAGCCTTATTTAATACTTGGATATATATCTAAGTGTTTTAAATGGGGAGAGGTAGACCAAAAAAAGAGGGATTCCATATGGTGTGTGCGTTATATCTGTACCCAATTATGCAGTCAACCCAGTTATGCGGTCAACCAAACTCAGCCCAGATGCTGGTATGTATCTATCAGATGCTAACCCTTCATTCAAGTCCATGAATTCACCCTACCTCTCTGCGCCTTTCTTTCTCCTGTGTGTGTGGTAGAGCAGGGGGTGAGAATTGCACTTATGGATAAGTTAATTCTTTTGGACTAAAGCTATAGACAAAGTCTTTGGGGCTTCAGAGTAATTGGAAATAGGAGTTGACATGTCAAAAAAGCACTCACTTCAATTAACAGCAGTGATGTTTCAGCATTAACACTGAATGACTTTGGGAGAAAAATAACCAGATTTGACATGCTAAGAAAGCATTTTATGCAGCTGTGTGACAATGTTGAGAATTTATCATCAAAGATTAGTTAGTGGGTCAATTAAAAAATTGTAGATTTTTTTTTTGGAGGGATTGACTTTTAACACTTCTGCTTAATTGCAGTCAGCAGATTATTCTGGAGGTCTACCCTTTTGGAAGAAAGCACAATGGAAAAACAGATAATTTGTGTGGTTATTATACTAATGCTGTTCTCCTTTGCTGTTCTATATGGGTGATAGAATGTGGTAGTTAATTTGCAAATATTTCTTTGAACTTCTGGTGTTCTTAGCGTTTTAAGCATATATTTGCATCTATGAGGTCTATATACTTGCTCATTTTTAAAATAAAAGCTGAAGTTTTCATAAAGTGACATTTTGTAGTCAATAATGTACTCTAATCTTTGATTCTTCAGTGTTTCTCTAGAATTGCAGCATATGCAAAATCCTTCTAAGAACCGCCCACTGCTGTTCTTTCAGAAGTGTTGAATTTTGCATTCCTGCCTCTGCTGGATGTCTGCAATCTCCTCCACATGGACCTTTGGACTGCTCCCCTGAATACTCTTCCAGCGTAGCTCAATGCCGAACACACTGTAGTACCTGATCTGTGGTATTGTGGTGCCTAGATTTCTGTTCTCCAGAGGATGATGCTCATAACTCCATTTTTCTACAAATGTGGATAGCGCCATAAAGAATGTGTGTTTCTTGATAAACTGTGGTTAATAGGGTCCACTCTGGGGTAGCTATCACCTGATTTTCCAGGAAGACCTTAAACTGAGTCCTTGATCAGAGTTACCCGTGGGCCAGAGGTTACTCACAGGGCCATCCTGTGGCCTCATCTTCACATTGCTTTCAATGGCTAAATCTTGGGAAAAGCTTTCTTGGCATCAAAATGGAATGACAATGGAAGAAGTTCTGGCACATCCCAGGATGTGTGGGAGATGGATTTTAGGAAGGATTCACATTTCTAGGAGGCGAGAGTTAACTCTCTTGTTCCGCTATGTTATGAAGCCCCTCTCCATTACACTTTTTTAAAAACCTCCCAGTGGCTGTGGTAGAGTTTTGCCATCCATGTTGTTTCCCCAAAACATAGGTGCCACAGGGGCCACCCCGCGATGCTAAATGCCTCCTTGCAAGAGTGGGTAATTAATTAGCTCAAAGAGGAGGCTTGCGAGAGGGTGGGTAACTTAATGAGACCTTTTCTACCAATGTTTATGGGCTCATGCAGGAAAAGAACCAGGCAGAGATTCAAAAGTAAGCTAAAAATGTGTTTTATTGAGGGGGAATTCACTCATGCATGCACACAAGATACAAACAGCCAAACATTCACACAAAAGCTAAGTGAAAGATAAAGGCAGGAAAAATTATGGATAGAAAGGCTGAGGGTTTTTTTGGGTTTGGGTAGGACCTAAGGACAGTTCTGTTTAAGGAGCCAGATGGACAGAGAGATGGCTAGACCTTTGAGAGACTGCACTGGGCATCCTGAAATCAAGAGTATTTGTACCGGGGAAAAAAATAGTCTGTGGCAGTGGAAGATATGTGCAGTTCCAGGTGTGGAACAATGGGAGTTGCAGCACAGACAATGGACTGTCAACCCACTAATGTTTGCAGCGTTTGGATGACAAAGACATAATGTGTGTTGTAACAGCTGTCTATTGTGGGTGCTATGAGGAAAGAGGAAGGAGTCCAGGTGCAGAGGAGATGGCTATTTGTCAATCAGTGTCCTGGTGGGCTTCTCACAATTGCGTTCCCTGGGAAAATTCCACCTTCTGCTTAAGCCTATTATCCACAGGAACGGCGTTTATTTGGCCAACAAATGACTTAGTCTTACCTGGAGGGTGTTTAGGTTGATCTGCCTCTCTTGTTTACAGTCAGGTTTCTTCCCTCACTTGGTTTGACCTCTTGGTCACCTCTCAGGCTTGATTTTGATATCAGAGCCAATTAAATACAGTTGCCAATCCAGTATGGTGCCAATTAGGTATGTTGCCCATCCAAACCGTACTTATATCGGGGACCCCCAAAGCAGAGCCTTACAGTGTGCGTTAGAATGGTTGTGTATTGCAGCTGAGGGTGTGTTAGTAAGCATGTGAAAGATATAGTGTGGGGTACACCACCCGCTGTCGCCATGTAGGCTGTAGAGATTCACTAAGGTGTAATGAGGCCTGCGGGCTTGAATGTGTTGCTTACAGAGGGCTTGTGCTAGGATTGGGCCACACATGGGTATTAAACTCCCTTTTTTCAGTTCCCACTGCTGCCTTCACTTACTGCTGTAACTGGCTGCTGAATTGGCCATTAAAATGACATAGAGGAGCATTTCACCGTTCTTTGACTCCTGTGAGACACTCTGTACAGTAATCTCACATGGCTCTTTAGTGTTGGAGAATGCTCTGTCAATGTCTTGTACCACAGAGAGCCACAGGAGTTGCTGCCAAACTGTGTCAGTAGCAGCAATGTCCGTGACTGCCTCAGAATTTTAGCAGCAACAAATGAGATGGTGAATTTAGCCCTAATGGATTTTTGAAGGGGGAGTGCGGCTCTCCTAACACGAGAAGTTGCCTGTCCTGCAACAACTTCTGTCCTTCCTTCCTTCCTTCCTTCCTTCCTTCCTTCCTTCCTTCCTTCCTTCTTCCCTTCCTTTTAAATCTAGAAAACAGAAATATGTTCCAAGGTAGAATGTAGAAAGACATCTACAGTGTGATAAGATACAGTAGACCACAAGCCACAAAACTGAGAGGAATAAAACAAACCTTTTAAAGACGAGTAGTCCTCAGCAAATTAAAAATGCTTAAATCTAAAATACATCAATTATGCATTATTGCAAGATTCTATAAGATTCCACCTTGCAGTATTAACTCCATCTTGTCTGGATGCAACTTCAATTGATAAACCCAAGAGAGTTATAGACACAGAAAGTTTGTCCTTGGACTCACCAGAGTTGGCCAACCTTGTAAGAAACCATATTTGCAAGACAATGTGTAATGAGGCTTTTATTCTGCAGTTGCCTTGCCAAATTGATGAGACTTTACAGAGGGTGCAAACTTCTACTTGTAAGTCCTCCCATGTTCTCCCTCCATGTTTTTGTGATGGGAAAACTTTCTCAGGGTTGGATGATGGTGGTGACCTCATTAATCTCTTTGGAATTCTATTTGCAAGCCAACATATAGTTTAATTTTATTTTAATGTTCATTTTTTATATATTTTTAACACTATTCTTCTTTTCAATAGTAAGCCACTTTGAATCCCAGTTTTGGAAGAAAGGTGGGATACAAATAAATAGAACAACAATAACAACATACAACAATAACAACAGCAGCAGCAACAACAACAACAACAATATAATTGCAAATAGAAAGCACATCTGGAAGTACTCCTGGATGCCTGCAGCGATGACACCTATTAAGCGGGTCTATCATTTCAGCATTGTTTAAGTGTCGGACTGTGACTCTGAAGATCAGGGTAATCTTGAGCATGTCACACTCTCTCAGCCTCAGAAGAAGGCAAAGGCAAACCCCCAAGAACAAATCTTGCCAAGAAAACCCCATGATAGGGTTGCCTTAGGGTCACCATAGGTCAGAAGCAACTTGAAGGCGCATGACCGCAGATGATTTCAAATATGAATGATTTGTCACAAATACAACAAATCAGCTGTACCTTTTATGTTCAGTTACATTTACTTAGGTAGTTAAGTAAGAGAAGTGCTTGAAATTGTTTCAGGTACAGCATTGGTGAATGACACAGACACCAGCTCAGGTTGTCTTAACATGATTACAGCATGGGGAGGCATTGAACTGCAAATAACCTAGCTATTTACATAATCCATGAGTTGCTGGACTGTTACAATAGTGACCTTGTCTGTAGCCTTCTACTCTTTCAAAGCGTGCAGGATGGAAATGTCTCAACCACAGTGGGAACAAATTTAAGGTTGGGCTTCCAGTACCGCTGCCTAATTCAGAGTCTCACTTCCACTTTGGATAAGCTGTCTAAATTGCTTGCTTGTACCTATGTCCTCTTATTTTCTTAGCCCATGTTTCCTTTTCAAGCACTTTTAATACTAGCACCACTTTCCAGTCTCTTAGCTTTGGATAGAAGCCACAGTATTTCCTTACTGTCTATCTAGTGGAAAGGTTTTGAGATTAGTGGAGTAAGTCCTCCAGGATTTATTCAGCTAACTTTGGTCCACCTTTATTCAGCTTCACTTTGTCAGACAAGGAGAATCTTGTACATTTCTTTTTTAAAAAAAATCTCCCTAATCTACCAAAACCAGTGTTATTTCTAATTTCAGGATATTTCCATCTAATTTCTGTCAACTTGTTATCTGTTGATTTTCGTTGCCTTATTTGTACCAAAAGCTACACCTTTCTTCCAAAACTGGGATTCAAAGTGGCTTACTATTTAAAAGAAGAATAGTGTTAAAAATATATAATCCTTGGATTCTCCTGCAAATGTTCATGGCATCCTAGTAGAGCAGCTGCATTCTTGGAAGTCCAGGATATCAACCCAGTTTGCTTCTAAGGGTGACATTTAACTATTTCAGAAGCTTTAGTGGTTTGATTCATGGAGAATTGGAAAAAAGCCATATTAATCAGGACCCAGCTTTTATCAACCTATTTACCAAATGCTAATGATTTCCCCCCCAGTTGTGCCTATAACCATGTCCACCGAAGGCTACTTCCCAGTGTGTTCTAGTCATGATGGTTATGTATTCCTTCTATTACCACCAGCAATTATTTGTTGTTGTTGTTGTGTGCCTTCACGTCATTTCCAATTCATGGCAAACCTATCATGGGACTTCCTGGGGCTGTGTGTTACATACCCAAGGTCACCTAGTGGGTTTCATGACTGAACGAGGAACACAAGCAAGAGGATGCTATTTTGCTCATGTCTGGCTCCTGGGCATCCCTTAGGCAGGCCCTTAGGTTGGCCTGGTCTTTGGTTTAGTCAAGCAGAGCTGTCCTCATGTTCTGTGACAGGCCACATATAGACCATAACACTTTGAATGCAGAATGCCCTTATTTCAGTCTCCAGGGGCCTGGTTGGCATAGGAAGAAACCACTACTTAGGACCTGGGAAATTACTGCGAGTCAACAGACCTGGGTAAGGTGGACCAATGGTTTGACTCACTATAGGGCAAGTGCATGTATTCACCATGTTGGAGGGAGACTGACACAATCTTCACATGCTTTTACAGTGAAACTGTTGTGGTGTTTGCTATGTGTATTAATGAGGGCAAGTGAGTCAGCGGCAGAGCTTGGAGTGCGTGGAGGAGGGCAGGGTTATGGTGTGGGGGGCATGGCTGCAGTGTGCGGGGGTGTGGCTATAAGCTCGGACGCCCCCCAAAAATTGCTGCTGGGGGCGAACCACCCTGGTCGCCCGCCCATCCCTACGCAACTGAAGTGAGTCTGAATTAAACCTTTGGTACTGTCTTTTAAATATTGTCACCTATGAAGTTGTCTTGAGAGTATCTGAAATAATTGGGTTTATGTTTGCTGTGAGAGACCACATCAGTGTGTTCGTTGTAGATTTATGCTGTTAGATAAAATTCTTATTGCTCTTCTGAAAGGTGACTTGTCATTATTTGACACTGAGAGGGATTTTCTATCTGTCCTATACTAAATGCTTTACACTTGATAAGAATTAATACAATTATGCAAATATGATTTCTACCATTCCCTGTCTAGACTGTTATATCAAGGAAGAACCTCAGAGAACATGCTTTTAATAGTTAATACAAGACTATGGAAGCATATAATTGGTACTTGCAGAACAAGACATGAAGAATAAATTCTCACTATTGCTTATAGTATCTTTAAAATAAACAACGAAGCATGTTTTTTTAAAAAAATTGTCTACGAGATTCAATATAATGCTGAAAGCAGAACCTAAATGTGTAAATTTACCCACATCTCCTGAAACTGTTTTTAGGATCATGAACCTGATCACAGTAAAGCCTGTAAAAATATTCATATCTTTGTTTGAGCCATTCACTGTCACTGTTTAATAAAACATTGTAAAATAATATCTGGGCAAGACAAAAGCATCTCCTGCTCATCAAATTCTCTCCAGTTTCCCTGTCTATCCTTCCACCCACATGATTGCTAAGAAAATAGATTCATTATTCATTTATGTGTTCTAAATTGCAAAATCTCTAAAAACCTTTCCCAGATTTAATCCTCTTTCTCTATATTGTCACTCTTGTCCTAAAACTTAACTTGTTTCTACAACAACCATGGTATATTTAAGTTAACAGCACAGACATATGTGCATTTGCACAGAAGGAGTACCACGCTGTTAAGTAAGCTTACACCCTTGTAAGTGTATAGGATTGTAGCCTTTGTTTTCTTTTAAACTCTGCAAAAGCTAGGAGTGGGGGAGCAGCCATGTACTGTGAATGGTCATTTTACGTAACGTTGTCATAGAAGACCTGAAACATTCTCACTTTCTTTGTTCACAAATGAGTCTTTACTTACTATGCTCTTTTCTAGCTAATGCATTCTTGGCCTGAGAGGTATTTTACTCTGTAGGCATACCACTCTCATACTTTCCAACATTTCACAGATGAGAACTGGGACACGTGTAGATAACTAACATGAGAATGTGATCAAGAGAATAAAAGTTATTCACGAGGAAGAACGCAGAAGCCAGGAGAGGCTGCAGCAGTTTGCTTATGCCTGAGCCTATTGGGAAGGGCAAGATTCCACCCTCTCCTGTCCTTTCCCTTAAGTTGAGATGATTGAGTGCAAACGACTTTTGACCTTTTAAACTCAGTTTTTAGCAATTGAAATAAGCTGAGGACAAAGGGAGAAGGTGGAAGGTTGAGAGATAAACTCGGACATTTTTAAAAGTCCCTGAAAAAGTGGAATGACAAAGGGTTAATTGAGAGTGTTCCTGCCAAATTGGGATAGTTGGAGAATATGCACTCTGTGGAAAGATATATCATTCTGTGCGACAAGGGGCAAATGAGAGGGAAATATGCTCTGAAGGTAATTTACCATCAGTGATAATTCATATATGTGTGCGTGCTAGCACATGAGAAGCCATCCTGAGCTATGATAGCGTAGAATCATTCTTTGTGATGAATTATAATTTATTTTGAGGTCTAATATACTGAAACATCAATAAGAAGTTACTGCCTTGGGAAGATAATCTATTGGTTTCAGAATGCATGTATATAAATTTACTTCTGATGTACGCACCCCGATCTGTCTGTCTGTCTGTCTGTCTGTCTGTCTGTCTATCATCATCATCATCATCATCATCATCATCATCATCATCATCATCATCTGTATTAGGGCTGTTTTAATCATATTCTCTCTCAATCATTTCTACTGACTTAAACGACTTAAGACTTTTCTGTTGTACGCTCCTTCTGTTTTTCAGATATGACTCATGTCAGTACAGTGAAGGATGAGATATGTTTGAAATTGTCAGTAAAGGATTTATATTCAGAATTACATGCTGAAGTTTCTTCCTGTTCTATGATGGATACCTGAGGAAAGTGAGTTATGGTTATTTTTGTGTTTCTTCAAACCAGTTCTGACTTACAGTGACCCTAAGTGAACTTATCACGGGGTTTTCCTGGCAAAATTTGTTCAGAGGGGGGTTGCCCCGTGCCTTCCCCTGAGGCTGAGAAAGTGTGATTTGTCCAAGTTCATCCAGTGGGTTTCCATGGCTGAGAGGGAATTTGAACCCTAGAGTCAATATACTGAGCTTTGAATATGTTGGATAATTTTATTCAGTCTGATTCCTATTTTGCATTGATTGACTGTGATCCTTCACAGTACCCAAAGAGCCATTACAAAATATCAGACTTCTGGACACAGAATGTTTTGAAGGCTTTGGAAGTGGTTACTTTCATCATATCAATGGACAGAAAGTGAAAGAAGATGACTGAAAAAAAATCATTATAAGGGTATAGCTGGAAATGGCAAGAAGCAAACGGCTCAAGAAAAACTGTGGGGTTAGGAAAGGCTGTTAGGCCCTTACGAGGCGGTGGATGACGTAGGGAGACTGAAGAAGAGTGGGAAGTGGGGAGTGTATCAATAATGTTTTGCTTTTGGAAAATGATGTTAATACCTTTTTGTACAAGGTTGTTTTTTCTTTATAGGCATTTGCATTTTTAGGACATCTGATTCATTTCTAGAAATCAAGATGACTTGCATGTGGCTCAGATGATGCTGTCATTAGTTCCTTTTAAATGCTGTACTCAGTTTTCAATCTCTGTGTCTCCCTGCTAAGACACACGTGATGCTAATTCTGTTCAATCTGTAAAGATGCTGACTTGGCATCCTGAAGCAGCCTGATGAAGTGATAAGTATCTCACACCCTGGCTTTTCATCTGTGAGAAAAGAAAAAGATTTTTTTAAAAATAATAATAATAAAGAATTCCCTTTCATACTCAAGTAAATGAATAAAAAGAAACTCTTTCTACATCTGGAAGACCTCATGAGATTTTTGGCCATTGTGGTGCTATGACATCATATGATATTGTATTGGTTGAATGTCTAGCACTGTTTAAAATGCAAAGCAGAATGTGTTTAGAATCTCTATGCTATGGTTAAATATTTCCATCAGTTGCAGTTCATAATAGATTCCATTTTAAAAGGCAGGTTATTTTTTTTTGGTCGATGTTTAAGTGTGTGTGTGTGTGAGAGAGAGAGAGAGAGAGAGAGATGGTAGATTTCTGGTATCTTATGATATGATTAAGTTGCAGTAATTAGTTCATGTCTTACATTGAGATGCAGTATGACAGTAGGTATGTGGATCGTCTGAAAACAACAAATGTACATACAGATCCAGGTTGCACCCAGTCCTGGAGGTGTTAGATCTGGCTACAGCAACATGTGTCTTGATTGCATCTCACTTGATTACATCTAACACGGTCTGCCATGGGTCTACCTTTGGAAATTGTTTGGAAACTGCAGTGGGTCCAAATGACTGTGGCCAGAATGATGACTATGGCTAATTATAAGGGAACACATAACTCCCTTGTTGAAATAGCTTCACTGGCTATCAATTTGTTTCAGAATTCAAAGTGATAAAGCCCCATGTGGCCTAAGTTCAGGTTCTCTCTCTCTCTCCCCCCCCCCGAGTCTTAGGAGCCTTGTGGGAAGACTTTTGCTCAGATCCACCATTATCAAGGGCCGCACTTTTGAGGACACAGCAGAGGGCCTTCTCAGTGGCTGCTCCAAGAACTTGAAATGCTGTCCCACGGAAGCCTCACCTGGCTCCCTTCTGTGCCCTCCTTCTTTAGGCATTTGGTGCTTACCTGGCTGTGCCGAAGAGTTTTTCTTTAAATGTGGTGTATGTGTCCTTCACTTTTATCGTTACTGTTAGTATTGTTTTTGAAATGATTTTAAACTATTTTCTATTATTGATATTTTAATATGGGGAGTATGCGGATGATAATAGCTGATGATAATAAGAACTTAGGAAATAAAATACTGTTTTTGGATTAAAACTTCTCAAATTCCCAATTATGGTTGTTCCCAGAATGCTCAGAATCCTGCTAATCTGGTTGGAGGTTACTGAGATATAGTTCCCAAACAGCAACACTTCCAATCTCTAGCTGCTCTACCATCTGGTTTTCAGGCTTGAGCCTTCCTTGTGTGTAGTTCATGACTTTTTCTTCCTTGTTGGGGCCACAAAGGCATTTTTGTTTTGTTTTTTTGTTATCATGAGAGTAAGCAAGAAGTTTTATTCTATTAAAGAGACCATTTCTGGAGTGCAGTGGGCAAGAAAACTGTCCCATGAATCTCGAAAAACAAGTTGTAAAGCCACCACATGGGTTGACTGTACGGAAAACTAGCTTTAAGAAGGATGTACAGTTGCCAGAGATATTTTTGGATACTTCACTATCAAAATAATGATTATGTGGAAATCCTCTAAAATTCTTTTGGAGTCAGGTCATAGAACCATTGCTAAAAATTTTTTACAGAGCTAAAGAAAATGCAAGCTGTGAGTATATAAAGTTTATTTTCAAGAAGTGCTTTGCTGCTCTATAAAATGGGAATGTTTATTCAAAATTATATTGTGTACAAGAATTACTCCCTTTCCAGTGGAACTTTTCCTTGCCAAAATGAAAGAACTGTAAATGCTTGCATGCTGTCGTAGTAGATGTAATTTCCCAGTTTTCTTGAAAATAAAATTTAAAAAGCAGGGACAAGAGGACAAAACATAAGACCTTGGATACAAAGCCAAAGTAATCCAGGATATATGACTCAAATGACTTACCATCTTCTGCATCCCATGTTTTTCCCCCCAAGATGTTTCTGTTCTGATTTAGATGTTATTTGGGCAATTGAAGGCAGGTTGCAAAATAGGCCTCAGAGTGAAGACTTTAAAAAAAAAAAAAGAAGCTGTTTTCGAAAACAACAACAGCATCTTACCGAAATAGAGAAGTTGAAATTTTGAAAATGAGTAGTTTTGAAAACAGGTCACCACTTTCTTCCTTTTGAGTCACTAAATTCAGTTGTTTGGATGTCCTGATTGCTTCTAAAAATAATACCCAGTTTCCAGCTATTGCTATGGCATGGCATGCTAAGTTAGGGTGGTTCTGCAAAAGTCTTTGTCTGAAATTCTGGATCAAATAGTAGTGACGTATGAATACCTAATACATCAGGGACTGTTGAAATTTCTGTCTGATAATGGGCATTTTCATAAGGTTAATGTGCCATTACTTCTAGGTCATTTATACTTGTTCTTAGTCACATATGTGAGCCTGAGAAAAATTAACATTTGAGTATGTTTTTTCTTAAAGAAAGACTGTTCTTCCTGTTCCAGCTACCATTCAACTACATTATATGTTAAATATACATAGTACCATCTTCTATTTTAATCTTAAGTAAGTCCCAGTCTGGATCAGACCCAGGGCACCTGGATTGATGGGGATTTAAACCTCACCTTTCTCTTTTTTATTTTGAAATCTCTTTCTGCTGGAGTCTGAAAGGAGGATCCATTAATGCCAAAGGGATTTTTCCTTTTAAAACGGTGGAGTAAAGTGTGAATTTTTAAATAGGAAAACAAATGGGGAAAGATAGAAGCCCCCCCCCCCACCTGGTCCTAATCCAAACTGGTTCCATACATGCTTAGTGGATAGTAGAGCAGGAAGGGATCTTAAATTGCATGATACGTACTTAATGTATTGTGTAATTTAACATCTAGATGCCACTTTAAATCACTCCAGCTCATGGCTATTGTTATAAAGCCACATCACAGCAGACCACACTTTTCACCACAACACTGTAGACCTTCCAGAGCATCTGTCGGAGTCATTGAATTCTTACTGTGGGTACTCCTCAGTAGAGGCCAGATCTGTGTTGTGGCAGAATTCATGACTTCGCTGGCATGTCTGGAAAATATGGACTAGCTGGGAAATGTAGATTTTTCTCTTTTTACAGTGTGACCAGATGCTGCACATGAATAGTTTTGTTTATTGTAATTATGTGCAAATGTTGTTCTGCCATGCGATAAACAACTACTGTACCTGTATGCATGGGCTTTTGCTCCTTCAGGTTGATATTGCTGTGGTAAAAAAGCTTCGTGGTTTTCACATGAATTACTCCAGGTGAACACCTTGGTATATGCAATAGTCTGTTGTGGGTGCTGTGTGAGGAGGACTAAACACTCATCTAGGATTGCTTTGTTGTTGTGTGCCTTCTAGTCATTACTGACTTATGGTGACCCTAAGGTGAACCTTTCATGGGGTTTTCTTCACAAGATTTGTTCAGAGGGCATTTTTTCTTTGCTTTCCTCCAAGGCTGAAAGAATGTGACTTGCTCAAGGCAGCCAGTGAGTTTCCATGGGTGATGTTGTGTTCCAGTCAAACCAGGCAGGCAGTTAGCAAGCAGGAGAGTAGAGCTTACCCACAAAGGCAAGAGTGGGGTAGTCCAAGCACAGTTCAGGTTCCAAAGCAAACAAATCCATAAGGCAAATCTGAGTCGTCCTCAAACAAGCAGAGGTCCAAGATAGTCAGAGACCACGGCACAGGGCTTCAACCACCGAGAAGACCAGTTGTCAACCCTGAAAGGGACGATCCACTAATGATATTGCCACAGGTGTTCCTTAGTTAAGGCTCGTTTGTTATTTAGATGAGCTGAGTGGCGGAGCCCCTCTTACTCGTGTCGTCTCTTTTGCACGGTAAAAGTCTTTGTTGCCTCATCTTCTGATATCTGTTCCCCCTGCTCAGGCCTCTGCTGTTGTTTGTCATCGTCCACTGAGCAAGCTTCTGGGGAGACTTCTGTCTCAGGTTCAGAATCCTCATCCTCACTGTCACGGTCTCCAAGGAAGGGCATAACAGCTGAGTGGGGATTCAAACGCTGGTCTTCAGGTTTGTTGTCCAATGTTCAAACCACTACACTATGCTGACTTTCCTCAAACAACACTTTAAGGCTCATTCAGACTAGTGGTGTGTGTCAATTATTATCATGCCACTTAATGATACTTCTGGATGGGTCTTGTCACTTCCATATCCAAACGCTCTCCTGACTCCCCCCGCCCCCGCCATGGAATGGTTCATTTGTAGGCATCTTGTTTGCAGTGAGGCTTGTAATGTTAAATGTGGCTGTGTCCAACACCTTTCAGATACCTCAAATGTGTTTCCATATTGTTTCAGTCCTTGCAGGGTCTCTGTTTCTTCCCCAATGCCTCTAATTGTATGTTTAAAAAATTTCTCTAGGAATATAGTGCCAAAAATGCTAGCGTGTTGAAATTATTGCTGTGCTTATTTCCTGAGAGGAAAATCTACCGCCCTCCCCCTTCGCTCCACAGACAGTCTCCTCTAATTCTTCAGTTGATATCGGGAGCAAGTGTCTGTGTAATCTTGCTCCAAGATAATAAAGCATAGGCATAGCACTATCACAGTTTACCAGTTTTGTATGGCAAGTCTAGAAAGCTTTCTTTCAAAAGGACCTTCATACAAAAGCAGTAGGCTGCTGTGCTCAGAAAGATCAGCTCCCAACACACTAGTCAATCTGAGGAAAGCTTGCACTGAGGTCCACCCCTTCCCAATCTTGCAGCTTCAATCCAAGTTGAAAAATTGACTGAAACATGGAAGGTGACCTTTCCAAGCACAAGAGCCTATTGCTTTATTGCTAAAGCTCCGGCAAGAGTGTAAAAAAAAAACATTAAAAAAATGACAAGGAGGCATAGGGACAGGAAAAGGAAAATACGGAAGAGGGTGGAAATATCCTGAAAGGGGAGGGGGAATGAAAGATTGTACACACCGACTTTAGTGGGACACACCTACCATCATGAATGTGTTTACCAGTGTGTCATCTTTTTTTATTTTAAAACAGTATAATTTTAAATCTATCACTTCAAGATTTCTTTGCAATACTGTAAAAAGGAGGGGGAAATGGCCTCAAATATTCTGTGGTTGGCAAAGCATCAATTGAAGTTTTGGGGGGTTTTTGGTTAAAAAAAAGCAGGACATGCAGCAACAAATGCCATCACCTCCTGACACATTTGTTCCATCTGGAAGAGCCCTTACTTAGTTTGCTTAAGGTTATACAGCTGTAGTCTCATTAGCGCCAACTGGCAGGAAACCTGAAACTGTTTTGGGGGAGGGGGCTCAGCACTGGCTGGTAGGTTATTAATTTTCCCTGTTTGCAGGTATGTTTTTACAAACCAATTAAAATATAAAACACGTTGTATTACATTAAAACTCATTACATTAGAACAGCTTACATTAAAACAACAATAATAACCATCAGGTGAAGCACGTAACACTCTGGCTACTACGAAAGCGATGGCAACATAATAAATGAAATGTTACAAAAATTGTTAAATAAAAACACATACATACAACCACAAGAGCAAAATGGTAATAGTAAAGGAAAAGGCAAGCCCACAAGAATGAAATGGCAGCAGCAACGTAAAGAGAGAGCAAAACTAGTCTTGCAAGAATGATTGCAACTATGCAATTGTGCAATTGCAGGGGCAGAAAAAGAAAAATAGTATGCAATGCTGCTTGGGGTGGACATGGGTATGAAGGCAGGTCAGCAAGGCGGTGTATAAGACTGATTGCAGGAATGTACATCACCAAAGTGACACCATAGTGCTATTTCTGAGAAGGTGTGAAAGTGATTGTTTCCATACCAGTTTATTTCCATTTGCTTAAACAATGCAAGTGCTGTGAGACAACGGTCTGGTGTGATATGGCCCTGAGAGAACAGAAGATACACATGCACGCTCACACACAAACAGTACCGTTGTCCCTCCACTTCCGCCAGGGTTTGGGGTACAGAACCCTCGCGAAAGCGGAAAAACTGCAAATAACTCCCCCCACTCTCCCTACCATTCTCTTACAGGGCTCTCCTCTTCCCATTCCCTTGCAAAAGAGAAGGGAATGTGGGTGGGGGAAGGCTCTCCTAGCCTTCCTTCTCCCTGCTCCGGAGCTCTCCCTGCCATTCCTATACATTTTGGCCTGGTGATGAGAACTCAGGCTAGCCTTCCCCCTGCATTCCTTTCTGTTTTTCCTTGGCATGAATTCTCTGCACCAGGGCAAAATGCATAGGAATGGCAGGGGGAACTCTAAAGGGAGGAAAGGAAGGTTCACATAAGCTTTCTGCCTCCCCCCTTTCCCTTCTGTTTTGCATGGGAAGGGAAAGGAGGGAGCTTGAGAAGCGGATAAAGGAAGGTTTGCACAAGCTTCCCCCTTCCCCTCCTTTCCTTACATTTTGTCTCAGCGTGAATTCTTTGCACTGGGGCAAAATGCATGGGAACGGGAGGAGGAGAATGGGGTGGAAGCATGCGTGGTCATGAACAATCACATTCGCAAATGTCAAACCTTCAACTGTGGAGGGAGAACTGTAGTTCTCAAGCTGTAGGACATGATAGTTGCCAAAGGAGGCTGCAAGAAAAGTCAGCCTGCAAGTACAACAAATGTGAAAAAGAAGGTCAAGCCTGTGTGTGTGTGCGCGCGCACCATTGAGGGCTGACTGGCCTCTGTAAAAGAGTGATGCAAAACATCTTCCCCTGTTATGCCTTCCTCCAAGCACAAACCTAGCAAAAATCAGCTTCCCTTTTTTTAATGCTTTTTCCACTCAGCATCTCTGAATGTTCTGTCATTGGCACAGCCAGCGCATGCCCTGTAACAACCATGAGGCAGTTTTTTTTTGGGGGGGGAGGGAAGTGAAAAGAGTAGCAGACACGAGGGCCCTGTGTGTGCGTGTGCGTGTGTGTGTGTGTGTGTGTGGAAAGAGAGAGAGAAATATAGGATAAGACTGGGGAAGGCACGATGTAGTGTGAGGGGCATAATGTCCTCATGTAGATATAAAGGGGGTCACAAGGTAAAAAGCTTGAGAATCACTGATATAAACAACTAGCGCATTTACACGGCGTTGCCCAGTATTTTATTTTCTCATAGGTAATACTTGTTAGGAATATCTTAGGAATTACCTTACCTTACCTTACCTTAGGAATTAGATGCAGCTGAAATACACATATTTGAGATCTTGTGTCTCTAATTCCCCAAACTGCTTTTTCCAGTACCTGTAACTTGCCTCCATAGTCCCTGATCCAATCTGTATTCAGAGTTGTCAGCACACGGAGGTTTGGTTTCTGAGGGAATGCACTGGCCTTGTCCTTGCTGCTAGGCCTTGTCTCCATAGCAACCGGCCAGGCCCAAGAGCTCTCTGGCTGGGAATTCTAAATGCCCCTCCCTAAACTGCAAACCCCAGAATTCCACAGAATCTTGACAGGCAGCCAATCATATGAGGTCTTCTCACCTAACCCAACCAATCATAAGAGGTCTTCACCTGCCTGACACAGACAAACTCACAAACTTTGATTTTTATATATTAGATGAACTACAGGAAAAAAAATACCAACACCTCCAGCAGCTTTCCAAGACCTTTACCCTGCCTAGAGGAGCCCTTAATTTTGTTCAGTTAAATCTCTCTAGTCTCAGTTGTACCAACTAGTGATAGTAACTTTTCCTGCATTTCCTTTACCACTACCAAGTACATAATGCACATGTGACAGTGTGTGACAGTCATATGGGGCAGAGGGAAGTGACTGCTGTAATGGATAGACTAGCCCTGAAGAATCTTGATAAGCTTTGAAATCTCATGTGCTTTGGAAACTGTGACGGTGTGATGCTTGCAGTCAAGTCCCTGTTTCTCATTGTTCTGTGTCTATTCTGTGATAAGTAGTTGACAACAGCGTCATCTTGCATATTGCCAGAAACTTCTTCTTCCCAAGGGTAACATACTTTCTTTTCAAAGGCTGTTGTTGTTGGGGTTGGGGACTTGGAGATATTTTGGCTTGCTGTGCTTGCCCTATGATATGTCTGCTTGTTTTTGATGAGTGAGACATTGTTCTCCTCTTCACATCCCTCAAAGGAAGTGTCTGTTGACACAGTCTGCACTTCAGTCATCTCTATTATACAGCACTCTACGAGACCTTCAGTGCAAGCCAATGGTCTTAAAATAAGCTTCTTGCACACAAGGAGAGACAAGTCTAGCCAGACCTCAGCACTTCATATTTCTTTGTTCACAGAGATTTCTGTAATGATAATGTCAGACCCTGTAAAAGACTTCAGGCTGCTTATTTGGAGTTGTCTGTGAGGTGTGAGAGGAAGGCCTACCAGCAAGGGCTTTACTTGACAAGATATGTTAGTAGTCACTGTCTTCTTAAGGATGAGTGATGGAACAGAGCAACAGGTTTAGAGTTTCAGGCATAAGGGTTCTGAAGCCTCTGCTAAACCATAGGAGGTCCCCCCTCCACTTTTCTTGTGGAACAAGATGGAGACCACACATGAAAAAATTAGGCCTTCAGGCACGACATATGAGTGCAAAGGAAGAGATCCACGGGGTTGGGGAGGTCAGTAACAGTGGCTGCTATCACAATTTCTGCTGACTGCCAGACTGTATGCACACAGAAGGAAGGTAGCCATACAGCCAAGGCTTAGAGGAGGGCTCAGCAGAGCTTCAGGTGAGGTGGGGCAAGACAGAGCTTCAGGCAAGGTGGAATGAACTTCAATTGAGGTGAGGCAAAACAAAACAGGAGCTTCAGGTGAGGTGAGGTGAGGCTTCAGACGAGGTGAAGAAAGATTGAGCTTTAGGCAATGCAGGGTTCCAGAAGTCTGTAGAACAAGTACTCTGGCTGAAAAATTTCTCAGTCTGGGAAGCCAAACCTTGGGGCATTAGTTATATAAGGTCTGATAAGAGCCCTGTTAGTACTCTGCAAGTACATGTTCCAGACATATAGGCATGGAATTGCAGCATTGCAAAAGGTAGACCAGCCACTCGTTCTGCCTTTGAGCTATCCCAGGGAGAACCTGGACCCTATTGCCACGTTTTACAGATTGAAGTTACTGGCATCTTGTCTCTGATTCTGGGACCTAGAAGGTAGATCCGTTTAGCTTACCCTGTCCAAATCAACACTGTTGGCAGTAGACCTTAAAAAATGATTAAGTGAAAAGAGACTTCCTCAGGTGTGTATCTGTAAACGGCAAGGCATACGATGCCAGTGCGCTTTGCTCAGTGGATGGCTAGTAAGAACTAGTAAAGGCCAGTCTGCTCTTCGAAAGTTAAGATGCTATTTCCTACCAGGATTTTAGTGTGTTTTAATCTTTCTATGTTTTTTTTTTAAAAGTTCTACTTTATTTAATAATACTCCCTGCTTTTAACTGTATTGAAAGTATATTCAAATATTACTGTTTTAAACAGCCTTGGAGACCTTTATTATGGCTGAAATCTACTGTAACAGTGACTTGGGAAATAAATAAAAGCTGTATTCTTCCATCCATTGTATGCATATGAATGGAGCATGGATTTAGCCCCACAAATAGAATCTGTGGAATGGAATTTAGTTTAGACTAATCTGAAATTAAAATGTGGAGGCTTGTATCTATTCCTTAGACTTCAAACTCCACTGCAGATCTTTTAGATTCACTTTTAGAAACACTTCTGTAAAAGAAATATAAATATAAAAGAAGTTCAAAAGATCTTCAATGTCTCTCCTGATAATTAAGCACTGGCTACATTATAGTTGCACTGATACAAATGTACACAGAATTACTTAGTCCGTTAGCTACATTACTAATGCTTGCTTCATGAGATCTATTTTTCCAAAATTGTCTTATGCTAGCTAGAAGTTGAAACATTTTGGATAATTTAAAGTACAGCAGTACTTTTGGGACCTGACATTTTACCAAAGCTGGCTGCACATTTTTGAAAAAGGATAAAGCTGACTTTGAGTTAAGGCCTAATTTTGCTTAAGTTCATTTATGACCCATTCTAAGAAGGGATGTATTTGAGAATTAAGGCCACTTCACAGAACTGTATCTTATGTGGTACAGCCAACCAGCCCTGAAATTACCTTTTTTAAGTGGATGATCTGTCTTGTTGGTAAACATTGTAAAAAGTAACACTGTAAGCTGCAACACACTATGGCCCTTTTCGCACCTTACCTCATTCCAGTGTCGTCATGAGGGGATCACGCGAGAAGTGTCTTGCGAGAGGCACTCACGTCCCCTCCACTTCCCCTCCGCACCAGCTCTGTGCTGGGCGGAAGGAAGCGTGAGGGCTCCGCGCCCTCCTTCTGCAGCGCAGCCGGGTGCTTTCTCAGGCTGTGCGGGGGGAGGAAGCGTGAAGGGCGCATGCCTGGAGGCTCTGCACACAAGGTAAGTATGGGTGGGGCATGGTGGGGATGCATGAGCGTGCATCAATTTTGGCAACGAGCCAAAAATGATATAATGTGCGATTGCCACCTAATGGCCTCGGGAGCATCATGTGGAACGGTTCTTGCAATCCTGCAGCGCTCCTGAGGCCATTTTGCAACAGAACTGGCATGCGAAAAGGGCCTAAATTATGGTTCTGCGCCGTTCTGGAAAAATAGTGATTTGGAACACTAAAACAACAGTTCCACAAGGTTACATCCATAAGGAAAGAAAAACAGTAACAGGGCCCGTTTGGCTATGACACTCCTGGTATGACTGCCACCAAAAAGATAAATAAAATAAAATAAAGTAAAATAAAATAAAATAAATCCCTCTGGTGGGCATGGTATGTGAGTAGTAATGTTTATAAACCATTTACCACATTGGTTGGGGATGATTCCAATTTATGTTAGAAACTGTTTCGCTGGGAAAAATAACAGCCTAAATCTCTGCTCTTGGAAAATTACTTACACTGTAATCTTGCTTACTCAAAGGTAAATGTCCTTGACATCAATGGTATTTACTTCCAAATGCACCTGTTTAAAATTATAGTTTCAGAGAGTAATAGAAGTGGACAGAATTGTAAAACTGATGATAGATAGCATTAAATCAGGCATTGTTCTTTTCCAGATGTCTAGTTTTGCTGGTACTTCTTCCAATTGTGTTGAACTCATTCACACTGACTCATCCTACCGGCTTCCAACACTGTGTGTTTTGTAATTGGAGGAGACAGCTATAAACCTGGCTTTGCTGAGATGGCTACTGTCCCAGCTTTAGGATGTAGGTTCACTTAAGATTTTATGTCAGTAAAAGGTCTGTTCTTCTTCTTCAACTACGAAGTGTGGCCACTTTTAGAACTGTTGGTGGCTCAAGGACTAGCAAGCTCAGTTCTCACTTGCCTGCCTTGATGCTTTTCCTTAGGCAAGTGTTAAAGAATTAGTTGTTGTCTGTAAGTGATAAAAGAGCCCAGAACCTTACCAAAAAATAAAAAAATTAACAGGTGACATATGCCTGGGTTTTGATATACCTGGGTTTAGACATATATACTAAAACAGAAAATCTGGTATGCAGGTAGGCAGCTGTTGAAACAGGAAATTATGTACTGCTATAGTTGGTAAGCTTTTTAAATATGTTCAAAACTTGCTCATAAAAACAACGATCTTTTTTTTTTTACAGTTTCTATAACTTTCTTAAACATTCTGCATCATTATATATAGCTGGGGTTGTGATACAGATGAAGCATGATGCAGCATAAAACAAACAGCAACTATACAAGGAAAAGAAAGCAACTGTGGAAACTATTTCTGCATGCCAAAATCCTTGTGCTCAGAAGTGGACTTGTTATAAAGTGTTGTTTTGAGAGTTACGGTCTGGATATGATAAGAAGGTCTTTCTAAAAGTCTGCTTGTGTGGAAGTTGGAAGGACATTCTCTTTATTTTTGTTAAATTTCTATATCTCGGTGGGGGGCACGGAGTGGAGAGATTCATGTACAAGATCAGATGGCATCAACCTTCAAGTAAATTTCAAATTTCTTTTCTCTATAATACAACATTGAAAGGAATTTAGAAAATTCTTTACAAAATATCATGGCTTTCATTGTGAGAAGGCATAGATCTGAAATGGCAATCCTATCATGGTAGGCGTTAAGCGTGAATTAAGGATTTCTTTGGGCCATCTCTTTTCCTATAAATGAGGTCTGTGTCCTTCTTGCTCCATTTACTGATTTGCATTGTGAACCACAAGAAAATGGGCAGAAGGACATGCAAGAGCAGTGGCAACTAGTATCTCCCATGTCATAGAAACAGTGAATTCACTCTCAGTTTGAGCCCCAATTTTAAAGAAGCTATCCAAGGTTCTGGATGTATTTTGATGATAGGCTCAATCATCTTGGATAGCACCTTTAAAGCACAGACGAAATCCCAAAGTGGATGCAACTTTCCCACTGACCTAGAATCTTTTCCCTGTCAGCCACTGGGCAAGAGGAAATACCCTTCAGAACAAGGCATTCAATAACTCTCCATACTTTCTGAATGATAAGAATTTCTCTTGCTGCACTGTGGCCCTGTCTCCATTTTGGTAAAGCTGTGTGATGTTCTTCACTTGTGTCTTATTGTTTAAAAAAAGTTGAATGTTGTTTAATGCTGTTACCTAAGCATTAAACACCCTGCCTCCATAGTTCATAGTTCTGACAGAATTAAACCAAGCTAGGTAAATTTAACATGCTCTTTAAACTAAGGCCCTTTCCACATGTGGGGGGGGGGGACGGGCGAAAACGCCCAAAAACGGAGCTTACTGGCAACCGGGTAAGTCCGTCGCGACGCGGAGCAGCGCAAGCTCGCTGCTCCACGGTCCTCCGTGGTCCTCCGGCGTCCCAAATGGCGGCTTCCGGTTGGTGGAGGCTCTCCGCCAACCGGAGAAGCTCGCCAGCTGGAAGCCTGCCCCGGCAGATCTGCAGGCACGCATTTGCGCGTGCCTGCAAATCCGCTCCGGAGCCGGGCGATGGAGCAGCACGGGGTTGCGCGCTCCGTGCTTTTTAAAAACCTCGAAAAAGAGGTTTTTAAAGGACACGCAGCGCGGCTAGTTCCGGCCGCTCCTGAGTGGATTCTGGTGTGGAACTACAAAAAGTAGTCCACACCAGTCCACTCTACGGTGTAGAAGACCTCCGTGGGAGGTCGCTCTGCACCGTTTTAATACCCTGGTGTGGAAATGGCCTAAGAATTTATCTGGCTCAACTATCTGGCTCAACTTTGAACTGGTTTACAGTGTGGTTCCCTGCACGTTTTTTGCTAAAGGTTAACAAAACTGTTTAGAGGAGTTTAATGGCTGTGCATCAGTCTACAGCATCAAGTTGATTAATGGAGCTCATTTCTGCAGTGAATTCTTTAATTGCTCCTTATTTACCAGAGGGAGGGGGCAGGGTATAATTTTGATTAAGGCAGCTGTCTGGAGTGTTCATTCACCTTGTGAATTTAGATCTTCTTGAGATACATTTCACATGTACATATCTTACTCCTCGTCTGAACCTTCTCCAAGTTGAGACGTCATCTTGGAAGCTTGTAATTACAATTTGCATGGGGGCATTGTGCAGTTGCAGTTGCTGCCTGTTTCTAACAGAAACCAATCAAATTGCATGCTGGAATGTAAATTTCACTTTTTGATGTAATCTGTTACTGCTTGCTAGACAGATAAGTAAGTACATGGAGATAGAAGTCGTTGCATTTTGCATGTCTTGTCATTTCCCCTCTAGTCTTCTGTGTTTTTAGCAGCACACCTGCAAACATACTCTTGCAATCTTTTTCTTGAACAGAGTAGAAAGCAACAGTCTCCCAGTTCATCCTCACAAATTAAGAGAAAACCTTTTCCACAAGATAGAAAGTGGTATGATAGAGGATTCACTGTGTGCAATGTGTACTATATCCATATTACTTCACTGTCTGGAAAACATTTGTTTTTGCAGTGTTTTCGAAAACATTCATCCAGAGAAATAAAGTGTATGTGCTTGTGTGTTTGTGTGAGTGAGTGTGTGTGAGTGTGAGAGAGATTGAGAGAGAGAGAGATGGACAGTGATAGCTCTTATCATATTGCTTTCAACTCTCTTCGAAATAACAGTCTTGTGGCGCCTTAAAGACTAACACAAGGGCTTGTTAATGCGAAGCACGTGTAACCTTTCCTGGATCTTGAGATCAAACTAATTACAATGTGAGATTTTTTTTTAAAGTGCAGGGGTGTATGTGTATTGAGTTTTCTGTCACTGAGATGCACCACAACTATATCTTTAACTTGCTCTTGATAGCTAGGAAATGTAGACAAGTGTTCACTGTTTTGCAATGTTTGGCTGTAAATAGTCAATAAAATTGGAGGCGCACCAGATACTCTGGTAGGTGTTTAGAGAAGAGTTGCTCTTTTTTCTGTTGGATAGGAGAACAGGAGAAATGTTGGCTAGACAATTTCAGAAGCTTGTTTTCCATCTGTGTTATAATAAATTGCAGAGCAAGCAGGAATTATTAGCCAGAAAAGGTGAGATCTGAAATTGAAAGGAATAAAGACTACTGAATGTGTTATCCATCATCAACCCTGGTGAATGCTGATTATGAAACACTGATCTGGCAACTCTGGGGCACGACCTGCAGGAGTCATTAATAAATACAAACCTAAAGTGTGCCTTAGGAACGTAGAGGTGGTTCCAAAACTGCAATGTGAAATTACTGCAAATGAGTATGAAATTGTTGGAACTGTCAAACAAGTGGTATGTTGTAATTTACAGTGTTTGCTTATCTTTAATCAGGTACCGATTCACATGCTAGGTCAAAGAATAACCAAATATAGTATGTTATCAAATGGGACTGAAACATAAACAATAATGAAGTTTGGGACAAAATCTATCAGCTACCTCATGTACATTCAGAGCAAAAAAATCAGATTTCTGTATTTTTTGCTGCAGAATGCAGATTTATTAACTGATTTATTAACATTTGAGCTGACATCCCAAACATTTTTTTTTTTTTTTTTTAGAAAAAGTTGCTGGGTTTGTTCCATTTTGCCTGGAACATAGTGCGATTTTTTTTAAAGGATCTTGGGTGCTATCACTCAAGTATATTTTTTAATTCTAATCATAATTCAAATGATCAAGGCAGGGGATACTAGGTAAGTTTCTGAGTTGTATAACCAACAAGAGGAGTAGCAAATGCTCTAAAGCAGTGGTTCCAAACTTTGGTCCTCCCACGGTTTTCGACTTCAGCTCCCAGAATTCCTGACTATTGGCCAAGTTGACTGGAGCTTCGGAAAGTTGAAGTCCAAAATACCCGAGGAGCAAAATTTGGGAACAATTGCTCTAGAAAGATCTATTTCTGTTAGAGAAGCAATACTGACTGGATCTAAGGTGGAAAGATGTGAAAGGTAATCACAGCATTAGACTTGTGTATGGTCAGAAGTGCTGCCACTAGTATTTGCCTTTGAACCTTTCAGTGAATTATACATAGGGGTCTTTTTCACACCACACAATTACAACACTTTGACCTCACTTTAATTGCTCTTTCCTAACTAACTCTGGGATTTGTACTTTCATGAGATATTTAGGACTCTCTTCGAGAAAGCTCTAACCCCTCGCCAAACTCCCAGTATTCCTTAGGAAGGAGCCGTCGCTATTAAATTCAAAGTTCTATAATTCCATAGTGGGAAGAAGATCCAGGTCTATCTACATTACTTTGTCCCTGCGCCTCAGTATGCAAGCATAAGTGAAGGTTATATACATAAATAGATGTTCTCTACTTGGCCACTAGCTGACATTTTTCACTGTGCAGATGCTATAGCAATCTTGCATTATCATGCTTACATAAGACAACAGAAATTTTGATTTCTTCCAAATGGCAAAAGGACTACTATGAGAGAAATGGAAGCAATGAGTATGTTCAGAACATCGTGAAATGTTAATAGAACATGATAGGTAATATTCTCTGGGATGGTTACATTACAGGTGGGGTACTATTCTGTAGAAGTGGGATGGAGAACTTCTCAGCAGTGGACTACATGTAGCCTTAGCCAAATTTCATATACCTCTTACCATATGTAACCAGGTGTATGGATGCTGCGTGCTCATTTTCCCTCTGCATCCTTCTGGGGGAGTAAATGCTTCCTTTTCTGTTACTGATGTATGTGCATGTATGTGTGACTGTGTGTGAAGAGAAGAGAACAGATGAGGTGGCACCTAGAGAGAAAAAATGATGCAGTGTGCCATCTGAAATAATGGTGACTGGTGGCTTCCATGTCAATGAGGCATGCTTTGTGCAGGCTTTGTGCTCTGAACTTTAAAAGGAACTGTCCAGGGTGCTGAACTTATTATGGGGATAGAGCCCAGAACCTCGAATATATAATTTAAAGTTCAGACTAAAACTAGAGCAGATTGACTTCCCTGCTGATACAGAAATCAACTCAATGCTGAATGTGCCACTTGCATGTTTGTGGCAAATCAGTTCCTTGGTCCAATCCAGTTTGTTAGAATGTCCTGAACTAGGCATAGTTAGTTAACCCCAGGCTTTCTGTCTGGATGTAGGAATGGAACAACAGTTGGCCTATGGTCTTAAACAAGGAAGGAGCTACAGAATAATAAAATATTCCAGGCTTGGTGTGGATCCAACTTCCTAGAGTTCTACAGCATTAATCACAACACTTAATAGCTCTAGCTCCACTCACCATCACTTTGAGTTAGCTGGTCATCAGTTGTAGTTCTCCAATGATTTTTCCTATAGATTAGTGGCCCTTCAGAGTAAACAAGTTTCCCATTCTTACTATAGAATGTATTGCATAATAGGTTTCCTTCCCATTTCATGTCTGCTTCAGCCAAGAGAAAGGAAGAAACTCAATCTGTTCTGGAAGGGCTGAGAAGAATCTACACTTTGAGGCAGGCCTGCCTTAATTATTAGCTTTGATTGTAGTTCCAGATTGACCCAATAAATGCTAATGACTCCAGGTTCCTGCAGTTCTGTCAGCTTGCTGTTTTTGTTACTTTCTCCTTAAGGGTTGAAACCCAAGAGTTGCTTTCAACAAAAGACATTGGTGGATGGAGGGAGATGAAGGGAAAGACAAGCAGATAACAGTCAGATGTAATCAGCATTTTATTACCATCCTCAGGAAGTGGGGATAGTTTTTTTTTAAAAGAAAGGAAAGTAGATTGGAGCAAGGAAAGTTAATTATGGTGAGGTATTTGACAGGAAATTACAAAATACAGAGAGACAGAAGAAACACACTTTTAAAACAGGCAAGGAAATCTCCAGTTACTCCATGCTGTGTATTTAAAATCCCCATAGCAAGTGCTGAAAATAGTACTTTAAACAAAAGCTATCTTATCTGATAAAGACATTTTGAGCACAAAGGGAAATTTATATATTAGGCCGACAGTCTTCAAATAAACTGATCATCTTGATAATACCATGGATTTAATTGTGGGAAAAAATTAAGTTTTCATTTGAATGACCTGGTGATGCAGTAAGCCCTTTTATAAACTGACTAGGTTTATTTTAACCGTACACACACACACACACACACACACACACACAAGCACACACTTTTCTATTCTTGTAAACATTCTTTATCGCTGTTTTGCAGAAATTGTAAAGGTAGACTTATGGATGTAGGCTGAAGCTGATAAATATGTGCATATTTTAAGAGCTGCTATGCAGAACTGATATGATTCATTTCATCTGCTAGCATATGTAAACAGAGCAGTGGGTTATCCATGCTGGGAGTGAATCTGAACAGGAAAAAGCAACATTCTAAGGGAGGCTGCAAAATTTCCATGGCTTAGGAGAGTTTCACCAGATTTATCATGCTGTTATCCTTCCATTGTTAGCTTTACAGTGCCTGCTCTTTAGCAGTCATCATGTCTGTCCTGTTATCCTTCTGTAAAGCAGGGAAACTCCCTTTTCCATATTACCCATTTATGAGAGAGGAAGAATAAAGCTAATGGACTTCTATTTCCCACTGGCCTTTTCTTCTGAATTGCCTCCAAAGCTAGAAAGAACAGGACCAAGACATGGACACAGTAAGGAAGGAAGACAGCTTGTAAAATCACAGCGGTGCTGGTAAAAGTTGAGTGATGTCTGTATCCCATTTCTTTCATCACTGCTACAAAAGTTGCTTGATTATGTGTGTGTATCTGCCTTCAAGTTTTCTGTCAGGTTGTGGCAACCTCATGGATTTCACAGAGTTTTCATAGGCAAGGAATACTCAGAGGTAGTTTTGCCAGTTAATTTCCTCTGTAATATAGCCTACAGCACTTGGTATTCATTGGCAGTCTCCCATCCATGTACTAACCAGATTTGACCTTGCTTAGCTTCCAAGATCACAAGGGATCTGGTGCCTTTGGGTTATTTAGGCAGCTACTTGCTTGAGTATACCTAGAATCAACCAATCTGTCTGTCTGTCTGTCTGTCCCTCTATCTGTATCTGCTAGCTTGAATATATACCAGTTTAGCTTTGGATAAAATGAAGTAGTCTACATACAGTGGGTACGTGGCCATTTGCACTATGATACATGGTAGTGGTGACTAATCTTTTTGGTGGCCATTGGTTTGAATCCAAAGGATATTACTGTAATGTGCAGTACACAGAAGGATGAGGAAGCAGACTTAAACCAAGTGAGATCATTTGTCAATTAGTCAGGGGTGTTAGGTTAAGAGGGTTGCAGTACAGTGTGCCTGGGACACCCATCTCTGTCCTCCAATAGAGAAGAATTGGCCAGGGGTCTATTTCCTCTGCCCCATCCCTGTCACCTGTGAGGTGATTGCCTCACTTTGTCTCATGGTAGGGCCAGCCCTACATCCAGGCATCTCTGACTGCCAAGAGTTTCTCCAGGATGATGGACATCTCACAGCTTTTGCTGGTATCACTGTGATTTCGTTGGGTTAGGCTTCTCTTCCTTCCCCCATATCTCCCAAAGCTGATTTTTCTACAGTGGTGTATGTTATGTCATCCTCACTGACAATTTTCCAGCACTTGCAGATGAAGCAATATAAAACCCAGGCAGCTAAGGGGAGAGGCCTGTGGAATGAGTTCTGCTCGCACAGCAGAAATAGCTTTCTCTAATGTGACATACTTCCCTTGCTCTGAGACAGTGGGATTTAGAGGCACAAGGGATTTTGAAATGAATGCTACCAAAGTTAATATTATAAATGCCCCAGTCATAGCTATGAATCAGTAATGCATCATTGTGCTGCCTTGCTCTTCTGGGAAATGTCAGATGATATTTTTTCTGGATTACTGATTCGACTGAAGATGCAGTCCACCAAGCCCTTCCTCTGCACAGCCACTGGCACCCGTACAGGGCTCCCCACCTAAGAAGGTCTCGATCAAATGAAAAGATACTGCGCTTTTGGTCTGTTTTCTTGGTTTACTGCATGTACAAGTTCTGAAAGATATGCAAGGCATGCATTTATTGTACATCAGCTGAAAGGCAAAAGCTAGGAAACATTCATCCTGGGATAATTGATAAAACCCCACCTCTATTTTTAAATGGAAAAATTCCATGCTCATGGGTCTTTATATCCAACTCATAGTACATTAACAATCCTGTTTTCCCTCTCTCTTCTTCCCCATAAATCCCATGGCATATTCAATTCTGGCTGCTGAGTATAAGAAATGGCCTTTTCCCAGCTTCCAAAAACTGACTGAGGCCCAGGTGAAGCAAACCTTCCAGAGGAGTAAGTTCTGTAAGTGGCAGAGTCACTCCTAATACCGCACCAGGAGCACTGTTGATGAAGTAGGGTATTGTTAAAGGGCTGTTGTCAGTTATTCCTAAGAAAATTTTCAGATATGTAGAATCTAAACAGAAGAGGATGTTTGTTTGTTTGGCAAAACTGTGTATGTAAACATAGCTTGCGGGAAGATATGTGTAGTATGTGTAGATTTTTGACCAGGTCAATAGGAGTGGTGGTCTATCAAGCAGGAATAGAACTGGATCTCCCTTTAGGATCAGTGAGTTGACTATCTCAAGCAGCAGAGTGCCAGTAGCAACAAATACTCCCCCTGTCATGGGAAGGTGCTTGCTGTTCCAGAGAACCCTTTCTTCTTTGCATGTCTCTCTAGAGCCAGCTTTCAGACTCTAAAGACAGTTCTAGATGGGGTGCCCTGGATCACAGGTGAGGAACTATCGCTCAGAGCCAGGCATTTGGGAAGTAACCTGTACTTTGAATGACCAGCACTGCTTCACACAGAGCCCTCTTGGCCTCTTACTTGCACAGAGGGTTGGTGATGGCAAAAGGAACCATGGAGTGTGTGAGGGCAGTGTAATGGGAATGTGACCTGGTGTGTGATGATGCTTTTCCTCCTGCCTCAGTTAGTGGGAGAGCTCAGATTATCTCTGCTGGTGGATTCATAAGGTTTCCTCAAGGCTCTGGGGGATTTTGCCACATTCTGTGGATTCCCTGGTTAATTTTTGGAAGGTGGAAGATGACCCCGGGAATTGGTAGTGAAGCTCTTAACCATCCTCTCTTTATCCCATGGAGTTCATAATGGCTCCCTTATTTACAGCAAGTCACACATATTCGATGCTGGGCATTATTAGAAATGTAATTTTAAAAATACAGTTGCCAATGTCATATTGCCCATATATGATTCTATCATGCAATCACACTTGGAATATTATGTATAATTCTGGTTGCTGCAGCTGAAAAAAGGGAAAAGGTGCAGAAAAGTCATGCAATATGATCAAGAGGCTGAAGGAACTCTCCTCTGAGAAAAGGTACAACTTTTATTTAACTATTTATTTATCTGAGAAGAATGGTGAATAACTAGGAGACCTGAATTTGTACAAAATAATGCATGTTTGTTTGGGAAGATATATGAATAAGGAGAAGTATTTCTTCCTCTTTCATAGTACTTAAACTTGAAATTTTCCACTGAAGCTTGGGTTGCTGGGACTAGAGGCTGGAAAGACAATTTATTTAAACTGGCCCTAGACTGTGACATGTTTTCTGAGTGCCTCTTAGAACTGAACACATTTACCTTGCCTGCTGTACCCTCTACATTGATGGTGGCATAGCTAAAGCATCTAGAGTATGCTATAATACACAACAGTTGGTGTACGTTCAGGGCAATATAGTGAAAGTTTAGGAGCCCGTGTCACAGGTCTCAGGAAATGTTAAACACCTTGCGGTAAATCTTTCTTGCTTAAAATATAGTGATTGAAACATGGATATGAAAGGGGGGACCTGTGATGACCCCAGCTGTATTTGGGGAAGGGGACAATACGTTTCATCTTTTAAGTTCAAGAAAATTTAAATTCAGAGAGAAAGAATGTTTTAAAAAAAAAGCCTCAATAGTGGACTCAGATATTTATGTGCAACTCTGACAGCCATTTACATGTATATTTTCAGCATGGTCACCTGGAGAAAGTGCATGCTAACCATAGGTAGCCAGGCAGGTTGCTGTTTAAGGCTTTGGTGTGGAAGGAAGTGGAAGGAAAAACAGTTTGGAAAGGGGTTATTCACTGGGCTATAACTGTCAGAGCCTCCAAGTCAGTATTGCCATTGACCATACCAGTTGAGGACTATAGGGGATGTAGTCCAAAAAAATTATGTCCCATCTCCCTAAAAGGGTAGTTGGTGAGAATCTGAGACAGGACTTTCTCTGTAGCAACGCCTCAGTTTTGGAACTCCCTTCCAAGGAAGTTAGTCTGTCTCCATCCCTTTTGTGCTTACAGATTACAGCCAAGACTGTGTTGTTTCATATGGCCTTTTGTTCTTAAAATCAGCTCTGAGTTTTGGGACTATTTTGTTTATGTGCTTTGAGGAGCTGTTTTTTAAAAATATTTTAAAAAATAATTTAAAGAATATTTTTGTCTTTATCTGTTGTGCATTGCTTGATGATGTCATCCTATACTTTAAACAAACAAACAAACAAATAAATAAATAGTAACATTTCCAGATCATGTACCCCAGAATTTTAAAGGTGGAATAAAAAATGTCACGTTCTTAGCCTGATCTGATTATGTACAAGCTGAAAATTCACCTTTCCAACCTGTGTGTGTAATCCTCTGGGAACATGTTCTAACTAAGTTCAAGGGCTGAAGAAATTTTACTTTGGAATGTATGGGAATGATGAGCACACATCTGCTTGCATCTATAAACACAACAGGAGGAGGCCTGGTTTTAAATTACCACCCATCTGCTGTGAAACCTTCCTAGTAATCCTATAAAACTGTCAGGGGCTGATGGGTCCTTGAGGGTTATGGCAATTTTCAACACCCTGCTATCAAATGTCAAAAGAATGTGAGCATTTGGTGGCTATATAAATATTCCAAACTTGATTTTACTACATATTATTTATTTATTTTCTATAAGAAGAAAAAAGAAAAGGGAAGGGGGAGCAGGAACACCATATGGGCACCTGCACAAGAAACAATAATGGAACGTAATTCTTTTCTCTCCACCCCCAACATTATTTAAATGCATCTTGAGTTGTTACCTTTCAGGAAAAGCAGAGGGAAAAAATCTTTTTTATTGATGGATGTATGATACTTTTGCTAAAGATTAGGGAACATGTGTTGGTCTGAGCCTCCTTGTGTTTCCTCTAGACTCTTGTAAGAGAGTCATTGTGTTGTGCTTGGCTACTTCAAAGTCTCACAGAATGGATTGAACAATTGGTGACACAGAGCATATTTTATTCTATTTGTTTTTATATATACCCCCCCATTTTGGTGCCTACACCATTCACCAAGGAGAGCAACAATCCAGACAATCTTTAAAATACAATAAAAACTCAGTGGTAAAATGGAGAGACTGATAAAATAAATGCCTACTTGAACGGTAAGGTTTTTGCCATGGGATGAAACAAGGTAGGGAAGGAAACCAAATGAATTTTCCATAATATAGGCATCATCACAGAGAATGCCCTGTTTCTCATTCCTGTCAGCTGAGGCTCCAACATATTTTGGATTCAGGGAAGGACTTCCATGTCCAGTCTTGGGGCTGAGGAAGATTGGCATAGAAGGAAGTAACCTCTTGAGACCTGAATCACTGATAGCTTTAAAGGTCATTACTGACACTTTAAATTATCCCTCAAAATATGTTCGTAGCCAAGGAATTTTGTGCAGGTTATGTATAATTTGTTTTTGTCATCAAGTTGCTTCCAATTTATGGCAACCCTAAAGCGAACCTATCACAGCGTTTTCTTTGCAAAATTTGTTCAGAGGCGGTTTGCTTTGCCTTCCCTGAGGCTGAGAGAGTGTGACTGGCTCAAAGTCACCCAGTGGGTTTCTATGGTGAGTGGAGATTGAAACCCTGAGCTCCTAAGTTGCAGTGGAACATCAGACCACTATACCATGCTGGCATAATATGATCCCGCAAATGAATGCCCCTCAGTGTATTTGTTGCTGCATTCTAGATCAACTGCAGATTTCTTCAAAGGTACATATTAGTCATTAAAACAAATGGTGTTGAAAAGGCCTTCCTGGCAGATCTTGGTTGTGGGAGGGCATGCAAAGAGAACCAGCTTTCAGTTATACAGTGCTCCAGCTATTTGTACCATGTATTGTTGAGTCATTGCATATTTGACAGGATGTAGTGCACTAGCGGAGAACATGCTTGGAGTGCAGAAGATTGCAAGTTCAGTCCCTAACCTGTCCAGACAGGGCTGGGGAACCTATATGAAACGCCAAACAGGCACTGCTGCTGAGTGTGGAAGAGTTCTCTGCTAGTTGCTGAAATGATACATGATTGGATATGAGGCAGCTGCCTATATTCCGCACTGGATGTAATTTAGTTTTATAGGATAACAATAACAACAACAAATTTATGTTCTGTAGCCACTTGTTTTAAACTGGAATTTGAAATGGTTTTGTTCTAGTTTTGAAGTTAAAGGTGTTGTGACCATGTAACATTTCCATCAGTAGTTTCTGATGTCAGAGATGAGGTGCCTAGGCTGAAAACCTCTTTTTAATTGATGGGGAGGGAAAGAATTTTTTTTAGATTATTTTTCTGGCATGGGGACAGAGGGTTGTGATCTGGGAAAGGAGAGTCATCATCTTTCAGGAAAGGAGAGTGAAATTGAGTGAGATTGTTCGTGGTAAGTAAATGAAGGGGAAGGGGTCCCTGTGCAAGGCAACAGGCCGTGCCACAAGAGGGAACATTAGAAATTGCTCATTTGGAGAGAGTAGGGGCAAACAGTTAGAGATATACAGATGTTTTACTCACATGTGTTACTGTTTATAAATCTTGTAGAAGTTCTGTAGAGAATGGTATCTGTGCAGTGTGTTCAATTTATGTATAGCAGCTTTGAAAGGAGAGCAAAATAAAGAATTGAAAACTGGTACAAACAAGCTTTGTGAAGGAGCTATTAAGTGAAGCTAAATGTCGTGCATTAGCCTCATAAATGTGCTTATGTTTCAGCTGTGCCAGTTCTGGTATTCACGAACATTTTTTTTTTTTTTGGTCTCTCCTCTGATTTGTTCCAGCTAAAACTAGCTCTTTGCAGCCTCCGTTTTATCAGCTGGCTCATTGTATTTAGAGCTGGATTTTGGTTCTTAACTCCTTCACTGTGGCAGGGCCCCAGCCTTTAGGAATCCAGGGTTTTTCTGTTTAGACCTGTGATCCCCCCCACCTTTTTTGTCTTTTTCTCTTTCAGTTACTATATTGCTTGTCTCAAGGCAATGGCAAGGATTTGGATTTTCTATATGCCATGTGTATGTGTGTGCGTGTACATATGTATGTGTGTGTATGCATGTGTATGTATGCACAGAAACACATACACACACCTCCAGTTTAATTCTTCTTGAAGATGAAGTAAGTGGCAGGCTTGTCTGCCATCTAATATTTAGAAGCACTAGAATAAGGATGAGAGTAGGGTTGCCAGGTGATGAATGTCCCAGGCCTAAGGACAGCCCATATTGTGATGTCACAGAGCACATCTTAATGACATCACAAGGGATGGACTTCCATGGTGTTATAAGGGGCGATCCTCATAATGCCATTAAGCATTAGAGATTAAGCATCAATCACAGTTGCCCATAGCATGTCATTCAAACACATGTGCTTGCAAAGCAAACATTTTCCTGTTTGGAAACTAAAATATGAGTTTTAGCTAAGAAGAATCCAGCGCTTTCTCCTGGATCTGCTCCATACACGTACGCACCAAAACCTCATGCTATAGGCTTGGCGTTTGATGGGAGTTTATATTCCAACCAGAAGGAAAAGCAGAGATTTAAGCCTAGATACCAAGCAAGGAAGAGTCAGAGCCAGGTCAGGAACACCCCAGGGCCAACATCTGAGACCAAGGGATGCCTCCTATTGGTGCCAAGGGTGTGCACAGGTGACATCATTAAGCATGATACATTAAGCTTTAATCATTGTTGCCTAGAGCGTGTAATTCAAATAATAAAATTAACTTTGAGAAAGACTAAATGTTCATTTGGTTGAAAATTATGAGCTTTGCATTAAAACTGTAATCACATCTCTGTTTGAATATCTTTGCAAGCTCTGCATTGAAGAAGACGTGGGACTTGGAGTTCAATCAAACAATATTTTCCAAGAGGATCTTGTTGCACCTTTGAAATTAAGTGAGAGAAGGAAGTTGGTAGCATAAGCTTTCATAGACTTAAGTCTCAAAGGTGCTACAATATTCCTTTGTATACTGTACAGACTAACACGGCTATGTTTTTGAACATTTTTGAAGCTTTGTTTTGAGTAGAAAACAGTATACAGTAGCTGCTCCAAAAGACTGCAGAACATATAGTTGTGATGGATGGATAGACAAACAAGGCTTCTTCAGAGGATGTTTGTCATTGCCTTCCTCTTTGGCTGAGAGAGTGTGACTTGCCCAAGGTCACCCAAGGGATTCCCATAGCTGAATCAGGTTTTGAACCCTGGTCTCCTGGAGTCCTGGTCCAGCAGTCAAACTATTATACCACATTGGCTTTAGACAGACAGTCAGACAGACAGATGGATGAGAGAGAGATGAAGAAATACTTTTCGAGGTGAAAAACTCACCTTGAGATTCTTCTCCTTCACACTGAGGCTCAGAGGGCCCAGACCCTAAGATCTGGGAATAATAGTCCAGGCCCTAAGCCTTGGAGCCAAGCCCTGAGACCAGGCAGTGATATGCTGTACTGCAGCTATCATCAGCTCTAGCCAGCGTAGCCGATGGAGAAGAATGTTGAGAGTTGTATTTCAGCAGCCTCTGGAGTACTGCATGTTTCCTACCCTTGTGCTAGAAACTCATTTGCCACATTGGCCACATTATTTTCCTAAGGTTCTACCCTGTTTAAATGCCGTGTCAAAGACAGAAGGTGATTAATGTCTTCATTCTGCATATATCTGGAACAAAAACATGGAACAGTGTTACTCAGAATGTTGGTCTGTGGACTGGTGGCAGTGCTTGACCCATTGACTGCTGGTTCCTGGTAAGTTTCCAGGAAAGAAATAAACAGTTATTACCAATGAGCACAAATTGGTTCAAGTTCCTGGCACACTGGGAAAAAAATTGCCAGTCCCCCAGATCAGATAACTTGAGAAGCACTGTGGTAGAAGAATTCCATGCAAACATAAATGTACACTTCAGATCGTATGAATACATACTGATCTAATAGCAAATGTACTTGTGCCATAGAAGCTAAGGACAATTTTTTATTAGGACTAATATATACAAAGAGGTACTTTAACTTCTAAGCAGCTGTGTACCTCCAAAGTTTCCAGCTGGACATATGATTATGAAGAACACTTTTCCTACATAAAGAAAAGGAAATGGTTTCTCATCAAGAGTTCTGTGCGGATGACCATAGTGATACTAAAGCCATTTCCGCACTGGACTGTTATAGCGCGATGATTCCACTTGCAACATCCTATGGAATCCTGGGGTTTGCAGTTTCTGGCCCCTCCCGAAACTGCAAACCCCAGGATTCCATAGGATGTTGCAAGTGGAATCATCACGCTATAACAGTCCTGTGCGGAAATGGCCTAAGATTCTGTCTTCAGCATGTAGTAGCACTACTGATTAGAAATCATTGTAGTCTTCTTCATAAGAAACACTGAGGGGAATTTTTTGTGTTCCCCAGCTCTTTTTATCACTTTCCTGTATCTTGTGATGGGGCACCTGCAATAAAGCCATCTATCATGCCTTAAGATTTGTCACAGGGGTACTTACTACATCGAGAGTTAGATGACTAGGCATTATGATTTCCTCATGGTTTTCGAACAGGGGTGGAAATCTGCTGCCCTCCGGGTGTTGGACTACAGCACTTCATATAACATGAGTGGGTCTGATGGGCATTGGAATCACGAATTCTGTATCCTTGCCTTAGAAGATAATAGAAGAGCTGGAATTTGAAGAAGTGAGTTTCTTTGGAGAATCAACAAAGGGATAATGGGTAATAGTGCTTGTAAATGTACTATAGAAAGCACATTGGCATGTAGGAAAGTGTATTTGGTAATACAGAGAACATCCCTGGATTGCTGATTGCATCTGGGTGTGTATTTAAAAACTCCCTCATCATACAGCCAGACCCAACAATGTCCAGCTTTCTGTTTGTTTATAGATGTACTGCCATAAGTTTACTACCCACAACTGTGTATAATATCATTTTTTTTCCTGTTATGAATATACAGTGCCTTTAAATTTATTTCCATTAATAGCTCCTGATTACAAAATGGGCTCCCCCCAGCTTTTTTAATGTCTGGATTGTGCCTAGTTATCCTCCTCATCCTATAAGGACTTAGAAGGCTTCAGCTGCCTCTTTCCCTTGCAAGCTTGTTAGGAAAGTCAATATAAATTTAGCTGTCAGCACTTCTAATCAGGGAAGATGAAAATTTTGCCAGAGTTCCATGTAGTGGGAGGCTGAGTGAGTGAGACAGTCAGACAGACAGTGTCTGTATATGTAAACTCTTACATCATATTCTGATTGCTGGTAGTGATTACTGAGAGGGATTCTGAGCAACTGAAGTCTCAACAGGGGAAGAAAAGCAAACTTCTGACTCAGAGCCTTTTAAAGGGAGTGTGCACAGAGTAGTTGCCTTGGGTCTTGCATGGGGGGCAGGTAACCCATGGAGAGGACCCCATCAACATGGAGACATTGGCATTGCAGCATTGTTCCAAAACAATTTCTTACAGAAGCTTCTAGCTTAAGCTCCATAATCTAATTGGAGAAAAAAAAATCACAAAGCATATTCTACTGGTAGTTGTGTCCTTTTGTTGTGGCAGTGTAAGCAGGATGGTACAAACCAAGCTAATAGTAGCAACCCATTCCAATCATACTCAGATATTGCTTTTATTATTATGGTTATGTTCCTTCTTCTTTCAAGGAACCCAAAAAATGTTCCAAGCATCTTCCACCAGTGATGACCAACAACTCATGCTGATCTTTCCCAAAAACTCTGGCGGGGAGAGTAATCAGTTTGTACCACTGCTAGTCACCATCTTCCAGCAATGGTGGCCAACCTGGTTCTCTACTGCTTTAGGTGTGCAAAGGAAAGATGAGAAGAGGGGGTGGCTGAATGCTGGTGTAGCAAGGTGCTCCAGCTCCAGCCTCAGTGCCTAACATGGGTTTAAAAAATACTTGCAGATTTTCTCATCCTTAGTGAGAAAGAATGTCCTGACACATCAAGACATTCTACTGATAAAATGATAAAGTGACACAAGATATTGTGTAATGTGTTTGTTCTTTCAGAAATATTCATGTAGGCAAAACTTTGCTTTTTTATGCAGAAAAATGTGGGTTTCTGTGCAAAACGAACTATTTTCTGAACAGAATATACTTTTTTTTTGTCAAAATCCAGTTTTTTTTCTTTTTTGCATAAGCACCTGTTTTTTCATGTGAATAATTCCCTCCTCCCCCCAAAAAGAGGAAGATGTCATCCAAAAATTTGCAAAACCATATTTAATCACACCTGGCAGGAAAAAAAAGCTTGTGAAATTATTTATTCTTCCATGGAAGAAGGAAATAAGTGAAGATTTACTGTTCTCTTGTCTCTGCCATTAAGGCCCAGTGAAAGGTTCAGCAGAGTATGCCAGATGGACTGGAAGTGCCACTTTTATATGGGCTGTTAACTCCTCTTTTTGCTCTTCCTGTTCCAAGGCTGGCAGGGTGTGTGTATGTCTTTGCATGCTAAGAGAGCAGAGAGAGTTAGTGCAGAGTGAGGGAGTCTGAGTTGGCTAAAAGGTGTGACCACTACATCTCAGCTGTGAGGCTTTGGTGTATCGTGCCTCAGTTCCAGGACCCAGGTGCAGACACAGGCAGGATCTTTCCCAACAGTCACAACACACAAAAATGAACAGGATGATACTTACTGAAGCCCAGCCTAGATGAGAAGGGGACAGCCCATGAGACTCAGAGCGGTAACACAGGAAAGACACATTAATCAGGGAAACAGCTGCGGTGGGGGGGGGTTGCTAGCCAATAAATATCAGCGATGGGGTGAGCAGAGGTCCATTGCAAACAAATGTCATTTCCAGTAGAAGCAACACGTTCTTCTTTTGATCCTTGGTTCATGTTCCTGAAAAACCGTGACCCTTGCTTGGTGTGCTGACTACTCTGCTGGATACGCCCTTGCGCAATTCATTACTGACCTGGACTGCTGAAACAAGAACAGTAATCGACTGATAACCTTCTGTAAACCGTGGCTGTAGCTGCTGTTCTAGACTCTGTTTAAGGACTGTGAACCTTGGCTGGCTTTCTAAACAGGACATGGTGAAGACTAAGGGGGTGCGTTTTAAGAGAGAGGAAGGCAAACCAGTTCCCTTGTTTTTTCCCCATGGGTCAAGGACACATGATGGCAGCAATGGGGAGGATTCTCTTCTCTTCCTTTATTGCATGCCTGAAACTTCAGATTCCTCCCCACTTCATAACAGTTTTGTATTTCCTAATGTTGCGTAAAGGGAATCTCCTGACAAAAGTATCATGAAATCTTTGTCTTCCAAATAGCGAATGGGCTTGCCTCTCCTGCATCAAGAGACCTCAACACTTTGAGCTCCTTCTCAAAGTAATCCAGATATGCTTTGCAAAAGGCTTAAGTATGTTCATCTATAGGACATCATTTCCACTTCACCCCATCTTGTAGTCTCATAGCAATGCATTGACTTTTTCATATCGTTATTTTAAATTAAATTAGAATAGTGTCAGTACTTTTCCTATTTCTTTGGAACTGAAACATTCAACATTCAACATTCAGAGAATTAAAACTTTTAAATATCTTGGTTTTACTACAAGGAGGAGATGCAGAAAGATCCTTTTAAAAAATCGTATTAGATACTTGTTTCACCTGGCTTCTGTTTCAGAATGTTATGGTCACAGTAAGCGCTCCCTTCCTCTGGCAGTGGATTTTGCTGTTTCATATTTGCAAGGTATGACACGTTACAGTCAATATTAAAAGCCAGTCTTTTTGATTTCCTATCTTCGTCTTGTTCTTGAACTTTGACCCTGATAGAGCTCCTTTAATACATAATTTGCCCCTTAAAATGCTGGATCTGCCTGTCAAAACTAGCCCTACATATTCATAATGATGTTGTCAAATCAGCCTACACTGAACAGGTTTCCAGCTTCTTTAGCGAGGCAAAATGGTGGGAAAGTCATCATAGATTCAACCTTACAGATAGAGCTTTCTTTTCTATTGCCTGAAATCTCCTTAAAATGCAAGGGAATCACTGAGGTATTGTGTGTGTGTTGCTGTGTGTGAATTATCCTAAGCTGAAATTAAAAGAAATTGAAATTCTTTAGAAGTAGTATGTGTTGGATTAGATGTAATTATTTGTTATCTTCAGTATGTTTGTATTTGATGGAATGTTTATTTCTCTTACTTATTTGTTCATTCATTTAAATAATTGAAAGAGTAGAGCTGTTATTAAATAGGCAGGAAAAAGGGAGCATTCTGATATTTAGTCATCTGGAAACCTAGAGAAGCCTGAGACCAGGTTGTGCACTGTTGTTTGTTCAATGCAATTGTATCTATTGTGCCTTTCATACCATTTCAGGTAAAAGAAGTGAGACATTAAATTTTCACCAATATTTAGTGGTTTTTTCAATCTTTTTGTTGGAGGTAATTTTCTGTTGGAGCCCATTTGTTTTTTATATTTTCTTCTGTTTGGTTTCTTAACTTCTGTGATAGAACATCTGCTGTTTTCATGTCCTGTATACTTTGTAGCCATTGCTCAATTTTGGGAACATCTTCCTTTTTCCAAAGTTTTGCAAATTCTGTTCTTGCAGCTGTTACCATATATAATATAATTCTCCAATATTTCTTGTTAATTTGGTTGTCTATTCCCTCTAGTATATTTAATAAGTAAACTTCTGGAGTCATAGTAAATTGAGTGTGGAGGATTTTTTCTATCTTTTGATGTATTTCTTTCCAATATTTTCGTGTCTTTGGGCAGGTCTTTCATGTATATATATAAATCTATGATGGAGAAATTGTTTTAAATGTATGTTCTATACAAAATAATAATAATAATAAAAAATTTTTTCACCAATTACAACTTAATCTTTGAAAGCTGGCTGTGTGAAGTCCAGAAGGTACTATGTTGTTGTTTATAAAATTTATTTATATCTTGCCTTTCCCCCCTAAAACCAGGGATCAAGGTAGATTACGTCTTAAAATAAATAAATTATAGTGAAAACATACTGAAATTTAGCTTTAAGGTGTACTTTAAATATTAGTAACTATAAAAACAATTTTAAACATACAAGTAAAAATAAAAAAGCAGGTTATGAACAGTAAAATTAAAAATGGTACAGCATTGTAATAAGAGTCCCCTTTTTAAAAAAACATTCAGTTCTAAAAATTCTGTTGAATAAAAAAGTCTTTGCTTGCCAATATTGGGGCAGCAAGGAGGGACTGCTCTAGCTTCTCTAGGAGTCTTGCAGTCCCACCAGAGGTGTCTGTGAAGCTGGTGGGACTCACAGAAGAACTTTCATGTCAAGGCCCGGGCAGGCTCACATAGGTTGATGCTGTCTGTCAGATAGCCTGGATGTAAGCTGTATAGGGCTTCATAGGTCATTAGCAGGACTGTGAGTTGTGCTTGGAAATAGACAGTGATGTATTCAAGTCTTTTACTCCAAGTCTCAAGTCAATCTCAAGTCTTTACCTTCAAGTTGAGTCTCTTGTCCTTGCAATATACTTTCAATTAAAGTCTCAAGTTTGAGAGCCAACTTTTACAGGAAAAAAAAAAGGTGGTGTGGTGTGTGGGTGAAGTTTCAATAACTAGAAAATCAAGAAGATGTGCACCAAGTTAGGCAAAAAAAAAAAAAAGTTAAATTGTCATAGGCAAGTTCAACAAGGCTTTATTTAGCATGGCAGGGGGTTGGATTCAATGGCCATTGTGGTGCCTTTCAATGTAATTCTGTGGCTCTAAACAACAGTGTACTGTTAATCAAATTTATCAAGACTGCATTTTCAGAAAAACTTTTTGCCCACATGATTATCCCCTAGCTTGCTGTGGGAAGGTCTCATAATGATTCCACCTTAACTAAATAGCCTCTCAACTGGTACTGGAACTATAAAAACAATCAGATCGTCCTTACCTAGTAAAGGTAGCTCTTTGCAATGTTTTTCTCAAAATCCTAACACATTAATTGGACTGCACTGAGTACTTTGAGTTACAAGGTTGCTATAAAAAATGCATTTCAGCATCTCAATCAAGTTGGCTAGAATTATTTTCATTATTTGGTTTAGAATAAGCAAAAAGAGAAAAAAACATAAGCTTTCTTGCAGGGAAGTACTTGATGTTTAGTTTCTTCACTGGTTGAAGAATGAGACCATGGGCAGCAAGTCAGTCATTAAAAATAATACAAGTCATGAGTTGAGTCAAATCAGTGCATCATTTATTGCCAAACTGAGTCCAAATCAAGTCATTGAAGCAACTTGAGTCCAACCTGAGTCCAAGTCAATTGATTTGAGTTTACATCACTGGAAATAGAATGGTAGACAGTTGAGCTGTTGTATCAGCGGACTTCTATGCTCGCTATAATCACCTGTAGGTCACAGTCTTGCTGCACCTCTTTGTACCTACTGAAGTTTCTGAACATTCTTCAAAGACAGCCACATGCAGAGTGTATTACAGTGAGCCAAAGAGGATATAATCTATAGCTGGATCTGACATCTCTAGGAAAGAGCATACTAACTTTAAGTGTGCAAAGGCATTCCTGGCCCCTACCTCAAGGCTCAATCCAGGAGTATCCCCTGACTGTGAACCTGTGTGTTCAGGTCTAGTGTGACCCAATTTAGCACAAGATGGATCCCTGTCCCTAGTTTATCTTTCAACCAACCCGGAGCATCTTCATCTTATCTGGATTAAGCCTTGGTTTGTTTGCCCTCATCCAGGCAGTTAGTGGTTTAGAAACAAATCATGCTTTGTTGACATTCATTGGGAAGTCATTGGCATACTGGTGGCTCTAAACCCCAAGCAGCCTCAGACTGTAGGGCAAGATGAAGAAGCCTAGAAAGCTTCAACCTTTCCCCACGACTTCCTGCTTGGGAAAAGCTTTTCCAGTAGTTCATGACAACCCTAAATACAGAGTCAGAGCTGGGCCAAGTAATTTTTTATATGACTACAACTTCTAGAATCCCCAGCCAGCATGGCAACTTTCCAAACTCTAACCACATCTATTTGAATGAAGTGAATGGGGGGTGGATTTTTGTGAGGAGGGAAGGTTACATGTTCCTGCTCAGGGTTTTGTTCTGAACAAAGGCTGAAAACAGAGCAAACTAATGAGAAATATCAATGGCATGTAGTTATATCTGACTACCCTTGACCTATTGATTGTCTCATAGATGTACTATTTTTGCTTGTATTATGTGTCAAGGAGACATTTTAAGTCTGTGTTCTAAACATCATTCATTCATCCAAGAAATGAGGGAAGAAAAATCAGCATTTTGGAAGTGGTTCTTCTTAGGAAAGCTTCTGTGCCACAACCTATGCTTGCTTTCTCATCCCGGCAGTAAATCATTTCGATGATGATGTCTTCAGGATGGGTTATCATTAGCCTTATATCTTCTGCTGAAGAGCCTGCATATGATCAACTTCGCCTGCACTGGGATGATGATGATCAGTCAGAGTATGTCAAGCATCTACAAAGAAAAACTAGGAACAGCACAAACATTAATGAAAAATAGTTTATTAAAGCCCAGCTTCATAGGAGATATGAATTTGGCATATGAATCCTTTTATGAGTTTCACTCTAACATGTCTGGGTTATGAAAATGCATTTAATTTTGTTCCTATCAAAGCGCCAAAATGTTGATGGGGAAATTACTCAGTTATAGGGAGGGTGAATATTTTCATTCATCATATGGGCGCAGCAGATGCTGAGGCAATGAGAAGATGGAAAATCAGTAAAATGGAAAAGGAAAAAAGAAAGGGGCATGGAAATCTCAAATTCCGTTTAGTTCCCATTGATCTCCCTGACTGCTTTTCATTGACCTAGATTTCACCTTTAAAATGTGCGGGCAGTTTTGATTATGGTTTTACTTTGGGTATCCCCACAGATGTCACATGTTAACATTTTTTTTTCTATGAAGTGGGGACTATTAGTTTCCCAGAGAGGTTTTTCCAACAACACCCAGAAACTATCACTGCTTCTAATGATTCTTCATGGTAAGCTACAGTCATGTTCTAGATAAAAATTACAGTTGAACTACACATCCATCAGAAATGGGTTGTGAGGTTGCATTAATCTGCGTGCTTTGTACCACGGATTGTGAGAGAAGGGAGACAGTTGTATGCATAAATGCTTTTTTGCATTCCTATAGAAAGTAGCATGCTGTGAAGTTTTTTGTTAGAACTGTATCTATGACATTGGCTCTCTGTGCACACTGAGGGGTGTGTGTGTGTGTGTGTATCCACACACACACACACACACACACACAAACATACATACATATACATACACGTACATACGTAACGGAAGATTTAATGAGATCTTCCACTTCATAGTCATCATAGCAAGAGATACATCTTAATGATTCTTCTGATCATGTAGCAGAAAGTAGAATTAAAAGCAGAACTAATGCCACGTTGAAGATTGAATGTATAAAGGCAAAACTATTTAAATGAATATCAGGTTGAAAAAAGGGAGGAGAGCATATGCATAAATTTGTGACATCCTTTTATTCTAGCTGATTATATGTATTAATTTCTCCCTCATCAAGTTAACAAACATCACAGTATTTTTTATTTTTTAAACTTTTTTTGTAGAGGGGGGAATCACTCATGTGTTTAAAGTATGCATGGGTACCAGATCTTATCGTGTAAGATATGCCATTAGAATATGACTGAGAATGCCCTGGTGCAAATGTAACACTAAAATAGAAATGGGAAGCATGCAGCCCTCCAGATGTTGGACCTCAGTTCTTATGATTCTTCCCTACTGGCTATGCTAATTAGGGCTACTAGAATTACAGCCTCAAAACATCTGGAAGGTCACACATTCCCCACTCCTAATCTGTGTCTTAGCAGCACATGCATAGTGACACAGGCTCTTTTTGCATTAGAATCCATTCTTCTTTTAAATTAAAAAAAGTTTTGTATTATATCTAAACCAAAGAACATTGGTTTGCTTGAAAAATGGCTGCAGATCAAAAAATGAATGTGGACAATAAACCTTGGCTTTATTAAACCATCACTGAAACTAACCAGAGTTTTCTAAGTCCACAGAGCATGAGAACAGACTTAAAAGAGGGGATTTTACTCTCATGAGTAAAAAAGGGATAATAACATTGGCCAGTAAGCCATGCGTTAGTTCTTCATGGTGACTACTGCCAAAGATGTTTCTTTTTACCTGTTACAAAATTAATTTGATTTGTTTATTTCCAGAGATGATAGAAATTACAAGTCCTTCAATCTGAATATTTCATGAATTCAAAGCACATTATTGCTTTGAGATAGCAGGTGGCGTACCTCCCCCTCCTCCTGTGAATGACATCCAGGGAATTACCACCCCTTTGCTGGCAACATAATGAATATGCAACTTCTTAGCTGACCTGCTTAGAAGAGAGGGCAAGAATCAGAATGATTTCACTTCCCCAGCTCTATTTAGGCCAGTCCTCTTACGTCTTCTCCCTTTGATTTACTTCTTTCAATCCCACCCCGCATTATAACTTAACATTAATTTGCTCTGAGCCTTTGAACAGCAGGGAAACACGTGCAACACTAAATGCAACATAGCGTTTTAAACAGATAGTTTAATCTGTAGCTTTGCATTTTAAAAAGACAAAGTTTTTTTTTTTTTGGCTGTCTTAATGAATGGTTTGATCTATGAACATGAGATGGCTATATGGAATAAATTGGATTAATATCAAAATCTGTAAGGTGAATCAGTTTGAATCTTCCTGGCAAGTGTGTTTGATAATGACAAATACGGATTTTGAAAACATTTTAATATAGCCATGTTAAAGAATAAATGATATCAATGTGCAATTCATTTAGTCCTTAGATCCTGATGATTTTACACCTTTTGCATATCTGGTTATTTAAAATCTTTATGATTACTTTATCTTCATATTTGTTGTGTATACACTCAAGTGTTAGATTTCATTAAAAAGATATATTCCTATATTGCCCCTTTCATATCAAAACCATGTTGAGCTTTTAATGCTACAACATTTGGAGGCAGAAGGTAAGAACCAGAATTGGGTAGTGGCTTGAGAGCTGGACTACAATTCTGGAGATCAGGGTTCATATTCCCGCTCAGCCATAGAAACCCACTGGGTGACCTTGGGCAAGTTATACCCTCTTAGCCTCAAGGGGAGACAAAAGCAAACCCCCTCTGAACAAATCTTGCCAAGAAAACCCCATGATAGGTTTGCCTTAGGGTCACCAAAAGTCAGAAAACAACTTGAAGGCACACAACAGCAACAAACGGAAAAAATGCTCAAACTTCAGCTTCTGAAGGACTTAGCATATTCTCCCTGCTGGCCTGTTTTGAAAAAGAAATATTCAAACCACGACTAAAGCATAATGGTCAAAGTCCTATTGTTAGTTGCAACTAGAGTAAAATAGAGTAGTAACTGAATTAATGCAATTTGCACAAGCATTGACTTATTGAGTTACCATTGATTCAATGGATCTATTGTAGGAACTGGTAATTGGATTTAAGGCTAAATAGCCAGCATGGTGTAGTGGTTTAAGTGCTGGACTATGATCCGGAAACCAGGGTTCGATCCCCTGCTTGGCAAGGGAAAGCCAGTGGGTGACCTTGGGCATGTCCCACTCTCTCAGCCTCCAGAAATCACCATGATAGGTTCCTTGGAGGTTTTTAAGTAGAGGCTGGACGACCGTCTGTCAGGAGTGCTTTGATATGGGTTCCTGCATGGCAGGGGGTTGGACTGGATGGTCTGTTACTGCCCTGGCTAATCCGAGCTTTGGGGATATTAAAAGATATCCTTTTGATATCACAATTCGGCTTCACTTCTCTATTCCCCTCCACGTGCTTGCGAGGCCACAGGACAAGCACGCATACAAGCTCGGCCGTTAATTGCTGTAATATTCCTGGATAATACAGGCAGGCAGAAAATAGCTGACTCGCTGCTTTAGGAGACTTCCAGGCAAGTACTCTAATTAGGTATGCACGCAACCTACAAAAGATCCTCTGCCTCGCGATGGCAGCTTGATGGGTAAACTATGCAATACCCAAGTACTCTGCGTTTGCATACTGGCTACTCTATTGAGAACCGCTACTATAACTCCGTCATTCACATTCTGACCTTTCGGAGGCTTCGTCTCCAACTCCAATTCTATTGTTTCCCCCCAAGTACGGCATAGCCTGCAGTCATAATTCTCCTTATAAAAACCCTTGATTCCGAGACCTTCCTCGGATCGCTCCCGAGTTTCATCCCACCTTGCTGCCGCTTTGCTTGGCAAGCCTCCCCTCAGCTCCATGTGCTGAGCTACATCGCACCCCAGCCTCGCTCTCTATTTTTCCGGGCTTCAGGACAGGTGAAGTATCACCCAAACCAGCAACCCTTCTAAAATCCCTCTATACCACTCCAACCTTTATTTTCTTTAGTTATCTTGTATGAGTGTGTCGCATACACTCTTTTGCTTGTGTATTTAATAAAACATCATTTATTGTTTCAACTTCTGTGCGCTCCTTGACTTGACCCGACCCCGTAGACATAGGGTTCAAGATCTCGCTAAGTTACCCTGCCTCTCGTAACGCTAAGCAGTGCTCTGAGCTAATTTTCCCCTCCTTTAGTTGAGCACATTTTGGTGTCCTTCCCGGGACTCCCAGTACACAGGGTAACAGGTCCCTGTGGTTTCTTTATGATTCTATGATTCTACCTTACAATTGCCATAAGTTAGAGACAAGTTGAAGGCACACACCGCCACCAACAATAACAACAAGTGCATAGTAAACTGATCTTTTAGCAGCTGAATTTATCCTAAGCATTTCCAGGAAAGAGTTCTGTCATTTAAACTGAAGGAACAGTATATGTTGATCATCAGGGATATTTGGATTTTCTGTATTTATTTGCTTCTGTCCTTTCTTCAGCACTAGTCTTGTCATGCGTATGCAGAAACCAAGCAACTTAGCTATCTTTTTGCTATACCTGCAAAAAAGTAAGCTATCTGAATGCTGAATTCTTTTCAATCAAATACAAATAGTTAGAACTTACAAGGGAGTAATTATAATTTTAATTCAGGTCTTGTAATGACACAAATTGAACAACTTCAGAAGTTGCAGCTCCACATGATCATCTGTCTGTGAAAACCTTTGGGGTCTATATACGGTTTTGTTTTTGGTGCTTTTTTGTTTCAAAGGCTAGGGGGATTTTACGGCTAGATTCACAGATGTTACAGCTTTCTGTTGACTGTCTCAAGCCTGGCTGATGTGTGCATATGAGGTTGGCGTAGAAAAACGGAGGATAATTGAATTAACATGGGCTCAATCCAGTTTAAGTGAAGCACTTTAAACCTTCACTGGTGTCAGTGAATGCATCTCCCATTGAAATTCATGGGATTTCTATATACTTTAACTTTGGATGGTAGAACCTCAAGCTTGATCTAAAAATATATATCTGGTATCTTAAAGGGCCAAGATACCCTAAAGGCACCAGAGCATGTTTGATCTTGGAAGCTAAGAATTTCAGCTGTGGTTAGTACTTGGCCAACAAATACCAGGTGCTTGAAGCTATATTTCAGAGAAAGGAACTGTCACCTCCAAGTTTTCCTTGCTTAAGAAAATCCTATGAAATTTGTAAGGTTACCATAAGTCGACTGGTGGCTTGAAAGCACACACACGTGTTTAACCCAAGCAATGAAGACCTTGAAGCTGACTAGTTATATTTATAAGTTATGCTTTAGGAGTGAGCGGGGTAATTGTTGGTGGGCTGTATTACTTGTAATCCAGGATTGAATTCTGGGGCATCAAAGGGTGTCATTCAGCCCACAACAACCTAAACTTTCCACTAAAGCACCAGCTGGAGCTACAGCCAAAGGCATAGCTTTTTTCCTGGTCCCTGAGTAATGAAGCCAAGGAGATCAAGAAAACAGGGTACGCTCATCTGATGTATAGAGAGCTAATTTAGGTCTCATCTGGTTTTCGAAGTGCTGGGTGAGCAGCTTTCCTCTTGTCCTCCTAAGAGCAGGTTTGGATGGACAAAGACATGCTTACATCACTGGCATTGGAGAACCAGCTAAGTTCCACTTTCAGGACCCAGCCAGCTCTCTAAATGCTAGTTAAGTGGCTTTGCTCCTCAGTTACCTTCCCCACATTGTGAAAATTAGTGAGAAGTTCAGCCAAGCTCCTTCAGCTGACACTTCTATGAGTCTCTGTTATGTATGATCAGAGGGTGGGGGAGGTGGCTGACCTCTAATGGCCCAGATATGGATGCCCCATGGGCCACATTAAGCCTGTGGGCCAGAGATTTCTGTCTCCTAGTTTTAACTAAGATTTAGGAGAAAAAGCCAACTTCAAATTATAGTTAGTGATCCTGGCTAATCTTAACTACTGTGCTGGAATGTGATGTAATGATAAGCATGTTTAACTGAAAATGAATAATGGTCTAGATGGACCTTGATCTGTTCTTTTTGTATTGTACTTATGTTCATATTATGTGGAAAATATCTAATTAAAAGATATACATCACTACCTGCTGTGCTTTAAATCTTTGATATTATGGTACAGTTGATTAAGCATTGGACTATGACTCTGGAGACCAGAATTTGAATCTCTGCTCAGCCATGGAAACCCACTGGGTGAACTTGGACAAGTCACACTCTCTAGCCTTAGAGGAAGGCAAAGGCAAGCCCCCTCTGAAGAAATCCTGCCAAGAAAACTCTGTGATAGATTTGCTTTATGGTCGCAATAAGTCAGAAACAACTTGAAGGCACACAACACCAATTATAATTAAATTGATGTCCTCTGTGGTGAAATCTATCCTCAGAGTGTCTCACAACAATAAAATCAGTTAACAACAATAAAAAATAATTAAACAACAGTAACTCCTGGTGGGTAAATATAATTGAAATCAATATACAATACCTGCAACTCTTCACCAGTTTTGTGACAATATCTTTGTAATATTAGGCACAAAAAATGAGTAAAGCATTGACTTATTTGCTCCCCTAAATGTTGGCTTAAGCTCAGAAGGAGCAAAAGTATTCAGTAGACTTAAAGACTGTCTTCAAACCTGGAGTGTAGTGGGTTGTTATAAATCTGCTGTTTGTTCAGTCTTTGCTTAGTTCTCTTGTTTAGTTCAAAGAGCAAAGGCTGTTCTTTGCTATGTGAAAACCAAATCAAGTATTTTCTACCAGCTGTTTTATATCCAGAGTGCAGGGACTCTTTGATCCTAGTTAGTAGTGTGTAAGGGATTGGGCAAGCTGGACATGGTAAATAAATGTAGTTATAGGAGCAATTCTTAAGGTAGAAGATATATATCACTCAAAAGGCAACACTACATACTAGCTAACCTGTAATAAATTCTTACAAAAATATGAATTTGGCAATCTCTACAGTTTTGTGTGGTGCAAATTTATTATTGTGAGCCTTATTAAGGTACACTTCCTTTTATCCCTGCATTGTTAAGACAGAGAGTGTAAGACTATACGAAATTTGAACATGAGCCAAATGTGCCATCTTATCTACTGCTCCATACCCAATATAGTTGTGTACATATGTGGGATCACTTAATGCGTAAGATTCTGCATTGGGGGACATAGCTGCAATGTCTCTTAATGCTGTCCTCCAAAATCCTACTTCTAAGGCCTTGCAATTCTGTCCTCAGCATGGCCATTACTGAGGCATTGGAGAGCAAGGTGCTGAGTAATGACCAGTCCAACTCTCTCCCAGTCATAGGGTGTGCTGAGACAGAGATTTGCAGCGACCCCTCTGGGGTCTTGTTGAGATCCTGTTGCAACTGTCTGTCTTAGTGCACTCTGTGACAGAGAGGACACATCATTACTCACTGCCTTATTTTCCACTGCTTGGAAATGGCTGTAGTGGTGGTAGTGGGGCGGCAAGGCTTAAAAGATAGTATTTTGGGAGCACTTTTGGTAATTGCAATTGTGCAATGACCATAAAGATGAATTTGAATAACTACAATGGTGTAAGTAAGGCTTACGACATTGTAATTAACTGAACATGGGTATAGGTCCCACTGAGTCCTGAGGCCAGAATAAGAGTAAAATTATTTGTCTTCTTGTTTGAATCTAACAAATACACAAGCTGCTAGGACTGCAAGCTAGGGCCACAGAACTTTGGAACAGCTCATCTGAATATGGGCATCAGAATAGATATCTAGGATCTAAACTGAGTGCTTCTGGGGATGTATGTGTTTCTGTCAGCCCTCTAGACTGTATGCCAGCAAAAGCCAGGAGACCTTCTGGAGATGGTGTTTGGATCATATGGGGGAAGAGCCATAGCAGTGTGCAGAAGTTCTCTTGCTGTAGCAGTCAGCCACTAGTATGACATTGGCACTGACATGATATTACATTAGTTAAAAATAAGTTACATAAATATGAGCTGATATTGCATAAATTAAACATAAATTACATAAATCACACATATGGGTCTAGCATCTACACATGTGAATTCACAGATGACTGCGCAAGCTGTCTGTTATAGGTATGAAGTCTATTTTTGTCCAACCGCATATTGCCTTAGTGTCTAAATAAATTTCAGAGCAAAAGTGAAAGCCATTTATTGTATTATCATTGTTAAGATTAATAAATGAATGGATCAAAGATATATTTTTGGTAGATTTGTTTGGAGTTAATGTTGTTGTAAGGGGTGAAGTGGCAGAAATGTAATGTGCTTGCTTTTACTGGTACAAAATAATCAAGGAATGTTTCTTTTATCTCTATTATGTATTATGCATGTGTAAATGTATATGTTGCCTGTGTATATGTATCTCTGCATATATTGTATACAGATAATATAAGTTGTATTTTTAAAAGAACAATATGCATATCTCATCTACTACTTCTGAGAACATTTGCCAGAATCTGAAAAGCAAAAATGGTTTCCCTAGTGACTTTCAATAATACTGTTCGAGACCACATGGAGCTTTTATCATTGCATACCATAGAGCAATTTTTAGATATGACGATACAGACAAATCCCACTGTGTAAATGTGTCATGCATTCTCTTTTTAAAATTCATTTTTGGCAGCCAGTGATATGACACTCAGAAAATAATTAACTGTAAGACTGAACTGTATGAACCATTCCTGACAGCCAGGCAATGTGTGTGGGAAAGATCTAATTTTAACTGCTCAGTCAGACAAAGCATGGGAAGTTTGTTCTTGGGTGGTGATGGTGATATTAGTTTATTCTATTACTTATAGATACATTATGAATTCTCATTTCAACAGGAAAAAATCGTCTTTCTAAATTCAGTTGTACAGGAAGCATATATACAACCAGGTCTGTAATTTGTAGTATTTGGGTCTGGCCATTTTAAAGTAGGCCTGATTTGAGTTCCATTACCTGGCAGTCCAGATAAATGAATCCTCAAATAGTGGTGGGCTTGAATGTGCTCCTGTTACGTTCTGTGTGAATCAGGTCACACCACAGGCTGAAAAAACATCCAAGTCCTATAAACTGATTAACAGATTTATTATGGCATAAGCTTTCATGGACTGTGGTGCTCTTCATCAGACATATCAGTTGGCAGCAGAAGCTGGGTGTATAGCAGTCTTTGTCAGCCTTGGGTTTCCATCATCCTCAAACAGAATGACTAATGATGATGGGAGCTGTAGTCTAATAACATTTGAAACAAACAAAAACATGCTGAAATATGTGGGTAGGTGGATGGGTGTGTAAGTAGATGGAGAGGTCAAATTAAAGATTCTTGAGGAATTTTGTCCCTATAAACTCTGTTAGGACAGTTTATCAGGCTTGATCTCTGCCTCCTGGTCACTTGTGTTGGTTGGAACACATATGTGGGTTGAAACTGATAGTCCTGTTTCCTAAATGACCCACTGTAGTTTCTGGTCTCGTGGCTGCTGTACATTTTTCCAGTGTGTTTACAAAGACTTAGTTCAATATGCAGGAAATAGTTTAGCCACATCTCTTTTCTTCAGACTATATGTTTGCTACACTAATAGATGCGGAGAGGGGGAATGACATCAACCCTGTATGAATGGGTGATTGTTCGCACACCGGGTTACATCATCTTTTGATGTACAGAATTTGTCAGCAGTGCTGACATATAGGTGAGCGAAACACTAGAGTGAGGTGGGCAAAGTATAATTTTCCTGATGTTGTTGAACTTTATGCTGGCTTGGACTGCTGGTTATGCTGGCTAAAGCTACGGGGAGTTACAGACCAACAATAACTGAGAGGCACACAATTCCCTTTTGTGCGCTAGGTTGAAGCCATGGCATTGGTACACATGTGATATGTCAGTTTATTGATGAAAGAATTACAGTAAGTTAGTGCTTATCTGAGATCCAATGTGGTGAAGTGGTTTGAGCAACTCTGGAGACTAGGGTTCAGATCTTTACTCAGCCATGGAAAACCACTGTGTGACCTTAGATAAGTCACACTCTCTCAGCCTCAGAGGAAGGCAGAGGCAAACCCCTTCTGAAGAAATCTTACCAAGAAGTCCCCATGATAGGTTTGCCTTAGAGTCACCATAAATCAGAAATGACTTGTAGGCGCCCAGCAACACAGTGTTTATCTAAAACTGGGATATGCAGATTTAGCATTGTACAAGCATTCAGATTATAAAACTAGCTGTATACTACGTGGTTTCTGAAGAAAGTTTGTTAGTTTTTTTTTTCTGGAACAGAGAGTTTGTTTCACTTAGTTATTATGGAGAATCCAGGCAATTGCCTGTGGCGGTCTTACCACTAAACAGCCAGTTAAGAAAATTGGATGCTTTCATTTTCAGTTAAACAAAGTTGAGTGCAGTGCTTGGAAAAGTTACTTTTTGGACTACTATTAACTGAAATCCCTGTTTGGGAGAATCTGGGAGATACAGCCCCAAAAATGATTTCCCCACCAAATTCTAGTTTAGCGCGCTGTCCAAACCACAGGCGGAAATCATGTTTCATTATATCACTGTTCATGCTAACAGCAGTTTATCCAGATTTGGACATAATGGCCATTTCCGCACGGGGCGAGGGAATCGCCCTGTGCTGCTACTTACCGGATCTTCTGGCTCCCTGGTCCGGTCCAGGCTGCTCCGGAGCAGTGTGTGGCCATTATTCTGCATTGCTCCAGCGTCCAAAATGGCGGCTTCCGGTTGGTCGTGGGTCTCGACCAACCACTGAAGCTTGCCAGCCTAAAGCCCGCCCTCCGCAGATCGCAGGCTCACATTGGTGCGAGCCTGCGAATCTGCATGGGAGAGCAGACATGCAATGGTGCGCGCTGGCTTTTTGAAAAACCTGAAAAATCAGGTTTTTCAAAAACACACTGGAGGACCACTTGGGGTCGCTCTGGAGCAGACTAAGGTGCGGATCTACACTAAGTAGTCTGGACCCAGTCCGTTCCAAGGTGCAGATGTCCTTCCTGGAGGACTCATTGCACCGTTTTATTTAACCCATGCAGAAATGGCCAATGTTAAACTGCACTTGTGAAAAACAGAACTGTTGCTCTGATGTAGAAGAAAAAGCAATTGTATGAGCCCAGGGCATGTTCACATAGTGCTAAACCATTGCTTAGTCGTGTTATGAATATAGCCTATATTACTGCTAATGATGTTCTCAGTATTGTAAACACCTGGGTTCTAGTGATTTTCCTGCTGTTTTAAATAGAATTGCAACACCTTATCTGTACAGACTATACAAGAGAGATAAGTATTGATCCAGCTGGTATTGATCATAAAGCAGTTTGTAATTCTGGTGAAAGAATGCCACTGTGCTATCACTGGGCTGCGTCCTGCTAAAGCTCCCCCCTCTCTAGTCTGAATTTTGTCTTAAAAACAGTTTTTCTCTTTGCACGTACTATTAAAAATAATATTGAACCACAGATGTTAATGTTAAATGAAGACTGACCAAATTATGACTTGAGAAAAAAAATGGGCCAGCAACTGGTAGAAAACAGGAAGTTTATTTAAGATCTTTTTCTGACTGAGGACTGAACAGGAAGCATGCATCAGCTCTGGTCTGTGAGGACCAATATTACGGGTATTTTTTTAAATGGGATTTATATTTAGCATGATGAGCATTACTACATTTTGTGTTTTATTGTTTCTCCCTTTATAACTTTAGTGGCCTGTTGTCCCCTCTGGAGGTCATGTTACTCTCTGTCCTCCCCCACACCACAAGGAGAAATAGAAATTATTTTGTATTTTCCGTGAAGATTTTATTAAGATTAGATAGATACCCCTCAACTGGAGAAGCGATGCTGAGGTGCCTTTGCAAATTGCTAATCCTGAGTACTTGGCTGTCTGCTATTTTTGGGACATATTGAACACATGTTCTGGTACTGTTCAAAGACCTGTCGGGAGTGAGGAGTTGATCGAAAGCTCTCAGTTCTGCTGAAGTGGGTGGCCAAAGAGCAGGCACTGAACAGCTGCTGTAAGCCTGCTAATCTTTCCCATGATGATGATTATTATTAGATTGTACATGGTTTGGAACAAAAATGGTGCTACAGTTTTTATGGAGGCAATTGTTGAGTTTCATAGCCCGTTTTGTGAATATTCTAAAATGCTCAGCAGGTCAAAGACTCTTGTTTATCCCCATCCCTCACTATAGTGCTACATTTTCAGTGTTTTGCCTGAATGCATCCCCCCAGTGTTTCTTACCGTGGTGTAGTGGTATGAGCATTGGACTCCAGCTCTGGAGACCAGGTTTCAAATTCCTGCTTGTCCAGGGAAATTTACCAGGAGATCTTGGGCTAGTCATATTGTCTCAGCTTACAGGGAAGGCAAACCCCCTCCCCCAGCAAATCTTGCCAAGAAAACCTTGTGATAGGTTTGCCTTAGGGTCACCATAAGTCAAAAATGACTCGAAGGCATACAGTAACAGCGAAGTGTTACTTAGCTCAACTGTGAAAAGCTTCCTATAATGGAAAAACTCATTCTCATTGCCCTCCCAGATACCATCTATTTACTTGCTATTGTGTTATCACCCCTCAGTCTTACATTCTCCAAGCTAAACAGCTCTCTCAGCTCTTCTTCATATGGCTTGATTTTGAGATGTTTTACCATCTTGGTTATCTTCCTCTGAACATGCTCCCACTTGTCAATATCCTTCTTGAGTTGTGGTGCTTAGGATGTAGTATTCCAGCTGATGTCTGATCTCTTGCAAGAAGGTACTCACTACCTCCTTGGTCACTAATTCAGTCTCCTGCAAAGAGATAAGCCTAGGAGGAGAAAAGCTGCATAAACAGGGAAGAGGCTGCATTCTTCCAAGTAACCTTTTTGCATCATCAGGCCTTAGTCACCTGTGTGTCCAGCAAAATCTGAGTAGACTGCATTCTGAGCACATCCAACAAGTGCACTGTAGAGAAAGTAGCATTTGAGGATTAAGATGTGTTGCATTTGATAGCCTCTAGTCATGTAGTGTACATGTGAGATTTATTGTAAAAACCCATTAATGAAACTCCCTAATAGTTTTAATAACTTTAACTAGCATATTAAAGCATTTGATATGTAACTCTTTGGGGGTTTTTTGTGCATGATGATTGGAAATGAGGGAAGCTATTGGCACACGCACACTTGTTAGAAAGCTGTTTGGTAAAGGTAGGAACTCTCCACACAGACGATTTTGAAGGACAAGGGAAAAATACTTGTAGGAAGAGTGACTTTTTGGCTGTCATTGTCATAGGCAACATTGAAAGAAGAAAATAGCTACTGGAATAGCGAATAGTTTCCAGTTGCTGGAAGCTGCAAACACACACACACACACACACACGTATATATGTTCAGCTTTAGTAAATGGCAGTAATGCTGAAGGGGCAGCTTTCAGTCATGCCTCCTTATTTAGTATGAGGTAGAAGAAATTAACTACAGTCTATTATCTTTTCTACAAAAGATGTTTTCTCAGCATATGCCATGGTGGCTCTTTGAGGTTTCTAAAGGCATATCTGCTGTGATCACATAGAGTAGTAGGTTTCTATTGTAGCTTTGAATTGTGGATGTACTGTGTATAGAAAAATATGTGGGATTGTAACACATCCATTGAAGCAATCTCGATCTCTTTTTCTCTCCCTCTCCTTCCCTCCCTCCCTCTCTCTGACAAAACCCTTCATCTGACTTTTATGATTCAACATCTGCAACATATGGAAAACTAACAGAATACAATTCAATATAATTGGTTGTGTGTGTGTATGCATGCATATGAGGATGAATGATTTACATTTCCAGAGACCTTTTTTGAAACACTGTGCACTCTGTATATTCTTGTTTGATTCTTGTCGTGGTGGATAAAACCACTGATGTCAGAGATGGAAGGAAGAATTTAGCTTCACTACCTAGCTTGCAAGTTGGAGGAAAAGGTATGTTAGAACTCAGTTTCCTGGCGTACTTGCATTGTGCAAGAATATCAATCAGTCAATCAATCAATCAATCAATCAATCAATCAGTTCCAGAGGGAACACTCCAACTTCAGACTTCCTTTGTACAACCAGATACCCCTGCTTGTACATTTAAGCTCTTAGCATTTTGGCAAAGTACCTTACATTTTCTAGGGAAATATTGCCTCAGGTGGACTTTCCAAACCCACAGACCCCCTTTTGGTCCACAGCGTATTGCACTGCTGACCACATCTATCACTTTATGACTTTCCATGCTCTCATTCCCCGTTCTTGATGGCTTCCAAGTTCCAGCGTGTGTGCATATGTGGAAAAGTGTGGTCTCATAATGGGATCATGGTAAAATGTATGGATAATAATTGCACACACTACTATAGGAACCAGAGACCATTCTCAGAGAGATGGACATTCCTATAAGATGTTCGGAGGTTGGTCAAACTTTTTTTTCTGCTATGGTTTGTATTCTATCAGTGGTAATCTATTTGGTGGCACATGGTTGTGCTGGATGAGCCCAGAGCCAAATATAGGCAAGTGCATCCATTTTATTTGTCTCCCACACATCCTATCCCTGCACCCTGTCTTCCTTCCTACCTTGTGGGTTGTGGAAGGAGTAGGCCATCTTGCATAGAGTCAAATTGACCAACTGCAGAGAGTTTTTAAAGCCAGGGAAAGGGTGGCATGTGATCCAAGGGTTTCAGGTAGCCTAACCCAGCTATAAGGTATGTACAACTTGTGCTTTGGCTATAAGTGATCTGTTGAGATGAAAACAATGACTATTGCAAAGGTATTTATATATATACTGAAATATATGCTGCTACTTGTTCAATTTAATGCTTACTTGAGAGAGCAACATTTCAATGTTCCAGGTTTTCCTGAGTTTCAGATATCTAAATATATATATCTATATTTTTGGCTTTCTGAATATTTAGGATATCACTTCAATCAATAATTGAGTCCAATCATCATTACTACTCACATCCTGTCAGAAGAATTTCTCAAATATTGTTTTGGATGATGGAAATCTCATGGGAGTAGCTTATGCTGTCAAAAGCGAAAAGAATTGCGACGTAACATCCAGGTTGCAGGGGTAAGTTATGAATTCAGTATTGTTGTTGGTTTATTTCTAAGCTATATATTTCTGTTTGTTGTAAATATATATTAGTCCCGCAGCACTAAAGTGCCGTGTGTCTTGAGAGAGTGATTTTATCAGGTCAGAAAAGGGCGTTAAGTATGGGAACTGCAAATAACTATGTTGATATTTATGTTGTTTGGGTTGTGTTAGTTATACAGCTAATGACAATAGATGAAATACTTGCAGTGTTTTTAGCTAGTTTTTAGTTGACTTTTTAAAAGCTGTGTCTTATCAGCCAGCTTTAGCTGTTACTCTTACTGTTCAGGTTAGCATTTATTTTACTCAGACCAATTGGACCAATAGATCTTTATCTACTCTTTACTTAGAACTGCCCCCCCTCCAGAAGCTTCATGCACAACCAGAGGCCTCTGTGCAAGCACAGAATGCAGCCAGTTTTCTTTGGTACTCAGCTAATCACTTGGGCTGCAGGGAAAAAATACAGTTATCCGACTTTTGATCCTAGATCGCACTGTGGTGTATGTGCATGAATGTTCATGTGTGTGCGCATACACAGACAATAATGTGTGCAGCTCCCAGCACACCCACTTAATCTGGATGTGCTTTCATTTAAGATCAGAGATATTGGATAGCAATAGCATAGCAATAACATGTACATTTCTATACCGCTTATCAGTGCAAGCACTCTCTAAGCAGTTTACAACATGTAAGCTAATTGCCCTCAACAAGCTGGGTACTCATTTTACTGACCTATGGAAGCATGGAAGGCTGAGTCAACCTGGGGCCCTGCAGGACTGAACTCACAATATTGTGGCTGCAGTACCAGCATTTAACCACTCTGCCATCAGTGGTATAAAACCCCAAAAGATTTTATACTCCTGTCATAGGATAAGTTGGCATGAATTATGTAAGCAGTGGGCTACTAGGTGCATTTCTCTGTGTATTTATTTATTAAGGCATTTTTACACCTTACCTCAGTTGAAAAATTTACTAGAGCAGTTTGTATACAGTCAATAGAAAAAGATGGTCCTTGTCCTTGCTTGCAGTCTAATTGGTAAGATATTAAAGGGAGAAAGGATGGGGAAGGTAAAGGAAAAAAGCAAACTCAGACAGCAATTCTCAAAGTTCAATAATGCGGCTTATGATAATAAGCTGGGATGGAGTCTGTTATATTGCACATACACTGGAAAATAGTTTTAGGCTATAATGCTTGGGCATATGCCCCATTAAACTTCAAAGCAGACATGACTAAGATTGAATTATTAGTTTTAGGGATTTAGAAATTCAGGCAGAATATGCAACAGACTGTTGGGAGTGTGCCATGCTGTTGTTCATTGTACCAGCCAGTCAGCCATGATTTTTTCCATGATGCTGTATTCCATTTCTCTTCCTCACACCAGTACCCCCAGCAGTCAGTCCTTAGCCACTAAGTCATTTTGTTGTCATTAAGCATTGATGGATTTTTTTTGGTTACCCCCTTTTTTTTTTTGGTTACTTCTCCAAATCATAGAGTTCCTCTGGGTAGGCTTATATTGTTCTCTTGTTTACAAGCTGTGCTGCTTTGGCAATATAACAGATAGAGCTCAGAGAATGAGTTTGTTAGTAGTATATATGATGGATAAGATATGTTAAGTATAAATTAGCCCCTGTCCGAGCACATGCCAAGGTTTTAGAGCTGTTTCCAACTTATAGCAGCTCTAACTTGACCTTATCATTTTTTTTCTTGGCAAGTTTTGTTAAGCCTTTGCTTTCCCCTGAGGCTGAGAGATTGTGACTTGCCCAAGGTCACCCAGTGGGTTTCTGTGGGTGAGCAGGAATATGAACGCTGGTCTCAAAAGTTGTAGCCTGGTGCTCAAACCATTGTACTATGCTGGCCTTGCTTTTTTGTTTGATAAGTATTAAATATTCTGCTTTGGGAATAATATATGTAGAAATCTCATGTCTTGCATATTAAAAAAAAATTCTAGGTTTTGTACCCATTCAGTGAGGACCAGTGTCTTTGCAAATGATTTCAGGATCTATGACTTTGCAAAACTGCAGTGACCAAATATAATGAAAGAGTCTGTGTGACTCAGTAAGATCTGGTTTCACATCTCTAGACAAGGGGTGAGGATTGTGGAACCCTCTACAATGTTGTTGGACTGGAACTCCAGTTTTGCTTGCTGTTGGCTATGCTGGCTGTGGCTGTTGGGAGTTACAGTCCAACAACATGTGGAGAGCCAGAAAATTCCCATGCATTGCATGATGATGATGGGAGAATTACTGGCTCTTAAGTCGTTCTAGTTGCTGTGGGGTTTTAAGGTGCATGGAAACTGTTTAGATATCTAAATTATCCCATCCTGGTTGTTTGGGAGAAGAATTAACACATGACAGTATAAGGATTTTGGTGGTATAGTCCTATATGTATATATTTAAGTTCCATTCACTTCTGTGGATTTTACTGCCAGGGAAGCTCATATATGATTGTAGCCTGAAAGACTCTGTGTCTCTTGAAAACAGAACTCTGAGAGATGGTTTATAATACAGTGTCTATATAATGTATTTATTTATCGAGGTATTTTGTTTTGGAATCAGTGCAGCTTAGAGCAGTTTGAAAAGCAACCATCTATTCAAATCAGCAGCAGTAGAGTAATTAATTGTTTTCTTATGAGTGTCACCTGAAATTAAGAGAAGCAAATTTCTTCCTTGCTGACAAGACCTTACTGAGTGGGGAAATGAGGTGGCTGCCTTAAATGCTAGATTTCTGAGTGACATGTTGAAATGGATCATTAATGGAAAAAGGACCTTGATGCCTGAGATTCAACAGCAGTTTCATTTGCTCAGCAGAAATCCTAATCTGGTGCCAGGAACATCTGACCACCATTCCTTGTGTCAGGATGTGTCAGTCCAGATACCTCATCGAAGAACTTTCCATACTGATTCCATTGCTTCCTCCTGAACAGGAAAGAGCATCAGAGGATTTCCTGCAGCAAGGGAAGAGTGATAGTGAACAAAGGATGCATATTAGAATCTTTAGGGGAGGCAATGGACCTATTGGGCTTTCTATACCGGTGAAGGGGAATGAAAGCACTTTCCACATCCTCACAGTGAGAAAAGAAGATGTGGCCCCCTGGAAGGAAAAATTTGTGCACCACAGATGTGGCCATAATTTGGAGGATAAATTCAGTACTTCTAGAGGAGTAGTTTATAGTAGAAACCTTCCCCCAGACCGCAAAAGAGTATAGGAGAAAGACTGATACCCTTACTTTGTCATATACTAACTACAGAAATGGATGTTCTGGGATTTCTGTGTCTGTTTCCTCATGATAGAGTTCCTTTTGCCCACCATGCTGGTAACAATAATGCAGTCTTATAATCAGTTCTGTAAACTATTCCCCTTTGAAGTCTGAATCCCATACAAGTCTGTCAGCACCCCAAGGTATTGGGGAACTCCCATGGCATGTCTCTTGACTTAGTAAGAACGAGTGTGCCGGACTCTCTTCATGCTGCAAAACGACTCTGCAGGTGCCTTGGAACTGGATAGACAAAGACACGACACTAATAAGAGGCAGGAATCCTGACTTCTGGTAACCTGACTCTAAGATGACAAAGAAATGAATTAGATACTCGTATTAAACTATACCTATTAAAAATGCATGTGCCATCAAAGCTTTAGATTATAAAAATTGGCAGTATAATGGAAAGTGTGTGTGATCTTCTGTAACCTAGAAGCAATTTATGCAGATCTCCAGACACAGTAAATGTTGTTGTTGGCTGCTGTGTTTGTTGGTGTAACTCTGTTATGTTTTGTTTTTTTAAATAATCAGACAGTGCTTCTGTTGTCCCAGAGCATTCTGTGGCAGTTCCTAGCACCAGCAGCAAAATTTTATTCTCATACAGAGGGTACTTTAAAAAAGAAAAATCCAGTGTGCAGCACAACAGTGTTTTCCTCTAACCTGCCCAAACTTGTATGATTCAGTACTTGTATAGTTTGGTACTTGCCATTCATACTGGGATCCCTGGTCATTTCTTTTCCTCCTTGCTGGATGGGAGGATGAAAAGCATAGAAGGTCCTTTTCCGTACAGTTTTTATAACACAATTCCTTTTAAAAAGAAGGCATGCTCATTCAGATCACACAACATCCAGAGCCAATAGTAAACAAAAGCACTGAAGAAGGCCCTTTCTGTACCATACTCCATTAGCGTGTTCTTCTGTTACAATACCAGTATTGTCATTCCTGTAGTGCTCTCTTCTGCACCTTTCCACCTTAAGCAGATGAGTAGCAGTATTGCCACCTGTGTTGCTTCCACACTACAGCATCCTTGGTCACTCCCTTTTGCTGTCTTCGCCCTGCCCCACTGCCCTGATTGGTTGGGGCAGTTGATTTGTTTTGTTTTTTGGAAGCTATACTTGTGCAGCAATGTTGTAATGGCACAACACTTGAGTACACTATTGCACTTTTGCACTATAGTGCTTAAAAATGTATTAAAAAAAATAAAAATTCTAACTCAAAGGAGAAATTTAAAATAAACATGGAGAGGTGATAGATTTCAAAGTTACCATGCCATGGGAGTTGCTGAGGGACGGACAAGCTGGGCACACCCACAGCCTGCCCATTCCTGGATCCAGGAGCACAGGAAGTGCTATTAAGCGCTATTACAGTACTGCACTGAGCCGGCTGATGGGATTGAAGTGCTAAAGGAAGCTTTTAACAGATTTCTTCTGGAAATGGTATAAGGCAGTTTTGTAACACTTGGGGACAGGATAGCAGCTGGATAACAACACATACTGTGGTAGCATGACTCCTGGACTGGAAACAAGCTGTTGCTGTTATGGGATAGCATCGACATGTGGAAATGGCTGAAATCTGAATGATGGGGACAGTTAGTTACAGTGACGTCGGATCTGACTGTGGATTGGCCAAATGGGCAAGCATATCATACAGCTTCTTTTATCTCCCTCCATCACTTCAAAGCTCTAAGTGGATTAAAAGCATCACGAAAAGATACAAATAAGGAATAAACAACACTCTCTGTTATGAGAGTTCTTGCTTCTTTGCAGTAATCTGGACGAGCCCTATATTAGTGCGGCCAGAAGTACAAGACTTCACTAGGTCACCACAGTGGGTTCATCATTATCAATACTTCTTAAAAATACACAATGCATCACAACCATAATTTTGCTATTGTGAATTTCGTCATCTTTATAGTAAGCTAGCTGTGCTGTGAGAGCCAGCATGGTTAGTGGTTTGAGCATTGGACTACTGCTTTTGAGAGCAGGGCTCAGCCATGTAAACCCACTTGATGACCTTGGGCAAGTCACAGCCTCAGAGGAAGACAAAGGCAAGCCTCCTCTGGACAAATCTTGCCAAGAAACCCCAGCGATAGGCACACCTTAGAATCTCCGTAAGTTGGAAAGAACTTGAAAGCATCTCTTCTGATGCTTCTCTGAAGAAAGTAGTTTGTCTAGGAACTGTGGCTTTCCTGATATTTTCTGTCAGCAACTCCCATCTTCCCTTACCATTGGCTATTCTGGCTAGAGCTAATAGAAGTAGTAGGTCAAAAACATTTGAGGGATCACGCTTGGCCAGCCTTGAGTGGATCTAAGAAATGGAGTGCAGCATTTTCCTAGCTGTGTGTGGTAGAAAGTAGAATGCTAACAAAGGAAGCTGGTAGCCTCATACAGGGACTTCTGTTATAGAGTAAATCAAAGTAGTTTAGAAGCACAAAACAAGAACTTGAAATATGTCCATAGCCAATCACTCTGTCTGAACGATTTGTGGCTGGGAAAGAGAAGTTGCCACCTATTACTCTCTATTTAAGATCTTTCTCGTTGACAGTTGTGTCTGTGTGGGAAGTTCTCCAGTTCAATGTGCCCCTGGCTTCTCAGAATTTATTTGCACATAAGTGCAGTTTACATACCACTGTGTTTAGCTGAGCAGAAGAATTGGAAGGGTGTGAGAGAAATGCTTAAATATTTTGCCTTGTTTTAATGAATCTTATAACTCTCAGGAGTGGTGTGCTATTTACAAATTTCCAGTAGTAGGCTGTAGTGAAATCTACAGTGTATTATCATGTTGTATGCATCAGTATCAGTTAGACATTTTATAAGCAGAAGGAAGGTTTTCTTGGCTTTTTCCTGTTTGTGTTGCAGTGTTGTCAAACGACCCTTATTAGCCCTGTCCACAAATATTTGATTCAGAAACATAGCCTATTTCTATCCATTGGTTTAAAATGAAGTTGCAAAATGTAACAAGGAAATTAGGTCCTGTGGTGTTTTTGAGCAGATTAATAACAACAGCAGCAGCAAAAATTTTTTTTTATTACTTATAATGGAGTGTGCAGGTCACTCAGATACCACAGGCTATCGTTCCCTGACCTGGCAGCTTTTGAATATGTTGAGCTGGAACTACCATAATCCCCCAGCCACAATGACTGGTTGGGGATTTTGGGAGTTGTTGAGCACACTTGCAAGGCTCCAGGTTGTAGGGCACTACTCAGTCTCTTACACAACTCACCAAGGTTAGTTTATTTTTTGGCTGATTTTAGGGCTGTGTGTGTGTGTGTGTGTGTGTGTATACAGGTGTTTGTGCATGCACAAAAATGTTCAGAAAATATTTGATAAATCTGAGGAAGGTCTCTTTTTTTAGCTGGGGCTTGCAACATGTGGTCAGATCTGATCATGCCCTAGACCCACATATTCCCATTCTTTATTCTCATCCTTCAGTGAGTTGCAGAGATTTCCCCTCCTCATGTAGAACAGTTTAGAAACAGTTTAGAAATACAAGCAATGACCATAGGAAATGTCAAACTGTAATGGAATAAGTGCAGTAAAATTACAGACAACAAAGGTTCATTAATAACTTAGAAACATATGTTTCTTCTAATAGCATTGTTCTCTGATGTGCAAGTGATCGTCTTCTCCAGCTATCTTCTATCAGTAAGACTTTCCCCCCATTTGTGAATGGCTGGGGTAAGAAAAAAGCAAACCAAAACCCTCTGCTTAAAAAATGTGCTTCCCATTTAATAACGTTTCTGCTCAAAGGGAAGTCATAATCTGAGACCTTCTCCAAGCTGTCCTGCCAAATGATACAATGTGGGTGACTACAAGGGAGAGAAGACCTTTTCAGTGGTGGCATCCACTGAAAAGAATCCATTGCAGTGATGTGTTTAGGTTCAACAGTGCCTAGGGCAAACATAGAAGTTGCCCCGGATGGAGGAAACCTCGGCCGGGGTGGCAGCGGGCCACGCCCCGGTGGAGGGGGTTGGCTCTTTTATGCTCCCTGGCATTGGTGCCCAGGGCACGTACCCTGCCTGCCCCAACCTGGATCTGCCTCTGATCCATTGACATTCTTTTCAGGTCTTAGCACTGTTTTACCCTTTCTGCTCTTTTTAGTTTTGATATTGTCACCTTCTACGCCCTTAAGAAGGACAGCTTCTTCTGAGAAACAGGCAAATGACCAGACGTTTCTTGGTTCAAAGTCTAGAGGCCAGATTTATTGAGTACAAAAGTATAAAAGTAAAAAAAAAATATATAAATCTGCTGCAGCAGGGTGCCGGAGGTTCGGGACAAAGGCCGGAGGCGGGGCAAGGCCTTTTTACTCGGGTAAACAGCATACACACCCACTGCGGCATTTTTCCACCAACCACAGACCACCCGCCCCATATAAGGTAATGTCCAGAGGGAGGCGCTTCAGGTGAGGTAGAGTGATGAGTCAGCAGACGGGAGGGGCTAGGACTCCTGTGTACGTGACTACCTCCTGGCTTGTAATGGAGATTGTCTTCCTTCACTCACAATATTACTATATTCCTCATTTCCCCCCTTGCTGCTGGATATATATAAACTTATTTGTATGCATTTTCCAGAGTACACGGGTTACTGGGTGGACCAAAAATGGAATAAATCTCTTTGGTTGCTTACTTAGGTATGCTTGGAGTTAACAATATCACATGGCATTTTAATGAGACACGAATGGGGAAATGTCAGTTTAAAGTGCTACTGAATGCTACTAAATACTGCAACATGTGCACCTTAAATGTAAGGTCTGTTTTTACTGTACAGCAGTTATATATTTTACACAGCAATGATCCTGAAAACAAATGACCCAGAGGGGCAACTTTTGTGCTGGGTTAGATGGTCACAGTTTAGTTCTACATATTGCAGCTTTTGTAGAAAACATCAGCGATTAGGAAATGACAGCCATCAAAAAGTTGATGGACAATAACTCTCATCATCCTTGTCACTAGCTATGCTGGCTGTCGCTGTTGAGACTTGGACTCCAAGACCACATGAAGGGCCCCTGCTTTTTCACTCCTGCCCTAAATTATGGCCCTCATATGTGCATACATGTGTGCATTTAATCATCCATCTACCCGGGTCTGGGAATCCAGAAGGTGTGCTGTGCCCTCCATCGCAATCATAATGTGTGAAACTCCCTCTACTTTCCCCTGCTCTTGTTTACATCCTGTAGCTTTGCAAATGTAATGCTTCGTGCCATAAGCTTCTCTAATAAAATCAGTTTGAACTGTGCAGGGGATTTTCCTAGCATCACGTCAAATGTTTGGCATGGGATGAGCCACCCTCCTCGTTAATCTTCTTGTTTCATTTCAAGAGGAGAGCAGACCCAGTTCTCAGTCACTGCAACCGTGTTTTCAATTTTAATACTCTTCAGAGCTGCTGAAAAGGAACGGCCACCCAGTTCTTCGAAGGAGCAGCTGTGTTGCCCTCGACAGGCCATTCAATGGCCTGGGAGCAGCAACGTCTGTTCTCATTTATCTGCATTGAACATGGGTGGCCACGGATCTCCCCCTTTCTGGAGGTGGCAGCTATTGTCCCTTGCTCCAGCTTTGCTATCTGAAATAGTTTTGTTTGGCTTTCTGTTTCTGCTGAGTCAAACACATTTGGATAATATGGAGTGCAAAACAGCACACAGGGGCTAGGCCCTTCTCTACACTCCCTCTCCTTTCTGGGACTACGTCTGTAGGCTTTTTTGGCTAGCAACTTCCACAGCCCTTCAACCATTGGCTGATGGGAGTTGCAGGCCAAAACAACTGTTATGCCAATGGTTTCCCACCCCAGCTTGTAAAGTCCAATATATAGGATAATCCAGCCAGGCATTGCTCTGTCTAATTCTTCTCTGAGAGACAGATTCACTGACTTCTTCTACTGTGTTTTGCTATGTTCTTGATATTGCTGGAGCGGTGTCAATGATAGAGATAAACTTAGGGTGGCCATTTCTCTCCAGCAGGAGCTTCCTCATTCATACTAAACCATGTTTTTGGTTATTTCTAGTGAAGTAGTGATTACTGCCTCTAGAATATATGGGTTGATTTTGACTTATAAATGCGATAAATAGAATGAGAAATCCAGCCCTGTTTGATGGAAAATGTATGCTCAGTCTTCCTTAGCTGCCATTTGCTTTCCAACTCAAACTACTGGTTTTGACCTTTAAAGTCCTAAATTGTGGAGGGAGGGGATGATGGGACCTAAAGAAACTTACAATCTGCCAATACCTCTATTAAAGGCCCCACAGAGCTCTCCCATTGCTTACTCAACTGTCCACTCCTACCCTAAATGGATTGTCAGCTGGACCTTTGCTTTCAGATCAGTGTTTCGTCTTGTCAAATTGTGCTTTACTGATGGCATTCAGGTCAATGCCTTTGTGATTTTACCAGTCTCTTGTGTTCGCAGTTGTCTGAAATACCAGAGTGCGCATGTAAGATTGACCCCTTTTTCTGGGCGGGGGGTGGGATGGGGATACTATGGAACTATCACTCTGTAATGCTCTCCTAGAGAGTGAGGGGGAGGAACCCACAATTGTACTCCACTGTTAGGTTTTTAAAATTTGGCTGTTGTTGTTGTCCAGCTGTTGCATTTGTTGTGTGCCTTCAAGTCATTTCTGACTTATGGTGACCCTAAGGTGAATCCATTACATTTTTTTGGCAAGATTTGTTCCAAACAGGTTTGCCTTTACCTGAAGCTGAGAGGGTGTGACTTGCCTGAGGTCACCCAGTGGGTTTCCCTGGCTGAGTGAGGATTCAAACTCTGGTCTCTAGAATCGAGCTGAATGCTCAAACCACTGTACCATTCTGGCTCTTTATGAAATACTCTTATGATAGGTTAGGTTGTTCCTGCTCCTCTACCCCAAGCTGTCCAAGAGGTGTAATGACCTGTCCAACAAAAAATATTATAATCTGTAAAAACTGAAATGAAACCTCCGTGTTTTGCTTGTGTGGTAGATGATCTAGGCCTCCATTCATTACTATAAAGCCATTCCACTAAGCAATTTAAAGAAAGAAAGAAAGAAAGAAAGAAAGAAAGAAAGAAAGAAAGAAAGTAAAGGCAATCTTGCAACCAAATTACACCAGATATCCTTGTAACTGGGCACACCACTTTCTCTAGGCTATTCTTGCTTCTGACCATCTGAGGAATTGTATGACGACAACAACAACTGTAGTTTGTCTTCTTTATTGCATATATGTACATTCTTAAAGAGAGTGCATCAGCAACTCCAGAAATTTCTGTTGTAGATTGGATTATGGTATGTATATGATTGGTTATAGGAATAGTATACTTCACTATGTGATCTTGGAAGTATTATATAATTGTGTACATATATGTGTTGTCCCTTCCTATAAGATTGTAAAATTGGTATATATATGTTTGTTTTTAATTTAGCCCCTGAGGTAGGCCTAATTAATTTATTAATTAATTGGCTGGAATGTTTTGAGCTTTTAAGGAATAAACCTGGGCTATCCGTAAGCACTTGGAGCCTAGTCTGCTTTTTTTCTGCTAATGTCCAAACATTAGCCATTAGCTTTTCTTGTTTTTTTTCCCCGCAATCAACTTACTCTTTCTTTCTCTTTTTTAAATGAACCCTTTATTATATGATTGAAGGGTGTTAAAGGATTGTTATCTCAGGGTAACTAAGTATATAAACATTTCTTCCCAAGTGACAGTGCAACTGCAATGTTTTGTGGAAGTGAGGTTTTAACGAAACATATGATTGACTGGTCAGTTTTGTTTCTGAATTTATGCCCTTGTTTTTCTTGGCTCTTTTTCATGTGAACATATTCCTACTGGCAGTATTTAGAAGGAACTGAGAAACTTGTGACATATAATGGACGGAATACAGATAGGACACAAATGTAGACCTTGAAAGTGTTGTGTTGTGCAGAGGCATGAGAGAAGCTGGTAATGATCCGGCTCACTGCAGCTTTGCAACTAACATTTCGTTTGCCAAAATGTGGTTTACTGGTGACATTCAGTTTTATCTCTTGAACATTGTTCTTTGTAGACATGCCAAATGCTCTGATACTTGTACACTTCCATTCATATCAGTATTTAATACCTGTATGTACAATGGAGCAAGTGAAGCATGCAAAATACAAGACTACAGTTACTTTTTTGCTTGGGCTTATTACTGAAGTATTAGTCATAGAGCTGTTAGATTCAGTATATCATGGGATTTATGGTCTAATTAGAAGTGGGGAAATGCTTGGTCCTCCACTTTAGAGCTACAGATCCTATTTTTCCTGACATTTTCATGCTAGCTGGGGTTGATCGGCGTTGAAGTCTGACAACATCTGATGGGCTCCAGGACTCACCCACCCACAGGCTGCTTTAAATACTGGTGAAATCTGTGTTCGTCCTTACTCTTCTTTTTACACTGCATCATTATTTTCATAATCATGAAAAATGCTTTGCATTTGGATGTTTACATATGGAAGGTTTAAAATATCAGAGGAATGCCTATATAGTGAGCCCTCCACTTTCATGCTGGCATAAGACACCCGCATAAGTGGAGAAAAACGCAAATAAAAATAAAAATCATGAATGCTTTTTTTCTTAACCTGGGAACACTTCTCTAGGAATCTCTAGGTCCTTCAGCATGATTCTATATGATCAACTGGGCCATACAGTGATACTGGAGGACCTAGCAATGCCTAAAGATGTGTTTTCTATAAGAATCTCTAGTTCCTCCAGGATGACTCTATGGTCTACTTTTGGTGGAAGTGAACTATAGAATCTCACTGGAGGACCTAGAGATTCCTAAAAAGAACATATTTTTCCCATGACAGGGGCAAATACAGTAAGATTTCTTAAAAATGAATAAATAAAATAAAACAACCCACAAATAATCAAATCTGCAAGTGCTAAACCTGCACAAGTATAGCACGATGATGTAGTTTTCAGATTGAACTTGAAACTTTGTTATTTATTACTTTAAATGAAAATTAGGTACAGCCTTCTGAACTTTTTGGAACAGATCTAGACCTATATTCCATATGTCAAGGGCTGATGTCTGTGTGGTAAAAAGTACAGTTAGTGTTGCAAATAGTATTTCTGGTGTAGATGGCATATATATATCTGGGCTAGGCTTGCAAAATGTATCTATTTTTATGGAATTGATAAACCACTAAAACCCAAAGTTTATGTTTGAATTTAGCCCAGGGGACCATACCTATCATTCTTTAGAGGTGAAAAAAAAAACAACATAATGAGGGTGGTTGCTTTTAAGAACTGCAGTCTCAGTTACATTGTATTTCTGAAAATAAGTTCAGGGATAGCTGTGTTGGCTCTGCAGGAAAAAGCATCAAAATCCCAAATCCACAAAAGAGCAATACCTTTATTGGCTAACCAAAATGCAAAAATACATCATGGAGGTTTTCAAAGCATCACTGGCTTCTTCATCAGGCAAAAGATGTTAAAAATCATGAGAAGAATAGTGATGATGTTAGCATCTCAAGCTTACATTTTGTATCAGATGTTCATTCTGTTGTAGTTCTGTTGTCCTGGAGGGATCTCAGTGTAGGCAGATGACCAGGGACAAAGGGCAATAAAAGATAGGTAATAATGTTATAATTCTATTAGCAACAGAAATGTAACTTCCTTTGAGATCCAAGTTGCCCCTGGCCCATGTGAAATTAACTGCCCCTTTCTCAGGCAGAGAACACTGAATTTCTCAAGAATTCCTTGTACTGTTACCTCTGGAAAAACCTCTAGGTGCTATAGAGGTAAGACATACCAACTGTAGTCCGGATGAAAGAGTTTTACCTTTACAAGAGGTATTTCTGTTGTATTGTGTATTTCTGAATAGCCATAACAATAGCACTTAATGTTTTTCATAAACAATTCAGCTGTTGGGAGGCAAACAATGTTTATAGTACATTTTCTCTGAGGGAAAGGACAACTTTTAGATTGCCTAGAATTAAAGTCTCAGATCTCTTTTCCACAGAGGTTGAAGACTTCTTAGGTAAACTGAAAGACTTTGATGAACTGTAGAAGTTGAAAGAGCTGAGAGGCGTCTGAAAGGAAGCTAACAAGCAGATTTAAAACAAAAAAGTGGAAGATGAGGAAAGTGCAGGTGCAAAAAAGGAGCAAAGCAGGAGAGAGAGTGCTATATATATACTTGCCTGGGCCCAAAGATCATCATCATGAGTTCCTCCCAGGTTCCACTGCCTATTAATTCAACGCATATGGACCAGGATGAGGGCATCTTCAAGTAGGGCATCTCACTGTGGAAAGCTCTGCTAAGAGAAACTTGTCTTGCATCTACATTAGTATCTTTGCGAGCATCTTTTTATTTTCTCACCACTTTGAAATGATGTTTCAGTATAGTTTAAACATCAGAATGAATTGCTGCTTCCCCAAATGGGTTTTGATGCAGTTTTGGTATAGATCTGATGCTGCTCTGATAGTTGACTTTATACTGATTGGTTTTAGTTTCTGGATTTAGACATTATAGAGAATGTTTTTAGTTTATTTAACTGTACTTTGTACTTATTTTAAAGCAAGAAGAAACTCCCTTTTGAGAACCACTCAAAGGACTTGGTTTATTGTGTAGTATGGATGTGAAACATATAAATCTATGTTGATACAAGAGGGTCTGTCAGGTTATTTTTTAAAAAAATTAAGCATTTGTGATCTATTATTTTTGAGAAAGTAATTTGTTACACATTATTCTGCATTTAAAGGTTCCTGTGTTAGTAACATGTTGCTTATTACCTTTTAAAGATTTTTAAAATATTCTAAGTATTCTTTCTATTTTCTGTATTTTTATCTAAGTTTTCTTAGAAAACAGAAAAATAGTTCCAAATAGCTAAATCTGCCCCGCCCAAGTTAGCTCCCAACCCTAACATTTTGGAAGCAAGGAGTAAAAGTTATATCTCATACGGGGGGAAAAAAAAAGGAAAACTGTCACTTGTTAGTGTAAAGCCATACTGGCACTGTAATACCGCCAAGCTCTGCCTTATGATAGGAAAGGAAGCTAGCCAAGAGAAAAGATAGCTAAAACACAGGAACTGTAAGTCTCTGGAATATGAAGAAAAAAGGAAAATGGTCTTGGGTCAAAATATAACACAGGGTGTAAGGACAGAAGGAAAAGTAATGGAACTTGAGAGATTCAAGTACAAGTCCCCACTATGCCATGGACGGCACCCTCTCACACTCTCTCTTTCACTCTCTCTCTCTCTCTCTCTGCCAGATCTTCTTCACAGGGATGTTGTAAGGATAAAGAGAACATGTTCAGTACTTTGAGGTCATTGATGGAAAAGAGGTAAATAAATATAACCAATAAATAAATAACAAAACTGAGAGGAATAAGAGGCATTGTAGGAATACAGACTGTGGGTTAGGCGAGAAAGGAGGCATGGGATTGTTAGAACAACATTTTTCATCCTTGGGCACTGCGGATATATTGGGCTGCAACTTGTGTGACCCACTGGCTAGAAATTATGGGAGCTGTAGTACAGCCCATTTGAAACCTACAAGATTGAAGTAAGCTGCTCTAGAGTCTGATTAGGGAGAAGGGATATTCTGCCAATTGTGACTTGACAATAAGGACCAGGAAGCTAAGCGAGGGGCTTAATTTGATCTACTAACTAAATTTACCAGCCAGTTCTTAGGCCTCTGCTGCAGAGATATGCTGCTAATACAATTCTTGCTCCAAGGCTGTAAAGACAGACAGATCAATAAGTACCCTTCTCCTCTTTTCTCCTTCTCTTCTCTGGCATTCCAAGCACCAAGAGAACCGTAACTCTGCATATTTAGTACACAACTAATCCTAAGTGAATAATCATTTTTTTAAAAAATGGTTATAGTATATAATGGGACATTTTGTGCCCCTGTATATTGCATGGTTCAAGATGCATTTTCTTTTCTGAAATGGCAGCCAGTCTCAATCCACTGACAAGTAAATAATAGATTTTAATTCCATAGGAATCCTTCTGTTGCCTGCTTCCATACATCACAGCCTCTTGTAAATTCTGTGTGACCTCCCGAGGATTGTGGGCTTTCCCAACAAGGGGCATATAACAAAGGCTCTTGTTGCTTACAAAAGAAGACCCTTTTGCTGATGCACACCTGTTTGGCTGTGGTAAAAACTGTTAAATATTTACCATTTTGAATGCAAGAAGCCTCATTCAAAGAACAGTTAAACTGAATGACTTGACTTTAAAATAGCTGGGATTAAATTGGTTTAAACTCCAAATATTTTGATTTTAATGACCTGTGGGTTAGGTGACACATCTCTATCAAATTCTGGTTGCTCTGTCTATGCATCAGAGTGATATTTTAATTAAAACTATATTTTAAAATGAGGTAGAATGGCCTGTACCACTTTAGCCTGAAGAGAGAGGATCACATTTTCATACTCCCCTGTCTTGAGTGAAAAATGTCTTCTTGAATGAAAAATGTCTTCTGGCAGCTAAAAATTAGCATGGGAGGAAGTTTTCCTATGTATAGTACTAGATTTTTTTTAAAAAAAATATAGGGGTGGTATGACATGAGGAAGCAGTATTCAAAAATATCTTCCGTTTGCAACCTGGAATAGTTGTACTCTATCACTTCATTCCGAGAACAGAACTGGACACCACTTTTTTTTTAATAGTTTACAGACCTCCTCTAATACATAGGTGACATGTATCAATGGCGTGCAAAGCAGTCTTCAGTTCACCATTGTTGGACTAAAACTCCCATCATCCCCTGCCTGTAGACACTTGTATGGTTTTATGTTTGACAGCCTAACAGGTAAACAAGGATTTAGACCGAATTCTATTATGGTTTCTAGACCATAAGTGAAACTATCTCCTGAGTTTAGTTGATGTCTTGCGAACCTGATTTATTTCTATGAAAATTTAGAAATTTCCATATTCCATATAGAGAGAGATGGAGAGAGGTAAGATTTATATCTGGGCTTTTGAGGCAGCTTCAGGTAGACTGTATTTAATATACGAATTAGTCCTTGTCTCTGCATTCTTTTGCTCTTTTTCATATGAATGCAGTGGAAAGTGCTAGCAGGGATGACTGTCTCCTATATATTGCTACCATTTCTGCTAATGCCAAACATAGTATGTCCAACTAGTTCAGTTTCCTTAGGACAAAGAGTTGCACAAACTTTTGCTTAATTTGTTCGGCACAGGGGTACTAGCTTACAGAATTTTCACACCAGCACACACACACACACACACACACACACACTCCAATAATCAGTAAATTAAAATCTCTGCCCAGGATACCGTAACGGTTTAGACTGAATATTTATCCAGGCTGTTTTTTTAGGCAGTATAATGCCCAGGGTAAGCAAAACAAAGAAACTACAACACACTCAGAGGTTCACAAGGTTATCATAGAGAAAGAAGGATGCTATTTCTAGAAAGTGTTTGTGGTTTATTTGCTTATTTGGCAGCCAAAACTATTAATGGAAGATGTGGGGAGCTATTATTGGGAGGGGTGTGTGTGTGTGAGAGAGACAGAGAAAAATCTTAGGGCTTCTGAATATCAAATCCTGTCTCCTCCCACTAGATATGTGGAATTTTCTAATTGTGCTCAGGTTCTAAATTCTTTCCATATGAAAAACAGGTACACATGTGTTTTACAGTAAACTGCTGATGTATTTGTGAAATGTGCTGAATTATTGACCTTGATACCAAACAGAGACTATCTTGGGCCAGTGTTTACTGAACAGGGTGACTAATGCAAGGAGTTACATCATGAGAGATGGCAAAACAAACGCAAGGGGAAGTCTTGCATGTTTTGAGCTGTTTGGCTAGCATTACTAAAAAGTTAACACTTAAGAGCTGGTGATAATTTGAGCCAGTCTAGAGGGACATCTATAGTGTGCATTCCCAGTGGAAACAAGCAAGCAATCAAGCAATCAAGAGCAGGCATATGCTCATTTTACCTTCCACTCACCTGCCTGTTGATTTTAGTTTCTCCTAAGAGCTTTGATCTAGGGGTTTATAGAGCATTTCTCACCCCCTCTCTCTCAGTTTATCTCAGACCCTGCTAAAATCACTGCCAGCTGCCAAGTGAGGCCCTGTGTTATTTATCCCAAAGCTATCCTTGTTATGTCTCCAAGGAGTTTCCTCAGGCAAGCCATCTGCTCCATGATGACAGTGTTCTTTGGGCATTATGCTCCTTCCTATTTCTCTTCACTGGGTGGTGGCCAGCACAGAATAGCATTATCATTTCCTGTGGTTCTCCTGCCTCCTTTCCTGTAATAGTTTAGACCAAGAGAGGCCTTCTCAATGTTGTTTGCCTTCAGTTCCCATTCTTTCTAGCCAGTGGTAAGGGATAGCAGGAACTGCAGTCCAACAACATCTGGAGGGCTATGTTTCCCAAAACTGGTTTAGATTGGGAAGTTAGATGTGTTCCATCAGATACCATCCAGCTGCTTGAACACATGAGCACTAAATCATACTTTTTTACTTGTGAGTTGTGAATATTTGATTTACACTTGTCACTAGAACATACAGTGTGATGGTTGGTATCTGCCTGGATTATAGTATATCAGCTTGCTTGCTCAGTATTAAAACAACAGTTTATAAACATATCCTAAAGATTATGCTGGCAGAATGATAGATTTGACAATATCCACATGCAAATCTGTCCTTCCCCAAGTCCATGTGTTGGAAATATTGGATATCTTGTGCCTCTGTCAGCAAGTGTCACCAGGAGCCCATGAGCGACAATGGGGAACTAGCAATTTCAGAAGCAGCACTGGAATAGCCCAAGTAAGGGTGGGCATCAGTTGCTCCAGGTATGTCTCTGACCACAGTGCCTCTGCCCCACTGCTAGGGCTCGTGGACCTCAGTGAATATGGTAAGTGCTGTCATCAGGTCTTGGATTATAATATCTAAACATAAAAAATGCTCTTCACTGCAACAGGTAGATAGAGGCTGGATGACTACAGCAGATTTTTTTTTTTACCTGAAGCTCTCCTTGTCCCACTACAGCCAATGTTGGGTGAGAATTGCAGTCCCAAAACATCTGGAAAGCTGTAGTTGCTCACCCTTGACTTAGATGGTAGGGAAATATATATTTTGAATTTTAAGATTCCCGACATCATTTAATGACACTTGCTATTAACCGGGAGGCTGAAATCAAGTAAATAAGTTCTGACTCTTTTCTTGTTCCCTGCCTCTTTCACTTAAAACTCAACGTGGCACTAAGGAGGACTAACAGCGAAACTGGTAGATCCCTGGAAAAGTGAGAACAAGGACATGCAAGTCTGGAGAGTGTAGATTTCTACAGTCCCAGGGAGATCAAAAGCAATCATGACCAAAATTCTCCAGGTATATGACTGCTAAGCATCCATTGCCAGGGCACATTTGGAAGCAATAGACTCACAAACAGAGCTCAGACAGGAAGGTAGGAGAAATGGTGAGATGCTTCCAAAGGAGGAAATAAAAGGCTAACAAAAACTGCAATGTGATGAAGATTCAGGTTTCCACTACAAGGTTTCATGCATATGCTTAAACTATTTTGGGAGCTTATGAAGTCAAATGTTTTGTCACAATCCCTGTTATAGCTAGTAACGTCTTGGATAAAGCAAGGCTGCAGCTGAAGAACAGTTCCCACAATGTAAGCAGGATATGCAAAAGTATTTTGGGTGTGGGGAAGGGAAAAATGAGGTTTACATATTCACTGCTGGCAAAATAAACCCATTTTTTTTTTCTTTCTTGTTGCTAAAACCTTTTGGACATGTTTTCTGTATACCAGGATTCAGGGCAAGGGGAAAAGTCATTTGTAAAAACAAAAACAAAACAAAAAGTAAAAATAATAATGAGGAAGAGGTTAGTGTATTATTTCCTTTAATCATTATTGCTTCATTTTGCCTACTGCTCGTTTACGGTAATTATTTATAGTAGCCTGGAGAACGTAGCATGTGTGTGTGTGTATATATATCTATATGCATGTGTGTGTGTGCCTTCCAAGTCACCTGTCGACTTATGGCAACCCCATGAATTTCACAGAGTTTTCTTAGGCAAGGAGTATTCAGAGGTGGTTTGGTCAGTTCCTTCTTCTGACATGTAGCCTACAGCAACTGGTATTCATTACTGGTCTCCCATCCAAGTACTAACCAGGGCTGACCCTGCTCTTACCTTCCAGGATCACACAGGATCTGGTGCTTTGGTAGCATGATGTATCCTATTACCTCCTGGTTTGGAAAACCGGGTGAAGGTCTTCTTTTGAAAAATATTTTAGATTTTTGGCTTACCATAATAGTACTGCTCCCCCCCCCGCCCTTGTTTATCAAAAGAAAGGGTATCAAATCAGACACAATCTAATGGCTTTCCATACTCTCATTTTCTTGCCAATACCTGTCAGCTCCAATAGTGCAATGATAATATTGACATGAGTCAAGGGAACTGCTGGAGATGAGGAAAACAATAGCTTTCTTTCCACTTGTTGAACATTTCAGCCTCTTTACAATTTGGAAACAGTAAGTCAACACCCTGTGGAGCATGAAGCTGTGTGTACAGTGCTTATTCAATTGGGATGAAATAAAATGGTTCAGGTGATGCCATTTCTGCAGGACCCAGCTGTGTGGGTAGATCATTGATTTGTGCAGAACTCTTCTTCAGTTCTATAACAGCTTGAACTCTTTGCTATTCTTTTTGTTCATTTATGAGTGTATCACATTCCAATCTCTTCCTTTGTCCATGGTATCTAAGGCAGGGCTCATGGTCTTTCCTCATTTGACCTTCACAACTGCCCCATGAGATAAGTTAGATTGTGACTGAGAACCTGGCCTGATGCTTGTCAGTGGTCCTCTGGGCTGATTTGAGATTTGAATTCAAGAGACTTCCCTGTAATCAGATAGCTGCTATACTCAAGCAGATGATGCTCCCTGACCCATTTCTGTTCTAGTTATTACTTGTCTGTTAGGGGCCAGTAGAGCAAATCTGAAACCTTTCCCAGGAAAGACTGGGGAAACTGGTGATGGAAAAAGAGTGATGATGCCTCTTATATACTAAAGTGAAAGCTGTATCCTACATTTCGGTGAAAAAAACTATACAACAACATCAAAACTGCTAACAATGCATTAGAAACAATCAAAACAAACCCCAAAAGGCTAGGAAGCAGTATATTTAATAACAGCACATAAAATCATGTGGCTAATAAAGTACATTATAACACCAACAGTAGAATAAAATAAAATATAAATAACATCAATTATAGAGTATTTTTAGTGGCTGTGTTTAATGGTAGGAATCCATATATATGGATGTACATGCATGGTCAACAACTAATCTTGCTAAATTAACTGCATATCCTAGCGGACCAAAATGAAGATCCACCCACTGGATTGGGTGCCTCTGCCACAAACGCTTTGGATTTCTGCATTTCTTTTGTTCCATACATTTTTTTTGAAATCTCAAAAAAAAAAAAAAAAAAAAAAAAGCTGCAAATTTTGGATTACTCAGCAAACTTCAGCCTTGTTCAGAAAACTTCTGATTTTTGTCTGTTTTGCATGGAACTTGTCATAAATAAATTTTAAGTATCTGAGGTGCTTCAAATCAGACTTTTGTTTAGGTGCTATCAATCAGAATTTTGTTGTATGAAGCAAAATCAACAACATCAACACAGGCAGTACCTAGATATAATTCCTAGTGGAATTATCAACAGAGAACTCAATCAGCTAACTCTGAAAGTATAAGCAAAAACTAGACAATAAACTGGTAATGCAACGAGCTGAGAGATGGAACCAGATGGGCTTTCTTTTGAAGGAAATTAGAACCATCACCTGTCTCTTACACTTAATTGCATCACCTCAACACTAAGGGAGTTGAGAAAGGTCTGCAGAAGAAATTAGAGACATGTGTCGGGAGGCCTTCATCAGGGGCTATATATAATCATAAAAGGACAACAGATAAATACGTAATGTGACAATGCATACTGTAGCATTACAGAAAATCATCAAAACGTTACCTGTTTCTGTTTATACCTATTTAGAATCTGTTCTCAACATTTCTGTGGACTAGGAGGAAGGCTTAAAGAGCATTTGTGCATGTTTATGGTGTCTTCAGTTGCCTGTCAACTCATGGAGATCTCATGAATTTTGTAGGGTTTGCTTAGGCAAGGTTTTGCCTTTTCCTTCCTCGGAAATATAGCCTACAGCAATGGCCATTTGTTGGTGGTCTCCTATCTAAGTACTAGCCAGAACTGGCCCTTCTTAGCTTCCAAGGTCAGATGGGATTTGGTGCCTTTAGGGTATGTAGGCACACACAAGCCGAAATATCTTGGGCTTTGTCATCAGTAAAACAACCATCTTTTGAGCATCTTGAGACATGTGTCCAGATTCTTCTGCAGATTTCACTGGGTATTCTCCAGTTTCTGCTTCCTTGAACTAAGGAAGGTGTCAGTTTGTCCCCTTTGATAATTGGAGTAGCACCTCTATGATGTATCATAGCACCAGGAGGGATGGCACAGGAGACAGTTCTTAAGATCTCAGTTCATTCTGATGCTTAATGCATGTGCTTCATACCATAACAACTTACCCACCATAGTCCATGAACTGGTAACTTCTCAATTAGACTGCTGCAATGCTTTCCATGTAGGGCTGCCCCTGAAGATGACTTAAAAACAAAATGTAGAAGTGAAGTTGTTGACTGGAATACCGTATAGACAACACATAATACTACTCTTAAAGAAGCTGCTGTGGCTGCCCATTTGCTTCTGGTCTGGATTCAAGGAGCTTATGATGACCTTTCGAGCCCTAAGCATTTTATGACCTCAGTGCTCGAAGGAGTACCCTCCCTCTATGTGTATCTGCAGGAGAACCCCTGATCTGTGTCCCACCAGTGGGGACAATATAAAGTAGGAAGACATGGGAGAGGGTCTTTTAGACTGTGATTTCTTTCTGGCACTGAGCCAAAACCTGGCTTTTTATTAAAGCTTTCAGGGACTAATTTATTTCAAGGGCACATCTACATATTTTTGTAGTGTGGTCGTTTTTAAAGTGGTTTTAACTGGTGCTTTTAAAGTGGTGTTTAGTTGTTGCTGTCTTTAATATGCTGGCATATTCTTCAAATTCTTTGTGCTTTTGATCTTGAAATGTTTTAAATTATTTGTACCCTGCCCTGCGGTCCTGTGATAAAGGGCAGGATAAAAGTGTTAAATAAATAGACAAATCTTCTGTTGCACTGTATTTTTGGTTTCTGCCTATGTGGCCATACCTTTTCCTGCTGGAGGGATAAGGGGGTTCACTAAGGGCACTGGAATCCTACTGCTCTCATTACCCCACTGCATTGACTTGGCAAGAAGACTGACACAGAGGTAAGCACTCTTGCCGATATAAAGGGGGAACCGTGTTCACCTATTTTTCAAGCACTTTAACCCATTCATTCTTCTTAATACAACATCTGTCTTCTCATCTTGGATACTCTTCAGCATTGGCTATACTAGCTAGAGCAACTGGAAACAGCAGTCCAGCAACATCATTATTCCCATCCCTGGTGTTTATGAGGAGTGTCACTTTGTGTACCAAAATGTTAGAGAGTATTATAGGGCTTCTGGGGCTGAGAGTGTGTAATAACCCTAAGATCAGCCAATGTGTCATGGAAACCCACTGGGTGACTTTGGGTGCATCACACACTCTTAGCGCCAGAAAATCCCGTGAGAAGTTCATCTTAGAGTCTCCATAAGTCAGAAACAACTTGCAGGCACACAAAAACAGCAAAGGAGGAGTAAATGATTGAGAGTGTCCTTCAGTTCATATGGTTGCAGAGTAATGAAGATGTCTCAAGTATCCATTATTAGGCAGAGAAACAGAGAGCCAGCAGAGTGCAGTGGTTTGAGTGTTGGAGTACAACCAGGAGAGCAGGGTACAGTTCCCCACTCAGCCATGGAAACCCACTGGGTAACCTTGGGTGTGTCACATACTCTCAGCTCCAGAAACCTCATGATAGGTTCACCTTAGGGTTGCCATAAGTAGGAAATGACTTGAAGGCACACAACAACAACAAACTTAGAAGCAGCAAGTACTGGGGAAATCAGGCCATAGTAGAGCTGAGTAGTCGCAGAAAAGTCAGAATGAGGAGAGGTGTAGTAATGAGGTCTTAAAAAATCCAAAGTCACTTAAGAGACAAGTAAGCAATCAAGAAGAACAATGCTGAGGATGTAGAAAGACAATTCATATATCTTATAGCTGGCCCAAGGATTCAAGATTTCAGGAAAGCCAAACACACAAGATGTCAATCAGCTGTCTGCAAGGAAGATTCTGTTCTACTGGGACGTGTATAGCTGCCTGATCTTGACAGCCAGATGGCTACTTGCTTGGTGTTCAGCATTTATTCTTGTGCATGAAATGTTAGTTCTGACTCTGTTCCTGTTTGCCTTGCTGTTGTTACACAAAGCAAAGAGGTTTCTTCTCAGCATCCGCCTGCTTTAGATAAAGTTGGGGCTTGCCATTCAGACAGTTTACATTGACTGTGTTTATTCTTGAATGTCCATGCTTTGGGAAGAGGTGGCCTCCTAGAGCTTGCACCCTTCCTAGTTTGACTTCTCTGTGTTGGATTTCTCAAATACCAGGGGGTATTTTGATCACTGTACCTCTGTTAACTCTGGATTGTACGAGCTCCAGGGATGAAGGATGAGTGAAAATTGCCTTTTTCCTGTTACAAGGATGAAAGCTTCTGCTGCATCAGATAGCCTTTCTTCAACAGAGGGACACTATTGGGATCCACCCTGTGGAAATGGTCTGCTATATAGTTACATCACCAAGGCAGTTTTCCAGGAACAAATTTGATTTATGCACACCATCAGAAAGAAATCCCTGGCTGATATTTGTCCCCCTAAGAATATTTTCCAAGCACACTTGAACAGATGATAATCAGCTGCAAAAAAGATTCTGAGTGGATGCTTAACTATTGAGAATCAAAAGTGATGGTTGTAAGTGTTACCCTGTGTACTGGGGGTCCCGGGAGGGACACCAAAATGTGCTCAACTAAAGGTGGGGAAAATTAGCTCAGAGCACTGCTTAGCGTTACGAGAGGCAGGGTAACTTAGTGAAATCCTGAACCCTATGTCTACGGGGTCAGGTCGAGTCAAGGAGAACACAGAAGTTGAAATAATAAAGCAAAACAGTGTATGCGACACACTCATACAAGATAACTAAAGGAAATAAAAGTTGGAGTGGTATAGAGGGATTTTTAGAGGGATTGCTGGTTTGGGTGATACTTCACCTGTCCTGAAGCCCAGAAAAATAGAGAGCGAAGCTGGGGTGCAATGTAGCTCAGCACGTGGAGCTGAGGGGAGGCTCGCCAAGCAAAGCGGCAGCAAGGCGGGATGAAACTCGGGAGCGATCCGAGGAAGGTCTCGGAATCAAGGGTTTTTATAAGAAGAATTGTGACTGCAGGCTATGCCGTACTTGGGGGAAAACAATAGATTTGGAGTTGGAGACAAAGCCTCCGAAAGGTCAGAATCTGAATGATTGAGTTATTGTAGCAGTTTTCAATAGAGTAGCCAGTATGCAAACGCAGAGTACTTGGGTATGGTATAGTCCACCCATCAAGTGGCCATCGCGGGGCAGAGGCTCTTTTGTAAGTGGCGTGCATACTTAATTAGAGTACTTGCCTGGAGGTCTCCTAAAGCAGTGAGTCAGCTATTTCTGGCCTGCCTGTATTGTAGTTTGAATGTTACGGCTATTAACGGCTGAGCTTATTTACTTGCTTGTCCGGTGGCCTCGCAAGCATGTGGAAAGGAATAGAGAAGTGCAGCCGAATTGTGATATCAAGGGGTATCTTTAATATCCCCAAAGCTCAGACTAGCCAGGGTGGTAACATAAGCATTTCACAGAAACAAGTCTGCTCTTAAATTTTTGTGTTCCCTGTGTTGTAACTTGCCCCCAGATAAAGCCTTTTTAAGTCGAGTTTCAGAAAATGAACTGGACAAAGCAGGGCTCTTCAACTATATGCTTCCCAAATGCCAAATTAAGCTGCAGCGATACACATTACAGCACATTAGTATACCACTTCCCCACTCTTGGAAGGCCTGAAGCAAATAATTAGGTGTGAAAAACCCAGGGCATTTTTCTACCTTTACCATGAAAGCAATTTGCACAATCTGCAGCCTGAAGAGAATTAGCATCCTGAAATGAAATACCCATGAACTCATTGTTGTGCAGTCAGTTTTTATATAGAATCCAAGTTCTGATCTTGAAACTCAAAATGTTTTAGCCATGTTCACATGATTAGCTCCACTGACATTACAGACCCTAAGGGGGAGACTCTCATCATGATAGTTAGAACATAGAGTTCAAATATTTTACAAAAATGAGAGAGAGAGAGATGGGAGGGCTGAGACATCTCAGTTTTGTTTATGACTGTTCTCTTCTGCCCCCTCCCTACCCTGTTACCAAATTGTGATAATGTTAAGAGTGAGCTGGCAGCTCTACAGGACCATTTACAATTTACATGAGTATACCAGAGCTGACCACGTTCCCGTGATCTCATTCAGCAGCATGAGATCATTAATATGAGGTCAACAAGCTATCGCTCTGTGTAGGCCATTCCCAAGAGTATCTAAACCATACAAACAGTGATGTAAGCCCCAATGCCAAGTATATATGTAATCGCTCTTCATGTTTTGATGTGGTGAAGCTATGGAACTGAGAGGCCTTCATTTTTTCCCTCCTTTTTAAACTAACTGAAAGCCATAATCACAATTCTGCTGGAAAAGCATATTCTGCTTTGTTCATTTACTGATTCTTACGCTGTAAAACACAGATGCTAAATTTGTTTTGGATTGGAAAGATTGACAGTGTCAAAACCCGTTTTTCTTTTGAAAACAACTCTTCTGATATAAATCAAGTGTTTTCTTTCCTCACTGTAAATATTTTCAGACTACGGGCAGTGTTGATTGGGGGACCCTTCCTAGTTGCCCAGTGCCTAACACACACCTGCTGCCTGTATACCTTTCCTGTCTGTGTAGGGGAAGAATTGGATCTGATTGTATGTGTAAATAACAAGCATTTTCATGCACCTAGTAAAGAAATATACATGGTTAATAGCCAAGTCCTCTAACCTGTTTAGCCATTTCTCTTTTTTAAAAAATTATTTTTATCAAAATTCCATATAAGCTAAAATTTATATATATCACGGGTTGTTTACAATATTACATATTGTACATCATTCTTATATAACTTTACTATTATTATTAATATTTTCTGTACAATATTAAATAATTATTTCCTTCCTTAATATATTGTTCAATCTACCCCTCCTCCCCTTCCCTCTCTATCCTGTACCCCCCCCCCATATTAATAATACATTATATATTGGCAATGGATTTTTGCCATCAATTCTTCCTTCCCTCTCCCCCCTCTAGCCTTCCTTTCCTTTTTAGGCATTTCCCCCCCTCCAATCTCTTTTTTGTTTTTTATTCTAAACCTCCTTAGTGTGAAATCTCTTTTTCTTATTGTAATCTACCTTAATCTTTCCTACTCCATCTATATTCCCATCTTAATATGAGTTACCCTTTTCAATCCTTTATTTGATTTTATACTTTCATCTTGCTTCTCTTTCACCCATCTAATACTTTCATTCCATTGCTTTTCGAATACCTGTTTAGACATTTCTCAAAAGACCTTTTCTAAATTCTATTCCCTCAAGACCTTTGTGCTGTTTGCAGTATGTGGAGCAATGCAGGTTGCTTGCCAGATTTTTCCCCTGTACCCTTCTCCATGTAACCTGCACGCTTACAGTGGAATGGCTGAGCCTGCTTTTTAAACCAAAGCATACCACCTTGGGTTAGAACATCAAACATGCTACAGGCATGCAGTGATAATGCCAAAAAAATAAAATAAAATAAAATCCTGATATGGAAATGGGTCCCCCCACTGGGATAAGATCAAATGTTGGGTTTCTGTTGGAGGCTGGCCCATCCTTGTGGGGACTCTGACACAAGAACCCCTTGGATTAGCTATTCTTCACCACTCCAGTATGCTTCACCTGCTTCTTGTACTCACCCAGACAACAGTGATGATGAGAAGAAAGGCAGTAGATGCCCAGGCCTGCTTGTTCACTAGTGTTCGGTTTGTTCAAGTGGATGGTAGCAAACGATGAAAAGGAGAGAAAGAAGAAGGAACCAGAGACAACAGCAGTCAGAAGGTAAATTCACTGAGGGAGTGGGCTGACTGAGAGTCTATCATGACTGATTCATCAGCCTGGTCTTTAATGCAGAAGATGGCAGTAAACAAAAGCTCTCCAGCTCTCCAACCTTCTTGGTTTCCAGGAGTTGGCTTTAGTTTTCTGACAGCACAGCTGTCCTATGCGTTAGGCTGATTGCTGCCCTCCACCTCCAGCATTTGGTGTTCTCCTCCCTCTTAGGCCTCTCCAGAAAACCAAATCAAACCATAAGCCCCCTTACATACAGAGAAAGAAATGGGGATGGGTGAGATTTCAGTTGTAATCTCAGAAGTTGGGATCCTTTGGTCACTGACTCTGCAGTCTTGAGCGTGTGCCCACAGTCCTTCTTATCTCTGGACACAATAACTACCCACATTAGATGGGAGACCATGAGTGAATATCAGGTGCTGTAGGCTTATTTCAGAGGAAGGAACTGGCAAAACCACCTCCGAGTGTTCCTTGCCTAAGAAAACCCTATAAAATTCATGGGGGGCAGCATAAGTAGACAGATGACCTAAAGCCACTACCTGCTGTAGGAAATATCTGGATGGGTTGGTAGCTGTTGTATGTAACTGTAAAATGTGAAAAACAGAGATATCGACTCTCTTGTCAATTCTCTTAAGAGTGTAAATGAGTTGTGGAAGAGATCTACTTACATAAGTACTCAGGATGCCAGAATAAAACACTCTAACTGTATCTGATTAGCCATCCTAAACTATTTGTAGCTCTGCAGCATTCTGCATCAGGCACCTTGGTGGCTTGAACAGAAGTAGAGGATATAAACTCTCCTCAAGGTTGCTCTATCTTTTTACCACTCTTCTTCTTCCAACCTCAACCAAGTCTCAATGGAAAGAAGCCGTGGAATTTTTCTGATTCCCTTCCTTCTCCAGTATTTCTTCTTGTTTTGCCCTCTAAGACATGCTTCTATGAGTTTAACAACTTTCAGGCAATGTGTTTCATTACAAAGTGTCTTGCCCCAAAATCTCTCAAAAAGCTAGATCTGGCATTGATTCCTCTAGACTCTTGTTCTGAGAGAAAGACATTTTCACTTTTTATGAATATACTCAACAGTGAGAGAGTGCTCCCAGACATAATTGTATGTTCCCAACAGAATTAGTCAACAAATTAAATTGAGTGTCCATAAGCAAAAACCAAACAGTGTGCATGTTCACAGTCTAATGTGAAAGCCTAAAGTGTAAATATATAGACATGTGGTCACTAGGAAATATGGATGGGAAATTACTGTCTGAATAATCATTTTATGTTTGTCATTGACTTTAACACTGTCACATTAATAGCCCCAAAATAAACTGGGAAATTTTCAGTCTCATCTCTCACCTGGAAGTGACCTGCTAAATGAGATCTGGCAACCCTAGTGTGTACCCCAGTTCTTTATATGTTTATACGTTTTTGCTATTGTTGTCATGGGCCTGCATGCTTGACTGTGTTTTACTTCCAAATAAAGTTTTTTGATTAATGCACTGATGTATGCCAACTTCTAGAGAACACTCCATCAGCATGTAGTGTATGTTGGGTGTACATTTGGGTTGGCCCAGAGTTATGGTGCACACTCCCAATGCTTCATTTACTCCTTCATATGTTCACTGTTATTGGCATAGGAATATCAATGGCTCAGGCTCTGTAGTGAATGTAATATTATGTCTGTTTGTAGAGGGCACTGTCTAAGCAGTTTGAATGTATAGCTTTGGGTGGCCCAATATCAATTGTGGGGTACTTAGCTTCAGTTACGTATTAATTTTTGAGCACAATGGGTATCATTAGCAATCAACCTTGAGGAAAGTCTGTTTCAACACATTTTCAGATCAAATGCAAAGTCAGTGGAATGATGTGGAAACTGCTCTCTTCGAGGATTGGCAATATAATCTGGGTAGCCCCAAAGTTTAGTTTTGCATGCTTTTAGTTCTTTCTTTCTTTATACGTCTCTTCACTATGATTTGCATGGTAGCAAGACACTTAACAGTGTCTGACACTTAAGCCAAAAAATGGGGGATGTGGTAACTCAGATGAGCACTGTACTGGAGCACAAGGTGATCATGCAAAGCACTTTGGATTTTGTCTGTTTCCCACCGCCTGTCTGTTTCCTGGTGCTACTTTAGGCAGATTGTTGGAATGCCTGACCCTGGATGAGATTTAATACATTTTTATTACACACACTGCCATGTCATAGTTGCTGAGATTTTCAATCTCCTGGGGTGTAGGTCTTGTAAAAAAATGTTCAGCCTTATTTAGAGTATATAATAAGAATTTTTGTCTCGTCTTCTGGAATAGAAGACTGAGCATCACATTTGTCAGTCCTCCTATATTAGGTGTGGTGTTGGGGAGAATTGATTAATGATATCTGTATCAGATTGCTTATTATCAAGGCATAAGTGTGCCAAATTTCATGCTTTGAACTCAAAGGGGTGTGTGTGCCATTTTAAACCTAACCATTCTGCTACCAAAGAGAAGATGACTTAGTTCTCTGCATGTGTTTGATTATCATCTTTTCAAGTCAGGAATCTTGGACTCCATGTGGCAGACCTGTATATATAAAAAAAGAAAGATAGGAACATACAGCCTGGTATTGTCAACTCTGACTGCTCTCCAGGGTTTCAGGCAGGATTTTTTTTTTATTCCCATCTGCACATTCCTGGTAGTCTCTGGTGGTCTTCTATCAAAGCATTAACCAGGCCTGACTAAGGATGTCCAGGAGTAAAATTTTTAAAAGTAAAAATTGCAGCATGAAAATTTCTGTTAAAACAAACTGAGAACAAAGTTTGTATTGGTTATCCTATAGAAAGCCAATTTTGAAATAAGTTGGGAACTGATGAAATTTGAAAATCAAGAAGCATTACTCTTCTTGTGGAGATGATCATTTAAAAGGCCGGCACTTTGGTTGTGGGGTGAGCCAAACCACAAATTTAAGGGCTTGGTTTAAGTTAAGTTTTTCAAACTTTGTTTGCATCTCAGAGTAGGAATATAAACATTGTGGAGAGAGAGATGTGGAAATGTTTTCTTTTCACCCTGAGAAGCTCTTTAGAGAACACAACCAACAAGAAGAACTTACAGTAAATTTCTCTCCCCACATAAGGGCTCTAAGGTACACTAAGGCTTCAAAATAAAAACAGTACAGGGAGTATATATTACCACTGCATGGACATAATCTCTACAGTAACCTTCCCCAACCTGTTTCCTGGTTGATGACTTGACCTTTAATTCTTATCATCCCTGATCACCAGAGCTAGTAGTCATGGGGATGATGGGAGCTGCAGTTCACATCTGGGGGAACTAGGCTAGGTAAGACTGCTTTACACCTTCAAACACATAGTTTCTAGAACTGGTACATAACATATCTACATAACATAGAACTGCACATAACAGTAATGGTAACACTGAGGTAATACTCTCTTCTTTCCTAAAGAGCCATTTGCCCTGGAGCATAGCTTGATCATTTCTCTATGCTATTTCTCTTTCGGTGTATAGTATTAAGCAGCAAAACACTTTTTACTTAAACAACCATTGTTGTTCTTGTTGTTATTGTTGTGTGCCTTCAAATCGATTCCAACTTATGGCAATCTTAAAGTGAACCTACCACAGGCTTTTTTGGGGCTGAGAGTATGTGACATGCCTAAGGTTTGCATGACCAAGCAGGGAATCGAACCCTGGCCTCTAGAGTCCAACAAACAAAGCAACATTGTACAACAATTTTTCAGTGCTGCAGCAAATTAACATGAACAGAGAAAGCAACAGAAATATATTTATCCCCAAAATGACCATTACTAGAGATAAGTATATTTCTGTTGCTTTCTCTGTTCATGTTACTTTGCTGTAGGCCTGAGAAATTGTTGTACAATGCCTCTGTTTGTAAACCAGCTTCTTTGCCTCCTTTTAATGTTGACAACTTTAGAAAAGAAACTAGGGTCATCCTGCTCCCAGGCTATGGGACTCCCTTCCCCAGGAGATTTTGTTGGCCCCCTCTCTGATCTCTTCCCGCTGGCAGGCAAAGACCTTTTTATTTAGGTAGGCCTTTGGTGCTTAAATTACATTAAATCATGTGGTGGGAAAATGTTTTGAATGTGTTACGCTGCTATTTTAGCTTTGTATCTTTCAATTATATTTTAAATACGGTTTAAGCTTTTAACTAAGGGCTTTTAATCCCAGTTGCTTCATTAATTGTTTTCTAACTTTCGTAAAATAAAAAAAATTTGATGGACTTCATTTTAAATGTTTGTAAGCCACTTTGAGTCTCTTGTTGAGAGAAAGGGTATAAATTCAATAAATAAATGAATGAATAATACCAAGTAATCCCTATTTATGTGTTCTTGAAATTTTCACATTGTAGGCTGTGATTCTCACATTAGTCCATGGAGTAAGTGGGAGGTCTGCTTACATAGGTCTTCAGTGTTAACCTTACAGACTAAAAAGAGTTGTCGCCTGCACATGAGATGGGTCTTGTTGTCAGTTTTGGTTGCTCTGTTATATTGACTTGCCAGACAAGATCTGTGCTTAGGAAGACACAAAGAGGGAACATGCAGCTGTCTATATGTCACCGCGTTGCGACTCTTCACCATCGGCAGGTGGGGAGCCAACAACATCTGGAGATCACACTTTTTAGCCCCTTGTATTGAGGGCTTGACTGACTTAAGGTGACAAAGTTCACGGCTTTGAGTTTTATACCATAGTAGAATAACAAAAGTGATACCATTTTGCTGTGTTTTTGTCTCACATTGCTGTGTTGCTCCTGCTGTTGTATTTGAACTAGAAGAGATTAGAATGAAGATACTCCTTATCTGACTCAGAGAAAGATTTACCCATTGATGAACAGCTGGCTGAGTTCAGAGGTACAGGCTCATTTGAGCAGTACATCTACTATATAAAAGTCAATGTTTGCCTGTTTGTGAGTTTGTCTGTTTGTCTTCGTCAGGCAGCCGAAGACCTCATATGATTGGCTGAGTGAGGCAAGAAGACCTCATATGATTGTGAAGATTGTATGGAATCCTGGGGTTGGCAGTTTAGGGAGGGGCCTTCAGAATTCTCAGCCCAGAGCTCTTGGGCCTCAGGCCAGTTGCTATGGAGATGAGGCCTACCATCAGTAAGGATGCCACAAAACATTTGGGAGGCATATGTGGGAAAAATTAACGTAGTTACAAGGTTCTCACCTCACACAGCAGATTGTATGGGTTCCATATGTGAGGAATCTTAAAGCTGAAATAAAATGCTTCCAGAAAAACGTAAAGCCTTTACACAAATTCAATAGAAAACAAAGCCAAGCAAAAAAAAAAAAAAAGCCAGTACATCAACATCGCCAGAGAACATAGATTGGATTGGGGACCATGGGGAAAAGTTACAGCTACTGGAATAGACTGGTTGCTATGCAGATGATGCCTAGCAGCAAGGAGGAGGACAGTATATTCCCTCAGGAACCCAACCTCTGTATATTAATAACTACGAATACAGATTGGATTGGTACTGGAGTTACAGTACTGGAGAGGGCAGTTGGGTGAGTTCTTAAGAAGAAAATAAAATCCCAAGCAATGTCAGGTAAATACGTTAATTCCATATAAACCAGGAAAACATGACCTTAAAAATATGGTGGTCTTGAGATGCTACAGAAGCATTTATCTCAGCAGGTAGCCTGGGATATCATGGGAAGCCCACCTTTGTAACAATATGATACCAACACTAGCTGAACCTTAGTTCTGTACTGGACAGAATGCATAGTACCTTGGCACTATTCGAAAGAATAATCCATACCTTCTCCATTACTTCTGCAGTCAGGAAAGGAACAAGACAACCAGGAGATGAATGTGAAATTTGCTTGCAAGGACAATTTTTAGCATTCAAGCTCTGGTTATTTGTAGGGTACCTGACATAAATAATGGTCGTTCATTGAGGGTTGTTTTCCTCGGGAAAGACTATTTTGTAACTGGCAGAGAAAATTACTCAAGGCTACCATTAATGCTGGGTCTTCCTTCAAATAAATGAGAAGAGTTGTTTCAGGCTTTCTGTCCATTTCCTAAGGAAAGATTTTGTCTGGAAATAAGAATGACAGTGTTTTTAGGGTACATTTTAGGATTTTTAGAAATTATGTTAGTTACTTTTTTTTTTTTTTTTGCAGGAAACTCTGTCAGCTACTCAGAACAAATGCCCAGTCTCATGTGAACTTTTTTTGGTTCTAAGTGTCTGAGGATGCTTTACAGGCTTCCCCTACTTATCTGACAGGTTAGGGAATGAAGCACTGTTGGAAAACAGAATTGGTTGAAAAGTAGAATGCACTTACTGTACTGTAGGGAGCATGAATGACTTACTGGGGCACGTGTGCTGCTTGCAAAATCTTTCAGCTGTCTTGGCTTCCTTTTTTCCCTCTCAGCTCACTTTGCAAGCAGCATATGCATGCGAGTGGTCGCAAGTGAGCATCCGTAGCTAAGGACAGCTGATGAAAGAGTGGAAGCCCCATCAAATTAATGGAACTTGATCTTTAGTTGTGAAGCATTGAAAGAGCGAGTTGTCTGATAACAAGGCAGCAAAAGGCAGGGGCTTCATGTAACGTGTGTGTATGTGCCTCAAGTTGCCTGCTGATTTATGGTGACCCCATGTATTTCATAGGTTTTCTCAGGTTTTGCCAGTTCCTTCCTCTGAAATATAGCCTACAGTACCTTGTATTCCTGGGTGGTCTCCCATCTAAATACTATGTCTGACTCTGCTTAGCTTCCAAAATTGAAGAGGATCTGGTGTCTTCAGAGTATTTCATCCTACCCATACTTTAACGTGTGCCGCCACTTCTGTTGACATGGAGCATTGTAATACCTTTAAATCCATTGTAATTCTTATAGGGTTAGAAGATACCTCAGAAGGCACTCAGTGCAAGATTTTTTTTAATTCATATAGGTGATGGGTAGAATTGTATTTTGCAACTTAGCATCCACTGCTAAAGCTTGAAGTATGAAGTTAAGTTTTCAGTGAAAATTAGAATTAGGATCAGTGAGATTGGATGCATCCATTTGTGCAGTTATTTTTAGAAGCCTGTTCAAGAGCTGTTGTTCTCCAAACAAATCTCTTCACAGTCAAGAGTATCCTTTGTTCGATGATTCATTCACTCACACAACCTCGTTGTGCTTAGTTAATTACACATTCTACAATTTTTCTGTAATCAAATCAGAATAAAAGTATCTCAGGATTCTAATGATCTCAAATTTGTAGAGCTCTAAAAGGAAAAATAATAATAGAGGAAAAACCACATTCTTGTAGAATAGGAATGCCCCCATGATAGTGTGTTCTCTTTGATCCTTACTTTGCTGTTGCTTAATCCTTCGCCCTGTTTCACTATTGAGCCAACTGTACAGAGATTTATTGGCTTCTGTATTTCTTGTCCATGAAGAAACCATTGTGTATATCTGAATGTTTGGAATTTTGTTTGCAAAATATCAAGATTTAAATTATTTGTATAGCCAGTAAATGTTATGCATTAGGTACAAGCTGAGAGTTATACTGAATAAAGTATATATGTTTGCCTTACAAATGTCTAAACGTAGTGTGCTACAAAAGAATAGCAGCCTTTGTTAAATTATCGGTCCTACTCACAAGACAGCATAACCTCTTATAAACTTAGACGTACAGCTTAAAGCTTTGTAGTCAACAACAATCTGAGTTTCCTTCTAGGAATTAAGTCTGTAGACTGACCTTTGAGTTCATCCAAGCAATTGCTTAAACATGTATTGAATGCTTTACTGCATTCATAACCTGGTTAAGAAACTTCGAAGACCTTAGAAATTTTCTGTGACCTTGCTGATCCTCAAATCCCCACTTCCTTTCTAGCCTGAGTGTAACATGAAAAATATATCAGCTTTCTGAATGTCCTGGGAGATTCAGAAAGCCATTTCTAGATTTTAAAAGAGGTGGTATCCCTGAACTGTAAATGAAGGACAACTGACTGCACATGAGTAATCTATTAAAATTTTCTAACTGCTTGTTAAATGTAAATGAATGTACATTTATTTCCATACTTGCATGCTTGCCTACTAGCGACTCCGATAAAGACTTATGAATTCAAGCTTAAGGCCATGACTGAGTACTATATGTAAAAATTTAAGGGGAAGATTAGTACTTGTTAACTAACAATAAAATTAACAATTTTTCTGTTAATCCCTCTAGTAGCTTTTATGAACCTGTGGAAAAGATATCCATATTTGTATCTTGATAAAGCTCCAGGAAGGAAAAATAATTTATTTTTCAGAAAAATTTCTGAAGAGGAAAAAGAGTGAATGGCTGTCACCAATCCCATGTTTGTTTTCTACTCACACTGCAAACTTAGCAACTGTTAACTCAAAATCTCTCCCAAGGAATTACAGAACTTCACAGGATGTGTTGCTTCACTCAGAGGTTCTGTCTAGCTCTATTTGGATCTGCTTCAGTTGCTCTCTCCTGTTGAAAGAGAAGGTGAACTTGAGGGGGTGTATGATGCAAGCCCGGGTAAAAACTAGTCAGTAGAAACTGGATTTTTGTTTGCTGAGGTTGACTTGCCCTTAGTGGACGAAGGGGGCCATACAGCCTCACAGACATGGTCATTTGTCCTTTGGTGCAAAAACATAGAGCCTCAGTGCAGCTATAAATGTCCCTGAGCCTGTTTCCAGTTTTCCCTTTTGTTGGAAACTTGTTCTGTGAATGACCTTTTCTTTCTCCTCCTCCTGCTGCACCACTTTCCATTTGTAACCTGATCTTTCTTCCAGAACTAAGCCCTAAGTGGAAAATAAAATCATGCATAAACAAATGCAATGGTTATCAAATGGAATATGAAAAGGTAAAAATAAAAAAAAATACAAAAATAAAAAAAATCTGTAAACAAACTTCTAATTCAAAAACCTAAACATGAGGGCATGAGGCTTACTAATCTGTCCCAACCTCAGTTGTTGAATGGTAAGTCAACACATGACTATGTCCCATTCATTCAGTGATCTCCTCCAGGTGGGACTAAGTAGCCCTCACTCCTATGACAATAAAATACGTGATTCATGAACAAGTGGATAATTTTTTAAATGTTGCAATTCATCTTTTCTGCAGAAAATATAGGATATCAATAAAGATGATGGTGAATATAGCAACAATACTAAGAACAGCAATAACATTTAGATTTATAGAACTAGAAATCCCTGATGGCACCAGAAAAACAGGGCAGAGAAAAAGAAAAAAGACTATGAAATACTGAGATATAAAAACTGAGAGCCAATACCTCTGGAAAAAAGAAAACGACTATGGTCCTATTGGTGATGGATGCTTTGAGACCAAAACTGAACAGATTGAAAGCATTTAAATGAAATTACCATAGATAGGATAGCAATAGCACAGTTACAAAGAGTTACACTACTTGGAACATGTAACACTTTCCAACAGTACCTAACTGATTCCTGGGATCTTGCATAGAATCTGGATCATTGGTGATCTAAAACTCTAGTCAGTAATACCTGGTAGAGTGCGAAACTGAGATTGATGATAAGGATGATATCTATATCTAACCAGAGTAAACACTTACATTCCACTCCATTAGGCATAATGTTATACCATTTGGGAGGCCCATTATCAGAAACAGATATGTCCTAGAGCCAGCAGAAACTGAGAAAAACTAGACCCAGATATAAGAATTACACAGCATGCAAAGAATCACTATGCCAGATTCCCAGCTCATTGTGTCAAACCTATTTGAAATACAGACAATTTCCCATATTACCCCCTGTATGTTTTCTTGGCTTCAGGGATTTTTAGAGCCAGGCATTGTTGAAATACTCAGCTGTGTGTACAGTGTAGCCACTGCCACCGTCAACTCACAGTCATCATCTCTTGATTTCCTCTTTCTTTAGCCTATGGCCTATGGCCTATGTTGAGATACCATCACTGCTTTGTCCTCCCCTTGTCCTCATGTAAATGGGGAGAGGGTGCGATTTCTGTCATAGCCGCAGTCTCTTAAGTCTACAGGAGGTGGATGCGTCCCTGTTGAGTATAGTAGGGTAGTCTGGCTGGCTATCCAGCACACAATGTGGGAGTGAAACTCTCATATCCATTTAGGTGGTGGAAGAACTTGGGGCAGTCTGGCTGTACTGTATAGTTCCACAATGCTTCCTTTCATGTTTAATATACACATATAGGCACCAGGTGAAATAATATAAATGAGATGATTTTGGCTCTTGTTTTCATCTGTCTCTCTTTGTAGTTTTGGTGCTTATTCAATATTTTTCATGCTGGGAGGCTAGATGCAGATGAGATGATTTCTCCAAATACTCAGATTCCCAATCCCATGTTTTAACAGTGGCAAAAAGTTTCTTTCCTCAGTTCCATCTAATGAGAAAACACAGTTGCTTTACAAATGAATACCTTAAAATGTAGGAATACTTGAAGAACATGAATCCTGTGTTTCTGATTCATTGTTTCCTATGGCATTCTCTCTGTAAATTACAGTGTACAACATATGATTCTATGATTTGAGCACTTAACTGGGTTTTGAATTGGACACCTTCTTGGAATCTGGCCAAAGGAGAACATTGTAAAGAGCATATCTGAGAACCTAATAACTCACAGCAGGTCAGATAAAACCTGAACTCTCATACAAGTGCCTATGTCAATTATATTCTCTGGTGGGAGCAGCTATGATTTCTGCTACGGCTGGCTACATGCTACAATGGCTGTTATCTTAGTTCCCACTCATCTGCATTGGCATCGAATATGATAGGTTACATCTTTCTTGTAAGTCTCTTCTTAGGAATAGGTGGCCCTTCAGATGTTGATCAGACAGCACTTATTCTCAACTCTAGCCAGTATAACATTGGTACGGCAACAACATTTGGTCTGTACGGCCACACATTTCCCATTACTGCTGTAAGAATTTGTGGAATTCATACGTATAGATTACAAGTGTAGATAACGGTGAATCTGATCTATCTTAAAATAGCTGTGTGTACTCACCAGTTGTTAGATTCCACTGTACATACATACAGCAAGTGATTTGTGTAAGATCACTGTCTAACCTCTTGACATGAGAATTTCATACATGGAGATGTTTCCATGTACAGAGCTTGTAATATGTGAAATGTCTCTATATCTGAAATGATAGGAGGTTGCCAATGTATTCTTCAAAAACATAAAGATGCAACCTCCTATCATTTCAGATATAGAGACATTTCACATATTCTGTCTAATGTTGTTCATTTGAGGACGTGAAAAGCTTTAAGAGTGACCCAAATTACATTTTTATCTGATAAAGTCTCTTGTTCACTAGAATGTTAAGCTACACAGCTACTTTTGTCATTTTAAAGGAGAAAGAGGGAGTGTCTGTCATTTACCCAGATGCTGCCAGTTGGGCAGCTTCATTGCAATTTGCTTAACCTTGTTTACCAAACAGAATTGGCATCTTAAACCTTATGGTGCAACTTCATTGTGCTCTATGCCAATTTATGAATGTTTTCTTTTGAAAAATAAAACATTTGCACTGAAAGATAAATATGGTCTATGGCAGGAGTCCCTATTTGATTATTCTTGCAGAGCTGTGCTCTCAAAGATGGTGGTCCAATGTGAATAGTCTTCCTCCTTTTCAGTGGTTCTAGGGAGCTGTCTTCCTATCTTTGATACATTTGACGAAGAAAGAAGCATTTATTTTCTTCCACTGAGACAAAATCTCCCAGTAAAGCTGGCTACCGAGGATGGTGGGGAGGAAGGGGCATTCTCTACATGCAGCCATCAGCAGGCAGAGGGGTGTGCATATGTGAGTGAGCTGGCCCAAGACACTTTTCTGCCTGAGGCAAAGGGATGGCCTCATTACAGAAGCTGACTGGACTGTCACCTCATGGAGTGGCATGCTCCATCATACCTGAGGCAGCAGATTAATTCAGTGACCTCAAGACAGGCCATGTAGCCTATATCGCTCTGCCTCCAACAGAAGGGAACTCCTGGAAAGCTCAGGATGAACAGTCCATGGAGCCGCTGCTGTTGGGCCCCAACATCTGCCACCTCTACCTAATGGTAAGAACTGGTCACAGTGCATGTTTTGTGTGGGATATCATTTGCCAGTAGGAAGATGTGGAGGTGTGTGTGCCTACCATCACTGGATCATGGGGTATAGTGGCACCCCATGAGCAGCAGATCTGAAAGCGCTGTTTACTACATCAGTATAAATTCAACAAGAGAAATGTATTCAGATTTCCAAGCAGTTTGAAACAAACTGTAGTATAGGATTTAACCTGATGCTAGATAATAATACAAAACAGAATGTTTGGTGTAGTCATGGAACCATAAAATACAGCATATATTCTATTTTGACTCAGAAGACAAAAGGATAATTGAAGACATAGTCAGCAGTTAGTTAATTGGCACTAGGATGTATGTGACTTGCTAGATTAAAGTATCTTTATTTATTAAGGCCAAAAAAGGAATAATGAAGGGAAATGATTTCGAAGCAATATGGAAAATATTTGTGGAAAAGTCTTTAATAAAAGAGGAAGGTGTCATACCTCCACAAGAAGAATTACAATTCTGAAGGGTGGAGTAAGTTGAAACATAATTGGCTCTGGGGGATGAGTTTATTTTTAGAAATAGTTTGATATGTTTAGTAATAAGATCATATATAGTAATAGATTAAATGTAACGGAAAAGTATAGAGTTAAGAATGACATTGTTATAATAATAATGAGTATAATGAGAAAGAGATCTAGATATAGGTAACAAAAGTATATAAGCTTTTGTTTATTTTGTCTTGTTTTTTATAAGTATATATGATATAGAATATGCTGAATAAGTATATGATTGTAATGGAACTGGAAAGAAATAACAGTGTAAGTTTGGTTTGTTGAAATTTTCTTTTTTCACTGTTATGTGTATCACATGGTATTTTTCTCTTTTGTTCTGTTTTTCTCTTTATAATCAATAATTTTTTTTAAAGTATCTTTATTTTATGATTAATTCAGGTAGTCTAGGCTGTAACACAGATAGTGTTGCTTTCACTACTTTTCAAGGCTCCTTTCCACAGGACCAGCGCACACTTTAAGGACACTTGTTGATATAAGTTATACTTTAGTGAACAAGGGTTAGGTCCGGAGTGTCTTTTCTTACTGTGGTTGGATGTGAAAGCTGATTAAAGCTGGCTAGTGTAGTGACTAGAAAGTGCAAACCACTATTTTCTCAGGCTCCACTTGCACTAACAGACCAGTTTGCCAGAGCTGTTGTGAGACCTGTTGAGATAATGTGCGAGAAATTTCTTTGAATGCTGTAGCATGGGGGAGAGAAGCGCTTTTCACCCTGAGGATTGCATTTTCCATGACGAGTGGCGCCTACCAGTAGTGAATAGGGTCCCAGCCACATATTCTGTCTCTCTCTCCCAAACACACATCTCTCTCTGACATTTTCCCTAGGTCTTGCACTCTGTTTTTTCCTCAGCTTTCAAATGCATCAAAACCACAACACGTACAACATATATACAACAGTATGAAGAACCTCCCGCAGACAAAGCCTCCAATGAAAGGTTTAAAAACAACAACAATAACAAGAGCAACAATGTGCCACATAAGAGAGAAGGGAAGGCCATTCACATTGCAGGGCAGGGCATAACCTTTCTCCATCCAGCTGCAATTCCTCCTCCACCACCACCACCACCACCACCATTCTGTTGTTGCCTGTGCGGTGCTGTTTGACAAAACATAACCTCCTATTTGGCTTCAGTGGCTGTAGGGCTGAAGTAGGAAGGAGCAAGGGCTTTGCATCGAGAGGGAGGACCCCAGGGGTTGTATAGAGCCTGCAGTAATTGGTTCCCTACTAGTTCCGTACGGTAACCCATTCTGATTAGTTATATAACTAATGAATTACTATGTTCACTCTCATGTCAATGGGTCAACAGAGAAGTTCCTTCTGTATTTATAGCTTGTTTACTTCTCTTTTTCCCCCCACACTAACCAGCATATTTCCAAAATGCTGACTCTAGCCTTATTTTCTGTAAATACAAACCAACTTGCTATTATGTTAGCTTTGTCACAAGCTTGCTACTTCCTGTTTTGCTTCCTGGCTTCTTTTTTACCCCTTTGATGTCCTAAGTTTGGTTCCTTGTGATTTGATTTCACAGAATTCTTTTATATTAAGCACCATTCCTCTTCAATAATTCCTTAATTCTCCTGGCTGGCCTCCCATTTCCTTTCTCCTTGGTTCAGCTGTAGCTGAGTTCCAGAGACATCAAATAGTATTGTGTTTTGATGACAAGCAGGGTTGGGAATTGTATTGCCCTATTTCCTTTTTCTCCCCCAACCTCCCACCTCCATAGCAATAAATGAAAACACCCTGGGGGGAGGAGAAGCCGTGAGGGGAAGAGGACAGGCTAGACTTCCAAACAGCTTCCTTTTCCTGACCAAGGCAGATCATGTTTCCTTCCTAAGGAACATGGCTGTGAAGTCACAGATTTGTTTTCAGGCCTGGTCTTCCTGAAAAATGCTTGAGTCAAAACCTGACTGAAAGAATGACTCAGAGGAACATCAACATGAGAAAGGTAAGGCAGCACATTGAAAGGTTCCCTCTGCTTCCTTGGCCTGCATCAAGCAGTGGGGTCAGTCTGCAGTGAGGGAGTAGGAAAGGGAGAAGCGTGTGCTGCCAGCATCACCTTGAACTTTAAAATGTAATAGCAAAATAATGATGCTCATGTCATTTCAACTTTTTTTGTTCTGGTGTATCCTCCATGAATTTTTTAGCAATTAGATACTGTGGTGATTGTTCTTGTTTGCCTTCTGGCCATTTTTGACTTATGGTAACCGTAAGAGAAACCTATTCTGGGGTTTTCTTGCCAAGATTTATTCAGAGGAGATTTATCAACGTTGCCTTCCTCTAAGGCTGAGAGAATGTGACACATCCAAGGCCACCCGGTAGGTTTCCATGGTCCCCCAGAATCCTAGTCCAACTAGTCTACCTAGTTCAAGTGCTACACCACACTGGATCCTCATTACATCATTTGGTGTGAATAGATCAAATCCTTCTGTAGACCAGAGGTGACTAACGGCTCTCCAGGTGTTGTCAGACTGCAACATCCATCTGCTGTAGAATACAGCGCTTCCAGTGTCGTAGAATCATGGGAGTTGCAATACAACCTCATCAACACTGTCTTTGTTGTTATTGTTGTTGTTGTTGTGTGCCTTTAAGTTGTTTCTGACTTATGGCAATCGTAAGGCGAACTTATCATGGGGTTTTCTTAGCAAGATTTGTTCAGAGGGGGCTTGCCTCTGCCTTCCTCTGCAGCTGAGAGAGAGTGAGTTGCTCAGGGTGGCCAGTTGGTTTCTGTGGATGAATGGGGATTTGAACTCTGGTCTCCAGAGTCATGGTGCAATACTCAAACCACTACACCCTGCAGGAAAGAAACTGTTCAAAATAGTGTGAAACTTGTGGAATGGAACCGGACGAGATGAAGTGGTTGTGCATCAAGCCACCCAAAAGTCTGCTCAGCTGCCTCAGCTTTCAGTACGGGGTAACAATTTAGCTCCTATGTAAAGAGCCCACATAGAGCATTACTGTAGTCTAGTCTGAGTGTTGCTAGACTATGGGCAATTGTGGATGGGACTGTTTTATCAAAGAAACGATACAGTTGATGAACCTTCCTAAGATGAGAAATAGTGTTCTTAGTTACACAAGTATTAACCGGCAGTGCTATATCTGGGCAATTCTTGGGCTGTGGTTTAGTTTTTCAGAGGGATGTACAATTCCATTTAAAAAGATAGGTTCTGCTCAGCAACAGTCCCTACCACCAACTGTAATTTTGTTTTTATCAGAAACTAGCATATTTACCTGGTGTTGCTTGGGATTTTATTTTCCTCTTAAGAACTCACCCAACTGTCACCTCCATTTCCTGTAACTTTGCTCCATATTTCCCAGTGCAATCTGTATTCAGAGTTATTTACATACAGAGTTTGGGTTCCTGAGTGAGTACACTGTCCTCCTCCTTGCTGCTAGGTCTCATGTCCATAGCAACTGGCCTATTCCTGTACCTGTAAATTTTCCCTATATTCCCCAATCAAATCTTTATTCAGAGTTGTTAACATTCAGAGATTGGGTTCCTAAGGGAATACACTTTCCTCTTCCTTGCTGCTAGGCCTCATCTCCATAGCTACCAGCCTATTCTAGTACCTGTAACTTTTCCCCATAGTCCCCAACCCAATCTGTGTTCTCTGGTGACGTTGATGTACTGGCTTTTGATTTTTTTTTCCTCTTTTTTTTTGCTTTCTGTTGAATTTCTGCAATGGCTGTATGTTTTTCTGGAAACAGAAAATTTTTTGTTTTGAATTTCAGCTTTAAGATTCCTCACATATGGAACCCATACAATCCACTGTGTGAGGTGAGAAGACCTTGTAACTGTGCTGTGTATGTTACTTTAATTTTTCTCACATATGCCTCCCAAAAATTTTCTGGCATCCTTATTGATGGTAGGCCTCATCTCCATAGCAACTGGCCTGAGGCCCAAGAGCTCTCAGCTGAGAATTCTAAAGGCCCCTCCCTAAACTGCCAACCCCAGGATTCCATAGAATCTTCACAGCCAGCCAATCATGTGAGGTCTTCTTGCCTCACTCAGCCAATCGCATGAGGTCTTCGCTTGCCTGATGCAAACAGACAAACGCGCAGGCACACATAGGTCTCTATATGATTGTGCACATTGATTCCGTTAGTGACCTGAGACAGTGATTGTCAATTTCTACCATCCCTTTAAGATGTGATGGGAACAGAAGGTAAAGCTGAGTGTTACCAACATATCGATGACTTGAGAACCCAAATCGCCAATGTAGTTATTAACCATTGTGGCACATAAAAAAGAGACAGTATGGAGCAGTAGATTATGTAGTGCCACAGAGACTGGCACGTAAGAAAAGACCAGAACCACCATGTCTAGTGGCCATAGTTACTGCAAGCCACTGAGAAGTCCAGGAAAAATGACAGGATTAGACTATCCCTCTCCTTCTCCCAACACAGATAATCCATTCTTCCCAGCAAGGATAGCCCTTGCTGCTGCCACCAAATTTCTCTACTATGGAGGTTGCTACTAGCAGTGTGGAAAGAGCAACCTGTATCATGATGGTTTAGGAAGGGGTGGAGAGAAACTTCATGCAGAACCCTCTTTCTATGCTAGGGAGAAGCCTCCTCATGCACTCCCAGTGAGGGAAGAGGATTGCTTGTCCGCATTAGTATAAAGTGGGCCTTTGGTATCTGCAAGGGATTGGTTCCAGGCCCCCCTCCCCGTGGAGACCCAAATTTGTGGGTGCTCAAGATCCATTATGTACAGGGGTATAGTAAAGTAGCACCCCTTATATAAAATGGCAAAATCAAAGTTTGCTTTCTGGATATTTATTTATTTATTTATTTATTTGGAGGGGAATGTTTTCAAGTTGTGGTTGGTTAAATCTGTGGATACAGAATCTGTGGGTATTGTGGGCTGACTGTACACATGCTCATATTTATCTCAGTTGCTAATCTAGCAACCCATTCAGTCTCCAGGGTTGAAAAGGTTGAATACCCTTGCACTATGGGGACTCAAGTAGAATTACTTCTGAGACCAGACTAAAAAAAAGATTCAAATAATCACTTCCTATCTAAAAAACATCTTGGTTGTATAGGGAGTGTACAGTCTAGTGTTAGCGCTGAACATCGGTGATCAATAGTCGTATGACTAGCCCTGTTCATCTGAAAGATCAATCTGGATTCCTCACATTAAGCAAATTCCTGAATTCATGTTTTGTTACTGACATGCACAGTTATTACCATCACCTTTTATATTTTCTTCTTCTTGCCATGCCATATGATTTTCATATTCTCGACTGTTAACTTTGGGAAGCTGTGGGATGTTGCAACAGGGTCTTTTGAGGACAGAGTAGGTCTCCAGGAATTAAGTCAAATAGTTTCCCAGTAACAATCAACAAATAAAAATTTATAGCTGGAGAAGGCGGCCGCATTTGCTCTTTGAACTTCTGTCATGGTTTGTAGGGGAAGTTGTAAGGGTTCTGGATTTAGTGTCACTTCCCTGACTGAGGATGTTCTGTTCATCTGAGGTCAGTGTGAAAAAAACAGCTATACTGCTCCAGCCATGGTATTGCAACAGCAACTTGCTTTTCCTAGAATGTTTGTCAAATATTTTGATTGTTAGAAGTTTTCTCCTAAAAGGGCAGATTAGAGCATCTCTCTTCACCTGATCCCAACAGTACAGGTAAGCAAATTTTCCTTCAGAGATTCTAAACAGTATCTGATAAATCATGAGCCAGAAAACAGAGTGTTTATCTAGAGTTTCTTGAAACTCAAACCTAGTTTTCATGGAATCCTCATGTTCAGGAAGATGATCTAAAGGTCTCTTGAGAGCAGTGCTTGGAAATGTTACTTCTCAACTGGCAAGCCAGCATGGCAAATGGCTAGAGGAGTTGGAACGATAGTCTCAAAAGTAACTTTTCCAAGCCCTGCCTGAGAGGCAGCTCAGATATCACAGTTTGTACCTTTTTAGTTTTCACCTGGGATCATTACTGTGGAATTGCATTCATAAGAAAAAGTTTGATCCAAGAACAGGGAAATAATAAACACAGATGTAAAATACTTGACATTCAAGGGAATGAGTATATCAACACATTTTGAGGTACTATCCAAAAGGAGAAAAAAGAAAAGGTCAACTAAAACAAGATCTTTTCTTTTTCTTTTCTTCTTTTTTCTCTCTGTCCCCTCACTCTTCCTGCTCCTCCTCCGTGCATTTAGGGACTTTTTGGTGAAAACCAGGTTTAAGAAATCGTAGAAAAAAATAGTTTTTTTTGCAAGAAACCCCTAGTGACTTGTAGAACATTATATTTTGCAGGAAAGAATAGTCTTCTTGTATTCAAAAAGTGCAAAATTTTCAAATGAAGTGAAAAAATGTAAAAAATACAGAAAAATCATTATTTTATTCAATGGAGGGAAATCTTTCAATATTTTTCATTCTTGTATACAGGAATGAAATAAGTGTGGAATAGCACTGTTATAGTGCTATTATTTCACTTTCAATGTCCTGTGGAGTTCTGAGGTTTGTAGTTTACTGAAGCTAAAGAGCTCTCTGGCTGAGAATCCTAGATGCTCCTCCCTAAACTGCAAACCCCAGGACTCCATAGGATGTTGAAAGTGGAATAATAGCACTATAACAGTGTAATGTGGAAATGACCCATGTTCCTAATGCAATGACTGAATTGGGCCAGAAGCCAATTCCTGTTTATTTCAGAGCCTACTTAATAAAGGTATAGTGGAGTAGAGAATGGCAGACAACTCTGTGAAAAGGCCAGGGAGTGTAGAAACGACTATAGGGTGTCTTCTTCGCCAGACCATTGGTTTCATTGCATTCTTCCTGTGGAGGGACTGAGCCTGCAGCCTGAAGGAGTAGGAAGTCAGTACTGTGGGACATGAATGGATTTTAAGAGATGGCATGAGGCCAAAACCCTGACAATTAAATTTTCATTAGGTATTTTTTTTTCCTGAGTCTGTCTGGTGAAGAGCATGGGGAAATAGCGCTGTCAGTTAGGATTTCCATATCTGTTAACATTTTGGTTGTTTAGCAGATAAGTGTTGTTTTAATAGTCTGTGTTAAATGGATTGCAGAGTGGTGAGGGTTGTACGGAGCTGAGTGATGGTCTACTATGGCGTTGGAAGGAGACAAGAAGAGCAGGCACAGTACCATCTCCAGCGACTGATGAAAGGCCCTCCATCCTTCCCAGCTGTCACTGCTGTGGCCTCTGGTGAGAGAGAAGAAGAACAGGCAGGCTCAGCTCCATCATGATTGGGCCCCCCAATAGCTGGTGAAAAGCCCTCCCTCCATCCTAGCTGCCACTACTCTGGACTCTTAAGGAACAGAAAAGCAGCTACCATTTGCTGGGCTCAGTCTTCTCCCCAAGTCCAATCCTCTTTTCCTTTTGTTTCACTTCTTATTTAGATTGTAAGCCAGAGGGCAGGAAACTGTCAAATTAATGATTTGTAAGCTGCTCTGGGAGACCTTTTTGAGTGGGGGTCTAAATAAATAAATAAATAGCTTTATCACTATCGTTCTACCTTATGCTATAGTTCTAAACAAGTGGACCCAACTAAACCAAGCAAGCAAACCAACCAGCTAGTAAAAAAGTCCCAAACTACCTTGTTGGAGGAAGCCCACTGGGTGTAAAACAAACACTTAAAATCAGCTTCTAGCTGTTATGGTTTGTTATTCTCATTTTTACATTCTGTCTGCTCAGCATACATGAGTTTGCAGTGGCTGGAAGTTTGAAATTAGAGATGGGAAGCACACACTGCTCCTGAAGTTGTTTAGATTGCATCTCTCTGCATTCTTCACTATTGGCTATTTGGGCTAAGACTAATGAGAGTTGCAGTCCAAGAACATCTGCAGATCTGCATGTATCCCACTCCAGTTTTGATTGTTCAGACCAAAATGATGGTGAGGGCAACGATGACAGCAGTGCTTTTCTCTTTCTCCTGCTGTGCTTGCTAGTGAGATGCTGCATCCCAGCAATTTCTTCTGGTGGGATGACATATAAGGTCAGGTATTTATAGATAGAGAAACAGCCTGGTATAGTGGTCTGAGCACTGGGCTGTGACACTGGAGACCAGGGTTCAGTTCCCTGCTTGGCCATGGAAACCCACTGGTTGACCTTGGGCGTGTCACTTGTGCTCAGCCCCAGAAAACCCTGTGATAGCTTCATCGTAGGATCACCATAAGTTAGAAACCTCTTGAAGGCACACAACAGCAATGTTCACAGACTTGTACCTATTTTTGTGGATGCATGTCTCTCTCTTGCCTCCTTAGGACAGGGTACACTAGAGTAGCACACACTATTTCCAGTCAGCCCACATCCTTCACTCAAAGGAGCCTGTGAAGCAGGTGCAACAACATCAGTCAGAGGAAAGCCTCAACCGGCGTGCCGTTGGAGCAGGTGCGTGAGGCTTCCTTGTTTGGCCATGTGACGGCCCCACTTCAGTATATCAGCTACTGATCTTTGTGGCATTTTTTTTTCTTCAGTTCAAGAAAAAAATCCATTCTTGACCTTAAAATGAGCGCAGCACACTACTAACACTAAACAGGTTGTTCTCTAATTCCATCACTCTCATTTTTGGTGATGTTGGGGGACGTAAGAGAAAGAACATTGGAATACTTTGGAATGACCTGCTACAATAAGGGCTGCCCTGATTCAGCTGCACTGAAAGAACAAAATCATTTTGCACATGTGGTAGTGGGAGAGCTGTTATTTATTTTAAAGGTATATCAGCTGCTGTTTAGCTGTGGCCAACGCGCTGTACTTAGATTTGATTATGCCCATGAATACCAAGACTTTTGCATGGAAATATCTGGATGATTCTGTGTTCTGAGCTCTTTCGCTTCCCGATGCGCAGTCTGAATTGCTGTGAGAAGAGGGTTGGGAAAAAAAGAACCAAACAACTTCAGTCTTTCTCTTTACTTTCCCCCTTGCTCTATCTGACAAGAGAAGGGATAGGAAATAAGAGGGGGAAAGAATGGGTCAGACCTACTGGGTGGCAGCAGAAGACGGAAGAGCCAGACCATCCTTTTTCCCTTTGGATTTATTTATTTATTTACTTAGCTCTTTAATGTCCTTGCTTTCTTCCAATATGGGACCCAAGTCAGCTTACAAGTCAGAGTTAAAACAAAATACAGTTAACATTGTGGTTAGGATAAAAGTTTAAAAGCAATCGAACAATTACATTAAAACATTAGTTTAAAACATTCATTTTAAAAGGTAGTTGAAATATAATAACAATGATAAAAATAAGACTACAACACACCCCAATTAAAAGGCCTTTTGCATCAGTCAGCACACAAAGGCCTGGGTAAATAGACAGGTCTTTCCTTTCCAGCAGAAAGAGATCAGCAAGGGGGGCAAGATCAGAGGGGAGAGAGGTTCATGTTCCAGAGTCTGGCAGCAGCTTTGAAGAAGGCTGTCTCCTGTGTCCTCACCAGATGTGCCTGTAATGGTGGTTAGACAAAGACAAAACCCTCCTATCAGGTTGTTAAAACTCAGGCAGGCTCATATTGGGATAGCGGTATACCTCACTCAACAAATTAGATGTGTTCGTGGACATTACTTCTTTACCAAAAACTTTGGTATCAGAGGCAGAAATAACATGGAAAGAATATGGATAGGCTCCTACACCATGGAAAACAAGAGCAGCTTGAACATGTTTCAGACTTTTTATTCAGAACTAAAGATAAGCACTGCATAAGTAAACAAAAACATTTAGAATCTTTCAGGGACCACTTCAAAGCTTCTTCCAAAATATCCACGGATTATTTTTTCTTTCACCAGCCTCCACTTTTCTAATAACTTCCATTTTGGTGGCCAAACCTATAAAACTATGTTTAAAAAAGAAAAGAAAAGAAAAGAAAAGAAAAAAAGAACATTCTGACAGGGGCTAGCGAGACTAGTCTGCTCTTCCCTTGTCTCTGTTTTGCTGTTCATGCATGCTCATTAAGGGATTCCAAAGATGGCAGCTCTTTACCTTGCCTGTTGTAAGGAGGTACACAGGACTGCAGCTGGATAAGCTAGAGAAGAATTCTGGTTTTTTATTGGTCAAGCTTTATTGCATAGTTTACTACAGAAATGCTTCTGCAAGCCAACACCAAAAGTTTGTGTTTCTCCAGCCTTTCTTCACCATTCTCCCAATGCAGATGCTGCTAAAAAAACCTTCTACCTAGACTGGGGACAAAGGGCCTGGCAGAAATAAAAAGACTTTGTAAAAAGAAGCTTCTTTCTCAGAAGCTTTATTAACTGTAGTATGCCTGTATATGGACTTTGTATGCTGCATCTCTGCATGTGTTAGACTTGTATACCTTTGGAGGGGTGCTGATTCTCACATTTGTTTTTATTTGTCTTATAAATAGGTGCAGCTCTCTTCTTGGACTTTAGCAAGAGTTCTTTGAGCAATATCTTTTAATAGCTAGTGAACATGAACACATGTCAGATTTTGGGTGGTATGCTCCTTGGAGAGGGGCCAGTCCTCCTCTTCTTCTCTGGAAAGTATTTGAAACATAAATCATCCCACTGAGGTTTACTGCTGTTCCCAAACCAATCCTGATTAGATTGCATAGACACTAACACCTAATATTGCTTAAGCAAAATTACTTGAAAGGATTATATAAGGAAACAGAATTTACTTCTAAGTGAATGTGTTTAGCATTCAGTTTTGGATTAAGAGTAAAAATGTGTGTATCTCATTACATTTCCTCACGTGGTGGTTTGGGACCTTCTGGGGAGTAAACTAGATTAACTGAACTGTTGTTCTGGATTATGGACTCAGTTCTCCAGTTCTGTACTTTGTGTTCTCCAGTATACATCTGCCTTTCCATACCACAAAGAACATTTTCTGATAGAAAATGGGTTCTGGTTACACTTACTTAAGACTCACTTCTGGTGGCCATATGGTTTTAGTAACTTCATATATGTGTGTTTATGTCTGGAATTAAGTAGTTCTTGGTGCAGGACAGAAAATAGGTGAATATGGTTGTTCAGGGGTCACTGAATGATAGGCCAGTTTTGCTGCTTCAGTGAACAACTTGGTTATCTCAACTGCTCAAGTTCTCTATATGCTGGGGAAAAGGGAGAACGGGCTGCCTCATGCATGGAGAAAGACTCAAAGGGAAGAAAAATATTTTCCAGGATTAATAATGTTAGTCAAAACATGAAAGAGAAGGTTAAAAAAAAGTGTTTGGAAAGGAAGAAGTGCTCTGACAAGTGTGACCTCTGTTTTTCTCATGAGTCCCTTTCTTTGAAACCAAAGCTGCCTTTAATGTACACCAGGTGTCCTTGGGGTATTCCACTTCCTTTCAGGATAGGAAATTTCGCTTTGCCATTTCAGCATCTCTGATGTCCTGCAAGAAAGTATATTCATATTCTTTTCAGATGTACTCCAAGAGTTCAAAGGGCACAAAGGGGTTGAAACATGACTTATTTATTTAATCTCGTGGCTGCCATCAAAGGTATGGAAACACACAAGACCCAGTTTGTTCATTATAGCAGCTAAGTAACAGTTAAGCATTTGGGTCTGTGAGGTTACAAATGGAAATAAGGGCAAGAGTTCTTGCCTGTTGTGCCTGTTACCTCCTCCTGGGTGTGTGTGCCTCTGTTTTGCTGCTTCTCCCTGTGTTACATTGCTCCCTTGCTGCTGCCATTTTGAACACAGTGTGTCCCAACCTTTCAAGTTCACCTTGATGCTTGTTTGTATAAGTCAATAACTGTTTAACTCAAGGAGATGGTGGTTGACAGGTTGTACCAAATTGGGTGAAGGAGCAAGAGACAGGAAGAGGAACTTAGGCCCTTTCCGCACGAGGCTGGTGGATCGGTTCGTGCTGTTTCTTACCAGATTTTCTGGGCTCGAAACAAGGCGGACTTTCCCTCATTTCCTTCCACACAGCTACTGCGTATGTTCCATTCTGATTCGGAGGAGTGCGAGTTCATGAATCCACACTGCCTCCACCATGGCCACTCCTGCTACTCTCCTCACCACACCCCGTCAGCTGTGATTAGCCCCCCCCTTTTTTTGCATGGTTTAGTACGTCATTGCGTATGTGCAAAAGTCCATACTACCCCCTGGCCCCTCCCATGAGCCCTCCCCAGACCACCAGTTTGCATTGATGCGAATGTACATGTCTGCACCTCTGTGAAAGTATGAATTGGATCGATCTGGAAAATTGGAAAACCGATTTCTTCCGGTTTTCAAATAGCGTGCTTTACCACCACATGGGGGCGCATTTAGTCAGAATTACATGCAGAACGAAGGTAAATAAACTGAACCTAGTCTGCTCCAATGTGCAGAAGACCTCCGTGGTAAGACACATTGGCCCGCCTTAATAACCGCGTGCAGAAAGGGCCTTAATCTACTTAGGTTTGAATCACATTCCTAACATGCCATGATTTCAGCTTGCTTCTGGTGAAGGCTGGCACTAACATTAGACAGAATGAGGCAGCTGTTTCAGGCAAGAGATACTGGGAAGGGGCAGGAAGAGGTGGTGAAACATTGGCTGTTAAATCTGTGTGTGCTCTGTGGAGCATTTCCTTTGTTCTGTACCTAGCCTGCTGCTTTCAGGTACAGAGGAAGGTTCAGGTGAAATCTGAAGGCATATAATAACAAATCTGTCTATTTAACTTATTTAATATGTTCTTAACCTTTTATAATCATGTTTATAATTCACATCGTTTTAAATTTGTCAGATTGGTTTTATTGTATACTGGTCTGATATCTCGACGTGGGGGCAGGGGCATAGGTAGGAAATAAATAAGAGTCTTGAAGTACCTTAAGGGCTAGAATCTGTGGAAGACCAGCACCAACTTTTAGGAAGAAATTGGGAATTCAAAGCAGGAAGCCTCTTCTTTCCATCAGACAGAAGTAGGGAATGATTAGTCCCACAGATGTTTTAGATTTTAACTCCTAGGGTTCCCAGCCAGGAGGGCCAGTGGGAAAGGAATTGTGAGTGCGAGGGTGTTCATGCCTGCCTTACATCATTGTCTTGACTTCTGCCCAAGTTTTAAGTTGGCTGCACATTTTCTAACAGACGGTAGTTATTCTTTCACCTTGACTTTCTGTAGTGACTGCTCATTCCTTTGTTTCCAATCCCAAACTGATTTGAGAACAGTGTCCACTTTGTTTTAATAGTGTGTCCCTTTGGGTCATTGTAGAAGGAGACAGAGATGCCTTATTTACTTTTTTTTCAATGCCAGTATTTGTTTAGGGAAACAATGGAAGTATATTAAAAAGTGTTGCACAACGTAAATCTCTGAACGTGAAATGATGCATTGGTTGTCACTGAATACCAATGTTGTGCAACTGAATGCATTGCTCAGTGCACAATCCAGTCTGCATCCACACGTGCAACTAAATCCACAGTTCAATGCGCATTTGCATGAGCGATGGCACCTCTCACACAATGCCACTTCTGCAACCTTGAGGTGAATGCAGACATTCCACATTGGACAAAAATGTCCAACTTCTGCCTAAGTGGAATTTCTGAATGTGTAAGACACTGACTGGATACTGGATTTAGAGTCTCCCATCTGTTCACGTAATAGAAGGCTGTACACAAACAGCTGTGGGCAAGGATCTCTACATACTGCACTATAGCTTGCTGCTGGGCTGGGGGCATGGACAAAAAGTAGAGTAAGTGCAGAAGTGGAGACTGAGCTCAGTCATGAGATCAGAGTCATTGTACTTTGCTAGTGCTGAACTGATTTCCTCTGTAAGGCAGGAATGGGTGACACACAGCCTGAAGTCTGTACTTTCCTGTTTCTGGCCTCCAGAGACTTGGTATATGCCCAAGCATTGCTGGGAAGAACTGGGGGAGGAGGAAACAAGGATTTAAATGTAGGAATGACTTTTGGTCACTTTTGTTGTAAAAAAAAAAAGTGAGAAAAATATATTTTAGCTGAGGATATGACCCACAGGTGGTTTGGGTGTGTGTGTGAAAACAGGACTTTGAAGTCAGCAAAGTTGCCTAATGCTAGTCTAAGAAGAAAACAAAGTTGTAACCTCAGTGCTCAGAGATTCAGACCATTTGATTTGATGCTATTAAACAGTAAACACAATGCAATTCTATTTATTTATTTAAATAAAAAAATTCTCCCAGCACAGAATCCAAAGTGGTTTACACTACTTGAAAACAAAGTATAGCAAAAATCTTATGCAAATGTTTTTAAAAATTAAACAAATGATTCTATTTTAAAAAGCATATAGTTCATAAAGGATGTTTAAAGTATAAGGGGGAAAAAAGCATAGTGCAAGGTAGTTACAGAATGGAAGGTAGTTCTGGGGTTTGGGATCTGAATTTTAAAATATGTTTTAATAGAACTTTACATGGAAACTGGGGATATAGTATCCAAATTTCAACATTTAAGTGATGAATAAAGGAAAAGAGAACAAAAACTGAAAGTAGGAAATCCATATCTGCTTGACCGTCTTCACTATTGAGAGCTTAGTTTAAAGCTGGTCCGTAAGCTAAAAGTTTTCTCTGCCTCTTGGTTCTTTTTTTCCTTGGGAATCCTTTGTCGTCTGAAAAGGACCTCTCATGTATACTGTGACTTTCACCCATTCGGAACACATGAAGTAAGTGAGAAGCGTTACTGAGGAAATATGCATCCCTATTTTCTGTTCAAAACCCTCAGCATGTTTACCTTCATAGTACTTGGCAGAGAGCCTAGGTCAGATGGGACCAAGGGAACTGAAGTCCAGTCTAAACAAGGTGGAACACAATGTGCAGGGTGTAGTGATGAGGTTTAGCAGTTCTTTAAGTACAACCCACATACATATCACCAAATAAAATTGCCTTACACTGTAAGATTATTTGCCGGTCATAGGATACAGTTTTGAAGAAACTGTGAATAGAGCATGGAAAAGTTACGTTTTTAAGACTGTTACTCCCAGATCCTCCCTCCCACAATCAGCAATCAGCAATCAGCAAAACAGTAACTTTTCCCTGCTTTATTGTGAGCATTTAAAGATTCTGGCTTCTCCTTATCAACATTATGCTACAAGAATGTTCAAGGATGTTCTTAAGAGCAGGGGTAGAAGTCATGTCTTGTCTTGTTGTTGTATGTAGGAGCCTTGAAAAAGAAGAAAGTGATCATTTTTTCCTCATTGGGCTGGGGAGTTATGAACTCTCAATAGACCATCTTAATATCTCTATGAGGACAAGTCATTTAGCATGTGAGAATGAGAAATTTTGGTAGCTTTCTGCTCACCTATGAGATGTCAGGGGTCCCCCTGGAAGTCAAGGTGACTAAACTGAGGCTGTTGTACTTTGGACGTATCATAGGAAGATAAGAAAAGACAATAATGCTTGGCAAGGTGGAAGGCAGTAGGAAAAGAAAAAGATTACATTACAGATGTATAAGCTCAATAATGGAAGCCACAGCCCCAAGCTTGCAAGAGTTGAGTAGAGCTCTTGATGATAAGGTGACTTCAAGGTTTCTCATTTTTAGGACCACCATAAGTTGAAGTCAATGACAGTTAACAACAACAAGAACAACAACAAGATGGCAAGAAATTTTCCATAAGTCTGGCCAGGAATTTCAGCATTTGTGAAAATTATTTTTAATGTAAATTTTGCAAATTTGATAGGTAAACTTCAGTGATTGCTGCTGTATTGTATAAACTTTTAAAAATGAGAAGCATCTGATGGCTTATTTGTGTCTTTTCAATCCATAAGCCAACCCTTCTGTGGTTGCTATGTGTATACGCCATGGTGTAGTAGAACCAGGGCTTTTAGGGTCAAAGCTCTAGGATTTTTTGATAAGCAGAGATTATGATTTCGTCTTCCATCACCTCTGGACTGTCGTATTCCCTCTGAGCTTAGCAGCAGTCACCACAGTAGGTGGAGGGGAAATGGATTTTCCTGTCAACAATATATTGTTGTCAACTACTTGTCCTTTGGAATCAAATGTATTTTGAGATGGCTTAGTTGTGAGTTGGCAGAATCCTTCAGCTTCTGCTTCTGGCATAGATACAAACACCTAGAAAATATTTTAGATCAATACAGCTGCCTGTCTTTTGGAATCTCCTTATGTGTGTTACTATATAGAAGGACTTCTGTAGAGAGCCTGTACTTCAATATTTACACCCCTGTGTTCATGTGTGTTTTGCTTCACATAGAAAAAGACACTAGGTTTGAGCAGAGACGTTTTGCACAAATAAGGGAAACTTTAACTAAATTGAATGACTTGTCTCATTCTCATACTGGTGGAATAATGTCATCAAGAGCTATTAACTAAGTGAGATTTCTTCACAGCGTCTACTGCAGAGTCTTTTCAGGAAGAAATGTGAAGACTGGAGATGAACCCTAATTGAAATAACATAAATCTAAGATTATGACATCTGGGCAGAGTGATTGTTCCTTGGAAGTGGTTTTTTAAAATGACTTAAATAAAACAGTACATCTGAACACTTATAGAGGCAATTGGTTCCATTTTCAGAAGAAAACAAATGTGAGAAACAGTTGGCTCAAAGCACCACCTCACATAGTAGAATGTGGGTGCTCAGGCTTCAGTAATACAGAAGCCTGTATCCTATCTAGAGGCAGATTTGAAAGGTGACTCAGTATGTAGTCACATCTCCTTGATTAATTGATATACCCTAGTTGAAGATAACAGCAGAATTCAGGCCTCATTGTTTGTTAAATGCAGGATGCCTGTTGCCAGAGGACAAGAGACGATGAAAGAAAATATATGCGAAAGAGAATACCCAGCAGGTGCAGTTTCTCTTACATGAACTATACATGATAGAATTATCCCTTCAGTGTCAAAGGAATACTGGACAATTCAGGCCATTGGAGTGAAAGAAGCATATGGCCAGGTGTAATCATCACATCCACCGTGGTCATGTGAACTTGTACCCAATCAACATACTCATTGATCCAACCCACACATTATTTTTCCTGGCTAGGCCAGATCTATTGAATTAAAAGGTCAGGAATAGGGCAGATTCCCCCAGCCCAGGCCTTCTGTGGGTACACAATGGCCCTTTCCACATGTGTGGGGGGGGAACGGGCGAAAATGCCCAAAAACGGAGCCTACCGGCAGCCGGGTAAGTCCGTCGCTACGCGGAGCAGCGCGAGCTTGCTGCTCCGCAGTCCTCTGGTGTCCCAAATGGTGGCTTCCGGTTGGTGGAGGCTCTCCACCAACTGGAGAAGCTCGCCAGCTGAAGCCTGCCCCCGGCAGATCTGCAGGCATGCACTTGCGCGTGCCTGAAAATCCACTTCGGAGCCGGGCGATGGAGTGGCGCGGGGCAGCGCGCTCCGTGCTTTTTAAAAACCTCGAAAAAGAGGTTTTTAAAAAACATGCAGCGCGGCTAGTTCCAGCCGCTCCTGAGTGTATTCTGGTGTGGAACTACAAAAAGTAGTCCACACGAGTCCACTCTACGGTGTAGAAGACCTCCTTGAGAGGTCTCTCTGCACCATTTCAGAAGCCGGGTATGGAAATGGCCAATGTTACAGGGTATGACTCCTAGACAGCATTCTCTCTGGTGGTTGGACAGATGAATGAGATTCCATCTGGCTTATGTAATTCCATCTGGTTGATAACCCTGAACTTCCCAGATAATATGACCTAGTCTCTGTTGTTACATACTAGGCAGAATGTGGGATGCATACCAGCCAGCCAGTTTTTAAAGAGATAGGCGTGTTAGTCTGTTTCAGCATAAAGAGGAAAGGGGTGTTACCAGGCTGTACACACAGAGCTATCCGGCAACCATTACCAATTTTGTCACCCAATGCTAAAACCATCAGCCCATTTTGGACCTCATTGTCCACTCTGCAAACTCCATTGTTTACTTGGCCAGAGAGCATTCACACCTGTGCCCTCCTGGAGTAAAATGTATATAAAACCCCTCAGTTTTGGCCAGCTAATGTGTAGTACAGTGATCACTGGTCGCCCCTCTCTTATTCTGATTCCTGATTGTGTACCTGTCCTTAGATGCAAGTTCAAGCCACATTGCTGCTTCTTCACTACTCTACTGGATTGGTAAATATCACCCAATTCACCCTAAATCTTGCTATCTAAAATTTTTTCTCCCTTTTCCTCCAGTTAGCATTGTGTGATTGTGTGACTGTTTGAGATCTTGTGTGTGTGATTAATTCCCCCAATAAACATGAGTTAGCTTGTTTTTTGGTCTCTGGCTGGTTCTTCACTGCAGAAGTACTGGTAAACGTTAGTCTCAAAGATCTTGTTAGGTTACCCTCCTCTCACAGGCATCCTAATTTGAGCTAATCCCCACCTTTGCATGGAGGTACTGGAATCACAGGTGGACCCTTGAGTCACCCATGTTTTGGGGTAATGGGGGGGGTAGGAGGAATCTAGCAGCATGTTCAAGTCTAGCTGATTTATTAAACTTAAGCATTTGTGGATTTCAATCTGTAGATTGAAATCCACAAAGCTAATATTAAAATAAATAAATCAGTCTTAAAAGTGCTGCTGGATTCCCCCCACCCCACTTACCTTTACCAGGGAGCCCAGCCAGTCTAGGTGTAGGTATAGTCTGGTGCTTGTGTGTTCAGTCCTAGGTAATTGTTATTGGCATTTGACAAGTAGACTAGTGTCAAATTTACATGGTATAGGAAGCCTGGCTGCCTGGAACACATATCACAGAGGTTTGTCTGAATGTATCAGAACAGCTGGTCCATCTTTCAAGTATTAACTGTGATATGGATAAAATCCTCTTTTCAAGAGTAAAAGTAAATTATATCCAAATAAAGTTAAAAAGTTTGCCCATATTATCTTTGGCTGAAGCTCATGGCTATACTTCACGTTTGTGGAGGTAATAAGAGAAGGAGTAGGATGTTTCTGCATCTAAAAGGCTAAAAGGTTCTGTGCAACTATTTTTTGTTTTGTATCTTTAGCTTAAGTTCTCAGTAACATACTGTTTGGAATGTTTTGTTTAAAGAACAGGATTTAACTTGATGTTCTGATCCTTTGCTCTGAACAGCATTTTTTTTAAAGAAATGATCACTATAATTTAAACTAATAAGAAAATAATGTTCCTGCAGTTTCTTTCGAGCTAAACTTGTGCTCCTAAAGAAATATCCAAAACTACTTCAGTAAAAATCTAGGAAAAATTAGCAGATGCTTAGTTGGCTGCTTAATACAGTGGGGATAATCTGCACAAGGAGGAGAATTTGGGACCAGTCAAAGACCAGTCTCTCTGATGAGACACAAACAAAGAAAAAACGAAGATGGTGCCCACTCTTTAATCTATTGGCTGTATTGACTGGATTGACACATAAATCTTACTTCAATACCCACAGTGGGAGAGTGTTCTCAACCTCAGCTTATGTAGCAGTCTAATTTTGGGGGTGAGGAGGTTGTATAGTATATACAGTTCTGTTTTCCAGCAGAAGGGACAAACTGGAGAGTCTATGAGGAGTAGTCGGGGGGCAATTGCTGTTGCTCCCCTTCAAAAATCTGGCTCCTAAGATAGTCATCTCACTGGCTCTCATTTTAGGGATGTTTCTGGTAGGGTGGAGAGGGACTCTTTGGAGTCATGTCATCTCATTTTATTGCATCAGCTTTGCATCCTTGGCGTTCTTGGTATGACATTCATGCATGTCTGGTTTCTTCAGTAGTTCACCTACAGGCCTCCTGCATTATTAATTCCTCTTAGGGACCAGAGAGTGTTGCCATTCCTAGTTGGTGGACCTGCTGCTGCTGGTGGGAGTGGGGAGAGTGATGGAGAGACCTTGGCTTGTAGATGAGGTGGGGGAGCGTCTCAGCTTAACATGAAAGGCTGAGTGTATTTCAGTGTTTCCATCCCAGAAATGGAGCACTGCCATAGAGATGGAAGGGTTTGGAAGAAGAATCACATGGGTTTTCTGCTGGGAGAAAGGTCCTGTGATACTGTGATTCAGTGGAGAGAAAGAGCACCTGATAAAATGTTATTTTAGAATGCCTGGATACCGAGAGCAGCTAATCCCAATACAGAGAACTGTGTGAGGAGAGGGATGGGCTATAGTGAGAGGGAGGAGGGTTTTTTCTTTTTTTCTTTTTTTAAAAGTACAATCAGTCAGTTGAATAGAGTCAATTGAAGACAGACAATTGAGCCTGAGGGCTCTATTGCATAAGACAGGTAAATCACAATTGCACCCGGATAATAGCACCTTCAGTTCAGGCTTCCTGCATGATGTGGCCTCTCTTCCATTTTTTCCCCATGGGAGATCATTTTAAAACTGATTCTTCTTACAAGCACAATTGACCTCCTCTCCCACTTCTGTCGTGCTATGATTTCCTGTGTGAAAGTTCAATTGTACTGTTATGTCAATTTTGGGTGGCCAGTGGGTGTGTGCTTTGGGTGAGAGAAAACACCCTTTAACCAGCAAAAGAGAAAGCAAATGAATCTTTTTAGAAGATCATTTCAGAACCTGGTGGCTCTGCCTCCAAGTGCCTTTAAAAATTATATTTCGCCTCCAAGCGCCTTTAAAAATTATCTTCTAGCTTTGCACTCATTTGATTTGTAAATATCAAATGTAGACTGCATTTTGTTCCTTCAGCAGGACTGCAAAACTTGGGGAAGAAGGGGCGAGGTGGGGACACTATTTCTAGGAGGGACCACAACTGGCTTTTGATTGGTGCTGCACTTAGGCAGGAGGCAACTGGCTTGTTTTGTCCCCTCCCTCCCTCCCTCCCTCTCTCTGTCCGTGACAAAAAGTTTGTTACCCTAAGAGGTGGAGGCTTTGAGGTCTACCCGCAATGCCAGCATCTTTGCAGAATTTGGGGAATTACAGCTCAAAGGAGGCCTGTGAGAGGAGAGTAACAGTGGGATCTTATCACCTGGGTATACCAGTACTAACTGTGGAGAGGACTCCAGTTAAAAGTTAAACAGAGTGTTTTATTGGGATTTAGTAAGCATACAGGAAATCAGACACTCTCAAGAACCATGCAAGGCTATTGGAAAGTGAGGCAGGAAAGGTTGGATAGAGAGAGATTGGGTGGAAAAGATTATAATTATCAGTCCTGAAGCAGAAGGTCGAAGCAGAGTGGCTCAGAACATGTCTAAGGGTACTACAATTTATTGGGGTAAATCGGGTTTTTTTCATACCTTATTTCCTGCTCTGAAGGACGATGTATTGACAAAGCGGTAATGGCTTTCTCACAGGGTTGATAAAGGAGTCTGGAATGGACCGATTGTCTTAAGTATAGGTGACAAAACATTGATGGGAGTCATAACACTGTCTTAATGATTGGTCAGGCAGGGGGTGAATAGGGAAGATCTCCATAAGATATGCTCACAGTAGGGTCCCTGATTGCTTCACTTGGGCAGTTTTGCCTTCTATTGTTTTCAAGAGTGCTTGTAACTTGCAGTTTTGAAAGGACTATCACGAGCCCATTAGTACCAGATTTCTTGCCTAATCCTTTCTGAACTTGTGACCTGATTATGTCTGAGGTCATCCTGATCTAGCAACCTGCTTACAGCCAGTGTGCTTTCTAATGTTTCAGTCATAAATATGTTGAATTATGAAATAAGCACATCTCACAGATTGGGAGTGTATGGTGTGGGAACAGGGGCCAGCATAATGTTGGAGAAGATACTGGGTAGGCAATCTGTGTGTGATAAGGTTTTGGCCTTAACAAGTGCTGTAGTCTCAGAATGATTGTGAAGGTGCATGAGGAAAGGCAGCTATCACGATCGCATAGAATTTTTAAAGACAACTACAAGGAGAGAGGAACCTCATGCGATAAGGCTCTCAGAGTTTGAAGCAGACTGTTGTAGGAGCCAATTGAGGGTCTAAGAGGAGTTACTGAATATTGGGTGCCTGAGAGATTTAAGGTACAGATCTGACATAATTCAGCTGGAGTAGTATTAATGGTTTGGAACTCAGAACTGGGACTTAAGAAAGCGATTATTCTATATGTTATTAAGTAAAGTTAACCTACTAGTTATTTTGTACAACTGACTCCGGACAGCGTTATTAACTTAAAAAAGGGGTGGATCATGCTTAACAAAAAGAATACAAAGTTAACATACACAATAGTCCACAGTGAGGTCACCTGAAGGCCTGGGACTCCAGATCGAAGGAGGAATTGTAAAGGGGGACCAGAGGGCAAGGTGATAATGACAGATTCACCAGATTTGGAACTGTGGGGCTAACCTGATAAAGAAATTTGTCACATGCAGTATATAAATTAAATAAATAAATAAATGGACAAACAAGTGTTCCATGAGTATGTGGAATCCATTTGTAATAGATATGTAGAGAAAACTTAAAAGGTATTTTCCCCTTAATCTACATGTGTTAGGTGAATGGATCCAAACGTGATTTATTTATATTTGAATACTATATTTGCTGGCATATAAGACTCCCTTTTTTCCCAAAAATACTTTTTGAAAATGGGGTGTGTCTTATACTCTGGGGTGTCATATACATCAGCAAATAGTATTTGCCAGTGTACAAATGGGGTGCATCTTATACATGGGTGTGTCTTATATTCTGGCAAATACAGTAAATTCATATGTATCTACTTTATGAATCCAATAACTGGCATTGTTCCCAGTTCAATCTGTTTTGTGGGCAGATAATTGATAGTTAATTTATGGTATATACAAGAAACTTGTTGTAGACTGAAAGAATATTTATTTCAAAATAAAAACAAATAATATAAATAAAGTGCAAATAAAACCCTTGAGTGTTATACACAATATTATTAATGGCCAGAATTTATAAAACTAGGAGAGGCTGCAGCAGTTTGCTTTTGCCTGAGCCTGCTTTTATCCCCTCTTTTCCTCTTTCCCTTGCTGATTTGACTGTAAACTCCTTTTGGATTTTTAACTTCAGTTTGTAGGAATTTAAATAAGCGGAGGACAAAATGGGAAAATGGGAGGATGAGAGAGAGACTGAGACATTTTAAAGGCACCTGAAAAAGTGGGAACACTTGGGGGGGTATGATATTCATTTCGATATTTCTTTCTTAGGTAGTATTTTCATTTGGCTTCAGAGTTCTGAGCCAAAACTACCACTGAATCTTGTTGATTCTGTAGGATTTTACTGACAGCATGAAAACACTATGCTTGACTTGATGGTCATGGGTGGGGCACCTCAGTGAGTTGGATTAAATGGCAGTCCTGATAAATTATATTGAAGATCATAAGTGCAAAAATGCAAGAGAAATGACTGTGAAAATGAACAATAGCCTAGGGAACAAAAGAGCACCAAAAATATAGTCCAAGGTGTGTTATTTGGCCGGTAATTTTCCTTGTTGTGAAACTAATTTGCTATTTTCAAAGCAAACACTGAAATGGGAAGATAGTTGGCACAGCCCTAATTCTGTTGTTTATTGCAACTCAGTTCATTTGTTAGAGATTTTCTTAATACAACTTATTAACTGTCTTACTTTATCCAGAATTCCAGGAGATTGCATTCCTCTCTCTAAGATGTGAAAAAGCCAGTATTATAGCTAATGCTAACTAGATTTACTTCATAGCAATTTCCCAATGGATGAAAGCACTATTAGGCATTCCTGAAAGCTTAAAGGTTCACCCCAGAGTGAATTATTACAATTTAGTTGTCAGGCGTAGTGTGCTGTTACCCAGAAATGCTAATATGCTTTTTGACTGTAGCTGCTCAGTTATGAACATCTGTAATGCTTGTAACATAAATGGCGAAAAACAAAGTAGTGGCTGAGTACATCTATTGACAATTTTTCTTTTCAGTTGAAAGCCACCTGAAGACTCTGGTTAGATGAATAATAGCTTAACCTCCATATGGTTTCCGTTCTTTTGGGCCGATAGCATACAGAAAGAAAATCTACTTTTAGCTCTGGCTTCTGCTTGCCTCTTTGCGAGTACGTCTGAGGAGGCTTCCTGTCTGCTTGCTGATAGGAAATGTTAGTAAAACAGACGGGTTGAGTGACATTTCTCATGCATTGGAAACATTTGGAAACTGGCACAGAGAACCACTTTTTGGCAGTACTTAGCATGAAGGGATTCTTTATGACACACAGAAAATCTATCATCGGTGCTCACATCTCTAAAAAGCAAGCCAGTGTTTTCTGTCTTGTTCATAGCCATATCCCATACATGCAGTGATGTCTAGACTTCTTCTCATTTCCAGTGTATATATGTAACAGCCAGTTTCCTGCATTACCATGCCCTCCTCTCTCTCTCTTTCTCTCTCTGCGTCTCTCCTTGCTTGTACTTGCCTAACCACATCCATCCCATTTTTGCCACATGGTTGTGCCATACCAAGAAACAGAATGGGGACAGGGGCATACTCTCTCACACAGTTTGCTTCTACTTTTCTCCTCTCACCAATAAGTACACACTCCAGACGTGGATAGCTTACCATTTCTTCTTAGCCCGTGATAATATCGTTTACTGGATTCACATAAGCAAAGAGTCATGAATCAACACCAAAACCTGGTTTAAAGTTATCTTACAATTTTCACACATTCTCAGCCCCAGAAAACATCATGATAGGCTCATTTTAGAGTCACCATAAGTTGGAAATGACTGAAAGGCACACAACAACAACAATGTCTGATAGTTGACCTGCTTGTGTCAAACAGGCTGTATGCTCCAGCAGTCAAGCTCAGGTACCTAGTGAATTAACAAGCCGGGATTCTTGGCTTTTATGTGCAGCTGCAGTTGCTGGATTTATCTGGGGCAGGTTTAGTAACATCCCCATGACAGTTCAGAGTACCAGATGCCTTTAGTTCCTCCTTGTGAATATGATTCTATGTTATTTACTTATTTGAGAAAAGATAAACCATTGTGCTTGTGAAAAGAAATTAATATACCACCTATGTTTAATCCAGCTTCCAGTGCAGATCCCATGGTGGTCTATATGTTTACAGTGTTCTTGGTTTGCACCTGCCTAGTACTTTTCTAGTTACTCATGAAAGTTAGCAATAAAAACTGCAATCACAGCTATGTTACCCATTTTGTGGATTCAGGGCTGAGAGGGTTGGCATAGGGTGGTGATGGCGAGAATGAAGTGTGACTTTGTGAAACCTCAGTGTCTGGTAATTTGGAGTAATTCTTAGTCATCTCATCTGAAGACACTGCTTACTTCCAGTAAACTGAGAGAGGTTTGTAATCAAGGTTAGTAAGAAGTTAGCATTCCACAGTTTGGAATGAAGACCAGAGTACCACAAGCAGACTAGATTCCCCACAGTTCTGCAAATGTTTGCTTAGCAGATTTAGTAATTTTGCCAGAAACTCTGTTCTGTTTTAACAACAGAAATGACAACAGCTTTGCTGAGTCTGTGCTCTTCCACTCTAGGATAAATTCAATAGATATGATATCATTGTTCATCAGAGGTATAATTCAGCTTTTCCTACATAGTCACATCACTATGATATCTGGCTTTTCTGCACTTTTTTTTCCTTGTTGACTGCAGTCAAGTTGACTTTGGCCCTTTCTGCACAAGGGAGATACATCACTGTGGCGTCGTCGTGTCTCAAATACGTCCACACATCAAACTGGTTTGATGTCGTTCTGTTGTAGTTCGTTCCGCACGTGTTTAGCTCTTAAAGCAGTTGACATCGCTGTGAAACCAGTGTAATGTAAAAACAGAAAAACTCCAAAGCAAATTAGCCAAAACAGTTCACAGCATTTTTTCCTACATGCGGAAGCACTACATCGATTCACACCACAGAGGTGGGCATTAAATTGACCAATCAGTGGTGGCAGAGTGGACTGAGGGAGGGGAATAAGAGTTCCAGGGGGATTGACATGCGGAAGCTACAAATGATTTTTTTCTGCTTTTCTTCGATAGAAACGGAGGACATTGGAGTAAAAAACACCACTTATAAAACGCAGTGCGGAAATGGCCTTTGACTTACGGAAACCCAAATGAAAGATCTCTCAGTCATCGATAGTCTTGCTCAGGTCTTGCAGACTCAGGACCATACCTTTCTTGATTGAGTCCACCCATTTGTAATGCGGCCTTCCTCTTTTCCTACTGCCTTCTACCTTACCAATAATTATTCTCTTTTCTAGTGAATTATGTCTTTTCATGATGTATCCAAAGTACAACAGTCTCAGTTTAGTCATCTTGGCCTCTAGGGAGAGTTCAGGTTTGATTTGCTCTTGTTGTGTGCCTTCAAGTTGTTTCTGACTTATGGCAACACTAAGGCAAACTTATCATGGGGTTTTCTGAGGATAAGAGTGAGTGATGCACCAAAAGGTCACCAACTGGATTTCCATGGCCGAGTGGAAAATCAAACCCTGGTTTCTAAGATTGTAGTCCAGCGCTCAAACTGCTACACCACCGACTCTATGACCGATTTATTTCTCTTTTTAGCAGTTCGAGGTATCCACAGAGCTCTTTTCCAGCACTACATTTTAAATGAGTTGGATTTTCTTCCTGTTAACTTTCCTGACTGGTCAGCTTTCACAACCATACACAGAAACTGGAAATATGATGGCATGGACAATCCTAACTTTAGTATTCAATGATACATCTTCACACTTCAGCTTCTTGTCTAGACCCTTCATAGGAGCCTTTCCAAGTCCTAGTTTCTTGACTTCAGTCTCCATTCTGATGACTGTCTGATCCAGGATATGGAAAATCTTGAAATGCTTCAGTGTCTTCATCATCTGCTTTAAAGTTATGTAAATCATAGGTGATCCCTTTTTTTTTTCTTAAAGTTGATTCCTAGTCTTTGCTGTTCTCTGCTGGTCATATGATGTCATCTGCATATCTTAAATTGCTGATATTCCTCTTTCCAGTTTTCATGCCTCCTTCCTCTTAGTCTACTCCTGCTTTGCATATGATATATTCAGCATACAGGTTAAACAGATAAGGTGATAAATTGCAGCCTTGCCCCCCTTGCCAATTGGAAACCATTTCATTTCTATGTATTCTGTCCTGATGATAGCCTCTTGTCCTAAGTACAGATTATGCATCAGGACAATCAAATGTTGTGGCACACCCATTTCTTTAAGAGTGTTCTATAGTTTTTCATGATCTATTCTACACAATCAAAGGTTTTGCTATAATCTGTAAAATGCAGGCTGATTTTCTTCTGAAATTCTTTGGTGCACTCCATTAGCCAATGTATGTTTGCCATATGATCCCTACTGCTTCTTCCTTTCCTGAACCTAACTTAGATATCTGGCATTTTTTGCTCCATATAGGGTAAAAGTCTTCGTTGCAAAATTTTCAGCATGACTTTCCTTGCATGGGAAATTAATGCAATGGTCCTATGGTTACTCTAATCCCTGGTGTTCCCTTTCTTGAGGATTAGGATGTATATTGATTGTTTTCAATCTGTGGGCCATTGCTTTGTTTTTCATAATTGTTGACAGATTTTAGTTAAAATTAGAGTAGAAACAGCTCTATTGGTATCCCATCTGTTCCTGGTGATTTATTCCTCCCAAGAGCTTGGAATGAAGCTTCCATTTTACTTTCTAAAATTGTGGGTTTATCTTTAAATGGTTCTTCCTCGAATGAATCTGATATCTTTTCATCTCTTTTATATAGTTCTTCCAGGTATTGTATTGTTTCCATCATCTTTTTACCTGTACTTCATCATGTAATATGTTCCTCTGTTGGTTGTAGAGCATCTCCACTCTTGGTTTAAATTTCCCTTTGATTTCTTGGATCTTGCGAAAGAAGTCTCTTATTCTTCCTTTTTTGTTGACATCTATTTCTCTGCATTGATTATTATAATGGTTCTCCTTGTGTTGTTTTATGTATGTGAAAATAGAAGTTTCTGCGTCAATTAATCTACCCAGATGATGCACAATTTTGTAGTCTAAGGCCTGGATCCTATTAGTTAGTCCTACCAGAAGTAGTTGTTGCCGTGTGCCTTCAAGTCACTGCTGACTTACGATGACCCTAAGGTGAACCCATTTATGGGATTGTCTTGGCAAGATTTGTCAGAAAGGAGTTGCTGTTGCCTTCCTTTTAGGCTGAGAGAATGTGACTTATACAAGTTTACCCAGTGGATTTCCATGACTTAGTGGGAAGTTGAACCCTAGTGTCCAAAATTATAGTCCAGTGCTTAAACCACTACTCCATGTTGACCTGGAACAATTTTTGAATAATAAGTCAAAGCATATATAAATCCCATTGATTCAGTGAGTCTATTCTAGTTGAGACTAACAGCAGGATTCCGGTATCAATGTGCAGTTTGGCTGGATATAGCTATTCATAATTACATGTCTGGGAGTTTGCTCTGGCAGTAGTTATATAGAGTTCAGCAAACAGACTCTAGCCTTTAGTGATGCATAGCCAACTACACAAATAATAGCAGTCTCTAGGATGGAGATTTGTGCAAGCTATTCGGATCTACTTATAAGTTGATTTGCAGTATATTGCCAGGGGTTTTACATCCTGAGTTCTTTAAGAGTAGGCACAACAAAAAGCTTCCTTCTTATATTAAACTATTAGAATCCCTGATCTCATTGAACTTAACTGGGCAGACTGTTCCGATGTATATTGGATTGCAGTAGGTAATTGGTTCCCACTCCTTGGACCACCAATGTGTGTGCCACAGTGACAATTCTGTACCTGCATCACAATTTAAGTGAAGAAGCAACAAGGTAGATCCACAAACCTGAATTTTGTCCATGTCTATTGCAGAGAGTGCTGCCCCAATTTGAATTTTATCTTTGTCCATATATTACCATTGCATGTCTTGTACTGTATAAGGATTTGAACATCTTCAGAATACTGAACATCTTAAGAACTGATTCTTTTCATCAGAACAGTTTACATCTCTTGATGCTGTTTTTGGTGTGTGTTGAATCTCTTACTCTTGATTCTCACTCATCTGTTTCTCAAAGAATTTCACCAGCTATTCATGCTGGGCACAGCACAGTTTAGGTATATGTGCTGGCTGGAAAAACAGTAGATTTGTGAGTCTCCGGTCCTCACCACTGAAAAGAACCTAGACTCAGCAGTCTTGGTGCCTTATTATTCTTGGATACCAAAACTCCAGGAGTCCTCTCCCCCCAGTCCCCCATTACCTCATATTTACACGGAGAGAATGTGAATGACTGTTACAGATAGAACAATCTGTTCTGGACATTGCTCAAGCTTGAATCATGGTGAGCAGTTATTAGGTTTTGCTAGCTTTACAAAGACCCTGGCAGGCTCAAACCTTCTGCTCTGCAAGGTAACCCAGTAAATGCTGTGGGATTTGGCTCACATGGCTTTGGAAGTTTTCACCTTCCTCTGTGATTCTCCCCATGCACTTGCATGTGACTGCTTTCATAGTTTTATGAGTTGTGAGTAGAAGAGCACTAGCCCACTGTATGCAAAGCGAGAGAAATAGAATAAACCTTTGACTTTATGGTAAATGGTGGTAGGGGTTGTGCACTGACTGTAGTTGGACCACGATTTGGCTGAAACTGATTTAGAAGCCACCCAATTTGACTCAATCCAAATTTCAAGTCAGAAATTCAAATGTCTGTGTTTTTCATGTTAGGAATCAAGAAATGACTGGCGTTCTCAATTTTTCATCTATTTCTCCATATTGGATTAAATTTATAGACATAGTAGTCTCTTAGCACTAAATTGTGCCTGCCAGTTGTCAGAAAAGCTAGTGCAAATGTTTTGTGCTACATTACTTTAAATTCTGGTTTTGTTCAAAAGGGAATTGCCATTTTTGTTGGATTATTTGATTGATTTTTATGTGATAGTTGAAACTTGTGAAAGGTTCAAGCTTGCCAAGATTCAGGGGATTCAAAGGAGGAGAATTTTGTACAAGGTTAAATTGTACAGTTGGGACTTTCCCTCCAAAGTAGGGGAGAGCTGAGCTCTCTAGTTTTGTTGCCAGTAACTGCTGTGAAAATAACATCTAAAACAAAGGTGGCTATACGTCAGAAACCTGCAAAATTTCAGAATACAGAGTTATTAGTAAAAAGGAAACATTCAAATTGTCAGTGGAGGAAAAGTGATTTGCCTCCCATTAGCCTCTCAGTGGCTGATTGTTGCTGAAGTTGTTGTTTAGCAATTTGTGTGAAAATGGCAGGTGTCACAATGATGCCATTGGGCAGAAGGACTGAAAAGTTTCAAAAGAAGAGGTGCAAAGGCTAGCGGGTTATGTGTACGTACATATGAATGAATGAACAATAGCTTAGTATCTTTTTTTTTTTTGAATTTGCTTAGTTGGCACCAGAGAAAGTAGAATAGGACAGGCATGAAAGATAGACATGGAACATGCAGTTAGCAGAGGCAGATGAGCCTGAATATGCAGATTTTTCCAAGCAAATACCTAGTGATATACCCTCTCAAGTCCTAGAGATTGCTCAAAAATTCTTTGAGCATTCCTCATCCTTGGGAGAGAAAGCTAACAAAAGGCATTGACTACTGGATCAGTCCTGTCAGGTAGTATATTAGCAAAATTGCTCCTAAGCACTAGAATTAAAATACCCTGGTAAACCATTCATTGTGATTAGAAGATGGAACTGCCACTCACAAAACTATCTTCCCTGTTTTTTCTCCACTGGTATTATCCATGTATGGAGTGTTTAGACAGGAAACGTATCAATTTTTGAGACACACTGTATGTGTCTACACCCCTCCAAATCCAAACTACTAACAGTTCAGATATGTTCAGATTTGCATTTGGTCTGCTTGAGAGGTGTCCCATTTGAGTTCGATCAGTCTCCTGAAGCAGCCCAGATTAAGTTCATCCATATCCCAAGCACAATCCTAGTGTTGGAACTTCAGGCATAAGGTAGGTTGTCGATTTAATTTTTTGTCCCTTGTCTAATATCCTTCTAAGACAAGTGATTTGTATAATGACAGTTTCCCATGGGATAGCTCGGCTAGTGGTTTAAGTTATGGACTACGACTCTGGAGACCAGGGTTCAATAATCCCCACTTGGCCATGGAAACCCACTGGGTGACCTTGGGCAAGTCACACTCTCTCAGCATCAGAGGAAGGCAAAGGCTAACCTCTTCTGAACAACTCTTGCCAAGAAAACCCTGTGATATGGTTGTCTTAGGGTTTTCATAAGTTGGAAATGACTAAAATGACACTGTGTTAGTCCATTGCAACAGAACGAACGAAGAGCCCTTTAGTGTTGTAAAGACTAACAGATGTACAGATATGCCTCATGAAACAGTTAATGAAACAGATGTGTTCGTAGGCATTAGTTCTTTATCAGAAGATTTCATACCAAGGCAGAAATAACAGGGAAAGAATCTGGATAGCTTCCAAAGAGCAGTTCAGCATGTTTAGCAAACATTTTACCCAAAACTAAAAATGTGCACATGACAAATAAAACAATCAGGTCTAGTAAGTGTTATATAACTAAACAAAAATATTGCAAACCTTCTGCAGAATGCTTGAAAGCTTCTTCTAAAATGCATCCACAAATGGTATTTTTCTCTTTCACCAGCCTCCACCTTTCTTACGATTTCCATTCTGGTGGCCAAACTCAAAGAACTAATTTTTTCCACATGCTTTGAGGTAGGTGGTGAGGCAGGCAATTCCCCCCCCACACACACACTCTCTGTTTTGCTGTTCATGCATGTTCACTAAGGGATTCTCAGGGTAGTTGCTATTTACTTGTCCTGTGGCAGATGGACACAAGTATCTGCAGTAGAACTGCTAAATTAGAATTACATTTTCTCGCAGCTCAAGCTTTGTTCCATTATTTACTACAGAAACCTGCTGCAAACCAACACCAAAGGCCTCTGTTTCTCCAGCCCTTCTTCACTATCCTCCCAATGCTTATGCTGCTAAAAAATTCAACCTAATCAGAGGATGAGAGGGAAAAGGGGGCAGGGCTGTATGCACACAAAAAAACATTGTAAAAAAGGAGTTTCTTTCTCAAAGGTTGTGTTAACTGAGGTATGCGTGTGTACTTTATGGTGACATAGTATTGTATCTAGGGATGTAAATCCTTTACTGTTTCATCCCTGCACATGAAGAGAAATTAATAAAGTAGTTTTTTCCCCACTGTGGGAGAAAACGAAATTTCCTCTGCAATATTATCTCCATATTCAAATGTCTCCAAGTGTTGTGCAGGAATTTTTCGGTGGAGAAAAATGGTTGTCCCTCTCCCGCTTTTGTCCCACAAAACACTGTTTTGTAGAGAGAACTAGAGTTTTGTATTCCCCCACCTCTTTTTTTTAGGGGATTTCAAATACTAGGAGGAAAGTGCAAAATTCTCACTGGTCTGTTATTCTTCTTAATAGGGTTTCCAGCTGTTTGGAAACACATTATCAAACCTGAAAAGAGATAATTCTGGATATTCTTTCCACCCCTAATTGTATCTCATTTGGCTGAAGGTAATGTGTACGCCATGAAGCTGCCTTTGAAGAACATTTGGAAATTCCAGATAGAGCTGCAGACAGACTGTTAACTGAGCCTGAGCACAGGTGACCACCACTGGCACAAGTCTAGTGGGTACATAAGATGGCTTCTCCTAGGCCTGGGGGGTGCCCCAGGCTGTGGAACTCCTTCCTTGGGAGGCTAGAATGTCCCCTTTCTTGAGGTCCTTCCATCAGCTACCAAAGACTTAAAAAATAAACATCTGACATTGAAGGCTTTTAAAGGAAAGGCTTTTATTAGGGTGCTGTGCTGTTTTTAACTGCACTGTTTTGAAAATGCTTTTTGTTATTTTTAATTGTATGCTTTAACTTTTAAAGATTGTTAGTAGTTTAATTACAGCTTAATGTTAATTTTTTGTATTCTTTTTGTATATTGTATCTGTTTTGATTTGTAGGCCACTTGAGTCCCAGTTTGAGAGGACGGTGGGATATAAATTAATAACAACAATAATAATAATGTCATCCCTCTACATTTGCTAGAGTTGGAGCACAGGACCCCCATGAAAGTGGAAAAACTATGAATAATTCTAGGCCCTCCCAAACCATATTTAACACAGAAAAAAGTATGATCACCGTATTCAACTCACTGTGGATTCCTTTGAGGTATCAGGGTTCCTTCACAAGGCAGAGGTGGGTGGCTGGTGGGGCTCACTGCCACCTCCACTGCTGCCCCACACCATTTTTAATAGGGAATAACAGGCATTGTTCTCAGTTTCTCAATCTCAGGAGGCTTGCAGTCCCTATTACAAATGGCAGAGGGAGGCAGCAGAGGTGACAGCAAATAATCCGTGAATAATCAAATCCGCAAAAGTGAAACCCCCAGATGTGGAAGGCTGATTATTATTATTATTATTATTATTATTATTATTAATAATAATAATAATAATAATAATAATAATAATAATAATAATAATAGGTGTCTTGTGGGAGTTATGCAATGATGTGATTGCTTGTTGAATGTGACAGCATAACAAACAAGTGAAAGTAAGATGCAGACATATGGATTTCAAAATAAAATTAGTTCATAAAATAAAAATATTCTGCACAAGTATTTTGGGCTGGAGGAAAGAGTGAACAAAGCTAGTGAGGCAGAAAAGAGAAGAGAAGAAAATGTGACTAGCTTTCCCCACACATGGCAGCTATGCTGGTAGATTCCTGGGAAGTCTTAATTTATGATGCAAGTGGAACACTCCTGAATTTGATCCAAGGGCTTTCTTTGGTGATATTAAGGGACAATGTAGAACAGCTATATGAGAGGAAGGCCATTGCTTGTGCAACGTTTGCTAATAATTAAAAAAAAAGTTGAACTCAGTCTCAGGGTATGTGGTGTCCATCTTTGCTTCAAATGCTGCTTGGTTTCCTTGAAAACAACACCAGCTACTTAACCATTTGCCTTTAGCATGTTTCCAAGTGGATTTAGGTAAATTGGATTATGAGGAGTTTTCTTCTTATTGTACAAGTTTAATGGTTTCTTGTAATGCCCATATACACGATGTGTCTCTGTTCTGAGCCACCTTTGTATTTGCAACTCTCTTTCTGTTTGTGGGTTGCAGTTTACTACACTTAACACTGATGTCATCTAACTCTGCTTTCTGCCGTGCTTCACCTTGAGTAAGAAAAAGTTCTATTTAACAGAGTGGTTTTTTGTTTTTGTTTTTTTTGCTTTCCTTCACTGTTTTTCAGTCTTTAGGCTATATGGAAGTTAAGATGGAGACATCCGCATTGTTAAATTACTTTATAAGAGCTTTTGCTACTCTGAAGTATTAACATGTGCAGTGTTAATAAGATATGTGTTAAATGCTCATGTATTGTTGATGTATATAATGTGTCTGCTCTCCTGGCATAAGTATTTTCCTGTGGATTGTGTTAACTGATATTGACAGGTCATGTGATCGTTGGGGGCTTGACACAGCAGGAGGGAGCAGAAATGCGTCTTCGGCATTAGCACAATCAACATCCGTTCAACAGAAGGCCAGCCAGGCCTTTCCCTAGGAAACATATGCCAAAACTATTATCAAAGGCTACATTATGGCCTGCAGCAAACTGGACAGGATGCTAATGGGGAAGGACTTGTGTGAGGAAGGCCCTGAGAGGAGCCCATGCTTTCAAAGTATGGTGTTGAATAAAAAATTATATTTTCATGACTGGGACAAGATTTTGGAGTAGTCAGCAACATTAGAATTGTGATCTTTGTGCTGCTTTAGGATTCTGTACGTTTGCTTTGTTTATTTTGGCTGCTGCTTAACAGAAAGTCTGCCAGAAGTACAGGAAAAAACATCTGAGATGTTTATAAAAAGCACTGAAGGCCCTGGACAGCTCATTATTTCTCTTTGAGGAAGAAATCTGTGATGCACATTAGGATATCTGTCACCATGTGTAATGAGGCTCTCTGCCATGTCATACTCAGGAACTGTCATTCCAGGCTATTTGATGGATTTTTTTTTTAAAAAAGTGCTATGATCAGGAGATATTATAGGTGTAAAGAAAAAGAACTCGCATTTTACTGTTCCTGTGCTATAACGAGAAGCAGAGGTAAGATAGTAATTGTTGTCACATAAAATAAGCATTTCAAACCCTATCAGAAATGACAAAAGAAGCAGGTGTGGAACAGGTTGACTAAAAGTTCCTTCCTTACAGCCTGCACTCAAAAATTCTTAGAGAATTGAAATGTAATTTTTTTTCAAAAATATTTTAACAAAGATATGCAACTTACCATTAAAATATATTTCTTCACCCAAGGATGGGAAGGTAGCCTTTTTTAAAAAGTATCCATAGAAGACCCTGAAAACTATAGGCTTATTAGACTAATTCTTGTCTTATAAGGCATGGTGAAAGCTAGATCTACAAAGTGAGAATCAGCATGACTACTGTAAAAGGAAGTGTTGCCAATGTGTCAATGAGTATGAACTAAGGTGTATTTTCAGTCACAATGCTCTTCCCATTCTGAAAACTTTGTTTCCACTGTCTTTTTTTCCAGCAATATATAGTCAACAGTGGGGTGCAATCCTGTTTGTTATGTGTTGAGGGGTGGGTGGAAAATGTGATATTCCCTTTTTCTCTCCATATTACCAGAAACACTCCTCATGCACCTTGTTTCGGCCAGACTATTCAGCTGAAGGTGATTGCCCCCCATTCTTGGTTGAAGCATTCAGTAACATACGCCTTCCTTCACTGGTGCTGTTCTTGTTTCCACATGCTGGGGACAAATGTGGAGTGGGCCAATGAATGCTTCAACTTGAGCAGTCAGAGTTATTCCTTTCTTTGCCTGTGGTATGTAAGGCAAAAGCAGCTCTTCACGTGAGTGAAGACATGAGACTTCTAGCTTATGCAAACAGATTTTTGGACCACAGAGCATTTAAGCAGGGGTTGTTACTCTTCCTGGTGCCAGGGACTTCTTTGGCAGTCTGATGAATCTTGTAGACCTTTTTGCAATCACATGTGATATAGCGGCAGGTCTAAGAACTACAGTAAGTTCAAAATGCTCTGGAGAAGATACTTTGAGATATCTGCAACAATTGTAATACAATATGAAATCATCTGTGATTTCTATTGGTGACAAAGTCACAGGTACTGCCAATACTACTCTGGCTTGTTGCCTGTATTCATAATTTAGTGAATTGCTAAATTTCAGTGAGAGAAGTTAATGAAAATAAAAAGGTATTTTTCCCCTATCCAAGTTCATGGGCCCTCTGAAATCTATACATGGACCTGTTGCTAAACTCTAGGTTAGAAACTCTGGATTTAAAGGACAGTGGCCTCCGGAGTATTTATATGAGTTTTGAATTTGTGATGCAGAGATTGTATATCAGTCAGGAGCTGGATAAGAATTGTTGAGAAACCAGGTGAACATCGAAAACATATGATGCTTGTCTTGCTTCTTCATCTTTCTGAGGCTCTTGGTTACGCTGTGTTAGGTGATGTGACGTCTTCCTATTTTGCAAGCAAATGTTTTCACATATGTGGATCTGATTCATCATGGAAATTTTTAGCCAATCTATTTAGACTGATAAGAGTGCCTTATTCTTTATTCAGTTTCCTTCTTCATATATAGTTTTTTGCACACACATGCACACACATACACGCACACATAAACATCAGCATGATGTGCCTTTCTAAAAAAAATTTTTTTATTAGACATGCATAAAATAACACATAAGGGAGTAAAAAACACAAAAACAAGAAAAAAGACACACAATGACTACCTAAGACAAACAACACAAAAAACTACCTAACCTAAAAAAAAAAAAAAAAAAAAAACCAGGGGAAAAAAAAACTAAACTGAAGCTGATCCAGAAGGGTGGAAACATGACTTCCAACCCCTCGTGGTAATGATGGTAATGAGATAAAATGCTTAATGTACTTCTTCAGTGTTATATAACTAAAAATTACTTCTACTTATTAAAAAAAAAAGACTACTGTTCTTCAAAACCCAAATCTAAAGTTTTTCCTCAATAGCCTGTCAAATATGCAATAACCATTTCCCAGTCATTATTAAAATTACTCAGTAATTCTTTGTTGACCAAGATAGATAATTAGTCCATATCTTCCATATTATACAGTTTCATCAATTAGTCGTCTTGGAATAGAATATCTGAATCTTTCCATCTCTAAGCAAAAGCAGTCTGGCAGCCACCGTCAGATTATAGGATAAAATACAAAATCTACTTCTTAACATTATCTAACTAAAAAAATATACTTCTACTTATTGACTAGTAATATTCAAAATCCAAACCAGAAATTTACCCCAATAAGCTCTCAAATATGCAATAATCATCTCCCAATCTTTCTTGAAATTCTTCAGTGATTATTTTTTAATCAAGGTAATCAATTTATCTGTTTCTACCAGATCAAACAAGAGAAACCCAAGGCCTCTTCCTTGTTTTACGTCCTGTAAGATCTTGAATTTGACTCTTGGTTTCTTCCATTGCCACCCACATAAGTTTGAAAATATCTTTCTGCTATTGTTTAAATTGCACATCATTTGGCTTCTCACAGAATAGACAGTCTCATCTCTAGACAAATTTATCTATTGCTCCCCCTAATTCCCAACAAAAATCTTCTGTGTCTCTTTTCAGGAGATCAGCCAAAACATCAATCATTCTTGCATATATATCTTATACATATATATAAATTTTTTTGCAGCGCTGATATTCTTCTAAAGCTGAGGTGTCTTTCCCTTTCCTTAGGATTCTGTGAAGCTATTGCGTCTAAATTCTGTTCTTGATCTGTGGGTAATGTCTCAGTCACTTCTTCCAGTCTCTGTATCTTGTCTTCTGGTAACTCCATTTTTTCATTTATCAGTTGCTCTCTATTGTTACCTGAGTCAAAAACTGTCTTATACCTTTAAGTTCAATTTTAAGTCCATCTTTCAGATTTTGTTTAAAATCTTTTAAAATCTTGTCTCATCTGGTTCATATCTTCTCTCATTCGTTTAATCTCTTCCAAAATAATTTTGCTTGAGTCAGTATCCTTGCATTATTAGACGGAATTATTATTATTATAATTATTAAATGCTGCTTGCATCTGCTTTCTCATTTCTGAAGCCATTTTGACAGCTGTCCAACTCTTTATTGTTTCTGCTGCAGTTATTCATCGCAGAGGTCAGTGCATCTCACCATTCAGTTTTCTCTAGCTGCAACTCAGCATTCACTCTCAGGTGACCCTGAGTTCGCAGCCATTTCACTTCCTGTGTTTCACCCAGCAGCTTCTCCGGGTAAGATAAACATACTTCTTCTTACCTCAATTAGGGCTTATTAAAACTTTAAGTCTTTAAATCTTTTATGTTAAAAAAATATGTCAGTAAAAATCAAGAGAGTTAAAGCCTCTAAGGTTGTCAGTGTGTTTAAGGCTTCTGGTGGTTTTATTTTAGACTCTGTTTTACCATGCTAGTCTCATTGTTATTTAGAAAGTTTATTTCAAATGTTTTCACAAACAGAAATGTTGCAGAAGTGGTAATAACAAAGTTAACTGTTCCCATCTGCTGGAAGGCTTCTTTAGATGTAGAATCTTATAAGAGGCTAAGAAATCGGTTTCATGGTGCTGATGCTGATAAATGACCATGGTGGGGCTGGTGTGTTGTCCTGGTCTCCTCTGATTCACTTGCCCTTCTAGGAACATCTTCTGTGCCCCCTAGGTGCCAGGATGGGGAAGCTAGACCATGTGAATAATCCTCTGAGTCTCCTGTACCAGGGAGGCAGCTTTAGCTGATTTCCAGTGTATTAAACTGGGTCTTACCACATCCAGCACCTTTTCCCTTAATAGAGCTTGCCAGGTGACCAGGCTGTGCAATCCCATTCCAACTGGAAGTCCAGTGTGCTGTGTATGTTTTAATACTCAATGGCTTGAGACACCATCATCAGGAACAGAGGAAGTTCCCTTATATTGAGTTAGCCCATTTGACCATCTAGCCCAATTTTGACAATTCTGAGTGGCAGTAAGGATTTTCCAGGATTTCCAGAAGAATTCTTAGCCCTGTCTGGAGATTCAGTGGTGGTTTTCTGGCTAAGTACTAACTAGGCTTGAACCTGCTTAGCTTTCAAAATCAAATAAGATTTGGAGTTTGTGGTATAGTGTGGTGGTAGTGATCAATGTGATAAATGTTGTGATAGATATGATTGTGATAAATTTTGAGTTATATACAGTACTGTACAGTTATATACAGTATCTAGTGTTCATATGACAATTGCTGTTCTTTATTTTGTTGTGCTGAAGAAGAACCAGTCAAAGTTGAAGAGTTAGCATTGTACTTGAAAACACTTCATAATGATTTCCAGTGCAAATGATATTAGTGAACCAGCTGAAGTCTAGGAAAAGCATTGCTTTAATTTGAACAAAATATTTTTAAAAATTATTTCAAGCACTACCCAAGAATATTCCATGGTTATTTTCTCACTCCCTGTTTGCTTTTCCTGATTTCCAGACCTCAGGCCTGTGATAGAATCCTGAGAAAATCTTGACTCATACCAAAATTATTATGTGGATTTTAAATGATGCAACGTCTTCTCCAGCTATGCTGTTGTGTCATTTTGGCTGATGTTTATTTTTAAATTTTTAAAATTTTTAAATGAACTCACCCTTTTTCAAGAGGATATTTATGCTAAGCATTTGATTTAATCACTCTTTGATAAAGGCAATGATCTCATTTGATTGCAACAGTGCAAGGAAAGCACGTTTTCCCATTTTTGATAAATTGTACAAACCAAGGGAGCCTTAAAAAAGCTGCGGGTAATTGAGACAAAGTGCCATTTGCGAGCATGACAAATGTCATCGATTACCTGTTTCCATCTAGGATCAGTCTTAAGAAAACTCATTGTAAAGGTTTAGTATCTCGTATCTGAAATGTGTGGGAGCAAAAGTGTTTTATATTTCAGATTTTGAAATTACTGTTATTTGCATATACATAAAATACAGCACTGTGCAGGAGATCTTTGGGGAGCTTGCAAGCAAATGAACAGGAGTGTAACTTCTGCTGCCTTGAATGTGGAAGCGGGCAGCTGGTGGGCTCCCCAGGGCTCTCCTGTACAGTACTGTGTGATATACATTTCAAATACAGTTATCCGGTCCATTGTATCCTTAGTCTCTCAAATCCTCAGTCTCTGTCTGGCCTCATGTCTCATACACAACACAAGTAGCAAACAAGCAAGAAGCAAGGCTGGAAACAGATACAAAGATCTGTGAAATGGCAGGAGGCATGGATTTGTGTTGAGCACTATTCTTGGGTTCCTGCCATTTCACAGATCCTTGTGCCTCTCTCTCCAATTTCACATCTCTCTGTAGCTTTTCCTCTCTCTCCAGCCTCATGTCTCTCTGCAGCCGTGTGTCTCATTCGTTTGCCACTTGTGTTGTCCTTGAGATGTGAGGTTGTGCATCTGAGAGACAAATGAGCAGGAGTGTTGCAGCTGCTGCCTCAAAGGCAGAAGCGGGTGGTTGGTGGTAAAAAGTTTTGGGTTTTGGAGGTTTTTGGATTTCTAGAGTATGAATGCTCAACCTGTATTGGTTTTGCCAGATGGTAGGTTTGAGAATTAAGGTCTCTGTTGCAATATCTTTCTGAAAGAGTCTTGTTGATAAAATGTCACTAATTTTACAGGAACGCTAGGTCCCATAGGATAACCAATTCCCCCTGTGTCCCCTTCCCATGAACTCTCTACTGCTTGATCCTAGACAAAAACAGTAAAAATGAAACTAAATGTTTTCATTGGTGCTGCCAGTGTTCATGCACACACATCCTTGTACTGTTGATTTATACTTGCTCACATTTGGTAAGGTCAGGAAGGTAGAGACCTTTCTGCTCAGAAAGGTGAGCTTTGAATTTTTAAATTGTGTTTTAATGTTATTATTTATTTGTGTGTTAATATTATAATTATTTTGTGTTTTTATTGACCCCCGTTTTTAATTTTTTTGTGAGGCATCTGGAACCCCAGTTTTGGAAGAAAGGAGAGATGGATGTTAAATGAATGCAATATAAAATTTTACATAAGGAAAGGAATGGTGCTACTGTGGAAGAAAATGAATATCCCCCTGCAGTATATTCTGCATGTCCAAATGTCTCCAAGGGTGGTGAAGGAATTATTCTGTGGGGGAAAACAGTTATTTTTGCTACCCCCTCCCTTTTGTACAAAATAGTGTTTTCTTGTCAGGAAACTCCCTTTCTGTGCAGAAAATACAGTATAATTCCTTCACAACAATTTGGGATGTTTTAATACCAAGAAAAAAGTTGTGCAACATTCTTTTGGTCTATTATTTTTACCAACATAGTTCCCAGACTGCCAGAAGCACCCGCTCTTTTTTTTTTAACCTGAGAATTAATAATTACAAATATTCTTTCCATCTCTAGCAATGAACTCTTATGTGTGCAGGAAGTAGGCATATAACAGGTGTTTTGAGCCTCAGCAATGAAAGCAGGTAGCCCAGCCTCCTGCTGTTCTCTCACTTGCCCCACCATGAATTTGGCCGCAGACCAGGCATGATCCAGCTCAGCCTCTAAGGCGTGGGCTTTCTCTTCCCAAGTTTGCACCACTAAAGTGATGTTGCTAAGCTTCTGGGCGGAGGCCTGCGCTACGGACGCGAACGTTACCTTGTCCGCTCGCAGTACCTCGATCTCGGCATGAAGCCGGGCATTCTCTTTCTCGGTTTCAGCTAGCTTCCCTCGGGTCTCTACAAGGGCACTACTAGCGTCTCTGGCCGTGAGCCAAAGTCCCCAAGTGTCCTTAGACGGCCCGAATGGGTTCTTTGATTTACGTGCCAGGGTGTACGCTTCACGAAGTGTGGCAAAGGGATTGGCCATCTGGAAGATGGAGTCCTTCCAGGGGCATTTCCCCTTACTCAACACCCATCTCTCTAATTTTCCTTGGACATCTTCCTCGGACCTCTTCCTCCAAAATGAGGTCCTTAATGGTGACCTTACTATTCTCTGCCATTCTACACAAACTACACCTATTCTACCAAACTCTCTAACACAAGAACGGGACCAGGACCTGGAGTGACGGGAAGGATCGTCTAGACCCCTGGGGGAACTGAAGGGAAACAAACACAGTGGAATTACTCTAGGAAAGAGGGATGGGAACCTATCTCCAGCCTGCCCAAACAAAGTCGCTTTAGTACACCCAAGCCTAGTTTTCCACCTTGACAGCGTTGGGAACCAAAGGACAAGGAAATGGTTCAGGGACAGGGGGGTCACCTAGACCCAGGGAAGCCCCAGGAGTACTCCGCCTGCCTGAAGGGGGGAAACGAATGCTAAGGAACTTATTACGCCGCCTGGCCAAGCAGCGGGGAAAAAGGGCAAGGAACCACAACCAAACCGTCCCTAACTGGTTTTCTGGGTGAGGGGTACCTTCCTCTACCACGGGCCAAACCTCTAAACCCTAGGCTAGGGCGGGACTCACCACCTGCACCTAGTCGGCTAGCCACTTGGGACGCACCCGAAACTACACAGCGGGACACACCCGCGCTTTTCACAACTACCAGCGGGACGCACCCGCACTCTAACTCCTAACAAGGATGGAACGCACCCGTATACTACTCTGGGGGGGGGGATTTCTTCCCTAAGTGCTATTTGTGCCTTACTGCTATGGTGTTGGATGGGTGTAGACTGTTCCTACGGTGCTAACACCCTAAGACTCTGGATCCCAGCCCACGATAGACCCCAAGTTAGGGATGTGATTCCCAGGTCAGCTTGTGCACACCCTTACTATCGGACAGTGGTTCACCGCAGAGAGCTAGTGACCACGCCGGGGCGGCTGACATACACAAACTCAGCAAGAAAGGGGGATAGATTCCAACCCCGATAGAGTAGCTTCTAGAGCTCACACACACAGAATTCTCACACACACACACGTGTTCCTGCCTAACTGAATTCTAGCAACCTGACTGGCCATTCCCTAAGTCAGTACCAGCCTGATTTGAGGAGGTTTGCGACTCCTTCTCAAATTAGGGGTACCGGGGCTGCCCGCGTTGCTCCACCACTCTGTTACCCTGTTTTCTGGAGGTCCCGGGGGGACACCAAATTGCTATAAGTTGGGGAAATTAGTTCAGAGCACAAGTTGGCAAAACGAGAGGCAGGGTAACGTAGCAGGATCTTGCAACCCAGTGTCTACAAGATCAGGCCAAGTCAAGAAGCAAACCGGTTGGAAAATAATGAATGATCTTTATTAAATACAGGGACACAATGTATGCAACACAAACACACAGATAACTAAGGAAAATAAAGGTGTGAGTAAGATAGTGGGATTTTCAGAGGGATAGTTGGTTTGGGTGATACGAAACCTGTCCTGAAGTCCGGAAGAAAATGGAGAGCGAAGCTGGGGTTCGATGTATCTCAGCACGTGGAGCTGAGGGGAAGCTCGCCAAGCAAAGTGGCAGCAAGGCGGTCTGGAACTCGGGAGCAATCCGAGGAAGATCTCGGAATCAAGGTTTTTATAAGGAGAATTGTGACTGCAGACTAGGTCAGACTTAGGGGAAAACAATAGATTTGGAGTTGGAGACAAAGCCTCCAAAAGGTCAGAATTTGAATGATTGAATTAGAGCCGAATTTATCAGTAGATTAGCTGGTATGCAAACGCGGAATACTTGAGCGTTGTATAGCTCGATCATCAAATTGCCAGCGCGGGGCAGAGAATCCTTTGTAGGTTGAGTGCATACATAATGGAGTAGAGAGGAGAGAGCAGAGGGTGAGCTGGGTCTGTGAAGACATCCTTGACCAGGTGTGTTTACAGGCTTGTGGGGCTGTGCTTGCTTGTTTGTCTGTTTGTTGCTTGTTTTTGTTAGGTCTCCTTGTGCTGGCCATGTGCTCTCCCTGAGCACACGGTCTGACTAACGAGGGGGAGGAGCCAGCTAGGGGGGAGGAGTCTTATTAGGAGCTCCCAACAGCGCGCGCCAAAGGCGCGCGCAGTTGAAGCCCTTTTCTTCAACCCTTCCAATTCATCCCTTGGCGATCAGCAGAGGAGACATACTTGATTGAGTTGAATTTTAGGAAGAAAGTCCTGTTATTCTTCTAGACCTACTCCCTGTACTACTCTCTGTAGTATCAAGGATGGAAGGTGAGGGAGCTACCGCGGTCACCTGTAGCACTTGTGGGATGTTCCTTTTCTTGCCACAAGATGTTGTCGGGTACACCTGCAGCAAATGCAAGCTGGTGACCTTCTTGGAGGAGAAGGTTCGCCAGCTGGAGGCACGAGTTTCTAATCTTCATCTTATTAGGGAAGGTGAGGAGTTTTTGGATAGGGCAGAGAAGACCTTCCTGAAGACCAAATGTGCGGGGGAGCTGCCAGATCAGGAAGTCAGCACACTGGGCCAAGAAACGGATGCTTGGAGGAATGTCACACGGAGGAGTAGGAGGGCCAGGAAGGAAACAGAGACTCTCAACCTACACAATCGCTTCAAAGTTCTTGGCCTTATGAACGATGAGGAGCGCCAGGAGGAGGGAACAGAATGTCAACAAGAAGGAATCCAACATCGGCAACAGGAACTAGATCAACACTCCCAGCCTCAACAGTGTGTCCAGGCAGTCCTAGAAGAACCTGCTGGTCGAGGAGCCCCGGACAAGCCTCAGAGGAGGCGAGTTCTGGTTGTTGGGGACTCCTTGCTCAGAGGAACTGAAACGGCAATTTGCAAACCCGACAAGTTCAATCGAGAAGTCTGCTGTCTTCCTGGGGCCAAGATCAACCACATAACGGAGAGGCTAACCAGGCTAGTCAAGCCCACTGACCATAAGCCCCTCATTTTGGTTCATGTCGGAACCAATGACACTGCGAGGCGCAGCTTTTACCACATCGCAAAGGACTACGAGCTTATGGGGACAAAGCTTAAGGACCTTGGTGCGCAGGTGGTCATTTCATCTCTCCTCCCTGTTCAAGGATATGGTGCACAAAGGGAAAGGGCGATAGCAGAGGTCAACAACTGGCTCCGCACATGGTGCCGCCGGCAACGGTTTGGGTTTTTGGAACACGGCCTGAATTTCCATGAACGTGGGCTTCTGGCAAGGGATGGGCTGCACCTCACGAAACTTGGCAAGAATGTTTTTGCAAACAGTCTTGCACGGAGGATTAAGAGGTCTTTAAACTAAGTTCTGCTGGGGAGGGAGACAATATTATTCAGGGCAAAGACACGGCGAGTGCAGGGGGGAAAGGCCCAAATTATATTGACCAAGTAGTACAAGCGTCCAGTGGTGGGAGGAGTAGAAACTATAGTACAGGACTTGCAGGAAGGGCCCGGGGATTTAAGTGTCTCTACACTAACGCGCAGAGTATGGGAAACAAGCAAGATGAACTTGAACTCCTAGTACAACAAAAAAAATATGATTTGATAGGCATCACTGAGACCTGGTGGGATGAGTCTCAGGATTGGAATGTAGGAATAGAGGGGTATAGCCTATTTTGTAGAAATAGACCAAACAAGAAAGGAGGAGGAGTAGCCTTGTATGTCAAGGATGTTTTCACCTGTGAAGAGATCCATGACTTAAACCCAGAAAGCCAGGTGGAGAGCATCTGGGTAAAAATTAAGGGAGTGAGAAACAATAGGGATATTCTGGTGGGGGTTTACTACAGACCTCCAGCCCAGACTGAGGACCTTGATGACGCCTTCCTCAACCAAATGACCGCGCATTCAAAAAGGAGAGATACAGTAATAATAGGAGATTTCAATTACCCAGATATATGTTGGCAGTCAAACTCTGCCAAGACAGCAAGGTCCAGCAAGTTTCTTGCTTGTCTTGCAGACAATTTCATGGTCCAGAAGGTGGAAGAGGCCACAAGGGGATCAAATATTCTAGATCTGATCCTGACCAACAGGGATGACCTTGTTAATGAGGTAGAAGTGGTTGGATCTTTAGGGGGGAGTGACCATGCCCTATTGGAATTTGGCATTCAGTGGGAAGGAGAAGATACGTGTAGCCAGACAGTCATCTTAGATTTTAAAAAAGCGGACTTCTGTAAACTTAAGGAGCTGCTGGCTGAAATTCTGTGGTCAGGAATAGTGAAAGAGAAAGGAGTTCAGGAGGCATGGGAGTTCCTTAAAAGGGAGATACTGAAGGCACAGTCTAAAACTGTGCCAATAAGGAGGAAAAATGGAAGGCACCTGAAGAAACCAGAATGGTTGAGTAAAGAACTCTCAGCTGAGCTAAGGGTTAAGAGAAACGTGTACAGGAAATGGAAGAGGGGGGAAACCACCAAAGAAGAATTTAAGCAAGTAGCCAGGAAATGTAGGGAGAAGGTCAGAAAGGCTAAAGCACAGAATGAACTTAGGCTGGCCAGAGACATTAAACACAATAAAAAGGGCTTTTTTAAATATGTCCGCAGCAAAAGGAAAAAGAAAGAGGCGATAGGGTCGCTGCGCAGAGAAGATGGCGAATTACTAACAGGGGGAAGAGAAAAGGCAGAACTACTTAACACCTTCTTTGCCTCAGTTTTTTCCCAGAAGGATACATGGACTCAACCTGGTGGTTGGGGAGCAGGGGAGGAAGCAGGGGAAATGCGGTACATAATAGGTAGAGAGGTGGTACAAGAATACCTGGCCACACTGGATGAATTCAAGTCTCCAGGGCCAGATGAATTGCATCCTAGGATATTAAAAGAACTGGCAGAGGTCATTTCGGAACCACTTGCTATGGTCTTTGAGAAATCTTGGAGGACAGGAGAAGTTCCAGCAGACTGGAAGAGGGCAAATGTTGTCCCCATCTTCAAGAAGGGAAAAAAAAAGAGGACCCAAATAATTATCGCCCAGTCAGCCTGACGTCAGTACCCGGAAAGATCCTGGAGCAGATCATTAAGCAGTCAGTTTCTAATCACTTAGAAAGCAATGCAGTAATCACGAGAAGTCAACATGGATTTCTCAAAAATAAGTCATGCCAGACTAATCTTATTTCTTTTTATGATAGAGTTACTAGCTTGATAGATGAAGGGAATGCTGTGGATGTAGCATATCTCGATTTCAGTAAGGCCTTTGACAAAGTTTCCCATGACATTCTTGCAAAGAAGCTAATACAATGCGGGCTGGACAGGGCTACTGTCAGGTGGATCTTAACTGGTTGACTGACCGTTCCCAAAGGGTGCTCACCAATGGCTGCTTTTCATCCTGGAGAAAAGTGACTAGCGGGGTGCCACAGGGTTCTGTCCTGGGCCCAGTGCTCTTCATTATTTTCATCAATGACTTGGATGAAGGAATAGAGGGCATGCTCATCAAATTTGCAGATGACACCAAATTGGGAGGGGTTGCTAATACACCAGAGGACAGGATCAAAATTCAAAATGACCTGGATAGATTGGAGAGCTGGGCCAAAGCTAACAAAATGAAATTCAACAGAGAGAAGTGTAAGGTCCTACACTTAGGTAGAAAAAATGGAATGCAGAAATATAGGATGGGGGACACGTGGCTGGATGGCAGTACGTGTGAAAGGGATCTAGGAGTCTTAATAGACCACAAGCTGAACATGAGTCAGCAGTGTGATGCGGCAGCCAAGAAAGCCAACGCAATTCTCGGCTGCATCAATAGGAGTATGGTGTCTAGATCGAGGGAGGTAGTGGTAACACTCTACTCTGCTTTGGTTAGACCTCATCTTGAATACTGTGTCCAGTTCTGGGCACCCCAATTCAAGAAGGACATGGTCAGGCTGGAGCAGGTCCAGAGGAGGGTGACCAAAATGGTGAAGGGCCTGGAAGCCATGCCCTATGAGGATAGACTTAGAGAGCTGGGTATGTTCAGTCTGCAGAAGAGAAGGTTAAGAGGGGACATGATAGCTATGTTTAAATATTTGAAGGGGTGCCATGTAGAGGAAGGAGAGGGCTTGTTTTCTGCTGCTCCAGAGACCAGAACAAGGAGCAATGGATTCAAGCTGCGGGAAAGGAGATTCCACCTGAACCTCAGGAAGAACTTCCTGACGGTCAGGGCTGTCCGGCAGTGGAATATGCTGCCTCGGAGTGTGGTGGAATCTCCTTCTTTGGAGGTTTTTAAGCAGAGGCTGGATGGCCATCTGTCGGGAGTGCTTTGAGGGTGTTCCTGCATGGCAGGGGGTTGGACTGGATGGCCCGTGTGGTCTCTTCCAACTCTACATTTCTGTGATTCTGTGAGTACTTGCCTTGAGGTCTCCTAAAGCGGCGAGTCGGCTGTTTTCTGGCCTGCCTGTATTGTCTAGGAATATTACGGTGATTATCGGCCGAGCCTGTATGCGTGCTTGTCCGGGGGCCTCACAAGCACGTGGAAGGGATATGTGAAACCGAATTTGAGATATCAAAGGATATCTTTTTATATCCCCAAAGCTCGGGCTAGCCAGGGCAGTAACAATCCTGTTTACTTCAATTTGCTATGATATAAAATAGGTTTCACCACGAGTCTTTGGCACCATGAGTCTATTTTTTAATCAGGAACAGATTGTCGTAATGTGGGGTGCTAGCAAGCCAATGTTTTAGCCAGCCAGACTGGGAAGGAGTTAGGCATTCTCTGCCCGATGTCCAGTTTTGCCTTCTCTATTAATTAACCGGCCTGACATTCTATGTCTTTGGCCCTTGCTGAACTGTTCTTTTTATATAGGATTTATTACAGTTCTATGCATTTCACTCAGAAGTAAAGCACACATTGTTCAATGGATTGCATTCTCATGTGAGTACATATAGAATTACTGTCTTGCTCTGCAGTATTTTTTTTTCCTTTGTGAGTAACCTATTTCATTCTTGAAAGGTGCAATATTCCAAAGTCAGACTCCATGTCTCCATGGTGCAGTTCTGTGAAGGACGGGGATGAGTAGGAAGACTGTAGCAGGTAGTGGAGGCCATCTTGTTTTTCTCCCAACACAAATACAAGATTGCTGCTTCCTATACCTATTTCTCCTTTTCTTTCTCTTCCCCCCCCTACTCTAAGCATCTTTTTTTCAAGGTTGAGTTTTGCTTGGGCCTGTCTCTTAATCAAGGAATGGAATGTCTAATTGATGGATAAGTGTGGCCACATACCTCTTCTCCACCAGCAGAGAACCAAATCTGACAGCACCCAAATATTCAAAATAAAGTAGGCCACCACTCTCTGGATAACTGAATCATAATCCATTGTTGCTTGTTGTTGTTGCTGCTGCCACTGCTGCTGCTGTGTGCCTTCAAGTCATTTCCAACTTATCACAATCCTAATACAAATCTATCGGAGGGTTTTCTGGGCCTGAGTGTATTTGATGTGCCCAAGGTCATCCAATGGGTTTCCATGGTGGAGCAGAGAATGGAACCCTGGTCTCCAGGGTCATAGTCCAGTGCCCAAACCACTACAGCTGGCTCAGTCCATTGCTTAAGTGAACCTAGGATCTTTGCAAGGGAGGAGGGTGTGAAGAACTCTAGATCCAGTCGGCTTTGCTTTTGGTTGCCTCTTGCTGTGTCTACACTGCCCAGTTCCTTTCCTATGCAAACTCCAGTGAGCACTAGCTTCCACTGCTGACAAGAGCCATAAAGAATCCAGTAGATTCCACTTCTGTTACTCTATAGAAAAATGTTTTTACTGCAAAGTTATTCTTTCCTTAGAAATTTTAGGAATGGTGTGTGTGTGTGTGTGTGTGTGTGGACTCCATTTAAACATGTATACCCGTTGAAGTGGAAGCTCTACCTTTTTTCCCCCTAGAATATTGCACCAATAAATGTGCATTGATCGCATGGCACATTTATAAGAGAATGAAAGGCAGGGTGCTTTTTGTAGAAAAGAAAAAAGCTTTCAGCATAATTTTCACACTTTAATTCTAGCATAAGAGCTACTTTAGGCAGTTGGCTGATTTGTGTCAAAGAAACCTTGTATGTATTAAGTAGGCCTGGAAATAATATAGGAAAATATATGTTTAGCCCATCCAAATGTCAGCTCCCTCTTCCTCTTTCTTCTCTTTTTCTATTTCTGCCATCATTATCAGTGATTTCCACATTATACCACTATGAGTGAATTCCATGGATTGAACATATGTTGTGTAGCATTGATTTTCCTTTCTTGGTCAATTTTTATCAGCCAGTGGAAATTTCATTTGGGGAAAAAAAAGTATGGCCATTTTTTCCAGTGTCTCATCACATTCACTTTCCCTCTTGACTTTAGAATGTAGAATGTTATAGTTTTATGTTCCTTGGGTGCCAAAGCATACCTCTCCTCATCCTGCTTGTGTTCAGTGATTTTAAAAGTCCAAAGATAATTAAGAATTAAATCATTCCAGTCAACAAGATGACATACATGAAGTAGGTCTTTCTTGTGATCAGTGTGTATACTGCAAGTCTTGAATCAGTTTTTCCATCATGTTAAGCATTCTGACTTGTGAGTTCAATTTACTAATTTGCTTCTATGGGTTGTGTGTGTAATTTAGGGACTTGAGAAGGAGACCTCTAGAAACTGAATGCTTTGAAGCTTTAAGCAGATTTGTGAGTAAAGCCACTTCATTCTTTTCTCTCCCAGAATTTCTGTAACTTGTGCACAGTAGGGGCTAATAACATTGCCTTACATTGGCTTACATTGCCAAAAAGTTCTTTTCGCTTAAAAAAATCTCAGTGTAGCCTTATTACATTTTTTTTATCCTCCCTGAGAAATTATCATGTAGTATACATGCACAGACTTATAATTACTGTGGATATTGTGAGATGTAGAAATTACTTTTCCATCAGAGCAGAAGTGATTCTTAGCATTGTTTCCCTTAACAGATGCAAAAGCATATGACCATTAAATGTATGTTAGTTGTTCAAAGCTAATAACACTGAGAGAACTTTAAGCCATTCCAGGAATGAACATGATTGAAGATTGGAACATACATTTAAACTAATGAAAAAATGTTTCCACATTAAGGTTTCTTTTTAGGCTGATTGTTAGAATGTGTTTCAAGTATTCAAATCGAACTGGGGCCAGCTGTTTCCATAAAAGAGGAATCTTGCAGCTCAAGCAAGATGTGCAAATAACACTGCATGAAGTGATGACCTTGGATGAAACCTAGTGCTTTGAAGAGACCCTATCATTAAATAGCTTTCACTGACTTTTCCCAAAAGTGTCCAGTCACAACTTTCAAAAGACCAGCAAATCAATTTGAAGTATAAGGAGAAAATAGTGTACTGAATCTGTAGGGTTTTGGTGAGGAGATCCCTTTATTTACAAGCAAGGTCCTCTAATCTGGCCTGCCATTGCACTTACACATAGACTAAAGAATAATGCTGTCGATTTATGGTTTGGACTGAGTAAACACTTTATAAATGAGTATTATATATCAGGGAATCTGGATTATCTTTTTCTTCCACACTTTCCATAACAGCCTGTTTAGTGTTAGCAGGATGCTGAAGAAGATTGGTCAGTCAGTCTTACTTATCAGTAAGTATATAAGTAGAGAAGAGAAGAAACTTCATGTAGTTGTTCTCCAGCCCATTTATGGATGGCATTCACATTTGCTGCCTGTCTATCTCATGGGTGAGCTGGTGAAGATTTAGCTGTAACTGTTATAATAATGCTCCTTCAGGATAAGGAGGACATTTCTGGGGCTGAACGAGAGTGCCAAATGTCTATGAAAAACCGTGCCACATCAGGGCCACATCCCCTTGCCACATCATCCTGACCCAAGGCACCTTGTTGGTGGAATAAAAGGCTTTGATCTTTTGTTTAAGGAAACACTCCCCCCTGCTTTTTTAAGCAGAATTGCTGAGCTCTAGTGCTCTATTTTTAAACAGGGAATGTTATCTGTGTTTTCTCTGTTTAGATATTCTGCTTAATTCACCCTGATGCAGGAGCTTATTTGTGGTAACTGCCCACCTCCCATATCCCCACACTTCTTAAAAATGTAGTAGCCATTTAAGAAGTTCAATTTCTTCAAAGGAAAGGTCACTGCCAGAATGGTCTGTCAAGGGTGCTGTTAATCTTTCCAAGAAAGAGAAGGAAAGAGACGTACACACTCCCTCACTGGATCTATAAAATAATGATCTGCAGGATGCTTTTATTCTCCACATCTATGGTACCTTAGTGTGACCCTTTGCACTTCCTTCCCTCAGGCCACAGTCCTACACATGCATATATGGGAGTAAGCTCAGTATATACAGTGAGACTTCTGACTAGACATACATTAGGATTGCTGTATTGTAGTTTTAAATATGAGCAAACAGATCAAATCTTGTTATAAAAGGAAATGGGATGTTTTGCAGGTGCTTGGCTGAATACTTATTTTATATGTTATCTAGTGCTTTCTGCTAGGTCCCTTTTGGCTTTCCTCAAGTAAATGTTGTTTGGATTTGTCAGTCTTTATCTAAAATGAGGTATAGCTATTAATCATAGCCAAAAAAAGAAAATAGGAGAAAGAGGGAGAGAATTTTCCTCAATTTAAACCCTCTTTTCAACAATGTTGTCTAGTAAGCATTCTCAAAGAAGTCCTTAATTCCAAGGAATCTGGTCTGTGATGTGCCATTTGTTTCAGCATTGTTACAGTTACACAAATAGTGATTTAAGGTTTAGTTGGCTTGTTGGACATATGTATATTTAAGTATTTCTTTCATGACTCTGAGTAGATTTTTCAGCAGTATGGTTATCTTTCAGCTGGAACAAAGTTCAATTTATACATCCTCCATTCCACAATTTTCTGGACATATTTGGAAACAGACATTGCAATTGTACACTAGTCAGATTTCACTTCTCATTTATGTTTATACTTTTTTTTATTTCTTGCATTTGCATCAAGTCATATATAAGAAACTGAAAAGCAGAAATACAGTTTGCAGTCTACTAATTTTTCATAATGTCATGTCAAATTCTGTGTGACTTTTTTTCACTTATCATGCTATTCCTCCCAGAATAGTTAAAAGTAGTTTCCCCCAACCTCACACCTTTCAGATGCTTCAGATTACAAATTATAATCTGCAACCATTTGCTACAATGACTGGTTTTGATGGGGATTCAAAGCTGAAATAGAGGATATCTGACTTAGCACTCTAAGAGCCAATAAGTCTAAATGTGCAATCCAAACTGGCAAAGATGGCCAGTGGCCAGGTGAGCCAACACAAAACCAGTTGGATCACAGTTTAGGGATATGAAGGATTCCAGAAGTTTTCTTCCTGCTGGGCAGGATTTCTAGACTTTGTTTTGTTTTGGAATTTTTGGCATCACTGGACTTTTTGCAAAATTTTCTTTTGCCCGAAAACAAATTTTGTGTATGAAAGATTGGTTGTTGTAAAAAAATATAATATTTTCTGAGCAAAAACATCCTGAAATATGAAAAATCATTTTTTTTTAGTGGGAGGGATTGGTCTCAGTGTGTTGAGTTACCCTTCCACATCGAAGGCAAGAAAATTTGGTGGTATTCTTTACATCCCTAATGCAAACACCTCTCAGACGAAGGATTTTAGAAATTGTGTAGGATTACCCCTAGCCTGGCTTAACTTTGTCCCAACACTGTGACTATGGCCCTAGGCTGGAAGAAGCTTAGATGTACAGTATGTCAGCTCATTGCCCACCCCTTTTCTTTCTCCTTGTTTTGCTCTTAGCCAGCTCAGCAGTTCTATTAGAAGACTGCTCAGTCATCATATTTCTGAGATCTACTGGGAGAAAGGCATTTACATTGGAAAATAAACTTATGCCTAATCCTAACCTTTTATAACCATCACATCTTTGAGTTAGGATTGAATGATAGGATTCCATCTATATTGTTCAGGTTCAGACCATCCTTTCTAACCATTAAATATTTTATATTTATGTAATTAAAGCCATTTACCTTACTCTTGACCAAAAAGAGCTGCTCATCTGACATCTGTAACTAATAAGAAAGTTGGGCACATCAACTTGCAGTCTAGAAGGTGTGACACAAAGAATGGTGAGTGAACAGAGGAGAAAGCAAACTTTTCAAAGTTGCAAATGACTAATTTTAATGGAAAGAGGAGTAGCATGGGCTGACAAGAGCAGGGAGGAACCAGTATTCGTGACCAATGGTCCAGAAGGAAACCTAGGGTCCAACTGTGTTACTTGTTTTTCTCTTTCTTGGCAGTGTCATTATTTTAGATTAGTATTGATTGTTTTTGACATACATTGCAAAACAGTCACCTACTTGTGCCTCTTCTCCAACATGCAGGCCAGCAGCTAGTGAACAGCTGGGTGGTGTGGGGGGCTGCCCATAATTTTTTTTTTCTCCAGGATGTGAACCCATTCTTGGTAGTCCTGGGAGTAACCCAGTATAGGTGTTCTTTTAGCAAAGCCTAAGGGAATGGCTTAGTAGTCCAGTCTCTCCCTCTGCTGCAGAGACTGGGAATAGCTGAGTTAAGATCATGTTACTGATGGTGTCATACTGGAATAAAACTGTAGTGAGGTTCATATGAATCCCATTATGCGTTGGAGGTATGCTGGATGGTGTAGCACAGACTAACTTTGCCTCTAGTGTTCTTGCTTAGTTTGTGGCCATGTTGTGCATGTGTCAGATTTCATCATGTAAGAGGAAATCCTGGCAATCAAGATTCTCTGTTACATGGAAGAATTCAGGTGTCCAAGATAGGGTCACTGCAGAACCACTGAACATGGCACCCACCTCTTCCAACACAGCATGCTTCAGGCTTTCCCATATCAAACATCAGTTACAGTGCCATAAGTCTCTACCCTCTGTGTAATTGGATTGCATGGACTGATCTACAGGAACAGTGAGTTGATAGCCCCATATTTAAGCAACAGATTGGCCTTGGATGGCTTTTTAGCAGAGCCAGTATTTAAATTTAGCATGGCACCACCACGTGTTTTCCAGAGAGAACTAGTTTCTTGGGCTTGGTCTGGAGGAAAAGCTCTCCGTATAATCCCAGGCTTGATTTCAAAAAGCAGGAAAATTTTATAATAGTTGCTCATTCTAACAGCATAAATGTAAAACAGAAGGATGTATTTGCCAACCAGCTTGCAAAGAAAGGAAAAATATAGGCTGGGGAGAGAGAAATGTGGCATATCCTTATGGTGTTCTACTGCTTGTTCACCCACATATGCCTTTGTGTGTAGGCCAGGCTAGGCAGAAAATTTACTGGATAGATTTCTTGCTGGACACCTAGAGAAACAGGAAATCTAGCTAAGGGAAGGGAAAGCATCATAGATACTTGGTAGATATAGGCTATGGTTTATACATTAATAAATAAAATAAAGAAGTTATTTCCTTAGGATAGAGCACCTGTTGTATATGCCACTAAAACCCTTTGCAGAACTCACTGCTACCTCATCTAAGGACACAATGCAGAAGTGAGGAGTGCAGATTTCTAATGCTGGTATTCCATCTCTCTGGAGGTGACCTTCGGCTAAAGCAGTCTTGGGAAATATATGGTTTTAAGTGGCATGTGCTATACTTTTTGTTTTGGTGGCTGCTTCCAGGCCTCCCAACATTCCTGCTGCCATTGTGGCAGGGGCAGAATCACTACTTCACTATATGTAGAGAAGTATTATGTGCACTTGTGCTCTGTTAAGGGCAGTTGTGCTTCCTGGAAACTCCTGGGGGTGCCGCTGGTCTTAAAAACAAGGTACACTCCTCTGCTTACTTTGTCTACATATTTTTTAAAAAAGGGCTGCTACCATCACAGCAGTGACAAATTTGACAGGAAGGAGATGCAATTGCGGTGCATTTAATGTCCCCCCTTCCCCATGGGCAGAAGTTGCTCACCTTTGCCCTAATGGCTGCAACCTTACCACCAGATGAAATATGATCACAGAAGGCACCAGTTTTAGAAGAATGGCAAATACATTGAAGACAAGAATTTTCCTTAAATTGGAACAAGATGTGCTTTTTCTAACGTGATTTGTATGTCAGGAACATACATATAATTCTCTCCTCATACAAATGCACTCCTCTTGTGTTTATTAATTGTGTAGCTTGATGTGAAACAAAAGATTAGCTTGAGAGATGTGTCTGTGGTGTCTGCTGCCAAGTGTATATTGATTGTACTTAATGGAATCTTCGTCAGATTGTTGTCTGTCTGGCGTAGTGTGTGTTCATGACATTAAAGGAACATGACACCTTAACCAGTCAGAAGCTATTTTCTTCCCAAAGGTTATCTCTTGGCTACCCTGTTCACATTTTATGAGCTTCTAAACAGGAACACATGGATGGACACACTGCAGAATTTACACAATGCTGGATTGAGCTTTGGTGTTTGTATTCCCTTCAGTTGCATTTGCCTTTGACTGTGTTCTTGCAAAGGGAAGTTATTGAATTGACAATTCAATAGTTGAACCCAATTGACAGAGACCTGTGTGCAGCAATGACTGACAGTGAAAAAAAAAATAAGGGTAAGAAGTGTGAGATTTCATGCCAAGGTATACTTTATAAGCCCAAGATCCACCAATTGGAGCCAGATGCAAAAGGCATACATTTTTATTCAGACAGGCATTCAATGTATGATTACATGTGGCCTGTCTGATAGAAATGTGCTTGATATTGTGTTGTTGATGAATGTTCGAGTTTTTTATTGTGTATTTTAACATTGTTTTAACTATGTTTGATTGTTTAATTAAGTTTTAACTTTTGTATTCTATGGATTTTAACTATACCTTTTTAATTCTGTAAGCTGCTTAGAGTCCCATTCTGGGAAAAAAGTGGGGTATAACAACAACAGTTTAGAATGAAATAATTCTGCATCCATGGATTTGAGTATCAGATCTGAACACAGGTCATAATGCTTCAGAATGACCTCTCCTTCTCTATAGATATTGAGAGTTGGAGAATGGTATGGAAACCAGAGGAGAGGGAGATGGGCAAGGAAGAGGCATTGAGTGAGGAGCTGAGTAAGGAACAAACAGCTGCTTCTGCGTGCCTGCCCAAAGCATCTATGCACAATGCACACAGGAGTGGCATCCTCTTCTGTGCTGTACCTCTGTGGGTGAGTAGGGGGGGATCCAGGCAGGGTAGTCCACTTGGAATTCTGATGATCAAAGATAGCAGGGAGTGGGAGAACCAGAGAACATGTTGCTCTATAATTAGTACCATGCTAGTAACAGTAATAGCAATGTGTTAGTAGCAACTAGTCCAGTAGATTACTTTCTGGGCTACAGTTAACAGTAACAAGTCATGACCTGTTCGTTGACCAAAGTGATTAATAAAATAACCAGTTCCTTTTCAAAAAGTATCAGTCCAGATTCTACTCTCTATATGTTGTCTGTGTGTGTGTGAGAGAGAGAGACTGTCAAGGTCAGAGACCCGGGCAGCAAGCCAGCCCAGAGAAGGGAGTGGGAGAGCTAGCAGAGTCCTGCTGGGAGGAGTCAAGCAAGCACTTACTCAAAGGAGGACCATTTAGCTAAGCCAGAGCGACAAGCGAAAGCCATAGTCAGAGTTCCAAAAGCCAGGGTTCAAGAGCCAAGAGATCAATCCAAAGTATCAGGAGCCAGGTACTGGAAGCAAGGAGAAGGCTTGTAGAAAATTTGCCACAAGCAAAGGAAAACTTCCAGGCAGGCAGTTATATAGCCCAAGGCACAGGTGTGGCTAGTCACTGCTTCTTGAACTTAATGAAGGAAGCCTCCCTTTGCTCAGTTCTCTTGAGTCTCCGCCTTGTTTGTGGGCTGATTGACACAGGCTCCAGGGCACCCTCGGGATCACAGCTGGATCCCTGTTGCCCTAAAGGAGCAGGCAGAGGACCGTCTGAGCCTGCTTGGTCCATGGCAGCAGGGGGAGCTCTTGAGCTGCAGGACTCATCTCCAGCCGGAGCCACAGGGACCAACAGCTGCTGCTCGTCATCAGCAGCCCTGAAAGGGGCTTCAGTTATCACAGAGACAGAGTGCACAAGCAGCATCTCAGAGGCAGGTGTGGGCTTTTAAAAAGCCTCCCATTGGACCCAAGGCATTTTTCAAGATGAATTGCAACATGGAGGGTGGGATTTGGGCAGACCCACTGAAGAAGGAAGGCTTACCCTTCTCCACATCACACTCTGATTCACCTGAAAGCATCTCCTTGAGTAGTTAGACTTGAGAACAATCCTTCCACATGCTCTAATGGGAGGCTTTCCTCCAAGCCTTATTAATGCCTTTGTGGGAGCAACCTGATGTCCATGTGTATGTGGACATGTCAAAATGGTTATAGTTGAGAGAGTAAATGAATGCATTAAAGTATTAAAGTGTGTGAATGGGGAGAGCGTGCAGATAATTGTGTGTGAAAGAGTGAGTGTGTTGCTTTCCACCACCATCTTTAATCTTAGTCTCATCCTTCATTGTCATGTTGGCCCCAGAAGGTTCTTCTTTGTAGTCTCTGTGCCTCACATAGTAGGGTCTTGCACTTGCATGGAGCCAAAAACTACTCCTTCCTCAGTTCCTAGTCATCCACTTATAAGTTCACATATCTTTAGATAGTCTTCAGTGCTTTCAACAAAATTCTTTATTTCATTTTTATTGTTTATTCTTTCTATACATAGAAAAAAATGAATTAGTTGTTCTGCTTCTTCTCTTCTTGTTCCCTCATTGGTCAGGAGCTCTCTCTTTCTCTCTGTCTCCTTTGTATGTCCTATAAAGTACTTTTCAAAGAGTGTATCTCCTGCTGGTGGAAAATTGATAGTTCTGGTGGCCACTCCCAGTACCTTTATTTGCTTGGGTGAGGGGTACCTTGTCCAGTCCTGTTCTATATATAGATGCTTTATGGCACACCTGTGCCTCTGTGAGAGCAATTGTTTAGAGTGGCTGTTTCTACATCAGTTTGAAAAATCTCATCCTGGAATGTGTGGGTATGTCATATATATCAGCCCTTGACTAGGTCCTGACTGCAGTGCCCCAAAATCCTTAAGACCATAATCAGTACAGTTTTGTTAGAAGTGTACAGGGGATGAGATTCATCACAGGCTTCCCCTGTTGTAGGTAGATGCAATATAATGCTGCCTACGTCTTGAAAATTCCACAATAGGTTGCAGAAAGAAAAGACCAAGTGGTTTGCAGTGTTCTCCACACTGTTTCAGTGACTACTGCTTCTGTGAGTGAGTCAGAGGCCTAGCCTTCAATATCTTCATGGGTGCCTCAGGTTGTCCTCAGTCTAGTTTGGGAGCAGATGTTGTGACTTATGCTGAGGAACTGTCAGTACAAGTCTGCTCTTATGGCATCTGCCACTACCAATCAGTCCTCAACAAAGCAGCTGCTGCAGGTAGTGGTTTTTGGTAGGAAGCCCACATTCACAGTGCTCGTCTATTCTGCTCTCAAATCAAAGTCATCTATCTATCTGCTTACTTTTTTTAACTCCTCAGTCTCAATCTCTGGACCATTGCATTGTCACTCACCTTCTTCTGGATGTTGCACTCATGGCCATTGATCTGTACTCCACATTGCCACCAGGATGTGATGCTGGGGCTTGGCTGTGCTTCCCTGATCAGTGGAGTGCTTCTAATGTCAACTTTGCTAGATAATTCAGAGATCAGAGCAACTGGGCTGGATGGTCCAAGTGCAGTATAGAAATTATTCTATGGTTAGTTCTAAACTCTCTCCTTTTCATCTTTTCAAAGGCTGGTACCATGAGAAATCTCCAGGTTTGTGGTCTTCTGTCAACTGTAGATGTGATCTACCCTAGAGGAACCACCTCAGGCTTACCTTCTTCAGTCTCCTAGGGAATGCAATTATTGTCAAGGCAGATATATATGCCATTCACCAGAACCCTTAGATATCCTTTTCTGAGTTTGTGTCAGTATTAACTGCTAGTGCTGAGGCAACACAGTTCAAAATCTAGATCTAGATCACCTAGTCACCATTCTTCATCTGGAGACCATTGCAATGTGGCTACAGCCATGATTTGGAAATCACCAGGCTGATGTCTGGCAACATCAATCCAGTCCTTGGTGGGCAGTAGGTAAGCCCTGATATCTAGTGTCCTTCTGATTTTGCCACAACCCACTTTGATAATTACAGTTGCAACTTCACTTTCAACTTTCCAAACTCCTACAACTATTACACCACTATCCTTACTTCCTGCACAAGCTCCACCATTACAATAGAAACCTTTGGGGACAAACATACAAACTGGTTCAGCTCACTCAGAAACAACAGACACCAATTTGTCACAAACTCAGTCCTCATCAGCATTTACTTCCTCTCCCTCTGAGGATGTTGCTGATACTGTGCCTGTTTCTCCCACAAAGAACTTGCAGCCTTATGCAGAACTGATGCTATGTATGGCCAAGTTGAGTTGGAGGTCATGATACAACCAGCTCTGCCACTGAAATCAGTGTTTGAGAGGTGGATGTCTAGAGTTCCATCCAGTTATGCTACCTCTTCTCCCTATGCTTCTAGACTTGGTAAAGCAATCCTGGTCAAAGCTGTCTTCAATTCCAGCCAAACACTAGAAGGCTGGGGAACCTATATGAAGTTCAGCAAGAGGGACAGGCTGCTTCTTTATGTACCTGGTCCCCAATTCCATTTTAATTTAACCATCTTTGTCAAGAACCACCAGAAAGGCATACTCCATACCACCAGACAGAATGGGCCATCACTTGGATTTGCTTGGTAGGAAATTCTACTCATCAGTGACCTTAGCAATATGATTTGCCAATCATCAAGCTTGCATGGCAGGCTAGCAGTACTTCCTCTGGAAAAGGATGCTATTTTTTAATCCCATATCTGCCAGCAGATCAGAGGAATGCTGTTGTTTTAGCAAGAGGCCCATATATTAAGCAAATTAAATTCAGCAAATTAAGGCTGAACAAATTAGGAGCTGATTGCATAACTAAGGTAATGTCTGCGTGTTTGGCACTATGCCATTACACACGGTTGAGATCTGCTGGTCTAACAGAAGATATCAGCCCTAGAATTGAGGACCTTGATGGAGAAGCCTCTTTAATGTGAAAACTGAAGACACTGTGGACACGTTATTTGAGGCTCATACCACAGCCAGGAAGATGGGCTTCAGTCAACAGTTCCATCCATTTTGACAAAAGAAATAACTTCAGAGGAGGTCTTCATCTTTGTTTTCTAAATCTATCACATCATCAGTCCCATCAGTATCCTCAGGCTTCGATACAATGTTCTTCCATCTTGCTACCATCTATCTTCATCTCTGAAGAAGTCATTGTCGGGGTTGAAGCATCATCTTTGGCTGCATGGAACTGCTCCCTTTTCTACCTGCTTCTTTATGTTGCCACCTTTGAGACCACAGTTCACTTTGTCTAACCTACCGCCTTGATGCACAGCACTGCATTTGTTGGGATTCTTGGGTGCTTTCCATTGTTCATATAAGTTATGTGTTAAGAGTTCACTCATCTAACTCCAACAGGTGTATTCTGCAGTCTTAATGGAAGGGGACAAAACACTCCTGCGGAAAGATGCTATCAAACCAGTTCCTCTGAGTGCTTGTTTCACCGGTTTTTTTCTCCTGGTATATTATGGTATTGAAATGGGGCGGATCATTACTGCCCATCATTGACCTCAGAGGGCTGAATAATTACTCACCAAGCAACAAAGAAAAGGCTAAAGATGACATAAATGGGGAGAAAACCATACATCTAGATATATAATAAATCCAAAATGTTGTAATCAAGACATGTAATTTAAATGGCTGTGTTATTTTTGTCTGAATCTAATACAGTTCTTTCTGCACAATTCTCCACACAGAATACACTAGATTTTTTATACCTGTGGACTTAGTAATTTTGGATGTTTGATTGTAAGCCACTTTACATAAATTCAGATTATTTTATAGATGTGATATAACTTGTTTTTAAAACAAGTTAATGGCCCAAGAAGTTGTGTGTTCTGGCAAAAGAGTCTTTGTTCAGAAAATATGTTTTCTTTCCTTTTTCAGTTGAAGCTGCAAAGAGGCGCTATACTGAGATGTGTTGTGTGCAAGCCACAATAATTTTATTATACAGGAGCATGTGAAACTACCTTGTGAAAGCTGGCAAATGTTATGTGCCCTCTGCTGTGTTGCCATTTACATCTCTTTTACTTCCTTCTGATTCTGTCTTTGTTTTGGGCTCTTTAGTGGATGAGGGAAACTCTTGTTACTCCCCAGGTTTTTTCTTTATTTTTAAAGACTTCTTTTGCTTCTGATTTTGTAGCAAGCATGTTCTTGTTTTCCTCCTCAATAGATTTTTGCATTGAATACCATGTAGTTTTTGACATTGTCACCTTTAATGTTTCTACTGTACTGAAATATGATGAAAAAACCACACTGATTAAGATGAGCATGTTTATTAACATGCTTCCTGCTGCGCTAGACCTAGAAGATGTGCTTTCCCTTGTCTGAGACAATCTGCATAGTTTGTCGTTATGATGCATGGTGGTTGTGATTGCTGTCTCCTAGCTGTGATTTTTAAGTCTTGGCTGATGATTAATTCTATGGCTCAGACAATTGCAAATGGCCTTTGCTCCAGTCACATAAATTTTGCACTTCTCTAATGGCAATGGCGTGCATTATAATACAGTACATAGATGGGACTGGTTGGTAGCTGGGGAGGAGAAAGAAAAATTACAGTATTCAGGAAAAGAAGTTTGCTCATCTTGATCATCAGTCTCCTTGCTAGTTCTGAGAATCTGAGTTATGAACTGAATCATAATCATGTATTATTTACATACTATCCATGTGGTTTATGGTCCTAGAGATGAATCAGATCTAATTCTCAGTAGTAGTGGGTTCTCTACCATAGAGGAGTTTTTTGGTATTTTTCTAAAGCTGCAAGAGAACCAGTGGGGGGTAGTGGTTTGAGTGTTGGACTGCAACCCTGGAGATGAGAGTTCAATTCCCTGCTCAACCATGGAAACTGACTGGGTGAGCTTGGACATGTCACACACTCTCAGCCTCAGAAAACCATTTGGTTGGTTTGCCTTAGAGTTGCCATAAGTCAGAAATGATTTGAAGGCACACAACAACAACAACAACAACAACAACAACAACAACAACGACGCTGCAATCCTAAGCACACTTAGCTGGAAGTAAAATGCACTCAAGAGAGGAGGGTTACTTCTGAGTCAGCATGTAGAGGCTGATGCTGTTATTAGGTACCCCAAAGAGCTCTGGGCTCCCCAAGTTTGCAACCTCACTGGACATTCACCCAATGGTCAATTGGCATGAACCGTGTCACATGTGGTTTGGCTTGTCCTCAGTCACTAACATAATCCTGGTAGAAAAGCCAAAGAGAGTCCATCAGTCTCCATTGTTTCCTTTCTCTTTCCTTTCTCTTGGTGCTGGTACTTGGCTTTTCTGAGTAGATATTAAAATGCTGTGCTTTTGTGAGATTTGATATCCTGTCTTGGCGCAGCAGTGTTGTATGGGGTAAACGTGTTTTATTCATTATTATTTAATTCTAAAAGAACAAAATTGGGATGCAACTACTGTTGAGGGAGGGAACCTGGAGCATGGTTCATAGCAATACTGCAAATAAATGTGATTCGTATTTATCCTCATTAGGGACATCAATAAGGACCAAACTGAATGGCATTCTGGTCTGGGGTCACTCAAATTTAACTTCTGTTGGTCCTTGGAAAAAGGCCAATAGAAGGGAGTCCTTCAAGGGTACCACATGTTGCTGGCCTGATGTTGTGGCCAGCGGAAGGTAAATTAACCAGACTCATAACCTGAAGATGCTCTGGAAGTGGGAGGATCAGAAGACAGTTTCTGGCTGCAGAGAGTTTAGAAGAGTTGTTCTTAATAAAGTAGAGGGGCTTCAGCCTATAGGCAGCTGAGAACCTTTGGCCCCATTGCTAGTGACTGGTTATGGTGATCAAGGCAAGTTAAGGCTGTCAATATCAGGCCAGAACTATGTGTGAATGTGCCCTGTGATTAACAGAGCTTCCCTAATGCTCTCTGTCCTCCCCCACAACCCCAAATTCCATTAACAGAGGCCTCTGTGTCCAACTCCTTCTGTCACTGTTTCTTTCTTTTTTTTACTTGTACTCCCTTAGTCTTAAAATCTACCTCGCACCAAAACAGAATGGAAATTAATGCTTAACTTTATGTAATTTTTACAGAAAGACACAAAGCAGAGCCTTCCTGGTGGCTGCTCCCACACAGTGGCACTCCCTCTCATGAGATTGGACTCTTTGTACTCTCATTCTACTGCCAGGTAAAGTCCTTTTTATTTCTACAGGCATGTGAGTGCTAAGTGTCTTTTAATGGAAGGGATATGCCGTGTTTTTGTTTTTATTGTTTTAGTGTTATGTTTTAAAATTTAATGGTTGCTTTAATATGACAAATTACTTTTTTAATTTCTGTACCGTCAACTCTTTAAGCTGAATTTTGTTTAAAACTTCTCGCAGGCTGCCTTGAGTCCTGTGGCAGGAGAAATCTGGGATATAAATAGAACACAATACAGTATGTGAAATAACACCCATGTGATGCTATAATACCATTCTCTTTTCTAATGGGGAGTGTTCTTCTGATACAGGCTCTGTGTGAGTTTTGGCAGGACACAGCTGGTGAGACACAGGGTGTCATTTAAGAGTCATATCCCATGTTTGTTGTAAAGGACGTTCATTAAGTACAGTGGACCAACTATTTTTTTAAAAAAAACAACAACAAAATACCACAAATCTTGCCAGGAAAACCCTGTGATAAGGTCATTTTAGGTTGTCATAAGTCAGAAATGACTTGAGGACACACAACAACAAAAACAAATTGAGGCTTGGTGGGGGTTTGAACAGTGGATTTTGGTAAAAAAAACAAAACAAAACAAAAACTGGAATGTTCAGGCCAGGAAATGGCTCTCTTCTGATGCACGCCTTTTCCCCGTTTGTGCGAGTTGTACTTACTGTCATCTGTTTTTGTCAGACACAAAATGTCTTTGATTCTGCTGAGCCTGTCCCTGACTCATATGCTGTAAAGTTGCTGTGGCTGTCTGTTGGCGATTTTTGTTTTGTTTTGTTTCAAACAGATGATAAGGTCAGTGCAGTAAACCTTTCATGGGAGCTTTCACAATCCTCTTTAGGCTACTGTACAGTGTGTTCCCTTTATTGACTTCAGTGAAGAAAGAATGATGACAAAGTAACCCTCAAGTAGTCTGAAGAGAGACAGGCAGCCCTGGGATACAAGTGTTCTTAACCACTATGTTGTACTATAGATTTTATCTCAGAGATAAACAACCCTGAATGGTGGCCAGGTTGAGTGTGTGCAGCAAATTTGAAAACAAGTACATTTGTCATGTCATGGTGTAAAAGGAGGAATTAGGGCTATGGATCTCAGTCTTTGGTCCTCCGGATGTTTTAAACTTCAGCTCCCGGAAGCCCTGACAATTGGCCAAGCTGGCTGGGGCTTCTGGGAGTTGAAGTCCAAAACACCTGGAAGACCAAAATTTAAGAGCCACTGAATTTCAGGACTTTGAGTGCCATTCCCCTCACACTGTTTAAGTCTAACTTGATTCATTTTCAGACACATTAGAAAAATGTCTTATATATCAGCAAGACCCACCTGTTTTATTGCAGGAAAATAACATTGTTCAAATTACTGTGACCATTTGGAACTGAGGCTGACCTGAGAAGCTTTCATTTAAAACCTCTGATTATGTCTTTGATCAAAATGTATCTACAGAAGTGTCTTATTAGAAACAATAGAACTAATAAACAGAAATATTATAAACCACAATCATTAAGATACACAGAAACAGTAAAACTGAAAATTCCAACCAAAGGCCCAGCAGTTAGAACAATTTCATGATTCCAGTGCTTCCCAAAGTTATTGGCTTAGACTAATCGGATTCTCGATTAAGGGAGCAACAGTGTGTTCTTCTCCTTAATTGTCTTCGAAGGCTCTTGGACTGGAGTGATGTCTCCCTCTTATTTAAAGTAAGTGGCTGAAAATGAGGTTGGCTCTCTATTTAATGAATTTGAGCACTAGTACCACACCTTTCCAGTTAAGAACAAAGTAGTTATGGTGGGTAACATCATTTAAAGACATTTAAAATTGCCACAACTGCAACAATTTAAACTCATTTAAGCAGTGTAAAAATTAACAGTAGTAGCAGCAATAATCACGTAAAAGAGGCTATATACTCAACATAAGATTAAAAGCCAACAAAAACAGAAATGTCTTAGATTGTGAGCCTTGCCTGCTGTAACCTTATGCTTCCTTCTGGCCCATTTTAGTATTGCTTTTTAGCAGCTGTCTCTGACTCTGAACTGCCTTTGCTCCAATAATTTGTTGCCCAGTTTAGACTTTGCTGCTACTCTTTGCGAAAGCCAGAATGTTGTAGTAATTTGAGTGCTGGGCTACTATTCTGGAGATCAGGGTTCGAATTCCCCATCAGCCATGGGAACCCACTGGGTGATCTTGGACAAGTCACACTCTTTCAACCTCAGAGGAAGGCAAAGTCATACCCTTTCTGAACAAATTTTGCCAGGAAAACCTGGTGCTAGGTTTGTCTTAAGTCGGAAACGAAGGCACCATTGACATAAACTACTCTCAGACCCTTAGACAAACAGGTTCTCTGAGTTTTCGGATGCAAAAATCTGGGATTCATTACTGCTGAAGTCTGGCATGGTCTCCAAAAGCAAGGCAAGTTCATGTGAGGTTTCCTGTTCACTTCTGAAGATCTGTTGATCCTGAACAACTCCTTAGACCAATGTAGAATTTGTTCCTTTGGGCAAGTGTTTTTATGGCTGTGAATAGTTTAAAATGGGTAGCAGTTTAAAATGGGTGGCTTTATCGTTCCATAAATTTTGAGATTGATACTTCGCTTTTATATAGTTCAAATCTCTGTATATATAAATACAGATATATATATATAAAATAAAGATATATATAAAATGAGTATGTGTTGGCACTTCTTATTTAAACAATATAAACACAGCTTATGTAACAGGAAGAGATTTGTTGTTGTGTTCCTTTAAGTGATTTCTGATTTATATTGACCCTAAGCTGAACCTATAACAGGTTTTCTTCACAAGATTTATTCAGAACAGGTTTGCTTTCTCTTTGTCTGAGGCAAGCATGTGGTTACCAGTACTTACTGAGAAAACTTCTTTTTCTTTGACTGTGAGTGTTCTATTAACAGCTGAAGGAGACCTTCTTCAAAAGCTCTTCCAGAACATTACACTCTGGGCCTAAAGGGTGGTTAAAGTGGCGAAATAATTTCTTAATCACTGATGCTAAAATATTTATATGAGCATTAACAGCAACAAACATATGTCAGTGTTGTTTGTGCAAAATGAAATTGAAAGAGGATGCTGTTTACTGCACGAGTCATCAAGGTAACCAGAAGAATACATACAATGGAAGTGTTCTGATTTTTTTTTCTACCCCTTTCGAGCATGCTTTCTGAACAGGGAATTCCAGCTCATGCGGTGGACTGTGAAATTGTGTGAATGGCCCTGCTTCCAGTGTTCCCCTTCATTCACTCCCAGATTTTCCTTGATTTTCATCATGGAGATCTGAGGGGCTTGTTAATGTGTGTTTGGCTGAACAGCTGTATCAGATCCTCTGGAATTAGGAACCCTGATAAAACGAGCTAACTGGCTGGATTTTTTTTAAAAAAACTTTCAGGCTCTTCCAACACTTTTCCAGAAAGTTTAAAACATCAGACATGAAATAGGTATAAAACAATGAAAATAAAGTAACACATGATGACCTCATTCTGGAAAAAATATATAAGGAGTCACTCTGCAGATGGCATTCCACTGATGGGGTGCCACTGCTAAAAAAAAACCCCTTTCACCTGCAGCCATCTGCTTCTTTGTTTTGGGCAAAGGCATCTGGAGAACAGCCTCAAATTATTACCTGTCAATCTGGGTGGGTAAACACATATAGATGCCCCTTGTAGAACTTTCTATTTAGCCCAGGAAGGCTGAAATGGAGCAGGTAACAAAAGCAATGTCAGGCAACGGGGATACCACCTCTGTTATGTCATACTTAGATGCCATTCTTACTCTAAGGAGGCCGGGACAATATAAATTGGCATATTCAATTCATTTTCCACAAAACTCATAGGAGCAGAGACATACTAGTGAATGTCTCAAACTCCACCAGTGAACTTCACAGTGCAGTAGAGATTTGAACTTGGACTTCTGTGCTCTGAAATCTACATCACCTTGGCTTTAATCTTACTTTTATGTTACTAAACTGGCAGATATTCTGGAATGGCTCAGCTGAATATCCTGCTTTTTTAAAAAGAGGTACAGATTACTGTAAAAATTTTTTATATATATATATATATATATATATAGAGAGAGAGAGAGAGAGAGAGAGAGAGACATACATACATACATACATATATATATACACACCTATACTTCTAATATGGACTAACTGGATTTTATAATGCATTCAGCCATTGCATTGCATCACCATTTAAACATATTTTGTCTCCTGCGATACCTTTTTCAACAGATAATTTTAAATTGCTCTCTGTGGGGATGTTCTCAGTGTCGATCTGCCTATCAATCTTTCTGTCTGAATGGAGAAGTATTTGATTAGTGTGTTTAAAGCAATAAAGATGTCTACAGTAGTGTCACGGTGATTGATACTAATTATCAGTCTTTATGTGGCTCCTTCGGTTTGGCCACTTTCCTTGCAGATTGCAATTTTATCGTTAAAATAATGCACTGCTGTCCACAGACTAGGTCATAAATTGTGGACTATCTTTTTTTAATGATTCTGTGTCCAGTGGTAGAATCCCAATAACCTTCATTATCTCTGCTCAAAGAAGTCTGTGACTTCCATAGTGAGCTAGTAATGGATTTATAAGGGCCAGCTGAAGACTGCCTCACATCAGAGGTTATCTTGATAGTGCTTCTGGTGCATTAGAATCAGCAGAAACATTAGGCAGGCATTTGCAGATAACAGATTATTTTCATTTGGCATCATTCTTTCACAATATTACTGTAAACTGAATTGGCTGCTCTTGAATAGGTCAAGCCACTGTGGGATGTACAGAAAGATCTTTGGGACATACATGGCTTGTCTGAAAATAAATGAATACTGTTGGGAAAATTTGGCCTAACAGAGCTACTTGAAAATGAGCATTTTGCTTGAAATCTACATTTGGCAAGGAGTGGTTACTGGCCTAATAATTAACTGTATGTAATTTTCGTCTGTTTACCTGTGCAGCTTTTCACATGAGAAATATGAAATATGTGGGGGGGGGGGGAGATTGTTTAGGATATTTTGCTCATGTATAAATGTTATGAGCAAATACACTTCTCAAGCACTTTTGATTTGGGTATCATGTTTGAGAAGTGAGATCTTCCTTCTTCAAATATACCCCAAGCACTGGGACAAAACTTGGCACTGGTATGTGACCTAGTTTGACCTGGACTTCCACAGCTTAAAACACCATAAACATTGGGGCTTCTTGGAACTGAGCTGGAAAGTTGGAGCAAAGCCAGCCATGTTTGTGTGACATGTAAGAGCTATGATGGAATCCAGGTGTCAAGTTCCTGTTTGACACCTAGGAAGTCGATGAGCTGCCAAAATCTTATTTTACCAAGATATCACAGTAGTATTGCCAAACTTAAAAGGGCAAATAAAATAAACCAGGGAATTGGATCACCTATCCTGCAAAAGGTAGCTAAAATATGTAGACCCTTCTTGTTTCGAAAGCAGACAAAGTGGAAGAAGCATGTAGAACATTCATAAACTAAAGCATGGTTTGGAATAACTGGTTAGGGAGGAAAGTCCTCATCTTTCTAATAATCTGTCTTGGTTCTTCCTTGCATAATATTCAGTTGTAGAACTTACAGTGGCTTAGATGATTTTAAAAGACTATTGCACAAATGAGGACAGGTTGTGGAATAGATGTCTGCCAATGGTTGTTGGTTTTGATAGGTAAGCAGAATCTCTAGATTCAAAGGGAGTATACCGCTGAATACAGAGCCACCACAGTACAGTGGTTTGAGCATTGAACTACAGCCCTGGAGACTGGGATTCAATGCCCCACTCAGCCATGGAAACCCACTGGGTGACCTTGGGGGCATCACACACTCTCAGCCCCCACTAAACCCTGTGATAAGTTCACCTTAGGATTGCCATAAATTGGAAACGACTTGAAGGCACACAACAAGAATACCTCTGAATACAAGTTGCTTCAAACCAAATATTTGACTGACCACTGCTGCAAATTGGATACTAAGGCTTTGGTCTGATCCAGCAAGGCTCTTATTGTGTTCTTACAACCAGTTATCTGTTGATGGCCACTGTTTCTCATATAGGCTTCCTTCACCCATCTGACATGTTAGTGACTAGAGCATTGTCAGCAGACAGAACTAGTTGAAAAGCAGAACCCATGTACTGTACTGCAGGGAGCATGAAATACTTCCAAAGGCTCACTTATTACTGACTGTACTGCTTGCAGAGTTTTTCAGCTGGATTAGTCCCCTCGACCCTAAGCTCGCTTTGCAAGCAGCATGCACATGTGAGAGGTTCCAAGTGAGCCTCTATAGGCAATAAGAATTGATGAAAGAGTGGAACTCCCACTGAATTAATGGACCTTGTCTATACTTTGGAAGTGTCAGAAGAGCAAGTTGTCAGATAACAGGACATCAAAAGGTGGTGGCTTCCTGTACCTGGCTCCTGGAAAGTTGAGGGTAGAGGAAAAGAAAATGGGTGAGAAGCAACGCAGTGACATTGAATCTAGCTAGAGCTAGGGTTGCTATATCTCAGGACTCTACCCAGAGTTCTCAGTTTTGGTGCATCATCCCTGGGTGACAAGTGGGGGTTTAAATCTTCCATTTTTTATGAGATCAACTCTGTGGCAGGTAAGGTTGCATTACAGTCTCTGGTCAAGCAGAGAGCCTTCTAGCTAGTTGTACAAAGGTTTGCAAAAGTTGATTTAAACCAAGGCCATTTCCGCATGAGAGGGGAAGAGTGGTTCACCGCATGTCAAGAGTGGTGTTTTATACTCCGATTCAGAAACTGTGCTGTCTGCACCCCCTCCAATTTCTACTGTATTAAAATGGAGAATAGCAGTTGCTGCATCTGCAACATCAAGTCCCTGGCTACTCCCATTCCCCTCCCTCACCGCGCCCCACCATCACTGATTGGTCTTCTGCTCTCTTCCTGCTGTTCCTTTAACGCATGAAGACAATAATGACAGCAGCCTGTCTTTTGATGAGCGGCGAGAGATAGGGATGGAAATGATGGAAGGGACAGCCTGGGAACGCCCATAGCTGGCCACTTCTGCTTTGTGAATCGATTATACGCTTCTGCATGTAAGCAAAAAACAGAGAACTGGTTTGGGAGATTTACATCGGAGTTTTTATGGTTTTTACATACAGTGGCTTCTCGTCGCAGTGAACTGTGCTAGGAGCTAAAAACGTGCAGATCCCCTAGGAAAAATACGATGCTAAAACGCTACAACGTGCAGACAGGAGGGTAACAATTCGACGCTACTATGATGTATTGACCTCATGCAGAAATGGCTCAAGTGTTGCAATTAGCAAATGCACATATTCCAACCAGGAAAATATGTTCTGTCTGCATGCATGTGTGTTCGAGACAAACTGTGAGCAACTAGTTTGTTGCTTAATACATAATGCTTTATGACATCAGTAGAACATGCCCCCATGACATTGCCAGGGCTGTCCCTCACTCATAAGTTTTGGCCTGGAAATCTCAGAGCCTTGGATGAGCTTGACCTGGCAACCCAATTAGAACAGATCTTCTAGACCTGTGGTTCTCAGCCTTTGGTCCTCCAGATGTTTTGGACTTTAGGTCCCAGAATGCCTTATCATTGGCCAAGTTAACTGGAGGCTTCTTGGAATTGAAGTCCAAAACACCCAGGGGACCAAAGATTGAGAAACACTGCCTTAGTCCATGCAGCTCAGATGTGGAAGTTTTTATAGGAGTCAAAGAATATCATCTGACCCACTGTAGCATTTGGATGTACAGGCGTTTCCCTGAGTGGTATAGCTAGTCTCCCTGTAGTTCTTTTTGTAAGTGAGAGATGAGTGGTGGCACATACATAAATCTTTGCTAAACATCTTCCACAGACCATTGTGGACTGAAGTCCTGATTCTTTGATTCTTAAGGCAGGAGACTTACACATAGTTTGATGGCAAAAACAAGAAATTTAAGCATCTGTTCCTTGTGGATGTCACCACAGACTCCAGCATCTCTAGTTGCTGCCAATTTTCATAGCAAGTTACTGTGTATTTCAACATAAAAAGAAGTTTATTTTATGTACACAGCCACAAAAAAATTAATATGTACTGTCCAGCAAGTCTCTGAGACTTCCAAAACATTCAGATAACCAAACATTTGGATAAGCAGTCATGATATTTACCTAGGATTACATTGCTATTAGTAATTTATGAAGCACTTTCTTACAATGCCAAGTGATTTGCAGTCCTTATCTGCCTCTTCTGCACAGCAGCCTTGTGAAAATCATTATTAGTCCTGTTTTTACAGATGGGGAGCTGAGTCTGAGAGATAGCAACTTGCCCAGAGCCACCCAGTGAGTCCATTCTGAGCCAGGATTTGAAATTGAGTTCCCCAGGTTCATTTTCAAAGCTCCATACTATGGATTATCTTGACAGGCCCAGGCTCAGAATGGATTCATATTATCAGTTCTGAAAACCTTAAGTTTGGGTTTAAGGAACCTGCAGTGTTTGTCTACTTATATCTGTGGGATTCTCCTGTTCCTTCAGTCCTTCTATTTTTAATGCCTAAATGTTGATCAGGGAACATAGTAATGTTTGTCTATTCTATTAGTTCTTTGTGCTATTAATTCTTCTTTCTGAGAGAAATGGACACGCGTTCTGTGAACACGTATAAAATACCAATGTACAATGTACATTATTATTTTCTCTTTAACTCTCCTCCCATTTTTATTTTCTGTAGTGATAACAAACTGAAGATATATTATAAAACTTGTGTACCTCTTTAGGTACTTACAACAAAGCATTCTTGCTATTTTTTTTCTTCGTTAGAATGTTGATCAGAGGCACATTGGAGGCATTTATAGTACTGGTTCCTATGTTTTGAGTGTGTTCTACCTTGTATATCGAGCCCTTCACAGAAGCAGCCTTCTTCCATGAGAATGGAAGAGTACATTCAGACTACTGTGTTGCTTTTTCTGTGAGAAGGGTTTTCCTCATTTCTGGAGACATTATGAACATAAGAAGACTCCTGCTACATCAGACCAAAGATCTCTATGTACTGTGTGGGAACTCCCAAAAAGGATATGAGCACAATAGCATCTTCTCTCTTTATGTTCCCCAACAATTAGAATTCAGAAGTTGCCTCTGATCTTGGCAGTGTGTATATAGCTATCGGGATTGCAGTGATTGATAGCCTTATCTTCCATGAATTTGTCTAATCCCCCTTTAAAGCTGTCTAAGTTGGTGGCCTTCACTACTTTGTTTACAGAAGTAGCTCTATAGTGTTTCCGGAATGCTTTCTTCTAGCATTCTATTGCTCATGAGCGTAACCACCCATGTAAACTACTAAGTGCACAAGATATAACATACTGTGTTATGAATCCTAATATATGAAATGACCCAGGCTGTAAACAGTTTAAACCTTGGTTACACTCCACTATCCTCGCAAACAGGATTAGTTTGCTTCGCCAGGGAATATAGCAGTTTGCTCTCTAGAAGCAGCTGAAAACAGATGTTTGTTCTATAAAAGCTGCTTGTCTCTAGTAAGAAATGATGCAGCGTTGGCAATGATCAAATATATATTCTTTGCAGCTCTAGCATTTTTTCACTGACTCCTACCTAACTACTTTTATTTGCCTATTCCCTCCCTGCCTGCCTGCCTGCCTTTTCCCCAAACATCCAGTGGATTTCCCAGGCAGACATAGACACTGTTTAACAAATGTAAATACAACAAAACAATACCCCTTTTAACAGTTACAGATGAAATAACAGCAAAAGACTATTAAAAAAGACTATAAAAACTACATGCAAGCTAAAGTGACTTAACTGTTTAAAATGCCAGGGAAAATATAGGTCTTTAACCCAAAGTTAAAAGGATTATAGGTAGGGCACTGGCCATATCTCTTTGGGGAGCTCATTCTGGAGTTGGGGAGCCACTGTAGAAAAGGCCCTCTCTGAAGCCACCCTCTAACTTGATGCGGCTCCTGTTATCTTCACCCAGCATGGATGGCCATTTTGAGCTTGGGAAAAACACAACTTTGCACTTGAAGAAGGATCTCAAATAACAGATCCTCAGGAATGGGCAGGCCTATATAGCAGAGGTTTTCCGCTGTCCATCACCAAGTATTTAGGTTTTACAGGTATGTAACAGCGACATAAATTGAGTTCAGAATATACTAAGCAATCAGTATAGTTCTTTCAAACTTGGGGAATAATATTTCACTGTTTGCCTAAACCAGATTAAATTCTACAAACTGTTAATTTTGTATCCCACCTTTCCTCCAAGGAGGCCAAAGCTGTGTTATGTGGCTGTATTCCTACCCACTGTAAGGTAGATCAGGTTGAGACAGAATGCTTACTCAAAGGCCATATAATGATTTACATTGTTCAGTATCCTGTTGCATGCATTATGCACTATACAACATTAGGTCTTGAGTTGTCTGATTTGGCCGCAGGGGCATATGCCTCAATTATAACTCATTTGGATTACTGTAATGTGGTCTGTGTGGGCCTGCCTTTGAATAAAGTTCAAAAGCTTCAGCTGGTCCAAAAAGCTGCAGCCAGATTGCTAACTGAGGCACATGACTCTCTTGTTACAACAGCTCTACTAGTTTCTGGTCTGCTTCTGGACACAGTCTGAAGTCCTGGTTATGACCTAGAAAGCCCTATATAGATTGAGTCCAGGCTGTTTGAGAGACCATATTCTCCCCTACAGAGAACCAAGATGGTGTAGTGGTTGAGCATTGGAGACCAGGGTTCAATTCCCACTTGGCCACGGAAATCCACTGGACCTTGGGCATGTCACACACTCTCAACCCCAGAAAAAACCCTGATAGGTTCATCTTAGGGTCACCATAACTCAGAAATGACTTGAATAACAATAACAATGACTTGAATAACAATAACAATTCCCCCCCATGATTCTGCCTGGACCCTGTGATCTTTGGGAGAGGTCTTTTTCTCACCCTGCCTTCATAGCACCTGACAGGAACATGGGCTTTCTTGGCATCTACCTCTAGAGTAGGGAGGTCAGACTGATTCTTTCTTTGCTCTCCTTCTGTTGGCAGGTGTAAACGTTTTCATCTTGACAGGCTTTTCAAAATTGACTGCAGGGTTTTTAATAATGCATTGTCCTGTTGTTTTTATCATTGTCTTTTAAAGTACTTTAAATGATTTTAACACTATAGATTGTTTAATTCATTTTAACTATTATTTTTGTATGTTGGGTCCATGATTTTGAAACTGATCTGTGTTCTGGTATCTACACCACCATTTCGTCACCCATGTCTTTATAGAGAATCAAATAATTTGGTACTCAAGCTTTGTGCCCCATGTGGGGACTATACTTATACACATATGTATCTTTCTACCACTTTCAGTTCTCTCAGCCGGCTGTTCCTTTCTTAAAAGCTGGATTTAAAAATATTATTTCTTCATTGTTTTTATCAATAAGGTGGTCTCATTCTTTTGCAATTTGATTAGTTTCTGCTTTCTTTGCTTTTGACAATTTCCAAAATACAACCTGATATGAGACGGATGTGTTTTTAATGTAATAACGCAAAAGCTTCTGTTTAGAGCTGCTGGTTATGCCTCCAAGGCTTTCTAAAGCATTCTTACAGCAGGCTACTAATTAAGATAAGGGTGTCATTTTAACTTGTACCAAGAACACAATTAGAGTTTTTGCTCAGAACAGTAGCAGTTAATTTTGTACAAATTCCATCCTAGTGCAAACAAAATGCCTCATACTGTGTGGTTTTTACTGGATACAGTGTAAAGTGAAATAACATGACCAGTACCTATTGTGTGGCAAAAGCCCATATATTCAGAAATTTAATCCAATTGAGATCGAAGTAATGAGGAACTGTCTAGCTCCTGGTTCAAATAGATTAAGCCACCCCATTTGCCAAGTAAAGAACTTGCAATTCATTGGTACCCTTGGGCTTGTCAATGCTCTTCTGATGGAACTAGCTTGGACCAACTTTATCTGGTTTGGTACCTTTCTTCTTTCCTGGAGAAGTGAAATCTAGCTGCATACCTAATTAGATCACTGCAATGCTCTCTATGTTAGGTTGCTCTTGAAGACAGTCCAGAAATACTGGTTTGTCCTAAATGCTGCTGCAAGAATACTAGCAGGAGTTAGTCGAAAGGACTTCTTTGTGCCAACTGTCAATTTAGCTGGCTACCACTTTGTTTTCAGGCTCAAATCAAAGTACTTCAGAGTTCTAACTGTCCAAGATGAGAGTATGTTCAGAATTTTGTCCTACTGTATAAACATGTTTAAGATCTTGTTTCAACTCCTGTTAGAGGAAGAATAAGAGGAAGGATCTGAGAAGCTGAATCAAGATCTTGCATATGCTCATATGGTAGGAAGGTATTCTTGATATACTCTAGTCTTGGACAATTAGGGCTTTAAAATGTCATACCAACACCTTGAACAGCAGCTGGTACATCTGCAGTGATAACCAGATAAAGAAATTGCCAGGAACTGCTGGCCGTTGTCCCAGCACATCACTGCAGCCAAGTTCTCCACAGGACAAATAATGCAAGTTCTCCACAGGACAAATAAACTCCTGTTTCCTGATCTCTATCATTATTTAAATAATTTTAGCTGCCCACATGCATGGCAAGTGGTGCCTCACATGCATCATCACAATTGTAGATATAACAGAAGGGATCTTCTTATAGAAGGTTTTGGCTCCAAGGCTTTTGGTAAGCAGATTTATTTCTTCCATACATCATTACCATACTGTTTGAGCTGTCTCCCTCTGAATCAGCCAGCTTCATAATTCTTGTTTCTGGACATGAGTGCTGTTCTCTTTCCTTCTCCTGTGGCTTCCTCAGGTCCTAAATTCACTAAATTCATACCATTCCACCACTAAATTGATGGCAGTGACATTTTGTACTTTGCTGCCTGGCCCCAACCCACACAGAAGCAGTTGTATAAAGAGAGGGTGGTAGATCCTAGCTGTCCCTTTTGTTCTAATCACTCAGAATTTCCATCAGTTGCCTTAGGAGGGCTAATTCACATCCTTGTTTACCAGAGGAATCTTCACTGAACAGCAACTTGCCAGTATAGCATACTGTATTGCTTGTTTTATACCCCAATGTTTTCCCAAAGCTAGGACTTAGTGGGTCTTTTATTATGGATACTACCCAGAGGAGGTATTTTACAATATGATTTTAAAGCTCTCCCCAACATCTTGTTATATAAACTTTCTTTCCTAAAAACCTGGATAATCATCTGTAGCTCAAGGACAGCATTTCAGACGGTAGCGTAAGTATGTGTGGGTCTTGCAAGTACTACTGGTCTTCATCCTAGCTTACTTCCTTTAACCAAAACTATTAAACTGCAACACCTTCTATTCTTGGCCATATTTCTTTTTAAAGACAGATTTGGAGAGACTGGGAGAAGTATGACTGAGTAATAAAGACAAATACATGTGAGCCTACAGAGAATTTCTTTCTCCTCTTTCTCTTCTCTTGTGCTTTGACCATATAGAGCCACTGTCCACATCCTTTGTACCATATGGAAGAGTTTCCGTCCAAGGCAGGTACAACTCTTACACACAGCTGCTACATTCCTTGCACCCAATTAATAATCATACTTGATCCAGAAAATAATATGAATATCGAAATGAAGAACTTTGAATCAATAAAGTAAAACACCTTGATTGATATCAACCCAACTTGGTATCTGTTCTAATTCGCCATGACTTTACAGTGCATGGCACCTTTCATCATCCTTTGAGAATTATCAAAATTATAGAAACTTAAGAAGTTTGGACATTTGGAAGAACTAAATGTTTCATGGCAATCCTTATAAAATATTCTAAGAATTGGAGGATATGCTCCATCCAGGATACATTGATGTTTAAGACAAACATCTAGGGCTAATTTACAGGTGCCATTTTTAAGCAGTAAGAAGGTGGTGAGGTGAAGACTGGTGCATGATTGATAGGCAAGGTTTTGGTGGTCTTTCCAGGGAGAAGTTAAAAATATGTATCTACCCATACCCTAGGTTTGGCATCCAACTATTTTGAACCAAAAACTATTTTTAGAACTTACAGAGAAAGAGTCTGGATAGGAAATTACATACCTTAACTCTCCCTCTGTTGATCTACTCTCTGCCCCACCAGCTCCAGTGGGCATCAGCTACCACAGACTACACTGAAGTGCAGTTGTCTCATATGGTAAATCACTCGCTCCAGACGAAGTGAATTAGAATTTTTGGGCTGTTGGTCATCTGAATCTTTTTCCTGATGCATCACTTGTTTGCTATAGAGCAGCACTTGTAACACTTGGATACTTGCCATGCACTGTTTGTTTACAGTAACAAGCATGGAAAAGCTTACATCCTGACTGCACTCCTAAAGTCTAAGGTGAAGCATCTGGCAGGTGTGAAAAAACAAAGCTCTTTCATTTGAACCTGTCCAGTGTGTTCCACTTAAGGCTCCAGTCCTAAACTAACAAAGGAAAACTGGGCTTTTGCCCAAGTTAATATATTAACACTTCATTAGGCTATGGCTCACTTATGCTGCTAAGGCCGTGCATCCAAAAGCAAGTGATTTGCTTATTTTAATATGTGCTTGCATGCTTTCCTCCAGGACCAGCCACAGTTCAGCAAACAAGCAGAAGCTGTGAGCCTCATGGTAAACCCGAGGCCTATTTCTATTAGGATTCCAATTTATAATATCATTTACTAGATATGTACAGTATAACTTGTATGGATATTTGTTTAAAGTGAGAAAGGCGCCCAGCCATCTTGATGTCATTGGATTGCAGCTCCCAGGATTCATCACCAATAGTTAAGCTGGCTAGGGCTGATGGGAGCTGCAATCTAAAAACATCTGGAAGGCCACATAATTCCTGGTTCTAGTGATAGCAAGGAGGGTCCCAGTCTAAATCTATGGGAAGGGAGTTTCAGAGCCTTGGCGCAGCCCTCGAAAAGGCCCTCTCCCATTTTCCTTCCAGATGTACCTGTGAAGATGGTGGGACAGAGAGAAGGGGCTCCAGAAGATCTCAAGGTACAGGCAGGGTCATATAGGAAGATGGAATCCTTCAGATAACCAGTAATCATTTCTATTACTCTGTAGTTTTGTTGTTTGTTTGTTTAAAAAAGTATTACCCCCATACTATAAAATCTCAGGATGCCATAGAGGCAAATGAAAAATTTAGAACAGTTCAGAATAATTTAATACCATCCAAAGCAGTTTAAATAAATTAAAACCATATCCTTACTCAGAACTAAACGATCAGACCAAGCCAAGTTCCTTAGATTCTAAAACCTTGTAGGGATCCTTAGATGCAAAGATTTCCCAATCTTGTTCAAATGTTCTCCTGTGACAAACTGGGAGAATCTGTGTCATCCTCCATTACCACATTCCATATTTTCCAGAGCTTGCAAAACACATCACATTTTTCTTTCATGTGCAAAGACTGCTCTCTGTTGCTCTGTGCTGTACTTTTATTCTTATTGCTATGTTGATCTTTTTTAAAAATAATACTTTCATACTGTTTTGTATTAGTGGTATTTTAACAGAATAGCTCATTAAAAAACCACCTTTTTTCACCATCAGGTTTTCAGCTGATCCAGAGAATCACATGGCTTTTTAATGTAGAAAGTGTTTTTTGTGTAGAAGGTGTGTTTTTAAGTACAAAACTCCCAAATGCACAGAAAATACTTTGGGATGTTCAAATATAGGGAGTATACTGCACAAAAATGTATGTTCTCTCCTGCAGCAGGCAGAACACTACAGTAATTATTCATCCTTGCATACACAGGCAAAATAGTCCATAATCTGCATTCCTAGTATGCATGGCTGTGATATCTGTGCATGTCTGTAAGCACTTCTCATTAGGAAGAAGAATTCATGAGCCTAGAGATATGATTTTCTGTGTGCAAGGACTTGAACTGTGGAGGAACAGGCAGTTATCTGAGCCTCCACTTGCAATCTGAAGACAGGCATATTGATTGTAAAAACCAGATTTTGGTATGATGTTGATGTTCAGGTAGTGCTGAAGCAAAGGGGGCAAAATGTGGCCCTCTAAATCTTACTGAACAACAGCTCCCATATGCCCTTGCCAGCATAGTAAGGGATGAGTAATTCTGAAAGTTGCAGTTCAGCAACATCTGTAGGACCATACAATTGCCATGAGATTAGAGATGTGAAGTTGTTCTTTCTTGGCCTTGGCTTCATGATGTTGTGTGCATTTCCAGAACCCAGCCTTGAGCAGACTTGCATCAATGGGACTTGGCTGATGTAAGTGTATTTCTCTGTTAGTATATTGATGAGGAAACAGAGAGGAAAATATGTAAGCAAAGAGATACATAAACCAAATGATGGCTTTCAGTGGCCTGAGACCACTAAATAGCCCTTGGCAACTTATACCAAAGGTAGGGATATTTATTTTGCTTTATTGGCCAGCATCCAACTGGGGTCATTGCAAGAGTTATGTGTAACTCTTGGGTTTCTATTTATGTAGGAGTTGACGAATGTTTGTTTTGGTTTCAATCCACAGGCTTTGCACCCCTAGGTTTTACTTTGAGGTTTCATGTTGAGTGAAAAATAAAGAGATCTGTCTGGTTTGGGGTTAAAACCTCAAGTAACCACAGTCTTCTCTCTAGAGTCTACAGGGAAAGGAGAAGGTTCACTGGAAAAGGCTAGATATGCTGAGCTTTGTGAACTTTTCAAGGGAGCCGTGGTTGAGTAGCAATAGTTGGTGTGGTTTGTGACACTTGGCGTAGTTGGGATTTATCTTTCTGGGGACAAGTATCTCAAAGTTCACAGTCTGGTTTTTTCTTTTTTCTTTTAGAGAAAAAAACTATCTTTTCCCCCATAGTTCTCTAATTCCACTGAGAAAGTTATTTTTCTCACATGTAGTCTTAACAGTTGACCCATACGTGAATAGTGCTGCCTATACTCTTTTCTGTTGAACTCTTTCCCAGCAACTGTGCTTAGTCCTAACTGTCCCTAGGCTTTGTCTGCTCTTTTTAAAACTTCTGAGCATCTTGAACATGTATAAGCATTCTATAACATCATTCCGACAGGAGCGATGGCTGAGGACAGCAGCCTGCATTTACCTCTCTCTCTTTGTTTTGTTGTATTTATCTGGTTTGAGAAGCAAAATGGGAAAACAATTGTTTCAATGGGTACCTATCTGTTCTGTGCTTTGGCTTGTTACTTGTTTCTGCAGCCGTCATTAATGTCCTAAGAGGTTTTCCAAACCTTACTTGACTTCACATATAATTTGTAGAAAGACCTGGTGTGGTATAATAGTTTGAGTGTTGTACTAGGACTTGGAAAGACCAGGGTTTGAATCCCCACTCAGCCAGGGAAACCCACTTGATGACCTTGGGCAAGGTACATTTTCTCAGTCTTAGCAAAAGGTAATGCCAAATGTTCTCTTAAGAAATTTTTCAAAGAGAAATCTAGAATATGATCACTGTACATTGGAGATGACTGGAAGGCACACAACAACAAATAATTTATGGATGTCATAATTTTGGATTGCAGTCCTATCCACAGTCATCAGGAACTCAGTGGGATTTACTGAGCAGGTATGAAAAAGTTTCCTTAATAATTTGCCTTTTAATGAGTTCGTCCAGCATATTAAAATAAATCTGCTCATTTAATGAAACTCATTATAGTTTCTGTGAAAGGTAGATAACCTTTTTATGAATGATAGAATTTGTAAGATAACTTACCATTTCACAAAGAAAATAACACTGCTTAGAAGATAAGATGTGGTGATGTGGAGTAATGTCTAAAAATGTGAACCATGTGCTTCAAAGTCGTCAGGCTAGTCCTCACCTCAGCTATGAAAACACTAGTGTCAGAACCAAATCAGCTTCATGCACACTAGCAATGTCGTCCTTAACTTGCAGCCCTGCAGCTTAAACTTGCCTCTCAACAATTCGTCAGGTGAAGCTTGAATTCAGTGATCTGTTGATTGGAAAATGCACGCCTGTTGACATACTATTCAACATCCACATATGCTTAAGTATGTGAACTATATTAGTAATGACAATGGCCTAAATCGAATTGTTAGTCCCAACTAAGACAGAATACTGAATAAATGAAAACACCTACATAAATTCCATTGGTTCAGTACTCTAATTGAGGCTTGCAAGTGGTTTTCAGCCAATATGTGCTAACTAGGTAGCAAAGCATCTTTGGAGGTGATAGTTTTCTTTTTGTTTTGTCTCTGTTGTCTTCTGTGCCAAGTGGTTCTGTGTTTGATTTATGCTGCACCTGTGAGGTAAGCACTTGTCCCTCATAGAAGTGGATAATTAGTGTCCTTTTTCATGTAAGAGCCTTTAGAAACAAGCATTTGTTGCACTGGGTACTTCCTTCTTCCCCTTTCTGACTGCTTTTATCTGAATAGTTTTTTCTTGCTCCTTCCATTCTCTTTGCAGTTGATATAAGCATGTGCATGACTTCTGCAGCAATCTTATTTGAGTGCTGTGATGAATAAAATCCATTGTTTGCACCAAGGTGCCGCAGGAAGAAGCCTTGGAAATTGCTCTGTCATCCCAGCATAGCTTCCGGACACATTCCAAGGAGAAATAGGTGGTGCCATTGGAGAGTTGGTGCCATGGGTTTGGAAACAAAAGGCATGGAAGATGCAGTGCCACCTCCTCTGTCACAGCACATACATGGGTGCAAAACAAGCCTCAGAATGATTACCTGCCTATCTGATGCCAGAGTTGATGCTAGCAGGCTTGGGGTCTTGTGCTTTTTTTTTTTTACTAGCTAACTGCTTCATTGGTACCGAACTCCTGTAAGCAAGGTGGCGCACAGAGGGAGATGTTAACCTATTCGAATACTGAAAGGAAGCCACAGGGAAAGGTTTCAAGGTTTTAGCTGGCAGGTTAAGGAACATACAGTGTTACTGCAGGGAATAGTCTCATGCTGTGTCTGCAGGAACATAACTGGTAAGAGAGATTTTCTTCTCATTTTATGTTGAAAATTCATCTCTCTCTCTCTCTCTCTCTGTCCCCCTCTCCTTCCTCCCTTCTCCCTTCCTTTCTCCCTCCCTCCCTCTCTCCTTGCTGCCTCCCTCCTTTCACATACACACACATTGTCAGATAATATCTTTACTGCTTATGATCACATTTAAGGGAAAGCTACTTTGTGCACAATAAGACAGAAGGGTCTTGCCCTGATTATTTGTGTACTATGCAGTATCTCTGGTAAACCCAGCACTGGGAGGAATGATGAATGTGCTTTCTGTTTCATGATTGCAACAGGACAAGCCATACCCATATATGGAACCCAGCATATGATGGCAACATGGGAAAAGAACAGCCTAGGCGAACGTCTTATTTGTCAGAAATAAATTATTCAGAATGCAGTTTCAGACAGAGATTGCAGGGAGCGATAATGGCGCTGGGGATTCCCCACCCCCACCGCCTGTTCAGGCTACAGTGACATGGAGCATGCTTTTCAGGAATTCACTTAAGTGGAATCAGCTTTGAATAATGCAGCCAAGAAGTAATATTGCTGCCATCCAGCTAGTGTCTGTGGAACAGCATTCTCGGTATCTCTCCATGTTAGCAGTAGCATACACGCGCATAGGCACAGATATGACATTTTGTGCAGAAGCGAACGTACATATAATGCTCTTTTTAAAAGGAGTTTCTCCGTAGCTATCAGAGAGGAGCGTTTGTTGGTTCCAGAGTAATATTTGTGGGTGCTACCATTCTTTCTGTGAAATAGTTGACCGTGTCTTCCTCCGGCTGCCAGTGCGTCATTTGGTTTCTCATGCGATGTTCAGTTTGTTGCAGTTCGGGAAAGAGAGCTTTTGTGACTCTGCACTCCTGGGCAGTAACCCTCAGCAGCGCAGAAATCCAAATCCAAAATGACAGAAATAAAGTTGCGTTACTAGTGGCTTGCTGTATGATGATTTCATTTTAACTCTCCATTTTGGGGTGGGGTGGGGTGAGGGGCACTCCTGCTCACTACTTCCTGCAGGATTCGAGCCACGCTGTTTGGAAGGAGCGATTTCGTCTTCTCTCAGAGCGATGACGCTGCACCACTTTCGGCATATCCTACTTCCCCCATTTACCTGGGTGGCTGCTGCTGTTGCTGCTGTTGGGGTTGCTCTTGCCTGCCTGGATTTCAACCTGGTTCGGACTATGGGAGAATCACTTGTCAGCATGCGAATTAAAAGGCACGATGAAATCTGGGCAGTGCAGTGCTGCTGGAAAAGAAGAAATGTGTGATGCAAGGTTTATTTTCTCCCCCCTGCCCAAAGGGTGACAAAATGCGAGATAAAGGTTTGGGGGAGCAAAGGCTTAAAGAAATATGATTCCAGGTAAATCCTTTTGTATATAGAGAGGGCACCGACAGCACTTATGCATGGAAAGGGCATCAACAGGAAGAATCCAACTACTGCTGCTCGAAGGGATTATTATGGGGAAAGCCATGGTATTGCAGTATTTCACCTCAGAAGAGAGCTGTGCTGGAGACGGATAAAGAAAGCGTTTGATATGTGTGTCTGTCAGAGCATAGCCATGGGAGGAAAAGAGTGGAAAGGAGGAAGCCAACAAAGGACAAGGAAGAAGAAAGTCTGCATGCCGTTTAATTGTCCGATTCTGTGTCTGTTCATACCAGCAATGATGATGGCATAATTTATGAAACTGTGCTTGGGTGGAGGGACTCTGGATTGTAGTCTGAACACCCTCTAATGGGGCTGCAGAGGAAACGAAAGGTGCATGTGGCTGAAAAGACACAAACACCTTGTGGGAGAAAAAAAAAGACATGTACTGTATATATGTATGTCTGTTGTATGTATGTTGTACATATGCACGTTGAGATAGAAAGCTTTCTGACTCAGGAATGCACAAGGCATCTTTCAGGCTCTTGCATCAGGTTTGGTTATGGTGTATATTTCCAGCTCTCTCTCATATATTCTCCCAGAAAAGGCAGTTACCTTGTTTGAAACTGACACATTTGTAGGCAAGATCCTGGCAAGTCTCTCTCTCTCTCTCTCTCTCTCTCTCTCTCTCTCTCTCTCTCTCTCTGTCCCTCTCTTTATTCTTTTAACGCCTTGAAGCATTGAGTCTTTTATATGATCCAGGGAGGAGCTCCTCCTGCCCTTCATCTCTAAAATCTTTATAAACACAGCTGTACTTAGTCTAGCAGGGGAAAAAAATTTCTGTATTGTAAATAGAAGTGTGGTCAGTCTAATCAAAATAAATTATCCCAGATGACTTTTGTAGCCCAGCTGGCAAGTCCACATTTTCAGATGGCTGATGTTCAACTAAGATGAAATCAGTAATGTATTTACATTTTTAATGCATTTCAAAGTCAGCCTTTTTAATTTAAGAAAAGGGAGATCAGAGCCCTACTGGAAAACCCACGTTGAGATTGCTGCTAAATCCTCAGCAGTGTCTTTCTTTTCCTAGTGTTGCATGGGCAGCAGTGGAGGGGGGATAGTTCTCTGATTTTCTTTCATGTCTCTCTGTTTATCTCCTTTTTAAAGAACAGCTGAACTTTTTAGAATAGAGAAGACATACTTAAAATGGTGAATGCTGCTGCACCACCTGGGGTGGTCATATCTGTGTAATGGGCCAAATTAATGAAAAGAAACACATGCTGCAGACAAATGGAGGAAGCCTGGCAGAATTCTCAGCGGCTGTTTATCTGGTGTGTGCGTGTGTGTGCATGCACACACATGTCTCCTTAAATCCAGAGAGCATACATTCTTCTTAATGTGTATCCAAGGGGAAATTCTCAGTGGTCACAGTGAGTTCTCCTGAAACAATACAGCACTGAAGAGACCGCACTGTTTGTTAGATTATATCTTAGCCAGCTATTGGAGAAATGGTGTTTTCTGTTTGCTTTATGGGGTGGGGGTGAGGGAAGAATGGAATTTGAAAAATCTATTGTGTTCTGCAAGGAAGCTATACCTCTTTCTCTGATGCTGTGGTTCCAGCTCAGCCTCAGACATTTTAAAGCAAGAGCAATGGGAGTGGAAAAGGGAAGAAAGAGAGAGGCTTGTAACTCATACAAAGCTGCACAGACCAGCAAAATGTCAGCAGCTTGTAATTAGCAGTCCATGGTTACGTCAGTGACCATATCTCTCCAAGAATAACTGTGATGTTTGCCGCAAAGTGAGGAAGATAGTCATAACCTAGTTATCACGCCTGGTTCAAACAAGGGCAAATGGATTAATGAATCTACTGCATTCATAAATCAAAGGGGGATGGATGACATATTATGAGGTTTGCTGAGTTCTGCATACTTGACGGCTGAATTAACAAGTTTGAAGCCAGGCAGGCGGGGTGGGAGTTGTAAGCAGGAGAGATTTGCAAAGCAAAAAGTTAAAAAAAAAAAGGGGGGGCCAGTTGCTCTCAGCAAAGTTGTATGATTTTTTACAGCCTCTTAACTATGGCCTCCTTGTCTAGGTGGCTGACATGGACACATCACAAACGCAAAAAAGAGTGCATGGTGAGTGTGGATATGTTTTCTGAGGGAGGAAAATACAAAGACTTTTCTTTCTTATTGATTTCTAACTGCTTTGTAGTCTGGAGTTGTTTTGCTATACTGTTCAGCAGTAATATATCCAGAGCTCATAAATGGCTTTTTTTGATTTCACTGTGGAAATCAGTTAGATGTGTGAGACTGGTAGAATTTTGTATGGTATTTCTAAATCCAAAGCAAATCCTGCAAAGCTTCTCTGAGAGCACATGAGCTGTGCCTTTCAGGGACATTCTCTGTTTCAGATCTCCATTAGCAGTCTTGCTGCATGCAAGCCGTGAGGAGGACGTGGGAGGTGCCTAATCTGCGATTGGCCTTTTCCAGACGCCTTTGATGCCGTGCTTTCCTGGCTTTTTATCTGCAAGCCTTTGCAACGTGCGGTTTGTGTTTCTCCCCTTGTGTTCTGTGCTGCCCAAATTGCTCAGAGCCTCTTTCTGTTTTCCCAGATTCCCTGCAGAAGTCAGCCTCAGTTCAGCTCTTGTTTATTTAGCTCTCCTTAATAATACGCCCAAAATAGACTGCATTGTGCAAACGTGTATATTTTGGTCTGGGAAAATACGCACTGGTTTGGAGGAGAGGGCTGTGTGCTACATGAAACCAACAGCTCTTTTGTATTACGCGGTGTTGCCGTTTTAAAGCATCCTTTAATTACTCAAAGGTCACAAAAGCTGCCAATCCCTCACCCCCACGTTTGGGGACTTGGGCAATGTGCGTAACGTACTCGGAGCCAAAACGATGTTGTTCTGGGCACCCATCAGGATGGAAAGATTTCATTTGGTTTGTGCATGTAACTTCAAACAGCTGGTCATTAATGCAGGGCCCGTCTCCAGAGCAAAAAACGTTAGTGGACGTGAACAGCTGCCTGATTACTGCTGCCCCTGGAAGGGTCCTCCACCCAGCAGCCATGCTTGCAGCAGAATAATGCAGCCTGATTTGACGGTGCTCTAACAGGGTAGTATGTCATTGTGTCGCCAAGCAATTGAGGTTATTATGGGGCAGGGCTGACAGACGGGACAGTGAGGTTACTAGACCGTGGCATTTTTAGAAATACAGGCCTGACCTACTTAGAGTTATTCTTGCTGGCTGGCTGGCAGCTGCATGGTGCATGGAGCCTCCTGATAGGCTGTTGCTGTTGCTAGGGGGAATTAGCATGAATTTTTCCACATGCAGTCTCTCTGATTGAATGATAAAAGCTGACTGGAATTAAAGAGATTCAGTTCAGCATTATGTAGATTTATCTCCCGTATTTTTTTTCCCCCCTTTCTTTCTGCAAACATAAGAAGAAGAGAGCAAAAGACGCCTTCTGCTTTGACCTATTTCTTTTTCTGTCCAGGGGGAAGGCAGATCTTGGACTGTTAGTTTGTGTTAGAGAAAAAATATTACAGAATGTTTTGTGCTGGTCAGATCTTTCTCCTATTTTGAGAAGGGCATTTCCCTTGCTTTAAAGGGAAACAAACAACCGCCTCCCTCCCTTTGTATCTATAACAGCTGCTAGATATGTTTCTTTTCTTTTTTTAAAGGAAAAACATGCCTGGCATGTTAAGGTTTGAACGAAGCTGTGCTTACCAGCTTTTATTAAATGATATAATTTGGGAGGGGGCTGGTGTTGCTTGCTTCATTCATACATGGAATTGAACTCTCTGACCCCAAGGCACAAAGATGCATATGTGGATTGATGCAATGTTGCATATCAGTCTAAAGTGGCAGAGGAAATTGCTTATTGCAAGCATGTCTGTATAGAAGATATTGCCTCTATAGCTTCTAGACAAAAATTTTCCTTATCCTTAGATTTAAACATATAAATGCTAACTAAACACATGCACTTTTGTGTGTATATGTCTGTATGTTTCCCCATCCCCACCCTGGACTTTGACATTTCAATGACAATCCTAAGTTCCCTGCACGGGTACATAAAATACTGCTAAGTCAACATTGTTTGGATGTGATTGTAAGTCTTACCTTTGTTACTGGTCACTGCTTCTTAAGGAAGGGTATGTTAAACTCATATTGCTCCGTTGCTTTTAACAGAGAATACAATCTTTTCTTTATCATTTTCATGATAACAGCAGTGAAATTGCTTAGAAAGTAATGGAGATTCTCTAAACTGAAAATATAGGCACATGGAGAAGCATCTGAAATTGAAACTTTTTAATTTGCAAAATGTATAATTTGATGCCGTGTAATGTAATGAAAATTTATATGGATGTGGATTTCCCCCCTGTAAATGTGACATACAAGGAATTCTGAAGACTGTTCTCATCTTCGACTACTTGACTCCCTATCTCATTTACCACTTTCATGCCATTATGCTTTATACATCTTATCATTAACAGTAATGAACATTTAACATATCACAATATCACTCAAGGATTAGTTATAAATGGGAAAAATGAAAAATTAATCTTACACAGACATATACAGAGTTTACTATTATCTTGAGTACTTCTACATATTATGAAATTGGCTCCAGATCCCTATGCTGGCCACAGGCTTATGTGGTTTATGGAAGTAAATAAACCTTTTCTGACAGGGAACTATTGTATTTGGAAATTTTTCAGTAGTTTAATTGCTGTTGCAGTATTCTTCAGAACTTTCCTTCCCTCACTCCCCAATGCGTGTAACTTACAGGAGGCAAGGAAAGTGGGAATATCATGAAAGTGTTGTGGCACTGATGCTGCTGGATGAGACACATTTGGAGCCATAGGACCTATAGTTTCCTAAGATGCAATATCATTAATGTGCCATTTTATGCCAAAATGAATCCAGAAATATGCATTTTGAATTGATGATAATAGATAGATAGATAGATAGATAGATAGATAGATAGATAGATAGATGGCACAGTAATTATCCACACTAATCCACACTAGCTCCTCATTCTGAGTTGGAAGATACAAGAAATTATTTGATTGAATAATCTGCTATAAAGATGTGACTGCTCATGGGTCGATCTCCAGTAGGTTATGATTTTTAAAGTGGGTTTAAACGTAAGGCCCTAAAGACAGTGTTCAGAAAAATATGAAAACAAACTAGCAACAACAAGAACAGCCAAATATAGTTTTTAAATATCTCCAAAAAAAAAAAAAAAAAGGGTGACTGTTATCCCTTAAAAACCAACAAATGTTTAGCAAAACAGAAATGTCTCTACTGCCTGTTCCAGGCAAAACAAGGATAGGGCTATTCTGAACTCCCCAGGAAGGTGTTCCAGAGAAAAGACTCTGTCCCTCATTCCCACCAACATAACATAACAGGGCTTTCAAGGAAAATTGCAGACTGGGCGGGATCATACATGCAGAGGTGGTCTTTCAGATATGCTGGCCACAAACTGTTTATAGCTTTATATGTAGAAACAAGTCCCATAATTTAGGCCCAAAAACAAATTGAAATGGACATAGGCCCAGTGTAATATTGTCTGTGAAACGCACATGGCAAGATACATGGCTGAAGCATTTTGCACCAGCCTGGGCTGCCAAACACACGTGACAATAGCCCCTTATAAGGCAAGCTGTTCATGACACCACCCATTATAGCTCTGTAGCCATCGTGTGCTATAACCAGAAAACCAGCAAAAAAAGCCATACTTACTGAACCAGGTGAAATATTCAAAAGGAAATACAGACAAGATGTTCCCACCTCCACTGAACTGGGAAAAAAAATCAGAATCACTAGTACATGTGACCTGTGGGGTAAACGTTCCTTCCTGACCCCGTGTAAGGCCATGAGTCACAACTGGCATGTGAGCAGAACATTCTTTGTTCTAATTACTCAGCAGAGATCTTTTAGACATTCCTTGTCATGCCTGTCTCCTACTTATATTTGCAGACTATGAATAAGCTGTAGCAAATTGTAATGAGATTTGCCTATGGTCAGTGGGCAGGATAACAGGCTTGTAGTAGACAAAAGCAATGGAAGGCTGACACAAGAATCTATAGTGCTTGCATCTTGTATCCAGATAATTTTAGCCAGGCAACCAGGGTGATTTCACCTCTCTCAGGCCTTTTATTGATAAGTTGGTAGCTATTTTTCCTGGAATTCTCCTGTTGCCTTGGGTGGACAAAACATGATCTAGTGGCCAGTGATTCATCTCCTAGGCTTAAATGTACTGGATGGAAGGGTGTGGAGGGAGTAGAAACCACTGTGGAACCGTTTAAGGGGCCATGGAGGTTTAAGAGACAAGGGAGGAGCAGTGAGATCCAGGATCAGTCCCTGTTTCTGGAGCAAAAAAATGTATATGGTCCTTAATGGCCTTTTTTTTTGCATCCCTGGGGTGGCTAATTGTGAAACAAATGTCAGGAACTGAAGTCTAGAAAACCACAATAAAACTTCTGCTGTGCTCCAGAGTATGTAATAGTAGCAGCCAATAAACTTAGTTATGCCATAGTGTTGGTGCCGTAACTTACTTGCTGTGCTGCAAATCACATCAGATAGTAAAAAGAAGGGAAGAGTGATGAATACTAGGGGATTTCCTTTTACCTCCCATATTTTTAAGCAAAAGAGCACATGCTCAGCATAGTGTTTTTAATGGATTTTATTTGGCCCTTGCCAATTCAGCTATATTGTATAACTCTGGCACATTTTCATGCTGGATACAATGAGAACTGGAGGTATGTGGGATTCCACACACACACACCCCGACACTACTGTGTTTGAATAAGAATGAATTTTTTGGTGGACTTGAATTTTGCGTTAGAGTTGTAATGTTTATTCTGTAGCCTGGAAAGCAGATTTAAATCTTCTTAATATTGATCATGTAGCAGTTTCATGAGGGGAGGAAACCTGTTCCCTTATTGGAAACACATATGCTGAATCAACGTGTAAACTGAAAACCAAACCCTTTCAACACCCATTACACATATTTTTTCCTTAAATGATCAAGGAAATTACAAGTAAAATATTGCTATAGGAAAGAATGGTGGTCACTGATGCATGTCCCCTTCTCACTCCCTGTTTGCAACATGATTTGTCTTTTCCATTCAAACTAATAAACATAGGGTTTTTTTAAATGCATTCTCTTGCTAAAAGACCTAGGATTATTTATTTCTTCTTTTCTTAAATGCATCAGATTGTCTAGCACCTTAAATTGAAACAAAAACCAGTGGTAAGTGGTAAGACAATCATATTGTACAATAATTGCATATCCCATATAAAACAAATGCATGCAGTTTAATACCATGGCAGAATAAGTGTACCATAATGTTTTCCCCATTTTTAATAAAAAGATCTGTAGCATGTGGAGAATGAGGCCAGACTTTGCTCCCAAAATAGTTCTTTGCTGACAAGCATCAGCATTATGAAAGCATAGTAAATTAGAGTCTATCTCTGACCATGTTTTGGGCTCCATTGTCTCACTACAAGCAGCATTTTCATGTGCACAGACAATATTATGCAGTTTTGTCATTTCAGTTTATTTATGGTTTGTACCACCTTATTATTAACACATTCTTTAAACCAGCGCTGGGAATCATGGCCCTCTAGATGCTCTTGGATTATAATTCTGGCCAGCATTGTCAATGGTGAAGAATGTTAGGAGTTGCAATCCAGCAACAGATGTGGCTGCAGCAAACTAGGTGTTTCTTGCCCAATCTTAAAACAGAGGGACTCTGTGCTATTGCTGTGAAACCTGTGGCAAGTAGATCTTTTGTTGCCCTCCACAGTCAAGGCGCATGATATCTAAATGGGGCCTAAGTCACAAAGAAGTTTGATTGACCTGTTCAGCTTTATCACATTTTTATTTATGGTTTAGGTAAATCCAGGATAGCCTTTGTTGTCAAATTTTCCCCACAGTGCCTTCCTTGAGAATCAGAATGCGCTCAGCCAATGAGGTTCAACTGTCACAGAGATAGTTGTAGTCTGTTTACACTTCTAGAGGCTTTCTTCTAACGTAGGAGATGCTAAATGGTTAAGTGATTACATAAAGTAAATTATTTGTGCTCTGCCAATATATGTTCAAAAGTGTTGCCCTTCTGGCTGTCATTTTGGGAATAAACTGAGATTTCTAATCCTTTCAAAAAGAGAAATTATTTTCCTTATGATTGAAGACATACATATGCACACACTCACACAAGCTAGATTTGACATTGTTAGACTGACTACAAAATCCCAAAATGCTGTCCTTAAGAACAATGGTTCACAGCATTTGGCTATCTGTATGTTTTGGACTCCAGTTCTCAAAATCTCTTTCCACTGGCTGTGCAGTTTGGGTCTTTGGAGAGTCGAAGTCCAAAATATTTCGAAGACCTAAGATTAAGAACTACTGCTTCAGAAGATGCTCTCTTTAGAGATTTTTCGTCATGTTTCAGAATCTCCATTGGCTCACTAGCTTTCTAGACAAAATCAAAGTGTTGATTTTGATTAATAACATTCCAGTGACTTTTCCCTTATGTACCTGAAAGTGCCCTTGGCTGTAATTCATGCTTTAATTTGTGTTTTATCTACTGTTACTACTGAGAGCTTCAAGTTCAATCAAGTAGGTTCACTAGAAGTTGTCTGCTATGCGTTGGCCTAGTTGACAAAAGCAAGTACTTTTCCAGACAATGTATAATTAAACTATGAAAAAAACCTCTACAGAATGTAGTTATGGCCAGCTACTTGATAGCTTCAAGAGGGGATAATAATACTCTAACTCAATGACTGTTAGTCATGTTGACTGTCTATTATTTCTAGTATCAGAGATAATATACCTCTGAATCTCTGTGGCTGAGGAACATGAGTGGCGGGGGGATGATGTTGGACTCTCCACAGACATCAGATTGGATATTGTGGTATTAAGATATTGGAATAGATAGGCTGCTGCTCTAACACATCAGAACTTTTATTATGTTCCTATGATACAAGGTACTACAGTGCAGAGGTTCTCTATTGCATCTAACTGGAGACCCACCAGACCAGAATCTAAGTACTTTTCAGATAAAGGTGAATATATTGTTTGGGTTTGTATTTCAGTAGCTGAGGATTCCACATCAGCGCTATAGATATGAATGGGATATACAGACATACTGTAGCAACTATATGTGAGATTTAACTACTGTTGTTACCCATTGACTAAAAATATCTGTATGAATTTGAATGAGCATGCAATTCAGTATTTTACAGGAAAACCAGACCATAAACTTAGGAAAATGGAGATACTCTGCAAGTGCCATATATGGAATTCACATGTATTGAAATGCAGGGTACATTATTTTTTGAAGATCCAGTGGTGGCTGTTAATGATAGACAGATTTTTTTAAAAGTTTTTTTTAAAGTTTATTTTCAAAGACACATTTTGATTTAAATGTCTATTCCTCATTACGATGGAAAGAATAGTACATTAAAGCCAGAAATGTGGATGTTAGTGATCTTCATTGCTGAATAATTCCAGGATCCTACTAAACTTAGAAAGCTGCCTAATACTATTACTGGTCCATTGAGTTCAATATTCTATCTGATAGGAGTGGGCAACTGTAGCAGGTCTGTGGGATAATTCTCTGCCCTGAGAGCCTCGTGGTGCACATAGACTGTCAACAATTCCACAGAAAGGAAGAAAACTAGAAGTGGCCATTTTATGCTTCTGATTTTGAAAAACAGGATTTTTCCCCCCAGGTAAACTTTATGGGGTGGTGAATCCTGAACCTTATTTTAACAGTGAATTATTGCTCCTGGATGCTTCCAGGAGAGACAGTTCACACACACACATGCACATATCTCACAGAAAAGGAACAGTTTGGAAAATCTGAAACAATAGTGGTGGGAGTCCTAGGGCTGGCTGCACTTTGCCATCCCAATATCCATGGCCTAGCAGAAGTTTTCTGGGTTTTCAGGCTGGGTTTTTCCCAGGTGATACCAGGGAGTGAATTTGGAACCTTCTGTCTGCGGTGCATGTGTTCCCACTGTGCTCTGCTCCTGTGGAATGACTGGTGGCTAAATCTCATTGTGAAAAAAAGTTTTGATAGCATTGAGAAATGAGATACTGGCAGGCATCCTGTTCATGAATTACAATAGCATTAGTCAAGCATACCCCATTGCAACCTACTTTTCTAGTTGTTGTACAGGTTGGAATTCTATTACAAATATGTAACAACCAAAATCTTTTCTAAAACCTTCCTTGTAAGTGGCGTAGCTCTACCCCCACCCACTGCAACATGGCCATTTCCATGTTGTTGGAGAGCAGGGGAATGAGCAAGTATGTGTCCAGCTATTTTTCTGTAACTGAACACACCTCAAGGATGTTATCTGCAGATATGTGGTGAGGAGCCCCATAGTTCCCTGCAGATGCCTGTTGCAGTGCATCCAGATTCAGGAAGCTATCCAAATGTGTTCTCACATATCCCTCCTCTTTCCAACAACATGGAAATGGCTGGAAGGGGGAGGCTGTACAGCTTACAAGGTGAATTTTGGATGGGTAAGATCAAGAGATGTAGCTATGGAAATGTAGATACATGATAGATGTGCATCTCCCAATGGAAGATCTCAGCCACCATTTTCTAATTAGCAAGAAATCCTATTAGCAATTTTGAATGTTTTTTGTTTGTTTGTTTTTTTCTTTTCTGTCACTTATGCTCTGAACAACTGTGGATTACAGTTTCTAAACCGTACTCTGATTCCATACTGGTCATGCAAGTTTTTATTTATAAGGACAAGAGAAGCAAAAAGTGTATAATAAATTATTGCTACTGAAAATTCTGGTTTTGTCTGTAACTTGATTTAACAGAACGGTGAATAGTTTGTGTATGTTTTCATTGCTGACAGTTGAGCTAGCTGTACGAGGGTTCCTGTACAAAGGGAGATGTTAAGTCTTGCAGTAAAGTGATAATTCTCCTTTAATCCCTATTGAAAATGGACTTTTAAGCTCAAGGTCCATTTTCCAGTTGGGGAGAGGCCTTGATGAGGCAGAGGAGGATGTCTGGGTGAATAATTAGCCAAAATTCTGTTTAAGAAATTTGGCAACAAGTATTTTTCAGAGCCCCCTGGAGAGCCAGTGTGATGTAGTGCTTTGAGTGTTGGACTATGGAGACCAAGGTTTGGTTCCCTGCTTGGCCATAAAAACCCACTGGATGACCTTGAGCGCATCGTACACTCTCAGCCACCAGAAAACCCTGTGATAGGTTCACCTTAGTATCACACTAAGTCACAAGCAGCTTGAAGACACACAACTACAACACTAAAATGCCCTTGTGATCTCTGCACACTGGTGAGAAGCACTGGGCAACTTCCATGTGTATAGTTAAATTATCAGCAATGTAAATAAAATGGAATAATGAAATTCATCTTTCAGCTACAACCTAGACAGGGGTCCCAATCATATATCAAAGGGCATATAAATAATGGTACGTAATATTTTCTTTCCATGATGAAATAAGTGGGCATTCTTTCAAGATAGTAGAAATCAGATAAGCACTTGCTCAGAATGTTAGTGAGGGCAAAAATTCATGTGGCCCATTACAACTTCAAGCTGGCCCTGTTCTGGAAGGCACCGTATTCAGCTATTGAATACTGCTGCTGTAGGAGAACAAACTAGGAAACATTTGACCAACTAGACGGGAGTAGTTAGCAGGCTAAGCAGCAGCTATCATCTGAGCAGAGAGAATTTCAACTGTAAGAACCTTAAAGGTGCAGAGCCAGAGTGGTGTAGCAGCTTGAGTATTCAACTACAACCGTGGAGACCAGGGTTCAGTTACATGCTCAGCCATGGAAACCCACTGGGTGGCCTTGGGCACATCACAAACTCTTTGCCTCCAGAAAACCCTGTGATAGGTTCACCTTATGGTCACTGTAAGTTGGAAACAACTTGAAAGCACACAACAACAACCTTACAGGTCCATTGTTTGTTCATTACAGTGATATGCTACTATTTCTCTGTCCTAGTTTTTCTCTCAACTTACCTTTGCAACAACCATTTGAAGTAAGATTGGCTGTCCCAAGGCCACTCAGGGGCTTTTATGACTAAATGAACATTTGAACCTGGGTATCTTCAGTGTTCAGCCTTAATGTCACTTTCATGGTCATTAGTGCTGGTGGATCTATCTTGTGCTTAGATATTTTTAGTTCGGTTGTTTGACAGCAATGCACTTTGTTTATGTGTGCTTTTATTTTTACTAGCACATCCCAAAGAAGGGGTGGGCATTCAAAGTACTGTCCCCTGTATTCCCAAGGCACAGTGCTTGCTTATGCTGTAAGAACCCACTGTGCATTAAAGAACAGTGCTGCTAGGAAAGATGAGGCAAGGGTATGCATACGTGTTTTTTGGTTGTTACACATTACTGTGAGATGAAGAGGGGGAGCACATGAGAAATGAATGGCAACAAAGTAAATGGAATTGTGAAAGTCTAGTTTGACCTTGCCCAATCTGCTGATCTCTCAGGAATTACAGCTCCCGTCATTTCCGGTCATGTGGGATGGTGAGAGTTGTAATCCAACACAATGGAAGAGTGGCATAAGTAAGTTTAGTGATATTCCTTTAGTTACAGGATGGAACATGTCCTTTGAGAGGTATGGAGCAGCAAAGAAGGGTTTGTTAAAGGCAGTCATGTCTTTAAGGAAAGCCAGTAATGCAGAAGCAGCCAAAGGCCTGCTGGGAATCAAAGGGTACATACAGCAAGAGTTCTGGATGACAAAGGGTAAGATTTAAATCAGTCACCAACATTTTTCTGCTAAAGCAGATAAATGAATGACAAAGGGACATTGATACTAAAGGTCACCTAGATGGGGTGGCGTTTTAGAAAAGGTGATAGTGGCAATGATAGAATAAAAATAATTGAATTATGAGAAGATTCTGCATTCTAGGGCCTCACATAAAAGGAATTCCATTCAAGGGGGTTTCCTCTTTAGACATTTGTCTGTGGAAATGTACAGATAAAGTCCTTTTATGTATAACTGGGCTGAGACTCAGCTTGGATCAAGAACAATCTGAACTGAGAAAGATGCCATTTAAAAAAAAGAAAAAAAAAAGAAAAAGAAAAATCTCACTCATATCTATACTATGCTTTTTTTTTCATTCCAGTTTCCATAACTATGTGCTACCACAGAGACAGCCAGCTTTTTCCCTCAGCTGGACAAGAATATTGGCCATAGTTTTCAATTCCTCGAATACTGGCTTTGTTTCTTTTAGTATAGCATGCTCTAGAGGAAATAGAATATGTGTTTGGGCATGCAGTCATCTCTAATGTTCTCGTGCCCAAGCAAATAAGTGGCAGTGGTATTTCATGCTTTTCTTAGCCACCTTTAAAGACGAAGGCTCTCCCAAGGTGGTTTACATTATGAATTGTAAAATTGTACACAGCAGCAAATACAGAAAAGCAGAAGTCAATTTAAAAACTAATCTAACATATGCTAGTAGCAGATACCAACATTTATAAAAAATGAACTTTTAACTGAAAGGAAAATCAAACAGATAAATTTTTAAAAGCTTCCTAGAAATATCAGCAGACAGGGCCAGATGTATATATTTCGGGAGGGGATTCCACAGAGCAGGGGGCAGCACTGAGAAGGCCACCGTGATGTCTGGTACCTGCCAACTGTACAGATTTTAAAGGCAAGCCAGTAAGTCAGTCGTCTGGTGAAATAATTCCCATGTAGGGAGTTTCATGAGGGCATTGGTAGTTCATATATCTGGGGCCAGTGGCGTATGGAGGCTCAACAGTGCCTAGGTCAAGCATTGAAGTTGCACCTGTAGTTGCTGCTTTCACCGCGGGGTGAGGGGGGCAGGGTGAGCAGCAGTGGGGGGCCGGGTTTCCTGTTGTTTTGCACCCCCGGCATTGGAGCCCAGGGCACGCACTCCAGTTGCCCTGCCCTAGATACGCCTCTGACTGGGGCCCAAGCAGTTCAAGAGTTTCAAAGTCAAAAGTGGTAGTTTAAATAGTAGGATTATGAAATATAGGCTGGCAGCGAGGAGTGGGGAGGAGATGGGAAAACAAAACACAGTGGAAGGGGGATGGAGAGAAGAGAGATGGAATGAAAAGGGAATTAGACAGGGATAGTGTTTGGATGTTCCTCTCCTGGCCTTCTGAAACCCATTTCAGCTGTGTAATTCTGTGGACTTTTTGCTGATCAATCTTTTGCACACCCTAACCCCACCCGTAGCTCTTTCTGCAAAAATGGATGGGGAAGTTGAACCTGGCGGACAGATGTCCTTTAACACATCTGTTCTCCTGTTATTTACATTATATATTCTTCTAAAGATTTTTTTCTTTTCTTCCTTTTAAGAATTGTAGCTTGTTCAAAACAAGTCTAGATATGACATTCTCCAGCAGGGACAGGGAAAACACACAGACCCACTTTTCCCTTGGCATCATTCCAATGGGAGAAAGCTCATTCTGTGTTTAAATGTTTCCAATTTTAATGTTTAGAAAATTGTGCTTATATTCATCTTGAGTCGTTAGGACCATCAAAGCAGTCTCTCTCTCTCCCCCCCCTTTCTTTCTCCCTCCCTCTCTCTCTCTCCTTTCCCTCCCCCTTTGCTTCTCTAAAGTCTTGAACAATGCAGGATGTGTTGAGGCAAAACTGTTTCGAATTAAGCTGAATGTCAGTCCTTAAGAGTTTCCAAGGCTAATTCAAAGGACTGTCCTGGAGCCTGAAACATTGGAATCCCTCACTTGAATAAATTATTCGCTGCTACACAGCAGAGTTTCAGCTTGTTCAAAGATAACATAAGTTCAGCTATTTGGATAGGATTAGACTATAACAGATCAACATATCTGCTTTAATGGACAAGGGAGAATTATTCTGCCTTTTGATTCTCCTTTCAGGGATAATGGAGATGGTTATAATCAGCCCTATAGTGTTTTGCTGAAGTGTTCAGAGTTCTTAAACCTGAATTGAATTACAATCAGTATTTCTTCAAAATGAACAACCTGAAGTCTAACTAGACTGCTGTTGGCCCTCCACATTCTCTCGGGCTAGGAGCTCAGGATCCCCACGAAAGTGGAAAAATTGCAAATATCAAAACTGTGTGTGTGTCTGTGGGAAGGAGGTTGAGGCATGGTGGGGAGAGTGGGCAACTAGGTGGGGGAAAAGAGAGGGAAAAGGAGTTGGTCAGCATGGTGGCCCTGTACTTCCTCTGTCTTGCCCATCTTCTTTCTTGGATGTGGGGAGACAGCAGGGGAGGGTTTGTGGTACTGAGAAATCAGGGTGCAATCTGTCCTTAGCTGGCCAGGCAATAGCTGGAGGAGGAGGATCAGAGGCAGGGATGCATAGCCTGATTGGAGCTACTGAGAAGGAAGGTTACCCAGGAAAAGAAGCACTTGTAGTGGTGGTGGCAGGGGCAAGGGTTAGAGAAACTCACCAATAATCCAATCCCTGATTGTTAAACCTGAGAATATGGAGAGCCGACTGTACATCCAGAGTGTATACACTCAGAAGTGTTTCTCCTTCCACCTTCATATAGTGCTGCTTGTCATACCTTCCTTTTTTGTGGTACCATACACCAAACTGTGATGGAGAAGACATGCAGTTTGGTGAAGGGCAGACATCAGATTGGAAACCCCTTTTCTTTGTGCCAGATCCAGCTTTAGAGCAGTCAGTCTGCCTGTATATCTATTTTTGTTCATTTCTTTCACAAGTTAAGGTTCCACAAAGAACAGATGAATTGAAAGCTTATAATATTCTAAAGAAATAGTTGAAAAAGTATATTTCCTTCTGCTTAGAGTATCAAAATATTTCTGGGCTTGGAGAAGCAGATTTCTTTAAGACTCCTGCTTAATACATTTTTTTTTTTACATCAGATGAACTGTAATTTACTACATTGAGTATGTTTACTTTTTAATTGTTCTCCTTTGAGTAAAGAATCATTGCCCATAACTTATTCATGTACTTATTTTGTAGAGTATTGGTTCAAAAGTATGCCATTGTTATGTTAAAGATTAAAAAGGGATTAAGGATGAGTGATGGAATCCTCAGGAGATTTTCAGTAAATTTATGTGCACACACAGCACATTTAATTGTTCAGGGTCAGCTCGCCTGCTCAAGACAAATACCTGCACATTTACATCTGACACACTTATTTGTCAAATCCCATAGCTGTTGGTGATGGTGGCTGTTCTAAACCCAGAGCAAAGCTGCCATTGTATTCATCTTCCCTTTTTGTTTATACATTCTTACAACCATGCTTTATCCTTAACATCACCAGTGCAGGATTCTTTTCTCATTAAAAAAAAAAATCGTGTTATTTTCTTGCCCACATGTGTGAAGGGCATTGGACTCAAAATGAAGGAAAGGTATATCACACTGTTATAATAGATTTCCTTGGAAATGACAGTAAAGTGCATTTGTCATATACTTCCCAGTAGGGCTGGAAAAAAAATTTCTAAGTGCCAATGCAGCATTTGTATTGATGCCTTTCAGCCAGTGCAGCCTGATAATGTGTGATATCTGTCAGTCAAATCCTGGAGTAAGGCATATGTAACAGTTGTACCTTGACCTTATTGAAGCAAGGTGCGAGCTAAAACCACTATTGTAAAAATTGGCTTGCTTTCTTTCTTTTTTTTAAATGGATCTTAATGCTACAGAGAAAATGTCTTTTGTGTTTTTGTCTTTTGTGTCTATGTGGTCATAGTAGTACTCACTTGGCACTGATGAGTCCATACACAGGCATATTTTAAGTGCAGGTGAGGTGATTTACATTTTGATCTCTTATATTTGATGTTTCAGACTTCCTAACTAACCAACTTCAATGTGCAACTGAGGTTGAATTATTGGGCAAAGTTTTGCCTTAAAAATGTAGGGTGTGATTCATCCTAATGAGGAGGGATCAGAAATGGATTTAATAACATCCTGCAGTCCCCTACCATTCCTTAGTATGTGCATCTTGCAATGCCTGAGCATTTTAAATAATATTCTTGCCTTCTTGTCTTCATTGGCCTTTGCCTCTTGGGGTTTTCATCTGAGTGAGATGAGGAATTGGATTGAGATCTTTCGTTCATGGCTCAATGCTACTCCTGGGAAAAGGAAGGGGGAGCAAGGTTCTGTTAAAATCCTCACACAGGTACTTTACCTCCTAAAGTAGATAAGGCTTTGTGCATCTGTCCTTCCTTCAACATATTTAACTATAGAAAGCATACTACTGTCCTCCTATACCAGGGGAGTTAGAATTGGGCTAGTAGTCATGTGACCAAGTATGTTGCTAAATACCAGTGTAGTTGGTAAAAATAGAATTCTGCTATTTATTAACGTTCCTAGAGAGAGAGATTTCCTTTGAAAGGAGGTCACTCAGTGAATTGATGTTTTGATTTACTGCAGTAAACATGTATTTGTGTAGACTGTATGCGGGAAAGCCTTGCAAAGATCTATAAGTCAAACATGTAGGAGAAGCTGAAGACTAAGGCAATTTCCACATGACATCGCTATAATGCTGTAGCAGTGGGTTGTTACTGGTCCAAGAGCCATGCTTCCACATGACGTCATCGCTGTCCAGCTGCTATGCTGTTCCCAAGCGTCACCAAATCACCATATTCTATTTCCAGAAAAAAAAATCCATTAAGAGCCTCTTATAGTGTTTCAATCCCGTCAGCTGTCATAGTGCTGTACTGTTATAGTGCTTGATAGTACTTCCTGTTATGGCGGATCCAGCAGTGGGTGAGCTGTGGGCTTACCCAGCTCATTCCTCCCTCAGCTACTCCCATGGCATGGTAACTTTCTATCACCTCTCCCTGTTTATTTTAAATATCTCCTTTGAGTGAAAAGCTTTTATTTTCTAAATACATTTTTGAACAGTATGGGCAAAAGTGCAATAGTGTACTGGCATGTCACGCTGTTACAACATTGCTGCATTAGTGTAGCGTCCAAGAAAAAAAAAATCACTGGCCAATCGGGAGCTGGTGGGGCAGGGTGAAGGCGGGGCATGGGAGTGGCCAAGGATGCTGTAATGTGGAAGGAAAAAGCAGTGACATTACCGCTACCTCTCCATTTAAAGGGGAAGGTGCTGAAAAGAGTGTTCCTAATCTGATGGCATTGCATGAATGGCGATGCTGCCATTATAACAGTATAACATGCTAATGGCCTCTAGTGCGAAAATGGCCCACGTCTTTTCTGTTAGCCAGATATGGAACCTTTTCCTTTCAGCGGAAACACTGAATCTTCACTATAGGCACAGCTAAGAAAGAGATTATTTTTAACCTTTTACAATCACTAAAGATAAATTCACTGAACAAGTTTGAAGAAGACTTTAGAAATAAATGTGCAAACATAACTACACACATCCTGGTGCAGCTGTACTTGTTTTCTCTGAAATACAGGTTTAGTCAAGGTAAGAACTGATGCTTCTGGGCAGAAAAATCTTTATATGCTAGCTGGTTCCCTTTTGCAACACTTGGCATTTTGATGTTTCTTGACATAGCTGTCATAGCATACACTTTCCTTTTCAGTGTGATTTTACATCAGCTATTCATGACAAATATAGTATTTTCCTCTCTGCTTATGTAATTAGAAAATGCTGTTCCTTTCATAGACATCTGTATATTTTTTCCTAACAAAGAAAAAAAATGTGGTAGAAAATCTGACATAACAAATGTGGCTTCTAACTGAGAGATTTCATTTTGCTTTGGGGAAATACCCTTCACGGAATCTTTAGATAAAATCCTTGAATTTTGTTTAAGAAGAATTCACTTCTTCAAGGTGATAAGTTATTTACCATGCAGAACTGGATTCTAGTTCTACTTTTTTAAAATTATTTTTTGACAGGCTGAATGACAGTTTGTCTGTTCCCTGTTCTTACCTACAACAGAAAAGTTACAACAAGTTTCACAGTGAAGACACTGTCAAGTGCTGATAAATTACATTGGCATATTTCCCTGGAACACAGCAAACTTTTCATTGTGATGAAGAAAGTTATAAAACACGCATGAACATACTCAAATGTTAAGAATTCTCCAAATGATGAAGACCTGGCATCTACCAATATAGTAATTGATTCAGCAATCCAAATAATGGTAAATATGCATTCCAGGATGGTGATATTAATGATAAATACCAAAGAATTTATACAGTCTGATCTTACTTTAGCAGCTGCTTTTGGGCTCTGGAAGTTAATCATCCCTCTCAGATGAGTGAGACACAGCCATGAAGTTCTGCCTTTCTTGCTGTTAAAAGTCTGAAATGTGCTCCTTTTCTCCTATCACAGCATTATGGCATTTCACCTGTGCTATAGTGATGGGGCTGTTTTGAGAGCCCTATGAGGAACTTCACATACATACATACAGAACATAGCAGAGATGTGCCTCTCTACCAATGCTAAGCTCTGTGTACATTGTCTTCCAGGATGCAAATCAAAATGCCTACCTTTGCAGATTCATTGCTTAACAGAATTTTCAGATGTCACTATGCTTTTTCACAATAACATGCTCTTAGCACACACTTTTTTGGGGGTGGGTGGATTGCAATTCAGGGTGAGTTGAACATTTTTTGATGGCAGTCACACTCATATGATTATGAGATTTGGCCTTTACAGTGGTTGCATTCACTCATGCCATATTGCAACCCAGGATCATAACTTTTCTTACATGTAACCCAGATTCAATGCCTGCTTTTAAATCCTGGTTTGCAGGCAAGCTATAGTTTGACTGTTTGGCCATTGAGGTAAACTTGTGAGTTGGTGCTAAACAAGGATTAGAAGTCTTGGATCATGGCACACAAGGTGAAGAGGCAGGTGACACATTAGCTCAACTCACCATGGGGTTCCTTTCTCTAAAGATACAGCCAGTATCTCTTTTCATCTTGTCATTTGTAGTGTTAAATGAAATCACACATTGGATAAAAATTATAAACTCTTTTCTTTGGGGTCTTGTATTTTCCCCCTTTGAACACATGGTGTCTGTTTTTATAAGGCAGTTTTATATCTATTACTTTATTACCAGCTAATCTTGCCCAAATGCAATTATAATTTTGACAAGAATTGAGGAAATTTAAGAATGCATCTGAAATTCCTGTCAGCACTTGCCTCTTTAGTAAAATATAGCTTGTACATCTAAAAGGGGATTTGCATAATCAAGTCATCTGATTAACTATTCCAACTCAGATTTTTCAGTCAGTATTTTAAAAAAATTGTAAAAGCAGGATGGCTTTTTTAAAAAAAACATAGAAAAACCACATGAAGGGAGCAAGTTGTCATTTGAGTTAATCTTGCAGTGTTCTTTTCTCCCCTTAAGGAAAGAATAAGGCTGGAGGAACAGATTTGCTACATTTCTAATTATTCTGCTCCTTTTGTGATGTGCAAAGCTAATCTTTAATAGAAATCTGATAAAAGGGTAAATATGTGTGATCATGAGCTTCAATAAAGCATAGCTGGTCTTATTGATGAAAAGTCTAATTCTAATAATGGAAGCCACAGTATGAATAAAAAGGCGGCTTGTATATTTAGGTATTATCATGAACATGCTACATCAGCTGGCTGAATAGCTTAACCACATGTATATGTGCCAGCAAAATAATTATGGCGTTAATCCTTCAGATGGTAACATTCTAGTTATTTCTCTTTGTGTTATCTTCTCTCTTCAGTGAATAAAAGTTTGGTCACTGTGTCAGTCATTGCATTTCCAGGTGCTTGATACCCTTTTCTGGTATGATTTTCCAGTCTTTTGAGATACAGCTTTGCCAATAGCTTAAGTTTCAGAGTTCCCACAAATGCAGGGGGTGGGGAAATTCCAGCTTGTATATGGCTCTCCAAGGTCCCCCCCCCCGCAAAAAAAAAAATACAGTGAAAAGAGTGTGAGAAGGATTTTGCCGTATGTTTGCCTCCATGGGCCATGTTGGGCCCAGGAGAAGCATTCCCTAACATGAAGTGACCTGGAGGTTGACTTCTGGGTGTAAAATGGCTAGAGGTGGAGTAGCACCCTCTCACATCCTCAGGAGGCCATTTTGAGGCCATTTTTTTTTTTAAAAAAGATATTTTTGCAGAATGGTGCAATAATGGGAGTGACACCCCTCCCCAGACGTCCAACAGTTGCCCACTTGTGTACCCATGGCATCATATTTCATATCAGATGGGATAAAGGTTTAAAATAGGGCAGAATTCCTACAGACTGTGGAGTTTTGTTGAAGGAATTCCAGCTTGAATGGTCTCTGGATGCAAAGTCAAGTCAAAGAACTAAAAGGTATTTGAACAGAGAGCAGGTATTCAGACAGTGGCAAATCCAAAAACACCAGGCCAAAAGGCAGTGCAGGTGTCAAACTAGCTGACCAGAGAGCAAGTGATTCCAGTGACAGGGTCCAAAGGCAAAAGTCTACAGCTATCCAGTGTTTAAATCAGAGATGTCCAGTCAGAGATCAAGGAAATCATGCAGAGATAGTCCAAGACTGAAGTCAATTACAGACCAGATTAGAGACACAAAAGGTCTGTCAGAAGAAGAGTCATAGATCAGTGTATGAGAGCTGGGTACAGATTTTGTTTCCAACAGCTTTTGTAGCCTGAAGCTTTTATAACGTCAGCTGACCTGGCCCAATAAATGTCTCATCACTAGAAGGTCTCTCTGGGCAAGGGTATTGAATTGCAATTCACAGTAGCCCTAGTTAGCATGGCCAACTGTAAGGAATTCTGCCAGTAGCAGTTCAGCAACCTCTGGAAAGCTGCACAATTTGCACAACTTTCTGAAGCAGAGAAAATTACTGTTGAGACCTCCTACTTTCAAAGAGGCGTCCCTTGCAAATTGACACTCTGTTGGTTGTCTCCAGTCTTGCTCATGCTTTCACCCTCTATTGCTATCTTTGGCTTCAAAGAGACATTGCCTTAGACTCAGAAGACCTCCTTGCTGCTAACAGGAGAGGATTCTCCTACCACCTCCTGGGGGGCTCGCACCGGAGGTTCTCAATTTCTCCTTGCCATCCTGCTCTGGAGGCTTTGAATACTCTTTGAAGAAGATAACTCCTAAGACATCCTACTGTTATTAAAAGTTAAAGTGTCTTCCTCTCCTTTAATCTGGCCCCCAAGGGACAACACCTCTCCCTATATAACCAACTGGGCTCTGAGACCTCTTGGAGTGGCCCTCTTGTATGCCCCCCACTGTGGGGACAATATATTTTGAGAGGACATAGAACAGTGTCTTTTTGGCTATGGTGTCCCCATTGTGGATGTCACTCCCTTTAAGAGGACAGATTGGTGTCATTATTGATGTCATTCTAGTGCCACATTAAAAAAATAAATAACTTTTTACTAAAACCTTTGAGGCATAATTAGTTATGTGCAAATGTGCTGGTTTAACTGGTTTTAAACTGTCATGTTTTAACTTGCTGAATTGTTTAATAGGGCTTCAGTCTGTTTGTTCTAAATTGTCAAGGTTATTCTATTGCATGTCACCCTGATATCTTCAGATACAAGGTGGGCTATAAATATTTTAATAAACAAATACATGTTTTGAGGACAGCAACTGGCCACCCATGTCCTAGACCCTCAGTCGTATTGAGTTCTTTTTGTGTACTCAGACCTCTTGGAAATTTCTCTGTGCTTTGGGACAGACAGGATTCCTGACAGTTTTCAAATACTTGCCCTCTGTTCATTGCTTGTGTGTTATAGTTCCAAACCAGCAAACAGCCAACCCACCTCAACATAAAATGTATTCACACAGTAGGGATGCCATAATAAAAGTAAAAAAAAACAAAACAAAAACTACCGCAGTTTTATATGCCCCAACTGCCCCACTTCAGGTAGGGCAGCCAAGCTTAATTATCTCCCCCACCACACTCCTGCATACTCTGATCTGCTTGGTTCAGCTAGGGTGGATGATGCTGAGATGAAGAACAAGACGGCTCTATCCTCCCTAATTCTAGCGACTGATTTCAAATTTTCAAATTTCAAAACTAGCAAAAGAACATTGTTTTCTGTCTCAGTAGGAGATGCAGGGTACAGCATATCATGGATGCAGTTCTGTCCTCTACAGGAAACTCCCACCTTTTGACGCCCCGTTGTTTGACAACTCACTCTTTGGATGCTTCCAAATTAAGAACGTGTCGCATTAAATGGATAGGGGGTCCACTCTTTCATCAGTTCTTCTTGCCTATAGAGGCTTGCTTGGAACTGCTTGCACGTGCAACTGCTTGCACATGTGAGCTGCTTGCAAAGTGAGTTGAGGGGGAAGGCGCTAAGCTGGCTGAGAGACTTTGCAAGCCGCGCACACTCAATCAATCCCAAGTGAGCCTCTGTAAGTCCTTCGTGCTCCCTATACAGTGCATGGGTTCTCCTTTTCAACCAATTTCATTTTCTGATGGTGTTCTGGTCCCTAACCTGTGATAAGCGAAGGAAGGCTGTAATACTTCACTGCAACTCCTGTATCTCCCAGCATATGTGCTTGAGGCAGTCATCTCACTCAGCTTTGCATAGGGTCAGCTCTGATGTGCTGAATGCACAGACCCTGGAGTGGCCTCATTGTATGTTTATACTCCCTCCCCAACTAATAGCCTTGAAGTTAGCAGCTTTCTTCCTAGTCCCCATGATAGTTATCCATAAAGAATTGTCCCAGGTCTTAGAGGAAATCTCATTCCATTGTGAGTATCCTGAGGAAATTCACCAGAAATCTGACTTCATTAGTTAACGTGTAGTATGACAGAACAGCTACAGGCATTCTGGGTTACTTTGAGAAGTTCCACTCTGACTTTAAGTTGCATGAGATGGTACGAGGGTCAATTGTACAATGCCATAAAAAGCCGAGTAGTTTTATTTTGTGTATAAACAATTCAAACAGGAAAATATTCAGATATATGGTTCTCTGAAAATGCTTTCTCTCTCAAGAGTGGATTTATACTATATGGATATAGAAGGTTATCACTTGCATTGTCATGGCTTCCTTCTATGGAATCCTGTAGTGTCTAGTTTGGTTAAGATACTTTCGGCTTTCTGCCAGAGATCTGTAATGCACCGAACCACAGTGAAGAATTCTAAGTACTCCACCAAACAATAAGCCCCAGTATTCTATAAGATGTTGCCATGGTAGCTAGAGTGGGATGAAACCGCTCCAACTGTGTTGTAGTGCAGATACAGTCTAATGCATCACCTAATCTACTCCTTTACGCTAAAAAGAAAAAAAAAGAATAAGGTTAGAAAAGCGTATGGAGATTCTAGAGATGGCTATTAATTTTCTTATAAACATGTCTGACTGTTTTGAGAATGGATGCACACACATTATTTCTTCTCATATTGCATCTTCCAGTTTGCTTTCATCCAAATGGAGTAGTTTTTCCATTTGCCAAGGATTCCCCCCCCCACTCATTTCCATGTTTGTTGACAGTCTGCATGGTTGAACTGGCACTTATCGTATTTCAATGCACCAAAGACCCCTTAAAGAAGATAGTTGCAAGTGTGAGAAAAGAGATACGTTGGTTGCTCCCTAATGGCTTATTACCATCACATTTGCAATTCAGATCAGTTTTAAATTGACTGAAAATTTTGAACACATAGCAGCCAGTTTAAACTAATGATTGTCTTGAGGTTCATCTCTGACATGAACTAAGGTTCTGTTCAAAACAAATAGCAAATAATTCCTCCCAAAGAGTCAAAATGTCATAATTTAAAGTGTACATTGTTTCCTGATTGTGTCTGGTTGGTAAGAAAGTCCTGTAAACAGCAAATGTTTGACGTTAGGAAGTCCTGGATGGTTCCATTTTTCCCCTTAGATTTTTTTTTTTTAAAGAAATGTTTATTCACATCTCAATAGTTGAGTAAAAATCCTTTTTAAAAAAAAAAAACCCTCAAATATCCTAATTGTAAAATAAAAGGCCCTTGGGGCAGTGGTAGGCCTGAGTTGCCTAGCAACCCTCAGCAGGTAGCAGAGATACAGCTGCAGCTGTCCTGATTCTTTCCGATGAATCTCCTTATAGCGGTTTGTGTTAATCTTTAACCAGACTTTTAAATGCTGTATTTTCATCTTTAGTGAGTAGCTTGTAGCAGAGTCCGCTCAAACATTGTCCCTGAGGCATCTAGTATTAGGGCAATTCTTAAACATTGGGAAAATAAGGAACTTAAGAAGGTTTATAATTGTACCATCTGACCCTTACCCTGCCATAGTGTATTCTGACAGTTTCATAAAAATATTTCCCTGTTCAGAACAGTGGTTGCTGCTTACACACCACTCTTTGGCTCCCAGATTCATAAATATAGCAGAGCTGTCTCTTTATGGGTGTTTTTTACATTATCCAGTAATATTTGCTCCAATGTGATTTAGGACCACATTTTAACAGAAGTATTTGAGTCTTTCAGTTAATTGTATTAAGCACCGCTTTTTAAAAGTGAACGGGTTTTATTTATTTATTTGTGTCGCATATATTTTACACATGACCAAGAGAGTGCTTGCCATGAAAGAATCTTTTCAGTGTAATTGGAAGATTATTTGTAGACTTCGGGACTTCCCAGAATGAAATATCCTCAGTATAATTGTAATTGCTAAGATTCTGGTCTTAATGGGCTCCATTTTAAAGACGATATCAGTTCAAAATCCAACACTGTGGTTACTGTGGGGTGCTGAGATAAGAGAGTAGTCTGTGAGCTTCATTAGGAGTGCTTAATACAACTGGTTTCTTTTCCTGCAGTGACCTCACCATGAGAGACAACAGAACTTGGTTTTTAAGGAAGGTTGAAGTCATTCATATAAGCTTCCAAAAATGTAGGGTGCCATTTCTGGGGCAAAGGGCTAGACATCAAGCACGCAAGTGCGTGTGCGTGCGCGTGCGCTCACACACACACACACACACACACACACACACAAAGTTATATATACTCACACTTTACATATAAATGGGAAGAAGTCTGAAAACATTTTGTCTTACTGGAATGCTGGGGGAAATATCAACAGTGCTGGGTCTTTCATCATATCCACAGTAAAAACAAAAAAGCAACATCAGTTAGTATGTTGTAAAGTGTAGTGTTGCCAGAGAGAATTTCAGCAGGCGTTGCTTGTTACCTAGTTGCATGACAAGCAACATCTCTGAAACTCCCTCTTTTCTTAGCTATTTAAGGCTATTTCTGCAATACACTGTTATGCTATGATTCCACTTTCAACATCCTGTGGAAACCTGGGGTTTGTAGTTTAGGGAAAGTCATTTAGAATTCTCAGCCAAAGAGCTATTTGGCCTCAGTAAACTACAAACCCTAGAATTCCATAGGATGTTGAAAGTGGAATAATAGCACTATAACACTGTAGTGTAGAAATGGCCTTAGATGCAGGAACCCTTGCTAGTTTTCAGGGTGGGCATTTTAATAAGAATTGATTATTTGAATAAAATGCCAATGTTCAAACAACTATATTGGTATGATATTTTATTTCTGGACAGATGAAGAAGCTGGTCTTCATCTTAACACTGGGCTTTCCAAACAGTGTGCTGCAACACATTAGTGTGTCACCTGAAGTGCGTAGGTGTGTCACCTACAATCTTGGAAATGTATGTTATTATTTATAAACCATATATTTTTAAAAATATATAAAAAGTTTTCATGAGATATGTTATGTCCCCATAGATATTGTTATTACATTTTATGTATGTGTCTGTATCACTTAAAAGGGGTTAGTTTGCTAGTAAAACTGAATTACTGTGTCACAAAATGATGCATATCTAAAAAGTGTATCACCAGTGTTGAAAGTTTGGGAAGCTCTGTCTTAACATCATAAGTATAAACATGTTCCACCAATAGGAGATTCTCTGGAGGCCTCATTTAGCATGTCCCTAATTTCTGAGCTGCACCATAATATGGATGCTTTTTTTCAGTTGTAGTACCCTAGACAGGACTTGCTATTAATGCAGTCTGGTGCCTACCTTTACTGACACAGTGCAGTACCAAATGTAAGTTATTTTGAGAATTTTGAACTCATAGCTTTGCCCAACTGGTTACCATTCCAGCGTGACAACTTCTTATCACAGAAATGTTCTCATCAATGCACTTTCATTTCAGGGCAAATGTACCTGTTCATTTTGCTGACATGTGCAGTTAGAACCCATCAGACAAGTATTTAAGTCTCACAGTATTCAGTAGTAATGTGGCCACTGGGACATTCACCTTTCCTGCTTTCCTTTAACCTATACCTTGCTAAGTGACACTCTTAAGTATAAACTTCGCCACCTTGGATCCTATGCTGGAGAAAGGTGGGACATAAATCCTGAATCAATATAAATAAATAATAAATAAATAAATATTCTACATGCTCATTTTGAATCAGGAATGTGTACTTTCGTTTCAAATTTCTTGCAATATACCATTCAGCTGTGAGGTATGGGGAAGAGTTGTGTTAATAAATGCAGCATTAAGAAGGCCAGAAGAAGCAAGTTTATGTTATGATGCTGTATCTTGTTAAGCAACCTCCCAAGCAGACATTTAAAATAAGTGAACACTCCTACATTTTAAGTTATGCCTCAACTCAATATTTACTTTCCTAATCAAAATGGTGCCATTGAGGAGAGAGGAAATAGAGAAAATGACTACAGCAGTATTGAATTGAGCTCCTCACATGTAAGCTGTACACATAGAGAGGAATAGGGCTCTAAGGAAGTAGCCACTCACCTTTTCCATGCTGAAAGCCAAGAACACAAAGAAGCTCTGTATGTTGACTAGGAACTTGCCTCTTCAACGATTAAAGGTCCAGTTATTTGGAGGACCAATTAACCATGCCATGCATGGTTTCTAGGGGTTTGTTTGCACTATTCAGATGTGGAATTCTGCCTTATCTCCAAAAGAGAGCTGCCCCAATTATTGGTCATTACAGATTGTGGTAGATGATGTGATCTGCCTCTGTTTTCTACAAGTAGGAGCAATAGCAAGTGGGAGGATCTGGGAAAGAGCCTTCTCAGCTGTGGCTCCCCAGTTGTGGAATGCCCTCCTTCTGGAGACCCAGCTAGTGTTAACTTTGGTTTCTTTCCAGCATCAAGCCAAAACATGGATTTTTGTTAAAGGTTTTGGGGACTAATTTACTTTGAAATGTGCATGTACATGTTTTTGAAATGTTGTAACTTTTAATCTGTTGACTTGTTTATTTTATCTTGTTTAATTTATTTATGGTTTTAACTTGAAAGTGTTTTATATTGTTTATATTAGAACACCTTCCTGAGATTTAATGATAAAGGATGGGATATAGATATGTTAATCAAATGGATGAATGTATGCGAGAACCTTGGTCATGGTGGAGGAATCCTGGAGGCAATTATTTTTAAAACAGACCTGTTGTTCATAGCTGTTTTAGGTAGAAGCCCCCAATTTGTGACAAAATCAGCACAAACATGCATGAAAGTGATCATATTTATGAAAGGAGTGAGCATTGAGGATTAATTGCACTTGACCTTCCCTTGAAAGGAATTCATGTTAACAATATCAGCAAAGTGGTGTTGAGACTTGAATTGTGCAGCATAGTTGCGTGTAGCATGGTCCTCTAGAATACAGAAGTGCATTTTCTCTGTTAATTATCAGGGATACTTGGGAATTTAGAACTGCAAAAGTATGGGATGTCATAATTTCTCTATCTGGACAGAGATGAACCAAGGAGACAATAATGAGTAATTGTTGTATATGTCAATTCAATACGAAAGAGCAAGTTACTGCTTGTTTTTGTCAAAGTTATATAAGTAGTTGTGTTTTGGCATGTCTTTAGTGAAGTGTGCATGATATTACCCAGCTTTTGAGAAAGAGGTTGAATGGAGTAGACTAACCTGTTTGTGATTTTTCTTTGATATTTGGGTCATCCCTGGAATGTGTAGCTGGGGTACGGGTACAGTTATTCCATTATCTACAGCCTTGCAGAATCTCTGTATAGAGACGTTGCATGCTCACAAGATGTTAGTGCCAAGAAAAGAAGTTTGGAGAGTACTGTTTGGTGCAAAGTCTTGTCTGCCAGCAGTTCTCAACTCTTTGTGCCCTTTCTCTCCTTCGCATACATCCTGCAGCTTGATCATGTTAGCCAAAGAAAATTTCTACTGGAGTAGCTGGAATGTGGCCTTAAGGTTGAGAATTCCAGGTTAAAATTGTCACTTGAGGAAGTCATGGTTAGTTGGTTTGCACATCCATGTTTACATATTGAGGACCGCATGAAGATTTCGTGTGTGAATGAGGCCTCAAAAATAACAAGCATACCTTTTGTTATCACCGGAAACACATTCAGGAACAAGAGATCACAAGCTCTTTCACACTATACAGTTATAGTAATAAGATTCTGTTTGAATGACCATGGATTAGTCCTATGGAATCCTGGAGCTTGTATTTTGGTGAAGCACTAGAAGAGCTCTCTGGAAGACAATTCTATATAACCTTCCCTAAAATGTAAATTCTGGGATTCCCCTAGGGCATTTAAAGTGGAATTATTGTGCTTTAATTACATAGTATGAAACAGCTGTGTGTTTTGAGGCATCAAATGTTGTGCATCAGTTTAACAAATGTAGATTCTGAAATTAACCTTCCTATGTAAAATACTACTGCACTTCTTAGAAGAAAAGTGGGATAGAAGCGAATATAATAAACATATTCAAAGTAGATCCATGCAGACTGTATTGTAGCCTGTGATGTTTTAAGCCTTATAACAGCCTCTATGAAGGCATGATACAATAGCCTTCCCCAATCTGGTGCCTCCCAAATACTTGGTACTATAAATCCCATTTCCTTTGGTCCCACTGGGTTTAGTTCAAAACAATTGGAGATAACCATCTGGGACAGGGCTGAACTAGAATATTAGGCTTTGTGTGACAGACCAGTATAGCTGAGCAGCCAGTTTATAACAGATTAGACTGGGTGCTTTCTTTATTTGTGAGAAATAGGAACAGTTTCATGGGATGTTTTGAATTCATTGCTTTGAATTTCATATAATCCTTTGAGTTTATTGTTTGTTATGACACAAACTGTGGCTGATTTTAGGTTAGAAGTTTCAGAATATCATGTAGCACACTCAGGTCAATGCAAGTTCTGTCTTTCATCTCAGAAATGAAAGGCATGACTACCAGCCTCATATTGTTATCTGGCACCAACTAAAAATAAGTGTATTTCAACGTTTTTCCAGCATCTTTTTTTCTGCTTACCTTGCTTTAGAGAATATGTGTATGTGTTGCTTGTCGATTTATGGCAACCCTATGAATTTCATAGGGTTTTCTTAGGAGAATACTGAGATGAAAAGAAAAGGAGATTTAATCCTACACAAATAGTTTGAAGCATTTGCTATATGTTTTCTCTAAAACCATCCATCCAAAAAAAAACAAAACCCACCACCACCTTCTCAACAAACTCTGTATGGTCTTTATATTCTCTCTGGCCTCATTTGATAGTTAAAAAAAATTAGTATTTTTTGAGAAGTAAAGGGACAAAACCCTCCATTTCAACATTACAAAGAATAAAAATTCACTTCTAAAATTTTCTGTTTCATCCTTTTGATACAGCAGGGAACAAAGTCATCAGCCACACCAAATGTAAAAGCTACTGAATCTACTTTTCAAAGAGACTTTCTGCAGTACTCTGTCACCAATGGGCATGGCACAGGGGATGAGAATTTCTTGTCTCCCACTGTTTCAGCTACAAGTACAATAGGCAAGCAAATTAATTAAGCAACCTTCATGGTGCATAATGCCATATGCCACTTTGAAATGAGGCATGCCTTTCAAAACTATTCAAAGGGTGGAAGTGGGATGCTTAAACACCTAGACTTTTGGACTTGCGTCGTTTTGTCTGCACAAATAGGTCAGAGATTTCCCAAGAATAGAGAGACACTTTGTATCAGGACATCTAGCTTTTGGCCATGGGAGAAGCACCATATACTCGTTATTGATCTTTTGGCACTACTGACAGAGTTTGCACAAATGGAAGGCCTGTCAAACTAGAACTTAAGAGAGAATACAGATTTAGTTTGGCCAGATATTTAGGCTAGGTTTCAACTTCGTCAGAGCTTGATAATCTATGTGTAGACAAAAGACATTAACAATGATCTCCTTAAGAATAATTTAGACTGTTTTTATATTTTAAGTTGCTTTGGAAAAGGAACTAAATGTAGCTGTTTGCACATTTACAGTAAAACTATTTCTGGCACATGGCTGAAGCTGGTTTGTATGTATTCCTTCAGTAAAATGGCACACACCTGTCTTAAGCTGCAAATTAAGGTTTGTTGTAGTTGTGTGCCTTCAAGCTGTTTCTGACTTACAGTGACCCTAAAGTGAACTTATCACAGGGCTTCTGGGGCTGAGAGTGTATGATGTGCCCAAGGTCACCCAGTGGGTTTCCTTGGCCATTGACCAAAATACCCACCCAGTGTGTTTGCATGGCCCAATATTGACCAAGGAAAGCCTTACTGGTAGAATCAGAAGCCTGTACTCCCTCCAGTAGATCTTCTGCCCAGCTGTTCTTCCTTCACTGAAGTCTCTGAAAGACTAGATGAAGCACTAGTACTGACCAGATCGATAGAGAGTTTTTGGAGAACAAAATGTTCCAGCCACCAACCAATAAATGCAACTGAGTACCTTATCGTTTTTTGAATTTGAAAGATAGGCACAGGATCAGTGCCAAACTTTTATTTTTTGTAGTTGTTTTGAAAGATAAAGAATTATGTTCATACCGTGCTACAGACATGCAGAATTGAAGACTGTAAGCAAGAAAATGCCTCCCCGTTGGTACCTGATCTGTGATATAAAATTGTTTACTTTACTTCCCAGTAAAACCAGTCCTGCGCCAGATACTCAGTCTATTGAGAATAATGGTAATAACTTCTGTAATCAGTGTTTGTCAGCCAATGTTTCTTAACATGCACAGGCACATAGGAAGTCATAACTGGGTCAGACCCAGGCCCATCTAACAGAATATTGTCAGTTCTGACTGGCAAAAATAGTTTTTTTAGAGTTTTAGGCAGAATTACTTCCTCACTCCATTTGGAGGTTCCTCATATGAACTAATGGCTTCCCATCCAGGTATTAACTGGATCTGATTCTGCTTAGCTTCTGAAATCAGACAGATGTGTTAGGTAGTATGGTGGTGTGTTAGATACTATGGTGATGTGTTTAGGGTAGTATGGTTGATCTCATTGGGGCATATATCTGAATAGCTATATATCAAATTACACTGTTAATTTGCATTTGCACATTTAGTGTGCACATTTGAGTGGGATGTAGATTTGATTCAATGCCATGAGTAAGAACATTAGCAGCCATCAGAGTACTTTGACCTATTGTTTTCAGAGAAGAGGATTTTTCTTTTCCAAGTAAAATGAGTGCCATTTGCAGCTGGATATAGGGATTACACACATGTTCCTGGTTCTTAGGCTATTCCTGATGACCCATCCGGCCTAGGAGAGGCCCTGTGGGATCATCGGTTGCCCTTAAGCTCTGGCTACATGGTCTATGAGGCTGATAACCAAAAGAGTAAGCATTCTGAAGATTTTAAACCAATCTTAAGTTTTGCGCAAACATATTTTAATGAATTAACACATTTTTCTTAGTTTTTATTGCTTAATTTGAATATTGCTGTGACACTAGTAACAAAGACAGTAAAGTAAGCATGACTGATACTACGGTGATTGTTGGCATCCTAAAGCAAAGAAAAGATTAGTGTGATATGGCTATAAATCATGAACCATAAGTGTATCCTGTATAGTGACAAACAGCAACACTAAAAGCAGATCATTTGGTTTGGTGCTATCATTTTAATGAAATGAGGCCAAAGCTACTCAACAGTTGCTATCATGGATGAGACGGCATTTCAAGAGTTTCAGGTAGTTGTCAATTTTGTGGGAGTCCCTACGCAAACAATGTAGCAGGTTGTAGAAAGCAAAGAGACGAGAATCTTCATCAGCTAACTGGAGGGATGGGAGCCCTGACCACCGAGAATAGACTTCATTGCCCAAATCAACTGGATGAACCTATGGAAGAAGAGTAAAAGAATTTATTTAGCAGATGTAACAGTCCCTAAGATGTCTCCACCATAGCTGTGTAATATTACCACTGAAGATTAACCAGATAGCTTGAAATATGAGAGAATCCTGGCTTAGAGGGTTTTTTCCCCAAAACACCAACAATTAATTGAGAAAAAACATGCAAATTGAGAAGGAGAACATCGTATTTGCACTTCCTAATAATGAAAGCTTTCAGATGGAAAAAGTAGGTTGAACAATCTTGTACTTCAAGAGCTTGAATTAATTTTCATCCTGATTATTACTCAATTACATTGCATCTCCTAATGAACAAAGTGCTTTCAAATTATTTTTATATATAGAAAGAGAATGTCTTGCTATTAGGTTACATTATGAAATAGAACTCCTTTGGGTGAGATGGAAGTGCTCATGTAGCAGAGTGGAATTTTTTTTATACAAAATGTGTACAACAGTTAAGCTTGAACTTCTTCATCTTCTCTTCTCCAAAACACACTTGGCTTGTTTTAAAAAAGCCCCCTTATTTCCTCAGAGCAAACTACTTCTGTTCACACCAAGGTGTATAGCTTTTCTGAAACCAGTGGGTTCAAGCATGCTTTGATTGTTGCCAATATGTAGTGTGGGGAAACATCTGAGAACCTTCTCTTCTTTCCTATCTCTGGGATCATCCAGAATCAGCATTTCTCAATGGAAAGGCTGATCAATGTTTTAGTCTAAGACCTCTACAAGGTACTAGGTTGTTGAAAGCTGATCCAGATGCTACACTCAGCCTGTTATTATCTGTTTCCAAAATCAGCCACACAAGAAATCACTGGCAGATGATGTAGAAACAATTAAAAAAGAGTGTTAGAAAAATCATACTAATTCTAGATTTGGTAGGCTGCTGGGGATACATCCATATTCCAGGGAAAGAAGATTATTGCTATTTTGTCATTAGTTAAGAGTGGGGGGTGGGTGGGAGAGAGCAGGAAGGTTGTTAGAGCTTTTGGTAGTGTGCTTCACCCAAAAGAGTAAATGATGGAACTGGTCAGGCTACCATTTAAGGCCTACAGTTCAGGCATTAGTAATCCAGAGATTATGTAAACCGGTAGCACATTGCCAATTTATGACAGCATGAGGTGTGCAGGGTTTTTGAGATAACAGTGCTCTAGCCTGACCTCACAAAATTGATGGCACAGTTGTAATTATATGTTCTTAGTTATTAGATTAATCAAATAGGAAAAAAGCAGGTTTGGGTCCTCAAAATATATGGTTTTTAAGAAAATAGTAAAATGCATTTTTATTTCTCTTGCAGTGTACATGCTATGGAGTGCTTCTAATACTGAGTAGAAATAGATCATCCCTTGCTACACAGAGAAGTTTCCACAGGCAATATGACATATACACTTTACCCTTATGAAATACAAAAAAAGATTACCAAGGAGATGATATGTGAATATGCTGTATTATGACATGCATCCTGCATTGAGATAACAGTGCGCGGTACAACTGAGCAACCTTGTTCCTAGTAAATGTATGAAGTAAAAATGTTGGATAAATTTTCTAATAATAACTCTGCTCGGTATGTTAACACCCTATATTCTTCACTTGCTGTAGCATATGGCTTATGATTCTCTCATATGTAATGGAAATCCAGACAACTGTACAGATTTGCAACTCAGTGGCATGTGTTGGCCCTAGCTATAAATGAAAAAAAAGGTTTCCTTCGTAAGCAAAAAGCAGTGAGATGTTTGTAGTGCTTCCACATGGACCACTCCTAGCACTATCAGTCAAATGATAGTCTTCTCCTGTTGGGTTTTTCCCTCCTTGATGGTTTTTCTGTGTGAAGAGATAAGCTGGAACGTGCAGTTGGAAAACACAGAAGGATTATAAATTGAAGACTGCAGTATCTGGATTCCCTGTAAAATTCTATGAATGATGCAGGGCAATTGTATGCTGGAAGTGTTATCTGTAGGTATCTTTATTCAAAGAAGTTTTTCAGTCAGAGAGTGTTTACTGGCTCCCTGTCTTTGCCTTTAACATTCTGGAATGCTTCCCTGAAATCTTTTTGTTTTAACCATATTTCATTGTGTGGATTTAGAACAGTACTATGCAGCAAGAAGGACTTTAGGAACTTTTTTACTCACCCGTCCAACTATTCTCTCCATTCCCTCTAAAAGCCGCTTGTTCTGTGCCTCAATCTCCACAGCCTTCCAGAGAATGGTATCAGGAGCTTCCTTGATTCTTTGTACCTCAGAGACCAGATGGAGTAGAGGGTCATTCCAGGAGCGGAGTACACTCAGCACTAGATTTAGCAGGTCCTCATGCTGCCCATTCACACAAAATAATATCGTTAAATATTGCCGCACCAATTTTACAGGAGGTAGGTAACATAATCTAATGAGTTGTATTGTAAATTTCTTTTTAGAAACTTGAGTCTGTTCATTTACCGGATATAGGAAGCCCCTGACTTCTGACAACTTGTTCTTTGGATGATTCCAAATTAAGGACAGGTTCCATTAATTCAATGAGGGTTCCATTCTTTTATCAGTTCTGCTTGCCTACAGAGGCCCACTTGGAACTGCTGTCACTCAGACGCTGCTTGCAAAGTGAGCTGAGAGGAGGGAAAGATGCCAAGCCAGCTGAGTGACTTTGCAAGTAGTGCATTCATGGTTGGTCCCATGTGAGTGTCCATGAGTCTTTCATGCTCCTACAGGACAATACGTGACTTCTGCTTTTCAACCAATTCTGTTTTCTGAGAGTGCGCCAGTCCCTAACCTGTCAGATAAGTGAGGGAAGCCTGTAGAGCTAGAGGCTTTTGTGAAAGTATTTCACAATTTTTCTTATATAAATAAAAGAATGCTCTAAATACATATAAATATGTTTTTCTAGCATTATGAGATGGTAGATGGTATTTTATGCTGCTGGTAGAAAGAAACAATTGTGTTCAATCCAGTTGAACAGAATGCTGTTTAAGCTGATGATTAGCCTAAGCATTAATGAAACTTTTTATTAGAAATACGGGATCTGGAAAATATTTGAACACATAATGGAAGATGCAGTCTGTGGTAGGCCAGAGCATTTCTAATGTCTACATATAGCACAGCAAACATGCCCAGGCATGGTTCTGGTTCGCCTTTGAAGTGTTTTGCTTCTGGGGAGATTTCTTTTCTTTTGAAACTTTGCCACTGCTTGGGGTGAACAAAAAGATCAAAGGGCTCTCTGCTTTCCTAGGATCCTCCTAGCCATTTTTCTGCCCTTGAGACCTCTCTAATGTTGACACCAACACTTTTTCACTTTGCTTACTGTGGCAAAATACTCCTACCCTGTGGCACAACCTTCCCCTGCCTCTTATACTGGAATAACTACTGTGCTACTAAGTCCAAATGCTCAAGTTGCGCTCTTGTAGCCAAAACAAACAGAGAGAGGTCTGCGTCCCATTTTTTGATTTCTGAGAAGTCTGATTATTCAGTGAAAGGGTAGCACTCAAAATGAAATCCATTTTGCCTGGGAATCAATAAGAATTTGATGTCAAGTAGCACTTGAATATTTTAAATATTTTCAGAATGTTTGTTCCAATTTCTTTGCCACTGTGGGAACTACAACCTTATTTTTAAAGTTAGATTCTTTCAGTAATACAAAGTAAATGTCAGCAACATGGTTAACTTCCCGCAAGCTGGCACATTGAGTTATATCACACAACGAACACTGTAGACTGGGTCCTACCCTTGTTCCTGTGAGTACTATTTTCCCCACCTTTGCCAGAATTGCCATCCCCTCCAGTTCCAACTGAAGCATAACCATCACCAGAAAGATATCATCTCCACTTCTATCATTGGAATAGATGCTGATGATTTCACCAATCCTGCATCAGCCATTCCTGTCTTTTGTGGAGGAAAATGTTATTTTAATATATGCATGAATTACTGTTGCATGATCCAAGGAGACCCTTCTGTTGAAAAAATGTCTTTGATTCTCCTGTTTATTTATGACTACTTGAATCTGAGATAATCTCCCCTGAGCCATCTTAGCAAATGGCTTAGAGGTTTCCTGTTGGGGAGAACCACTAGAGTCTAACAGGTAAGTCATGGTTGCTTCCCTAGTATAGAAGGGTTTACTTCTATACTTGCAAAGGAAAAGTAATGATGGGATGCTGCTAAAATGCAAATATCTGGAAACATGCTTGTTATTCTAGTTGCTCACTGAAGTTTGTTTCATTCAACACTAACAGTGTGACAGAACCAAGGAAGATAGGGATACAGGTGGTGTATAAGGGCCTGCACATGGAAGAGGGGTCTTTATGAAAAATTATTTGTCCCTTTCATTAATCAGTGCATCATTATGATACTAGTAGGGGTGTACATGAACCCAAGCTTCTGTTTGGATCATAGTTTGAAAATTCAGAAAACATCAAGATTCAATGCAAAGTGATTTACATGCTTCCTAGTCAAACTGGGATCTTAATCTCAATGTCTATTTGCCAATGGAACTCTTTTGGATCTCCTATTAACTATAACTTAGAATCAATAGGTGATTATCATTTTTGTTCCCTTTGTCAGAACTGGATGTAATGTTCAGACATAGTAACCCCTCATGCAGGAATTAGATCTATCAGTTTTTAGGCAAATAGGTGACATGGATTTTGTGCTACATGCCTTGTAATGTGATGTTTGTTCAAAAGCCATTAAGTTGTTTTTTTTTTTAATTTCGTGATGAAATTGGGTGTTAGCTGCAGGACCAAGCCTTTTATAGGACCAAGCCTCAGATGAATTTCAGATGAATATTTGCAGAGAATGTTACAGGATGAGGAACAGGTGACTTCCAGATTTTGCTGAACTACAATTCATACCATGCCTGCCTACTGGCTACACTCATGGGAGGTGACATTCAACAACATCTACATATTTCCAACCCCTACTTTACAGTGTAGGATAATTCAGAAAGATTCTCTCCTGTCCTTTTTATAGACAGTCTCTGGAAGCCTGCTGGTCACACACGTGTGTTTTATGTGCCCCAAGTCTTTTTCGATTCAAATAGCTGTGGGGGGGGGGTGCACATTTGACCTTAAAGCAGGTTTGTTTACCCAGGCAATCAGTAGCTGGGAAGAACTACATGGGCAGAGTGTTACACTCCAACCCATGTGAGGAAAATACAATCATTTTGAAAGTGGCATACAGCATAGAGGTGGCTCTAGTTTAATATACTTCTGGAAACTTTCAGAAGGATGTGTGCAGTGGTTTTCTTGGAAAGACAACCTTCAAATCTGGGCAGGGGCTGATTTGCTTCCTTTTATCCTCCATTGTGAGGTGGTGGGAGTATTTTATTTTTATGTGTGTGTGTAAGTTTGTATGAACATGGTATATAGATAATAGAGATATATCTAGATAAGAATTGCAGAATTTCAAAAGGCTATGTTTGTAGCCTGGAAGTTATGATAAAACTGGGAAGGGGGAAAACAGTTTAAGACATTTGCTTGCGCAAAAGGCCAGAGACTGGTCATGGATGTGGAACATATGTGACAAAGGCAGAAGGATTTGAAATTCCATTCCGCATGTAAGTATGCAATGCTACCTACACAACCCAGTCCCACAGCCTTGCAAGACCTCTCCTAATGTTACCCCTCCTTGGAAAGAGAACTAGCAAAGAGCAGTAGAAATGGAACAGTCTTGGGGTATATTATTTCCATATCCTTTCCCCAGTCTCTGCAGTTGGATTACCCTGATAAAATCTTTTTTCTGTGAACAGAAGCTGCGGTTGTCAGCCCAAAGCTATATCCCTTTCTCTCCTCTCCCTCTCTCCCTATGATTGTATTTTGATTATACAGAGAACTTGGAGAGAAATAGATCAGTTTCTGTGTGGGTCTGTGTGTCCCTCTAAATCCTAATGACTAATACAATTTATGTTCAGACTGGTTCTACTTTGGAGGAGACTCATTATGATTTGGACACCACCTGAATCTCTCTAAATAAGTCTGATATGGTTCAGAATTTCAGTGATTCTAAAGCACACCCCTATATGCTACCATGGCGTGGATTCTGAGGTTTCTAATTAAGCAAATGAATTTATTTTCATTGTCTCCTTAGAATCTAATTCATATAAGTCAGAGTTGGCTTCCTCCAGATCTAGTTTACCTTGCCCTTCTGACCCATTGATTGATCTTTTTTTCTTTTTTCCACCATTAGAACGGGAGCACCACTGACAGCACTTCTTGCTGTGAACCTCTTATATGCTGTAACTCTACACCTTCTAAATTCTAGAGATTTTCCTAGGTGTTGCTTGTGAACATTCTAGGTATCCCTTTTTTCTACCTTTCCATCTTTACAATGACATGTGTAGGAGTTCTTGTCCTTTTCTGCATGATGATGCTCTCCTGCATCATCCTACCACAATCCCAACAGCACCTTTGCCAGGATGGAAGTGTGTCCCCAACACTCCTCTCTGCATGTGACCAGCTGCCTGCAGAAGTGAGCGTGAGGAACACACACTCTCTTTCCAGACTGTAGCCAGCCTTCTTCCCATGCTGCAATAGGTGAGGAAGCACATAAATCACGCTTCCAGTCTTTCTGCATTGCCAGGTGCAATGCAAGGCTTCCATAACCGGGAGTCACTGATGGAATTTCTCTGTTAATGATATAGCCCACAGTCATGCTGGCTGGTGACAAAAGAAGGGCAGGACCAGAACAACATCATGTGGAAGCATCATCATGGTCCCACTTTTCTCGTGTCCCCATGCTGGGACACTGTCATCGTGTGGAAAAGGCCTTTGTCTGCAACCCGCTCCTGTGCTTCTGGCTTGCTCTTTGTTTGTATAGATGGTTACAACTTACATGAATCTGTTGGGCTTGCTCTTTGTCTTCAGGAGTGGTGAGGGAAGAAGTATGGCAGCTGTTAACAGCCTTTGCGATAAACCCCCGACCCTGAGCATAGCGTTCATCCTGAAGATAAGCAAAGATTACTTTTAATGCAGTAGGTACCTCCCATAGGGGAGAGAAAAAAAAGAGAGAAACACTGAAACTCACTTTTTCTTTCCATTTGTCACTTGCACAAAATTTTTCCATTAATTTTGTGTCAGAGCTTTATTACATGCACCTCTGTGATTCAGTCCAAAGTAATTTGGTTTAAACTGTGCTGAGGGAAAATCACTTTTGGGAATCAGGTTTCTCCATAATCTCCTGATAAATAAGATCTGGCTTATTTTGCAAAATGGTTCACAGTCTGTGACCCCAGTAAATAGTATGGTAGAAAAATTTTCCTCTGCCAAACTTCAAATGACTCCATGGCATGCACTTAAAAAAAAAAAAAAGGCCATTTTTCTCTTACAAAGCATTGCACTCAGATTGCTCTTTGCTGTTTGGTTCTGCTCCTTTTTGCTTGTTACTTTAAAGGGCTTCTATGTATTCCTTCTGTGTTTTCCTTCACACCACTCCATCTGTCACTGTTATGATTCCTAAGAGGAGATTCTGTGGCCCTTTCTGCACCGGGCTATTAAAACGGCGCAGAGCGACCTCCGACGGAGGTCTTCTGCACCGTGGAGTGGACTGGGGCAGACTACTTTTCGTAGTTCCACACCTCAGTCCGGTTTGGAGCGACCGGAACTGGTCGCGCAGCGTGCTTTTTAAAAACCCCTTTTAAGAGATGTTTTAAAAGCATGGAGCGTGTGACTCCGCGTCGCTCTGTCGCCGCGCTCCGGTGCAGATTTGCAGGCGCGCACTAGTGCGTGCGTAGATCTACCAGGGGCAGGCTTTAGGCTGGCGAGCTTCTCCGGTTGGTGGAGAGCCTCCACCAACCGGAAGCCGCCATTTTGGACACCGGAGCAGTGCGGAGCGATGAGCTCGCACTGCTCCTCGTCCCGACGGACTCGCCCGGACGCTGAAGAAATCCCGTGAGTCCTGTTTTTGCGCAGTTCCTTTCCCACGTGCAGAAAGGGCCTGTGAGATGAGCCCTTCAGTACTCTTGGACTGTTAATGAGGCTTAACAATCTGCTCTTCTTTCTTGTCCTAAACTTGTGTCTTAAGAATCACATACTTAATGTCTCTATACTATGATATGAGGTGTGATTGTTTCACTGCTGAAAATTGTGTTCAATTCATCTGTTATTCTGAAGGTCATTTTTTTTAAAAATCCCCAACCTAAGACAGAATATCTTGCTGAACATTCATTCTACTAATCCTCTCAGAAGAGGGTGTAGCAGTCTTCTTAATATTAAATATTATTTTAGAAAAATTAAAGATTGTTAATTAAGATTTAAAATACTTGAGTAGAAAAGGTCTATTTGATGATGGATACATAAATAGAGTAATAGCAATCATTTTCAGGAAGCTGTACTGTATCCTTCAGCACAACAGAAGGGTATATTCAAGGGAACTTTTGATATCATTATGATAATAAGGGTGATAAGAAAACACAAGAAAAAACAACAAATTAACCACCTAACTCTTTACTCATGCTATCCACTATACTGAAACTGAAGCAGAAGGAATAAAGTAAGTTGCCCAAATATATGTCTTTGCTATAGGGTGGGCAACTTGTGACTCTCCAGATGTAATGACTGCAGTTCTCTTCAGCCCCAGCCATCATAGCCAGTGGTGAAATTAATGGGAACTGCAGTCTAGTACTGTGTGGAAGGCCACAAGTTGCCCATTCATGTTATACAGCCAGCAGTGTCTTCCACTTTGCTTCATTTTAGAATACATTCTGTTAAAAGGTACATTCTGTGAAAGGCTTGAGTACTTACAAATTCATTGAATATTTCTGCAGAAAGGGAGTGGATGTAGTGTGAGAGTTTGACAGCGCGATCAAAAAGATCCCCAAGGGACACCCGGCAAGTGTCAGACTCATTGGGACAGATGGGTGAAGACGTTACACACTTCCTTGACAGGAACATGTTGGTCATCAGCAGGATAGTCAGCAGCACACCTGTTCAGGTAAAAAAAGGGGAAAAAAAGGGAAGCAGGTATCTGGAAAACAAAGCAATTCAAAAGAAGGGGAAAAAGTATTCTATGCTTTTCTCTTACTTTAATGCTTGATTACATTAAACAACCATATGTGAGAAAACCAACTCTTGCACCATGTAGATTTATAATTGTATTTGCATAAATGTTAAGAGTGTGGAAAAATAGGTTGAATCCTTTCCCTCTCTGGGTTCTCCCAGGGGTGGCTTACTTCTCTGCAAACATATGGCATTTAAATTAAATTTGAGGGAGGGTAGCTAGGTCACTCTCAAGATGTTGAATGTCTTGGGATTCTGTCTGCAAGTTTTCCGCAGCTGGGCTGTTTAAACTCTTTTGCATGTGTAAGTCTTAAGTGCTTAACATTAAAAAAAAAAAAGGAAAGAAAGAAAGAAAGAATTAAAAAAGGAGTGTGCTCTGATTCTTTCAAGGGGGCTTCTGAATGTGATGAGTGTGCAGTGCTGCATAAGCTTCCCATGATTTAAAATTTTTGTTTCATAATCTTTAAAATTAGTAGCTGGTAATGCTATACAGTGGCTATAAACTGGCCCCCCTTATGTTTGGCCATGTTAGAAAAGTGTAGAAATAACTGACCATTGAAATACATATATTAGCTGAATATATTTATTTTCTATTTATTTGAACTATGCTTAAGGAAGAAGCCTTTTTCTAAGCAATAGATTCAAACAGATGTAATAACAGTGAGGATTTATTCTTGGGAGAAGCTACGAGTCAGGGATAGAGCACATGCTTTGCACATAGAAGGTTTCAGGTTCAATCGCAGGCATCTCCAGTTAGAAAGATCAGATAGAGGTGATGAGAAAACTTATTTCTGGGATCTCCCTGGACAGCCATAATCTATCTGAGCAGATAATAACTGATTTAAGAGACAAATAATCTGATCTGGTGTACAGTAGCTTCTAATGGCCTGAACCAAGTAGCGCAGAGTTTTCATTATTTTAGAAGGACTTTTGTTTTGGGGAGATTTTTTTACTCCCCGTATGTTGTTCTGTCCAATAACGTTTTTCCCTTGTAAAGTAGAGCAATTCCTTATGAGGTGTCAATTTAGTGATTATTCAATTTTAAATTCTCCTAATCTAGATGAGTGGAAAGAGTGGCAAGAGACATACCTTTCAATGAAGTCTTCTTGTCAGTCATGGTAGAAACCATCTCTGCTGACTTGCTTTATCAAACAGGAGATGGAAATGCTCATTCTTAACACCTTTAGGCTCCATTTTTATATACATTTTGGTGCCCATTTTGCATAAATGTACCAGGTTCAGGCAGGTTTCGTCACTTTGCACATCACTGATTAACGTCCGTAATTACAAACATCAAATGGTCCTTATTCATATTCAGCAAGAGTTGGTGGGCTCTAGGAAGAATCCTGATTAGTTAAGTTGGTTACAAAAGTTCAGCTTTAAATATCATATAAATTACAACCAATCTGGGTCTTTCCATTATTATTTAATATGATTAGAAGAGAAAATTGGAAATGAAAATTAGACATTATGAATATAGGAATATCTATGAATGATGAAGAAGATATACAAATGATGTTCTTTTTAGTTATATTTGTCATCTTTAAGAAATGGTATATTTTTCACTGAATGGTATATTAGAAGTTTATCTCTCTCATGAAGAATGGGAAAGAAAATAGAACCTAAATCTGATATGTTTAGATATTTGCTGGGCAATCATTGCACAATTGTTAGACCAAATTTTGAGAGATGTTTATTGTACTGTGTGATTGACACATTGTCAAAGAAGTTTCACTTCTATTTAAAAAAAAAATTAGGAAAAAATAAAGTAATTATCTTCTGTAATCCTTGAAAGCCAGACAGAAATATAAAGTGAGGCATCATCTGCTGTCCCTTTGTACCTATGTTAGAGTATGGGTTTTCCTGCACCTCTCCATCTCCATCTACTTTTGTATGGAGATTCTGGCCATAATTGGGTCAGCTAAGTGAAGCTGAAGCCAAGATTCAGATTTTAAAAAGGTAAATGAAAGATTCAGTTTTTAAAAAGTCTCTCAGGACTTCTTAATGAAAGACGTCATAATGTTAGTTATCATTGGTCTTCAATCTCTACATTCTATGTTCTCTGAAGTTCACAGTCTTGGGGTGGATATGTGTGTATTTCCTAGGGCTGTTCACATTATGGCAATTTTTCATCATGCCTGTGGCCATGGTCCTTCATAGTGCAATTATGCCTTGAAATCATTATGTAGTACCTTTTGAGTTTTTAGTCTCTTCAACTGCAATGACCTGTGCTTGAACTCCATTGCAAAACTGCAGCTGGTGGACAGCAAGGCAATCTGCCTCTTGATAGGCTAGAGTGATGTCATCAGGAACTGAGAACACCCGTCTTCCATGGTCTGGGCTTTCTTATTTCTTTGCAGACTAAATAAATCTTCTGTGCAGTTACAACTGTAAATGCTATCACATAAGTCAGTGGCAATTAGAATGGATGCCTACCTTTTTCTCTCTCTCTCTCTCTTTGGCATGTTGAAGTCAATATTGCTTGAGTTCTCCTGTAGATTTGGATAAACTGAACTGGTTTTGTTGAATAATTCAACCTATCCCAAAAGTCATAGAGAAATGGATTGAATTATTCTAGTTTGTGAAATGCCTTCAACCATTCATAAGAATATTTCCAGACATAAAAATCCGCTGGGTTGAAGAAGTTAACTTGTGTTGACTCAGGTCAAACTTTTGCATTGAAATATTTGTCTTAGATATTTTCATACCAGAAGGAAAAACATAAAATGATGCTTTCCTTGAAACTCTTGTTATCTTAAGAGGTGGGGGACTTTGAGATCCATCCACAGTGCCAGCATCTCCTTAGAATTTGGGAAATTATAGCCCAAAGGAGGTCTGTGAGAAGAGGGTAATGGCAGGATCTTTTCACCTATGTATACCAGTACTAACTGTAGAGAGGACTCCACTTAAAAGTTAAGCAAAGTATTTTATTTGGGTTTACCAAACACATAGGAAATCAGACTCTTTAAGAACCACACAAGGCTATCGGAAGGCAAGGTGTGAAAGGCTGTTAGGGAGAAAAACTGGGGTGAAGAGGGTGATAGTTACCAGTCCTAAAGAAGAAGGTAAAAGTGGAGTGGTTTACACAGCAACAGACAGAAAGGACTAGTGCATCCTCTCCCCCAAAAAGAATCTAACTACAAATTGCTCAGATATTAAAGGAGCAGAGAGTTTATTTCCTCTAGCCTACTGTAACATTCAGGACAATTCACAGCATGGAGTAATGGAAATCTGAGGCAAGATAGGCAGTGTAATATCCCCAATGTACTTCAGTTTGCTGGGGATGAAGCTAGGGTTTTTGTACTCTATTTCATACCCTGAAGGGGGTGCATTGACAAAGCTGTAATGGCTTTCCCATGGGACTGCCATAGGAGTCTGGAATGGCTGATTGCCTTAACTTTAGGTGACAAAACATTGATGGGAGTCATGACAATTTCTTAATGTGTTGGACAGGGGCTTTAGGGAAGTTTCCCATAGGGTGAGATCAAGGAATGGTCCCTGGTTGCTTCACCTGGCCAGTTTCACCTTCCATTGTTTTCAGGTATGCATGGAGCCTGAGGTGTTGAAAAGATTAGCATAAACCCATTAGTGTCTGGATTTCCCACCAAATCATCTCTAAATTTGTGACCTGACCATGTCTCAGGTCAGTTTGACCTGGCAACATTCCCCTTTCTGCTCAGCATGCCTTCGATCATGTTTTTCAATCATAATATATGTTCAATTATGAAAATAATACATCCCACAGAATGGCCATGTAGGATATGGTAACATACTGAAATGTTGTTTTTATAATGACACATAGAATGGAGATCCCCCCCCCTCAAAAATTATGATCCGCTCCAAAATATACAGTGAAAATAGTTGTATGTCAGTGTTCTGTGAATCTTGTCTTATTGTTACTCACTTTGACCTTTTTTCACGGATTGAGTACTCATATCCAGTAATATATTACAGACTGGAAGCAGAGAGCTATAATACACACATGACATTCCCCCAACAAAAGATTCTCTATTCATTTTAAAGATATTATAGTTTGTTTTAGGGATAGGCCAACCAAATCCTCGAATCCTGGGTAAGGATTCGAGATTCCCGAATCCGAATCCCTGTACCAAAATACGCAAACCAAATCTTTCAAATCCGCCAAACAAATAGATTGTTGGAGACTGGGACACCTGAAAACCAGGGAGATTGGGACGCCTGAAAACCAGGGAGGCCAGACATATGAGGGAAGATAGTAAGTAGGTGAGTTTTTCCTTTGGAGTAATAATGGCCTTTGCTAACAATTTCAGAAATTACAGCTGGGGTTGTATTCTAAGATATTTAATTTGAACATTTAATATTTAAGTTCAGTTCTTGACTGGAAGCTACAGGCTTGAGATTTCAAGGACAACTGAAACATTCCTTTGCATGGCTCCCTTGCAAACCTCTTTCAGACACAATTCTGGGGTTTGGAGCTTTACAAGGTGTCACAGCCTTCCCTGCCAATGTGTGCTGGTGCATCATCAAACTACAAACCCCAGGATGCTGGAAGGAGCTATGCACAGAAAGGCCAGTTTTGACCTGGATTACCTCTGTACCGAAGTATGTGGCCCTGTTTACACAGACAGGAAAATGTGGGATTAATCGACATTTCATGTCATTTTCAATCTGGGGAAATCCTGAGGCAAAACTATGACAATTGTCTTGGCCAGATTTCTTCAGAGGGAGGTTTGCCTTTGCCTAGGCTTTTGCTAAGGCTGAGAGAGTGTGTCTTGCCCAAGATTATCCTTCTTTTCCTTGCTTTTAAACTCTTTTTTGAAAAAGGATTCGAAACATTCGAGATTCGTGGGATTCATGGATTCTCAGAACCTTCCAGGAATTTGGATCCAGATTTGGATTCAGAAAATTCTGGATTCGTCCCATCCCTAGTTTGTTTTATGTGCTTTAAAGTTATCACTACGTGCCTGTTTTTTCACCTGCATTTGTATCAATTCATTTTGACCCTGTTACTGACAACCTTTCCAATTTCAGGAGAAAAGTGAGAAAAGTTAAAGAAAAACAACCCTAGATTTGGGATAGAAAACATGGACCAAGATCATCTTCAATCCTAGTGGAGTAGAATGTCCCACCAACATAGTTACATCGGATTATCCAGTACATGCCCCCAGCAGAGCTTGGTTTGGTCCAGAGACAGTTATTTCTTCAGTATCTAATTCTAAGGGGACCTTGCAGCCATGACACTATGGGAGGGAAGGCTTAGAAACATGCCTGTTTGCAAGTCACATCAGAGCCAAGCATTGAAGAAACAGGTGGTTCTGGACAGAACTTGCTTTTGGTGAGAGGTGAATGTGCAGTGGATTGCTGAGGTTGTCTACCAGTATTTTTCTTCACTGCTGCTTTTCCACATGGAGGTTTCTCATCACTCCTCTAGAGTTGCACCAGACTTTAGCTTTTAGAAATTGAAAAGTGCCATTGGTCATGGTTTTCTGTGAACAGAAGGAAGCATCACTCTAGGCAGCCTTCCCTAACCTCATGTCTTACAGGTGTGTCTGGATTCCCCAGAACTTGGGAAAGTACCTCTCCTTCCCAGCCCCCAGAACCTGTGATTCTCATTATCCCTGGCCAGATAAGAGTGATAATCCAAACACAGTGGGAAGGCACCAAGCTGGATTTGCCAGATTAAAGAAATATTTAGCTTTAGAAAACAAAGTATTTTGAAATATCAATGTGACACCAGATTTGCTGGTAAGGGCTTTCACATAGTAACTTCCTTGTGAATTAAAAAACAAACAAACAAAATTGATGCGTTGTTAAAGACATAAGAATAGATTAGCCCATTTTGGATGGCTTCATTAGCAAGTCCTGAAAACAGTCTTGGAATACACTGTCAAACAGTGAATTGCCTTGAATTTTACAGTAGTCTAGAGGAAATAACTCTCTGCTTCTTCAATATTGGAGCATTTGTGTATTTAGCTTCTTTTGGTGGGGCGGGGTACCGTAGTCTTTTCCTCTCGACCTGCTGTCCACCTAATATGTTGCACAAATACTTATGAAAGAGCTCTGAAAATTAAATGAATAAGGAATCATTCCAATGAATTATTTTTTTATCTAATATAATGAATATTCAAACTGGAACCTATGTATGCTTGGAAACCTGTGTTAATTATTTTGCAACTGCGTGTGCTGCTGAAGCACTGAAGATGAACAGCCCCAAAAGGTGAATATATGGGCATAAACAGAAAAATGGCAGAAGCGTTATCTGTGATAAGGGCATATTGGGTAAAACAAATAACGGCATATTGGCTAAAATGAAGAAATCTGGCTGAACAAATAACACATTAAAGTCAAAATGGATCCCTTGCTGTTTTGCTTTTGTATTTACGAATTGAATGACTATGGAATGCCTCACCCCATATGTATCTGCTTGTGGATTAAGATCTTCTGTAAGGACTCTCTTCCATGTCCCACCAGTGAGTTCAATACTGTATTGGGACATGGAAGAGGGCCTTCTCAGCTGTGGCATCCTGACCGTGGAATGCTCTTCCCCTCCAGGCCCGACTGGTGCCAACATTCTTATCATTTAGGCACCAAGTTAAAACTCGGCTCTTTGCCAGAAGATTTTAAAATTTTAACTCATTATATTACTTAATTTGTTCTTAGCTTATTTAAACTCTTTTACTGTTTTTAGCCTGTGCAACCTGTTTTAATGCTATTGTAAGCTGCTCTGAGATCTCTTGATACAGGGTAGGGTATAAGTATTTTAATAAATAAAGGTGGATAGTTTTAAGCAGGGCCCTCCCTCTCTACTGTATCCTGGAAATTATATCCTATCTCTACTACTGCCAGATTTGATGCTGCAGTGATAGCAGCAGCAGTTTCTTTGCTTTAGCTATGTAAAAATGTATTGGAGGGGGTCATGCAATTTGTGGATCCCACTCCCATAGGCCTGCAAGAAGTAGAATTCATCTCAACAAGGGGAGGGGGTATTTAAAAAATGTTGGTTTTTCTGACACCAGCGAATTTGCACTGGTGGCAAAACAATCTACTTTTTAGATAAACAACGTATGCTGCAGTATATGCTTTGTTTTTAATGAGAATCCTCTTTCATGGAGGCTTTAGGGAGTGTGGTCCACTGCAAACAAACCACACAACCCTTCCACTCACATACTTTGCTTGTGTGACAAGAGGTGCCAAAATACAATGGCATCAACAAATTCATTTGTTAAGATAAGGAGCCTCAGTGATGATGCGAAAGCAGCCAGAGAGGTTCCATGTATTTCCTACCCTGGTGGATGTGTTAGTGGTGAGAATATGTTATGCTACAATTTCCCCAGTTCCTACTGTACACCATTGGGATGCTATAGTGTATAATTCGCGGGCATATCTTAATTAACTACATCAGAATAAGAGAAGAAAGACAAGAACTAATGTTTTAACCGGAATTTTTTTTATTGAGTTTTAACAAAGGTATATGGACAACAAGTACAGCACATTAAAACAAAATAATAATTAAAAGAACAAGATGTAATTCAACTGCATCAGGCCAAAGTTCCTACTTGTTCAGAATCCTTTTTTGACTATTGACCAGACAAATATATTATTTCCCTCCTCATTTAAGACTATAATCCTATGGTTTGCTGCACGGTTCAGACATCTAAACCGGGGTGTGTATCCTCTGTATGTGTAGCCCACAGGAGCCTAGGAAGCCCCCACCCACATTTCATATGTAGACATCTATGTGGCATCTAACCCAGTCCTTAGAGAAGTAGCAATAGACAGTTTCTGACTGGAAGAGAGAAACATCTTCAGTGAAACTAAGCAGGTATTCAGTGAAGGCTTTAGTGAAAATAGATAAATGATTTGCAGAAATATTCTTGTATGTGTGGGAGCTGCTATATAGCACTGTAGTTAAGAACAGGTGCCCTGAGTGTGTATGACATTGTTTCAGTTGGGAATTTGGTTACTATAACTTGGCTCTGATAGCATAACTTTTACTGTTTATGGTTTTGGAGATGGATCGTACTATTCCAAAATCATATAATGGGAGAGGAGATTGTTATCACTTTGATTCATTGTTGGTTTGCTTACTGTGTCAAGAAGGCTAACTTTAAGAATCAAAATAATTTAAATTGGATAAAAAACAGGAACTGGTCTTACAAATCCTGCATATACTCTATAGAAATATAAGTAGAATTTGAACTGGTGTATCATAGATAATAGAGTTTGACTCTGCTTTTATCTAAAGCAGCTCCAGCTGTGTCATGTCTACTTCTTCCATTGTAATTGCTCACTATAATCTCTGAGATTTGGGACTTTCATAAAAAATGAATGGAGGAAACCATAGCTTGATTTCATGTGTGTCTTTTGGTAAATAATGCAAGTGGCTCTTTCTCTCTCTTCTCCTTATAAAAGATCTTGACATTTTAAAAGTCTTTTCAAAATGAATGTCACAGAATGGACAGACAAAGAATAAATAAATACTTAGTTGCTCTATACACAGGCCAATGTTGTAACTCAGCTAAAAGCATGGAAGGGTGGAGCAGTGCTGTTCTCTTTCTTTCTTTCTTTCTTTCTTTCTTTCTTTCTTTCTTTCTTTCTTTCTTTCTTTCTTTCCTCCCCTCCCCTCCCCTCCCCTCCCCTCCCCTTCCCTTCTTTTGGATTGAATTGTTTTCTGTGTTTCCTCTTGGGAATGTAACTGTGTGTACTGTAGTACAGTTCAGACCAGCAGATTGAAAATGAAAACCTAGAAATGGCTTTAAAAGTAATTCTCTTGTCTACTGATGGCCTCTTGGAACCCAAATTGGAAACAAGAGACAGGTGCCAGCATCCAGTGTTCTTTTGTGGCTGTCTATGAAGCTGTTTTGCATACCTGGAATTCTACAGTCTGCAAGAGCTTCTGCATTTGCTACAAGGGAAGAGCAGTTCCATATTCCTGAATGAGACACAGAGACTTTACTCATGTTATCCAGTGGATGGATTGGCAGTGAAGTATTTCACTGTTATTGCTATATTTGCTGTGAGTGCTGATTGGCTGGGAACCCCAATCAACTCGTGATCTGAATATTACACTTGGGATGTGCCAGCCACAAAGAAAGAACTTCCTTATTCTCCACAATAACAGAGACCTTTGGTTCTATATAATAGGGGAAGGGGCAATGCTCAGCTTGCTGGGTGGAGCAAAGGCATCCCTGACTTTTCCCTTCCCTTTTAAGAGCGACCATGGATTTAAGAGGCAGACCTTAATAGGAGGAATATCTAGCGTATATCATCACCTTTAATTTCTCTTAATTAAGCTAATGTCCCAGTGACAAGGAAGGTGGTTTAACTGAAAGGCTGGGAATTAAAAAAAATGATTGTGAGAGGTTTCTCTCCTCTCTTCTCTGTCCTTAAACTTTTCATCCACTGCTGAAGAGTTGGAAGGAATGGCTGTCCGTGGTTGCCTCCCTGATGGGTGGGAAACATGATGATGTTGGACCCTAACTCCCATTTGCCCTAGGCAGTATACCCAATGGTGAAGTTCAGAAAAAAATCTGGAGGCCCACCGTTGTCCACCCTTGGCCTAGCTGAAGTATAGAAGAACAGGAAAGCTGGGATAGCCATGCTACTTAGCTGGACAGATTTAAGGTGAATTCTAAGCATATCAACTGGTGCCCATTTAACTACGATCTGACCTGAATGTTTTCATTTTTTTAAAAAGAAAGGTAGGTCTCCAACCCTTGTAGGATGGACTTGTGGGACAAACAGCGTAGTCACTCTTCTGTCCAATTGCTTTGCAGGAAAGAAGCTTGCCTCTGCCTTTGAGTACACTTAACCAATGATTGAAATTTCACACCTATGTTTACAAAGTGGAACCTCTCTTCTTTCAATTCTAATTTCCAGTTCCTTGGGTCAACGTTACAACTGCATGAAAGTCTAGCTTTTCCATGAAAGTCCAGGCGAAGTCTGTTTGCAGAACTCTTGAAAAAACTGTGCAGACAACAATGGAAACATTAGAATGAAGAAGGGTGGCTGCAGCAAGATGAAATGAAAGCTGCAATATAATCGTTAGTATATAACATTTCTTGCAGTCTATTGTTTTTCATGACTTGCCTGAGGTAGCACCATTACATGTTTTTCTTGGAATTTTTTTTAAAGTTTTCATTTTTATGAGGGGCAGTTAGGCTTCTCCCACTGCCTAAAGTGGGATGAAAACAGCCATTCCCATCATTGCCACCACCTCTCAACCCCACTTTGCCTCTCCCCACTGCCACCCCTGCTACTATCTGTATTCTGATTTATCTTCCGCCTCCCCCCGCTGCACGTTCGTTGTCTTGCAGCACCACTGCATTCGCCAGCCTGCTTACCTACTCTCCCTTTAAAAAAGCACTGGTGGCTTTGTGCAGTTTCTGTTTCTCTATAGGGCAAATTGGCAGGCAGCAACGTGAAATTAAGCTAGTGGGAGAAGAAGAGAGGGATGGAGGTGCAGCCACAAGTGAGAAGAGGAGGGTACAAGAGAAGGTGAAGCAGGTTAGAGGAGAGAGAGGGAGAGGGTAGAAGGTCCAACAGAATAAAGGAGGAAAACATTGTGGAGGCATGACAGGAGACAAGAAAGAGGAAAGGAGAGGAAAGGCATGCAGTAGGAACAAGACAAATAGGTATAAGGTGAGGCAAACTGCAAGGAAAGGAGATGTGGTTTCCTATGTGTTTTCTCCTTTGAATCAGATAGCAGGTCCTTTCAGGGGATTTCTGGGATGTTTTCATGGATCTGTACCTTTTTGACACCAATAAAAATGATGAAAAAAACAGTGTTCTAGGAATAAGAATAGCATTATGAGTTCCTGTGCATGACAAAACGCCTATCCTTTTTCTCCTCCTCATTCCCCACTCCTGCTTCTTCGAACAACACTGTGAGATAGATTTGCTGAGAGGTGTAAGGCTGCATGGCATGGCCAAGCAGAGTTTTGGATGTGGATCTCTCTGTTCTAGATCCAACTCTGAAAATATTACATTGTGCTGGTTTTCTCAGAAGAGTAGTTACTCTTAAAAAAATAGTATCAACAATGAAACATAGTGGTAGAAAAAAATGCAACTATTAATGTGAGGAATGCAAGTTGGATGACTAGATTTGAGAGACTGGAACATGGCAACCCTCAAGAAAGTATGGTAGTATCCTAGTTCCCCTCATTGGTTCTAGAAAGCAATGTGCTAACATTTGCATTTGTCTAATTGTCCAGTGTGAAGTAGTTCCTACTACAATAATTTTTTCCTTCTTTTTCCTCCCAGGACTTGATGGATACAAACTGTTGTATCGCTCCAGTGGAATAGTCATGTTGTTTTCCTTTTACTGACCCCCTGGCTAGCTGCACAAATACCTCGGAACTTTCTTCTCAATGAAGCTTCTGAAATAGTTTTTGGAAAGATGGCAAGAGCCTTTCTCCGTAAGAAACCATTTGGATTGGGAGTTGCTGTCTTCCCATTTTTATTTAATTTTATTTATTGTTTCTGAATTCTGAATAAATTTACTGATGTAATATGTTATTTTCTGCTACTGGTTTATTGTTATATTGCAGGTGCAAGGTACTAAATTGATATTTTATGGTTTCTTCCTTGTCCCTTCTCTGCTTTGAACTCCACGAAGGAAATGACTTCAAATAAATCAATGTGTGATGTTAAATTACTGCACTGTTCCACAGAGTACATCTTCAAAACTAGATGATTCTCAGCACCTATGCCCCCCATGTATGTGAGAATAAAGCCCCCATTATACACAGTGATCCATTCTAGCTGGGGATGATAAGGCTTGGTTTTCCACATATTTGGATGGTGTTAGGATGAGGGAGGCTGACACAGGCCCTCTAATTCCTATCTAAGGCTATTTCCGCACCGGACTGTTATAGCGCAATGATTCCACTTGCAACATCCTATGGAACCCTGGGGTTTGCAGTTTCAGGAGGGTCTGGCCAGCCCCTCCCGAAACTGCAAACCCCAGGATTCCATAGGATGTTGCAAGTGGAATCATCATGCTATAACAGTCCGGTGCGGAAATGGCCTAAGGCAACTTTTCCACATTCACACCTGAGGAGAGGTAGAAATGATAGAGTCAGCAATGTCCTTTTACAGGAAAAGTATAAACCAAGAGCTAGATGCTCTTTTAAAGGTCAACTAAATTAAAGGGATTGTTGCTGAACAGCTTTGAATTTAAAAATTCATTAAATAGTGGATGTCATTTTCTTCAGCCACTGCTCTAATGAATGTATTTGCATCTCATCAAACCAGAGGTTGTTACCTTTGCAATATTCTTAGCACAAACTGAATTTTCTTTGCTGAGAACTGGTAAAAATAGGTTTGTAATGCTTCAGCATGATATTGTAGAGGAAATACAATGCCACTGACATTATTATTCCCAATAAAAAGTAGAAACCTCATCATAACTGTGGATTAGGCTTACTGGTGGGGGTGGGAGAAGATGGATTGGTGCAGAGCACCATTAAGTGTATACATTTGGTATCTCCTTTAAGAATCAGGAGGTTGTCTGGAATTGATTTTTTCCAAGCCTCCTATATCCCCAAGGATCATCCTCTCTACCATTTCAGTCCCTCACAAGGATCTCAGTCCATTAAGTGTGTTATACTTTTAAAACCTGTTTAATCCCCCTTCCTGATCTCTGTCCCACTGTTAGCAGATGTACCATTGTACATGTATGAGTTATTGTTTTTTTTACAAAACTCACCAAACATGTGAAAACAAGACTCCTTATTTTTTCCATAAACAGCTCTTTGGGAATCTGTCATTTTTGAGTTTTTGTGTGATGGTGAATGCATATGTTGTTTCATCAACAACAAAAGTTCAACTCTCAGCTTGTTTTGTTCATGGAAATAGTACCAGAGTCACTGGGTATTATTCCTAATAAAGCTATCCCATTAAACTACAGGAGCATTTTTGTTGTTGATTGTTTGGAATAAAGTAACATTTTCCAGCTCTGCTAATGAATAGGGCTGTTTTTGTTCAACTGTTGTACTGATCAAACAGAATAATCCTGTGTTTGTGAGGGTAAGGGAGATCCATGGTGGAACCTTTGCTACATTCAGAGCTCTGTGACCAGGGAGAAGGGGGAACTCCAGTGTTTCCAATGCAAGATCATTTACTATGCTAACTCTCAAGTTGGCACAGGTTATGGGGGTTGGGTCTGCTGATCCTTGGTCATCCCCCCACCATCACCAGCACTGCCGTGACCATGTCCCTTTTTTTGTCCTACTGCTTTTGGGGCAGCCATACCAGTGAACCTTTCTGTTGCTCTCCATCCGAGGAGGATTTATGTGGGCAGATCTCTTCCAACACATCTAATAAACATTCTTCAACAAGACTTCCATGGAGTATCCACTTTCACGTATAAAAGAAATGGATTGTTCCATTTGCTTGTGATATAAATGGGCAATATCCAAAGATGCAGTGGTGGTCACAAGAGGACCTTCTCCTTGGTTCCACCTACCCCCTGTAGCCCTCTGTATCACCTGAAAGCTATCTCTGGAAGTTTTCCCAGTCCTCCTATTATGGTTTTGGGAAGTGCTTGTACCTTGGCAAGGAGGATTGCCCCTTCCTGGTTCAACTGGATTCTGCCTTTCTGGCAGCAGAAGCCACTGTTCTATCCTGCTAAATACAACAGAAGTGAAAACAGCAGTCTGCATTTTCAGCTGGTGCTTGTGTGTTTGGAAGAGGCATTATGTTAGAAGAAGCATTCCTTGTGTGCAACTGAGAAATGCGGATGTTTCTTAAAATAGCATGAACACTACTTCTGGGTTTGAAAAATGGAATTTTCTAAAATGTGCAGGGGCTTTCTGTCTCTGGAGGCTTCTAGGATAAACACTTTGCCTATCTCCACCCCGTTTTTAGTGAGCAAAGGAGTCCAGGGATTCTAGAGGGGGTTTAAGGATAGCAGAAATAGTCTCTAAGGGGCTGCATTCAGTCCCAAAGCTGCACTTTCCCCACCATTGTTTTAACTGATAGATTATCATGATGGCACAGTTACAATTCTCTTATAAAATGAACTAAATGCCTTGTGGCATTTGTAGAATAGAATATTAAGATACAATTTCACATAATTGGGAATATGTGCTGTGATAGGAATGTATATGTGTCTGCCTTGCTTACCAGGATGTTCCTAAGATCTAGAGGTTCTTAACAAGCGGATGGCAAGCTTTCCAGGACAGCCTTGATCTTTTGTTTTAAAGCATTGCTCCTTGCTCCAAAGCATAATATCTGCACAGACATCAGCTGAAATCATCAGACTAAAAATCAGCCTTTTAGGCAGTTACCTTCTTGCAAGCACCTGCTGGAAATGTTATAAGGTTTGCAAATTATGCCTGTTTTTGGTACCTTCTGTAAAAATGAAAGCTGTGTAATCCATTGCTGTAGAAGACCTCTATGGTTACATGTAGGATAAAATCTTTCCATGTAATGAAACTTTTCACTTTCTATCTCCAACTGTTGATACATTCAGAAAAGTCATCCCAGCCCGTGACCGAGGCATACAGACAGAACAGCATGATAAAAGCACCTGCATGCTTGAATTGCCTAATCCAAGAGAGAATTGGGTATGAACCCAGTCAGTGGGTTTAGACTTGCTTTACTCTCTGTTGGGTTATGGCCACTGAGTACAAATGGAGTCTGTCTCCTCCCTGTTATTTCTGTTTTTTCCCCTTTCTTTTGCCTTGCCTTCTGGAGGCCTAGCCAAAAGGAGAGAAGATGCACTGAGAGGCCCTGAATGATTGAACTTTTCTTACCACTGTTTTGAGCTATGAGACAGGCACTGTGTTTAAAAATAGCCCTACAGTCCTCCTTCCTGTGTAGCTCTTTTCACAGCAATTTGTTCTGAAGGATGAAGTCATGCTTGGAGCTTGCTGGTGACTAGATGGGTTGTTTCCAGAAGTGTGTGCAGAAGCACACATATAGCAAGCTAAAAAAAGAGATAGTTAAGGGTTTGCAAATCATCTACCCAAAGATGAAACAAATGAAAGAAGGAATTGATAAATAAATCTCTCTTAAAAATGTAAAGCATGACACGATGATGTACAGATTTCGAGATTTATGAAACCATCTGGAAAACTGGCATTTGCTCAGCTTGGTTTTTGACAGTTCAGGATTTGGAGGTGTTCTCGAAAAAAATACTGAATTTTGCAAATGCATTGATTTTTCTGTTTTATTCTTAGGGCTTGTAAGATTTTTTTTAAAAAAATTGGGGAAAATACCTAGCCTTTTAGTATTTGCCAGATAGTTCAGGGGGTCCATTTCTGAGGGAATTTCTTCCTAAGACTATCTTCTTTGCTGTTAGTTCACAGGAGCAGTTTAATTTTTCTTGTGTTTTGACAGTTGGGTGACTTTTGACTTCCGTGTTCCAGAAAGTTGTTTAGGCTGACAGAGGCTGAAAAGAGATTTCAGGAATATGTCGGTTGATGGTCCTTTTGAAACAAGCCAACCCTCCTGTTCTACCAACCCAAGTCCAGACATAGTGATTGCTTTTAATCTATATATTGCTCTGGTGAACAAGACAGATCAAAGCCCCCTCTTAAACATGTTTGAAAAATGCACATCCGCATTGCGGTGGGAAAAAAAAGGGGTTGTATGGAAATCAATAATATCTCATTCAAGCAGCCTCTCTGACTTTGACTTCAAAGTGACTTCAGTGTATGTTCTCAATTTCAAAAGAAAATGATTGCTGCAAAAAAGGGGGGAGAGACAAAGGAGAGGTGCATGGTTTCTTTTTCCTTAATTCTATTTGTAACCCAGCAGAGTTCTAGAATGTTCCATCCCTGTTTGGTGAAGGAGAGCCTGCTGTGTCACATCTTGGGGGCAGGTCTGTTAATTGCCTGCACCTGTGACTACCACTAAAGACAAGGCAAAGTTGTAGGAGGTGCAAACAGCTCACCACTTCCCTGCTTTTGGAATGCAAACGATTCACACTTTTATGAGAGAAGACAGGAGGCAGAGAGCAAGCATATAAAGGGCAGCCATCCTGGAAAAGTAACTCGAGCTGTTTTGCTTCTTTTTTTTGTCTTGTAGCCTTACCAAGATCTGTCTCCACTCCCCCCAAAAAGTCTTTAAAAGAGGCAGGGACTGCCACCATATGTGCTTATTACTTTAGTTATGTTTTCATGTCTTTATTTACTGAATTTGGATGTATTTACTGAATTCACATGACAGGCTGCTTCATATCGCAGATTTCAGAGCAGTGTATAGTGGGTTAGAGCAGACAAATATGAAAAGTCAAAGTGAAAAACACCCACACATTAATAAAAACAGTGACTGGGATTTCTTCCTTTCTTCAAAGTCTTTGGAAGGAGACCCAAACCAGAGAAGTCTAGGGACAAGCCTAGCTTCAGGTAGAAGATGTTCTACAGGATGAGAGCCAATGCACTAAAGGGTCAGCTTCTCGTAGACTCAGAAGGAGCAGCTGCACCATGCACTCACAGCAAATGCCTTTTTAGAATGTGGCACCATATTAAGTCAAGTTTGGGTATATCCACATAGCACAGTTATAGCAGTATCATCCCACTTTAACTACCATGGTTTCATCCCATGGAATTCTGGGATTTGTAGCTTCATGAAATACTTAGAATTATCTAGTGCAGTCCCTTGTACTAAAGTACTAGTACTGCTAAAGTACTAAAGCTGGAAGAGAATTCTAAGTATCTCAGGAAACTTCAAAACCCAGAATTCCATGGGATGGAAACTGTGGAAGTTAAAATGGGATAAAAGTGCTATAATTGTGCAATGTAGATACACCCTTCATCAGGTGTAGGCCTCCTACTATATATCACTTTTTCCCTTAAAAACCATACAGAACATCTATTGAAAGACTGAAATAGGCTTTCAAAGGGCTCCACAAAGACAGCACAATAGATCTCACTGAGGGACAGAGACCAGGGATAGTTTCACTGATATATAGGGAAATATAGATGGCAGGTACTGAGGACAGTATTGACAGCCTACTACGCTTCCTGAGCCCTCTCTCCAGTGGAAGAGGATAGAGATATGTGACACACGGTCCCCTAAACTAGTTTGTTGTCACAAGTGTGGGGGAAGCATGCTATCCCTTTAAAAGTGTTGAAGTTTCAATTGTCACTCCAATAAGTATCTAGAGTGGATGAGAGAGTGTCTTGCACTTTACTGCATGAAGCAAAATATCTTGGGCTAACCTCAACTGAGGAACCTTAAGAGATCAAAATCCTCACAATTTGTGGAGAAAAGAGGCAGTGATGTACTTGGCACAGGGTTTTTAAAAAAGCAATAACCACATTAAATCCTCACTGGAGACTGAGATCAGAGGTCTGAGGAGACAAAAAACACAATCTCGCATGTAATTTGCTGTCAGTTCTGCTGATGAGTGAAAGAAACTGAAAATAACTCATTGTACATCCATCTCCTCTTTGTTCCATACATATCAGGTAAGCCCTTTTCCAGTTCAGTCTCCTCCAGGTGGCAAGGCTAATGGAAACCGGCCACTGAAGCAGTTCTTGCCCAGCTGCTGGAGCTATCAAGTGATCACTGCAGGTGGAGGAGGCCCCCTTGGCTTACAAGCTGAGCTTTGCAAGATGAGTGCAAAGGAAACCTGTCCCATGTGGGCCATTTTTATGGCTACAATGAAATAAAAGCCAAAGCTTATTTGCTGATGTATTTTACTCCCGAAATGGTTGATCACATAAGAAAGACCCAAAGCTAAAGCTAGATTATGAAGCACAGCTAAGCTTCATATTATGGACAACGTATCTTGCAACAGTGCTGTAGCTATAATTTCCTGTCATCTCAGTTTTTTTTATACCAGATCTAAAAGTGGCAGCTGCATGCTCAAGTTCTTGATCATAGGTGTATTAGGAACAGATGTGATTTAATAGTCTGAGTACTTGTAGACAGTGGCTGACATCTTGTTCATGAAAAACAATACCTTCTCAGGCTTATGCCGTTGTAACTCTTTTTTTTTGGTTATTGCAGAGGTCAGAAATCTGTTCCAACCACACAAAAAACAGAATCCCCTCCATAATTTACTTTGTAAACGGTGCATCCCTCTTGCTGTGGCCATTTCTGTGTTGTCAGAAAGTGGTGGGCAGGGGGAAGAGATGAGTGGGGACATATCTAGCTATTTTCCTGTAGCTGAATGTGTTTGCAAGGATATCATCATTTTGACTATCTGAAATAATGTTCCCCTGTGTGAGCCTGACAGAGTTTTAAGATCGTCAGGGAAAGGCTTTCTCTTAGCTCCATTACTGTCCCAGGCACATTTGGTGAGAACATAGCCTTCTTGGTCACTGCTCCCAGGTTGTTGAATTCGCTCCCATGGGAGAGTCAGTTGGTCGCTTCTCTTCTTTCTTTCCATCAGCAGGCAAAGAGATTTTTAATCAGTCAGTCAGGCCTTTGATTTAGAAGTCATATGGCAGATAGGAATTTTAATGGAGTTGTGTTAATTGTGCTTTATATGCTTTTAATGCATGTTTTTAACCAGACTGTTGTTTGACTGTTTTTAAACTATTTTTGTACAAATAATTATTTAAACTGTACCCTGTTTTTAATTGCTTGTAAGCTGCCTTGGATCCTATACAAGGAGAAAGGCAGAATTTTCAATCAATCAGTCTACAGGGATATTCCAAGGATCCCTAGAGGTCTCTGCACATGTCTGTTGCAGTGCATCCATAAGGAAAACAGCTGGATACATCTCCCTATTATCAACAGCATGGAAATGGTTGTGTGGAGGAGGCAGCCCATGCTGCTTGCAAAGAGAGATTTCTTTGGGTAGCATTGGAAGATGCATCTACATGGTTGGTGTACATTCCCCAATATAGCATCTTGACCAATATATTCTATTAATGTGTATTAAAAAAAACACTGCAGGAACATCTATGGGGCATTATCTATCCAAAGTTCAATGGGATTGTAATGGGAGAAAATTAAACCAATGCACCAAACTGTTGGTTGAATCAGGCCTAATGTATACAACTTCTTTAATAGCCCTTGAGAATTTTATTTTGGAAAACTGAAAACAAGAAAAGGAATCTGCTGGCAAAACCTTCTTTAACTGGAGCCTCAGGTCCTCCCTCTCCTATATTCTGCTCAGAATGTAGTCTCAACCTTTGTTCTGGACTTCATCTCCTAGAAGCCTCCACTGGCCTGGAAAGCAATGAAGGATTCTGGGAGCTGATGTTCCAAACAACTAAGAGACCAAAACTTGAGAATCGCTGGTTTAGAGCACAATGTTTGTTTGCCTGCTTGTTTGTTTTAATAGTAACTACAGTGTACTGAAATGTGGGGAAGGCTGTTTTGAAGGATACCTGAATGCTCTGGAAGATTTTCTGGTTGTTAGGGTGATAGGGCTAGTAATTCTTCTAAGCCTTAGTGTCACTAGGGAATGCTGAAATAAAAAGGGCCATTGATACAATCACTTCTATGTGCCTGGTTTAGTACTGTGGGGCCCATAATTCCCCTTGGTTTACAGACAACCTCTAGGCAATGAAACAAGCTGGATAATAGCTACAGTGCAGTTCCCCTAAGACACAGAGGGAATACAAATGAAAGTGAAGACTGACCTCTGTGTCTATTATGCAGCAGTGAGGTCAGAAAAATATCTCACTAGGCTTCAACAACTGCATCCCTGACATGTTGCATAGCAAAGTTATTCCAAGTGGGGAGGGGCTTATTGGGGTTAAACTCAAAGAGGGAAGGAGTAGAACCCTCGGTTGCTGGTTGTGACAAATTGGCTAGGCGCTTCTATAAAAAGTTACTCATATTCCCTCAGAATTTGACCCCCCACTTCTCAGAGAGTCTGATGAAGTCTCTGGTCAGTTTTCCTGGGAGCAGTTCCAGTTGCGAAGGCCTGATGATGCAGACCAAGATGCTAGTATCAGTTTGGCGCTCCATATCTTGGTTGATAAAATCTAGCACGGATGGATTGATCAGGCGAGTCCAGGGTCTGGTAAGTACCTCACTATCTTAGGGGGAAGTGCTGCTGCCTTACAGGAGACTGCAGTGTGCCTGCTTCTGAAGAGGATATCACTTGGAGGTATGTGAAAACTACCACCTCCTTGCTAATACTCTTCTGGGTAAAGTACTTGAGTGTATGGTGGCTGCCAACCTCAGGTATTCTTGGAGTAACTGATTATTTGGACCCATGCAATCTGATTTTGGACCTGGGAACAACACTGGGATGGCCTTAGTCACTATGACTGATAACCTACTTCAGTGTACCCTGATGATATTTCTGGATCACTCAGCACTTTTTGATACCATTAATCACGGTATATTGGCAGACTATCTTCATCAAATGGGAGTAGGAAGCACTGTGTTATAATTATTCCAGTTCTGTCTGTGAGAGAGTAGCACTGTGAGATTCCTGCTCAGCCCCATAGTCACTAAGCTGTGGGGTACCACAGGATTCTGTCTTGTCTCCCATGCTGTTCAATATCTATATGAAGCCACTGGTGGGGAAAACATGGGGATTTGGGGTGGGTTTCCATCAGCTCTACTTCCCCTGTTGTTCAAGTTGGCTGAGGCTTGCAGGTGCTGAACCAATACCTAGATGCTTCCGTGGGCTGTATGAAGGCCAATCAGCTGAAGCTGAATCCCAATAAGACAGAAGTTTTGTGAATTGGTAAGTCTTAGGTCTGGGATTTGGGCAAGCAGTGATTTGCATGATGTCCAAGCTATGTACCTTCTCCCTCTCCCTCTTCTAGTTCTGTGATTTTTCACTTTGGACTGATTCCCATAAGCGAAGGCAGCCCACCCAATTATTATATATTTATTAATGTAAATAAAGAAATGTAAGATATTATCCCTCATTTGCTTTATCATCTTAAATTTATTGGCCAGTCTTCTACATCAGCTACTTAGTTAAGTAAACTAACTAAGTATACTTAACTAACTAAACTAAGTAATCTCTCCTGGCCTGACTCCCCACTACAACCTGATGGAAATGTCATTTATCCATGCTCCAATCACTGGCCGAATGGACCTTCTTCTCCCCATGCAGCCTATACTCAGTAAAGTGTGTGTGTGTGAAATTGTATCACAGTTGAGACTAGGTAGTGATTGTGGATACGTGTTACAGATGAGCAAATCTAGATAATTGTTTTGTATTCACAATGACTACTTAATCTTGATTGTGATACTATTCCCACAATAGTATGTGCATCATTTTCTTTCTCTCTATAATTGCTAACAACCAGTATGAGTGTCTTGTTAAATCAGTTGAGTGTTTAAGGAAAAAGCAGGGAAGAGAGGTAGAGACTAAAAGAATATTTGAGAATATTTGAAAAGTGCTTAAAAATGTGTTTCTTGAGTGTTTGGAAACCATGATGCAGAGAATCCTGGAATGACAACAATAATTTTGAACGTGTGGCTTATTCTGTGCAAAATTCACATGTGTTTGTTCAGCAAAATTAGCATCTTCTCTACAGAAAACAGTATTTTCGCACAGAAATATTTTCTTTATAGTTGCTGTTAACCCTGTAGAAAGTGCTGTTTTCTTCACAAAAAAGCCCACATGTATATAAAGATCAGACTATTTTATATATGAGACATATATGAAATGAGAACCTGTTGAGTTAATTGTTAATTGTTTCGCCTGTTTGGTTGTTTGGTTATCTTTTTGTGTGATATATCAGTTTTGGTATCTTTTTTCTTTCTTTGTCTCTGATGTATATCTTTGTCCTATTTTATTTACATAAAATTTGTTTATAAAAATGAACAATTAAAAAAAAGACCACACATATAGCTTACAGAATAAGTGCTGAGCTGCAAGTAATCTTGTTTCTTTGGAGACCAAGGACCAAAGTAGTGAAGAATCATGTCGCTAAATGGAGATAAACCTCAAATAATCAGTGAAGAGGATTCCTTTGATACAGATGAATTACCACATGTATGTCAAGACATGTATTTATAAAAGTAGTGGTGATTTTTTTTCCTGTGAAAAGGTGCCCCCTAGAGCATTACTTCCTGCAGTATGTGTCACAGCCCACACAGTGGGTTCAAAACCATTAATTTTCCAACATATATTGACTTTTGCAGGCACCCCATGGTGCCCTGTTTGGGCAGGTGGTTTGGAAGTCAGGGGGGAAAGCAGTGATGGCCAGTTCTCAAGGAGCCTTATCCACGCCTGTACAATGAGCTGCTTAAACCCCTTGCATTATATGAACCATTTTGTCAATCTTAGTCATTTTTTGCTTTTGTGCCTTGTATTTGCTGGAAGAAAAAAATAAACCAATGCCAAAAATAATAGGTTTGTGGGAGAATTGTTTTTTGTGACCAGGCAATGAATGTGATGGTATGTGTGGAAATTGTGGGTGAATTTTGGGTGGAAATTGTTTACCATTGTCCAAATTACAACACTATTGCCCTACACTATAGATAGTTCTATTTGGGTTTTTGAACATAATGTGATTAATCAAGATGAAACTATCCCATTCTGGTTCAGGAGGGGTAAACTGAATATTCAAACCAGTGACCCAGCAGCAATATAGAGCTCTGATATCTCACTACCCCTTCAGGTAACCCTACCCCTGCTGTGTTGTAGCTGTAGAACCCTCTTTCCACTTGCAGTGTTTGTATGTCAAGTTAAGATCTCCATTCTCCAGCAAACTATATAGTGATATGAAGAGCAAGGCTCTTGAGTTTCATAAATCCGAGTCTCTGTTTGAGAACCTTGTGCCTTATTGGTGTGTGTGTGTGTGTGTTGAAATTCACACTATTGATGGACAACTAGTACCTACCAGTGTAGGTCAACACTGCAGTTGGGTGGATTGCTGCTCTTACCCACATGTCTAATCTGACACTACCATGCATACTAATGGGATCTTACAGCATCTTTGAGACTGAGAGAAAGAAATTTGTAGCATGTGCATCAGATGCGACCCAATCTATATAAGCTTATGCTACAAACCTCTCTCTTAGGTATTCTCAAAGGTGCTGTAAGGTCTCTGTGTACAGACACAGACTAACAGAGCTATGTCCTTTAATACATGTTTATGGATGACAGCCTTGCCTACTGAGCTTGGGAACATACTTTTCTAGACTGCAGCTCCCAGAATCCCCAAACCAGCATGGTCAGTTCTATGTTGACTACAGGATTCTGGAAGATGAAGCCCAAAAAATAAACTTCTCAACCTCCTTTTTGAGGACGTACAAGTAATTCATGGATTGTGTGTAGCATTCTTTAAAACATTAGTTAGGAAGCCAGGTGTAAGCTACAGGATTAGCTGATAAGCAGTTGCCTTTCCATATTTAATCATCATAAATAAAAAGGCAGTAGGGTTGGTGAACGTTGTCTTGCTTTTCTTGGTAAAAACTGGACATTTAATTTGCTGCTTGGTGTGTGAAAAAAAATCGTTTTTTTCAGTATTTTTGAAGATGCTCTAATTTCCAACCACAACTGTGCTAACTAATAGCAATGCAAATGCTGCCCTTGTTCTTTAGGTATAGCTCACTCTGACATAACATTAAAAACCCACTTGCTTTTGTTCTGATTGATTTACATGATACAAATAGCTTTCCTTAACACAGAGGCAGATTTTCTAGACATCCTTTTATTCTGATCTTTCTCTCTAGGGCCCTTTTCGCATGTGGGGGGAGGGGGAACTGGTGAAAATACGCCAAAATGGAGCTTACCAGCAGCCGGGTAAGTCCGTCGCCAAGCGGAGCAGCGCGAGCTCGCTGCTCCACACTCCTCCGGCGTCCCAGATGGCGGCTTCCGGTTGGTGGAGGCTCTCCACCAACTGGAGAAGCTCACCAGCCGGAAGCCCTCCCCCGGCAGATCTACAGGCACGCACTTGCGCGCGCCTGCAAATCCACTTCGGAGCCGGGCGACGGAGCGTCACGGGGCTGCACGCTCCATGCTTTTTAAAAACCTCGAAAAAGAGGTTTTTAAAAAACGCGCAGCCCGGCTAGTTCCGGCCGCTCCTGAGTGGATTCTGGTGTGGAACTACGAAAAGTAGTCCACGCCAGTCCACTCTATGGTGTAGAAGACCTCAGTGACAGGTCGCTCTGCACCGTTTCAGAAGCCTGGTATGGAAATGGCCTAGTTCTGCTATTGTGTTCAGAAGAATTAAGAGTGGAGTATACATGAGAGGAAGAAGTGCAGCTGCTGGGCAAGAAACCTCTCCTGTGGATTTAAGTTTGTTTTAATTGGTCCTAAAGCAACAAAAAGGGGAACTGATTGACACATGACATGTGATTCCTGGTAACGAAAAAATTGCCAAATCAGAACAGCACTAACCCAGCTCAAAGAAAGGTTCAGCCTGGTTCGGATAGAAACAGCTTTCTTGGTTATTCTCATGGCTTAAATTGAAGCAGCAGCACACACATGAAAAGCTGCAACTGGAATCCATCGTACAATTGGTTCCTTTGCCACCTGCCTCTGTCCCTCCTTTCCCCATTTGTAAATATGCTACCAATTTAAGGTTACATTTAAAGTTGCATGTGCTTGGATTCTTTTCTGAGAATGCGGTGGGGTTTGCTTTACCCAGCAAACATATTGGCTTTTTCACTTGTTTTGTGAATTCGGTTCATACCACAAACATGGTTTCATTCCCATGTTTACTGTGGAATCAGCCAGAAGGGTATGTGCTCAAGTTTTAAAGAATCTATTTCGTGCATACGATAAAGGAATCTATTACCCAACAAACCTCAAGGGGCAACGAACTGATCACTTTACAAAGTGCAACGTCCAAGGTCACTCAATGAGTTTCCATAATGAAGTGTAGAGTCCAACCCCGTTTCCAGAGTCCTAGTCCAGTGCTCAAACCACTAAACCATGCTGGCTCTCTGTTCATACCCTGTTACTAGACCTAAAATATTGCAAGGGAAACAGTTGGATTTTCCTTCCCTGCTTACTCCACAGAAGCTCAAGAAGTTACATTTTTTAATGTAATTTTTAATGTAATTTCTGTAACTCATTACAAAGCTCCTCAATTTGTCACCATTACCATTGTGAATTTGGGTTTTTCTAATTTGTCCCATTGCTTGTTACCTTTAGTTTCTTTCTTTAAAAAAGAGTAAACATTTTAATAGAAATGGCCTAAAATATTGGGGGAAAAAACACTCTCAGAGTGGCCAACACTTTATTGGGCCCACAAAAGTAACAAGAAAAAGGAATGAGTAACCAGATCTCATTTCATGGAAAACAGTAACATCCCAGGCAGTTATATAATTTGCAAAGGGCATGTTGTTATATCCTTCCCACCAAATAGGCTATGCAATGGGCAATGCCATTACTTAGAATGCTTTACTTCCAAACAGTGGATGTACACCCTCATCTTCTCTGCAGTTCTGAATTTTATACTATGAGCTCCTTGGGACAAGGAACTATCCTCTTCTACTCCGTGCACACAGATGGCACTATCTAATTACAATAATTATTGTTATTTTTGTTGTTATTTTGTCTTCCTAACCAGTTGCAATTCCACATCCCTTCATTTCACATGGAACTATGATTGCAACCATTTCCTTATGGGTTAGCTACAGCATGATGTTTAGTGCAGTTTGCAAAATTTGGAAGAGCGTACAAGATAACTCTGCTCCAGTTTGCATATTGGTATAGCATATTCAAATATTTATCAGCCTGGCTGGGTCTTAAGACCTTTGAGTTCCACAATTGTCATGGGCCCATCTGGTAAGGACACGTAAGAAGGCTTTCACAGTGGGTGCCCCAGGCTGAGGAATTTTCTTCTGCAGGTGACATGGCTGGCCCCCTTCTTTGCTCTCCTTCTGATAGCAGATAGACCTTTTTATTTAAACAAACATTTGACAATTAATCGGTTGTACAGAAGGTTCTCTTAATGGGCTGTGTGTGCTATACTTAGTTGTTGTTTTAATGTTTTATACCGATTATATTAGTGCTGTTTTAATAGGACAGCTAATTTGAATGTGGTTTTTTTTAAAGACCTTTTTTAAATCATCAAGCGTTTAGCGTTCCTTTGTTTTTAACTATGCAATATGCTGCCTTGGCTACATTTCAGGAAAAAGTTAATAATAAAATACATGGGCCATTTCCACACTAGACTGTTAAAGTGCTATTATTCCACTTTCAACATCCTATGGAATCCTAGGGTTTGAAGTTTAGGGAGGGGCCTTTGAGGCCTCCCTTAGCTGCAAACCCCAGAATTCCATAGGATGTTGAAGGTGGAATAATAGCACTACAACAGCCTAGTGTGGAAATGGCCATGAATAAAATATAAGAGATTGGTTCACTTAAGAATGTGACCCCCCCTCTCAAAAAAAGAATCTTTGCTTGCCCTACTGCAGCAAAAATCTATGAGACTTTTAGAAATTACAAAGTAGAAGGGTTTCATTAGGAGGAAGGGACTGTTGGCTGAGGAGACTATTATATGTAGCTTTTCCCCTCTTTTTTTGGGATTTGTTTTGCTTGGAAGTACTTTATCGTCATGACTTCCATGTACTTAATAAGAGCAAGGAGAGAAGATGAGAACGTGTCTGATTATAAATAAAAATTAAAACCAGCCAGACAAAGGGGTTTCAGAAATGGAGCAGGCGCTTAAAATTCCACAAAACAATGCCCCGTGGAACAAACAGGATGCCTTCGGAACGGCCAGGATAATCTGGACAAACTGTTGACACAGTGAAAGGCAGACCACAGGTGCTGCTCCCCACCGCCGTCCAAGTTTCTTCCTTTAGTTTTCCTTCTGTTTACAAGTATGAGATACAGGCACTATTATTCCCACATTGCATTGTTTTTTAAATCACTTATTATGTGTAACAGTTGCAGAGAACTAATAAACTATTAAAGCAGGAGTAGACAATTTGCTTTCTTCTGCCTGCTGTTGGATTGCATTTCCTACCATCTCTCATCCTTGGCTATGCTGGATGGGGCTGATGGGACATCTGACTACATATGCATCTAAAGTAGTGAAGGATGGAAATCCTTTTCATGCTCCCCATATAGTTATGATTCAGGGTATGTTTGAAATCTGAAAGGAATTATTTATTTATTTATCCATTCATCTTGTTTAGATGGAGTCCAAAATGGTGGAAGTAAAAAACAGGGTTAACGTTCGTATAAGATTTCTTTCTTTTTTCTTTTTGAATTTTCTGGAGAGAGAGAGAGACAGAGAAAGCAAATTAGTTTTTTTTTTAAAAAAAATGCAGCACATATTCTTTCAGAATAGCTCTGTTCTCAAGTCAGGATCTTAACAACATTGCCAATTAAAATGATACTTTCTTTAAGAAATATATGTATGAATTTATTTATTTATTTATTTATTTGCAATTTAGAAATAGCCTATTATCAATCTAGGACACAGATTGATTTGTCCTAAACACAGGACAAAAGGAAAACATTTTAGCAATAAAGAGGAAGAGCTGGAGAGAAATTTCAGTTTATGAATGAAGAGAACATCCAAACACTCTTTCATTTGATATTCAAAATTAACTTAAAATCAATAGAAACTTTAAAAATGCAATTATTGTAAAAAAATAAAATAAAATCAAGGTACACATAATATAAAAAAATTGCCTTAATATGGCTTTGGACCACAAGGAGTTATGTTAAAAGAACTGTTCTGACTAATAATTCCATAGTGGAACAGCATTTGAAGTAGAATAATTCTTAACACCATTTGGGAAGAATACCCCATTTATTTTAACGTGAGAAAGGAATGTGGTTTGTTATAGAAATTGCAGAGATTTGGAGCTGCAAGCTTCTTTTTATTGTGAGAGATTGTATTTTAATAATGCCCATTGTTAAAGAAGCCCATAGAAATGGCAGGCAATTAATTTCAAGGCTGATTTCCCCTCCGTTCCCCCATCTTTCTTCTATTTTGCCAATAAACATGTTTGAGCCAGGTGTTAATTACAAGCACCAATAAAGTCACAGAGCTGTTCTTGTTCTCTTGGGGGAAATGAGTGGACTCAGCACTTTGCTGTTATGTTCATTTAACTTATTTACTGCACTTAAGTTTCCCCATCTGGTTTTCTGTGTTCTGAAAAAGGGTTGGGGGATGGGGGACTTGGTTGCCTAGGATATTTCAACAACAGTGGGCAATCTCTTTGAAAGCTACCTATCTGAAATGTGATGGTGTCCGTGTCCTCTCCATCAAGCCGACCTTTTATCTGCAGATGTGATGGCTTCTTGCAAAATCATCCTGAACTACATTCTCCTGTGTTGTGTCCCTTGGGGAGGGGACCAACAGGGGAGGTTATGGGCATGGCTGTATGCACTCCTCGTTTCCTTTTTTCTTTTTCGCCTACCTGTATTCTCTTCTTCCTTCAGAAAGGCCAGGATGGCTCACAATGGATTCCAAGTATTCCCCTGTCCATTGAAAGCTATAGTCTCCTCCTGTTTCAGTCTAGCATTGCTCTGGTCTCCTTCACTTTGCCTTTCTGTGTAATCAAGAATTGGGTATTCTTAGGGCACTTAATAGGCATTTCTGCTCAAACCCAGGATTTGAGATTGGTCTCAGAAATCAACATGCTGAGAATCCTAGCTTTCATTCTTTGTTTTAAAGCGCATTTCTAGGCCATATTGATGTAAACACAGGTTCAAATTTAGGCATGTGTGTACGTGTAGCGGGGGAGGCTGGCAGGCAGGGCCATAGTACTCTACATAATCCATAGCTGTTGTTACCAAAAGCAGAATAAGTAAATCCGTGAAAATTTGTTTATATGTAAGAAAGCTTTACATGCACATTTTTTTCTCTGTGCAAAATTTTGTTTTAGTTCTTTTTGTGCCATGTGCACATTCTGTATATATGTCTGTTAACTTACATGCTAGTTGTTTAAATCAAAAATATGCAAAGGAGCTTACAACTGCTTTTAAATGCTCAATGTAAAAGAAAAAAAAACCCATAAAAACACACAACAAAGACCACAACCACAATAAAAGTCCCTCAGGCTTATCCCTGCTGAATGTTCAGTGGGTAGTCAAGACTGTGTTACTCCATGTGGCCTTTGGTCCTTTGGCGAACATTGGCTTTTGTGGCTGTGTTAATCATAAATATACGTGTTTTAAGTTGTTTCATTTTCAAAAAGTGTTTTCATTTGCACGTAGGGCTTTTATCTGCTGTAAGGCACCTTGGGGAGTCTTGGTGCACTGAGAGGCGACAAACAATTGCCTTTAATATTAATAAATAAGCAGACTGTTTGATATTAAAAGGTCACAATTTAAAGGCTAATCACACGAAACGTAATAATCATGCAGTTAAAAAGGTGAACATTTTTTTCTGTCAAAGGATGAGTTCTGGCAGGGCTTATCTGTCAGGGTTGTGCATTGGTGGTGGGTGGAAATGGCTAGGGGCAGATGGAAAAGAAGGTTGCACTATCCCTGTTCACTCTACCTCTCTTTCTTTCTCTTTCTGCCATACTTCTCATTAGCTTTTTCTTACTAACATTTCCATTCTCTATTCTTCCCTCTTTTCGCTTATCGCCTGTCCAGGAAGTTTCCGGAGGACAGATTGCTCTTGGTTGAAGTCTGAACTAATTGTTTGCAGATTAGTCTCTGTTAGAAGAGAGAAGAACTCTTGGGTCTCCGTGGGAAAAGTATTCTACAGTCGTGATGCAACCACCAAGAAGGCTCTGACTTGGATAGCTCCCTGGATAGCAAAGTCCAGTGTGCATTTTCGATGTGTGTAACATTATAGGAATAATTCCAAAATAGCTCCTATGAAGAGAATAGTTACATGGAAAACTGTTATTGCAGATAACAATGCTGATTTTAAATCAGAGCTTGGAAAGTTACTCATTAATGTTATTCATGCTAGTTATTAAAAGCTAACTTGTTACCATTACTCATTATAAAATTTTAGATGTAACTTGTTATCATTACATCATTAAAATTTTTAAATGAAGTCTTCAATTCTTTGTTACATTGTTCAATTATTTTCATCGCATATTAGTTTTTTTTAAAAGCCATCTAATATAGTAAAAATGGCCAAAATTTGAAAAAACAACAACCACAAAACATTTTTGCCTCCCTCAAAGGAATGAGTTGAAGCAATAAGCAAACCTTGCTTGTTATGTAGAAAAAGCAATGATGTAGCCTATCATTTTCTTGCTTTTGAATTATTACTCTTCTTTTTACTTGCTGAAGTAGTAAGTTGTAGGTGTGTTTTTACTTGCAAGTTCTTTTTTAAATTCCCAACAGTGAGAATCGGCACGGAAAAAAACAAATGTCTTTGCTTGCTGATTTACAAAAATGAAAGCAGGGGTATATAGTCAAGGCATATATAGAAGACAAGATGTACTGAAAAGATTTGGCATTGATCTCATTGGATTAGGTGAAGTGAGCTGCATAAACATGAGACATGTAGTTTTCTTCTTAGTGGATGTGAACCAAATGATTCAGAAGGTGGTGGGTAAAGTAAGGAGAAAAAGAGTAGCTACTATTTTGTGCATTTTTACATGTTTGCCAGACACCCCATCTACTTTATTGGATAAACTTTTTTTAAAAAATATCACTGTGTGGATAAATTTCAAAAGTCAGCAGTGAGAGCCAAATGTCCAGAATTTAAGACAAATCTTTCCATCTTCAGATAAATTACTGACCAGTCAGTGAAGCCTGAAATAGGTCTTTCAGTGCACATGGTAGTATGAGAAATAATAAGCTGTGATACCAGAATGTGTTTTCTGTAGGGCTCTTTCTACGATTAGGTAGAGTCAGGCAGTTGTTCAAGCAGTGGATTTTTGGCTGAGTCTTCTTTAGTGCAGACAGAATGTAAAATTCTACAAGCATACTAATGTAAGAGGATTTGGAGCGAAGGAGATAGTGAAACAATGTTCTCTCAGCGTACTTTCCCTGGCCAATCAAGACCATCTGAGTTAAAGGAGGGGCAGAGTTGTGCCTATTGCCACCCAGCTGCCATGTACAGTAACATCCAAAATCCACAAAACAGTGATACCTTTATTGGGACAACCAAAAATGCACAAAATACATCATGCAAGTTTTAAAGTTCTTCTGGCTTCTTCATCAGGCAAAGGTATTAAAAAAAATCATACAGAAGAAGAAAACAAATGGTGATGTTAGAGTCACAAGCCTACATTTTGTGCAGATGTTGTTTTCATTATTGTCAGTTAGGATGGTCTGGAGAGATATCAATGCAGACAGATGCCATGGTACACCATGGAGAAAAAGGCTGCACAAGTTAGTGGACAACTCCTAGCACAAAGTCCGAGTAAGTACTTACACTGGCATATCTCCCCATTGTAACTTAAGTGAATCATTGAAACTGATCACATACTAAATAGGATTTTTTGTTAATCATAGGCAATTGAAATGTAAAAGTAGGAAACAGAGTAGAATCAAAAATTGTAGGACAATTTGGCCTCGGATCAAGAAATGAAGCAGGAGATTGACTGACTGGATTTTGCAAGACCAATAGTTTGTTCATCACAAACACGTTCTTCAAGCAATCCAAGAAGTGACTGTGTATGTGGACATCATCTGATGGCCAATATAGAAATCCAATAGACTACATAATCAGAAATAGAAGATGGAGAAGCTCCATTCCCACTATAAAAATAAGATCAGGAGTAGATTGTGTCAAAGACCATGAACTACTACTAGCATAAATTAGAGAAAAACTAAAGAAGAACACTAAACCAACTATAATGCTGAAATACAACCTGAAGAAAATCCCCATAGAATTTAAAGATAATGTGAAACATAGATCTGCACTATTAAGCCTAATTAATTGGGACAGAAGAACTCTAGATTGAAGCCAGGGACATTGTCAGTAAGAAAAGCAAAACACATATTCTGTAGCCAACAAGAAAGAGAAGCCTCAATGAATGACAAATGAAATTCTTCAAGCAGTTAAAGACAGACGAGAAGCAAAAGTAAGAGGTGACAGAATAAATTTTTTATTTCTTACCTGGCTTTCCGCAGGGCTTGAGGCAGGGTAAGTTAAAATACAACTAACAATACAACATAGGTTAAAATACACTAAAAAGATATAAAACCATTTAAAATACATGTATACTGTAATTAAAATATATCATAATTAGGAATACATCATAATCAAATATAAACCAGGTAAGCCTGTGAGAAGAGATATCTCTTTAATACTTTTTTGAATTCAGATATCATATTTCGCTGTCAAATCTCTTCCGGCAGGTCATTCCACAATCTAGGGGCAGCCGATGAGAAGGTCCTCTGAGTGACTATTGACAGTCTAGTCCTAGCTGGTTTAAGCAAATGGCCCCCAGAGGACCTGAGTGTACAGGGTGGATTGTATGAGAAGCCTGCATGTAACTTAGACCCAAATCATGTAGGGCTTTGAAAGTAATAACCAACACTTTGTACTTTGCCCAGAAACTATCAGTATTATCAAACTGTTTTATCAATTTGTGCAGAAATTTCTGTGCAGGAAGTAAAATTGGTCTCACAATCTGGTATAAAACAAGGGTGGGAATTTAATTCAGGTGGGATTTGGAAACGAGCAGCAAAATCAAGGCTGTCAGATTTTTACGTGACTACACAGGTGGCACAAAAACTTGCTTGGCCTTTTGGACTCTGCAGATTGAGTTTGTGGGGTAGGGACAAGGGAAACAGTGTTTGCCTTTCTGCCACAGGTAGCAAAATATCCTTGGCAGGCACTGGCTCTCTTTTACAGTATATATAAAATAGATCAAAATGTTAAGATTAGCCACTGGCACCTCTGTTGGAATAGAGAGATCAAACCAGGTGGATCCCATCAGCAGTACTTTTGGATTTCTCCTTACAAGCACAAAGCCATGATTATATTCCAGAGGCAGAAAGGGATTGAAATGGAGGCTTCTGTCCTGTTTTTGATATAGCTTTCTTTCAAATAATACCTGGCAGTCTGCAATGGGTAAAAAGATCCCATATGTTAGCTCTCTTAACTTGACAATGCCCACATGTGGGCACTAAATAGTTTACCCATTGCAGCAGTCTATGGAGACACCATCGAATTTATACTGTATGCCATGCCATGGAAGAACATTATCTTCATGCCAGGATGGCATTTCTACTGCTCAAATATTGCTGGTAGATATGCTACACCCATACAGAGCATTGCAAAGCGAAGAACTTTTAAAATGTGCTACTGACTAGGTGATTTGCTAACACATACTTTTCAAAACCTAAAATATTGTTTGTGCTAAATATCTTGGCAGTAGTATGTACTACTTAACAAATAAGAAAAAGGGAAAGGAAAGATACATTACAGTTCTGAAAAGAAATGTTGATTGGCAACTTGTCTGCTGTTAGCCATCTGGACGTGTTCAAAGAATAGAAAAGATAAAACCTGAGACTGAGATTGGGTCTATTTATTCTGTAACGTTTCAGTTTAGCCCCAGGCATTTATTTGTACAAAGCCAAAGGTTGAAGAAAAACTTAGTGCATTGCAATACTCTCACGCTTGATCACACCCAGTAGAGAGAGAGTCATATATCTTTGTAAGTGATATATATTGCAACCCTTGTGGAGCAAGGAAATCCTGCAGCATTTGTGAGGAGATAGTTTACAGGATTTTGAGCTGGATGGAAAACATGTAAAATCCCAGCTGATTAAAAAAAAAAAGCCCTATGGAATCTGGCACAGAAAATTAGTGGAACTTTTGGATAAGGCAGCTGATGTTTTTCAGGATGTGGTTGGAATCTGACATCACTGTCATAGTTCCAGAGACTGATGTGGATGACACACACACTTGGCATTGTCAGGGTCCATATAGCGTAGACAAGGGAGCTATGTTTAGATTCCACAGCCCTGTTCAGAGAGGACAAACCTCTTCCTCCTTGGCCCCTTGGGTTATATCTAGCTGTTTTGCTTCCTTAGCAGTTTGGAGAATAATTTCCATAAGGTGCAGTCTGCATACACTTTCCTGAGACTACATCCCATTGAACTCAGTGTGGCTTCTCTCTGGAAGGGTCACCTGTATCAGACTGCATTTGTGTAAAAATTTGAGGGATTGAGTGGCACCAGTGTGTTCATGACATTCAGCTCTGTTTTTCTCGTCATCAGAATAGACTGGAGCTACACTGGTGCCACACAATTGCCTGGATGTAGTAATGGGCTAGATAAGGGTCAATGAATTACAGCTGCATTGTGATCAGATGTAGGCTTTGTGGATTGATGGTTTCTGAGTCCAGGAACTGGGTAGGTGACCTACCTTGGATGGGTTGCAGCCCTCCCAAAAGAACGAATGAATTGTTTGGGAATATTCCGGGACCCACCTCTGTCCTTAAAGGCCCAGATTGAGCTGAAACAAACTTTGACTAGCCTGCCAGCTGTGACCTTTTTTGAGACAAAGATAACCTAGCTGTGGTAGTTCAGGCCACTGGTAACTTCCTAGTTAGAGTACTGTAATACTCTATGTGACACTGCCTTTGAAGATGACTAGGATGCTGCAGCTAGTACAATACACAACAGGTAGAGGGCAAAAAGGAACATCTTAAGGAAACCTTAAGCCACTCGTTTTAAAGGAATTACATAGACTGTCAGTGTCCCTCCATACTTAGTTCTGGTGATGGATTTTGAAACTTGAAGGAAAATATCCCCTCAAATACACCTGCCATGGGTTAAATTCTGGTGGAAAAGCTATCTTCTGTGTTCTACCAGAATGGGGGAATACACTTTGTGAGGACATGAGAATGTTCTTCCTCTGTAGTCATGCCCCTGTTATGGCTCCCACATGGATGTCATTCCAGACCCAGGTAAAAAACATGGCTTTTTGGTCTAATAATATTTGGTTTAATGATATTGTCGACACTGTATTTGTATATGATGTTAAACTGTTTTAAGATATTTTAATTGCTGAATAGTTTAATGTGTTTTTAGATTGTTTGATTTGTATTGTTTAATATGCTGTCCTGAGATCTTATGATATGAGGTGTGATAGAAATATCTAAATACTCACAAATAGAGTAGACCCAATGAATCAATGGGAACTTGATAAGTGAGCACTTATACAAATTCCATTAGCTTAAAGGGCCTGCTCCAGGATTGAGGTCATAATCTCATTTTCACTTAGACTCTCATTTCTCTTTCTCGCTTTTTCTCTCTCTCTCTCTCTGCCTGTGGAGTTCAAATCACTTTCCTTTGTGAGCTACAGCAGTTGTGGAAATAGGTTGCCCTACAAATATTATTGGGTTTCAACTCCCAGCATTCCTCACCAAAGGCTACTACACTGGCTGTGGTTGCTAGTAGCTGCAGTTCAGCAACTCCTTGAAGGCCACACAGTTTCCATCCCTGAGTTACAATTTTGTTCACAAAGGCTGTCATGCTACAGAATGGTCATTTTGGATCTGCAGGATATAGCAGTTCCAGAGGATCAACTGCTGTTACATAAAAGTTGACTTCTGGAGTTTGCTGCTGGAATTCACTACATGTAAGTCTTCATTGGTTTTCTCTGCAGAGATGGGTGAATGAGCAAGACAAGAGCCCTGGTGGCACAGGATTAAATGCTGGTACTGCAGCCGCAAGGTTGTGAATTTGATCCTGCTGGGCTCCAGGTTGACTCAGCCTTCCATCTGTCCCCAGGTCGGTAAAATGAGTACCCAGCTTGTTGAGGGCAATTAGCTAACACACTGTAAACTGCTTAGAGAGCACTTAGCTGATAAGTGGTATAGAAATACACATGCTGTTGCTATTGCTAAGAGACTTCTTTGGTTTTGACCTTGAAGCCCATCATTCCAACTTATCTATTGGATTGGGTTTTTTTTTTCAAAGATTTTTTTTTACATATTTTCATGTACTCCACACCCCCCCCAAATGTACACACTTCGGCTGTGCATTTTTAAATATTTAAATATTTTTGTGAGAATTTTTGAATTGTACACATTTTTTCATGCCCATTTTCTAAACATTTGGCAAACTTCTAAGGGTTTGTTTGTTTGTTGTTTATTTATTTGTGAATTGATTGGATTCCAAACTTACATTTATACCTGTCCTTTCACAAATTTTGTTCGAGTCCATATTCAGAGCTGAACTGAATAAATTCTGCTTTAAAAAAGAAAAAAAACTGAAGTGAAACAATTTTCTCTCTGCCTCTTTCTCAGTCCAGCAGATTCCAAGACAGTACAAAAGTTGTCTTGTGCATCCAAATCTACTTGCCAGAGACTGATGCAGTAAAACCTCATGATCTACCTGTTTGTCACACCTTCAGAGGTGGTTCTTGCATCATTTTCACTTTTTTTTTTGTTAACTACAGAAGCCCTATAGGACAAATGACTGTTCATATGTAAAAACAAGAATGTCTGTTGAGATATCATACCAGAGCCAATTATTCTTATTGAACTCGGATGTTTTTTTTAACCCCACCATTCACCAATCATCCTTGCTTAAACAAAGAATAACATGTTTCCAGTGGCGAGAGGCTTTTACGTACTGTAGCGTTCCCTCCCATAAAGGCCTTGGTTGGCCCACTCTCTGCTTTTGTTTTATTGGCAAAGGCCTTTTTATTTAAGCAGACTTTCAGCTTTAAATTGGTGGTGGCAGATGGTTCTTATAATGGGGTGTGCTGTGTTTTTTATCTTTACTATTCATTGTATGCTTTTTATAGTGTTCTAAAGTTTTAATTGGCTCTTTTGTTTTTTTTAATTGTATTTTTTATATATTGTTTTAGCTATGTGTTCTTTTCTTTTCAGCCACCTTAGGTCTCATATTAGGAGAAAGAATAAATAGACACGTGTCAAGTCTTCTGAACAACTGCCACCAGCTTTTTGGTTGGGACAGGGAAATGTGGGACATTGTGATAGCAAGACATGAGTCTTAACAGGAAGGGAGGAGTTTAATGGGGTGGGGATAAGAGAGCTTTTTCAGCCATTTTTTTGCTAGAAGTTTCAGGGTTTGTGTTAAATTTAGTCTGTTTCTACCAGTGAGTTTTAACAGTTTCTGTTGTAGTTTGTCATTATGAAATATGACTTTATGTCAGTGTTGCCAGAAGGTGTGGCTGCTGTCACAGAACACAGGTAGGAATCAGTAGGAATAGGATGATATTCTCCCCTCACCATAGATTTATATTTTTATTTATTTATGGTAGGAATTCTGTAGGTTAATCCAACTGCAATAGACTCACTGAATTGTTGAATGGTAAATCAATGCATAGGTAAATCCAATTGATTCAATAGGTCTACTCTAGCCAGGACTAACAACAGGATTTAGGCCAATTGATCTATTCATCCATCTAAATCACATCCTGCCGTTCTGCAAAAACTGGGACTCAGGATGAGTCAAAACAAGATTAATTAAAAATGGTTATGTTTTAAATGAATTAGAACATTAAAATTCTTTAATTAGAATCAATTTGGAATAACATCATATTATACTTGACATGAGACTGGAACACGTAGATCCTACCTGTCATATGGCTGGCCTAGTTGTTCATCATCTGTACAATTTTCTTGTTTTACATGATAAACATCCATTCTTTTGACCCTTCATGGATTTCCACATAAAACATTGAGTTCAGGAATTTACCCTAGTTAAACATAGCAAATGAGCAAATGGACTGAACAAAATTATCTTAGCACACTGAGGGAAGAAGAATGTGACCTGTTTATTTAATGGATTCTTAACCACAAACAAAACTTGCTGTATTTATGGGCAGCTGTTCAGAAACGGACTGTGGTATCAGATATTTATGCACAACTGGAGCTTCCCATCTTGTTTAAGTTTACTATTTGTTTTAACACAGTAGTGCCCCTAGGTGATTTTTATGTCTGAGCTTGAGTTTTAAAAATATACAGGATAGATTTAAGAGCCCGGATGTCATTCTGGGAACATCTCAGTATGCTTCCTCACCTATTTCAGTGCTACATCAACAGTGACCATATCATTGTCAATGTAATCACATCACACAGAAAAAATTGGATTGTGGATTGGGGGGAATTTGTAACTGGGAAGGAAATTGTGATAAAGGTACAAAGAAACATTTGAGGTAGCGCATGTATCCACTCCCATAAAATAAATGTTTCGGCTGCAGTGGAGACATGGACATCATCCACATTCATTTGTCCACTGACAAGTATAGCTGCTGCTGTAACTCTAACCTACGAGCTTATCAGGTATGATTTTGCTGCATAGAGAGCTGTGCATCTAACTTTTCATTTGCGTGGTGGTGGTAGTGGTGGTGATGAATCTCCAATTCATGAATGCCATTTTAAGGATAATTGGGCTTCAATGCTTCAGTTGGCTGTCTTAGGCTTCCTCATCTGAGTCAAACTGTATTCATATTCAAAGGCAAACATCAAATGGGGTCCCAGAAAAGTTGTGACAGAGGGGAAAACAGTCATTGGGTAAATATAATATCCTATTTGCATTTGATCCTGTAGCATGAACCATTAGTTGGTACTCATAGGAACAATTATTTGTTCTCTTTAAAATGCTTCCTCAACCTGGTGCTGTCTAGATGCATTGGAGTACAACCCTTACCATTCCAAGAGCATACTGGTTAGCATGATGGATCTTGTCATATTGGTTAGGATGATGGTCCGGGAAAGGACCTCTCATATTACAGAAGTGAAAAAGTCTCTCAGAGGTTACTTGTATAGGAATCATAAGCAGCCGAACGCCCCTCCAGGAAGACATATCACCTTTGACTTAATGCTTTTCAGTGGAGTCAGTTCAGATACTCAGCAGCAAATCATGTGCGACACAAATTAATGAATGTATATTTGAAGCACATCCTACTCTGTTTAGTAGGGTTTGCTCCCAAGAAAACATTAATACAATTAGCCACCTAGGCACTGAAAAAACAAGTGCCAACCATGTACACGTGAACCTGCCCAACACTGACTCAACTGAGTTGATTATGCAGTCTATGGCTGTTCTTTATTTCATAGTCATTATTGCTTTTTCCTGCAACTGGCTGGCACTCTTCCTCCTTAGCCAGGCTGGTGCTGACTAATATGCTGATGAACTTCAACAATAGTGCTGCAAACTGCAAGGCACTTACTCACTCATCTTTTAGGAACTGTTAATTTTGGTTGTGGCCTAACATAATAGAAACACAGCTATCCATTACGTGATTAGAGGGAAGAAGAAAAAAATCTGAACAGATTAGGAAAACAGAGCCCTCTATTAAACAAATAAAAAATCCTGCACCTGTGCATGGGAGTCAAAGTAACTTTTCCCCACCCTCTGGTATCATCTCTTTCCTTCCTTTATTTTTACTACCTCTCTCTTTTCCTTTTTCTCCCTTTCCTTCTTTGTTTGGCATGCTGCCTCTGCCTCCGATAAACTAGGGCCAGTTTCTAAAATCAGAAGGTAACTGGCAAGGTGGAACTCAACTCATTTCCTCCCCACCCACAATATTTTGAAAACCATGATCTCTAGAGATAGATTGGGAGAGAAAGCAGCGGGTGTGGGGGGAAAGAGAATAGAGTTTGTATATTGATATGTGTAAGGGAAGACCCCAAAATCAAGGAAATCAGAACCATGCTGTGTAAAATTGTTACAGCTGTTTCTGGTTTTATTGGCTGTTTCTTTTGGATTCGTGTTCTCCAGCAACTTAATGTGACTGGGAAGGCACACAGCCCAATACCTCTCTGTGGAGAGAAATCCTGGGGCTAGGAATGGGGAGGAAGAAGGTGTGGCCATAACTAGGAGGGTTTGTGGGAGACACATCAAAGTGCAGCCTCTTAATGTATTACAGTAACCCAGGAAATTAAGTTCAGATGAAGTTAATAAAAACCTAATAGATTAGAGACATAGGATTATGCCCTGTCAGGCCAGGCTCTCCTTCTGGGTAATTCACCGGTAGCTAATGGGGAGACTTGATGTTTTCCTTCAGTGGAAAGGACAACCCCTTTTCAGCCTCCAAAGAGAACTTGTAGCTCTTTGATCTACCTTTCCCTCCCTAAAATTCTTCAAAGAAATCTGGCCACCCCACATCCCACACAGGCTTATCCATGCAAAGCAAAACATACAATCTACTAATTAAACAGTGTCTCTCACTTGGCTCTGAAAAAAGGCAGGAGGTTGTTATTGTTCTGCCTATTTTTAAGCACTTGTAGAGCTTATATCCTGTGGTCATGTTAAATGGTGGAGGAGGGAGCTACACTTAAAGGAGACAGAATGCACCAAGGTAGCTGGCCTTTGGGCAGGGAGACAGGAGAGAGGACAAATATTTTAATTTTGTGCACATGCACACCAAATGCAGTTCCTGTTTTGATTAGACTGCCATCAGAGCAGGGCTGCTGTTGAAGGCAGGACAAAGAAGGCTCAAATGGTCTGGGTTCATTCATCTCCAGGCATTTCAGTTTTAACTAGAAGAACATGGAAAGGAAGGAAATGTGGGGAAATGGTGAGGCAATTCTTTATCATCACTGTTTATTCCTCTTTGAACCTCTGTGTACTTTTCCCTTCGTAAAAGGCCCCAGTTAAAATATCCCAAGCTTCACTGTCAATGTAAAAGGTAATCCAAAGGGAAGGAAGGAAGGATACGCTAACATGGTTAATGAGTTGGATTGGCTGTCTATCATTCAGGGGCCTTTTCACACTATACAATTATAAATTATAGCACTGTGATTCCTCTTCCAGGGCTTTGGTTACATCATATGGTCTCTTCCAACTCTATGATTCTATGAAATCCTGGGATGTGCATTTTTTGGAGGGGTGTCTTTAGATTTCTCAGCCAGACAGCTCTAGTTCCTCACCAAACTGCAAACTCCAGGGTTCTATGGGACATAACCATGACAGTATAAGGAAACATACCGGCCTAAATCCTATTGCCAGTCCTGACTACAGTAGATGTATTGAGCTAATTGGAGTCAGCTAAATTTTGACTCACCATTAAATCATTGATTCAGTGGGTTTGTTTAAACCGGGACTAACCAACTGTTATTGATGATGATGATGATATGTGCCTTCAAGTCATTGTAAACTTATGGCAATGCTAAGGTCACCTTATCACAGAATTTTCTTGGCAAGATTTTTTCAAAGGGGATTTGCCTTTGCCTTCCTCTAAGGCTGAGAAAGTATAAATTGTCAAAGGTCACCCAGTGGGTTTCCATGGCTAAATGGAATCTGAACCCTGGTCTCCCTGTGTCCTAGTCCAGAGCTCAAACCACTACACCATTGACATTGTACAAATTCAGAGAAGTGATATTTTGGCTGCAACTCCCAGAACTTTGTGATAACAGTTGTGCTGTAGTTGTAAAAGGAACTTTCCCAAGTTTTTGACCAACAGACTACACTGCACAGTTATAGTTTTTTCTATGGTAGCCAGTGCACATATTTCGTTAGCCACAGAGGGAGGGATGATTTATTTATTCAGATTATTTTTGCTAAAACATTTCTACCAAGAAGATTTAAAAGTGGCTTACTTTTTATTTTTATTTTTCAAAAGTTAAAGTAACAAAAAGGTACTAAAAACACAACAGACAACAAAGTAGACACCCAGTGTACTTTCTTGGAGAGCAGAAGACGCAGAGGGGTGGTCAGGCTAATTCTGACTAGTTTCACCTGCAAATATGTCCATTAGGAAGCCAATTCTAACCTTTTTCCAAATAAAAGTGTTAATCCTTCCCCCTATTCACCAAAAGTTTTTGTTTAGAAAAAACACCTCTGTGGTGTTCTGAAGGCTGCTTTTAATAAGCCTGCCACTGCACTTAACAAAACTGGGGACACGAGGCCATTGATTGTTGGCTTTCTGGACATTTGGAGGTGTGCGTGTGTGCGTGTGTGCGCATGCACAAGCATATGCACGTGTTGCATATATAGCATAAAAAGGTAGCTCATGGACTACCTTGTAAAATTTCTTGAAGAGCAGATTCTGATGGAGAACTGACTCCAGTTGCCACAATAGTCTGGAACACGCAGCTCAGTTGAATTTGTTTTTAAATTTGGGTCAAATTCTTCAAGCATTACTAAAGATTCTTGCATTCAACAACTTGGGAAAGGCCTACGGCCCACTGATAGAGGAAGCATTTTGTGTGATAAAGGCATTTGGTTGAGTTTCTTTCAATGTTTGGGTTAGGCTGATTAAAGTACTCTCTCTACTTGAAACTTTGGAGAGCCACTGCTGCCAGTGTATAGCAAACTAGATAGACCAATATTCTGACCTGATAGAAGGCAGTATCCTATGTCCTTTTGCAAAAATTCTCACTTGTCTTGTAACAAGCAACTTCTAATATTATGTGGTATTTTGAAGACATCAAAATAGACTGGTGGTCTTAGTAAGCTCTGAACCACTTCCTGAAGTTGCAAGGTTGTTTTTTGGGAAACTGTATGAATGAGAAGTCAAATTTTAAATATACATTGTGCCAATTTTCAGCCATTAATTCTCTATAAAGAATTCTGGAAAGAGACTGTTATAGTGTCATTTGATCTAGTCTTATACAGATATTTACAGATTGTCTCTTGGGACCAGGAAACCAAGTATTATGGACCAGATGGGACATTCAGTGGAGACCTGACTTATATAAAGGGGTAGCAGATCCGGGAAGAGAAATAATGGAAGGAGAGTATGCTCAGATCTATTCCACACCTGCTATTCTGTAACATTTTGTAGTATACGAGTATGGTCAAAAAAGCCATTGCTCAGATAGACCAATTAAAGATTAGAAGAGACTTTGGGGATTTCTAAAAAGAATGCTGTCTTTATTGGGCTAGACCAACCAAAGATATGTTGGATTCATACAGCAAATTTTAATAAGCAAGGCATCGTGCTACCAGGGCCTCTGCAGACAAGGTAAGTGTGGGTGTGTGGCAGGAGGATGGCTCAATTGCCAGTCATTGATGGGGAAAACCCATCAATGATGTGCAGTGTGATCGTGCTGCCTGGGACGGGAGAAGAACGGGACCATCCTTCTCCAGTCCCCATGGTGGGTTGGATGTGTCAAGCAGAAAGGGCCTTCCAGAGGAATTGCATGGATGTTAGTGAATGACGTAATAGTTTCATATCTTGCTATGGAGATGTCTGTTATTGTTAACTGCTGATTATTGTTGTTGTTAACAACTTTTGTTGTTAACTACTTTGATTTATGGTGACCATATGAATGAGAGACGTCCAAGTCATCCTATCCTCAAAAGCCTTGATCAGGTCTTGCAGACTCAAGGCCTTGGCTTCCTTGATCAAATCTATCCATCTGCAATGTGATCTTCCTATTTTCCTATTGCTCCTGCCTTTCCAAACATCATTGTCTTTTCTAGTGAGCCATGTCCAAAGAATGAGAACCTCAGTTTAGTTATCTTGGCTTCTAGAGAGAATTCAAACTTGATTTGCTCTAGGACCCATCCATTTATATTATACAGTCTAGGGTATCCACAGTACTTTTTTCCATCACCACATTTCAAATGAGTTCTTTTTCTTCCTATCACCTTTCTTCACTGTCTGGCTTTCACAACAATACATAGAACTTGGAAGTACAATGGCATGGACAATCCTGACTTCAGTATTCAATGATATATCTTTAGATGTCAGAGTCTTGTCTAATTCCTTCATAGCTGTCTTTCTAATGGGTATAGCCCTATGCTTTTCTGGTCTCCCCTTGCTTTTCAACAGGCACAAAATGGCCATGAGAGGGGGGCTTCAGTGGCACTATGATAAGTTTAGGGGCGGTGAATGGGCATCTGTAATTCCACATGTGGAAATTCTGCGCTATGCTGTACCATGTAGAATCCTGACCAATAACTGTCACTTTGATGGTACAGTTCCCAGTACATTCTTAGTCTTCCTTCCCAACCTAAGCTAAATCCAGGTCCACATAGCCAGATTTGGTCACATTCACCTGTATCTTTCTCCCCTGCCCTCTCTTCTTTCTATTGTTTCTGTTTCTCTTTGATTTAGATAGTCAGCAACTTAGGACAGGAATCCTTTCCTATTATTTTCTATAAAGTGTCGTGTATCATGAGGTAGAGTGTGGAAAAGTTAACTCCCCACATTCCCTAGTTGGCAAGGTCAGTGGGATAGCTGTTATCCAAAAACAAGTTTTCCACACTCTGGAATGAGGTCATGTTCCTAAGCAACAACAAAATGTAAGTGGAGGCCTTAGGCACATATGTTTAAGAAACATTCTGCAATACAGGATGAACAGTGATGTGCTTGTAATGTTCTGCAGGAAGAGCTGCTATGACCTAACAAGCAATCAATTTTATTATAGAAGTGGCTATATTTTAAGAACGTAGAATTCCTGCCTAGCAGTAAAAATATTCAGTTGTTGGCCATAACATCATACACAGATCTGTACTTCATAACAGCCAGCCCCGTTTTCCATCTCATTTACACCTGCTGACCTTCCTTTTCCATGCAGAGACAATAGACAAATATCCAGGGGCATATGGAAAAACAATCTCTGGCTCTTTCAGCATAATTTGGAAAATGTCTACTCCGATCGGTTGTAACAGCCCACATCAGCTGGAATATGTTTATGATTAAAGGGGGCTATAATTCACTTTTTTCTTGTTCTTATTTATATTGGGTTTTTCCCCCCTACAGTGAAAAATCAGACTAAAGTGAAAATGGAGGACTTGTTATCCAACAAAGGACCTCAGTGGTCAGATGCTTCTCTAACTAGAAATCCTGATATATACATGTATTCACATACTGCTTCTCAAGTCCTAAGGACCCAGTCTAAAGTCAATAGATGTAATGTGTTACAAAAACATGTCCATTGGCCATCCACTGATCTTATGCCACCAACAGTGGCAATTATTAAATAACAGTAGAATTTCTTTAATCTTCCTTTGAAACAGTTGGAATGAGTTGCCAACTTCATGTTTGAGCACAAATTGTTTCAATCCCTTGGGATTTTTGGGGTGGGATAGGGAAAGGACAGAACCACTACAAGAAATTACTACTCTTGGGAGAATCTATTACTTCTGCCTTGATTGATACGACAGAACTCTCTCTCTCTCTCTCTGTGTGTGTGTGTACATATTTTTTAAAAAAGAAGATTGGGTACATGCTTTTGATCCATTTTAAATGACTATTACCAGTGTCATCCAGTCCATCAGGTCTGGCATGAAGCTCTGATCCAGCGTTGCTGTCAATAACAATGTTGAGCAAATAGCTGAAAGATGGCTAGGGCTAGTATCAAACTTTTTGGGGGCTGTTCGGCACAGTGCTGCTGCTGCCACTGGCGCTTCCCCATCATCGATATCTGGCATTGCATTTGGGCCAATCTAAATTGCAGTAAGGCAGGATGGTGTAGAATGGAGTGTCAGCTCAGCTCTTGCTCAAAAGCACTGCTGCTCCCCTTCTCTTGAGAAGATTTGCAGAATAATGAGGGGATGAGTGGCTGCTTCTGTAGTCAGATAGCAGTGCTTTGGGACAGTAGCCATATTGGTGCTTGGATCCACTTCATGCCTACCTCTCACTATTTTAGGTGTATCGTGGTGAGGGATAGCCCTTTCTAAACCATTGGTCGCAGTTAGCTTCCTCTCTATATCAGCCCCTGATACTGGGCCTAAAAATTCTAATTATTATTTTTGGGATGAGTAACAGACAGACAGAGCAAATCTTCCAGAATATTCTCTTATGGCTGAATTTATGCTCAGCATACCCAACTGCTCACTTGTAATAACTTTATATGCCACATATTTCTTTTGCCAACCAAAATTCCATTGCTTAATATGTTTTTTATGTCATTTTCCAAATTCCTAGGCTTTCTGCATGCCAATGCTTCTTATTAGCCAGTGGAAGCACACAGTCTGGTAGGGTGCAGAAATTAAGTGTCTGTATTCATATTCCAATATTAATAATATGAAAAAAAACAAAGAATGATCAGAATAATGAAAAAGGGCTGTTGCTTACTCCATATTTTTAATATAAATGGCTTGAATCTTACCATTATTTCTGACAGAGCTAAGCAAAAGGTCCAATGCTAAATTAAGCACTAATGATAATAAAGGGCATTCCAGTAGGCATATTAATCTCCTATTAAGCAGAGCAGATACATTGACGCTAGTCCTGATTTTGGATTGTGAGTCAGGATAGAACAGTGTAAACATTTAATTAATAGCTTACTCAATCAAAAACTTTATGTAGCATTTAATAAATATTGCCCAGTCTCAAATGCAACATTAAGTTCTTCCTTTCCATTGCATTTCTTATGCAGGGCTGTGGACAATCTGGCTTTTTGTACACCTGCAGTCGTACTTTGTACTTTGTACTCACCTGACACCTTGGCTCAAGAATCTATTTTGTTCTGCAAAGAACAGCAGAATGAGGAATGAGAAGAGTGTCTCAGATGACTGCAGAGGGCCCATGATATCTTTGTGGCTTCCTATGTTGCAAAAATTCACAGCAAAAAACTGCCATAAAACTGGCATAAAAGCCTGTTCACATCATGCATGGTCACATGGTAGCATGTTTACAAAAGCTAGAAGACCCTGTGCCTTTTGAGTCCCTGCTTTTTTGACAGTTTGAGAGACAATATGAACAGGAACACCCAACTACAAGGCCACAACCTTGAAGTTTTGTTACCAGTTACGCTCTTAGAGCACACGAATGAACTCATACGTATTCTGAATACACATGCCTGTAAGTGATCTCATGATCTTGGAAATAGCCTGTCTTCAGCAAGCTGGAATCAATAACTACATCCACACAGATCTCACTAAAAGAGGAATTTTGTCTAACACACACACAAAATCGAGATATACACATTAATTGCATTGTGTATGTGTATGTTCCTTCAAGCTGCCCGTCAGCCTATGGCAATCCATGAATTTCATACAATTTCCTCAGGCAAGGAACACTCAGAGGCGATTGTGCCAGTTCTTTTTCCTGAAATATTACCTTCAGCGCCTGGTATTCCTTGGCATTCTCCCATCCAAGTACTAACATGGGCTGACTGGGCTTAGCTTTCAAGATCAAACAGGATCTGGTACCATTAGGGTATTTAGGCCCTAAAAATTGCAAGGGAGAATAGCAAACACCATGGTGGAGTTTCATAAATGGAAGTATATGGAAAACACAAATAAATATCTATTAGAGTACAATTGTATGGGAAAGTGCGACATAAATTATTATCAGCTTGCAAGAATCTCTAAGTTTGAATTAAACAAAGTAAAGCTTTAGAGATTGCTAAGAGGAGGAAGAGAGGAGAGAAAGAAACTAAGGACAATATAGTATTTTCCCTAATCCATATTTTCCCTAATCCCAGGCGGGAAAAGTAAGTGTGATATCAGGAACTTCTCTGAAACAAAGGGTCTCCATCTGGACTTCCTGAGAACCTTTATCCACTATCTTGTTTATCTACAAGATAATAAAGCTGCAGATAGCCATCCCTTAAGACAGACACCACAGAAGCATTGAGCTGATCACCGTTGCCCCAAAGGTGATATTTCTTATCAATGTCATTTCCTCTCTCTAGTGCATTGTTTGCCAACTGGGAGAGAAAGAGCCTTACCGGGGGGGGGGGGTGTATTTACAGTGGCAGAGCTTGGAGTGTGTGGGGAGGGCGGGAGGGGGGCAGGACTGCAGCATGAGGGACATGGCCACTGTGCACAGGGGCATGAGCATGGCATGTGGGGGCGTGGCCAGGGCACGTGGGGGCATGGCCAGGGCCCACAGGGGTGTGGCTATGGGCCAGGACACCCCAGAAATATTGCCACCTGGGGCGAATCCCCACCACCACCCCATGTCCCTACGCTACTGGGTATTCATTTTCCTAGTAATTCAACCAATATTCTTTACACAGCTGGTCTTGTAAAATAATGGTAAATAATTCCTTCTGATATGGATGCTTCCTATGAGACTTTCCCAGCTAACACTTCTGTATCCTTGGCCAGACAATCAAAAACAGTTTCATTTTAGAACATACACGTACATATCTTAGAAGAGGTGTTATACAAATATGTCCATTTCACAACAGTTAGAAGCATAGAGGAGTTGTCCCTGCCTATTAAATCCTCAAATTGTTATGTAGTATTGGCCTTAACCTAGAATGAATTATTGCAAAAGTCCTATGGCATCTCTCTCTCTGCCTATAAACTAGTTCAAAATATTTCAAAATCACCGTTGATAGCACAATTCAGAATCCTTACTATATTCACATACTTTTGGAATCTTGAAGCCATTTTGATATCACCAACCATCTACTGGCAAAAGATACCTCTAACTTTTAGGTGCAAGAAAGAAAGAGTGGAAGTGAGACACAGGTCATACCTTTGTAGAGACAGGACAGTGTAAGATAATAGAGCAGATGGGACAATATATCCCAATTCCCAGACTGTCTTGGACATCTGGTTCATCTAGGAAATGATATTGCAACAGCTGTTTTTTTGTTGTTCAGATAGCATTGTGCACCCAAGTTGAAGATTTTATTAACAAACCTATATCCTTTGTTACTACAATAATGGATCTGGACAGATCTAACAATCCCATATACCTGTCTTTGTTTAACCTATCATGACAAAGCTGCAGCCTTTGATCTGTTCTTGAACCATGCTATTGGAGAAAATAAAATAAATATGCTTCAAATCAGGCTGATGTGCTAATATTTCTGCATTCACTCTTTCCTACTTTCTGCAGGTAACTGAAAGGGCTACCTTTCTCTTTTATCTGCAGTGCAGCAGCCTCACCAGCAGCATTTTATGATTTGCACTGGCACAGAGAAGAGGGGAGATTTGCCAGTAAACTCATGGCCAACAAAGCCAATGTACAAAGCATAGAGGCCATCTCAGGAGAGAACGTCAGGCAGGCACTCTTTCTTTCTGAGATCATACAGTGAGGCAGCCAAAAATACCAGTATATTCACTTGATGTTAGTTTATTCCCCCACCTCCACTAGTGACTTTGCTTAGCACACTTCTTTTCAGACTATGTGAAGTTTGGATTGGAGATTGACTATTGGTCTTCTGCTTCCTTTTCCTTCAAAGGTGTTTGGAATGGAAACACATTTGAAGAAAGGTGGAAAGCCTACAGCAGATTAAATGGAAGTGATCATTATTTAGTGCAAGTTTTGATTATTACATGAGTAACTGACTGGCTTGATCTGAAGGCTGGGCCTGGGGAAAGTGAGACATTTTCTTATTCCTATTGTACAAGGAACTTCAGAGCAATGTTTTCATCTGACTTGTGGAAAGTATTAGAAGTTTTGTAAAACTAAAAGACTTCAGTATTGGTCATTGGGAAAGACAGCTGTGTCAAAAGCATCTGGCCTTTGTTAAGCACAGACTTGTTTATACCAATGGTCAACAGTTTTCTGCCTGTGCAAAGATTTATGCCAGTTTGATCTTCGCATGCATAGTGTTATGTCTTTAGCGTTACACTCCTCCTTTCACATTTGTGGGTTTGACCTTCGTGAATTTGATTGTTTGCGCGCTTCTCCTCCTCCCATTCTCTTGAGTTTTGCCAGATGTGAAGAAAGAAGACAAACACTTGAACAAAAGGCAAGGAAATGGCAGAGTGGTAGGCATGCATATGCCTTCCTTTCCTCTCTGGAGCTCCTTTCTCCCATTCCCTTGAATCTGGCCCCAGCAGTGAGAATGCATGCTGAGGCAAAAAGCAAGGGAATGGAAGGTGGAGGGAGCCTTCCTTCTTTCCTCTGGAGCTCCCCACCACCATTCCCTTGCCTCTGGCCCTGGGGCACAAAATGCAAGGGAATGGGAGGGGGATTGTTGGGGGGAATTATTTGCAGTTTTTCCACTTTCACGAGGGTTCTGCAGCCCAAACCCTCATGAAATTGGAGGAGCTCATGTGTTACAAAACTGTATGCATCAAGTATTAGTATAGGGTCATTGACTTTCTATGTGAATTTGTTGGAAATTGATCGTTTTATTTTACAGAACATTTATGTATATTTCCTGATTGTGCTGCTTTGTTGATTGGCCAGTCCTGTGAGGAGCCGTTATATTTCCTAGTTGGAGAACCTAAAGATGGTAATGCGCACACAGGTAACCTCAAGGCTGGACCTCTCCAGTATGCTGTACTTTGGGCTATCTCTGTACCACATTTGGAAACTTCAATTAGTGCAAAACATGGCAACCAGACTGGTTACTGGTGCATCTAGGAAGGATCATATTACACCTATAGTAAAATCACTCCACTGGCTTCCAATTAGTTTTTAGGTAAGGTACAAAGTGTGGTTGTTACCTTTAAAGCTCTATACGATTTGGGTCCAGGTTACCTACAGAATCATCATCTTCTTTATAATCTACCCCATACACTCAGGTCTTCTGGGGGGCATTTTCTTCTCTCAGCCAGGGTCAGCTTGGCAACTGTTAACCAGAAGACTTTTTCATCAGCTGCTTCCAAATAGTGGAATGACCTCTGACAGCTGGATGTGCATTTAAAACAGCATTGAAGACCAAACTCTTCTAGTAGGCCTATCCAGATGGTTTTTAAATTACAAGTTTTTAGATTATGAATTGGTTTAATATGTACTTTTTAAAACCAGTGTTCTGGTCTTTTAAATGATTAGGTATTTTTAAATTGCAGTTCATGTTTTTAACTGTGGCCATTTCCATACTGGGCTTCTGAAATGGTGCAGAGCGACCTCTCACGGAGGTCTTCTACACCCTAGAGTGGACTGGCGTGGACTACTTTTTGTAGTTCCACACCAGAATCCACTCAGGAGCAGCCGGAACTAGCTGGGCTGTGCGTTTTTTAAAAACCTCTTTTTCGAGGTTTTTAAAAAGCACGGAGCGCGCAGCTCCGTGCAGCTCCATCGCCCGGCTCCAAAGTGGATTTGCAGGCGCGCGCAAGTGCATGCCTGCAGATCTGCTGGGGGGCGGGCTTCCAGCTGGTGAGCTTCTCCGGTTGGTGGAGAGCCTCCACCAACCGGAAGCTGCCATTTGGGACACCGGAGGACTGCGGAGCAGCGAGCTCGCACTGCTCCACGTGGCAACGGACTTACCCGGTTTCAGGTAAGCTCCGTTTTTGGGCGTTTTCGCCCGTTCCCCCCCCCCACATGTGAAAAGGGCCTGTGTTATGTGGAATTCTGGGGTTTGTAGTTTACTGGGGTCAAAGAGCTCTCTGGCTGAGAATTCTAAAAACGCCTTCCTAAACTGCAAACCGTAGGATTCCATAGGAATTTCATAGGAAGTTGAAAGTGGAATAATAGCACTATAATAGTGTAGTGTGGAAAGGCTTTTTGTCAGTTTATTGCTGTATTTGAACCTGCTGTTTCTCGCTTCTCAATCCATAAGGAGAGGAAGACACAGATTAAATAAATTCTTTTTCTTCCTCCCCCTCTTTTTCTTCTTCTTCATCTTGTCATAATCTGAAGCCAATTAGCTGAACATACTTTTTTTCCCCCAAAAAGTCTGGCAGTGACAAAGATCTGTAACTTTTCTGATGCCATTTGAACCATTTGGAGAAAATGAACTTGGTGGTGAATTTCTTTGACTTCAATGGGTGACCTTGGCTCTCTGTGTCAACCATCATTAATGGAGTCCAGCTTCTTCTGATTGTACAAACACATGCTCCTATATTCAGTGTGCTGCCTGCAGCAGCATATTTCATGCGATAGTTTGGCCTGCAGCATCTGCTTTTCAACACAATATTGAATTACAATATTACAGACCTTTCCTTCTTCATTTGAACCTAATTATTCTTTCCAGTGATCTCGTAATAAGGTATTTTAAAGTAAGAATTGTGTGTCCGAATGGACACCAGTCCTGCCTTTTGGACACTTTGGGAAGACTGAGGGGAGACAAATAAACACGTACAATTTAATCAATGAACCGTGAATCATGAACTCCAATTCTGACTGAAAGTTACACTGAATAATGCTGGGATAAAATTTGTATATATGTATTTGAAACTCTTTGTTTACTCTGTTTTTTTTTTTAAATCACTTGCCTCAATCTGACTCCCAGGAGTATGCCACAAAGAAGATATCACTCATCTGAATGAGAAAATGAACACCCAGTAACAATTGCTCTAAAAATACCTTGTTTTGTAATCTAGAAGCAGGCCTCTTATGGGATGTTCCAAGTGGTTCTGTCACATTATGTGTATTAGCATTAGACAATGTGAATTGATTGAAACCTTTTGGAAACCTAGTCTTCTTTGAAGTCCTGCTGTGTACTCTGATCTTTGGCTAATTAACTCTTAGACAGCTTAGCTGGCTTTCCTTAGCTGCTGCTTTTGTTTACTCTTTTCCACTTGCACAATGATACCGTGGTTGTTCTTCATCTGCATAACACATATTTTGTAGACAAAAGGCTTCTTACAGAAATTGACCATCCTATTATTAAAATCTTTGCTGTAATATGCTAAAATGATTTTGGTGGCTTGAATTCACTATCAGTTTTGGATGAGTAACTAGTTACGCATGCATAACTGATTTATATTCATGGTTCCGGCATATTCATAGTTGTGGCACTACTGCTGTGATTGTAAAAGGCCCCCAATCTTGTTTTACTGGGCAGCAGCTGCTAAAGGAAGCAGAGGTCTGTTCTCCTGTTGGTCGGAGTGCAGCATACTGATGCTTCCACCCACTTTCTGCCAGCAAACTTCAATGAGAATAGAAACTGCAATAGAAATCCTGCTTCTGATTTTCATTCCAGAGATTACTGGAGGGAGAGGGTGGATAAATTAGACCATTTCCGCACCGGGCTAGTAAAACGGTGCAGAGCGACCTCTAACGGAGGTCTTCTGCACTGTAGAGTGGACTGGGGTGGACTACTTTCTGTAGTTCCATACCTCAGTCCACTCCAGAGTGACCGGAACTTAGAGGTTTTTAGAAATCACGGAGCGCGTAACCCCATGCCGCTCTGTCGCCCGGCTCCGGAGCAGATTTGCAGGCGCGCGCAAGTGCGTGCCTGCAGATCTGCCGGGGGCAGGCTTCCGGCTGGTGAGCTTCTCTGGTTGGTGGAGAGCCTCCACCAACCGGAAGCTGCCATTTGGGACTGCGGGGGACTGCGGAGCAGTGAACTCACGCTGCTCCTCATGGCGACGGACTTGGCCGGCCGGAAAACAAAGCTGGTAAGCTCTGTTTTCGGCCGTTCCCCCCCCCCCACATGTGGAAAGGGCCTCAGTCTGTTGCACTCTTATCAATAGAAGAACAGACTTTTACCATTTGCAGTGGCTGCTGCCCACTTACACAGAGTTTGGGGGTCGGGCCATTCCCTTAGTTAAGTACACTTAACTAAGTAGCAGATCTGGGATCTCATCCATACTTTTTAAATTAATGCTGTTTTAATATGATAGCCTGTGTTTTAACTTCTTTATCATCAGGTTTTTAGTTTTATCTTGTTTTAACTTGGTTCCCATATTAGGAGAAAGGCAGGATTTAAAGAAAGAAAACTAATAAAATCCTAATTACTATCAATTGGCTATGCTGGCTGGGGATGATGGATGTAGTAGTCCAACATATATGGAGGGTAAAACATGGAGGTAGGCCTGGTAATTTCCAATCTTCTTTCTTTCATGTTTGTGTTCAACATGAGGAATGGGACTTATTTATTTTGTGGAGCCAACTGGGAGTTAATGCAAGTTAACCAAACTGCACCCTAGACATCAAGCTCTTAAGATCCCTGGGGCAATTAACGATCAATGGGGGGGAAATACACTCAAGTTAATCTTTTAAAATGCACATTATTGATCAAGTTGGAGAATGCCATTATTCCATGTTAACATTTCCAGTCATTACTAGTCAATCAATGGAGTGGCAATTGAACATAAAACATGTAGAAAAGTGAATAAGATATTACTATGGTATTCAGCGGGAAATAGCAGGAAAGCATATTGATTTCTGGGATGCAAAAAGTAAGCATTAATCCCTTTCTGGATGATGAAGTTATCATTTTGCTCTGGAAACAGAAAAATCTGTTAGAAGGGTAATACACAGTTAACTTTCTTTAATCAAAAAGAAATGTATCAAATAGGCAACTGTGTATTCTCCTGCTGCTTATAGAATGGATTAATATTACTCAGGTTGTACACTGCTGACCATGAAATAATAGTACCTTCTTTGCTGTCTTGTATGTTAGATCTATTTTCCTTTCCTGGTGATAATACAGGGTTAATTGGGTTTAAACCTTTAAATCTATTTCATTTCCAGTTTTAGATGGCATGGAATAGATCAAACATTCAGATGCATAATGTTTAATGCAAGCTTTATATAAGCCATTGGGTAGCCATAAAATGTAACTCCTTCCAGTTCCTATTATTTAAATTACTTTTTATTTAGACCAAGCAGTTATGGATTTTGAGAGGAGAGACATGTGCAGTCTCTTGTTTGGATCCATATCATGTTTTTTAATAAAACAATGTGCAATTATTAAGAAAAAACAGGTCATAAACAAGCTTTACTGTGTAGAGCTACTCATTCTAGGTAAAATCAGGTTATTGAAATACCCTAAAGCTACCAGATTCCATCTGATCTCAGAAGCTAAAACAGGGTAAGCTCCAGTTAATAGTTGGGTGGGAGACCTCTAATGAACACAGGTGCTGTAGGCTACAGTCAGAGGAGCTGGCAAAACCCCTAAGTATTCTTTTCTTGAGAAAACCCTATGAAATTTGTGAGGTCTCCATAAGTCAACAGGCAACTTGAAGGCATGTATACACACTAGGGCTAGCCCAAGATGAGGTACCTCCCACAGTCATCACACATAGACCAACGAAGTTATTTTGGCACACTAGACAGGAAATCCCACGGGTACCACGTGTATGCTCTTTCCATCACCCTTATATTGTAAAAATGTGTACGTGTGGGTCTTCACATTGCCTATTGAGTTAGATTGACCCCATGAATTTCAAAGGGTTTTCATAGGCAAGGAGTCTTCAGAGGTGGTTTTGCCAGTTTGTCAGTTCCTCTGAAATACAGCAGGGGTTTGCCATTGTCCCCCTCTTAGGCTGAGAGGGTGTGACCTATCAATGTCACCCAGTGGATTTAAATCCTAGAGTGAGAATTTGAACCATAATCTCCTAGTTTGACACTCAAGCCGCTACATCATTCTGGCTTGCTGTTTTAAATAGCACTGTTTATTTAACAGTTTTCAGACTTTTGTTTTTTGTTTTTTTGCTGCTCTTATCATGATTGGTTTTTAGCTGTATTTCGTTTCATTGTATATTGTGAGCTGCCTTAGGTCTCTACTTGCGAGAAAGACAAGATAAAAATAAAACAATGAATTGCTGTGAGGTTGACTATTGATTAGCCAAGTCAGTGTCCTTCAGAGATTCTTCAAAACACTGTTCTGATTGCAGATATATTTACTCTGATCAAATGCATTGGAATTACTCTTATGGAGAGGATCAAGTACTTTTTAGATCTGCACTATGGCTATAGTGCTAATCTAAAGTGATGCATCCAGGTCAAATTCACTGGCCAACTATAGATGACTAATAGTTTAGAAGTTTATGAGTAGCTATGACTGGAAATCTGCATGAAGAGCTGATGGCCAAGAGTTTAGATTTGTTCTCTTTTATAATAATATAGCATTTTCATTGTGCTTGCTAAGAAGCAGAATTCTGAAAGCTTTTTTTGACTGCAGATCCCAGAATCCTTAAGCAAGCATGAGTAGTGGCCCAGTAGGCTAGGATATTCTGGGAGCTGTAGTTCAAAAAAGTAGATTTTCCAAGCACTGCTAAGGACTAGTCAATGGTATTCCATTTCTACAGATTGATTCACAAGCCAGCACCATGGGCAAGCTGAGAACAGACACCTTCATTATCTCCACATGGAAGCTCTACCAGGTGAGTTAACATTAAGAGGAAATTCCTCTTGGAAGCTGTGTTTACTGGTGTAAACTTTTTGCTGGAAACTGACCGAGTCACTGATGTCAACATCTGTGTGAGCCAACTCTCTTAGGCTTATCCAGTCATTTCTTATGCAGTATAGTACATGACCCTGTCAGTGTGTTTGCCTGTAATTCTGATGTGTTTAACGCTGAAAAAAAAAAATGGCTGAGAATAAAAACTGACACAGAAATCCAAGTTCTACCAGCAGTACATATTACTTAATCTTTTGAAACATAAAATAGTAATTTCTAAGAAAAGTGAAATATTGTTCACTGTGGTGCTCATATGTACAATTTGCTGTAAGTAGACAAGAATGACACACTATTTGTGGCAAGTGATCTGTTTGTAGAGGGTAACTGTTAAGCACCTGTACATTTGTTGTGTTTTAACTTCATATCCCATATATGTGTCAGGGTATTCAAAACAAAGTAAAAAAAATTGATATTGATGATGTGGAATTAAAAAAAAAATAAGTTGCACAAATTCTAAAATACTGGGGTCAGGAAGAGTAGCAGCAAGTTGGGTAAAAAAAACAAAAAAAATACAAATTGCCCAGATTTTGAATCATAGGAAGGCTGAGTTTATTATATATTGAATACTGACAAATATCCTGAGTCAAAGTGGCCTCTTTGCTGTGATTGTTTAATGAGCAGGTTCCACCACGTCCGGCACAAGCCTTACTGTATTTTTTAGCAAAGTGCTTGTGGCAGCATGCTTCATGCCAGCAGTAGTGAGTTCAAGCAGTTTTATAACCCTTGGACTCACTTTAAACAGACAGTGATTTCAGACAGCAATTGTTGCTTCCTCATCTCAAGGTCAGTGAGTCCATCAGGCTCAAAAGACAATCTGGAATAAGAATTGTTTTCTTATTTGACTGAATCACTCTTAGGTTTTGCACTGGGCATTCCAGAATTTTGTAAGAAATGAATAGTTCTTACTTAAGCACAGAAATGTCTTACATGGATTTTCCCCCTGTTGTCACAGCAGAATAGTGTGCTCCTATGCAACAATTCTTCCCAGACGAGTAACACTTCTGCTCCATCATAACAACTCAACAGAATGTTCCCCAGTACATTGAAGTGATCATTATGTTTGGGTCTTGAGCAGAGATGGGCAAGATGTAGGCCTGGGATTACACCCTAGGGCTGTTTTTGTGGTCCTTGACTGGTACTGACTTGTTGGTTGGTCCTTTTTTTCCACTGAAAATTAGGGGAAATGGCCTCTCTTGGTAGCTTCCAGGAAGGGCAATTCACCTCTTTTATAGGCTCCACTCTCTTTCACTGTCTGACATCAAAATTTCCTATTTTTTCAATGCCAAAACTCCTGGTTTTGTTTCTCGATTTTTAGCAGGCCATGAAGCCTCTGGAGACAATCCCTCCAATATTTCACAAATGAAGAGTGGACACATGGAGGCAGGAGACATCAGGGCATAGTTAAGATGGCAAGTGTTATTAATGAGGGAGAACAGACAAAGTGGGAGAAGCTGCAGCAGTTTGCTTTCCCCAAAACTACTAAGAAGGCCGTGACTCCATCCTCTCCTCTCCGTTCCTACCATTGTTAACTGAATGCAAAGTACTTTTGCACTTTGAACTCAGTTTGCAGCAACTGAAGTAAGGGAGAAGTGGGAGAAAGAAAGAGAAACCGTGACATTTTAGAAGCAGTTGAAAGGTGGGGCAACAGAGGATTAATCAGTGCTGTCCCTGCCAAATTGGGACAGTTGGAGGGTAAGTGGAGAGTTCTGGGGTCTACAGGGAAATGTGGAACTATTGTATCATAGCCATCATGAGAAACAGGCTACTGTTTTGTGCAGATTTCAAAAAAAAAAACAAAAACAAAAACAAAAAACAAAATGGGATGGAGGAAGAAAGCCATGAGTTGCTTGTGACCTTTTGGGCAACAGCCTATGGAAGAGGACTATGAAGTCTCAAGATAGGAATCCTATGTACAGAAAGCTTCAAGGATATAGAGCCCAAACCCTCCAGTTTTGCTTTGTGTTAAGGACACAGCCATCTGGAATAACATTCTGGATAGCAGCTATGTATTTAGGAAGCTTCTCAGAGAGGTACATTTTTCAAAACACACTGAGACATAAATCAGCTAGAACATGCTTCTAGGAAAAGGGGATCTTGTCTAAGAAAATCTTAACTTGTCAAGAATGAATTTTTCTGTCATATGCATTATGCGGCACTGATGAATGTGAAATGGAAATACCCTATGGTGTGAGGAATGTATGCACATTGCAAATACATTAAAAATAGCTCTTATGATATATATGTATTAATTTATGTTACAATGCTAAAAATAGATTTAATGCTAAATTTTAATGTATAGACTAATAAAAATCAGGAAATTATAAAGCAAGTCCTCTTAAATCAATTTAATTAATTCTCATGGGTACTGAAGCACCTACAATGAATAATTTTGTCTGAAAAAGGCTGTTATCCCTGGGGCCATGGCTGATTTCCTGTCCAAAAAACATTTTTGTGGGAATGGTCAGTTTTCTAAAAGACAGATTGTAAAATACCATTTCCTTGCTTAGAATATACATTGTGTATACATTTTAAGAATATGTTCAATTGAAATGTTATTGACTAATTTTGGCTTCTGGGCAGTTAAAATTAATTTATTGAAAAATAATTTCCATGCAGGCAGTATCCCACAAATATTTTGTGTCACCTACAGTTTTAGTTTATATATTTAGGCTGCAATTTAATGGATAAGAGTGGTGAAACCAGTATATGAGGATAGGAAAATGTTATGTATTCTTTGGCTTTTCATGATCGTTCCTTTGCTCCATGCGTCTATGGACCACCAAAAGTGCAGATATCCCCCATACATCCAGGAGCTCACAAATTTGTGCCATGTCAAAGTCTTCATCAGTCTTAACTCTGGACAGCCAGAATTCTATGGAATTCTAATCTCAAAACATGATTATTGGACAGAAGACAAAGGTATACTTTTTGCAGATTTGAATGTTACATTCAGTCAAGATTCAGATATTCCAAGAACACATATGATCCTGAAAATATTTCAAAATAGTTTACAGAAGACAGGTGGATAGTTGTTAGTGAAAAGACAGAATCCAGTGGAACGGGGGGGGGGGTTAAATTCCCTTCTCTCCACTACACTGTTATGCCCAAAAGTGCCCCCAAAGGGCTTAGAAATTCTCTCAAAACTCTCTTTGAATGGGGCATGGAAGGATGCAGGTAGAAGAGGAGAGGAATAAGTGTCCAAAGCTTCCACTAGCAGAACATTAGATTCAGCCAAAACTCTGTCAATAGTAGTTGTGTGGAAATATCAGCACCCATGATAAAAAAAGATTATAAATTCTATTGTCACAGGCATATATCTTGCTCTAGAAATATTATTTTTTACATAATTTACACTTGAAAAAATAATAAACCAAATGGCAAAAATCTGTGTTAAGTATGCCTCAGTCAAAATGATTTCAGGTAGAAATTAAAAGTGTTATTGCTAAAGAAAATGGAGCTTAGTGGAGAGGTTAAGACAAGAAATTAAGGAATTATTTTTGTAAACACTTTACGTGTGTATTCATGCATGGGAGGTGGTTGGACTTAAAGGTTCTTGCAATCTCTTCCAACTCTATGATTCTGTGATTCTATGATATGATGCCGTGATTAATGATCTACGAGCAACTCATCTTTTTGATATCCAAGACAGAAAGATTAATTAAGGTACCCATTACAGTAGAGATATACTGCAAGAAAAAATTGGAAAAGAATTGTGAAATGATATTAAAATAATTTGAAAGACAGCATAATACCTGCCTTTTTCCCACTATGGAATCCAAGGTGTCTTAAGAATTCAAATGAGTTTTACTAGCTCATAGAGAAAATAAAATTGTAGAGAACTGTGTAATAAAGGATAAAACAGACTTTATTGAAGGTATACAAGAAACATAGAACACAGAGAAAATGATACATGCATTTGAAAAAAACTCAGAAAAAATGGCAATCTGTCCTATCCTATTTTGTGGCTGTAGAAAAAGCCTTTGATTCCATAGAATGGAATTATATGTTACATACTTTGAGAAGATTTGGTTCTGGTTTTGCTTCACACTTCTATAATTTGGTGCAGCTCATCTACACAGCTCCCATGGCCACAATGTCATTGATTATTCATAAATGATTATTCATATATGAAGAGGGATTAGACAGCCCTGTTTTTGTTTAATTTACACATTGAAACCTTGGGTTAGGAGATTAGAGAGGATGATGATATAAAGGAGATTAGCTTGGGTCTCATGAATGGGTCTCATCATGCTTTATGCAGACGAATATGCAAAAGGATCTTGTAGAACCTTTTCAGACTCATTGAGAGAAAGAGGTTGGTAGCATAAGCTTTCATAGACTTAAGTCTACTTTATTAGTCTCAAAGAGTGCTGCAAGATCCCTTTGCATACTGATCCAGACTAACATATTGATCCATATTAACATGGTTATTATGTTTTTGAATTTAAGTAAATTGGACACTGTTTACATTATCAGACCATGAAGTGTTATTCTTGTAAGTAAATTAGAGGCATGTTGTAAGATCTCTGGATATAAAAATTAAGTGAAATTAGATAACTTGTCTACAATTAGTATGAGTAGGAGGTCAGCAGTGTAGAAACAGAAAAGAGACATTTGCCCACATGTTGACCTAAATCCTTTTTTTTTTTTTTTTTTGGCTCTTTTATTTATATAGTTAGTTAGTTATTGCTCTTTTTTTTTTTTTTGCTCCTATTGCTCCTGGACCTATTGCACCAATGGGATTTATCCATGTGTTCACTCAGTATTCAACAATTGATTCAGGGAGCCTAGTCCAGTTGACACTAACCAACAGAATTCCAGTTGTATAGATTTCAGTTAAGCAGTATTGAACTTTGATTAAATGATACTGGAGTAAAGTGAATAGTATAAAAGTAATTATAGATTTCAAATTGTAACTGAATAATAATATCACGCTCCCTATGTATCAAATAAACTATATGTGATAGGACAGTGGTGATACACATGGTGATTCTGGTATGAATTATTGCCAGGTCAGCTTAAATACTATCATTTGCCCTACAGAGAAAGAAGATATGGCCTTCATTCATCATGAATCAAATTATTTGTTATAAACAGCTATGCGGTGGTCAGGATAATTGTTCAGATCTTCCAGAAAAATTGAAACTATTTTATTAATAATTAGAACTAGCAATTTTTTTCTAACTGACTTTAATTTGCTTTATTTGTCTTACTTTAAGTATGAAATAAATGTTCTATAATTAACCTAAGTAGATGTTTTTGTTTCAATGATTTGTGATCGCCTGTTAACCAGGATCCAACCAGTGTTTATTTTTCTTGCTTTCAGGACAGGTGACTGATAAAGGCAAGTTATTTGTAAAACATACAGCTAACTCCTACAGATGATTAGTATAACCTAAAGTAGGAAAATGAAGGCAGCTGAGATTCAGTCGTGCTTGGGTACTGCTTATGAACTGATGATTTCTTTCACAATTGAAGAATCACAGCCAGTCACCATTCACCTGAGATGCACTCACAAGGGAGTACTTGCGAAGAAATGCATAATCAGTTTTTGGACTACAGCTTCCAGAATTCTCCAGCCAACTTGGCCAGTGGTAATTTTTGGCTGGTGGATGTGATGATCATATATGTAGCTATTGGGATGCTGTGGCACTTGCTCAACTTTCATATGTTGCTCAGGATTTTCTCATCCAACCTTTCTAAGCTCTGTTTTTTCCCCCCAGTGAGTAGAATACACCCAAACATATAATCTCACAATCCCACTATTGTGTTTTTAGTAAGGGTGTACTTACAGGCAGTCTTGAAATGGGGTATAGCATGTTGTAGAAATCTTGCTAGCTATACTGCAGCTCCACTAGAAAATTATGAAATCATGGAGATCTGGAACTACTAGTAGATATCAGGGTGATTCGTAATAAGTCAGGCATGGTTATGATTTTTGATAGCGTGATAATAGTAAGACAGTTTAGACTGGAAAAATCTCTGTCATGGATTGCTCTGTGCTACTTTCATTCTAGACTTCAAGTTCCTCACCTGTAAAATATGAATATTGATTGATGATTGATTGCCTCTAACCAACTCTTCATGCAGTATTCTTGGCCACTTTGATTCTTTGTTTTAGAATCCCTGTGGTATTGAAAGTGACACGCAGGAAGTGTTTAAATTTATAGGTTGGCATCCTGTGAGAGGAATACATCATCATAACTCACTTTTATGTTTGTTGTGTAGGTCTGAATTCTGTTCTGCACACGTAATAACCAAAGTCCCCCCTGTATGCTCACCTTGTATGCAATAGAGTCCTTCCAACATGGTAACGTCTGTGTTGTTAGAGAAAGTGGGATAAGCAGGGATATGTCCAGCTATTTTGTTCTAGTTTGATGTGGTTCAAGGATTTCTTCTGCAGAGACTTTGCAATGACATCCTGGGGTCTCTGTAGAGGCCTGTGGTAGCTTGTCCAGCTACAGAAAAATAGCTGGATGCATCCCTGCCCATTCGTCCACTGTCTGATAATATGGAAGTGGCTGTGTGGCGGTGGGGGCTGCACTGCTTACAAAGTGAGGTTTTTGGGGGGAGACATAGCTATGGCTTTGTAGCTAAATTATACATGACCATAATGTATGCCTTTGGGGATGTGGTAGGTAATTGACTTCATTGTCCCAAATAATTGGAACTCGGGGTCCAAATAAACAAGCAATGTAGATCACATGGTCCTGATATCTGCTGACACCCCAATTAGACTCAGGACCAATCCAAAGCTTACCCTAGTGGCTATATTTTGTGTGGATAGAGAGATCGAAAATGATCATATCTGGTACCAGCTCCCATGTTTGTGCTTGGGAGCTAGTAGCAGGGACACCAATGCCATGTGTGAAGAAATATGCCCAAACATCATGCCTGAACTGGCCTAAGGGTCTGGGAGAACCCATGGTTCCAGTTGCTGCTGTGCCAATGCATTTCGTGAACATGTACAAGCAGCATCACAGAAACAAAGCGATGTGCATTTAGGCTCATTTACCTCCTTGTGGAGGAAGCTTTGATTCCGGGTTTATGAACTGGAGGAATGCTGATGAAATGCTATTGCCCGCTTCACAAGAGGCTGAGGTTGCAAGAAGACAATGAATATAAACAATTGTGCTTCAGCCATAGTGTAAAATCATTGCTAAGTTTTTTTTCCTTCTTTTTGCTAAGTCGAATTTATGAGGGATCACAACTTGTACAAGGCATTATTCTGTCAGACTCAAAATAAGGCAGGCATTTTACCAACTCAAAATATTTTCAGTCTTCTATCAACATGGCTTTAGCGTGGCATTTCTGAGACTTTCAGCATATGATTATAATGCATTCATTTTATGGAAACTTGCTGACTGATGCAACCTCTTAAACAGGCTTATTCCTGCTGATTTGTGTGCACACTGCATGGCAGGAAGGAGAGCTGTATTCGCTTTCCACAGATTTATCTGAGCATAGTACTTGCCTTATGTAAAATATCACAATGAATAGTTTGTTTACATCTTTAAAGCCAGCTAGTAATTTAAGATTAACTAATAAAACTGCAAACTAGCTTTGTGCAAATGCAGGCTATGACCTTGCCTTCTCTGAAGCAATAGCAGTTCTAAGCTATTGAGTCTTTTGCTTTGTATTTGTAAGAAATGGCTTCTTAGCATTTGGGGTGAAAACAAACAAGACAATTGCTCTGACTCCAGGACAGAATCTCTTTATACTGTTTTCTCTGCTGAGCTGCTTAGAATACAGAACTGTATAGATAACAGTGCTGTACAGAGATGCAACAGATTTTTAGATTTTTTAGATTTTAGATTTAGATTTTTATTTTTACACAATATAATTACAAAGAAAAGATGAACAAAGAAGGAGGAGGAAAATTGGGGACAGTACATAGGATAGAACCATGGGCTAAACAAATACATCAATATGAGCTGACCGTATTTTTTAAAAAAAAAAATTCTCAAAGTTTAAAAAGGAAAGTGGGAGGGGGAAAAGGAGGAAAGGAACAGCATCTTTTAGAGTACCTGATTTAATGAAGTTGACATCTATAAAATAAATACTAATAAACAGCTGAAGCAGTGAGATCTTCTGACCACTGAACAATAGATGGCAAATGTTTATCTTTCCAATCTTGGAGGATAAGTCTTTTAGCAATATGTAGGACTCAGGCATACTGATCATTAGTGTAAATTCCACAGTGTGAGGATATAATTTAAATGCGCATAGGTATCTACAAAAATAAAGTACTGATACGCTGTACTACAACCAATCAAAGAGGGGTAACCACCAGGCATGCCACATTGTATGCAACAAGAAAGCATTATCCACACTACATCACCAACAGTTAGTTGAAGAAAACCTATGAGGTTTAATGGTGTCATTATACGCCCTCTTTTGCTGCCTGGTCATACTTGACCCGTCTCATAACAAAACCTGTATTTTGTGAATCCATAACTTTTCTTGGTCACAAGGCCATCTGTCTTGGAAAGAGGAAACTCTGGCCCATCTGTACCACAAAAGTTACATTCACTGTCTTGCCTAACCTATTCTTAGGCTAAAGAATTGATACTGACCATGTTGTGTCAAGAGTCATGCCCTAGGAAAGCATCAAAGGGAGGACAGAATGATCAGAGATAATGGTGAGAATCCCAGCAATTTGCTTCTACCTGTATGTTGCTTGATCAAGGAAAGTTCTGAAGAGGGATGAGGAGCAAAGCCAGCTCTTGAGTAAGGTAGGGACTCAAGGAGCACTGCTTGAGCCATGTGGTTTAGTCCCCTGGCAAGTGGGGAGGACATCCACCCATCCAATGAGAATTCCCAATCCTGGTTTATTTAGACCTAACCTCAGATAGCTTTCTCTCACAAAATTTAAATTTAAATTTACAAAATTTAATGATAGTATAGAACAGTTATTCAATATGTCATTTTTATAAATTTCAAAAAAGAAAGAAATTGAACCTGTGCCATGCCTAGACCAATCAAGATGATGATTTTGTTGTTACACATTTTTGCATTGACTCCAACTTGTGGGGACCATGTCACAAAGTTTTCTTGGCAAGGTTTATTTAGAGAAGGCTTGCCATCTAAGGCTGAGAGAGGATGACAATCGCAAGGCCACCCGGTTTGTTTCCATTGCTGGGACCCCAGAATCCTAGTCCAGCCTTCAAACAACTACACTATCTTGGCTCTTTATGATGATTGCATACCAATAATAATGAATAAATTTGTTCCCGAAAAGGGAAGGGATTGCTGTGGGATGAAAGCTACTGTGTGCAGTGTGGCTGTCCAAGGGAGGACCAGTAGTGAGAACAGCCTTGATTGGAGGAGATTTTCCAGTAATGCCACCAATGCCTTGCTTAGTCAGCCAACCAGAGCATACAAGCAGGCTACCAGGCCCTTGAATCTCCCATAGAAATGCAGTGATTCCCACCGAACCCAGCTTCTTCACAAGAATCTTCTTTCTCGCCATGAATGTCTTTCAGCAGCAAAACAGGCAGGAAACCCAAACTTACTAATCTGAATGTCCCTTTGTTTTGTTTTAAATAAACATTTCCAGGATACAGTATGTCTGGAGAGGGAAAAATATTTGAAGGTAGAAGAGTGTCTGGTAAAATCTCAGGCAAAATATAGTTGTGGGCCTCATCCCATTTCTCTTTGCCTTTTGTGTCCTATATGGGAAAAAGGAGTCTATAGTTTCCAGAAATAAAGAAACTGATAGATTGCCTTTGCCAAAAAGTTAAACCGTCATATTCCATGAATTCTGACTCAAGTAAATTCTACCTAGTGTCTTCTGAAGTGCCGTACAATAAGGATGAGTTCCTGGTTCTGCTGCCACTTAAAGGCTCAAATCCAAGTATCCTGTGTCTAAACTGATCTAACTAACAGATGTTCAAGTTTGTCTGGCTGCAGATCAAGGAGTTATAATCGGCTCCCCATTGACTTCTCTGTTCTCCCAATCTGAGCTGCAGTTAAGCTTCCCATGCACCCACTTGGATTTTTAAGCTGTTAAAATTTATGTTTGTTTGTACAATACTAGCAGTGTTGAGTTTGCACGCTTGGAATATAGAAAGCTTACTGTTTCATGTAGTGCTACTGGGGCTATGAAGAAAGCCTGTTTTACATTTGGTGAGGAAAAGGTGAGCTATTTAATCTGGCCACTGAGTTGCCTTTATTGGCGTTCTTTCTTACGCCTTCCTTATATGGTTGTGGCAGTGTTAACTGATTTGGCCCTCCCTGACAGCAGGAGCAATGTTTCAAATTGCACGAGGGGCACAAAGATTTTCATTCAGCCAAGGAAACTCCAAACCATCCTTTCTTAGCACACCGTGGCTTGTGTTTGTATGCATCTCTCTGTGTGCAGAATGTAGTGTCTTATAGCTATTTCATCCAGGTCCTGCATTGCCCAAGAAAGCTGTGTTCTTTACTAGAATTAACTGATTTCAAAGGTGGTGAAGAATTCTCTGCAACATGTCAGCTGGGTTTGGAGTCCTCTGTGTGTGTCTCTCCTACTTTAGATAGATCTTCATATCAATTGATCATCCCAACTCAAATCAGTGGCTTAGAGGTGAAAAAATAGTTATCATCTATGCTGAGGTGCTTTCATTTTTTTTTCCTCTGACCTTGATCATGATGTCACGAAACCAAGGCCCAACTGCTTCGCAATTTAGTAACACTCTTTCCCATCTACAGGAGTGCCCATTTCCACTCTGGAGATTCGATCAGCTAACTAATAGATTTTTTTCTACCTCCAAAATCATAACCAATACATAATTTTCAAATTCCATAAAATCCTTTTTGTAACAAAAAATAATGTACCATTGTACCCAATGAAACAGTATGATTTTTTTTAAAAAAAATTTGGAGTTGAACACATTTTCCAAAAGATTTTTGTACATGTTATTTATTGATTTATAGATTCACATGTTGCTTTTCCAGGATCTGTTCAAAGCAGCTTGCAACACAACAGTACATGATAAATGAGTAAACATATAAAATGAAACACATACAGTAAATAATATAGCAATCAGGCACAAGTAGGGCAGAGGAATTAGATAGCATCCTGCAGGAATTGCTAGCTGGGCTGTGCTCCTAAAAAGAAAGCTGATGTCTCAGAATGCAACCAACTGAGACCTTTGACAGGTGCTAGTCTCCAGGAGCTTCTCTCCTGCTGTATATTGTCCTAAATTGTTAAAGGGCCCCTGTACGAAGGCAGGTGGCTGGGAAAAGCTGTAGTAGAATGATCATCAGTCAATGGCTGACAATGGAAAAGCATAAAATGCAGAAATGGCTGAGGGCTTTTCCTGGAGGGGGATAACCTATCTGACTCAGTCCTACTCCTCAAGTTGATACACAGCTGTAGAACCAAGGGAAAGTATACTAGCAGCGTGGGCCCTTTGCCATGCCATTTGCCATGCAGCTCTTCAGTTTCAGGTGAATGTATTTTTGACAGCTAACCAATGGGAGAATCATAGAATCATAGAAATGCAGACTTGGAAGACACCCCAGGAGCCATCTAGTCCAACCCCCTGCCATGCAGGAACACCCTCAAAGCACTCCCGACAGATGGCCATCCAGCCTCTGCTTAAAAACTTCCAAAGAAGGAGACTCCACTACACTCCGAGGCAGCATATTCCACTGCTGGACAGCCTTGACTGTCAGGAACTTCCTGAGGTTCAGGTGGAATCTCCTTTCCTGCAGCTTGAATCCATTGCTTCTTGTCCTAGTCTCTGTAGCAGCAGAAAACAAGCCCTCTCCCTCCTTTATATGGCATCTCTTCAAATATTTAAACATAGCTATCATGTCCTCTCTTAACCTTCTCTTCTGCAGACTAAACATACCCAGCTCTCTACGTCTATCCTCATAGGGCATGGCTTCCAGGCCCCTCACCATTTTGGTCACCCTCCTCTGGACCTGCTCCAGCTTGACCATGTCCTTCTTGAATTGGGGTGCCCAGAACTGGACACAGTATTCAAGATGAGGTCTAACCAAAGCAGAGTAGAGTGGTACCCGTACCTCCCTCGATCTAGACACCATGCTCCTATTGATGCAGCCGAGAATTGCATTGGCTTTCTTGGCTGCCGCATCACACTGCTGACTCATGTTCAGCTTGTGGTCTATTAAGACTCCTAGATCCCTTTCACACGTACTGCTATCCAGCCACGTGTCCCCCATCCTATATTTCTGTATTCCATTTTTTCTACCTAAGTGTAGGACCTTACACTTCTCTCTGTTGAATTTCATTTTGTTAGCCTAGGCCCACCTCTCCAATCTGTCCAGGTCATTTTGAATTTTGATCCTGTCCTCTGGCGTATTAGCAACCCCTCCCAATTTGGTGTCATCTGCAGATTTGATGAGCATGCCCTCTATTCCTTCATCCAAGTCTTTGATGAAAATATTGAACAGCACTGGGCCCAGGACAGAACCCTGTGGCACCCCACTAGTCACTTCTCTCCAGGATGAAAAGCAGCCATTGGTGAGCACCCTTTGGGAATGGTCAGTCAACCAGTTACAGATCCACCTGACAGTAGCCCTGTCCAGCCCGCATTTTACTAGCTTCTTTGCAAGAATGTGATGGGGAACTTTGTCAAAGGCCTTACTGAAATCGAGAAATGCTACATCCACAGCATTCCCTTCATCTATCAAGCTAGTAACTCTATCATAAAAAGAGATAAGATTAGTCTGGCATGACTTATTTTTGAGAAATCCATGTTGACTTCTCATGATTACCGCAATGCTTTTTAAGTGATTAGAAACTGACTGCTTAATGATCTGCTCTAGGATCTTTCCGGGCACTGACGTCAGGCTGACTGGGTGATAATTATTTGGGTCCTCTTTTTTTCCCCTTCTTGAAGATGGGGACAATATTTGCCCTCTTCCAGTCTGCTGGAACTTCTCCTGTCCTCCAAGATTTCTCAAAGATTATAGCAAGCGGTTCCGAAATGACCTCTGCCAGTTCTTTTAATATCCTAGGATGCAATTCATCTGGCCCTGGAGACTTGAATTCATCCAGTGTGGCCAGGTATTCCTGTACCACCTCTCTACCTATTATGTGCCGCATTTCCCCTGCTTCCTCACCTGCTCCCCAACCACCAGGTTGAGTGCTTGTATCCTTCTGGGAAAAAACTGAGGCAAAGAAGGTGTTAAGTAGTTCTGTCTTTTCTCTTCCCCCGTTAGTAATTCGCCATCTTCTCTGTGCAGTGACCCTATCATCTCCTTCTTTTTCCTTTTGCTGTGGACATATTTTAAAAAGCCCTTTTAATTGATTTTAATGTCTCGGGCCAGCCTAAGTTCATTCTGTGCTTTAGCCTTTCTGACCTTCTCCATACATCTCCTGGCTACTTGCTTAAATTCTTCTTTAGTGTGTTCCCCCTTCTTCCATTTCCTGTACATGTTTCTCTTAACACTTAGCTCAGCTGAGAGTTCTTTAGTCAACCATTCTGGTTTCTTCAGATGCCTTCCATTTTTCCTCCTTACTGGCACAGTTTTAGACTGTGCCTTCAGTGTCTCCCTTTTAAGGAACTCCCATGCCTCCTGAACTCCTTTCCCTTTCACTATTCTTGACCACGGAATTTCAGCCAGCAGCTCCTTAAGTTTATAGAAGTCCGCTTTTTTAAAATCTAAGATGAGTGTCTGGCTACACTTATCTTCTCCTTTCCACTGAATGCCAAATTCCAATAGGGCATGGTCACTCCCCCCTGAAGATCCAACCACCCCTACCCCATTAACAAGGTCATCACTATTGGTCAGGATCAGATCTAGAATATTTGATCCCCTTGTCACCTCTTCCACCTTCTGGACCATGAAATTGTCTGCAAGACAAGCAAGAAACTTGCTGGACCTTGCTGTCTTGGCAGAGTTTGACTGCCAACATATATCCGGGTAACCGAAATCTCCTATTATTACTGTATCTCTCCTTTTTGAATGTGCAGTCATTTGGTTGAGGAAGGAGTCATCAAGGTCCTCAGTCTGGGTTGGAGGTCTGTAGTAAACCCCCACCAGAATATCCCTATTGTTTCTCGCTCCCTTAATTCTTACCCAGATGCTCTCAACCTGGCTTTCTGGGTTTAAGTCATGGATCTCTTCACAGGTGAAAACATCTTTGACATACAAGGCTACTCCTCCTCTTTTCTTGTTTGGTCTATTTCTACAAAATAGGCTATACTCCTCTATTCCTACATTCCAATCATGAGACTCATCCCACCAGGTTTCAGTGATGCCTATCAAATCATATTTATTTTGTTGTACTAGGAGTTCAAGTTCATCTTGCTTGTTTCCCATACTCTGTGCATTAGTGTAGAGACACTTAAGTCCCCGGGCCCTTCCTGCAAGTCCTGTACTATAGTTTCTACTCCTCCCACCATTGGACGCTTGTACTACTTGGCCAATATCATTTGGGCCTTTTCCCCCTGCACTCGCCGAGTCCTTACCCTAAATAATATTGTCTCCCTCCCCAGCAGAACTTAGTTTAAAGACCTCTTAATCCTCCTTGCTAGACTGTTTGCAAAAACATTCTTGCCAAGTTTCGTGAGGTGCAACCCATCCCTTGCCAGAAGCCCACGTTCATGGAAATTCAGGCCGTGTTCCAAAAACCCAAGCCCTTGCCGGCGGCACCATGTGTGGAGCCAGTTGTTGACCTCTGCTATTGCCCTTTCCCTTCGTGCACCATGTCCCTGAACAGGGAGGAGAGACGAAATGACCACCTGCGCACTAAGGTCCTTAAGCTTTGTCCCCATAAGCTCGTAGTCCTTTGCGATGTGGTAAAAGCTGCGCCTCGCAGTGTCATTGGTTCCGACATGAACCAAAATGAGGGGCTTATGGTCAGTGGGCTTGACCAGCCTGGTTAGCCTCTCCTTTCTGTGGTTGATCTTGGCCCCAGGAAGACAGCAGACTTCTCGATTGAACTTGGCGGGTTTGCAAATTGCCGGTTTGGTTCCTCTGAGCAAGGAGTTCCCAACAACCAGAACTCACCTCCTCTGAGGCTTGTCCAGGGCTCCTCGATGAACAGGTTCTTCTAGGACTGCCTGGGCATCCTGTTGAGGCTGGGAATATTGATCTAGTTCCTGATCCAGTTCCAGCTGGCCCCTCCCTAAACCACAAACCCCAGAATTCCACAGGATGTTGACAGTGGAATAATCGCACTATAAGAGTGTAATGCAGAAATGGCCTGAGGAGTGGTAGGTGTGCATTATTTTTGCGAAGAATCCTATCCCTTGAGGCTAATCTATTTTTCAATAGATAGATGGGGGAGGGTTGAGAAGGAAATGTTTCAGGGGGCTCCGTATGACTTTGGAGGACTTCATGTGGCAAATGGGTCAGACTATTCCACCTTTGTTGTTACTGCTGTTCTTGCTTTTATTGTTGGTGATAATGATCATCATCCTTGGACTGAAAGGCAGAACTACATGACTAACGCCATATTTGGTTCAGCCTCAGTTCCTGCCACAGAGTAGATCTCAGGGGAGGTGCTTTTGCTGATACACTTGGCCCAATAGTAACTCTCATCTGTGCTGCATATTGTATTGGGTAAGTCCTCCCAATTCAGCAGTACGAGATAGATCATGAGATGTAGATTATGCATTGCCATTATTTACCTGGTTCTTTGGGCAGATTAGACCTTTACTGCACTATGGCATGATCCCATGTTGTCCAGTTGTGATCTCAGCAATGCCATTACTGAGATGGGATTGGGGCCTGAAAGCTCCCCGCTACACCGGTCAGCTGCTGACAGATGGGTAGCATTTGGGACATGCTCCTTTCTTCTGCAGTACAGCCAGCCTTTTCCTGGGCTGTAGAGGATACACTTGAGAGTGCTTCCACCCTTCCCACATGCCCACAGCCGATGGGATCATTGCATGGAGGGAGGCCACTAATGGATTTTTTCCGGTAATGATATATGGCACTATCACGATGGCTGGGGATGCGACAGCAGTGGGACCACAACAATGTCATGCGATGGCATGCATTGCAGACCGGTAGCAATGTGTCCCTGTGCTGGGATGGCGCCATTGTGTGATAAGAGCCAAAGTATCTTTGATACTATGTTACTGTAACTTTTCTCTTTAAATTCTGGAGATTTTATTCCTCTTGGAAAATTATTTTGAGGGGATTTTCCCATCTATTATAATAGCTTGCCGGCCCAATTATTCCCTATTGCTTTTTAGTGTTACAATGTCCTGTAGCTCATTGTCTTCTATTGAAAAATTTATTGGGCCAGACAAACAGTAATACGATGTATTTATTTAATTTGTATCAGTTCCATCCAATCATTTACTCCTGCCCTTTTTTTTTCCTGTTTGCATCCTCACCACCCTTTGTCTGCTTTGACCTGTGGTCAAATCTATAATGATATTGCTAACTCATAGCATAGGCAGGGCAAGCACAGTGAAAGGAAGAAGTTTAAATTGTTAAAGGAAAATATGTTTTAAGATAGGGGTGGGGAACCTAGACATGCATTATCACACAAATCTTGTCCCTGAAATCCTAGTGGTTGCAAAGATAAGATAACAGTAAGCTTTAAAAAGAGAGAGAGTGTGTGTGCATGAGAGAAGACATTATAACCTCTGATATGTAAACCAATGTTTATTCATTCTCCAAATCTCCTTTTAATATATAAGAGAAAAAGCCAAGATCAGCATAATCTCCTTGTTTTTCTGATTTTGCTTTTACGTTTTGAGTAAGGGACCCCTCTGCCCCAATTTAGATGGCATAAGAGGTCTTTGTTGTTAAATTTGCTGATTATGCATGCACTCACTTGCTTTGGTATTATTGCACACCCTTCGAGACCATTTTTCAAAGGAATGGTGATAGAATATAGCAAAACAGAGGTTTGCTCTTTCTTTGTCACAGTGCAAAGTATTAATCTACAAATTATACATAAAGCTAACCAAATTATGCTCACCACACCCACCAGAAGAAGATAGTCCTGTTTCCTGTACAGTTTGGATGCAGGAAAGAATAGTGCTGGTCTCTTCCCTTTCCTTCATAGATTTGTTCTGTTAAGACTTGATTCCCTGGATCAAAGTTCATCTAGCCAGTGTAGTAGAGCCAGAGATCACAGGGTGAAAATGCCATGATGTTTTGATCAGCTAGCACAATGACATCTTCTACCATTCTAGGTAGAAGGCCATTCTAGGCTTTCCTTGTTCATCACAGGATTGCTCATTGCAAACCTCACAGTAGCTGTGGCATGGGATGGGTCTTCCCAACCACTGTCTTAGTGAGTTTTGATGGCATAAGTCCAATTTATGTCCACTGTCATAGCAGAGGTTTGAATTCTTCTCTGACCATGCAATGATGAAAAGCCCAACTAACCCACCATTTCAGTTTGGCAACCAAAACAGCAACTTCAGTGTCAGTGGAGAGCTGGGGAAGCAATTTGTTTCCTTCCGCTGGATACACAGCAATAACATCATCTTCAGTGACCTCCGGAAAAGTCCCTGAGGATGCCTGTTGATGTGTGTCCAGCTAAAGTAAAATATCTGGACGTGGCTCCAGTGCCCCCTCTGTTCTCTACTGACATGGAAATGGCCATCTTGGGGGATGAGGGCCACCACAGTGAAAAGGTAGGTATAGAGGGTTTGTGCTGGGGAAAATAATCATAGTTGTTTACTGGAGATATGTCTCCTCTTGGCCCCTGTTTTGAATTGTCTGTGTGGTAATGCAAAGTATTTTAGAGTGACCGTTTTGAATAATCAATGAAAACCCATTAACTCTTAGAGGTGGTTTGTTGATTTTGAAACAATCTTCTTTGTTGATTCCAGAGGTGGAGAATGCTTCCTGGAAAATGTTGAGCTGATGCTCATAGGTTGTTTAGATGTAGCTTGGAAACATTTGGGTTTTTTTTATAAATACAAAAATTGCCTAGACAGCATGGTCAATAAATTATCCAAACTTTGCTGGAAGGCCTCTGCTCAGGAGATTTCCCTCCAGCAGAGTAAATTTTCCAAGTTCTGTGTCTCGGGGACATGTTGTAAACCTTTCTTCTCCTTTCTTTTCTTGCAGTCCCAGGGCTCTCCAGACAAAATCCAGTATGCGAATATGCTGAGTTTACTATTCTGTGGCTGTCAGTTTACCCTAATGTATTATTTGGTGCTATGTTATGGTGCTCTTTGGAATATGAACCAACAAAGTTGACTGTATATTTGAACTATCCTAGAAGTTATAAGGGTGAGGATTGTTACAGGTATGAGAACATGTATTTCAAAACTCTTTCTCCTTAATACATCTAGTCCGGCATTGTGTTTCCAGCAGTGGGCACTCAGATGCCTTTGGAAGCCCACAAAGACACGACACAAACATCACAGGCTCACTCCATTCTTGTGTCAGGAATCTGATACTCAGAGGTCTCATTTAACCTTCCCAGCATGCCCTACACATGTCCATCATAGCTTATGGTCAGGAATAGTGAGAGTTGTAGTTCAGTTCCTCAGGGCAGTAGCAAAGGTCCAGCAGTTTGTTCTAAAAAGTAAACTAGTGATCATCATTCTACACTATGATAGTAAATTCTAGAAATTAACATTGAAAAATGAAAGAACATCACAAGATGCAATCTTGAACTACATCCAGTCAATGTAAATTCAGTGAATAGCCAGAACACCTTGATATTTGCTTGCCTTTACAGAAAAGCAGCTAGTAGTACATGGATTTTGGAAAGCTGCCGGTCCATCCTGAAGATCTGTCAGAAGCTGTGGAAATGGCTGCCTCTCAGTCGCTAGCCCTGTTAATATGTTTCTTGCACACCTCCTCTTAAAAAAAAGAAGCTTTGTTGACTTGCTGTGCTGTGAAGCACTGTATGGAGCATTCAATCCATATGTCTAGATAAGCTGTTTGCGTGACATTTGGATGCACCATGAAAGTATAAGATAATCTCTTTCAATTTCCACCCGAAAGCTTATAACAGCTTCACGCAGCACATACAGAAACTGTGCTAACAAAGAAAATGTGGTCTCATTTCTCATAAATAATGTTTCCTTTAACCTTAAATGACATTTATCTACAATATCTGCAACCCATGTTTAATGGTAACATTCAGGCAGAGGGACAATTGATAGATACATATGTATGCCCTTTCCCATCTCTATCTATCTTCTATCTATCTGTCCATCTGTCTGTCTATCTGTCTATTCTGTTCTGAGGATTCATTCCTGGATAACTACTTTTTCTTCTCTTTTGGTTCCTTTCCCATTGTTTGTGCATTGTGAGTTGTGTAAGGTTGGTGTGTGTGTGTGTGTGTGTGTGTGTGTGTGTGTTTCACCAGCTAGTATATACAGCGCTTGGAATTCGGAATGGGACTTATGTCAAGGTAAGTGGAGTTATATCTACAGAAAATAGAATTGAGCAGTTTCACAGCATCTGTATTCACCGAGGGGCTGCTGCGACATTATTACATAGGGAAGCCAGCAAAGTGACCATTGTGGATTGAGACCAATGTGCAATGGGTGCTGACATGCTTTGGATGCTCCTGATATCAATTTGGACAATGGCTAGGGAATGAAAAAGCACACTGATAGAGGCCAGTTCTCATTTCTAGGGCGTGCTGATGTACCAGTGCTCTGATGTGCATCCTCATAGTTCACTGACTATGGCAGTTCTGTAGCATTTCTGCTACATAGCTGAGTGTGTATAAAGATACACAGTGTAGACTGTGATACAGAATTGCAACCAGTATTTGGGAAGAATTCCATGATTTCCAACAGCAGTTTGTCTCTATGCAAATGTCCTGGCATCTCAAAAATAAGCCTGAAGGCCCAGCTGATATTGGTTGATTTTTCCTGCCTTTCTACCAAAAAAAAGGCTCCCAAATTCATATAACTCAAATCAAAATACAATAAAAGCTTTAAATTAAGAAGTAAAGTGAAAAGCAACAAAGGCATGCTAGGAAAAAAAACAACCTTAAGAATACATCAGAGATTGAACTACTCAGAAACACAATGCAGTAGCACAAATATAACATAATTAAAAGACCTAAGACAATAAAAAGACCTTGCCAAGTGGACATCCTGGGGAAGGGAAGCTACAGCTGAGAAAGGCAACTCAGTATAGCTTCATATTTATACTTTCTGGCTCTAAATTATCTTTTTGACAACAGTGCTCAGGTGACCAGATACCATCATTCCTTGCAATATAATCTAGGCTCATGGCACACTCCATACCTCTCTGTGATCCCAGTGAGCTGTTGCTCCGCCACACACCTACCACACAAGAACAAATCCAAAAACAAATCAAGAGAATAAGCCAATTGCATTTTTTAAAATTAAGGATTGTTTTATTTATTTATTTAATCTATATCTTGCCTTTCCCCAAGTGGGATCCAAGGCAGCTCACACATGAGTTAAAACAAGGTATATGAATTTAAAATAGTAGCTTTAAAAAAAAAGCTAAAACACAAATAACATACCATGTTAAAGCAGCAATATTATAACACAATATAAAATCATTTAAAACTATGACCATTTCCACACTACACTGTTACAGCGGTATTACTTTCAACATCCCATAGCATCCTGGGATTTGCAGGTCAAGGAGGGGCATTTAGGATTCTCAGCCAGAGAGTTCTTTGGCCTCAATAAACTACAAACTCCAGAATTCGACAGGATATTGAAAGTTGAATAATAGCACTATAGCAGTGTAAGATGGAAATGGTCTATGACTGGGCAATTGAAAACCAATGCAACATGTGCTCCATAAATTCATAAAAATGACTTAAACCCAAATAAATGGTTCAAACCCAATTGCTAACCAGAATAGAAGTATACTCACTGAATCAACAGGATTTACATAAGTGTTGATTTATCATTCAACAATTAACCTGAAGAGTTTAGGACTAACATCTGTGTTTTAGTCCTAGACCTAGATCTAGGCTTAAATATCTATTTAGCGCTAGATAATTATTGATCTTTTGTTTATTTGTATGTTGTTTTCCATATAATTGTGCCCACAGCTGCTCACAACATATGAAAAGACAGCAATTAGTATTTCAATCTAAAACAATTAGGCAAACTATCAGTGTATCACTAGGCAAATACATTACAAAATATAAAATAATACAGTATTGAATAAAACACACTATAATTCTTGTTTCTAATACAAGAAAGAAGAAAAAAGCAACAGCCGAGGAGGAGCAAGGTGATAAACAGATATGCTACAATGCAGGATTTCAGTGTTCTGCAATATTTGTTGTTTAGACACAGGGCCCTTTCACATTACACAGATATTGCATTAAGATTCCACTTTAGCTGCTATGGCCACATGCTATGAAATCTTGGGATTTGTAGTGAGGTGAGGCACTAGCGCTCTCTGACAGATAATTCTAAATTCTATCTTGAAACAGCAAATCCCAGAATTCCATAGAATGAAAATAATGCAGTTAAAGTGTCATGCTAGCACTATAGTTATGCAGTGAGAAAGGGCCCTTTGTCTTTTTCCTGGAAGTAAGGGCATCTTGAAGCAGGACAGTGAATGTCAGCTTTCTGTGAGGAATAATAGTGACTAGGTCCTATATGTTGAGGATAGGCAAATTATGGTCTTCCGGACTTTGCTTGACTACAACTCTCAGCATTGCTCACCAATTGTTTCACTGGCTAAGCCTGATTGGACTGCAGTCCAGCACCATATAGTGGGTTGCACTATGCCTACCCCCATCCTGTGAACATGGGATCTCACTTGTTATTTGTGTCCCAGCAATTTAAATGGGCTCCAAAATATTCTACCCAATCAGCTGTATTCTAGGCCAGACGCTTGCATTACAGTGTGATGCTGACTTCTGAATCAGTGGTAGGAATAATGCAGCCCTCCAGTTTTCATTTACTATTAGCAATTTTAACATCTTGTTTTAACAGCAGCTCAATTTCTCATCACTGGCTATGCTGGCTAGGTCTCCTGGGATTTGCAATCCAATAATATGCAGAGGATTCCCACACTTCTGCTGAAGGACGGTCCGCTCAATTAACCTTTGGTCTGTGACACAAGTTGTAGGTTGAGGGACACCTGACAGTGTTGCAGGAAAATTCCAGGAATGTGTCAGTGTTTGGATGGTGATCTACCAACAACTGGAGTCTTGTGGTAAAGCCATATTGCTGAGCTGTGCTATTGAACTCCTACAGTTGCCACCTCCAGAGGTGTCCTGTCTTTCTCCTGTCCCAAGGCAGAGCGATTGCACTGCAAATCATTGATGGGTTCTTCCTGTCAGTGACTGGCAACTGAGCCACCCTCTTGTCACCCTCCCTCACTTACCTGAGCTGCAGAGGATCAGGAAGCTCAATGGCTGCACTTCCTGCCCCAGTGCAGCCTGGGACAGTGCCCAGCTGCATTGCAGAAGGAAGAGGGGTGGCCATCATGTCTCCTCCATTCCATTCCCACAGACAGCCCATGCGAAGGGAAGTGCTCCTGTTGTGCTCCCATTTCGGGACAGGCTGTCCTGGGATCCCTGTGGGGCACCACTGGGATCTGGTAACCTGCAGAAAGGGCTTTAGCATTGGAGGTAGGTGCAGACTGAGTGGCCACTCCCTATTCAAAATATCTCGGACAGATTTGTTAATGCACTTTATTTATTTAATTCATATTCTGCCTTGTTGCGGATGATAGGAGTTTCAGCCCCACGGAAACGCAGTGGAAAAACCAGAGTTCAGTGAGCCAACAGCAGCAGCCTTGTTCCCCAGTAAGGATACTCACACACATAGGAGTTTCTTCCAAAACAGGAGGCACTTTATCTTGCAGCAAAGTTCTGTTATATACAAAACATAGGACAGACGGACAAAAGCTTGCGCCAGGCACCAGGTTTAGTCAACAGACAAATACATACTGGCGTTGCTTTGTTATATACATATCTACAACCAATCAGGTAGAGGTTTGCACACCTCCCTCTACCATCTGCACACGACCCCAGTTTCTTATGCAACCTTGCAATTACCCACAGCTGGAGCATGATGCAACATCTTTGCAGTGGGCTGATCATTTTCCCAGGGCTCCCTGGAATCCCTGACATGCCTTTCTCCCGCCATGCCTACAACAAAGTAAAACTAAATATAATTAAAATTTTATTACTTATTATTGACTTTTCTGTTAAAAGCACAAAGTTTAATTGGTTCAAAACACATTTAAAATATAATTTAAAAGATAAAAGCATGTGTACCACATTAAATGACCTTTCAGATGCACGAGTTAAGAGAAAAAGGCTTCCCTAAATAAAAAGCCTTTGCATGCGAGGTGAAAGAGAGCAAAGAGAGGGCCCATTGAACCTCCTATGAAAGGGAAGTCCACAGCTTGGGAGCAGCCATGGAGAAGGTTTTTTTCCATGACCTCACCAAACATACTTGTTCTGGTGGTAAGACTGAGAGAAAGCTCTTCTCTAAAGATCTTAAGCTCAGGCAAGCTCATAAAGTGAATGATAGATGCAGCCCAGAGTTTGGAAAAGTTACTTTGAAAGAACTATATCTCTCAGAATGTTGGCTGTGGGATTCTGAAAACTGTCCAAAAATTGATCCCCTCCTCACTGAATTCCACTTCAGTTTCTTGGAAATGCTGTCTGTGCTGTATCACTATAATTGCTTAAAGCACAGAATGGATGTTACCAAGATGGCTTTCAAAACAGCAGAAAAGTGCATGAAACCAAGGACAGGCCAGATGACTTAGTAATCCTTTAACGTACGAATTTCTGTGATGGTTTTAAGACCTGCTTGTGCTGACACATCTCATGATTGTTCTTGATTCCTTGAAGTTCAGCTAAAAGCAAATGTAATCCAGCAATAATCTTGGAGAGATTTCTTCCAAATGTCTGTTTATAGCTTCAGTTAGTTTAACCAGCTCAGTTGTAAGGTATTTTTAATAGCATCTGAATGTCATAAATATAGTGTCAACAATCTTTGTAAGTGCAGCTAATGGGCTGTATGAAAATTCTTCCAGAAGCTATATGCTGCAGCTCCTCACACAAAAACCAGAAGTAGCTATGGATTCAAAAGAAGATCAGTCTGTTAAATCAATCTCTGCATTCTCTGTTTTGGTCACTTATTCCTCCCTACAGTCTAATAGACTTGTTTACATATTGATTTTTTTTCTAATTAGAAATATACAAATAGAAAAAATAGTACATGCTTTCCCAAATACACTGGACCAGGGGAAATTCAGTTTAATTGTAGAAACCAGATCTCTATTATCAGATAACCAGCATTTCAACACTGAAGTGTAGTGTACTACACATGAGTCAATACATTAAGGTTTAGGCTTGTTATATGTTGCTTCATATACTGGGTTATGAACAAAGTTTTGTTCTATTTGGAACACATACTTTATTCTGTTCTATTGTTGTCTTTATGGTCCTTTTGTGGCAAAGGTGCCCTTAAAATGCAAAATGAAAGTTAAAATACAAAATAAAACAATACAAAGCCAACTATAAGCAAGTTATATCAAAGTAGTAATACTGATAACTCTATTAAGACAAAATTAGTTGTTCAAATCCAGGATGTAGATGGAATAAATTCAGTTCTCATAAAAACTGCTTTTTATGGACAATCTTCACAGACTCCACAAAAGAAGGCTATAAAAGCAGATAGACTCAATACAACCCCCAAGGACAGATGTTTGAAAGCTTTAGCATCACCAAAAAGAAAGCCTGACCCTGTAAATAAGCTGATGTTGGGCAATGGCATGATGTAGAAGAGAATGATAGTTTAATTGGGTCCAGCATAAAACTTTTCGTTCTCTTTCTGTGGGATTCAATTTAGAAGGTGGGATGAGGTAGGGAGAGGTACTCTTAGTAAGCCATCTTGAGATCCCCTGAACAGGACTTTTTTCCTCCATCATTTCCCTCTGTGTGTCTTTCCTTCAGGTCTTAAGATCTTGAACCCAAGCTGATGTCTTTCTGAGATTCAGAGAAACACAAAGGTTCTCATGGATTGCTGGAAACTGTGAACAGACTAGCTTTTCATAAGAATTCTTATTCATTTATTTCTAACACTCGTGTGGAGAAACTTCCACAGGTCAGTCTGTTCTCTGCCATACTGTAAACAGGCTGAAGAACTCTTTCACTGAAAACTATGACAGTTCAGTTTTAGTTTCTTGCCTTATTTCCTTCAGAAGTAGTTATGACTGAACACCACAGTTGCATCCTATATTCACTTAACTGAGGTTAAAGCACTTAGACAGTTATTAGTCCAAGATGTTTTTATTAAGGTGTAAGCCACCTGTGAGTATTTCTTGCCTAAGAAAACCCTAAGAAATTCATGGGATTGCCCTAAGTCAACAGATGACTTGAAGGCACATACACACACCATCCATACTGAATGCATGGGATATACTTCTGAAAAGATATGCACAGGACTTAGCTGTAGTTGGCCATCTACAGACAGCCCCTAAGAAATTTTTACAGATGACAGCTTCTTGTAGTCATGCATTGCTATTGTAAAAGTATGTGAGCTAAGTGCCACAGGGAATGGTGGGTACCTTCTTGTCAAGGACTGCCTCACCTGTAGTGTGGGTAAACATTTGCCCATCTTAATGCCTTATTCTTAACTCTGCAACCCGTTCAAGTTCCTTATTCATTCCTTTTAGTCATATAGACAATTGGAAGACCAGGGTACATTGAAGCACTCCTCTTTATGGATTAGGACTATTGCAAAAGGATCCCCATTCTCCGTAACTAGACATCTCAAGATGTCTCCTGATGTCAAGTTGAAGACCCACAGATGCCAGTTAAATTTTTCCATTTGTCTGTTTCTGTTTTCATGATTTTCTGAAACCGATAGAGGACAGAAAAACATTGTGGAAAGGTGGAATTCTTGCACTGGAAAGGGCCAAAAGATTTTCTAATACAATCTCTTTTTCCAAGGAGCACACTTTTCTTCAGTAACTTCCACAAATCTGTTCACATCATCCAGACCTCAGAACTGACATTCCCAAAACAATCACAAGGGGAATGTATTCCTGGTTGCAGGAAACACACTCTTATGACAGTCAAACATGATTCTCAGAGAGATAATAATGACGAATATTCAACAATTTCAGAGATAAATGCCCCCTTTTCTGTAGGACAGTTTGTTTTGTAACTGATAGACAATGAGCCACTGACTCTGTAGACAGTGCCTACCAAATAATTCGAGGCAGTTCAAGGCCCTTTGGAAATAAAATTGTGCTTCCACAGAGCTGTGTATAAAGCATCCTAGCATCATCTAGAGGCCAGTTATAAACTACAGTGCATGGCTTTTAGATACTCTTTCAATAAAGTAAAACACACATCATCCAGATAAAATGCTAAGAGCAGTGCTACAAGCAAGGTTTATGGAGGCCATAAATACTGGGAAACTGATGTTATCCTGAACCTATTAGTAGCAGAGGAAGAGAATAATGTAGTCCTTGCTATGGATATGCTATATGTTTCCTGTCCACTTCTAAGTTCAGCAAATATGAATGCCAGTGCTGTGTTTCTGGACCTCATGTTGTCCAGTGAAATTATTACTGGATAGAAAATTAGGAGCTTGGTGTTTGACAATGAATTCTTTAGATGACTTTTTAAATAAAAGGTTGGCTATTACATAAAAGCCTGGCCATAACCGTTGGACAGTTATGAATGCATAACTTACACTTACATATTCATAGCTGTTATATTTTCATGACCCCTATGTAGCCCATGTTTTAGAGGTTATGTGAAAGTTCCCCAAAACCAGTAAGCAGCTGCTGGGGTTCTTTTCCCCTGTCAGTCAAGAAGAGGCTGCTTGATGTTCCCACCCACACAGCGGGGATTTGTATCAAGGTCCCTTTTCTGCCTATTGCATCAAAGGTCCTTCACAGGGAATCTTTTCTTGATTGACTGGAGAACGGACCCCCATTGATCCCAGAGACTGCTTACTGTTAAATGGCTTGTGGGGAGGCCTAGCAAGAGCCTACTGTACAACACATAGCACATAATGGTCTTACAGGATTACATCAATTGTCTATACATACACACATACACACACACAAATGAGGGTTTTTTCTTTCTTTCTTGTTTTTATCTAAATAGTTCAGAGATCATAGATCCCCCCCCCACCATCCACACACCTTTATTTAAAGCAGCAGAACACATGAAACTAAGGCCCTTTCCGCAACTCACCTTTTTGCGGAGCTGGGGTGCAGGGATCGCGCGAGCAGCCTCTAGCGAGAGGCTCTCGCATCCCGGTTCCTTCGGCTCCGCAGCTGCTGCCTGCTCACAGGAGAACCCCTCCTCTTCCTTCCGCAGTGCAGCCTGGCAGTGCAGCTGCGAGTGCCGTGGCTCCGGAGCTTCGCACACACGGCAAGTGCGTGCGGGGCCCCGGAGTGACGCACGATCACACACTATTTTCGACTTGCAGCCAAAAATGAAATAGTGCATGATTGGCGCCTGCCAGGCCCTGGAGCGTCGCGCGATTGTGAGTGCATCATGTGTACCGCTCCTTGCAGTCACGCGACGCTCCAGGAGCCCTTTCGCATGGCAAATGCTGTGCGAAAAGGGCCTAAGAGAAATGCCATTTCAGAGAAGGTCTTTTGGCTTTGAAATGTTTGACTTGCCGAATTGTGTATATGGTATCAAGTACTTTCCTTTCACAGAATACATCACAAGGCTGAAGACATGGATTTTGAAATGCAAATTATGTCTCTTTTTGTGTTTGGACCAGGAGGAGTGGATCATGGAAATCCTGGGAAAAAAGTCATGGATTTTTTTTTTTAAAGCTAAAACCTTGATAGAAAAAATTTCCCACACATTCCTAGCTGTGGAAATTATCCTTTAAGATATGCAGAGTACCAAACCCCATTGCAAGAATAAGATGTTTCTTTGTATCCCTTCTGAATATGAATGTGGTGTTAACATAATTCTGGGAAGCAAACAAAATAAAGACAGTGCTACAAACAATAATAAAAGATAGCTGTGGCTAAGATGTATATAACTGCATATTTCATTGACACACACAAAAACACAAGAAGGAAAAAATTAAGACATTTTCAGCAAATCGGATGAGTTTTTAAAACATATTTTTCATTTTTTTTCTTTCCACTTTTTGGCTATCTTTTCTATTAGTAGTATTAATATTATTAGTATTATTGCATTTCTTGTAAAAAGGTAGGCATTTTGCACAAGAAATACTGCAATTTGTGAAAACGTATTTTTTCACAAAAATACATTTTTCACAAAACCTTTTTGCACAAATTAAGTCTTATGCATAGAAAGCAACGAAAAAGAAAAAAAATGCCCGTCTTTCCACCTTCACATGGGGATGAGAAATCTCTGTTGAGGCTGACATTTTTTTAAAGAGAGTGTCTCAATGTGTTGAGATGCCTTTTCTTACTGTGGATATTTTGCAGATTCTTTTCAACCCTAGATATGACTGAAAACAAACATTTCCAATTTTAAATATACAGGAAACTGGAAACAGGTCAGTCATAATAAAATGGAATGCGATGTTATTTAGGTAAATAAAGTAAAATTAAAGGATGCATAGGTTTGTGTGTGTGTGTGTGTATATGTGTGCGCGCACGCGCAAGCATACACACACACCCTGTTCTCATTTTACATGATTACATCTTTTTTAAAAAATTCCTGTTCTGCTATCTGATTAAATAGTAACGATGTTTCAATTGCTATTAATTAAATGCTTACTTTGGAACCTGGTTTTGTGCATGTATCAGCTTGCCTATTTTTTTTTCTGTGTTCAATTTGAGAATATAGACTAGTTAATTATAACCCACCACACAAAGGTCAGAAAAGAAAGCTCACAAATCATACTTTTATTACAGTGCCTCACATCTGCTCCCACTCCCTCCATAAAACATAGGCTTCACCATGTGTGTACACACACACACACACACACACTACATGTACTGTCATGGCTAAGAGGTGAGGATACTTTCAATTCATCTTCCATCCAAACATCTAAACAGGTTCATTACATACAGAAAATATGGGGTAGAATTGCTTCAGATCTTCCAGGAGTCTTTGCATCAAGAAATCTTCCATCTATCAAGCTTACAGAAGCCTATATACATGTTCTTGTGTTTTTAGGTCACAGGGGGAATCTTTACTTCTTCCTTTTGGTCTTGCCTTTGTCCCTAGCATCTTTATGAAGTTAATATCCCTTCTTTCTTACCATCGTATCCTTTCACACACAGCCAGGACATTTGCTCCAGCACACTGGAATAGGCAGGGCAAATTCTACTTCTCTCTACTTCAGAAGGCAGTACTTCTCCTCTTGTGGGTGTAAAAGCACTGACAGTCTCTAGTAGCTTATATATCAAAAGGGATCTTAACATGAAAGCAGATTATTCATCGACCAGCTCATTGATCTGGGGAAGTGAAGCCTAGATCACATCATCTTTTCGCAGATACTCTTACTCTGACTCCTGCATGGCTGGGGGTTGGACTAGGTGGCCCTTGTGGTCTCTTCCAACTGTAAAGATTCTATGATTCTATGAGAATAAGATTGCCAGTAAAGGATCATCCTAGGCCTTGAGGATCCAGGCCAAAGCTGGAGACCTAGGGATGGTTCCTGGTGATGTCATTAAGTGTTACACATTTAGAGCCAACCACAGTTGCTCACAGATTGTCATTCAAACACACAGACATACAGAAAATATTTTTTCTGTCTGGAAATTAAGACAGGGATCTTAGCTAAAGGAGTGTTCCCAGCCTGAGGAAATGAAAGTATTGTATTCCTTCTCACTGACTTAGGGAGATGGCATAAGGAACATTTAATCTTGCCTATTCACTTCTAGATAGAAGGCAAATGCAGTATAGAGTGGAGGGTGAGATATGCCGCAACAGTGACTGGGAAGGGAAAAGGAAACTAAGTAAGTAAATATACAGCCCGCCTGGAAAGGCTTTGCAAGTTGCAGCAAGGTATAGATTCAGTTTTGCAAATTTGTAGCAAGCTTGCTGTTCAGTTAGCTAAGCTAAAGATTAGCACACAGTCCTTTCCTTTTGCCTAGAGATGAAGCAAGAGGAGAATTTGTACTCTTGTCTCCAGTGTGCAGATGACACATGAAAACTGGGGACTCAGTCCTATGCCCTGAGATCTGGCAACCCTGGTAACATATTTTGTGCTTCAAAACAGATTCTGGTTAATCTTTTGTGTCTGCTCTTGTTTTTTCCTAGGGTTACAAACAAAGCTGAAAAAGGAGATCTCACTTTCCTCTCCTCTCCCCCATCTCCAGTCTACTTCAGACCTTCCAGAACAGATTTTTAGGTGAAGTGGTAGCATGAAATTGCATCCTTCCCATTCTATTGATGTATGCCTTCCATCACTGAAATGCACTGGTTGGATTACACAAAGAATTTCAAACAAGACGAAGAAAAACAAAATCTGTCATCTTTGCCTGTGGATGTTGGCCTTGTTTATTGTTATCTGAAAGCAAAATATATTTATAAACACTGGTACTCTAGATGAGGTACTTTGCTATGTAGCTACCTCTAACTTTGCCCTGCAGTATTCTAATATTGTGCTTAGTATCACGAATGCACTACCACTGGAGTTGTGTCTACCGAAAAATAGGGTTCTGTTGAATGTAATGGGGCTTATCGACAGGACTGAAGCCTCAGAATTATTTAGGAAGAACTTGAAGAAATGAGGAGTTCTCTGTTTTATGATCTCACAGTATACATATACAAGTATACCATACTCAGTGTTGAGGAGTTTTGAGGTGGTGCTGTGTGGAATCCAACTTCTATTAAAATGACTTGCAGGAGCGACTGGACAAAGTACATATCCCCACCTAATATGTGCAATGGTGGAACAAATGTCTGATTTAGATTGGAAGGAAGAAACTGAAATCAGAGAGATAGTGGGGATTCAAGTTACTTAACCCTTTGCCTGTCCTGTGTTTCCTGCAAGTCAGAACTTCAATACACACAGCCTGCAGGTACCAGAACTCTGATCACAGCTTTAGTGAACATGGCTTTACCTTTCTTTCACTGTCAAGTTATCACTCTTTTATCACTCCTTATTATTTCCTTTTCTCTGCACCTCAGACTGTTGAACTTTCTCCCCCATTCTCGCAGTGTCAGCTTTAGTACATGGAATGGTGTGTGTATATGGGGATGCCATGTTGTCCTTCATGTCAGGCCTTTCACACTACTCAGTCCTTCATGTCTTGTGGGTCTTTTGCGCTACTCAGTTACTGCACAATGATTCCACCTTCACTACTATGGTTCCATTCTATGGAATCCTAGGATTTGCAGTTTAGGGAGAAGTGTTTAGAATTCTCTGCCAGAGAGCTCTAGTGCCTCACCAAACTACAAATCCCAGGATTCCGTAGGGTTCAGCCATGGCAGTTAAAGTGGAATCATGGTGCTATAATTGGCTGTTGGGAAAAGGGCCCTTGTTTGTGGTCAGTTCATAAGAGTTAATATAACCTTTGCTAAGCCACACTGAATAGTCGCCCCATAGTAAAATAATTGTGTAAAGTTCCTTTGGTATTACAGAATTACATTCATTGCATCTTAATTATCTGCTTCTAGACACAGAACAGAATAGTGCAAAATCCTTTGACTGGACAAAAATAGTGGAGTGTGATACCGAAGCTAAGTATACCTTTAGTTAATGAAGTAGATGTGTTACTGAGCTTTACTTCTTTAAGAGACACCATGGTACCAGGGTCAGAAATAACATGGAAAGGATAGGGATAGTTTCCTCTACCACAAAAAAGAACAGTGGTTCAACATGTTTCAGTAAACTTTTTATTCAAAACTAACATTGTGAGTACATTAAATGAAACAACAAGGTCAGGAAGTCACACAGAAGTAAACAAAAACATTTTGATTCTTTGAGACTACTTGAAAGCTTGTTTCAAAAAGCATCCTAGGATGATTTTCTTTCTTTCAACAGTCTCCACTTTTCTTAATAATTTCCATCTTGGTGGTGAAAGGTATAGATATACACTTTTCCAGCATACTAGGGTAGCAGATTAGATGAGATTAGATGCAGCAATCTAATCTGCTTTCCCCCTTTTTTCCTGTTTTGTTCTTCACTCATGCTCAGTAAGTGATTCTGGAGGCAGCTGTTTACCCTGCCTGTTGTATGTAAGCGTGTGCACCTCCTGTAGGATCACCTAGAGTAGAATCCCATTCTTTCCCCGGTTTGTTGCGTTGTTAACTGCAGACGTGCTGCTGTAACCCAATACTGAAACCTGTCTTTGCCACTCTTTCACTATCCTCCCAATGCCAATACTCCAAAAACAATAACAATAGCAACAGCAACAACACCTTCCAGCTGGACAGAAGATAAGAAAAGAAGGGCCCAGGCTGAACTTATGAATACTTTTGCATGTTAAATTATTCTCCATTGGAGTCAAGTATACAGTTCCTAATAGTTTCAGCAGTTGAAAGAATACACGTTCAAAGGACTTTTTTTGTTGTTCAAAGAATCTTGCTTTCATAACCAAGAAATTCTATCTCGGGCCATTTCCACACTAGACTGTAATAGTGCAGTTTAGGGAGGGGCCTTTGAGGCCCCTCCCTAAACTGCAAACCCCAGGATTCCATAGCAGGTTGAAAGTGGAATAATAGCGCTATAACAGTCTAGTGTAGAAATGGCCTTAGTTTTATAAGCAGGGAAGTGTGTTTATGGGAGAACCAAGAGACAAGAAGGAGGATCATAAATGTTAGTAAGTGTAATATGCCACATATTTTGTTTTTTTTAAAAAATGCCACCTTTGAATGGGATGTAGCAACATGATTTAAAAAGTAATCCCCTGCACTTTTAAAGACTGTTATCCAATATGCCTGAAGCTTCTTTAACAGCCTTCTGTTTTAATATTTTAGACCAATTGTTCCTTTGTTGAGAGCCAGCGTGGGGTAGTGATTTGAACACTGGACTATCACCCTGGATACCAGTGTTCAAATCCCCACTCAGCCAAGGAAACCCACTGGGCCTCAGAGGAAGGAGAAGGCAAACCCCCTCTTATTTATTTATTTATTTGATTTATATGCTGCCGTTTCTCCCACGTTGGGACCCACGGCGACTTTCTAAAGGTTAAAAAAAAAAACCACATTAAAAGCATATAAACAATTAAAATTATTAAAAGACATATAAATTATAAAACTAATGATAGATTTTTTAAAAAACAGATAATAAATAAGTAAAAGGTCTCCAGCTTACCCATTAAAGGCCTGCTTAAAAAGAAATGTCTTTGCCTGCCCACAAAAGGAAAGCAGGAAGGTGTTCCATGGAGTGAGAAGGCTCTCTTCCATGTCCTTACCAGATGAGCCTGGGATAGTGGTAGGACCGAGAGAAAACCTTCCCCTGCAGATTTTAGGGTTCTAGCATGTTTGTATAGGGAGATGTGGTCTTTCAAATAGCCTGTACCGAAGCCATATAGGGCTTTACAGATCATGACCAGCACTTTGGATTGTGCCCAGCAATGAACAGGTAGCCAGCGAAGCTGTTTTAACAAGGGAATTATGTGCTCCCTGTAATTGGCCCTAGTCAGCATTCTGCCTGTCATGTTTTGAACCCATAAAAGTTTCCACCTCTGAACAAATCTTGCCAAGTAAACCCTGTGATATGTTTGCTTTAGGGCAGACATTAGTTGGAAACAACTCGAAGGCAAGCAAAACAAACAAGTGCTTTGTTATTGACTTGAAAATTTCTGTTGTCTTTTGGAATGAAATAATGAATGCCAGTAACACACTGGACCTGCTCGTATTTTATTTTTCATGGGGTGTACCTCCATGTTGCACTTACGTTCCTTTCTTTTGACCACTACAAATTTGACTTTCACTGAGCTAGACCCAGACTTCCTGTAGTCTATAATAATTCTGGGAGGTCCATGACTAGGTATAAACTTGTGGTGGCCCTTTAAAAAAAAAATATTAGTGTAATGGGTGGTGCTGTAACATTGATGTTTAAGGCACCGTTTCCACCTAGGCTAAAATTATTGGAGATATAAATATATACCAGAGAAAGAAATAAACTTTGAGTGTTTTTAATATAGAAGAACTATAATTGTGATCTGCTGAATGGAGGTGATTCAATAGTTCTGTGGCAGAACTTAGAAGGTTATAAATAATATTAATTCAATATATGCACACCTACAAATATGCATACATACGACAGAAGACTAGAAACAATGCCAGGCCTTAGAAAAACTGGAGAAAGCAGCACAGGAGAAGGGAAGTTTAAATGCTAACTAACTAAAAACTAAAAATTTCAAAAACATTTCAGGCCAAGAATCTTTGGTTTAGTCTCATATTCTTATGCAGAAATTCTTACTTTTATAACCCTTTCTATTCCGCAGTGAATTTAGGGCTTATGAAAGAGCCGGCAGCTCTGGAAACTCAAGACCTACATGTGTCCTTTACCACCTTTTTAAACTTCTCACAAAGAATGTGCTTGAAGGGGATTGTACTCAAGTCTACAAGTCAGCCCTTATAGAAGCTGGGAGCAGCAACAATTAGTATTAAATTAAATTTCGCAACTGCCCCAGTTTGGAAGAGACAGTCCAGATTTATGCTCTTTTTCAGCTGCTTTTAAAACATCCCAGCTTCTTACTCTTTCTCACCTTTGTTCCGTTGTCCTCATCTTACTTCAGTTGCTGCAACTGAGGCCATTTCTGCACTACACTGTTATAGTGCTATTATTCCACTTTCAACATCCTGTGGAATTCTGGGGTTTGTAGTTTAGTGAGGCCAAAGAGCTCTCTGGCTGAGAATTCTAAATGCTCCTCCCCAAACTACAAACTGCAGGATTCCACAGGATCTTGACAGTGGAACAATAGCACTGTAACAGTGTGGTGTGGAAATGACTTGAGCTCCAAATGAAAAAGTAGTTTGCACTCAATTAACTGCAGGGAAGGGAGGAGAAGAGGGGTGGAATCTTTTTCTTCTCTGTAGACTAAGGCAAAAGCAAATTCATGCAGTTTCTCCTAGATTGTTTTTTTCTCCTGTGGTAATAACTTTTGGCTTCTTGACCACATTTTGAGGCTCCTTGGGAGAAAGGTGGCCTGTCTGTCTGTCTGTCTGTCTGTCTGTCTATCTATCTATCTATCTATCTATCTATCTATCTATCTATCTGTAAATAACTCTTAAAGGCTATGAAAATTTCTTAAGCTGTTTCCTTTCCTTTCCTTTCCTTTCCTTTCCTTTCCTTTCCTTTCCCCTTTTCCCCTTTCCCCTCATGTGCTAGAAGACTCCTCTGTAAACAATCTATTATGGCTGTTCCTTATCTGGTGGTATGGACCCAGTGGCCAAAGAAAATGAAAAGATCATGGGCCTGCCAAGAAAGAATGGAATAACTATACTCCCTACAGTCGAGTCGGTTTTGGGCTTGAGATACCCAAATACTAATTAAGGGCATTTTGCTGCTTGAAGTAAAGGACAAGATGGCACTGCCCCACTTGAAGTGCAGAAGAATTTTATGTTGCCATTGATGAGAGGACAGAGTCTCCTCCATACTTGGAGTGAGCCAGCTTAAGGTGGGCCAGCTGGCATACACAGCAAACTCCTTCAGCACTCTGTTGCTCCTCCATATTCTCCAAGTATCTTCTACCTACTGACTCTGATGCTTCTTACTCACACATGGTTATCAACGTGGGGGGGGGGGTAGAATGGAAGGTCTGTCGAAGGAAAGTGGAGTCCTGAAGTGCTAATCAATGAAGGGGTCCCACAGTCTTTCACAAAGCATGGATAAGAGGTAATTTAGAAGTTAAGAAAACCTGTAAGAGTAAAACTGCCATTTCATCTCATTGAGTTTGAGAAGCTAATTCCTTCCATATTTTGCATTATGTATCTCCATTATATAGATTGCATGAAATGTTGCAATTATTATTTTAAAGGTTTTTTTTTGCAGCCATGGAACCCCAAAAGTAATTGTCTCAGGCTGGTTTTAACGACAATTGGTATAAATAGTAACCTAATTATACTTTGGAGAGATTTATAGCCCTAATTACTACTCATTTAAAATTGCAAAGGGATTGACGTGAGCAATCAACACATTCCATGCTGTGAACCCATCTTGCTATTGTAAAAGCTACCTGCCAATTGCTTGTCAGCAGAATGATATGCCATAATGCACATATTATTTCAAGAATTAGAAATACAACAGCTCCATGCACATAAATGCTATCTACTGATCTGAATGCTAAAATCCACATTCGGAGCCTTGCATGTTATTGTTGTTGCTGCTGCTGCTGCTGCTGTAATACTACCTTCTGATAGCCTTGATGTAATAGGAGTTAATTTTCAGAAAACTCCTTAAAGGCCCTCTAGGTGACTATAACTTCCTATAAAGAAAGTACCTCTGGAAAATTTCATGTTCTTGCTTACCTGAAAGCTTCTATAGAGATCTAAGCCATAAGCTGGTTATAGTCACGGCAGATGATATGATGTATTTAGCACAAACTCCTTTTCTGTCTCAAGATGCACACACATCAGAGGCGTATTCATGATCCTTCCTTATACCACTTTGGGGTATGAGCTAATCTTTGCAGCAGATGTACTTAAGTAATTTCACACCTACATTTGTTTACCACATAAGAATAGATGTAAAATTCTATGGCTTTCAACATTTTCTAAGTGGCTTGCATTATTCTTTCCTGGCCACATGATAGAGCGAGGATATTGGATAGACAGGCTGATTTCTTGCCATGAACATGGGGGGAGGATCCATGATAAATGAAAGAACAAATCATATGGCAGTCCTCTGTGTGCTACCTGTTGACTTAGAGTGACCCCATGAATTTCATAGGATTTTCTTAACATAGAAGTGGTTTTGCCAGTTCCTTCCTCTGAAATATAACCTACAGCACTTGCTATTTCCTGGCTGTCTCGCATCCAAGTACTAACCAGGGCTGATGTTGTTTGGCTTGCAAGATCAGACAGGATCTGATGCCTTTGAGGGTATTTAGACCTGGTAATCCTAGGAGCATACTTCAATCCAGTTGCAGATTGGCAAACCAAAAAGGCAGGTCCAGACAAATATCTGTTCTGGAGGTCAACAGTTTGTGATGTTCCTGCATTTTAGCTTCCATTTTAATTATTTCATGTAATATATTTTCTTCTAATTAGTGTCATTCTTGAGAAGATATTCTTCTGAGAATGTTTTTCATTTATTTATAAAAATGACAAAGTATCATGTGGTACCTTAGCAGGTAACATAATTTATTTGCCATAAACATCTTTTTTAAACAAAGTGGACTGCTCTCCATAAAAAGTTTATCAAAACATGCTTGTTTTTAAGGTGCCACAAAGTAGGGTTTGTTACCCCCAAACATGGGTGCCATGAGGGCCCACCAGCAATGTCAGTACCTCCATTCAAAAATGGGGAATAATTAGCTCAAAGTCAAGAGGCCTGCGAGAGGGAAGTAACTTAACAAGATCTTTCAACCCATGTTTACGGGGTCCTTGCAAGAAAGAAACAGCCAGAGAGTTTCAGCTGTAAACTAAAAATATGTTTTATTGGAAGAAATTCACATAAGTATGCAAAGATCCAATCACTCACACAAGCATACAATGATTAGCAGAAGGACAAGGGAGGAAAGTGTGATAGAAGATTTTCAGGCATGAGGCTATAATCACCAGTCTGGAGAGCAGTGAGGAAAGCAGCATAGAATCATAGAATCATAGAAATGTAGAGCTGGAAGAGACCACACGGGCCATCCAGTCCAACTCCCTACCATGCAGGAACACCCTCAAAGCACTCCTGACAGATGGCCATCCAGCCTCTGCTTAAAAACCTCCAAAGAAGGAGACTCCACCACACTCCGAGGCAGCATATTCCACTGCCGGAGAGCCCTGACTGTCAGGAAGTTCTTCCTGAGGTTCAGGTGGAATCTCCTTTCCTGTAGCTTGAATCCATTGCTCCTTGTTCTGGTCTCTGGAGCAGCAGAAAACAAGCCCTCTCCTTCCTCTACATGGCATCCCTTCACATATTTAAACATGGCTATCATGTCCCCTCTTAACCTTCTCTTCTGCAGACTAAACATACCCAGCTCTCTAAGTCTATCCTCATAGGGCATGTCTTCCAGGCCCCTCACCATTTTGGTTGCCCTCCTCTGGACCTTCTCCAGCCTGACCATGTCCTTCTTGAATTGGGGTGCCCAGAACTGGACACAGTATTCAAGATGAGGTCTAACCAAAGCAGAGTAGAGTGGTACCAGTACCTCCCTCGATCCAGACACCATGCTCCTATTGATGCAGCCGAGAATTGCATTGGCTTTCTTGGCTGCCGCATCACACTGCTGACTCATGTTCTGCTTGTGGTCTATTAAAACTCCTAGATCCCTTTCACACGTACTACTATCCAGCTACGTGTCCGCCATCCTATATTTCTGTATTCCATTTTTTCTACCTAAGTGTAGGACCTTACACTTCTCTCTGTTGAATTTCATTTTGTTAGCTTTGGCCCAGCTCTCCAATCTATCCAGGTCATTTTGAATTTTGATCCTGTCCTCTGGCGTATTAGCAACCGCTCCCAATTTGGTGTCATCTGCAAATTTGATGAGCATGCCCTCTATTCCTTCATCCAAGTCATTGATGAAGATATTGAACAGCACTGGGCCCAGGACAGAACCTTGTGGCACCCAGCTAGTCACTTCTCTCCAGGATGAAAAGCAGTCATTCGTGATCACCCTTTGGGTTCGGTCGGTCAACCAATTACAAATCCAACTAACAGTAGCCCTGTCCAGCCCGCATTTTACTAGCTTCTTTGCAAGAATGTGATGGGGAACTTTGTCAAAGGCCTTACTGAAATCGAGAAATGCTACATCCACAGCATTCCCTTCATCTATCAAGCTAGTAACTGTATCATAAAAAGAGATAAGATTAATCTGACATGACTTATGACTAAGCAACATGGCTTAGGTAATCACCTAAGGACAGTTCTCATTCAGGAATCAAATGGACATCATGGTGCTCAGAAAGATGAGAGACTTGACTGGACAGCCTGAAATCAGGGGTATTTACACCCTCCAAAATATCCTGTGGGTATGACTGTGAATTGCTCTCCCAGCCAAGCAGACAATGGAAGTTGTAACACAAATGATGCAGTCTAGACAGAGCTAATGGTCTTAATGTTTAGGTGACAAAAGGATAATGGCTGTCATAATAGCCCTGTATAATGGAGAGGTAGGGAAACAATAGGGAAACATCCAGGTGTATGGGGTCAGAGTTAAGGCAATCATAATTTGGTGGGAATTTTCCCTTTCAGCTCTGATAGTCTGGCTTATGATCTTTTAAGCCTATTGTCTTGAAAGGGTCCATTCTATGAGCCTGAAAATGACTTGGTTCCTGCTTAAGAGGCAGGTGTGGCTGACCTACCTTGTAATCTCACATTTACTGTCAGTAATATGCCTCTTCCAGCATGATCTCCCAGTCACCTCAGGTATTATTTATATCAACTCCAGTCAATAGTCCCAATTAAATAATATTTGCCAGTTAAACCATGCCAATTGTGTGGAGTGCGTGGTGCTGTAATAGGTTGTCCTGTCAGACTCTGAGGTTTCATGGTGAAACCCTGAGATCTCAGAGTAATGCCTTGTGATGTCAAAAGTGCAGCCCTGGTGATGTTGCTAGGTTGTTGTGAGAAGAGGCAGAGCTTTCATCCCCAAATTAATTCTCCTTACCCTGAGGACGAGAGAAGACAGTCCAGGCCTTGAGATTGAGGGCCATGCCTTTGTTTGCCTGGGTACTCTGTTATTTTCATCCTCCATGGGTCCATTATTGCTTTTGTTAGCAATAGCAAAAGCATTTCTTTACTACTTTATAGCATGCAGCACTCTCTAAGCAGTTTACAATGTGTTAGCTAATTGCTCCCAACAAGTGGGGTACTCATTTTACCCACCGATGGAAGGCTGAGTCAACCTGGAGCCCTGCAGGATCAAACTCACAACGTTGTGGCTGTAGTATCAGCATTTAACCACTGCTCCACCAGGGCTCTCGCTTTAATATGATAACAGCACTTACCATATTTGAAGTTGCTGCTCAGTACATGTAAGGATTCTGAGTTGATTTCAGATATTCTCCACAGGTATTAGATGTTCTCCTTTAGGGTGTTCTCTCTTTGGTGATGATTGTTTTTCCACCATCATTTCTCCTCTTTCTCCCCAACAACAAATATTCAAAGCTTTTGAACTGTATGCTTCCAAAATGGGCCATTATAAGTCTCTGAATCTTTCCGAAGTTTTTAGATCTCTCTCTCTCTCTCTCTCTCTCTCTCTCTCTCTCTTAATCTTGGGGTATCAAAAACAAAAGACATTTAGAGAGCCTGCTCCTTTCAGAACATGCCCAAGATAAGTTCATCCAATTGCTTCCATTTTCAGCACAGCTGTGTGCAATTAGGCTCCCTTCAAGATCCTAACCATTTAATGCCTCTGTGCCCATACTCACAATATTGAATAAGCATCCACTGTGAAAGCTTTCCATCTTTATTCCATATAATTATTGCTCTTCAGTGTGGCTTCTTTCTATGAGGAATTTCCATTCTACATTTCTATTAAAGTATTGTAGTTTAGTTTTAGTGCCAAATGCTATGAGATAAGATTCTCTCAGCAGCATCCCCCCTCCTGCCATGCTGCAAATCAAACCAAACTCCAGCCTTGCTTTATGGTTTGCTAAAATAATAAGATACCCTTAGAATACTAGAAGCTTCAATAGGTTATGCAGGGAGCACTGGGCTTGTAAACAACAGCCTGGGAAGTGTGGAGTCTATAGCAGCCCCCCCCCCTTCACACGTCTGAGTGGCTTTGGATTTTGAAATGTGTTTTCCCCATTTCTGCTCTTTCTTGGTTCCCATCCATCTTAAAATGACCTGTGAGAAATGGATGGCACATTGTCATTACTTCTTCTCGTAGGCCTTTAGTATGTTTGATTCCCTCCTACAATATGGCCATAATTCTTTGAGAAGAGAGTGATCTGAGGGAATTAAGGACATTTTGTATTGCACTTTACAAACAATGTTATTTGTTCATTAATGACGGTTGTGAACAGGAAATGTTTCCATCTTATCCAAGCTATGGAAGGAGTATGACAGCTGAAATGTTTTGCAGACATTTGGTGCAAAGCTTGCTTCCCACCTGTCAGATCTCAATATCTGTCAGCCATGTAAGTTGGATTATATTGCAATTCCTGTAAATTAAAATTCAGCAGCGGACCTTCCCTCCCGCAAAGATTACAAGTTCTAGAAAATAATGATTATATTCTTAATAGCCTCCTCCCTCCGTGTTGTTTTTCAACTTCATCAATGAGCTATGTGCTGAGAGTTCCAAACACATTGTCAATTCTCACACAAGCAATATAGCCTGTGGCAGACCAGCTGAGAAGCCAGCATGGAATGGCACACACATACACAGACAGCTCACAAAATTTTGCTGCCACAGGCTCTAAAGCAGAGTCTTGTAAATAGAAGACATGCTCTGCTTACATTTCTGGTCACCATGAAACTCATTAAACACAGGCATCTTGCAAATTTTAACTTCCTTCACTAGACAATCCTGCTTAACTGTGAGATATTTCTTCAGACCTAGTGTATGGCATGCATGCTACATTGTCATTCAGCTATTTGTTTCTTTCTAATACTGCGTCAAGAAAGATAGTAATGACATTGGATGAATTAGGAGTATAATGCTGAGGATTTCTTTGTGTTTTTCTGCCAGGCTGAACCTACACTTATAAATTTGTGATAGGCCTCACACTGTGCTGAAGCTTGGTTAGGAAAAGGTGCATCTCAAAGAGAAGAGACGCATATATCTTAAAGCACAAGGAACTGTTTGTCCTGCTTCTGACCTCTCCTAGCTGCCTGGTTTAGAAAGTAGGGGTGAAAGCACAAGGATCTTGCCTTCCTAGTTCAAAGCTGGTTGCTATCATGTATCACGTAACCCACACTTCACAAACTTCACCCTGAGGTAGACCAATAGTTTTATTGGTAGAAATGCAAGCAACACAGCACACTTTTTTCGGAAGTTGCTGAGCCCAAAACATATATGGAGCATACATCTTTTATAAGTGCAACTCTAAAATTTAAGCGCATACAGCTGTGATTGGTGTGGGTCATAAATCTAAGCATCACATCACTTCTCAGACAGTTTGGTTCCCACTTCTCACCATCCTTGATCGGTTTGATCTGAACGGGTATTTTCTGCCCCTTATCTTATAGACACCAATTTCCCAAAATGCAAGCCTCTTCAGGCTACACTTTTAGCTCTGATCTTTTGCCCATCACTGGATACATTGTAGCAACAGGCAATAAAGCAATTAGCTATTGATACCTTGTAACAACCCAGGCAGGTTCAGTATAGGTACATTGTTGCAACCATCAATTAACACTGGATACTGTGTAGCAATTACAAATAGGCCAAATAAAGCTCTACAGTATCTACTTCTTCCTTGGTTACAATACAGCACTTTAATAAATATCCGGCAGACCAATACATTTCCATGACAGGGACAATGCATCCTGATAATAACCTGTATGAGGCACAGGAAGAAGAAGGGGTAAAGAAAACAGAGAAAGGCAGAAAAACTTTAACGCTTCTCCACAATCCATCCAGTGTACGAAGCTCTTACTATTGGAACTTCAGTGCTTCAGCTAATCATAAAAGCCCTTTTGGATCTTAGAAAGTTTATAGTTCTAAATTTTTTTTAAAAAAAGGTTAACTAGTATAGTATAGTTGTACATCTGATTTCTCAAAGGTAACAACAACCAAAAAAGATTATTTATTTTGAGGCAAATGCATCTGAAGGTACAATCTGGTGGCTCAAGGTATAAAACACACTTAAATATTCTAAGGCGACATAAAAATAAATGTATGCAAACCTGTGCACACACCCTCTGTAGATAATGTGCCCTGACCCATTTTTACTTACAGATGACAATGCACAACAACAGTGAACAGAACTATTTTTAAACCATTAGTAACTATATCTGGGATGCTATTTGTTATACAGAAATGGCACATTGGGGGGAAAAAACCCCTCTTTACATGTCTAAGGAAAGGCAGTGAAAAACTGCACAGAGCAAATATCCAGGTGGTACTTATTTACTCAGAAGTCAAAAGGACTGGATTACTTATATGTTAGCATGGGCAACAAATTCTGAGAGAATCCAAATTCCACCTCTTTGCAGTAACACCGATATATACAGCAATACACACAAAAAAAACTATTCCTTGGCTGGAATCATCTATCACAGCCTACATTGCATAATTTTAGTCATAGTCAGTTATGGAACAGAGGTACTAAGGAATCCTATTAGTGAATTGCAAAGATTCATAATGGGACACTGATGAGAATGTTCCAATGCACATTCGGTATTCTGTGCCCTGGTCCCATTGTGCATGGGTCCCCTTTAGGATTGAGTCACTTGTGTTCAGGTCCCATTGTGCACTGATCCCAGTATAGCAACGTATATTGGTCCCTATGTAGCAACATAACAGCAGCTCCTTGCGGAATATGGACACTGTGAAACTATTCAATACTGTTTCCCACAGATGTAACTCCATTGACAAAGATCTAACTCCGCAAATGAATTCCTGGCTGTTCAAGTATGTTCCTCACACAGAAGAAGAAAAAAAAAAAATCAAATGGCTAAAATCATGAGTGCAAAATTGTGTGTGCCTGTGAGGAGATCCACACAAATGCATGTGTTTGGCAGCAGCCTCTTGTTACACCAACAATCTATATGGCACACAGAGGGAAGGTTAATCAAATAGCTAAGAGCATCATTTATAGATACATAAATCTATAAATGAAATACTGTCAGCCCTCCAAATCCTCTAAGATTGGGGCACAGGACCCTCACAAAAGTGGAAAAACTGCAAATATCAAAATGTATGTGAGGGGGAAGGGAGCTGAGGCATAGTGGGGAGATCAGGCACCCAGTGTCCAAACCGTGTCAGGGAAAGGTGAGGGAAAGGGGATGGGTAGCACGGTAGTCTTTGCCGTCTCATCCATCTCCTTCTTTTGGAGTACATGAGGCATTGAGAGAGGGTTTGTGGTGCTGAAGATTGGACTGAGATCCATCCTTAGCTAGTCAGGCAGCAGCTGGAAGAGGAGAAGGAAGACCAGAGGTGGTATTTTAAATGGCTATGTGGCCTGATCAGAGGTGCCAAGAGATAGACTGGGGCAGGAATTGCAGAAACTCACAAATAATCAATAATCAAATCCATGAAAGTTAAACCCACAAATATGGAGAACCAACTGTATAACAATAACTAAAAGTTACCACTAGATTGAAAAAGGAATGAACTTCTAATTAAATTACAGTAATAAACTAAGTTAATTATACCCTTGGTTTTGGGTAAAGGGATGCATTACAAGCAACTACCTATTTATGACTAGTTATTTCCAAACTCTGATTTGCTTTTATAACCAGTCTTCTAAGAACTCTGGGAAAAATTTGGATCTAAAGAATCTGTCCTACTCTGCTTCTAAGTCTTCTGCATCAGAACCACTGATAAGTCGTAATTCATAAAAAGGTTTTCAATGCTATTTCTGTGGGACATTTTGAGATGCACTTTGAAGAAACATGTTGCAAGATAGTTTAGATGATAAAAAGCAGTTTGATAATTTTTATTGCCTTGCCTTTTGAAGAAAAGAAAAAGAAGAATCACACGCCACATACAAACGTTTCCACAGTTTTCCTCTGCTTGCTTCACATCAACCTTCAGAACATGTTCAGTGTTTCTATTTAAGGAAAGAGCTTACATGTTCATTACTGAAATAAAAGGAAAATAAACAATAAGACCCTCTACTTCTAAGTCAATCTTGTTTTTAAAAAGACAGCGCCTCCTCATGAAGCCATCTATTTGCTTCTGCTACTGCTCACTTGTACCAAAGCTTTGATCTAGTTTAGCCCAACAGCCCTGAGACACTTTTGTCAGACTTTGAAATGGATCCCACCAACTTCAAGTTAGGCATCTGCCTTGCAAAGCTGCCAGTCTCTGTTTTAAGTGTTGCCGTATCTTTTGTCAGAACTCCAAAGGGCATTAGTCTGCATCTCTCTCTTGCTGTGCTCTGCTGTTGTTGCTACCTCAATTCAGAAACCCATTTCTTCATACTCCCATGGCAAGCAGACTATCTCTGCTCTAGTTTCAGAACGCTCATGTGTGCATTAAAAAAACAAAACAAAAACAAATACCCTTTTGTGAAGCAACTACTCTACCTGACACATCTGAAGTTCTGAATTTCATTAGTGATGACAGAAAAACGTGATGATTCTTAATTGAAGATTCACACCTGCTTCCTTTTAGGGCTACCTTCAGGCCTCTTCTCAGTTCACTGCTATTCTGAGGAGATGCATTTACTGAAATGAGTAAACCTGATTTTTTTTTTAACAAAAGGATGTGGCCTTTCAAGATGCACAACTTCACTCTCTCTCCTCCCCTCTCTCATTCAATGCATGAATCTCAGACTGACAATCTTGAATTTAATTAAAGCTAGAGGTATAGCTAGATATTTGTTTTACTTTTTTTTTTTTAAATACTTTTCTCTAGTAGGTTTTTTGGAGCGCTTGGCGCTTGGTGAGTACCCCTGGGTCCCCAAAGGACTGCAAGATTCCTACCCTAAGTATGATTAGTTTCTTGTTTCTTTCGAACTTTGCCTTTGCAGGGTATTTTATAGGTACTTGGACAGGAAATGTTGAAGTTTTATACTTATCAACCCTAAGGGTTTATTGCTCTCAAAAAAGAGAAGAACTATGGTGGTTCAACAACCCACCAAACAGTTCTTTGGTCTCATGACCACTGTAATGCTTCAAGGCAACAGGCTAGTTTACTTGACATGACACTGTGTCAAGTAACAGGACAAACTACTTTTACAATGTAACTTTTGGAGCCCTGTGTAAAAGCAGTTGCAAAGCCAACAATGGCAAAAGAGAGGAGGCAGGCAAGAAGAACAGAGCTTGAGGGGAAAATAAATTCTAAAGATGGAAACTTGAGGAATTTGGGGGAATTCTGGTCTAAATAAGTCCAGGCTATGGAAAAGAGGCCTGCTAAGTGTTTGCTTTAAAATAATTACAAAAAATAGTGACAAAATAGCTACAAGATAGACAGATAAAGCTTCCAATAAACCACCACAATAAGATCTTTCTGTTCAGGATCTATTTAGATGCACCACTGACTAAAATGCGATTTCCCTCATATTTCTTCTAATATTATTTTTATACTTCAGAATTGACTTAAATTATTTGTTCTTGTTACTTCCACTGTTTGTTATTTCCACTATTTGTTACCACCTTCTTTGCAATAGCATTGAAAGTGGATTGAAATCCTAGAGTAATTTTTGTGCAGGTTCACAGAACTGGGCAGGCTTCTCTTCCCATCCCTATCTCCCAACCAGTGGAAGCTAGGAATGGAAAGAATATTCAAAAGTATTTGGAAAAAAATGGTTGAAAAATGTGTTTTTCAAGTTTCAGGAAGCCCTGATTGGGAGGATCTTTGACTGATGAGAATCTTGCACTTTGGGACTTATTTGTGACAGCATTTTCTGTGTAGAAAAAAATAATACTATGTTCTGTGCAGGAAATACTATTTCCTTTAAAGAAAATGCTGTTGCTATTGCTTAAAAAAAATCCATGTGTGAATTTTCCACAGAATAAGTGGAAAATTGAATAGTCTGAATAGTCTTTGAAAGCAACAGTATTTTCAGCACAGAAAATAATATTTTGTGCTGAAATACAATTTTGTTTGCAGGAAGTGCTGTTTCCTGCACAAAAAATGCCATAAGCAAATTTTGCACAGAATAACTTTCATACTCCAAATAGTCTTGGAGTATGAAAGTCTGCAGTTTTCAAAGACCTTCTTGCAGTGAGAAGGAACTTGCTATAATTACTCATTTCTTCTTTCAAAAGGAAAAGTAGTAAAGAAATACATATGTAATGGAAGCTGTTGTAACTGTGCAGGTACAGCTGGTGGTTCTGTTACTGGGGGTTGGGAAATAACTTAGTTCTAATGGCAAGCTCTTTCACAGTTCTTTCATGTGTCAGCAACTACTCTAAGTGTTATGCAGCTCTCCAGGTGCTGAATTCTATTCCCAGCATAGATCCAGGACTTCAACAGCTCCTTTTGTGACACATGGACCATTTCCGCACTAGACTGTTATAATGCTATTATTCCACTTTCAACATCCTATGGAATCCTGGGGTTGGCAGTTTAGGGAGAGGCATTTAGAATTCTCAGTCAGAGATCTCTTTGGCCTCAGTAAACTACAAACCCCTTTCAGGCCCCTCCCTAATATCACTGTATATCAGAGGAGCCTTCTAAAACTTTTCATCAGAGCAGAAGACAAGACTTATTCCCAGAGTGCAGGGTGCATTTCTCAGAGGGAAACAGCAAATTTGTTAGGCAACAGGCTTGAGGAAGAAGGATCCTTCCTTCTAAAGCTTTTAAAGTTTCAGTAATGAGCAGCAAGAAAGATCCTATTCTCCACTTCCAAAGCTACAGACTCCTTTATACCCATTGGCACAAAGGCCTCCAGCTTCGGGAAGGGAGAATAAGAAAGATGCTGTTCCCCACTTGTGAACCTGCAGATGGCAAAACTGCAAATGTGGAGGGCCGACTCTTATTAAATGGTTAAAACTGACGTTATTTGACTCTGTCCAGAAATTCTGGAATATAGGTTGAGGTATAAAGTTGGTTCCCAGGCTTGAGACTTGACTTGAGACTTGACTTGAAGCTATCTTCAAGGACTTGAGACTTGATTTGAAGGTAGAGGCTTGAGACTTGACTTGAGACATGGAGTAAAAGACTTAAAATACATCACTGCCTGGTGTGGAAAAGCAGCTGGGGGTTTCCAACCAGAGATCTAGTCTTTTGATCACTGATGATTGTGTATGGCGTGTGCATGGGGTGGGGTGGGGTGGGGTGGGGTGGGGTGGGGGATAAAATTCATTAAATTATTTGTTCCTCACTAGGGGAACAAATAATAACCAGAAGCACATCCCTAGGTCTGAGTAATCATGAATTTTCAGACAAATAGCCTTCAGATTTTGAATTCATATAATCATCTTACCATTCAGTGTTTAGGAAAGCATTTAACATAAATAACAGATTCATCAGCCCCACTCCTAAATGAGAGGAAAAGAAAGGGAAAGGAAAACTGGAGAAGAAATGGGGAAATGTATTGGTAATTAGAGAAGGAAAGAAGAAGGAAGAGTGTAAAGATATTAGGTTGTTGTGGGTTTTCCGGGTTGATATTATTATCAATCTAAGAAGAAAAAAAGAAAATTAAAGAACCCAATCAAAGTTTAGGAGGAAAATGCAAGCATATATGTGCCTGAAATCAATAGAATTGATGCTCTCTGTGAATATTGATGCCCGATAAGTATTTTGGCACACCTCTGTAGTTTCTCAGGTTTACTGGTGAGCATGTTGGGGAAGATCTCCCTCTTTAATCCAAAGCCTATCTGGGTACATAAGCTCATAGCTGGCTGGTGTGTATTCCAGATACTCTAGTAGCAGTGTTCATCAAATATGCATAAAAGAGATGTTAATGCACAATAAGGGATCTGTGCAGACAAGCTTAGCAGCTAAATGATGTGATCTTCATCCATTTGGAGTATTTTAGACATCCTCCTGACCTGATTACCATCTCTCTCCAAGGCCAATGCATTTGGAAGAGTTCAGGTCAAGAATTAAGTCTGAGAAACAAACTGTACTACTAATAGGTTTAGCAGTTTACAAGACTTATTTGGTTTGATCATTAAGATAAAACTTTGAGATTTGATAATATGTGTGCATGCACACATACAGGGGCAGGAGAGAGTTCATCTGCACGTTCTGAACAGAAATCAGCTCGTTCTTATTTCAAAACTCGGAATCAGCTTACTCTCATTTCAAAACTCAGAATAATGGAACTTGTGTAAAGTAATACATCACTTGCCAGCTAGAATGACAGGTTGTTTTTTTGTTTTTTTGCGCAGGAACGGTGATTGTGAAATCTTCATTAAGGTAACACTGATACATGTCCATTTTCTTCTTCTCTGGATGATTTGGCTAAAAAGAATTGATCTTCCAGACTTAGGCAAGTTAAACCTGATGATTTTAAACTGATCTTCAAAAACAAACAAACAAACCTTTTTATTGGAAAAAAATGCCTATTTTGTACAAATAGTTCCTCAAGAACTCTTCCTATCAATGGATTGTTCAGGTCACAGTATATCAGCTTTGCTTCAGACATGAGTAAAGAGCTATTTGGTGCAATTAAAAAAAAACTATTTCCAGCAAAAAGAAGCACAACACTGACCCTGGGCGGACAAGTATACAAAGCTGAGATTTTTTTTTCCAAAACAGCTGAGATTTTATTTCAAATTATGAACAAAAAAGTGGCAGGGGGATAGTACTTCAAATGGGCTGAGTTTTTTCCTGCTTTGAAGAATGACCTCAGTTTTAAAAAGTAACCTCTATAATTGGTTAGATAATGTATTATTATAATACAGTAGTCCCTTGGTATCCACTAGGGTTTGGTTCCCGGACCCCCATGAGTTCCAAAATTTGTGGATATTCAAATCCCATTATGTACAATGGTGTACTAAAATGGCATCCTTAGATAAAATGGCAAAATCAAAGTTTGCTTTTGGGATTTTTAAAAAATATTTTTAAGTCATGACTGGTTGAATCCATGGATACAGAATCTGCAGATATGGAGGACCAACTGTATGTTTAATATAACATGGTGACTGCATTCAAATGAAATCTTAAAACATATTATAGCCTTATGAGCATTAGTGTCCATGGGCCTTAGACTCAAATGCTTCACACTTTGCTCTCCTTCTTTGTAACGGCCGTAAGGAAACCAGAGGTATCTGCTGTTGTTTTACATTAACTGCAATTTCATTGTCATCCAACCTTAAACCATGGTTAATCTTAATTAGGGCTAGTTGAAACAAGCCAGCTAAATATACAATGGTCTGAAGTGGATATGTGTACACAATCATCGTTAAGAAAAGCACAGTTTCTCTTCAATGTGGATGGCATGCCAAGCAGTGGTTAAACTAAAACAGAAGAAATTGCTTCTGAATGCACAGGTGTTCTGGAAGTGAGGGAGAAACACATAATCATAAAGCTAACTGCAGATCATTTCCATAGAGCTAAATGATAACTTAGCATTATGTCCACTCCAGCCCAGTAGGACTGAATAATGGGCTAATAGCAGAAAGCAAATGAGTTAGAGGTACAGATGAACAAATATTTCACTGGAATTGACTTAGGGCATGTAATGTAATGTGTTATTTTGGGCGAGGGGTGTTTGTCAATTTGTCCATCAGACTTTTGCCTAATTTAGCTCCCTCCCCAACAGATAGAATAGTCTTTAAAAAAAAAATTAGACAACAGTTGTCACCAGAAAGGATTCAAGAAACATGGTTTAAAAAGTCAGAAGTTAACATGCATTCTTATTGCTCTGCTTAAATGGGTGATTAACTTGGTGATGACTGTTTATTTGGGTGGTTCACAAACTGGCTGTTCCTTAAATCTATCCATAATGTGGACAAACTAACATATTGGCAAGAATATATGTTCTAGTGCCAGTTGTCAACTTCCACACATGGCACAAATAGGTAAGAGAGGCTCAGGTGCAATTTTTAATTTTTATTTAATTTTAATTTTTTTAAAATTTTTTATTTATTTTATTTTAATTTTTACACTCTTACACATATTTAATCGTGAGAGAGTCCCATTGTACCAAGTGACACTTATTTCTAAGCAGACATTAAGGTTGCCAGAGTCAAAACTGGAGAGGACTTCTGTACCTTCAATAAAATAGTGTAGAAGAGGGAATTTCAGCAAATGTTGCTAGTTAATCTAAAACAACTCCATTCTACACTGCCACTAAAAGGACAGGAAACCTCTCCAGCTTTCAGTCTGGAAAAATTACTGGGCATAACAATATCACTGTTTGGGCATGACTCAGTAGTAGATTTCTGCTGGAGGAATGATTGCAGTCCTCTCTCTCCACTGCAGCTCTCTCTCATCCAAATCTCTCCAAATAGATCTGGAAGATTAGAAAATCAGTTGGTTCACAGAATTATGGAGGGCTGCAGAATAGGAAAGGGAAGGGAAGAAAGTTCCATTGTGACTGCCTGCACAATGTTGGTTTTAGGCCTAATTTCTTCTGTAAATTTTGTCAAGGAGATGGATGGCAGAGGCAGGTGTTTCAGTACTAAGATCCAGAAAGAAAGCAGTAATGTCTAAACAAACATTTAAAACTAAGGATGTACCATTAATCATTTGTGGCTTTTTAAAAACACAATTCCTGCAATACCTGGTGTGTGGTCAGAATATGTTATGCAATAATAATATGAGGAGGACTCTGCATGGGTCAACGAGAAAGAGCTAACTGAAACGTGGAAAAGGACAAACACAAACAGCACTGTACTGTTTCAGACTAGGGAAAGGGAATAACCTATTTGATAGCTCCTATATGATAACTCTGCTACCAGCCAAGAATATGGTAATTTGAGGGTTGAAAAGGAAACATGAGGTGGAAGACTGGTGTTTGGGTCATATGTGGAAGAGTTTAGTTATCTGAAGAGGATTTCTGCAGTGACTCTGTGCTATGGAGTTTAAACTGTGCTTCAGTCACTGCCTATCTTCCTATGAATTGAGACTGGGCAGCTGTGGCCCTCTAGATGTTTTGAACTATAGCTCCCCAAGATTCTTCTCCACTGGCTATGGTGGCTCAGGCTGATGGGAGCTGTAAGCAACAATAAAACATCTGGACTGCCATCATTATGTTCCTCTGCTGTAAATAAACACAAATGTTACAGATGACTAGCAAGCTCCCAGTGATGTCCTTTGAAAGGAAGCCTAACTTGAGTAAGTGCCATACTCCTGGATCTTTTCACTGCTTGGAGAAGCAGGATGCCTGTAACAATAACAATACTTTTTGCCTTTAGAGAATTGGGATGGTTCAAGGAACAGTTGGCACATTTGTCTAGGATTTATTTTTGGGTCTCAAGAACCACAAACACGGAAGTGGTGGGAAAATCCCATGCCTCTTTGACATTTACAGGATGTGAATTTTGAAACATCTCTTGACAGCACCATAGAACCAATGTGGATATTTCATATACTGGTCTTTTACCCACAGTAGCCACAGAATGTAAAGGAAAAGGAAAGACTATAGTTTCCAAGGATCTATATAAACTTTTCAGAAGGCACAGGATACAACCTTATTTTGATTATGTTTGCATATGAAGCAGGATGAACTGAAGAGTGATATGCCTCTTTCAAAATAAACATTTGACAATGATTTCTTAAAAATTACACTTTTTTTTAGAAAAAAATCAGGAGCGTGGAAGTGTTTTAACTTTTTTTTGCAAGTAAGTGTTAAATCTAATAAAGTTTTTTTTTCAAAAAAAAATCAAGTCCCTCAGCTCTGGTGCTAATTAATGTTATCAAGACATAGCAGGATTATGCTGCCTCCTTTTTATCTCCGCATGACGAGTAGCTTCAAATATCTTCCCTTCTCCCTTTAACAGTTGGATGTCGTTTGAAAATGAAGCAACAGCAGCAGCCATTCTCAGCAGAACTGTTTCAACCCTCCCTCTGGGGGCTGATGTAAAATGAAATATGTGCTCTGCGTTTTTAGGCATAGATTTTATGTAATCATAAATTTTTCCACATGAATTGAAAGGCTGCAAATTAGCTGGGAGAGCAGATTTCTGGATGTGTAATCAGGTAGGGAATGAAGTTGAGGAGTTAAAAAGGCCTTTGAGGGGTTTGTGTGTGTATGCTTTGTTTTTAGCCAAGGGAAAAATCCCCTTATTTGCATCGATAGCTGTTACCATGTTTACCATCCTTAAATGGGTATATTCGGGGTCACCGCTGTGGACCTGAAACATATTCATGTTTGTATGACTTGCCTGTGAAGTAAATATTCATAATCCATTAAAACAATTCACATCCAAATTGAATTGAAAAGACCTGGAAGAAAGTTGCAGATGCACAGGCAGTAACTGATGGTTTTACATCGCACTGGGGATTTTCCCAACAAACTTGCTTAGGAGGAACAAATGCATCATGGTTGGCTGCAATTTTTGAAAATATAAAAATATAAAGTCTCCAACTCCAGGTGAAACACAGATTCTTTAGAAGGTAGAAAACAAAATAGATTTCATATTAAACAAAGCTGGAAATAATTTTAGATGGTGCATATGGTGAAAAAGAGTCAATAGAAGCCAAGTTTGGTAGCTTTTACCTAATAGATGGAGGTGATGCGCCCTTTCGATAAAGTTCTCTTCAGCTGAGGTAAAGTCCTCTTCCTCCATGGAAGATTCTGCAGCTGAATGTCAAAATTCAGTGATTTCAGGGGCATAGTAGTGCTCAGGGTCAGAAGTACAAATGCCACCTTCCCCAAGCACAGCTGCTGCTGCCATCTTGTCTGAGGGTGGACGACACAGCAGTGGGAGGTCTCCAGTGGCTGGAGGCCTGAGGCAGTGCCCCAACTAGAACAAATGGCCATTGAACAAAAAGCTTCTCCCTCCTCCACTTTTTCTTTTATTATGACCTTGCCTTAAGAGGTCAGGCCGAAAGCCTCATCCTTTTATGCTATCTTTACTTATCCTAATAAATCCATTGGCCAAATATGGAAGGTGGTCCTACTCAAGCATGGATTTTTGGCTCTTCTCCCCCTTATGGGCAACATCGCTACCCTTATTTTTTATCTGACTTGTAATCTGGGCCAAAAACATGTTGACAGAATCCATACAGTGTGACTGATACATAAATCCCAAAAGCCACCCAATCTAAATCCATTTAATTAGCCTCTACACCAACTGAACCAACACCACTAAGAACCATGAAAACATTTAGCATTCTAAAGTATTCTGATGAATACAATAAGATATTTTGGTACAGTTTTTATGACCAATAAGAAGACGAGTTGTTTGTGATGGAGGAAAGCATTGTTCTGTATGTGTTGAACAATTTAACAGTAAACACATGTGTTAATTACATCACAGAGGCTTAAGAAGATTTGTAAAACCATTAAAAATAATCAATACTTAGCTTTTAAGTGATGAATTAATTAATAGACTGTAAATGTTGAATGTCCACTTTGGGTTCCTGGCATGCATTCTGACTTTTCATAACATCACTCAGTAGTAAAAAATTAATGTCAGTGTTAATAGCAGTTATGAAAATGGGTCAATTCTCGTCTGGCACAGGGGATTAACTGTAGCATCCAATGACATTCTGTAGAAAAAGAACCTCTCTCTTGGCATCCTTCTTGCAGTAAATCTAGTATTGAGGTCAGTTGGAAACTTGACTGCACAGGGATTAACCCATGTTGGTGGATTTTTTTTAAAGTTTTGAAAGATAACATGATTAATTAAATTAGCTGACAATTAGCTGAAGCAGAAGAAGCAGCATTAGAAATCATGGAATGGTTCCAAGCAGTTCTCCAGAATAATTGCAGTTTGTATATAACTGTTTTCCATTCTACCATTTACTTTTTTGATTAATTTTTTTGTTCCTGCAATTTTTCTCCTCAAGACAGATTGGAAAGCCAATATGCTAAGATTTTCAGAAGGTTGTTCTTGCACTGTGATTGAAATGTTTAAAGCAGAAGGTACCACCTCTGAGTATTCCTTGCCTAATAAAACCCTGTGAAATTCACACAGTCCCCATGATCCGACAGGTGGCTTCAAGGCAACACACAGGATTGTTGTCCTTAATTTCGTAGATGGCTGCTCTTGGGTCTGTCAATAAACACAGCCAAATGTCTGCAATTAACGTGTCTCAAGAAACAAACAGAAAGATTGGTTATGCTGGGAAAGACACATACAGATATCTGGTCCCGTGTATTTAATCTTATTGTCCTGATCCTATCACAGGCCATTTCCGCACTACATCACTGTAATGCCACAGCAGTGGATTTTTACTGGTTCAGGAGCTGTGCTTACCATGATGTTGTCACTAACCTACTGCTATCCCACGCCCAAACATCACCAAATCGCCATATTCTATTTCCAGAAAAAAAACATTAAGAGCCTCCTATGGCACTTCAGTCCCATCAGCTGTTGTAGTGTGGTACTGTTATAGCACTTGATAGTGCTGACGGATCCAGCAGTGTGTGGGCTGTAGGCATGCCCAGCTTGTCCCTCTCTCAGCTACTGCCATGGTGTGGTAATTTTCTACCACCTCTCCTTGTTTATTTTAAATGTCTCCTTTGTGTCAAAACTTCTTATTTTTTAAATACATTTTTAAACAGGATAGGGCAAAAGTGCAAAAGTGTACTGGCATGTCATGCTGTTACAACATTGCTGTATTAGTACAGCTTCCAAAAAAAAAAAAATAAAAATAAAAAATGCTGCAATGCAGAAGGAACACCAGTGTCATCACTGCTACCCATCCGCTTAAGGGGGAAGGGTGTGGAAAAGAGCATCCCTAACCCAATGGCATCATGCGAATGGCAATGGCGTCATTATAATGGCATAATGCACTAATGGCCTCTGATACAGAAATGGCCACAGTTTTGCTTTATGTTAGATAGATACCAAGTGTGATGGCCTAATTCTCCAGTCCTAATTCTTCTTCCCTCTTGGCTTTCCTATCTTACTGAATATATTAGACTAAAAGCCACTTATTCTAACACATAGTAAAAATCTAAATTAATTAATCAATTAAAGCCAACTTAAATGTCAATCAGGATATTAGCTGAGCCACAGTGGTAGAAAAATTTAAAGACTCATAAACTTATCAAATTAGTTAAGTAGTTGTTTGCAATCTCTGTTTGTATGTGATTAGGAAAGACAAAATTTTGCTACAGCATCTTGACTCTGAGTTGCTTCATCATGTGCTTGTGTACACCACACATCAACATTTTGTTCAGATCCCTGGAGAACAAAGTGTGCTGTTATCATTAATAGATATATATTATCTACATCTCTGTGCTTTCCTCTGTGCATACTTTTCAGAAACAATCCTGGTGTCCAGGAAACAACTGTGCAAGTTGGAAGCATACAGGGTCATTCCAATTGATAAAAATATAGCTGTGCACAGATCTCCTATAAATGCAGATGTGCATCATAGAAAATATAAATGGACTGAAACAATCAGTAGTTTGATAAGAATTTTCTTTGCAATTGTTTGATGGCAGAGATGTTACATATTAATTTAAGCCTACTATCTCCAGAGTTACTTGGTGATTGCCATGACAATGTCCTAGGCTATGCCTAGAGGGGATTTTCTGACCTATTTTGCAGCACACATGTCAGCCAGTATTTTTCCTCTGACCAGCTTGGCCTTATAGCTACATCAGGGTCCATTTTATATCAATACCAATTAATACATATTGCCAATTAAGTTATATTTTGCCAATTAAACCATATCAACTCTTAGGGGTTTACGGACTGGTAATGACAGTATTACATCTTCACATCCTCTCCAATTGTAAAGGAAAGATGAAGATTATAGGAAGGTAGGCCTGCATGATTTTTCAATTTCACAGACTTAGGATGTCCTGGTAATGTTGGAAACGCACCTACTCGGGTGTGTGTGTGTCATATTTCCAAACCAGATTAATCCTTTGATACTTGAATACTTAAAAATTTATTAATGTGAGTTAAATGCCATTCTGGTCTCAACTACAGAAGGCAATTTACATAAGTGGTGGCACACTATTAACACATGACTAAGTTGTTCTTATTTTGGTTGGGACTAGTAATTGGATTTAGCTCTTAGATTTACAGACATGTGCTGCTACCTTTTCTTGTTAGAATATCTTTAAAATAAAATTCTCCATATGCGAAAGGCATTCACCAAGTGATCAGTGGCAATTGTTTCATATAACAGAGGGCTCACATTGGTCTGGGCCCAATTATACTTCAACTTTATTCTCAGCACTTATTAACCACCTACTCAACAGTCTTCTTGGCAGCTTGTAACAGTGTAGAACACTAAAACCTAAAGATTACTAGATTAAAACCTCCCACATAATCTGAAGTAAATAGATAAAACAAAACAGTATCCAGAGCAGAAATTAAATACTGTTTGTCCACAATAGTCTTAAGGAAAATCATAAGACAGCCTTTCAAGCTCACAAAACTAAACAGGCCTCCATGTAGCACAAAAGGGACCATATGGTAGGTGTCAAGGAGGCCTCTCTAGGAAGGGCACTACACAGTTAGGGTACCACTAATTCAAAAGGCCATTCCTTTGTAACCAGCTGCAGGATCTTACTTAGTGGGACCTTACTTACTTAGTGGGACCTTACTTAGAAGACACTTTTCAAGGATAGTATTATCCAGGATAAACCAACCAACATTTTACAGATCTCCTTTGAAGGCCCTGTTCCATATCACTCCATCTTATTTTCTGAGGTATGGGGAATGGTTACTCAGCACAGGCCTTATCAACAACATCACTGACATTATGAATGTGTCTTCTTAGGCCCTTTCTGCATGACATCATCAACCCTCCTCCACCATGTCTTGCTCTTGGTCTAGGAGCCATCTTACTGCATGACGTTGTTGCTAGCCAGCTGCTATCCCATCCCCAAGCAGGGCAAATCCAGTCTTTTTCACTGACAGAGAAAAACCATCATTAACCATCATTTCGTATACCAATTGTGATAGCTTGGCAAGTGTGGTTCCTCCATGTGGCTTCCTCTCATTGCCAAGCTGGCAGTGGGTGGGCTGTGGGTGTTCCCAGGTTGCCCCTCTCTCAACGACTCCCAGGACAATCTCTGCCCAGCATCTGGCTGGCTGCTTCTGTTGCATCAGCACTGAACACAGAAGGAGAAGGAGACAAAGGAGCACACAGCATGATAATTTTGATACCCACCAACTGCCACATAGTCATTTTGCACATCCCCTTCAAATTTTATTTTATTATTTTTTTAAAAAAAAATCCCCTTATTACCATTAGCACTGTATAGCTGGCTGACATGATCCAGTTAGCTCAGTCCACTGTGCTAATGTTAGCATGGCTTTGAAGAAATTTTTTTTAAAAAGACCAATCAGGAGCTGTGGAGTGGGGACAGGGCAGGGAGAGGCAGGGACAGCGAGTGGCCAGGGACGCTGTGCTGTGGAACACACACCAGGCTCAATGTCAGCGCTCATCCGCTGATGCTGGAGGCCTGTGGAAAACAGAGTTTTAATACTGATTCCAACCCATAAATGGCAATGCTGTGATGGACACGGAACTATCTGATATTGAGGTACGCTGCGGAAATGGCCTTAGTGAAGTTCAACCTACACCATCCCTGCTGATTTTCAGGTGCCAGATGAAGGCAGCAATTAAGTTTCATTTGTTGGAGTCAGTTTCATTCTCAGTCAAGGAAATCCACTGGCTGATTTTGGGCATGTCTCAGCCCCTAGAAAAACCATGATCGGTTTGCCTTAGTGTCGCCATAAGTCAGAAATGACTTGAAGGCAAACAACAATAACAAAGTACTTAATCAGCTGTTGCTATTATTTTTATTATTTGTTCTCACCTCTTTTGATAAAAGGTTTTATTTGTTCAATTCTGGTGGAGGGAGAAAGTTCAGATGGGTAAATTATTGCCTTTCAAGAGGTGATTCATCCACTGGTCTCTGTGCTTTCTTATTTAAAATTCAAACAATAGACGTTGTCTTCTGAAGAACCTAGACTACCCTGTTAGCATCACCAGACATTTCTCCATTCTTCATCAGCTCCAAAATTTAAAACTATTGTAGAGTGATATGGTCCATTTTTGCTGTGAGTTTTCCCATACTGCAAACTGCTGTTTTAGTCATGAGTGTGTTGTTTCTAGTGTTATCAATGATGAGAGAACCAGGGTTGTCCTCCAACAACAACTCATTTCTCTGGTCTCCCTCTCCCTCTCTCTTTCTCTCTCCACTCCCTTGACTTACTTGCCAGTTTCCTCCCCTGATTTACTTGCTAACAGGGGTCTCTGTAAGAGTCCAGTAGATGACAAAACACTGTAAAAATCACTCCATCTTTATGCCATGTGTTCAGGATTGTTGATTGACAGGCAAAGGGATTCTCTTCAATCTTGTCTGAGAAAAGGTTGTTAGATGTAAAGCTCATGTTCAGTTTCCCATCACAGGAAGGAAAGCCAAGAACTGGAAGATATTTGGCTGGTGGAGAATGAAAGATACGTATACCTTTTTAAATTCCTGATGGGGCTTCTATAAAAGTTGTAAAAATCTGCAGGTTCAGATGTTTTCACTATCACATTTCCAGGAAATGAAAAGTGACATAGCTGGGTTTTTAAAAGTAAAAACATATTGCAAAAAAGAGAAAAGGCAGCGATTCTAGTTTTTTAATTACTGCTTTGAATGATGAAATAAAGGAAAATATTTTAAAAAGTTTCCATGATGTTCTTTTCTGGATAGCACATGCTTTTCACTTCAGATCTTAAATTGACATTCTGATTGACTTGAGCAATTGGCGTGAAATTCTTATGGTAAAAACTGCAGTGTGTATATCTTAAAAGCCTGGTCTTCAAAAACATAGACTAATATGGGGAGTTGGCTGAGGCTGTGCACATGCTGGACCAATGCCGGGATCTGTAATGGGCTGGCCAAGGGCCAGTAATCTAAAGCTGGAGCATCTGTGGACTGGTGATTCTTAAGTCTGAGGACTGGGTAAGTAACCTGTCCAAGATAGGGGTGTACTCTACCCAAAGGAGCAACTGTGTAGTTTTGATGTAGATTGGAGGTAGAAACAATATTCAAAACCATTCTGAAAAATGGTCAAAACATGTGTTTGTCAAGTGTCGGGAAAGCCTGATAAGGATAATCTCACCTGAAGATAAAATTTGCTGTTCAGGACTTATGCTGCACAAAATTCACATGACAGTTGTGGTTTTGTTTTGTTTTGTTTTATTTTGTTTTGACACAGCAAAGAGCATAATTATATTTTATACTATATTATACTAGTGTATATACCTGGTGATTTGAGACACTGTGTCTCTAATTCCCCAAACTGTATTGTCCAGTACCTATAACTTTTCTCCATATTCCCCAATCCAATCTGTATTCAGAGTTATTAACATACAGAGGTTGGGTTCCTGAGAGAATACATTGCCTTCCTCCTTGCTGTTAGGCCTCATCTCCATAGCAACCTGCCTATTGAAGACAGTCACAGTTGACTGAGGCCCAAGAGCTCTCTGGCTAAGAATTCTAAATGCCCCTCCCTAAACTGCAAACCCCAGGATTCAATAGAATCTTCTTAGGAAGCCAATCATATGAAGTCTTCACCTGACACAAACAAACTTTAACTTTTATGTATTAGATTATTTTTCTGTGTAAAAAAATGATATTTATGGTACAAAAAAATTAGAGAATTTTGTACCAAATATGTCTCCAGCTTAAGTATTGTATTTTATTATTAAAAATATTATTTTATGCACAGAAAATTCTGCTTTCCAAACAGAAAAGGCAGTTTTCTGTGCAAAAAACACCCACTTGTGAATTTTGCACAAAATGAATTCCAAACGACAAATAGTCTTTGAAAACTGTGCATTTTTGAAAGTTTTCTGACAGCAGTAAGCAACTTAATAGAATTACTCATTACTTCCTTTGAGAATGAAATTAGTGAAAATTCCATTCCTATCCTGGATCTCTCTCTGGCATTGGAGATCTAAGTGGAATCTATGGCTTGGAGTGCTTGATGTCACCTCTGATGGGCCTGCCAGCTATGGTGTTTTCTGGAGAAGGATAACGTAGCCACAGTAGTTCAGGCACTGGTAACTTCCAGATTTGACTGCTGTAATGTAATTTAGGTACTGCTGCTCTTGAAGACAACTCAGAAGCAACAGCTAGTGCTAAATGCAACAGTAAGATTGATGATTGGTATATCATATAGAAAGCATATGTCTATCTTAAAGGAGCATGAATGGAATAGGAAATTGGAATGCTCAGTTTTGGCCAATCAATGGTCAGTCATTTTAACATCTATGTCAAGTATGACTATAGAGCTCAGATTATTTTTTATACAATAAAATCTGCTTTTCTGAGTCACCACATCTTTTTTATCAAAGGCTTAACTAAGGCCATTTCTGCACTACACTGTTATAATGTTATTATTCCACTTTCAACACCCTATGGAATCCTGGGGTTTGCAGTTTAGGGAGAGGCATTTAGAATTCTCAGCTAGAGATTTCTTTGGCCTCAGGAAACTACAAACCCCAGAATTCCACAGGAGGTGAAAGTGGAATAATAGCAGTATAGTGCGAAAATGGCCTAAATCAGCTCATTGTTCTCTAACAATGTTAATGCTACTGTTAATGCCTCTTTAACATGTATATTTTGGAAACCTCCTGTAGCCACCTTCTTTTGGGGGGGGAGTAATTACGCAAATAAATTTGGTACAAGGAAATTATGTGGTTTTCAGATCTAAGGTAGGTTGTAATGATTTGCATTGATATCATCTTTAACTTGCGCTATTTCATTTGAGCTTGGAAGTTTAGCATGATCGCTTGCTAGGAATTTTGAAAGGTGGAGGAGGTAGAAATTAGAGACCCCACCCATGAAGAAGGAGCAACTAGCTGCCTTTCTCTGTTTGTTTGTCCACTTTATTTTTCCCTTTAGGTGGCTAATTTTCTCTGCTTACCAACTCCTTAAGAGAATGGTGTATTCATTGTGAAATTTCATCCCAAAGAACACCACCAAACGAGATCACTTTTATTTTTAAAAGGCTAGTAAGAATTTGCTACACTGTACTGGAGTTTAACTAGCATGTAGCAAGTAAGTTCAATTGTATAACACATACAAAATGGCCAAGGTATAATTTTTCAGCTTATAGAAAAGCTCTAGTCTATGTTGACATCCACATTATTGTATATCTCACCTTAATAAAATTAGTAGAAGGGTCTATTTCCTTCAAAGGCTCTAATTGATGTCATTCTTCTCTGTAGGGTTTTTTTTTTGTATAAATATCAGGTATTATTTTGTATTGTGGATTGTTATTCTGTCTTTGTATATAGGTACACTTTCTTTTTTCTTTTGTGTCTTCTTGTTTAGTTTGTGTTTTGTGTTTTTATAGAATAAATACATTTTTAAAAAAGAAAACCACATTCTGCAAGTTTTAATGTTTTACTCAATCTCCATATTTTTGCAGACTACTGTTTTAACAAAGGAACAATCAAATCCTTGCATTACTTTCTGGAGCAAAGACTCCTGAGAGCCAAACAAAGTCACCAATGGACACAAAGGACAATGTATTCCACTGTCAGTCCTAATGCATAAAACAAAACATACACATGTGTGTGCATGATCATGTATACTGAAAGATATTTAAAACAAGCAGTTGCAGAACCGCATGTTTTAGATCATGATTTTATAAATTGTAACAGCAATACATAAAATGCAAATAATTGAACTTTTGTGCCAAACCTGACAGCTATCAGTATAGGGCTACAGTTTTGTGGCAGTGGCAAGGTGCAGTGGAACCATGTGTTATCCATGGAAATAAAGGCCACCCTTTACTCAAGAAACTGCTGGAAAACCAGATGTGAGCAGAGTGTCATCATTTTCCATGGTACATGCAGATTTATAGTTGTACGTGACCTACTTTTCCCTTCCCCCAAGATACTATAGAAATGCATTTTTAATCAATGTCAATTGATTCCAGATTAAAAGTGGCTGGGATGCACTAGAAAAATGAATGATTAAGAATGAAGACCTTATTGGCTGAATGCTAGTTTTCAATTCTTTGTCACTGTCATTCAGTACATATACTGTAGATTTCTTCTGAAAAGTTAGCCCCATGCACTTCTTGAATGAGAGAAAGAATGTGATCAGGAGTGATTTCTTTGGGAAACTGTAGTTAAGGTAGCTAGATACCCAGCAAGTACCATATTTGCTGGTATATAAAATGCACCAGTGTATAAGACACACTCCATTTATATGCCAGCAAATACTATTTGCTGGTGTATAAGACAAACTGGCATATAAGATGCATCCAATTTTCAAACAGTATTTTTCAGGGAAAAAATGCTAGCAAATGGTGTATCTTTGCTAGAGAAAGTACTTGCTGAGTCTCTTGTGTGTTTTCTTTTTTTCACAGGTACATTATAGCATCACTTCCCATTGCTGTTGGAGTGAGCAGTCCATCCTTTTAAGCCGGGACTCCGTGCTGCTGAGGACATGGAAGTACGTAAAGCCCCAGGAGAAGTGGAGGGGACCCTAGAGATCATCTTGACTATTCACACTGAAGTTGAGAGGAACCCTGGATTCATTAAACCAGAATAAAAGTCATGTCACTGCCCGATCCTGAGAGTGCCAGACTGGAAGCTGGCACACCTGGACCCCAAGGGAAGGAGAGTGACACTCTTGAGGCTGGCATGAAAAAAAAAAAAGGAAAACATTGGATGGTCAATCTTATCAAAGACCTCAGATTTCTGTTTAAAAGACTGAACAAACCAGGAACACTATGCTAATTACCATCATACTTGACGTAATGTGTACAGTGTGTTCCACACAGCACCACATCAGAATGTATGGGTTCATCTGGCTGAACAAGTGTAAAATATTTCACATTTTTGCCCAGAGGGAGGCAAATTAACTAATGTGTAGTGTAGTTAGCTTTGTTATGTTCTAGGGAAAACCTGCCCACCGTTGCTGTCATTAGCACTATTGTTTAACTAATTTGTACAGTAAAAGTGACCCCATTCCATGATGCACTGCAATGGATGCTATTTTCAGTGGCTCTCAATCCTCATTTCCAGACATCATGTTTCGTGATGCATAGCAAAGGATGTGTGTGTGCTGTGGGCTGTATGTGGCCCCTGGAGTCAGATGCAGCCTTTTTTAGTCCTTGAAGTTTTCAAAATCAGCTTGTGAACATTTCCCGTTTTGCAAAAAGTCCTCTGGCAATATGGGAGGGGGGTTTGCTGGTGAAGTGCAGGGCATGTGCACTTCTCCAAGGTTGCGGGGAGGTATATACGGTCCCTGGACATCTGGAACTTACCACTTCTGCTTTATGGCAGGCCATGTACCAAGTATTTTTTTAATGATTACCAAATGAATGGCATTCCTACACTCCTTTTATATGTAGTGAGCATTTTTAACATTGTCCACAGGTGCAATTATAATTTTGGCTTTATTTTGCTGTGGCTGATACATGCACATTACATACAAATACACCCTTTTGATTTATGTAGTCAGCCCACCAAACCATTTCCCAGAAACTGGATCTTTACTAAATGGAGCTGTACAAGGTAGCATAGCCTTTCCTCTTTTGGTGACCTCTTTTAGATACAGCCAAAGTTCTTATTCTTAAATTCCTTATCCTTTGCCGCACAAGAGTTCTATCTTTAGAATCTCTACACATAAGCATGTCTATATCCTGTCCTTTTCTATCCTTGAATAGTTGCAAGGGACTTCCTCTGATTTGTCACTTTTGAGCACCTCCAAACAGATGCAAGCTATTTTGGACATTTTTGAAATATATATTTGTACAGCTCGACAGTATTCCTGTTCATTTTACTTCCCCTTTGAAATGTTCTCACAGATTCTTCTAGCCCCTACTCCTCTGGCAAACATTGGTCCTTTCTCTATCACTAGTTATTTCTCTTCATAGAGAACAGAGTACCTAGAAGGCATGGTGTCAACCTACATCACCTTTTTATGACATTTTCATACAAGAAATACTGTTTGAGTATGTCTGCAAGTAGTAACAAGAGGTAAGCAGATGATGAATAAGGGCACATATTCTGTAGTTTTCCAGATATGGTGTGTGTATGTGTGTGTGTGTATGTATATATATGTATGTATGTAGATATATATAATTTTTTCCTATATATGTGTGCGGGGGTGTGTGAAAATTATCAGCATATCTCTGTAGTAATATATCCTATTGCACTTCATTTGATTTTAGTGGTTTCTTTTCTTCTAAGAAAACCTGCTTGGGATCTGAAATTCTGTTCACTCCGGTATATCTATATAATATACATTTTAAAATTGCTTTCAAAGGTCATACATGACTCTTATAAAATGGACAATGTACACTCCACCAATGTGGACATCATCCAATCATCTGTGGAGAGTAAGAAGTAGAGAATGCAAAAAAAATAAAAATAAAAATAAAATAATATTAATGAGTAGAAATATCCTCTTTATCTGTTACATATCTATTTAACCTTTCTACCATTTTAATTTATTTACTAAATATTTATTTTGTTGGCATTATAAAATGTCTTCAAGTCAACTCTAATTTATGGTCACCCTATCCCAGGGTTTTCGTGTCTGGATTGATTCAGAGGTTTGCCATTGTCTTCCACTGAGGCTGAGATAGTGTGAATTGGCCAAGATTGCCAGTGTGTTTCCAGGACTGAGTGGGGATTTGAACCTTGGTCTCCTGGATTCTTAGGCCATTTCCGCACTAGACTGTTATAGCGCTATTATTCCACTTGCAACATCCTATGGAATCCTGGGGTTTGCAGTTTCGGGAGGGGCCAGTCAACCCCTCCCGAAACTGCAAACCCCAGGATTCCATAGGAAGTTGCAAGTGGAATGATAGCGCTATAACAGTCTAGTGCAGAAATTGCCTTAGTCCAGCACTCAAACCACTGCATGATACTGACTCTCAAAATGTTTGTATTCTGCCCTATATATAAGGATCACAGGTATGTGTATGATAATATCAGTTTGTTTATTTAATTTATATCCCACCTTTCTCCCAACATGGCACCCAAAGTTGCTTTCAGCAAATTCACATAATTTAAAACTGTAAAAATAATTTTCAAAGACTAAAGGATATTAAGCCATTTAACACTTAAAACAAGACTATTTAAATCCAATTAAAACAATTTTTTAATAATGTAAACCATACCACATGTGTAAACTGAATAAAATCAATTAGATCTCAATGGCTTTAATAAAAAGTTGTGTTTAGAACAGGAATGCCACGGTAGTACCAATCAATAGTCAAAGTAATGATCCTATGTTCAGTGTTTCAGTCAGCGAGCCATGCCTTCGTCCAGATTTCTCCATTTCATTCCACCTCCTAGGTGCCTTTCCCTTTATCCCACAAATATCAGTCCGTATTCCATGCCAACTGACCATGCTCTGTCATCATGGGACTGTTTTGCCACTGTCCCCACTGCTGATTTTGCCTCTGAAATTTTTTGGGACATATACAAGCACTGATGTTTCTCTAAGCCTACTGATACCTCCCCCCCAATGTGTATGAATAGGATTGCTTTTCTTAAGCAAAGACGTATACCACTGAACCTCCCAGAAATGAACAGTATCACTGTTACAGCTATTTTCTGCCAAGAATGTTTTGGTTTTATACAAATTAGGAGATACCCAACCTTGGATCCTCCAGATGCCTGGGGCTTCATTTTCATAAGAAAGATGGAAAGACTGTTGACTGTTGCAAACTGGTCTGAAGAAGTGTGAGTTCTCCCAATATAGCTTCTTGCTGGCTGTTTTTGGTTTTGTGTCCTTTTGTTCTGCTCCTCCTCACTCCTCCACCCTCATTTGTAGCAGTTTGGATCCAAAGGTTTTGTTTTTGAAAAAAAAAGTGGGTGCAGCTTAATGAAATGGTCCTTTGGTTTGGATGGCAATTTTTTCTACCTGAAAATGAAATGAGAATCAAAGGAAAAGAGTACAGTTATGATAGTCTCAGAATTAAAAAGAAAACCACTTGAGGATGGGCATAAAATGCCAGAATTGCCAGAAAATAATCCAGAATGACAGAAATGTTGTGTGGATCTCTTTGAAAGAAAAAAAAAAGGCAACAGAAACCACAGAGCAGTACAGCAAGAAACATTGCCATCTCCTGACACATCTCTTGAGGAGCCTTGTGTTTTGTACCACAGGGCAGCAGCTTGCAACATTCAGATTATTTAAAGATAGCAGAAAATAATTGTTATAGTTACTTTTAAGAAATGGGAGAGTGAAGAGTGGTTTATTTAAGAAGTGCAACTGTAGTGGTAACCAGTTGCTCTTCTGGGGCCTCAGGACTATAACTGTAAGTAATTATTCAATCATTGTATTTTGAGTTGCTGTTTTTAAATTTTATTTTGTTGTTTGTTGCTCCTTCATGCCTCTTCCCGTTGTTCTTTTCTTCCAGTTTTACTGTCCCTTTTAATGGTTAGTTTGCTGTTTGGGGCACAGTTGTTGCTGTTGTTGTTAGTGGTGGTGTGTGTATGAAGCACCTGCAACTGTCCAGCCTTAATCACATGGCTCTTAAAGCTGTATTCTATACTGCTAGCCTACTGGCTAGCTCTGGCTGCTCTTTGCATCACAATAGTCACTTGCTAGATAGGAAAACTCCTATCATGTTGACTTCACTACCACCCCTGTGGATGTCCAATGGCCAGCACTGTAAGAGAGTGCTGGTCATTGGACATCCACAGGGTGGACACAAGAAGGCAGTGGAATCTTCTTATATAGCCCACTTCAACACTTCAGATGGAGTGCAACTCCCATAATCCTTTCCTTGGGGCTTCTGGGAGTTAAACTCTGAAACATCTGTGGAGCCAAAGATTCCCTACCCTACGTACCTACAGACATTGGTTATCCCTGGTCATTGGCTGTGCTGTCTAGGGTTGGTGGGAGTTAAGATCCAAAAACATCTCATGGTTCACATTTCTTTATTTGCACTGTAGAACTCATTTCTCAGAATGAGTTTTTCCCTTTGCACAGGCAGAAATTTTACAGGAGATGGAGGGGTTTTTTTGCAGCTCAAACTTAGCTGCTACATAGAATTTTTTAAAAAAGGTTAGGTTAATAAGATAATCAGCACCTTGTGCTGCCTTTTTCACTAGCAGTGTCCACAGTGGTTTGTCATGGAAAGTATATGGTATTTCACACTCTTCCTCTGTTTGCCAGTTGCCCTATCATTCAGTTCTTCACACCCCTAGACATCTCATCATCACAGTCATTAGTCTTGGGAGGTGATATATTTAACAGCTCAACAGGAGTATGTCTGAATAATGTCTTCTCTCACTTTCTTCCCTTGCCAACAATACCTGTTCTGCTCTACCTGCTTTTCTCTATTCCTTTTGCCCAAAGGGTTCTTAGATGCCTTATATTTGCCAGTCATTTCAGTATCCTATCTGGTGCAGTTTCTTTTTGTTATTAACCATCTTCCTTGCAACTTGCATCTTCTTGTAATTTCACACTGCATTTTCCTTACTGCAAAATGAACGTTTAAATTATTATTTATCCTTCAGCTTAAGAAGATAAACTATTTTTCTGGGAATCCTAATGGTACCGATATCTTTCTTTGCTATACTTTTCTGACAAAAGATGACATCCTGTTTATCTGTTTTTAGCATTCTCTTCTGATTTTGTTGGAAGAATCTAAAACATACAGCCAAGAATTTCAAGAGAAACTGAAATTTGTATCTCAAGCCAACATTTTATTGTCTTCAGAGTATCTAAAAATGTACTTATTATAATTATTTTTCTGATATGGAAGAAGAGGGTTTACTTTTTTGAAAAATTGCAACCATAAAATTTTGTAGCACTTGGAATCATAAATGTAACTGATCAGTTTATAAGAGTAACTTTCCCAAATCTTTGCTGCAATGGCCAACTGGAATTGATGGTTGATGGTTTAATGGTTGGCTTTTTTCAAAATAAAATAAAATAAAGGCCAAGAATTACATTTGCCACATTCCATTGCTTCAGTTTCTTCATTATTAATTGTGTCAGAATAAGTAGCTCACTGCTAGGACTGTATCACAACAAGGGTACGATGGAAAGGGAAAGTATTAGAATAGCAAACATCTACTGTACTGTATTATTATCTTTCCCATTCACTAGCATGCTTAAAAGTGGAAACTACAAAGTACAATATTGTTGCTATTGCCATCACCTCCGATTAATAGCACCCATTATTCACAGGAGGGCAGCTGAGGTCACTTCCATGTGCTTTGTGCAAAGAACCCCACTATTCATCCTTTGTAGTCTTTTGGATTGTGAGCTATGGCAAACAGATTAAGGAAAGAGTCTATGAGCCTGTTCCTTCTCTCTGAGATATAGATGTGACCTTCAGTTGTCCTTGTTTTTTATTGTATGATTTTATGCGTGCTTACAGATAAGATTTTTTTTTTAAATCGAGCTTGGAAAAACTGAACAGCTCTTCTGTCTAGCTTTTCTTTTCAAATCTTTTACCCTTTTCATGTGGGTAAATGCTTGTCACAATTTCTGAAGCTATTTGCTGAATGCAGATCCCCCACACCCCACTTAGTAATTAAATGAATCTAGGACTTTGTTATTTGACACAGAAATGTAGAAGCTTCCCACAACAGTGACTTTGAAGCAAGGCCATTTCTCAACACTGTCTTTCAGTGCAGGCACTCTAATCAATAAATGTACATAGTTTCCAAGTAAGATAGTACCAAAGGCTTGCTTTGGCTTCTATAGTACTAAATATATTGTATGAAGCATCAGCAGAATATCTTCAAGAGTACTTCACAGTTGTAGATTAAACCTGAGATTTCAGTTCATCAGTTCTGAGATTTCCATTCACCAGTTTTCTTTTGTCTAGTTCAGGACAATTTTTAGCAGAAGAATGGACAGTAAATGGGCTATGACTATCCTTGCTTTGATCAGTGTGATCCAGTCTTCAACCAGGAAACAACAGTGTTCTTCAGCTGGCAAAACCTAGTGTGTTCTTCGCTGAAATCTAAAGCCCTAAATGCACCAGATCTTGGAAGCTAAGCAGGATCAACCCTGGTGAGTACGTGGATGAGAGACTGCCAACAAATACCATGTGCTGTAGGCCATCTTTCAGAGGAAAGAACCAGCAAAACCACCCTTGAGTATTCCTTGCCTAAGAAAACCCTTTGCAATTCATGAGGTCACCATATAACGAATCCAGTTCTGGTTGGCTTAGGTGTATGAAGATCCCAGGACAGTTTGCTTGGGTAGAATGGCAAAAAGTTAAACTTGTGTGGACTTCACCATCTGAATTCCCCAGCCTCACCCCTCAATACTTCTTTTGTTCACAAGCTGTAGAATACATGACCATGAAATTTGTTAGGAGTGGCAACCTTTGCATGCTTAATTAACTGGCTAGTTAGTTTGCATGTCTATTGTAGGCATAGAGGGGACTGCCTAAACTTCCTGTTGTTTGGTCAACACCCACTTCCCCTTGCGTGTTATCTTCCTCTTCCCTTTTTTTGTTCTTCGGCTTCCCTGCAAGCATGTGGTCTCCGATTCTCTGGCAAGCATGTTTCCCTGTAAACATATGACTGCTTAATTTCTCCTTACTTTTCTTCAAGAATTTAAACCTGTGTAAACTATGCACAAGATTATGTGAGTAAATCTTTTTTACATATTTTTAACCAACCTGTTTGTGTTTATTTTGAGCTACATTAAGTGTGTCTGCGGTGGAGATGATGAAGTGGGACTGGTGATTTTTTCAGCTTCTGTCTGTGCGTTACAGAATACTCTGCTGACTGCGAGACTTACTACTAAAAATCTCTCAATTCTTCAACAAAATTAACTAGTTGCCAAAAGATGTTTCAAAGGACTGCCATTTTTCACTATACCTATTGTTTGGACTCAATTCAAGTTCTCTGGTTCACCTTTTTTCCACCTTATTTTATGGTATTTGCCAGTAAAGGCTATATTGTGGAAAACAGGAAATGTGAAAATGTACTTGGCAAGCCTGACAGCAATGCATTTTCCCCCCCTTACAGGTTTATTTTTAACCTCACCCATTTCTTGCTATAGGTGGGTGAGAGACTGGGTTTTCAAAAATTCAAGCATCTGTTTCCTGCTCTCCCAAGCTTAAAACAGGAATGGCAATGAAATAAAATCATGGATGGTAATGTTCATTCCCACAGAAATGTTTAGAGCAGCAATGTTGCATACATTAAGATGTCTACTTAGAATTAAGTGTAAAACATGTTCCATTTTCAATATAAAATTAATATGTTTTAGCTTTTGAGTGTAAGCATAATGTTGTGACATTTTCCTGTTTCTGATAGAACTAAATAACATTGTCATTGCATATATGAGGCTATGGATTCAGTTACACCCCAACTGCCTCAGTTCAGGCAATTAACAATTGCAATAAAAAGTTAGTTTCTAATTGTAATTTAGTGTTCAAAAGTATAAAATTCATTATTTATCTTTATAAACGTAGTGTCGCCTAGTTATTTACCTGCCCTGCAGTAGCTGTAGAAGTTCTTGCAATATGAAGCTGTCTACATACCATCTTTCACAAGCAAAGAGTCCAGAATAGAAATCCCATGGTTATACAAGGCACGAAAGTTCACTGGGTTTCAAGTCCACTGTGAACACTTGATGAAAAGAGTCCCTGTAGCTTGAAAGGTGATGGGAATGAATAGAAGTTCTTGTCATCTCCTCAGTATTTTTATTAGATGACATTATTAATGGCAAAAGACAGGGGCCTCTTCAGGGCTTGAACAGAACTTAGGTCTACTTCCCTTCAAGCTCTGGTACATATATCTTTTTTGCTATTACTATTGGCAGATTTCAATTTCAGCTGGAGCTGAGGGTCGGAGTGCAGTGGCTATTGCAAATTTAGCCTGTCTCCACTCAGCGAGGAAACTACTCACAGCTTTTCAGCTTTCTTCTGTAAGAAGAATGTTAACATACACACCCCATCCAGAAATATAAAATCTGCTTTCAGGGAAAGAAGTACAGGGGGAGGCCTGTCTCAAAATGCTGAGCCTCACCACTCAGACCACCGGTGCTTTGCTTACCACTGGGATACTGATGTTTCAAAAGAGTGTCCTTTTACTGGTACTTTTGAAATGAAATATTAGTCACGGAAATGGTGCACAGTAACTTGGCTTGGGGAAAATGTGGCCTGCAGGCCCCATACAGACCCTGGGCTCTTGGCTTGCAACTCCCAACGCCCCATAAACTCAAAATTATTTTAAATTTTCCCCTCCTTCTGGTTTTAGGGTCTTTTTTCTTTTAACCCCCAAACTGGCCAAAATATGATTCTAAGTTTTACATGGTTTAATATGCCTTGTTTTAAAAACTTTCTTTTTATAAGCAAAAATCCAAAAACAAAAATTGATTTTTGTACCAGTTGTAATATTACGTAAAATCCTAAGCAGGAAATAAGAATAAAACAAACAAATATTAGAGTATTATCTCAATTCATAGCAACATCCATCCTATATACTATATTATATGTTTTTATATTTTTTCACTTTGCTGTTCATCTCGATATTGCTCATTAATTTTCCTAAATATAGATAAAATATTATATACAATATAATTAAATTTAAATTCATTCTTACCCCTCAATGGAAAACAAAAGCAGTTGTCTATTTATCAACTAGACTACTCCTAGCCAGATTATGGAAGGATCAGAATATACCCACGATTGAGCAATGGTTGATAAAAACCAGTGAGATGAAAGAAAAAGATCTTTTAACTTGTAGAATAAAAGGGAAGTTAGATAAAATAACAAATCAATGGTGGCCAATTACAATATGCCTTTTTTTAAAAAAAAATTGTTTTAAATGGTTTAAATTGCTTTTATTGTGCACTGACCTGAGATTCTTCGACATAGCCTGCATGTTAATTAATTAATTAGATCACAAACTATGTACAAATGCAGCAGTTTCAGTCTCCTATTGACCCAGATCCCCCAAATTTCTTTAAAAAAAGTGAAAATGAACCAAAATGTTGGCTGAAAGTGATGCATAAGTCTTCCAGTGTGCCTGAATATGATGGTCTGGTCTGAGAGGGATCACAACAGTGAAAATTCTTCACTACCCCCCCACCCCCCAGTTCCCAGTCATAAGCTAAATGGTGTCTTCCTTCATGCGTATAACTTTTCTAAGGATGGTTCACTTTTCTTGCCTGAGAATCTCATTGCACTGGATATTAGTAATGACAAATATAGCAATGCTATCAGAAGCTTTTGGCACACCTTAACATGGAAGAAGTTATCCTGCAAGCCCCATACAGACATTCTGATTGTGGGCAAAGTAGCAGCAGCACCATGGTTTGGCTTATGGTGAACCTATCATGGGATTTTCTAAGTAAGATCTCTACAGAAAGTGTTTGATATTACCTGTCTCTTAGGTAACTTGCAGAGCACTACATCACACTAGCTCTCACAGGTAAAGTAAAAGCCTGGAACAATGGAGACGGGAGGAAGTAGTATCTCCATCCATCCATCATCATTCCATCCATCATTACTATTTTGTGACTTTTCATATGTAGAGAGAGAGATTGAGACTTTCTGAAAGGAATAACTTCTGTATCCATGGAGGTTCTCCACATGATTTAGAATTCCAGCTGCGGTGGGGAATGAGGAGAAAGTCACTCTCTATAGCCTCTTTGCCCTGACATATTCTAGCATCGTGTTAATATTACAAATGCATTTCTGTTGTAGTTCTCTCTACTGAAAAATTGGGGTCCTGCTCAATTCAGTTGGGTTGTTTCTAGAGTTGATAGGACTGAAGCCTCAAAATTATCTAGTAAGAACAAGAAGAAGTGAAGACCTTTCTGCTTTATGATCACACAATACACATGTACAGGTATACCATACTCAGTGTTTAGAAGTTTTGGGGTGGTGCTGTGTGGAATCCAAGTTCTATTAAAATGTCTTGGGAGAGTGATTAGACAAAGTGAATATTCCCACCGAATATGCGTGATGGTGAAACAAATGTCTGATTTAGGAATCAGGAGGAAACTGAGATCAGAGAGGTAGTCGGGGTATAAATTACTTAACCTTTTCCCTGTCCTGTGCTTCCTGCAAGTCTTTGGTCCCTGCAAGTCAGAACTTCAACGCACACAGCTTGCAGGTACAGAAGCTCAGATCACAGCTTTAGTGAACATGGTTTATTACTGTCAAGTTATCACTCTTTTATCACCCCTTATCATTTCCTTTTCTCTGCATCTCAAATTGTTGAACTTTCTCCACCTTTTCCCCGCTTTGAGCTTTAGCACATGGAATGGTGTGTGTGGGGGAGGCTGCCATCTTGTCCTTCATGTCAGGCCTTTCATACTACTCATTCTTTCATATCTTGGGGCCTTTCACATTACTCAGTTTCAGCACAATGATTCTATCTTAACTGCCATGGTTCCTTTCTATGGAGTCCTGGGATTTGCAGTTTAGGGAGGGATGTTTAGAATTTCCTTCCAGAGGTCAATAGTGCTTCATCAAACTACAAATGCCAGGATTCCATAGGATGCAGCCATGTCAGGTAAAATGGAATAATAGCCCTAACACTGTTTAACGTGTCAGGGCCTCAGATTCAGCCCTGTTCATTGTTTTTCCCTGAGATATTACTTCATTATTCTGCATTAGGCATTTCAGTTTGTAAATTGCAAGCTTCCCCAGCTTGGTCTAATATTCTCCTGCAATTCTTCTGTACGAAAAGATTCAGGAGATGAGACCTCTGGGCTCAATTTGCTTTTAAATTTGTTCCAAGTTTTCAATATTGATGTTACCACTATCCTGTTTGACCTTTCTGTTTGCTTCGGACCATGGGAGATATTTTGAAGGTATTAAAATGCCTTCCTGTGCTATCCTGATAAAATCACACTGCTTTTTCGTCCTTTTTTAAATCCATTCTGCCCAAGCTGCAAGCTGAGCTGCATGATAATAACAGTGCAAGTCTGAAAAGGCCAAACCTTCCTTCTCTCTGAGGCCTTCATAATGTCCTCATTGAGGCACTTCTTTCTGACTGTCTTTACATGATCTTTCTTTACAGGATGTTACTTTCCCCATCTTTTTAATGCGCTCTCTGTCAAGGCAATTGGCCAAGTTCAAAACAAAAATAAGAACTTGGTACTGAACACAAGTTAATCAAGAATATCTGCACCAGAAATACATTGTGAGTGAGTTTGCTGTACTAAGCAAGGCATTTTTATTCCTTCAGAGGTGGCTTCACAGTAAGTTTCCTAAATCATTTCATTTCTCAAAAAAACTGAAAAGGCAGGTTGGGGATAACATTTTTAGCTTTTGCTGCTTCTCCTCTTTTGTGCAGGATTGTGGTAGAACTACCTGCCAAATGGAATTCTAAAGGCAAGTAACACTGAAAATGGAGCCAAACATTTATTTTTATCCTAATTTCAAATTTTCATGTGCATGTGGGTGTAAAGTAATAGACTGAGATAGAGGTGCAGATTTTGATATGCAGATTTTGTTGTACGCTCCAGTATATGGACCTTTTAAAGCATAATAAATACAGATAGTTCCTGTTTCTGTTTTTCCCCCAGCCCACCATCTCTTGTTTTGCTGTTTTGCTGTGCTTTCTGCAATTTTTTAAAAAGTGTCTTGAAAAGCAATTATAGTTTTTCATTGACAATTTTTTTACATTACTTCAAACATGCATGTTACACTCCAATAAGGTAGAAAATAATAAGGTAGATAACCAAGCAAACAGCGTCCTAGAATATTTTATTATTATTATTTCTAGTAATAGCATCTGGGGCAGGATGTCAAATCCACCAGTAATATGAACAGGATGTACTTATATCATTATCTAATGGATTATACCATGCTAGTTTTTGTTTGTATTAATGTGAGAGATGTCATGACTAGATGTATGCATTGTTTGTATATAAAACACCTGAGTCAAACACTCCTTTGTAATTACACTGCTCAAACTGCAACAAGGATAACAATTTGCATATTTTAATCTAGAGGTGAGGCACCTCTGTCAATGTAACAGCTTGGCCCAGGTCAGAAAGGCGAAATAGAGTAGAGACAAATAATTGAAAAGGCAATTCACAGCAAAAATGAAATTTGTCTCATTGTCACTTAAGGATGTCTCCCCATCTGTCTAGAGGAAGAAAGTCAATTTGCGAATGAAGGAGGAAATCCAGGCTGCTAGAGTGTGAGGACCAAAGGATAATTTCCTTTTTAATAAAACTGTATGAGGAGAACAAGGACAGAACTCATACTGTGCCCCCCTTTTAAGGAGATAGCAGGTGTCCTTTGAGTGCCACTTTGAGGATCTATATAAGGTAGGTCTAGAGTTTATCTTCAAAGACAAAGCAAGGTCCAGAGGACAAGAAGTACTTAATGGAAATAATTCTTTATGACATATGGACACTGAAGGCAAGAGGGCAGAAGAGGATTTGTAACAAAATGAAGGTATCTTATTTGAAACAGCTGCTACTGCAGCAACAACCCTATACCTTTGGTTCCCTTACAAGGTTTTTTTTTTTCCTGACAAGCACATAATGGAAAGCTTTCCTGCTCTCTTTCCAGATTTCCTCAGTCAAAAAAAAAATAAAATGTAAAGGTCAGTGATAACTTTTTTTTTCATATTGAACTGAGATGCCATTGTTTTGGAATTAGTGCAAGTCAAAAGAGAATAGGTTTTGCATCTTGTGCCTGATTGCACTCAGTGGGCATAATCCTGTCAAACTTAAGTGTGGATGATTTCAATGACTGTGATTTAAGCATGAGATTAAGGCTGCAGTGCTATGCCTACTACGGTTGCCAGAATAAAAATTGGAGAAAACTCCTGTACCTTTAATAGTTGTGGAGAAGAGAGAATTCCAGCAGGTGTTGCTTGTCATGCAACCAGGTAAAAAGCAACAAATCTCCTGTTTTATGCAATCATTAAAGGTGGAGGAATATTCTCCAGTTTTCATTCTGGCAACCCTAATGCCTACTGAACTCAGCTACACTAATTTCTGAATAGATACTTAGAGGGTTATACTTTGAGTTATGCAAAGAAATCAGCATTTTATGTACTGAATGTAAAGTAGTTAACTTTGGCATAATTGCATCCTCTATAGGTGTGCATGTATGTTTATATATCTATATATTAGCATATTTATTTAAATTATGGACTTACTGAAGGTTTCGTTAGTATTTTCGTTAATATAATTAAGGCAAATGCAAGAACCAAAGCAAGAGACAGGTAATGTTGTTTCAAAGCGAGAATGTAGTATATGTACACCTCCAGAGGTAGCTGGACTACAACTCCCATCAACCCTAACCTGCATAACCAATGTGTATGGGAGTTCAACAATATTTAGAGAGCTACAAGCTCCCCATCCTTGTCTGAAGGAAAAATATCACTTAGTGTTGGCAGGTTTTCGACATAGCACTGAGAGTCAGATGAAATTCATGGCATGGAGAGCTAACAATCAGGAAGTATTTATTAACAAATTTGTGTTGTACTGAAGTACCAAATGGAATTATCCAATGGAACTAGCCATGTGTTTCTCTACAAAATAAAATAGTATCTACATTCATGAATTATGTGATACACACATTTTGGTTTTTTACAGAGGATCCACACCTTAAGATACAGGATTTTTCATGTCTTGTTCAGACAAGGAGGGGACACCATAGAATAAGGGAAACTGTCAGCTTTATAAGGGTCAAGCTTTCTGGCCTTCAAATAAGTGACATCCTTTATAATAAAAGACACTTGGTAACCCTAGTATCACCTAACCATAACCCAGATTTGGGGGAAAATGCAAGCTTTGTCTCAACAGTTAGAGGAAATCAAAACAAGAGGAAGTTTCAGAGCAACCCTATACTTATTATTCTTATTGTATTCAGTGAGGTTTACTGCCAAGCGACTCAGCAAAGACTTCTTGCCACAACAGCATCTGAGGCCTGTTGCGTCAAATCCATAGTTGATGAAACCAAGCATCACAATACACGTGGTGATGTAGTGGTAAGGGTGTTGATTGGGACTCAAGAGATCTAAACGTTTGTTGCCGTTGAGCCATGTAATGAATTAGGTGACCTTGAGGCAGTTGCTGTCTCTCAATCTGAGCTGCCTCACATGGTTGTTGTGAAGACAGAGTACCAAGTAGAGGAACCATGTATATTGCTTTGAGCTCCTTGGGGGCAAGGCAGGATATAAATTTAACCGCTGCTGGTAGTTGTTGCAACAGTAAATAATCCAATAAAGAAAGCTCGAAAGGCTAAACTGAATACTCTTGCAGTGAGAGTTTCCCACCCTCTTCTCTTCTTTGCTCCCAGTCCTTCCATGTATGTTAGAACTGGGAACATGCATGCAACTTTGCAGGAGGCACAGGAGGCTGTAAAGGGGAGGTGGAATGTAATATGGAAGCACTATCCACTATGCTGATGGAAGAAAGGTAGTCTTGGATGCAACACTAATGTATAGCAAACTTGATTTCCTCCAAAACCTCCAAACCAGAGGCCACACACCCAGAAATCTGTCTGAAGTTCCCAGTTCCTTGGTGATTTCATACAGAAGAATATGGATGGGAAAGTAGGAGGTAGGGAGACATTGGCCTTCTGTTATTGGAATAACTGGAGAGAATTTAATCTATAAGTGAGTCTATTTGGTAAACCAAGGCTGCCCTCAAACAAGAATGGTCAACCGGCAGTTTGAGGCCTGCAGAAATTTTTTTTTTTTAATCTGTGCAGTAACTTCTGATGTGCCACCAGGTTGGGGCAGCTGAGGAGAGGAAATTATGTATATGGAAAGTATGAGATGGATAAATCCGTGACAGTGGTTCTGAAAGAGAAAAGCGTGTCATGTCACTGTTCTCCAGAGTTGTCTGCTTACCTGCTTTTGATAAAAAGAGCACTAGAGCACATGGACCCTGTGGTATCATCCAGCAGAGATAATCTGGTCTACAGCTGCTAAATAAATTCCATCCCGAAAAGAGCAATACTTCAGAAGGAAGTTGCGTTTTGCTTCTCTTCAGCTGAGGCAGATTTAAGAAACTAAACACTGAAGACAAAAACTGGACAAATTAAAACACAGAAATTACTACTTACAGAAAGCCTGAATGATTCTAATTCTAGACATTCTAAATAGCACTCTCTGCTTCAATATCCTTTTTTTTTTTTTTTTTTTAGAAGAGGAGGTGGAATGGTTAATTTGAATTACAAAAAAGCCCCGATAACCCCCACACATCAATTTACCTGTGAACAAAAAGATTCACACAGAGAAAATGGGATTTGGGACTATTTGATAAATTACTGCAGACTACTTGAATATTCCATTAGCAAAATAATAGCTCGTTATGGAACCTAGAAGAATGTAGTGTAATTATGATAGCACCATCCCCCCACTAAGGGGTAAGAGGAATGCAAATGTTAGAACTGATAGCTATTTAAAAACTGCTTGGTGATAAGCTAGAAAACAAATGGGGGAGGGGGCCTGCACAATCTCCAGTACTCACTTCAGTGCTAATTCTTCACATTGGTGAATATAGTCTAGCCAGCTAAAGGTCATATACAGGCGTTATGCCCTCATTCTTTCTCTTTCTTCAAAAGTAAGTACAGGTATGGCACACACTGAACTCTCTCTCTAAATATACTAGCGTATTTACCCGGCTATGCCTGTGATTTTATTTTCCTCTTAAGAATTCACCCAACTGTCTTCTCCAGTATCTCTAACTTTTCCCTATATTTCCCAGTGCAATCTGTATTGAGAGTTATGTACATACACAGTTTGGGTTCCTGAGGGAATACACTGTCCTCCTCCTTGCTGCTAGGTTTCATCTCCATAGAAACTGGCCTATTCCAGTACCTGTAACTTTTCCCCATATCCTTCAATCCAAGCTGTATTCAGAGTTGTTAACATACAGAGGTTGGGTTCCTGAGGGAATGTACTGTCCTGCTCCTTGCTGCTAGGCCTCATCTCCATAGCAACTGGCCTATGTCAGTACCTATAACTTATCCCTGTATTCCTCAATCCAATATGTGTTCTGGCACTTTCCCTGTCTTTTTGTAGGCAGCTGTCATGCTGCTCTGTGGTCGCTGTTGCACGTGATGTTCCTGCTCTTTCCATCTTCTTTTTATTTTGGGTGTCATGTTGATCTGTGTTGTCTGGTGACGTTCATATACTGTACTGGCTTTTGATTTTATTTATTTATTTAGCTTTCTGTTGAATTTGTGAGATGGCTTTACATTTTTCTGGAAGCATTTTTTTGTTTTGAATTTCAGCTTTAAGATTCCTCACATATGGAACCCATACAATCTACTGTGTGAGGTGAGAAGACTTTGTAACTATGTTGTGTATGTCTTTTTTATATATGCCTCCCAAAAGTTTTCTGGCAGGCTTACTGATGGTAGGCCTCATCTCCATAGCAACTGGCCTGAGGCCGAAGAGCTCTCTGGCTGAGAATTCTAAAGGCCCCTCCCTAAACTGCCAATCCCAGGATTCCATAGAATCTTCACAGCCAGCCAATCATATGAGGTCTTCTCACCTCACACAGCCAATCATATGAGGTCTTTGCTTGCCTCATGCAGACAAACAGATAAACATGCAGACAAACATTGCCTTTTATATAGTAGATCTATCTATCTATCTATCTATCTATCTATCTATCTATCTATCTATCTATCTATGGGCACAAAAGCAACAGGATAGAATTGAACTGTGTGTGAAAAATCAAATCTAGTATTGTACTGTGCCCACCCCTGCAAGAAATGGAGTAGTTATATGGTTGACCATGGCATTCTTCGTTGGCTCAAGACTTTTTATCCATTCACTGAAGGCTTTTCTGTGTTATCCTCTGTTATTCACTTGATGTCTAATGTTTAGATATGGTACTTCCAGTTTAATGGCCCCAGGTGAATGTGTGGTATTTCTCTAGCATTCGATGTGCCAACAGCTCCACCATGCCTAGGCCTAGAAGCAGAGGAAAGGCCCTCCTTCCACCCCAACTGCCAGTATCCTGGTTCAGAAGGAGAGAGGAAGAGGGAGGCACAGCTCCATCCTGCCAAGGCCCAGAAGCAGATGAAAGGCCTTCCCTCCATCCTAACTGCCACTCCTGGGGCATTGCAGGGAGAGAATAAGAGCTAATGTCTGCTGGACTTAATCCTCTCCATCCTTGTGTGTCCTGTTTTATTTATATTGTAAGCCTGAGAACTATCAAATTAACAATTCATAAGCCACTCTGAGGGCCTTTCTGGCTGAAGAGTGGGGTATAAATACTCTAAACAAGCAAACAAACAACCTGTCACCAGGCAAATGAAAAAAAATTAGCTTTCATCTAAGTTACTATAGTGTGGAATGTCATTGTACATTTGTCCAGTTGGACCCTGTCAATGGCATGGTTACTTTTTCCTGTCCTCTGACCACACCATTTTACAATGTTCTTACAGTTGTATTTATGTGTTATTAAAGCAGCACTTTAAAAGGTAAATATTCCCTCAGCTTCTTTGCTATGGGGATGCTCCTTTAGCCCTTTAAAAGGTGACAAACATCAGCAAGAATTTATGACATCATTTCTGAATTACCTGTGCTGCTATTGTTATTATTTTCTATCCACCTTTCTCTATTGTTTGAGGTGAGAACAACAACAAATTAAAAATACAAGGTAGCAAAAGAGCATATAAAACCAACATATAATACAAACAATCAATACATCATGTCCCCTGTATCCATATATCTGGTACATGTGATTTCATCTACCCATGTTGAAATATAATCCAAAAATATTACTTTGAATTTAATAAAAATTAAATAGAAATTGAAGTAATAAAGGGAAATGTAGTATTACATGGAAATTGAAAGGGATGGAAAATTCCAAAAATGGCACTCCATTTGCTCTGGTTCTTACACTGTGGCCATTTCTGTACTAGAATGTTATAGTGCTGTTATTCCACTTTCAGCATCCTATAAAATCCTGGGGTTTGCAGTTTAGGGAGGGGCCTCAAGTTGTCCAGTCTATCTTGTGTTTCATCACTGTATACATGTGCTGTACACTACCCTAGAAGGCCTCTGATCTGATCACGGTACAGTGTCCTTCTCTAAAATTCTTGTGCTTGCACATTACAGTAAAGTGCTTGTCCCTATACAGTAGTAAAGTGCTTCTGCTTGAGTGTGCATATTGCTTGTAACGGCCCCAAAAAGCAATTCTGGTGATACTGGCAATCCTGACAAGCCTAAGAGAATCCATAAGGTGCTTTCTTTAACTGAGGAAGTGAAAGTTCTTGACTTAATAAGCAAAGAAAATAAAATGTGTCTTGAGGTTGCTGAGATCTGTGGTAAAAATGAATTGTGCATCCATGAAATTGTGAAGGAAAAAGAAGTCAGTGCTAGTTTTGTGGTCATATCTCAAACTGCAAAAATTACCTCCACAGTGCATGATAAGTGATTAGTAAAAATGGAGAAGGCATTAAATTTGTGGCTGGAAGACATGAACAGAAAACAAATTCTCATTAACATCAATGTGTTGCACCACAAAGCATTGAGGCTATACAAAGACTTCAGCAGGGCATCCTTGCAGACAAGTACCACCAAGTTCTTTACTGCAAGTAGGGGACGGTTGCATAGATTTAGCAACAAGTTTGGAACTAAAAATATAAAAATGAGTGGAGAGGCTGTGTCTGCCAATAAAGCAGCTGCTGCCACTTTTCCAGATCAGTTTAAGAAGTTAATTGAGAAGAAAGAATACCATCCAAAGCAGGTATTCAATTGCAATGAAACTGGACTCTTTTGGGGGGGGGGGAAATGCCCACCAGAACCTATATTCATAAAAGTGCAAAGGCATGGAAGGACAGATGACCTCTGGTCCAATGTGGTAACTCTGCAGGACATATGATAAAGTGAAGTGTTGTATACAAATTGAAGAACCCATGCTCTTTTAAAAATAAAAACTAACTTTTTCTGCCCATGTTTTGGCAACACAACAAGAATGTGTGGATGACAGCCATCTTGTTTACAGAATGGTTTCACCAATGCTTCATCTCAGAAGTTAAACAATATTTGCAGCAGGAAGGGTTGCATTTTAAAGTCCTATTAGTATTATACAGTGTACTTAGCCATCCTCAATCTGTTTGCTGTGAAAATGACGATGTTGATGTTGCTTTCTTACCTCCCAATGCAGCCTAATTGATTCAGTCTTTCATTCATTTTATGAAGGCCGTATGCACTGAGAAGCTAGTGTTAGGCTACTATTGAACTTCCGTATATGAAAATATTTTCTTCCCATCTCTTTTTGGGCCATACATTGTTGTTAATTTTTATGTTTTTTTATCAGTTGTTTTTACTGGCTTTGAACTGCAAACAATGTCTACAAATCCTTCTTTCTCTTAGATTCTAAAGTTCTGTTGAGTTTTAGTACTTCCTTTTCAAGCCTTTTCATACTCATCTTGACACTTATACTGTTCATCTCATTGAAAAAAATTGCATTTGTTATTATTTGCATTTTTTAATATCCACAGTAAGCCCTGAAATGTATCCCCTGTGGGTACAGGGGACCTACTGTACATTCATAATTTAGAAATCATTTGGATAAGCATCATCTTTAGCAGAGTAATTTCCAGTATTTAGTTTATAGCCTAAAGCCATCTCTGGTCTCTTCCAAAACTTCTGAATTTGCTCACAAATCCAGCTTTGATGTTCAGATATGTTCTGATCTGTTCTTGCTTCACTTCTATATAGTTGTTGTGGCTGCTCCCAGAATTTGGAATGTCCTCCCTAAGGAGGTCAGAACAGCTCTCTCCTTCTACCAGCAAGTGAAAACTTTTCTATATGAACAGGCTTTTATGAATTGATTCCAATGTGCTTGTAATGGTCATCTATTTTGTTGGTTTTATCTCCTGCCTTTTAATTTTTTTAAAAAAATAGTTTCAATTCTGTAGATTGTTAAACTGCATTTTAAAACACCATTGAAATGTTTTTACTGATGCTTTTGTATGTATTTTAATCTATATTGGTAATAGTTTATAAGCTACTTGCATCTCAGTAAGAAAGCAGGATATAAATGAATTAGAATATTATCATTGATTTCACAGTCTACCAGGTGTTACCAACTGGAGTTTTGTGCCATCAGTAATTCAGATTCTATTCAATAATTTAGAAATAAGTGAGGTACCATCATATAATGTGGCATATTCTAAGTAGTGTTCCTTTTTGCAATTGTATTATTGCAGTCTTATCTATTGCTACTAGAGCACCTGCTCCTACTGGAACCACAGTGCTCTTGTTATTGTTGTTGTTAACCAGGTACCATTGCAACCTATAGCCATCCTTGTTTAAATGTCGATCAAACCATGAATTTACCTGAAAGTTGATCTTTTGACATAATCAACACTGGTGTTTTTAATAAAGAATGGAGCAGTTAGGTAGCAATATCCTTATGGGACAGAAGCTCCTTAGATGGTAATAATGTGTCTAATGTTCTTCTGCATTCTTCTCTAATTAGCAATGTGAAATATGGCCTGGCTATCCTGTTGTATTTGAGGACTTTCTTGAGTGAAATTTTGGGCTTTGCCCCAAAGTCTTTCTTTGAGTGCAGTATCATTAGCAAAAGCATGGTAGAAAAGCTTGAAATGGCAGTTTAGTAATCTTAAGAACATCTACCACTTGACAGGTTATCTGCTAACTCAAAAAGTGCTACAACACCTTGCAGGCTCAGCAATATTTTGGTTTGCAAATAGGGGTTCACAACCAGCTATTTTCTACCTGTCATCGTCTCAAACAGTCATAATCTGTTGCATTATATTTTGATACATAGTAGTCAGTTCTAGAGTGATGTTGTGGTTGTTTACGGCATTTGGTTCAATGCAGCTTTTGTCAATGTGAACATCTCCGTCCATCCCAGTTAAGCATTCCAATGAGTAAATGAAGCATATGAACCAAGTGCTTGCAAATGTTGCTAGAAATGTGGTACCATTGCTGTGGCTAGAGACAGCCAGTGGCCAGGGCAGTGGCCAGGAAGTGGACATTCCTGGTGTGACTGTCACTGTCTTTCAGATACAGTGCTGCTCACACAAAGTTCATATGTGTCCTTTCTCCGGTGCCCCTGCACTCTATCTGTGTGGTCTTCTACAGGATGGAGTTGTTTGTCCTTCCTATCCTCCTCTCTGCAGGGATGCTACCACAGTATCTGTTGCCAAGCCTGTACCTAAAAGCGCTTGAATCTTACTGAATCTTATTATTAGCTCCAGCCAGGGTAGACTCATTGAATCAGTGGGATTTACCTACTTGTGGACTCACTATTCAACAATTCATACACTTGAATCAATGGGATGAAACAATAGGATTCAGCCTTGAGGGTTCTGGTGTGGATGAAAACTATGTTTCTCCATTTGAGAGAATTTTTTTTAAAAATTGGCTTGGAAATCTAATGCTATGTACCTTTGAGAATTAGGTTAATTGAAGAAAGCAAAATTACGTGCCACCAGACTATGTAACACAACAGCTTTTTGGACTCTAGTTATAAATTCATGGTTCCTAGAAAAAAGTGTTTTTTTCTAGAAATCCTTGCGGAGCAGCTCAATACCAATATTATAAATGATATGCATTGCGGCAAAGAACATGTCAATTTCCTGGAATATAAATAGAAATGTCCAATATGATGAGTTAATGAATATGTAACAAATTGCCCTTCTGTTGCTCTCTGGGAAAAAAATAGTCATATTTCTTCCAGGCTGCAAGAATTTAAGCTTCATCTGTGAGGTGCCAGAATGTTAAATGTGACATTCAATAAACCACCTAGGAAAAGCTAAACACTGCTAATCAAGCCATTTAATCTTTTAAAGTTAAGAGCTGCTGTAGGAGAATAGAAGGTGTAATTAATAACTCAAGCTGGGACACTCTGGCAGAGAGATTTTTTTAAAAAAAATCTAATACAGTACAGTTTTCGCCCTCCCCTTTCATACCAGAAAATGTAAACTTCTGTTGCTGTGGATTCTAGATTTTAATTTAACTAAAGGAGGCAGGGAGACAGTTTGATGTAGTGGTTTGAGCATTGTGCGTCGATTCCCCACCTGGCCATGGAAACCCACTGGGTGCATCACACACTCTCAGCCCTAGAAAACCCTGTGATAAGTTTGCCTTAGGCTCATCATAAGTTGGAAACAATTTGAAGGCACACAACAACAACAAGGCATGGATAAACTTTTTCATGTCAATATTTTTCATGTCATGTGGGTGGGTGATGGGAAAGGCTGCAGCCAGCAATGCAAGCGATTGCTCTCCTCTTTCTGCCATCCCCTTTGTTCTTTTTCTCCCTGTTCATTCATCCCTTCCTCACAATCTCTTTCTCTCCCTCTTCCTACATACCCAACGGAAAAGGGAAGGTTGTTTTCACCAGAAGCCTGAATTGCTTCCTTGCTTTCAGAGGGTTTTTGCTATTAGGCCAAGGGCCCCATGAACATAATCGTACCTCTCAATTAAAGAACATCACTCAACTTTTTCTTAACCCCCACCCACTGGCACTCCTCTGTAAATTATTTCTTCTTATGGAGAAGATAATCTGAACAGCAACAAGAATCTTAATGTTATCTTTACTGACGTTGAAGAATGGTGCAACACCAGCAGTCTTTGGTCTTCGTGTTTGCTTTGTGTATGCTTTGGTCTTTGTGTATGGTACTTAATGCAGAATGTTTAATGGTATCACCAAGTGTTGTCCCTGAGTCTCATGTTTTGGTGCATAAACATCAGAGCCTGGGACAATACTAAACTGGCAATCCTATTGCAGTGTCTGTATGTGTGTGTGCGTATGTGTGCATGTGTGCACATGCTTCATCTCATCATTGTTTGATGAGAGACCCCACTGCTTCAGACTACAGTTTGCCAGTGGCTGAAAGGCTGTCATTATTACTTAATATGTTTCAGTGAACTGAAAATTGGCTCCATGATTGGTAAATTTGAACAGTTTCCTCCTTTTTAGAACAAAACATTGAAGCTAAGTGAAGTCACAGAGTTTACATTCTTTCTCCTGAATGTTGCTGGAACATAAGCAAGTGGAGTGGTTGTGATGGTGCTGATAGAAGGCTGGAAAGGCTGTTTCAGAGCATTATTATAACATTTAACAGAATCAAAAGCAGCTACAGTCATCCAGGGGGTTTGGGTTATGTGGAGGGTCATTCACAGGATCCCATGTAAACCAAGCTGAAATGTTTTATTGTTGTACTCACACCTTCTCACTTGCATTTAATATCCCAGTGTATGCAGAACATTCAGTTGATGTGTACCTTCAAGTTGTTTCTGATTTACGATGACCTTAAGACAAATCTATCAAGGAGTTTTCTGGAGCTGAGAGTGCGTGATGTGTCCAGGTTCACTCAGTGGATTTCCATGACTAAATGAGGAACTGAACCCTGGTCTTCAGAGTTGTAGTCCAATGCTCAAACCACAACACCACACTGGATCATTCAATGCTATGGATCAATTAGTAGTCAATAGAAGACCTGCCTGCTGGCCTAGAACAGGGACAGGAATCATTTAGCATTCTAGATCTTGTTGGGTTGCAACCCCCAGCATTCCTCACTATGCTAACTAGGGCTGATGGTACTGGCAGTTCAGCAACATCTGGAAAGGCAAGATATCTTCTCTGGTCTAAACTTAAGGATGCTTCAAAGTTACCTGAGAACAGTTCTAACTTGTTGTGCTATCTGCAGTAGCAAGCTGAGGTAAAGTATGCAGTCACCACTTGGTTTTGAAGTTCAGAAGACCTCTTCTAATGCACAGTTATGAACTGGGACTTATTCTGGTAAATCTTATAATTTGATTACTACATGTAATCTACAACACATGGACTGGAAAATGGGAAACTTCCAATCCACATATGAACCCTGGGCTGTGTAGAGGCTGTTCCTTTCCCCACCTTCTTAAATTTAAGGGAGTATAAGATTTTTTTTCTCTATTCAGAAAGGTTAAAAAGAAGATGCAAATGAAGCAAATGCCTTATCACACTGCATTGTTAAAGTGCTATTATTCCATTTTAACCGCTACAGCTACTTCCTATGGAATCCTGTGATTTGCAAGTTAGGGAGGGGCATTTAGAATTCTCAGCCAGAAAGCTCTAGCGCTTCACCAAACTGCAAGACCCAGAATTCCACAGGATGAAGCCACGGCAGTTAAAGTAGAATAGTAGTGCTGTAACAGTGCAGTGTGATAGGGCTACAAATAAGAAACCAGGGAGGGAGTGAAATGTAGAGTCTCTTTTCTTAGAGCATTTTGACCTCAACAGGCCGAGTTGTGGAGTACCTACATTGCACGGAGATGGTCCCAAGTTGAATCCCAGACATTTCCAAGGAGGGCTGAGAAAGAATTCTGCCTGAAATCTCAGGAGACAGAGAGATGTCTGTTTCTCTCCCTGTTTCTTTCTTTCTCTCTCTCTCTCAGCAGAAGAGTATGCAAACAATGGCATCTCAAACCAAATACTTAATACACTTTATGTCTCTGCGGTGGTTTAATTTCTTCATGAATAGAGGCATTTAAACCACAACTCATAGAAGACACCAATATGGAGTGAAAGACAGTCTGATTACAATAAAAATAAGTGACTCAGGATGGGAAGCCAAGAACAGGAGGTGATTCACAGTTTGAACATCATTCCACCAGTAACTGTAAATTCTCTGATCAGGCTTTGGGCAATGTGTGGGGTACTGGAGAATGTAAGGTACTGTACGTCTCTCATCCTAACCCCATTGACGTCAGTGGAAACCATGTAATTGTTTCAGTGGCTTTGGGGGATCTAGCCACAGATGTGAAGCTACTCCTATTTCCTTCCTTCTTTGATAGGGCTACTTGAAACAGATCCATTGCCAAATGACATGAACAGTTACAGTTCCATTATAACATCTTTGCATAATTTACAAAAATACATGAAAGTTGAATGGTATCCTTTTTGTGGAGGGATGAAATAGGACCCAAGTAAAAGACAATACTATGTAACAGCAGCATTTTGCCATGAAGAAACCTTTCTGGTGTAATATGTTGAGGTCGGTGGAGGTGAGGGTTGTAAGAGAGAGAGATGGAGGGGTGAGGTGTCTCCCTTGTGTACTATTCACAGACTCTCTCTTTTTGTTGCTCAAATAACTTCCCTTTCCACATTTTCAACTGCAGCCTTGTGCTACTGTGAGAATTATGTTTTGATTTTTAGTTTCTTTCACTGGATTTTCAAAATATTTTTCTTTAAAAAAAAACAGAAAAAAGTAGAGTGGAAAAAGGAAAAAAGGGGGATGGGAAATACATACAATATGAATGAAAGCTAAGTATATACAATAAGAACCAGTGTGGTATAATGCTTTGAGAGTTGTGGTACGAGGCTAGAGGCCAGAGTTCAATTCTCCACTCAGCCATGGAAGCCCCCTGGATGACTTTGGGCAAGTCACAGTCTCTCAGCCCCAGAAACACCCCATGATAGGTTTGCCTTAGGGTTGCCATAAGCTGGAAACAACTTCAAGGCAAACAACAAGAACAACATACATACATTAATATTAGTTGACCATATTTCCAAAAATACATTTTCTTGAGGCTGACATCTATAAAATATATGTTCATGCATAGCTAATGCAGTCAGATTGTCTGACAATCACATAATTAGTGCTGAATGTTTATCCTTCCATCCTTGAAGTATAAATCATTTTGCAACGTTCTTTTTTGTAAATAACACTAGTTTTAATAGGAGGGAACAGCAAACTGCTACACTGAAGCCCAGTATCATCTATCTATCTATCTATCTATCTATCTATCTATCTATCTATCTATCAAAAAACCAGTATTAATTTATTCTTTTCCCTTTTAGGCCACATCTATAAATTTTTTGCTTCCTCTCCCTACAACAACACCAATCCTCACAAAGCCGGGAGTGGAAAACCTGTTGGACTACAGCTTCCATGATCCCTCCTTATTGATGGTGCTGACTGAAGCTGATGGGATTTAGGCGCCATTGGTTACTCACCCATGCTGTAGGAAATCTATAAAATCCCACATGCATTTCTTCCAATGTAACACTTCACATGTGCAATTTTGTGTTCTTCTCCTGCCCTGGCAGCTGCCAAGCCCTGGGAGAGGGGAGGGAGTAGAGAGGCAAGTCAGTTGAAGCAGCAGCAGCTGGTCTTGGCTTGGGGCAGGGCAAGAAACAAGAGTGCACTCATAAATGGATTGTACCCATCCTTCCCCTTCCCCTCAGAGTTAAGATTAGCTGCATTTCCTCATCTGAATGTCTCCTTGCGCCCACCTCTCTCCATTGGTAAGAAGCACTGGTAGCCCCTCCCAGGGTTTCACAGATGCTGAAAGGAGGTTTTAGATGGGGCACAGAGCTAATATCTTCCTGCATCTTGCTGAAAAAGAGACATGTGTGTGTAAACCACACTTATGTGTGCTAATGTCACTAGCAAGATACTCCCCACAATGTGATTTCTCTCACATTATCATTATTGGAAAAAGGAGTAACAAGTTATTTGTAAGTAATTCCTGCCTGATTACCAAGATTTCCTCTACTAGAATTTAAATAGCACAATACTGACTTTGCGGTAGTATAATCTCTTTCACAGGTATCTTCGGAGCACACAGCTATATTGTTCAGTGATGCAAATGTGATACCTAGGGATTCTCCCTGCTTTTCATTAGCATGGAAGAATCTGCTGACTTTTATATTTGTAGCTGCTGATTCTAGAAAATTATTGGGATGTCATTTTATACAGCTGATCTTTTGGAGGTTTATTTATTTATTTATTTAAAGTCAGGTATGAGGGTCATGAATGCCTGTCCTTCTCCTGAACCCTTAGCCGTATCTTCAGGACTTAGCAAACTAAAACCTTTTCTCTCTTTCCATTAGTGCAAGTCTTTGCTCTTGTCAAATCTGCCTGAACCAGTTTTGGGAGTGGGGGGAACCTCCAGTTTTGAAAGAAAAGGTGTTATTCGTAGTATTCATGGCTAAGTCTGAGTGTTTCCTTTTGAAAAAAACACAGGCACTGAAAGCACGAGGTGTATTACTGGGAGCCTTAGATCTTTTGTCTGTGTATTTGGAATCTTCTTTGAAAGGGTTAGATGTGGTTTTTCTGTTCCAGCTAACTACCTGGCTGTAACTTATGCTCGCTAGGGCACATTCTTGGCTTTCTTTGACAAAGTCAGCAAAAGTTCACTGTCCTACCACTCTTTGCCTGACTACTTTTGGATCTGTCTATCTGACAAATTATTACTGAATCATATATTCCCATATTCCAGTTAAAGATAATGTACTGAAGGCAACTGCAAAAATGATCGTGTAACTGTTTTGTAGTACTCTTGCCTACTGTGGCCTACAATTCCCTGTGTTTTTGCTTCTTTCAGATGAGCTGTGCCCTGGAAGTTGGTAGATCTGCTATCAGGGGGGAGTTGAATCTGCTCCAGGTTTTAGTCTGAACTTTAAAGGCATGATCCAAGGTACTGAATTCTATTCCCAAAAAGCTTCAGCACCTTTTTTTTTTTTTGAGCACCTTGAATAGTTCCTTTCAGATTAAAGTTTGGAGAGGAGTCACTGCCCTACTGATATCGCCATCACTAGTTGTCACTGGTTGTGTGAAGATTAGGTTAAATAAACCATACCACACTTTAACAGTCTAACAAAATATGAAATGATTGTCTAATCAGATCAGAGAACCAATGAGAGCTTCTTCATGGGATAGCCAAATGCAGGAGGGAGCAGACCTCTTGCATCTTGAATAATTTTCAGGAGAGAGAATTTTCAGCAAGTTCCTGAAACTCCTTGTTCTGTTGTTGCTGTTTGCCCTCAAGTTGACTTCAATTTATGACAACCCTATTTATTTATTTAATTCAATTTATACCCTGCTTTTCTCCTGGTATGGGAACTTAAGTGGCTTACAATAAATTAATGTAAAATGAGAGACCACTCTATGAATGAGAAATCTCCAAGAGCCCCGGTCATCAACTGTCCGGCTCAGGACGTGTAAACTCAGGGAAGTGGCTTCTTTGCTTGAATCAATCCACCTGTAATGTCATCCTCCTCTTTTCCTACTGCCTTCCATTTTACCAAGCATTATCATCTTTCCCCAGTGAATCATGTAACCCTAAAATAAGTCCAAAATGCAACAGCCTCAGTGTAGTCATCTTCAATTCTGGTGAGAGTTTGGGCTTGATTTGCTATAATGTCCATTCATTTATCTTTTTGGCACTCCATAGTGTTTATGGAATTCTCCCCTTATCACTACATTTCAGATGAACTAACTTGCTTCCTGTCAGCTTTTTCCACTGTTCAACTTTCACCACTATACATAGGATCTGGGAATACTAAACAAGTGTGATCTTGGAAGCTAAGCGAGGTGGACCCTGGTTAATATTTGGAGAGGAGAGTACCAATGCCTACCAAGTGCTGTAGGCTATATTTCAGGGGAAGGAACTGGGAAAACCACCTCTGAGTTTTCCTTGCCGAAGAAAACCTATGAAAAATTTGTGAGATCACAGGTGACTTGAAGGCATTTATATTAAACATAAGAGACTTGATACTTAATATTGGCCATCCTATTTCTTCACCTCCTGCATACCTTGCATTTTGCTAGACCTATGCCAAACAGCTTCCTCTGTTGAAATGACTGAATTCTCGTGGAAATTTTTAAAATACACTTTTGTCAAATTTACTTCTCCATATTACCAATGGTGATATTAGCAATATGGTTGTGGGGATGGGGAGATGATTCCTCCAAATACTCAAAAACTCATAAAGATTTCAATACATAACAGCTTCACTGATAAGGTAACATGTTCATATGACACAATTCTAGCACTATGATTCCACCTTAACTGCCATGGCAACATCCCATGGAATTTTAAGCTTTGCAGTTCACAGAGGAGCATTTGGAATTCCCTGCCAGAGAACTCAAGTACCTCTGATCAAACTACAAACTTCTTGATTACGTAGGCTAGAATTATGGTAGTTAAAGGGGAATCATAGTGCTAGAATTGTATAGTGTGAAAGGCTTCCTAACATATGGAAGTTTTTAGTAGCATTAGCATTTGGGCAATAAGACGTCCTTCCAGGTGGAAGATTCAAAAAGTGTTTCATGCCTATCCCATCTTTCTTACCTTTCTGAATTCCTTGGTAAGAAAAAAAAATGATTGAGAAAGCAGTGGAAGCAATGTGGATATGGGGAAGGCCAGAGAAGGGTTATATAGAGAAGAAGTTGTTCTACATGAACAATAAAAGCCTCACGGGGAAGCACCCATTGATTCTACCTCTATGAACCAAGCAATGCCCAGATTCATGATAGAAACCTTAAAAAGGATTCATTCAGTCCTCTGTGTAGACCAGGGGTCCTGTCCCACTAGTTCGTTATAGCACAATATTCCACTTTAACTGCCATGGCAACCATCTGTAGAATTCTGGCGCTGGTGGTTTAGTGAGGCCCAAGAGCTCTCTGATTGAAGATTCTAAACGCCCGTCCCTAAACTGCAAACCCAAGATTCCATACGATGTTGCCATGGTAGTTAAAGTGGAATATAGTGCTGTAACAGTATAATGTGACAAGGTCCTAAGATATGTGCTTAGTAAATATGTATTTGTTGGCTATTTGATGAAGTGGTCATTAGATTGCTGCTCCCTTTACCGTAGAGTGCAGAGCATTTTCAAACACATTTGCTGCATACTATGGCCATTTCCACACGGGCTTAAAGAAACGGTGCAGAGCGTTCTCCAGGGAGGACATCTGCACCTGCGAGTGGACTGAGTCGGACCTACTTACTGTAGTTTCGCACCTCACCCCGCTCCCGAACGACCTGAAGTGGTCATCCAGCGTGCTTTTGTAAGACCGCTTAAAACAGGTCTTTCAAAAGCATGGAGCGCGCCACTCCGTTCCCGCGCTCCGGTGCAGATTTGCAGGCTCGCACCAGTGCAAGCCTCCGATCTGTCAGGGGTGGGCTTTAGGCTGGTGAGCTTCAGTGGTTTGTTGAGACCCTCAACCAACCGGAAGCCGCCATTTTCATCCTCGGAGCAGTGCAGAGCAACGAGCATGCACTGCTCTGGAGCACCGCGGACCTGACCGGGGAGCCAAGAAGTCCGGTAAGTACCGGCACGGGGCGATTCCCTCGCCCCATGTGGAAATGGCCTATATACATTTTCAAACATATTTCCTGCATACTGATGACTGAGTTCTTACAAGCAATGATGTGAGCTGGAAACAGTTTTGCAAGCTTAACAACATAAAGAGTCTTGACTAGTCAGAGGAGACGTCTAGCCTAGAAACCTGTTGATGACTCCAGAAACCCCACAAGCATAGTATAAAGGTGTTTTCTCATTTGTGAATATGTGGGTCCCATCCAGCTATTGCACTCCTCCATGGATTTTGGCCTTGCTCTTTGAAAAAGCCAGCTAAACAGTTAGTGGCCATTACCACATCTTAGGGTAAAGAATGCGTGCATTAATGATGCTTTGTGTTAAAGGCAACTTCCTCTTGCATATTTTGAATCTCTTTCTGGATCAATCAAAGGATGTTTCATTTAGATCTGGCCAAGATCTGAGTACAGGGTTCCCAAAAACCAAGGCTTGGTGCTAAGTCTCAGGGCCTGGTCCCTCTCTCCCCAGACCTCACAGCAAGAGGCAAGAGTACTCCCTTGAAAAGAAAAGCATTTCTTTTACAATGCACTCTTCAGGGGTCCACCTGGCCACCTTCTCCCTTACCCCTCACCCTCTGTGTTTCTTAAACCACAGCAGCCACCAAGACTTGGTGGAAAGGAATAGTCAACATGAGGCTGTACTCAGCTGTCTCAGTATTCACTGCCTTAGGAGCTGTTGAATATGGTATATTGGGACTGTATGTCTGTAGCTTTTTCTATGTTGCTATTAATTTTCCCAGATCTGTTTCTGCTGTTCCCACTTTGTTATAAATGATTGAAGCCAGAGTACAATTTCCTTTTATAATCTGAGATGCACCACTGTTAGCAAAAAGCATGGTATGAATGGCGTTGGATTCTTTTCCCTTTTAATTTCCCTTTTAATTCTTGATTCACTTCGGTCTCTTTCTATCCTCTTGTCTCCCGCCTGCAACAACTCCTGCTGAAACTTATTCTCTTTTCCTTCTGTGACTTCTTTCTTTTTCCATTTCTCCATCTCTCCCTAGTCCTTCTCCTTCTTCTCTCTCTGTCCCCCTCCCTCCCTCCTCTCCCCTTTGCCCACTCCCCAATCCTCCTGGCAACATATTCCCTCCTTTCCCTTCCCTGTCCTTTTCTCTCTTGCCTTTTTCATTCTACTCCTGCATCTACACCCTGATCACCTTCTTTCTGCTTCCCAACCATTCTGTTTCTTCACCTCTTTTTCCTTTGACCCTTCAGCCGTGAAACCATGACTGGAATGTGCTAGGCTCTCCTCATTTCTTTCTTTTTTTTAATATTCTTTTTATTAATTAAAATCACAAAATTAAAACATTTTATATTTATAATATTTACATAATTCAAAGTAACAAGTCCCATTAAACTTAGTGGGGCTTGCTTCTGAATAGATATACATAAATAGGACTTCCTTATTGGTCTCTGTTGCCCTGTTGGTCTGTTCTCATTCTCATGCTCACCATCTCTTTTCCCCTCAAATATTTTCTGATTATCGGTTAACACTATTATGATTGTGATGATTATAATTTTTTAGGGCAGAGGAGGATCCCACAACCTGGCTGTATAAAACAATAATGTGGCCAGTGAAGGGCACTGGTTGATGGGAGCAACTCATTAAAAACTGAGTTTGGAAAACTTCCATTTTTCTCAGAAGAGTTTATTTGCTTGAAGTACAATTCTCATGCATTAAAGTTACTACTTCCTAAAGTGCTTTTTAAAAAAAAGATCTGGGAAAGGTTTTGGGATTTCTCTGTTGAGTGCAAAGCTTAGAAAATTTAGAAATATTTTCTCAGTTGATAGACTTCTTGTTTTTATTTGGATAATATGCTTGGAGCTATCATGCTTCTATATCACTGCCGGCCCCCAAGTAATATTACCAAGGTTTGTCCTTAGTTTACAAGTTTTGGCTGTGATTTCTTAGGGCGTGGGATGCCTGGGACCTGGCAACACTGTCTGGGCACACACAGAGGCATATGATTGTGAAACAGTTCTCATTCTGTTTCTCATGTGTGTTCATGTACTTCATTTGTTTAAAAATAAAACTGCTAAATGCTGCTTGGGTCCAGGCTATTTGGGGGACTGTAACTCCCTTTATGAGCCTATTAGAGCTCTAAGATATTCTGGAGAGGCCCTTCCCTCTGCCCACCCCCATCCTCTTAGGCTTGTTTGCTGGAAACAAAGAAGAGGGCCTTCTTGGTAGCTGCTCTCAGATTTTGGAACTTCCACCCTAGGAAGGCGAGGATGGCCTTGTCCTTGCTCTCCTTCTGCTGGCAAGTCAAAACATTCTTATTGCACCGGACTTTAAGAAACTGACTGGGATAGGCTCTTAATGGTGTGCTGTGCTGTTTTATGGTTTGTATATAGTCTTTTAATGAATTTCAGCGCTTTTAACTTTAGAAATTGTTTAATTATCTTTTAAATAACGTTCATATTATAATCTGTATTGTTTTTAATATGTTGTAAGCCATCTTAAGTAGGGATATAAATGAACATAAACATAATCATATGTTGATTAACTATATTGGGCATCCAGACCCAAGTTCTGGCCCCTGTATTGTGATGCCATCCTACCTTGAAGCTGGGAACATTTTCCTTTTCCAAACAATGTATCAGATTTAGGTGGGATACAGGTGTGGCCCTTTAGAGACACTGTCAGACTACAGTTGCTATCATCACTCGCAGTTAGCCATCTTGCCAGAACTGATGTGAACTGCAGTGCAAAGAAAACTAGAGAATCAGCAGCTGTTGTAATGTAGAGAACTAGTGTCTGGCCTGCACGTCTATTCATCTCTCTACATCTCTTGTCTGAGAGATTTGAAACTTCCTGTGCCCATTATGTTCACAGACCTTGATTTGCACCTTCCAAATTGCGCCTGCCTATCTCAGACTTCCAGTGTCTTCTTTAATTACCTCTAGTTTTTTCAGCACCAGCTGCCAGTTTATTAAAGAACAGAAACTTCCATGATTTGTCATTGAAATTCCACTGCAATTACTTCAGTTCTCATCAGCATTACAATTAAGTTTCATTCTGAATACTTTTGTATTATTAGGATATTAATACTTATTAAATGCTGGCCAACATAATCTGTTATTAAATTAAGCAATAGGCCATGGCTGACTGACTGTAATAATGGATATAGTCCCATCTCCAGTGTACTGGGAGTCATAATGATAGTGATATTTTGAGGGAAAAGGATTAAAATCTGGCTAAGGGTATGTGCATGATGGCATTCATTATATACCTGACAACATAATTGAGGAGACTTTGTATTTGCATTTGTCGAATTAGGATCCACACAGAGACACAATCTGTACCATATTAGGGATAACCTAATCTTTTGGTTGCAACTTTTGAAGCACAACTATACTTCTTTCAGCATTGGTTAGCAAATTTCATGCATGCTTTTATATATATTTCTGCTAATGTGCATATTTGTGCAAATATTTAACAAGTGTATGCCATTTTGTATTTTCCTAGTGCATGTATTTTTTTTCCACACTGGCAATGTAATTAACACATTCTTCTGACTAAAAAACTGCACTATCAATTTTGGAGAAGCACAAAAACTGAAGTAGGAATAGAAAGAATATTTGTAATTATCCATTATCAGTTTAAAAATGGTTTTTCTGGTAGTTGGGAAAAACCTATTGGATAGAATTATAGACCAGCAAGAATTTTGTGCAGCTTTCTCCCAGTATGTGAATGTCTTTACATTTTGTGGAAGAATTATTCTCCAGAAAAAAGAGGGACTGTTTTCTGTGTCAAATATAGGCTTCCTGCACAAAAGACAGTTTTTCCTGTATGGACCTCCCCCTTTTTTCCGTGTACAAAACCTCACATGTTTTTCTTTGCAAAATAATTTCTCAGCCGCACTTTGGGATGTTCAAATACTGGGAGAACACTTTGAAGGAATATTCATTTTCTTCTGCAGAAAATTACTGTAATTATTCATCCTCAAATGCAAAGATGAAATGGTTGAACATTTACATGCCTAAACTGAAGAATAATTGCTCCCGCTTCTCCAGTTAGGTTGGGACGTACAAATTGGATTAGTTCATATTGTGAAACAAATAGATATCCCTTTCCTCATCCCCGTTACATGCTCACAAACGTGCTTCTCTTTTAGGAGAAAAATTTTCTTAATATATGAGTTTTCTGAAGCTTATCCTCCTTCTTCCAAAACCTGAGCATCATTTGGTTACTTCATAATCCCTAACATCTCTGTGGTATGTATATTTTTAAAAAAATCTGTTTGGAGAGAAAACCAAAACACCAAACCAAAAATTTTTGCAAATCTCAAAGGTTATATTTTCACATTTGGCAAAAGTTCAAACTTTAACACTAGATATAGATTCCCAGAGGTTAATTTACATTCATTTTATTTATTTATTGCATTTTTTAAGCCACAACCAGAATTCTCCGAGCAGTGTACCATACGATCAAAAAAGATGAAAAAAAAATAAATGATGAGACACCAGGATATAAAATCCTAGATAAATCCAACCTGCATGCATATAACAGCATACAAAGCCAAATAAAAGCCACCAGCAAAATAAAACTGTGGAGATTTAAAAACACTAGAGCAGTTCTTGAAATGTCTGAGAGAATAAGCACTGGCAGTAATGTTAATGCTAGTGCCAGGTGAGCCTCCATAGGGAGGGTATTCCATAGATGGAAATGCAACCAGTGTGAAGGCCTACTCTGTTGTAGACTAGATTCACTCAGTGGGGAAACCGGGAGGAGGGCTTCAGGTGATGGTCCGAGCAAGTCAGCTGAAAATTTCCCAAAGAGCAAGTCAATGAAACCTTCCTGGAGCAGCTGTACTCCACAAAGTGAAGGTCAACTTTCTCTAACTACAAGCAATCTATGAAATTGGCAAGTTTATTCTTCTCTCCGCCTTAGAATCTGATTTCGTCATTATCTTTATCATTAGCTTCATATAAACAAGGAGCGCCACTGACAAATATAGCCTTTGTCTTCTAGGTACTTTTGAAAATCTCTGTCTATACCCAACTCTACCTTGAGATGAAACAGAGCTCCCACAATCTCATATTAATTCCTGTGTGTGGGTTAGGTAATTTTGTCCTTGAGCACTAGCCTAAATTTTATGTATAAGTCCGTGTAGGTATTTCTCTCTCCTTTCCCTTGCCAGTTATGCTTTATATTCCCTGCTGTGGATGGGGATGCTTTGAGATTCAGTGAGTTCCTCTGTCAGAATTATGTTTTTAAGGGAATGTCTCTTCTCACTATGCAGAATTTTTTTAAAAAACCAAACAGATGCCTGAATTTAATGCAGCTTACATGGATGAAACAGCCAACAGGACAGCAACAGTGCGTAGTCACCAGTAAAAGAAGCAATACATGCCGCAGACAGATTTTTGACACCAGTTATATGACTGCCGTCAGGCCTTTGAGTCAGAAAACATTATTATGCCTTCTATACAGACATACAGTCAGAATTCTAGGAATGTGTTTTCTCTGCATCATGCCTGTCTGGAAACTGCAGTGAAAAATGGACTTAAAGTACAACCCTGGGATCTTGAGAATGAGCTGTCTCCTGGGTCCTGAATTTAAACATAGAGAAACATGGAAGTCTTAAAACTCAGTCTAAATTCGAGCTCTTTTTCAGTATGAGTGTGTTTCAGTGCGAGCAACTTGGAATTCCCATTTAGAATAAGTGGATTTAAATGTTAGTAATTTGTACAAACACAAGATTCTCTCCTCCTCCCCACTCTCCCCAGCACTCACCACCACTCCCCATAGCTCTCTCTGGGCAATGAGCATGGCCAAATTTTACATTCTTGCTCAGAATTGCAGAATAATATAATAACAATAATATTACAGAATAATAGAGTTGGAAGAGACCACAGGGACCATCCAGTCCAACTCCCTACTAGTTAAACTTGCCACATCAATTTGGTCCCTTTTTTAGTCTATACTGTGATGCCAGAATAGGATCTGATACTAATTTGTTTCCTTCATGTAGTAAATTCCAGCTCTTTCCACAGGAGGACACATCCACTGGACAATTGGCCAACCAGAACTATCAGAGTTGGCTTGGCAATTGAGTTTAAATTCACAGAGACTTAAGGTTAATTATTTCTATTTCTTGTACCATAGGGGAAGACTATACAGTTGGCCCTCCATATGCGCTGGTTCTGTATCCATGGATTCAACCAACCACAGCTTGAAAATATTTAAAAACATCCAAAAAGCAAACTTTGATTTTACCATTTTATATAAGGGATACCATTTTACTACACTACTGTATATAATGGGACTTGAACATCCACAAATTTTGGTATTTGGGGTGGGGTGGGGAGGAGGTCATGGAACCACACCCTAGCAGATAACAAGAGCCTACTGTACTCTGGAGTTAAAGAAAGCTAAGTCCAGGAAGAGAATAAACCCATGGAATATTGGACTCATTTTCCTCGGTACAGAAGACTACCACTGATAAGCTGACCCAACTGCAGCCCGAACATGGATATATAGCATCCAGTCACAAATGTAGTCCCTTCAGAGTACAGTCTGTAAAGGTGGACACTTCATAGCATAAAGAAAGATATTATTTTGATTATTTTGTCCTGGCAAATGAGGATGAATAATTTCCACAGGTTTCTCTTTGCTGTGGAAAAAACAAATCTTTCTGTGCAATTTTTGCTTGGTATTCACACATCCCAAAGTGTTTCCAGAAATCATTCTGCACAGAAAAACACATGATTTTTTTAGAATGAGAATTTTGGACTTTTGCTAAAAACAACAAACAAACCTGAAATAACCCACTATTTCCAGGCAAGGAGATGTGTTTTTTTGTAAGATTGCTATTTTCTGTGGAAAAAGTCAGCAATCTTGCACAACAATAATAAATGTACATAACAGGAATTTTACAGAACAAAAATCTTGCACATAGAACATTGATTTTGCACAGCTAAACCATGGGACTATATTTTTGTGCAAGGCTACAGTTTATATAAGTTTTTTTCTATAAGATTTTTGATGTGAAAGATTGTTGCTTGTTCAAAGCTACTCCACAACCATTATGTAAAAAAACCACATGTATTTCTGAAGAGAATAATTTCCACCAAACAGTTCAGAATGTTCAAGTACCACACAAAATTCTTGCAATTATATTATTCTTCCCAACTCCGTTTTCCAAGTGTCAAGAAAATGATACTTTTTTTTCCAGCTAGGGAGCAAATAATAGTAAATAGTCTTACTATTTCTAGTGTACATAGAAGATGACTTTTGCTACCATTTTCATGAAAGATGAATGTTAATATTTGGGCCCTTTCCACAGGATGACGCTCTCATCCATCTTCCTGTCACAATTCCATCAGTGCCTCTGCCAGGATGGGAGCATATCCCTAGTGTTCCTCTGCATACCCGAGCAACTGCCTGTGGAAGGGAATATGAGGGACACAGCCCTTCTTTCCACACTGCAGCCAGGCTTCTTCCCATGCTGCAGTGGAGAAGGAAGCACGCGATTGTACTTCCAGCCCTTCTGCATGTCTGGCTGCAACAGAAGGCTAACACAATCAGGGGTCATTGACAGAGTTTTTCTGTCAATGACATACCCTGTCATTGTGCCAGCTGGTGACATGAGAAGAGCGGGCCCATGATGATGTCATGCAGAAACATCGTTGCAGTCCCACTCCTCTCGTGTCCCCATGCCAGGAGGATGCCATTGTGCAGAAAAGGCTTTGGAGAGGTTTCTACCTGCAGAAGATACCTGTGAACAGAATTGAGAGAAAAGAAGTTTCACCAATTCCTTTCCATTTATGGCTGCCCCAATCTGATCCATAGGCCTCCCAACCCTTCTGGAGAAGGTTTGCAGGACACAGGAGTTGGCAGAGAGAAAAGGGGAAATTCTGAAAAACCCTCCCTCCTCATTCTATTGATGGAAGACACTCATCAATCAGTGGATGAACTCTAGTTTGATACCACCCAATAGGATTCTAAGGTAGAAAAGACTTCTCCTCAGGGTAGATCTTTCCCGTATAAATAGCTCATGGAATCCTATTGTCCCTCGCACAGCAACCACAGAGGTCCAAATGAGCGCGTGTGAAGATACTTTCTGTCCTCTTTATGAACTGCAGAAAATTTATATCCTTTTCCCCTTTCAGTAATGGATCCATCTGTCACTCTGTCTTCTGAATCTTCTGAAGGAACTGATAAAATAGCAACAAGGAATATTACATTAAGCTATTTGTAACTTGAGGCCTGTATCTAATTGTTAATCTCAACTGGAGTAGACTCATGGAATCAATGGGATTTATATGTGTTAACTTACCATTTAGCAATTGATTAAATGGGGCTGCTGTAGCTGAGGCCCTTTTCACATGTCGGGGGGAAACGGGCGAAAACGCCCAAAAACGGAGCTTACCTCCAGCCGGGTAAGTCCGTCGCTGCATGGAGCAGCGCGAGCTCACTGCTCCACACTCCTCCGGCATCGCAGATGGCAGCTTCCGGTTGGCGGAGGCTCTCCACCAACCGGAGAAGCTTGCCAGCCGGAAGCCCGCCCCTGGCAGATCTGCAGGCACGCACTTTCGCACGCCTGCAGATCCACTTTAGAGCCGGGCTGCGCTCTCCGTGCTTTTTAAAAACCTCGAAAAAGAGGTTTTTAAAAAACACGCAGCCCGGCTAGTTCCGGCCGCTGCTGAGTGGATTCTGGTGTGAAACTATGAAAAGTAGTCCACGCCAGTCCACTCTACGGTGTAGACGACCTCCGTGAGAGGTCGCTCTACACCGTTCCCCCCCCCACATGTGAAGAGGGCCTGAGATTAGCAATTAGGTTTAGGCCTAGGTTTGCCCTGCAAGATGCTATTTCATGCTTTTCCTAAAAATATTTCCTGTTATTCTAACAATATTAGCAACAAATCATATTTTATACAAATCTGTATCAGAATCTGAGGATTTTTTTTTCAATGCAGATCCCCAAATCCTCCATCCAGCTTGCCTCTTGTCCTGTAAGTTGAGGAATGATGGGAGTTTTCATTCCCCAAAAGGTAACATTTCCAAGTTCTGACCCATACCATGATTTCATTATGCATAATGGATAATGTTCATTTTGTAACTTTATAAACATATAAATATAAATAATTTATATTTATATCTGCTGCATAATGTTCATTTTATGCCTTGCTAGCAATAGAGTGGAACCAGCATTGTGTAGTGGTTTGAGTGTTGGACTATTGCCCTGGTGACCAGGATTCAGTTCTTTGCTTGGCCATAGAAACCCACTGGGTGATCTTAGATGCATCACACAGCCCCTAGAAACCCTTGTGATAGCTTTGCCTTAGAGTTACCATGAGTCAGAAATGACTTGAAGGCACACAGCAACAACAACAGTGATAGAGTATGTTTTGTCATGATAGAACACACCAGGGTGTGATCTCCCAGTGATAGTAGACAGACCAGAAGGTAGTTTGCCCTTTCTGCTTTCGTTGTGACTTCCCAGTTACTGTTTCTAGAAAGTTGTTGCTATAGAGGGAAGTCAAGAAACAAAGTTTTGGATTTAATTAAGTGCCCTTTATATTTGGCTTCATAATTCAAAGACTGTGATTTTTGTCCTCTAGAGAAGACTCTTTGGACAGAGTAATATTGTCATGGCCAAATTCTAGGAATGATTTCACAAAATCACCTCATTAAGTGAAACCTGGGTGACATGTTTCTTTGTGGTGACTTTCCATCTCCAAAAGGAGTGTGTGCATTCCCTATGAGTGTGTGTATTGTGTATGTGTGTATTTGTCATTCAGCTTAAGAGCCAGATTGTTAGGCTTTGGTAATCTTTATCCACTGTGTATCAAGAGACATACTAGTGTTATGTGTGTATTTGTGTGAAACTAAGTTTGCACTTTCTAGTGAGTGTGTTCAGGATTGTAGCCAAAATTAAGGAGATTATGAGTTAAGGCTTTCAGGAAAATATATATTATTACTGCTTCATAAACATGAGTATCACCATATTACTGCTGGAACAACATTGTCAGCCTCCTGTTAGGCTTGTATTTTGCTGGCGTTCTCACCTAGAAACACTAAACTAAGGAAATGAGTAAGTTTGTAATCAAATAAATATTGCCCAACATGCAGTAATAGGCTTAAACAGGTTTGCAAAAAGAAAAGCCTTGCAGCAGCAACAACAGTCCCATGAGGGTGGCACAGAGAATTGCAGCCACAACAAACCAACTCCTTCTCCGCTTTGTGAACACCATGGTTGCTTTGAGAAAGAATTCAACTGGTCCCACTTTGTTAAAAGGAAGTGTGGGTCTTTCTTGGCATCACAAGTCTTCCATTACTACATAATATTGGTTATAAGTCCACTGGCAGCTGCCTGAGTGCTATTTAAGTTGGGTGCTGAACTAGGCACAGACACTGACAGGCAGTAGTTATGCCGCTCTTATCTTTTTTCCTCCATGTCACTGATAATGATACTGTAATTCTTAGTAAACCGGGTTCCTTTGGCTGTGTTTTGACAGCCTGTTTTTTATTCCAATGGCCTGCGCTGTTTTCTGGCTATGTCATTTCCGTCGGAGAGTTCTTTCCAACTACCATCCTTTCATTTCTCTTCTAAAATCCTTGGAAACGAGTCATTCCCCTCCCACTTATTATATTTTCTTGTAGTTGTGTTTTTTGCTTTGCTTTTAACTTTCACCACCATGTATTGTTTGAGCTAAAGGCAGTCTTTCTCTTTGTGAAGGCTAATGTAGCAGAGAGGTTTTTAAAGAAGCTGAGACATTGGTTGATTTGCATAACTGCATAACTGCCTTCCCTGGTGCCCTTCGGATGTAGTTGGACCAAAGTTTCTGTCATCGTCATCCACTGGACCTGGGGCTGATGGAAGTTGCAGTCAAACACATCTGCTGTACACGGGCCTGCACACAGGGTTGTGGTAGACTGTTGTATGTTTACAGATGATTACGGACTGCCATTTTTCGTGTGGTAAACTACCATGGTTATGTATTAGGTTGGTTGCCTGGATCTTTCTGTCAAATGGTGAAATTTTGATCCTAATGAAATGTTACCACTAACAGCTGAAGATGATATTATGACTAACATGATAATATTCTCCTTGCCATCAGATAGACTCTTAGAGACAAGTTCATAAGAAACAGTGGCACACTTCCATTTATGGCAAAGGATCACACATTACTGCTTGTGATTATAGACCAAATTTTTATCCTGCATGCAACTAGTCGGTAGATTTGAGCACAGCAATTAATTTTTGTCCAAGCAGAGGTACTCTGAGGTAAATTTCTCCACTATGATTGTATGGTAACCTTTCGATTGAATGTGTCCTATGATGAGACCTACTCATCCCCCACCATGGGGAAAACAAACGGTTCTTAAGATTAATTAAAGTCAGTGGGTGTCTCCCTGTTATCCTCTTATATATGCCAGATTCTGGGCTAAATGTTGCACTTATTATTATTGTTGTGTGCCTTCAAGTTGTTTCCAGCTTATGGTGACCCTAAGGCAAACTTATAATGGGGCTTTCTGAAGCTGAGAATATGTCATATGCCAAAGGTCACCCAGTGAGTTTCCATGGCTGAACAGAGAATTGAACCCTGATCTCCAGAGTCATAGGGCCTTTCTGCCCTATATTGTTATAGTGCTATTATTCTACTTTCAACATCCTGTGGAATTCTGGGGTTTGTAGTTTACTGAAGTGAAAGAGCTCTCTGGCTTAGAATGCTAAATACCCCTGTCTAAACTACAAACCCCAGGATTCCATAGGATGTTGATAGAGGAATAATAGGACTATAATAGTGTAGTGCAGAAAGGCCCAAAGTCCACCGCTTAAACCACTGCACTATGCTGGCTCTCTGCTGAATGCTAATTGAGCACCAGAATGGCAAAACTTTCTTTAAATCCTCTCCCTTCCGTAGCTATTTACAGTGCCTCAAAATTAGCTCTAGAGGAATGTGTGCACCAGAGCTGGGATCCGTTCACACTGCACAGCTATAGCATGATGGTTCCAATTTAACTGCCGTACTTCCATCCTATAGAGTTGTACAGTTTGTGGTTTGATGAGGCACTGGAGCTCTCTGGCTGAGAATTCTAAATGCTGCTCCACAGGAAGGAAAAGACAAACCCTTCTGAACAAATTTGCCAAGAAAACTCTGTGATAGGTTTGCATTAGGGTCAACATAAGTTGGAAATGGGTCAAAGGCACACACCAACAACAACCAACTGCAAATACCATGATCCTATGGCTGTAATTCTATAGGATGATTGTGCTTCTGAACAGGTTGATGCATGGTGGTGGTGGTAAACTACAGTGATGACAGATGACCATCTCTTCCTAGTTTCTCTAGTTGCTGCCATTTCTCAAGTAGAGGCCCACTGGATTTACACTATGTGTGTGTTCATATTATTTTGTCTTTTGCCAGAATTCCAGATATTTTCTTGTGTGTGTTAGCTTTGCATTAGTATGGATGGGGGAAACAAGTTTTTTTCTTTTTCTCCTGGTATGTATGTATGTATGTATGTATGTATGTATGTATGTATTTATTTATTTATTTTTAAAATGACCCTAAGTTCTTTCTGTTCCAAATATGAAATCAGCAAATTTTAATAATTTCTCCAAAAACAAATTGAAGTGAGATTCTCCCCCATCTGCACCAGCTCAGTTCAATAGGGATAGTGAATCATGATATGCAAAACACTATGTTGTACCTGCCTGCCATACAGATGTTAAAGATGAGGAGCCACGGATTAAAAGGAAATGGGAGCTGAATCAAACAATAGCAGAACAGAGCACATAGATCTTCAAACCAGGCCTTAATGAGTGAAATTAAAAAAAACCGAAACAGATCCCAAGTTTGACTCCACCAATATCAAAGGCATGTATACAGCCTTTGTAGCATGTTTTGCGTCGTATTTTGGAAATGGGTTTAAAGTCACTTCCAAGTGTTCCTTTGCTCTTTTCCTGCATTTAAAAAGTGGTTGGGTGAGAATCATATGAGCCTCCAGATTGTTGGACTGCAGCTCTCAGGAGTCCTTGCCAGCATAGCCAATGATAAGGAATGCTGGTATTTAATGTCCAATAGCATGTGGAGGGTCAGATGGTTCCCACCCACGGAACAAAGGAAAATATTTCCAGATCTTTCCTGTATCTAGTAGCCAGCACAACCAGCAATAACCACTCATTCCAAAATTCAGCCCATCATCAACTGTTATATCTAATTTCTGAAAGTAGCAGCAAAATCATAAAGTGATTCAACACTATTTACATAGGAAGCAGAAGAGGCATGCTATTCTCTTATCTTTCTCCTTTTGAGATTAAATTGAATGTCTTCAGCAGTTTTCCAATTCTGGCCAGAATAAATATGCCCCTACTTTGTTAAGTGTACTTTTCTCACACTTCATTAATTACAGATTTGGCACAGTTGGGAGTGTTTGGAATGTCAGGAAAATGGTATGGTCCCCCTTCTAATCTGTGGGAAGAATATGACTGATGGGATTTAATTAATACAAAATATACTGCATGAGGCTACAACATTCCTCCAATACCATGGTTTGTGGTTTATGTTTCCATCTCTGTAAAGTTAGCAGGAGATTAACATATGCATGAAAAGCAACAGCCAGTGTTAATCACAGTGGTAATGTGATAAGCACATAGCTATGCTGTTCTGCCATGCTAACTACTTAAGAGCAGCATCTGAGTGTTCATTCTGTTTTGTATAAGAGTGTGACATCTATTTTGAGTCCTTTTTATGGATGATCCTCATTCTTAAAGTATCACATGTTTAACTGTTTCAGGAGGTCTAATAGCTTGGGAAAAATTAAAACACATTGTTCCATTCCAGTCAAAACATCCCCTGGCTATTCAGGATATTTGAAAAGTTCCTAAATATTATAATGAGGTCCTAACTAAGCTTCACCTATTTTCCATGAGCCTGTCTAGTCTTTCAGTGTTATCCTTCTGGCCATTATACCTTCTACTAGTCTGACTCTGTATCTAGTAAGGCTCTTCAAGTAATTAGAGCAATGACCTTTCTCACAAAGATTACTGTGAGGGAGATGCAAGAAAAAAACCTGCAAGATTACATCTACAGTATATTGCACAGTTGAATTCTGTTGATTGTGAAGACTGTAAATCAGTTTGCCAATTAAAATGTGCCAAGATAGAAACAAACACCCCCCAACACTTATTACCAGCAACATTTAAAAATTCTTATAATTCATTGGGTGCATTGGGTGTGCGTATGTGTGCAGAGACAGAATTTTGCCTTTAATCCGGTGGGAGCAATCACATGTAGACTATTTACACTTTGAGAGATACAAGCTCATTTTCCTTGTCAGTTGCCAGAAAGACATAAACCAGGTATTTAGCTGCAGGCTAGCTTGGTCTGTGCCCTGTACTTATTCTATCATGTAGGGGTTGGAGCTGATGTCATTCTTCAAGGTTGTGATACTATCATGATTTTGTGCACATACACTCAGAAAGAGAGAGAAAGGGAGAGCATCTGTATTGCAATTGACACATAGATACAAAGTTGTCAATGTTAGTAATAATCTTAGGCCATTTCCGCATGAGGAGAAGGAATCGCTCCGTGCCGTTACTTACCGGATCTTCTGGGCATGGACCAACGCAGACTGTCCCTTAAACCCTTCCACGGGGCTCCTCTGTCTCGTCCAGGGTGAATCGGAGCAGTGCAAGGTCTTAGATCTGCACTGCTCCAGCTTCCAAAATGGCAGCTTCTGGTTGTTCATGGGTCCCGACCAACTGCTGAAGCTCGCCATGCCTAAAGCCCACCCTCCGCAGATTGCAGGCTTGCATTGCTGCAAATCTGCAGAAGTGAGCAGGAATGCAATGGCGCACTCCAAAAAATTAAAGAATGGTTTTCTGCTGTTCTTGAAAAAGCACGCTGGAGGACCAGTTGGGGGCGTTTTGGAGCAGACTGAGGTGTGGATCTCAGGTAAGTAGTCCGAACCTAGTCCGCTCCAAGGTGCAAACGACCTCTGTGAGAGGACGCACTGGACCGTTTTAATTCCCTCGTGCAGAAATGGCCTTAGCTGACCTCTTTACACTGTGACCAAAACCGACCAGCTAACCAGCCCAACCCTAGTATTGTTACGATGGCAAATGTGCAAGAAGTAAAGGTTTGTGAGAAAACAATTAGAAAAGCTAGAAAGAGTTAATGACATTTTTGTCATTAATTTCAGTTCCAGACAGAAATAGTACACAGGCAATTGTTCGGATTTTCAGAAGGCAAAAATGAGAAAGTTCCATAATAAAAGTGAAAAAAATGAATGTCCTTTTTATTTTTTAATAACTAAAATAATTTAAATAATTTAAAAATAGTTCCAATTTTAAAAATTAAGGTACAACTAACTGTATCCTAATTTGTTAACAAAGGATGCACAAACATTTCTCCTTTTTTTGAGCAAAGGCATTTATTCCTATCCTTTCCAACTAGTGTAAAGGCCAATTTATAGTGCAATACTATCCAAATCTATTGAGAAGTAATTTTCATTAGTGGGGACACAACTGCAATCAGTGCAATTTTGTTTCAAAGATGTGATGGTTGTAGGAGGTTCAGCTTAAGCACATGTCTCTGATGCCAGCAGAAATGTCCTTTGGCTTGCAGAACTTTCTTCTCATAGCTAATCTCAGAGATCTGCCAACAGAGCTGACAAGAAAACTACTCTGCTCCATTGACTATGATCTGCCAGCAGAAGAGTCTGCAAAGGGCAAGAGAAAGGGAAGGACAACGGAAGAGCAGGGTAATATAAGCTCCAGAACTCTTTCAGTTCAGGTAAACAGCCACAATATTAACTCACAGTTATGTCAGACCAAAGGTAATGCTAAGTCATTTCCAATTTTCCTAGGCTGAGAAGGGTTTGGATTCCACATAGCTAAGCTGGTCTTTGCCCATTTCACTAGCTAGGACTGTGTTGTTCAAACCGTTTTCGGAGGGTGTATCTTGGTGACAAGAACAGGAAAATTAACAAGTCTTCTTTACACCCCTACTTTAGATGTTATGGCTAGACCATTCTGAGCAATGGAAAATGTCTTTTTCATAGCTTTTTGATATCTCCCTATGTAAATGATATTCAGAGGAAGATGGATGAATGTTTAGAGAGCTATCTATCCTTATTCAGTTAATATATAAGAAGAAGACTATCACCAAGCTGAACACATCTTAATTAGTGGAAAATCAAATAAAACAGTGGCTCCAAAGAAATGCATTATTTCTTTCTTTGGAGATCATGTAAGCACATTTAACTGGAGGTACCATCTTAGAAAAACCTCTTTGCTTAAAAAAAGAAAGCAAAACCAATTCTGAGGGGTCTTCCAGATTGCCCAATAATTCTGGTAAATGTTGGGACTTTCTATTTCAGGATATCACAGCTTGTAACAGTTGTTTCCACTCCCACATGAAGATCTGTCTGTGATAGATGATGGCTCTGAGGTCGATGAGCAATTGATTGTGCCAGAAACAGAGCCAGTGACAGACCAAACTGTCTTGGAAACACCCTCATCAGCTGAAAGACAAGCTGAGACAGAGTTGCTGCAACCAGTGCCAGTGGGAGTGGGGACCAGCAATGATTTAGAGGAATTAGATTTACCTTTGCCCCCCAGCTCTCAATCATGGAGGAGGCAGAAACGAGCAGCTCAGATGGAAGCCATTTGTGCAAGGTTGAGTAAACAAAACAATTATGAGTAACACCTGTTTTTGTCAGCATATAAGTCAGTTGGTGTGGCTTGCTGTTTGCCTGTAGGCTCTCTTGACCCTTTTGGACTGACCTTCAGCATTCTGGACCTTTTGGATTTGACCTTGACTTCAGCTCAGTTCAGTGTTTTGCCTTGATTATTTGCATTAGACACCCTCCACTGCGTCCTCCTCTTGGGCGAGTACTATCGCCTTCCTTCCCTTGCTAGTAGAAAGGCACAGGAAGGGAGTTGAACTCTGACAATACCCTGTATTGTTGTTGGTTGTAGTCGAGTTTAGGGCTGCCCCTGATCTGCACATTTCTTTTCAATCATGCTCTTCTCCCACTTGTGGTGTGGTTAAGCTTTGGTGTGGGTGTTGCTTCTCTCCATCATCCTGACATTCACTCCACAAAGCCAAATGTTCCCCTCCTAGTATCTAAGCTCTCTGATGTGCACATTTAATGTTTTAGAAATGTGATAAAGTACAATACTAGGTTAGCACCATAACAAAAAGAAATATTTGGTTGGAAATGTAATGAGGAAAGGAAGGTCAGTGGAAAACCTCCGTGGCAGTTTTGGTGGTGTGGGTGATGTGAGTGTGGTTTCCCTCCTTTAAATATATATAAGTGAATGGATTGATTAGTTGATTTAATTAAAGTGCTACATCTCCCTATTCTCCACCGGCCGCAGTCCTCCGGCGTCCCAAATGGCGGCTTCCGGTTGGTGGAGGCTCTCCACCAACCGGAGAAGCTTGCCAGCCGGAAGCCCGCCCCTGGCAGATCTGCGAGCATGCACTTGCGTGCGCCTGCAAATCCACGTCGGAGCTGGGCGACGGAGCGGCATGGGGTTGCACGCTCCGTGCTTTTTAAAAACCTCGAAAAAGAGGTTTTTAAAAAACACGCCGCACGGCTAGTTCCAGCCGCTCCTGAGTAGATTCTGGTGTGGAACTACAAAAAGTAGTTCACACCAGTCCACTCTACGGTGCAGAAGACCTCCGTGAGAAGTCGCTCTGCACCATTACAGAAGCCCGGTGCGGAAATGGCCATACTGTTGAGGTGCTATATCACTATAGCCCTATATTTTAGAGTAAGAGAAACAAAGGGCCTTTCCGCACTAGACTGTTATAGTGCTATTATTCCATTTCCAACATCCTGTGGAATTTTGGGGTTTGTAGTTTCCTGAGGCCAAAGAGCTCTCTGCCTGAGAATTTTAAAGGCCCCTCTCCAAACTCTAGGATTCCATAGGATGTTGAAACTGGAATAATAGCACTATAACAGTGTAGGGCAGAAATGTCCAAAGAAAGGAAAGAAAGAGTTAAGTGGAGATGTAATAAGGGAATGAAGGCTAACAGAAAAACTCCATGGCAAAAATCATAGCCCCATTCATCATCAGTGGAACCACCCAAAAGTACAACAGGAGGAATGGAGAAAGTGGATAGAGATGTGTGACATTTTTTTATCTGTTCATTTATTTATTTCATGTGTATGCTGCCTTTCTGAGGGGGACCCCAGGTGACTCACATAAAGAATCAATAATAATAACCTAATAATAACTTTTTCAGAGCAATTAGAAATCACATTAAAACAATATAAAATCATTTAAAGGCATACAGAAGTTTAAAAAATAAGTAAAGAATACATACCAATAAGAAGCCTCCCTGCTTACACATTAAAAGCCTGCTTAAACCAAAAGGTTTTTGCTGGCCAGCAAAAGGAGAGCAGGGAGGGGGCTGATGTAGCCTCCACAGAAGGGAATTCCAGAGAGAAGGAGTGGTCACTGAAAAGGGTCTATCTTTGCCATATGAGCCATATGAGCCCATAAAGGTGGCAAGACTGAGAGAAATCCTATACAGTTGACCTTCCCTATTTGCAGGTTTGATTTTCATGGATTTGATTATTTGCAAGTTTCTCCAACCCCTGGCCCCCAATTCAGGTGCTTCTTTTCCAGGGGAACCTTCCCTTTCAGCAGCCTTTTAGAAATCCACCTCTGGTCTTCTTCCTCTTCCACCAGCTGCTGCCTGGTCAGCAAAGGACAGTTCACAGCTTGATTTCTTTCCTGAAGCCCTCACCCAAGGAAGATGATGGATGAGAGAGGAAATATAGGGCCACCATGCCAACCCACCCCTCTTTTCCTCACCTTTCTCTGGCCTAGTTTGGACCCTGGGGGCTCATTCTTCCCACCATGCCTTACCCTCCTTGGAATAGAGCCCCCCACCACACATTTTGATATTTGTGATTTTCCCACGTTTGTGAGGTCCCTGCACTCCTAACCCTAGCAAATGTGGAGGGCCAACTGGATCCACTCCAGCCTGTACTAGAAACTCCTGGGACAGAAAAAACACACATCCTGCAGTTGGTTTTTAAAATTGCTTCTGATATTTGAAATTCCCAAGAAAAATACTGGGACAGGAAAAATGTCATATGGATATCACAAAATTCCACAATAATATCAGCTATAACTCCCACCAAAACCTAAGGCTTTTGGCCAGTCTGGAGGAGCCCCGAGATGTACATGATGCTTGCAGTTCCTGTAAGTAATTTTTATTCAAAATAATGGACGTACCTGCTATCCAATTTATCAGTGACTCCATTTAAACCACGTGAAAGGCTTTTCATCAATTAACCAACTTTTTAGGATATTCAAATTATATTCAAGTTATCACTACATGGCCTTGGGAGTCAGGAAAGAAGTGAGTCTGGGCTGTGTAGGCAGGAGCAGTTCTTGAGTGTGTTTGAAGGAAAAAGAAATGAAAATTCAGGAAATGAAAATGAAATGAGAAATCAGGAGTGTTCTTCTCATCTCTATTGCCTAACACTTGAGTATTCTTCTTTTTCATTTTCCCATCTCTCTTTGGGTATTCTTTCCATCCCTAATAATAAATTTGATTCACAATACATTAGTAAATGTGGATCTCCTCTACACAACTACCTGCTACAATGCACTGATCCATTTTAGGATCTTCTTCATTGGTATTGTTGATAGGTTCATTTCTACAAACTGAGCACCTGATTTATCATATTCAGGATGATGTAGAAGCTGATTTCTGAATGTGACCTTCCCTTTCCCTCTCATAGTACTTCTAGGAAGAGTGATGTGAAATTTCCTAGGGGCTCGATGGAGTGATTTTTACCTTCCTCTCCCCAAGAATCCTTCTTTTTCTGAAAGCTGATGGATGGAGGCAGGGCGAGTGTACCCAAAGAGGAGGGCGCATTCACTGGAGCCTGAATCCTTGGTGAACCTTCCTCAAGCATCTCTAATTATAAAAAGATTACAGTTGTTAACAGTTGCCCGGCCATGAATTATTCTGACAATGTTTAACTTGCAGATAAGAAAACCACAATCAGCCTGTCACATATTCCCCACTAACGAGGTTAGCATCAGTCGAAAAAGAAAGGCAGCTTCACCAAGCAGTGGCTTGCTGTCATAAATTATAGGTATCCAGCATGCATCACAAGGAGAGGAGCAGTCAAATAGCATGGGACTCTGCTGCACATTCTGACAGTGACAGAAAAACACCATTCTGCAGTGTTTAATCTACCATAGCTTGTTTATTCCCTTTTCCCATCGATGCCAGTTTGAAACATTTGGCAGTGCATTTTGCTGCTATCTGCAATTAACACAAGTATCCATTTAAAACTTGGAAGGAGGTTGTCTTTGATCGAAAGCCTTGGCCTCACTCCATCTCCCAGCCCACAGAACGTGGGGCTGTCACAGAAGACCTGGTCTTATTTTGTTGCTTTGAAGAAAAATATTACATTTAGGTGAATTTCTTGGCTTTGTCTCTAATCAACTACACAATTGCTTGCAAGATGGAAAAGGAACAAACCTTGATGATGTTAGATTTAAACTAAACATTTTCCCAGGAAAATGTGAAGATATGATCTGTTGTCTCAGCTTTTCAGTTTCTTGACGGAAGACACACCTGTATGACTGGTAACCCGCTAAGCTAAGAGCAACCTGACTGCCAGGAATTTGATAATCCCATTGGTTTTACAGCTCCAGGCAGCCAAAATGGCATGTTTATTGAATCCTTGGTTGGTTGCCCATACATGCTGGGTCAGCTGCATTTAGTTTGGTGGATCAGTAGTTGCACAAGATGAATGTAAGATATCTTTCCAGACATTCGGAAAAATCCACACTGAAAACACATATCATCAAATCCCTTTCTTTCTTTCTTTCTTTCTTTCTTTCTTTCTTTCTTTCTTTCTTTCTTTCTTTCTTTCTTTCTTTCTTTCTTACTTTTACTGTTGCAAGAATATGGTTTGATATACAGAGCTAGACAGATGAATTATCACTATTGTAAAAAGTACACAGTGCACACATGCATGTACATACTCCTGTAAAAAAACACTAGCTATAAAAAGGTGCATTGCTTCCAGATACCATTCCACTGCTTTGTATGTTGCTTTTGACTTTACAAGAAGCACCCTAAACAGAAGAGTCAGTCTAGACTCTGATTTGGCATTTCAGGAATAAGGATGTAATTCTTTGCTAAATTAATTCTGGAAGGAAGTAACGAGCAGCTTTAGCAATTTTCTTCCTGTTACAAGACAGTCTTTGAAAATGGTTTGGTTTTTGAAGACTACTCACAGGTTGGTACTTAGACTGTGAAAAATTTGCATGTGTGTGTGATGTGAGGGGGTTACATATCAAATAGCATTTTCTGTGCAGGAAGTAGCATTTTCTGCACAGAAAATAATATTTTTTGTGTGAAGAAAATGCTGTTTCCTGAACTAGAAAAGCAGGTGTTTTTCTTTTGTCCCAAATAAAACCCAAACTGCATAGATTTTCATCAGGATTTTTCTTCTTGTCAGGATTTATTGACTCTTGGGGAAAATGTTTTTTTTTAACTTTAAACATTTTAAAAAATATTCTTTCCATTCCTTATTCAGAAAACAGACCAATTCAGCTCAGACTGATTTGGAGGCAGCCTGTTTTGATCTAAGTCTAACACCAAATTTAAGTTTAAAAATCCAAATATCTCTGATTCCTATGGACTACTGTTAGAAACCAACAAATGGCTATACTGTTTTGATTTTGTCACAACTGGGTGAAATTTTTAGGTGAAGCAGCCTCTTATGAGGGGGATTATGCCTGCCAAATTGCAGACTAAACAGTATAGTTTTGTGTGTGTATATGCATGTGTGCACTGTGTACTTTTTATATTTTGAAAGGGAATTATTGATTACCTTTTTGTTTCTCAGCAAAATTTAATGAAATTTGCTTGGATAAATGCCTCTTCTAAGATGAATTACAGCTGCCAAATTTCAAATGTATAGCAAGTGAGAACTTTGTACAAGAGATGCTTGTAAAGCTTGGATTTTTTTTTTAAAGGATGTGCTTGTCCTTCTATGCACGTGTGGGCAAAGTGACACTTTCCAGATGTTACTGACTGGCATCTCCAAGCAGATCTAGTCAGCATGGCCAATAATGAAGAATACCCAGAACAGTGGTTCAACGAGATCTGCAGGGCCACACTTGGCTTACCCTGGATGGAAGGAAGCATGATGTCCCCACTCCTCCCTTCTGCGGCACAGCCCGGGAGTTCCCCAGGCTGCGCTGGGGGAGGAAGCGCAGCCATTGCACTTCCTGCCATTCTGCACGACAGTTAAGTGGAGGAGGGATGTGGGAGGACTCCGCAATCACATGTCATTTTTGGGAGAAACTCGAACATGATTTAATCTGCAATTGCGAAGGGATGACCATGGGATCATGACAACGTCATGCAGAACCATCATAGCGATCCCGTGGCCATTGCAGGTTGGAGGTGGTGTGCGAAAAGGGCCACAGTTGTTAGTTCCAAGTAGGACAGATCCACCAACCCTAAGTACTGATTTATCAAGCTGCCATTGATTCTGTGGGTCTACTCTTGTTAGAACGAATGATTAGATTTAGGCCATTTCCACACTACACTGTTATAATGCTATTATTCCACTTTCAACATTGTGTGGAATCCTGGGGTTTGTAGTTCACTGAGGCCAAAGAGCTCCCTGGCCGAGAATGCTAAAAGCCTCTCCCTAAACTGCAAACTCTAGGATTCCATAGGAGGTTGAATATGGAATAATAGCGCTGTAACAGTCTAGTGCAGAAATGGCCCAAATCACATAAGGATGAGAGATATAGATACATAAAAAGACAGTGTTTTATAAATAAATTAATAGATGTATGAAACCAAACCTTTCTGAATTCTGGAGCTTTTTTTTTTTTTTAATTCTTTTTCAATTCTTTTGGAAAAAAATACACTACTCTTTTGAAGCAAAGTAAGAGGAAGTTGGCTATGATAGTCTTATTCTTCTAACCTAATGCAGAGCCAAGTTGAATCCTGAACACACATTCTTTTTCTTTTTAAAAATGTCTATACACTTGAGTTAGTGTATAGGTGGTACTATACTACACTTCCACTCAGCCAGATAATCAGATCTTTTTTTCTGTCACTGTAGAAATAGACAGTCCTCCCACAGCATCCATGGGTTTGACCTTCATGAATTTATTTGAGATGCCTCTGTGTGCTTCCCCCCACCCATCTCTCCTTCCCATTCCCTTGTGTGCCTTCCTTCTCCATGCCCAGGTAAAAGGCGATTGAATAGGAGCGGGGAGGTCTGCAAGTCGAGAAGGAAGGTGTGGACAAGCCTTCATCCCATTCTCCTCCTCCCATTCCCTTGCCTGGGCATGGAAAAGGAAGACATGTGCACCCAGGCAAAAGACAAGGGAAAGGGAAGGGGAGAATGGAACAAAGGCTGGTGCACACCTTCCTTCTTCACGTGTGTGGCTGCCTCCTCCCATTTGCTTGCCTTTTGCCTGGGCACGTGGAAAGAATGAATTATCCCTTTTATGTTTTGGTGCTACCTCTTTCTACTTTCTTGAATCACTGTAGTCAATGAAATGCTCTTAATAGATTGAATGTCCCTAAAATATTGGGAATGAGTGCAGAGGTGTATCTAGTGAGGGGAAAGTAGGGTCGGTGCCCCGGGTGCCAATGCCAGGGGTCATAAAAAAAGCTGTGCATGTAGGGGTGGGGTGGGGGAATGTAGAGGTAGAAAAGTAGTGCTGCAACGGTCGTGCTTGCCCTAGGTGCTATTTGTGCTGGATATACTGCTGCTTGAGTGTAAAATATATAATGCCAACAATTTCTTAGGTGTACTTTTAATAACAGTTTCCTATAGTGTAGGTTTAACAAGCTATGAATTTTTTTTGTGGGGAAGGACTTTCAAAATCTCCCTCTTGGCAACTTTCTTTGGCTCATGTGTGTTGCATCAATTCATGGTTTCCTGTCGCCTTTAGACTGGCCTGCTGATTTTACATTTGGGGGCACTGTTTGTTTCTTTGCACCACAGTAGCTAAAGGCAGCATCTGATACCAAGATTTTTCTTTTATGTGTAAATTTGATTCCACATAAGAAACAAGGCTCATGTCTCAAAGATGTTCAAAAATGGTTGTTTTATTAGTAGAAACAATCATCTTTTGCATGTCTTGAGATGTGTCTCTTGTTTTCCTGTGGATTCCATTGGATGTTAGCCAGTTTCTGCTTCTTCTGTACAATTTTGAAACCAGATTGAAAGCACAGATGATGATGATTTATATTTCTTGGACAGCTTTTTCAATGAAAATCTCAAGGTGTCTCACAATTTCTAAATATACTAAACCAAAACAAGGAAGAATATGTACATATTTAATAATATATGCATTAGAACAATTACCTTAATAAATGAATCAGCAAAATGTTTCAGCTTTTGCCTTCTTCAGTTGCTGAAAACAAACATGAGCTGCAATTCCCTTCAGATTTACAGGTATAATGTATTGATTTTTTTTTTTCCTACAGGAAATTATAGGAATAATCAGTTGGCCTATCCCATCAAAACCACTGGACTCAAGAAACATTTTAATCTTATGCCAAAAAGATATGAGGGCCAAGAATGCCTCAGTGGGGACAGCATTGTATAGGCAAAGAGTTATTGTTGTCGTGGTGTGGTTTCAAGTTGATTCTGACTGGCAGCCTTATGACCTTGACCTTATCATGGGGTTTTCTTGGCAAAATTTGTTCAGAGGGGTTTTGCCTTTGCTTTCCTCTGAGGCTGAGAGAATGTGACTTGTCCAAAGTCACCAGTGGGTTTCCATGGTTGAGTGGGGATTTGAACTCTGGTCTCCAGACTCATAGTGCAGAGCTCAAACCACTACACCACACTGGCTCTCATAGGCAGAAAGGCACAACTGATGGCCTGTATATATACCACACTGGCCCTCATAAGCAGAGAGACACACCTTAAAACACCCACTCCTTTGTTACTATTTCTTTTGGAAGAAGTACTCAGAATAAGGCATCAAATGTTGAGCTCTGGACAGAGGTAAGTTCATAATATAAGAGTTATTTTGTCAGGCTGTAGCAAGGCTTTACGGGTTAAATTAAATACTTTGAATTAGGAGTAAAAATGTATTGGTAGCTAGGACAATGTTATATGATGCAACTTTCTGATCCCTGTGATCAGTTTTCAAAAACAATCTCATATATAGTGCATTGCAGTAATCTAATCTGGCGTTTAATGGATTATAGACTGCTGAAACAAGGTTATTTCTGTCCAGATAGAGATATAGCTGAGTCAGCTGCTAAAGCTAGCAGAAGGGACTATGTGTCACTGAAGTCACCTGTGCCTCAAATGATAGTAATGGATCCAGGAGTACCTCTCCAAATGCTCCAAGTATTTTCTTCTGGAGACAACCAACCAGGCAGGAAGTGTAATCACTGCAAAACACTCACAACTGTGGCTGATTATACCAAAAGCCATTGAAAGATCAAGGAGAGCCAATGGGGTCATGGTTCTCTGGCCTTTTCTTTTTTCTGATATAGGTTATTGTATAGGACGATGAAAGTTGTTTATGTCCCCAAACTAGTCATGAATTCTGAGTAAATTGATCTGAAGTTTTGGCAGTTGCTTACCCAGCATAGCAATAGTTGCTAATGGGTCAAAATCATTAAAATATTGTGGGACCAAAAAGAGTTTCTTTAGGGCTGGCCTCTCCTTTGCCAGCAGACAGCCAAGATTCACAGCTCTCCAGTAGAATCTGTGGCAGTAACCAGGGATACAGTTCATAACGGTTCACCATCCAGTTATCGTTTGTTGTTTCTGCAGTCCAAGTCAGTAATAAATTCTGAGTGACAATCCAAGGGGAGTATAAAGCATCAAAGTCAACTCACAAGGCAAGGCTCAAACTTTCCAGGAACATGAGTCAGAGGTCCAAACATAGGACAAGTTGCTTACTAGAGCAGTTGTCTGCAATAGCTTTCTCCTCTTCCCCTCCCCTGTATATATGGGCCAACAGCTTCCCCCAGCTGGTTGCATAATTAATACATCTGCTCTATATAAATACTCTGAGTCTTGTGGGCTCTCCCTTTTTCATTTATGCTGGCTGCAGTAAGTCTTGTCTTGCTCATGTGTCTGTGTTGTGGCTGTTGGAGAGGGTCCTGTCTGTGTTTGCACCTGAGTCCTGGGACTGGGGCATGACATGGACTTGGAAACACCTCTTTCAGGTGATCACTTTCTCGGGCACACCTTCATACCTTCCCTAGGGATTTTAATAATCCACGAGGAGCAAGGAGGCGTACAAATATACCTGGCTTTTCAACGTGGTTCTGGAGCCTTCCCGACGAGAAGAGGTTGAATTCTTCTTGGTGGAACTGGAGAAAGGCCAGTAGCTACAAGGGGTGTCAAAGGATACTTCGTCAAAAGTCCATATTCCCCCATCTATGAGAGTTTCAGTGGTTCATAATTGTTATGCATGCACATTCATGCTCTGCATATCTGTGCACATAAATGCTTCTGGTAATTGTAGTGCTGAGGTGTGGGAGAACAATGCTTAGATCTCTGTGTCAGGCTTCCCCCTCTCCCCTCCCCCCGCCTTTACTCAACATTGTGCTAAAACCGTCTTATTCTTTGACTGGCTGCTCTTGGTTCACTGATTACAAAGCAAATGCTTCTTTCCAGCTAGACCTTTCTTCCTCTCTTCAAGTAGCTGGGCTGATGATTTGTTCATAGATGCATGCCCTGCTCTTGATATAAGCATGTGTTTTCTAACTCGGAAATTCCAGTTCAAAAAAGTTGTTTTCCAGGAATTAGGATATTCTATAAAGCTGCATCCATGTTTAAGCTGCATCCATGTTCCAGATTAATTCCAGCAGTCAAAAAGCATGTGCCAAGGCCAACAGATCAGCTATCTTTTTGAGTATATAGCTCAACTGCCCCCAATCTTACACCCTCCAGATCTGTTGGACTATCATTCCTGTAACCCCACATTCAAGACAGCTGGAAGCAAGAGTTCCAATTCCAGTTCCAGTCTGAAAGGTGGTCGGTTCGGAGAAGGCTAGTCAAGCTGATAAAAAATGACGTATAATTATGTAATATGCTTGTTTGACATCAGGATTGGGGAACCTCTGGCTATCCAGGAGTTTTGGCTTTTAGCTTTCACAGTCCCATATAATTAGCCATTCTGGCTGGGGCTTCTGGAAACTGAAGTTCAAAACACCTTGTTTTAGATGACCAGAAGATCATTTTCAGAGGCAAAGGAGTTCCTGCTGAAGTACTTTTAGATGAACTGGATAAAGCTGTATTCTCAGCCCAGCATTATTGAACACTGGCAGTGTCACCCCAAAATGTGGGTGAGTCAGGGGTCCACCCATGATGCCAGTACTTCCACATGACAATGGGGAATTAATTAGCTCATATTAGAGGGCCTGCAAAGGGGGGGGGTAACCTAACAAGATCCTTGACACCAGCGTTTACGGGGTCCTAGCAGGGAAAAAAAAGCCAGAGATTCCAAAATAAACTAAATTATTTTTTATTGGGGGAAATGCAGTCTCACTCACACACACACACAAGAGATTCACACAGTCACATAATCACACAAGGCTAACTGAAGGAAAGAAGGAAAGTATTGGATAGCGAATTTCAGGGTGTAGAATGGGCAATAATTACCAATCCTGAAGAACAGTGAAGAAGCAGTGTTGTGGCTTAGACTTGCATCTAAGGTAGTACATCACTGAGAATCAGAGCAACAGCATGGCTACCAGCAAGTAAAGTACTGCATTGAACCACTCAAAATGTAGGGTTCTCATACCCATAATCTGCCTTGAAGGCATGGGTATGAATGGTTCTCTGGCCAAGCAAATGGAGGTTGCCACATGGACAATGGTATCTGCATGGAGTTAATGGTCTTATTATTAGGTAATAAAGAGTTTATGGCTGTTGTAATAGCCTGTAATTGTGGAGAGGTATGGAGACAATGCAGGGAAATGTCCAGGTGTGAGGGAATACGAAACAATCAGTGCTTTCGTGGGAACTTCCCTTGGCCATTGTATGCTATCAGAGATGTTGCGGCTTCAGTTTAAGCCTATTATTTTTGGAGTTGCCTGGTAATTTGCCTGACAATGACTTTGGCTGCATCTAGAGGGGATCTGCTGACCTGCTTTGCTATCACACATGTTCAGTCAGTAATTTTCCTCTGCCCAACTTGACCTTCCAGTCACCTCAGGTTCCATTTTATATCAACGCCAATTAATGTGTTTTGCCAATTGAATCATATTTCTCCAATTAAACCATATCGGACCTGGAGAGTGCGCAGGGCCCATAACAGCAACATTACTATTCTGTTATTTATTCAAAATATTTACAGGATTTGTTTTTAAGGCAAATGATATCACAAAGCATCAATAAATACAATAATTACAATAAATAAATTCATATGGCATCTTTCACGAAAGATTATAATACTTTCATAATCAACATAAGAAACCTAAATACATTACATAGTATATCACAAAATGCTAAAACATAACAACTCTATGAAATCAACCATAGCAATAAAAATACAGTTATCGCTAATAAGCTTCAATGACACCTCAGGTATAAGAAAATCCATGACTTAAGTTGCATCTATAAAATCATACTGGATATAACAGGCACTTCACCTTGCATTCTGTCCAAAATTGTGATTTTCCCCAACTGGAGAATTCCTTCAAGACTCCCTGCTAGATTTCAAAATCTGCCCTGGGGTTCGTGGGCTGGTATATCAAGGAGGTGAATCAGACAAGGTGACCAGACTGATTTTCATGAGTTAGCCCATTTTATACTCAAAATGGTGTGGATGAGAGATGAATTCATGAAAAGGTAAATGTGCTTTTTTCATTCCCCCATGTGAGTTCTGCCTGCCACGTAAGATTATAATTATTTTGTGTTGTCTGTATGTGTGTATTGTTTTTTTTTTTTTTTAATAAACATGTCATGAATGTCTTCTTAAATAAAAAGTTGGGTAGTTTTGCAAAATATGTTTGTGCATTTTTTCCACAAAATAGAACATTTTTGTGAAAAATACAACTTTTTTTTTTTTATTGCTGATGAGCAAATCACTGATCTGTGTTGCTCCTGCATAGGGGCAAAAGATCCCATGGAGGGGGAGTTGACCTTTTTTTTCCTCTTTCTTTCTTTTTTTTGGCCATGGTGTCTCAGTGTATAAAGACTGTCTGTATCACTGAGGACAAGAAAAATTGTGAATGTTTTTAGATCTCTTAAAAGGGAAATAATAAAATAGACTGTGTTGCTTGCTTTACTTTGCTGTGCTCCATTCCTTGCTTTCTGCAGTTATTCCCAGGCCAGAATGAACTGAACTGTGAAAAACAACAGAGGACAAAGATATAAGAGAGTACAGTATCGAACATTCTGTGCTATTCCATGTTCACCTTCTCATGTGAGGAATTGTTTTTGCCCACCTCATCCCTGATTTTACATCTCATTGATTAATTAATTAGCCCCTTCATTGCTTTACAGTGGGAACTGCACCTCTCTCGCCATGTTGGTGGACATCAAATTCCATCAGCACTAGCCAACATAGCCAATGGTGAGGAATGCTGGGAGTTCTAGTTTAACAACCTCTGAAGGGTTACACAATACGTTTCTTGCTTCACTAGAGAGTCTCTGTTGGAGGTGTCAAAATTTCAGATGCATTTTAAATGTGGGACATCAGTGGGAACAAAGAAACCCATTGGCTTCGAAACGAAATTTTATATAGAGAAAGTACAGTTTAAAGTTGTATTTTAAGAGGATGCAAGAAACAAAAATAATATGACAAAAAGATACAAAATTAAGTAGGTAAATATTTGATTAAATATAGAAGCTGTCTGCAATGACAATTCCTCTTTTTTTCTTCTTTATCCATTGCCTTACTTGTGTTTCTGAATTTGAAAGTCTGTGCGGAGAAAGGGCAATAAAACATTAATGATGTGTTTTATGCAGATTTAGAATTTATGATGGCATTACTCGTGGGAACTTATGATTAATGATCTCCCACAAACCTGTTCCATATAGAAAGGACAGGCTTGCTTGATACAAAAGAGAGCCCCTTTGTGAGCTATATAATGAAACAATAATAAGGAAAGTGATACGGCACTGGACTTGTGCAAGATATTTTGCTACCTGACACAGAACAGAAAACTGTGTCCTTTCACAAGCCTAAGTGTGTAATACCCAAAGCCAATCACAGTTCGCATCTGCAGCAGATGATGTCACAGGTACCTCTTCTCTGTCCTGGTAGTAAAAATTAAGCCTGAATGAATTAAATAGGAGGAAAAAATTCTGCTCTTCCATGACATTCAAAATCTAATGCCTGAGGGAAATGCTTTGCTCTGATTAATGGTAGAGATGGTCCAATAACCACATTAACCTGGTGAATGTGGTTAAATTCTTGGCAGAAGAGAAGATGTATCTTAGGAAATAAAATAATGATTTTGTTTTAAGGATGTGGCAAGCATTTTGTTTTATTTTAAACCACATTTGAAAATATGAACTTTGAAAACATAACACACACACACCATCTAGAAGTAATGAGTTAAAGTAACAAAATTATCTGTAACAAGATTTTAGGAGGGAGATGACAAAGACACAAAGGAGGTTAAAAGCAGGAGAGCTTTTATTTATCTATTAAGCTTTTTTTAAAAAAAAGTGAGGTTTTTTTTTTAATAATTTGACATGCTTTTTAATGTTTATTTACCAACCAAATGAAATCCACTGCATTTCAGCCCTTTGTGTCAGCTTTGACCTCTCCTTAATAGAATCAGTCTGGTGACAGGCTTATCCATATCCTAGGCACTTCAAGATATTAGCCTTCTTCTGAAGACTGGAATTTAAAAACTATGTTTAGTCTAAACTATGGCCACTCTCCCACTGGCATCCTGTTAGTGACATATGCAAACATAATTCTACCTTACTCATAAGGGTTTTTGTTGCTGCTGCTGCTGCTGCTGCTGCAGAAGTTGGGATTCTCTTCCTCCCTTTGCCATGACCAAAGCTGTCCCTGAGCCAGGACTCAACCACATTACTGTAACTGCTCCCCAAGCAGCCATTCTGTTGATGGTGGAGAGTGGTTTGGTCAGAGAGATCCCTGGCCTAGCCAGACACAGACAGGTGACATCATCTACTGAGACCTGTGGAGGAATGGAGTGCATCTTGGTGGAAAATGTCCTCTGTCTGCATCTGGCTATGGGAACATAGCCAGACACTTCGGCCATTTACGCACTAGACTGTTATAGCACTATTATTCCACTCGCAACATCCTATGGAATCCTGGAGTTCGCAGTTTTGGGAGGGGCCACCTGACCTCTCCCAAAACTGCAAACTGCAGGATTCCATAGGATGTTACAAGTGGAATAATAGCACTATAACAGTCTAGTGCGGAAATGGCCGTCACTGATTACCCCCTCTACATTATTGTTTACCAGTCATGTCTAATATTTTTTAAACAAAACAAAACATATTTTTGTTATTTTTATAATATGCCGGTATAGTATGTTCTTAATATAGTCAGCAGCTCTGGGAATAATTCAAAGACCTCTCTATTAGTTTTGAAGAATAAACCAGTGTACCAGTGATGTAAACTTGAGTCAATTGACTCAGACTCAGGTTGGACTCAACTCGCTTCAATGACTCGACTTGGCAATAAATGTCACACTGACTTGACTTGACTAGTGACTTGCATATTTTTAGCGACTGACTTGCTGCTCTTGGTTCAGTAGCATGACACATTCATCTGGGAACCTTACAACTTTGAACGACTCTTCCATTCTTCTTGTCTACTGGTCATGTGATGATCTGTCTCAAGCCCAAAGCTTGGGCCATTTCTAGAAGGGGAACAGCAAACATGTTATGCAATGGGCTTAAGGCAAGGTTGAGGTCTGCTCAGCAGCCTATCCTTGCTGCATATTGAAGGAACTTTATAAAAGTTCTCCTAGTAGCAAAAGACAAGGCTTGTCCTCCAGAGCACAGGGAAGGATCCTTTCTTTTAAAACTTTTGAAGCTTCAGTAATGGAGAGTAAGAAGGATCCTATTCCCCACTTCAGAAGCTGATCCCATATTTGAGACTTGACTTGAAGGTATCTTGCAAGGACTTGAGATTTGACTTGAGACCTGAAGGTAGAAAGTTGAGACTTGACCTGAGACTTGGAGTAAAAGACTTAAATACATCAATGGCCTTTTGGCTAAGATCAAGTGTAGTAAGTACATTGACTCTTAGGCCAGATCATAGGCCTGCTGTGCCAATACAGGTTCTTGCCATAATCACTATAATCACCACTGCCACTGAGAAGACTGAGCTGGGCCTTAAAAGGTTCTTGTTTGAGCCTTGAAGCCAGAATTGATAATTTCAGTGCCCTCTATTGGCCTGACACAACCTGAGCCCTGGATCAAGACATAAAAGTGCTCTAATAAGTAATCTTTGCTCAGTATAAACAGGACTTATGAGTAGTGAAAGGTGAAACAGCTCTAATTCTAAGGACAGATGATTCTCTCACCTTCTCTAGAACTGTTCCCAATTTCCTTTATTTTCTGCCAGACAGATATCACCAGTGCAGCTTCCCTGTCACTTGAAAAGTGCAGCACTGGAAAAAACCGAGCTTTCTTCTGGGGAGCATGTTGAATCTTCTCTACATGAGTGTGCAGAGCAAGCATATGTGCACCTGAGAACAGCATGATGCTGACACAAAGCACAATGCTAGGGGTAGAGCACTCAGAATTTCCTTCCTCTGAACCTTGAAAGCGTGCTGTTCTCATCCCCATAATACCCAGATGCCTGTGTGTGCAGATTGCATGCGCATTACTCTAAGCAATATACACACTTGCAGGCGGCAGCTCAGCCAGGTGAACCAAAATTAAAAACCTCCCTCTGGCAAAGCTATTAGAAGCTGTGCCAAGCTTGCCTCAGCTGGAAACAGCTTTTCCCCATATCTTATGGAGTTTCATATGAATTGCTTTCTCTTCCAGGAGGTTATAAATTCTCTGGGTCAGCAGATAAAACTGGAAGAGGGGAGAAAAAAAATCAACCTCAAATGAAAGACATCTATTCTTTGCTAAAACGAGCTCCCAGCATTTTTATTGAAATCAGATTCCATATATGGTTGACGTCAAGGATGTGTTTCAGGAGCCAAAAGTGTACTGTACTGCAGTAAGTCTGCTGAGCACAAACACACAGGATTCCCACCCAAAAAGCCAAAATGAGAGAAAGTTGATTCAAGGGTTAGATCGCACTTTGGGGATCTGTGAATGTTTGGAAGGAGCAGTGTATGATGTGCTTCTCCACTGTGCCTTGAGTTGGCCTGCTCCTGTTTTTATAGCACAGTTTTGGGGGTGGTGTTTTCTTCTTCTTTTTGGTAATTGACTCTTTATAATCATGATCTGTTGCCTCTTTCATTTATCATCGGATCTTTACCTCTGGAGAGTCTGTTGCAGTAGTGAGCAACATGCCAGAATAAGAGAAAAGCCTGTTTTTCAATGCTTTTAGCAATGTGACCTTAGGTATTGATTTATAGCCTGCTGCAGTGCTTCAGTGCAAAAAGGGAACTGTGGTAATTAAGTTAGTATCTGCACTTTCTAAAATACTGCTGAATTGCAACAAAGAGAGACCCTTTATTTTTCCCTGCTGTCTTTCACTGAATGCAAATGCAGGCACTGACCCCTGACCCTAGGCTGTTTTCCTCAGCTGCAGCTGTGATTTTTCTTCTCTTTATGCCTTTAGGTACTGATGGACTCAGAAAAATTCATTAATTTTGTCTCCTAACTTCCTTTTCTAAAAACTGGTTCTGGCACAATTTTATACCTGGAACTGAATTAACAGTGATCCTCACTTGAGTTTTCTGTTAGGGGGAAAGAAATAGAACCTTGAAAAAAAAACATAGAAATGTCATGGAGGAAATTATGCTTTTCCTCCTCCCTCAAGGAAGTATTTCTGCATGGAAAACTTCCCAACTTGGCAAGGTGTATTGTTCCCTTGCCCCCTCCCCAGTGAAAAGCTTTATAAAAGAGATATAACAAAGCAAATACAATGAGAATTCCATTACACTCATTAAGCAAAACATAGCTACAAAAGGTAATGGCAATAAAACCAAGTACCTTAGGGTAAACATGTAAATGACATGGTAATGTATGCAGATTAGCACACCGTGTTCAGTGACCATAAAACTCCTACTAAATGCATCTAATTAAAGATAGGTAAGATGTTGCCTGGTGTTATGCAAAAGCCAGTATATTATTGCAATTATAGGAAGTATGCCTTGAGGATCTTGCTTTATATCTGACATTCCAAATAACTTTCTCTTCTCTTTGAATTTTTTTCCACTGCCCTTTTTTTTCTACTTTTTCCAAACAGTTCATCCTAAGTGAACTGTAAAATTTAATAATGAAACCACAGAACTGGTTCTTTAAACACTATTGAATCCCGTACAACCGAGAGCAGTAAGCATTGGACATGAAGTAGAAGTTACTTCTAAGAACAGCTTATAAAGACAATTCCTGAGTTAAAACTTCACTTATTTCTTACCTGTGTCAAATCTAAGTTAATTATTATGGCAAGACTCAAATTTTGGTTGAGTATTGGTCCCATGTGATGGTCCATTGTGGGGAGTGATGAAATACGGCAACATTAGAAACATGGCACTCTTTTCTTCTTCTATAAATGGTCTTCTATAAATACAGTAGAATCTGTTTGTTTGTATAATGTTTCTGCATATTTTAAATGCTATACAGTTTTAAATGCTGTTTCTGCCTGGAGCCTTCAGAAATTGGGTGGGTTAAAAATCTCAGTAAATGAATTGATTCATTGTGTGGCCTCAGAACTGAAGAAAACTGGATATATCAGTCCTTAGTCTGAATAAAAACTATTTGGTGGCCTTTAGAGGCACTTTCCTTAAAGGTTTTCTGTAAAGTCTTTTCTTACTTGAAGGCCAAACTGCAGAATAATGCAAATTAGACAAGACTTTCTCCATCTTAAGTATTCAGAGGTATTCATGTGACAGCAGAATAAAATTAGTCACAGCTAATAACTCAATCATAATTTTTTTTCCTCGGTCACACGCTGGGAATTGCAGTTTGTGTCAACATGACCACAAACATTGAGGAACCCGGTGGGTTTCATCTGGTTCATTCTGCAATTCTGAGCCTGTAAACTAAAGGTGGGAGTTGTGTAGCATTCCACAGGCAACACAGCCTAAGGCTTCTGGGAGTTGCAGTACAACAACATCTGGAAAGCCACAGGATCCCCCTGTCTGCTATTAAAAAAAAAAATGTCCATTTTTACCAAACATTTTTACAATACAGTGACAGTTTATGTAGTGAAAACCCTCCTTACTGCCTTCTTTACTACCTGCTGGGATGACTCACATGACAAAGTAATCTTGGGGTGAAAATGAGCTGATGCCTTGAACGTTTGGATGATGAACAGCCATAGCTGAAGTGAAAATCTGTTGAGTTCACAGAGGCTGCTCCTTTTTAACCTGACAAATCATAAACAGTTGGGGTTATTCATGGGAGAAATAAGGGGAGATCAAAGGCTCTTATGGTGACTGCAGTCAGAGTTGGTAGTCAGTTGCACATTGTCAGGAAACAAGTCACTGGTTTGCATACTATTTGCATGCAATATTAATGTATGTGTATGGTTTTAAACTGAGAAATAATTATTATAACTTAAATAAAGTACAATACATATCAAAAAAACAGCATAGTGTAGTGGTTTGAGCATTGGACTATAAATTCGTAGATCAGCATCTGATCTTGGCCATGGAAACTGATTGGATAGCCTTGGGCAAACCACACACTTTCAGCCTCAGAGGAAGACAAAGAGAAACTGCCTCTGAAAAAAATCTTGGCAAGAAAATCCCATGATAGGGATTTAGGGTCTCCATACGTCAGAAACAACTTGAAGGCACACAACAAGAAGAAGAACAGCAACACATCTAACTATAGTGGAGAATGCCAGGAACATGTGATCTGAATACCTGCTTGGTCTGTGGTTCGGGAGGTTGCTGTTGAAAGGCAACATCAAGGCCTAGGAATTAACAGAGGTGTAGACTGTGAAACTTTCAAACAGAGCAAGAGTGGACAACTCTCAGGTCACCCCAACCTTGTCTGTGCTATTTTTGGTCTCTGGGCACCTCAAAAATTGTGTATAGGGGAGGATGTATATGGCTAATCGTGCTGCTGCAAGCCTCTAGGGGTGAAACTGGCCACTTTAGACCATTTTTACATCCCAACTTGGTTTAGACCCAGGGGTGACTTTTTTCAAAATTACCTTAGGAGATCTTCATGGGCCACACATTGCCCAAAACCTGATTACAGTGGTTGCATTCCAATAAAGAACTGTGTCCTGACCATATAAATAGGCGTTGACTCCGATAGCAGCCATAACTTGGTTATGGATCATGTTTTGCAAGCAGATTGTCATGTCCTGGCATCTTCTGGTAGGGACTGGAGAAAATCTTTCCTGAAGCATGGGAGAGCCACAGCTATTTAGTGTTAATACTATGGCATTAGATGGTCCAAGAACCTGATTCAGAATAAGGCAGCTTTTTATGCTTGCTAGCATAGCTTGCAATCAGTTTACAAGAACAGTTCTATGTTTCATAGTGAATATGGCACGTAAACAATGTGAAATGGTGTGTTATGTTCCTACAAAAAGTTGGGGAAAGGAATGAAAAATGTTGCATGAAAAATGTTAAAAACTTCAGACAAAAATATTTAAATGTTATAATATAAGGTTGGCATTTTTGAAAATTCTTCCTGCTATTCACCTTTATTACTCAAAAAGCCAGTTCCATTCTCTCAAGCTCATTTTTTTTGGAAGATAAAAATCAGACTGGTTTGGACACAAAGAAAAGTAGGGATTGACAGTTTTGCTCTTTATCACTGTGAAGAGATTCCTTGAAATGAGAACACCAAGATGAGGATAAAGGAGGAGGAGGAGGTTCAAGGTACTGTGATTTTTTAAAGAATTTTCTATTTTAGAATATTCTGTTACAGGACATTCTGTTATAGAACTCATGAAGCTCAGGGTCTACATGTTGCATACTGCTGATCACATAATACCTTCAAATAGGAGAGCGTTCATGAAATGAACAGTACTGTAGATTATTCTGTTCCATCACCACCAGCAGGTTAACATAGGCTGGGTATCCTTTAACCGGAAATCAAAAATCTGAAAACTTTCAAAAACCAAAACCTTTGGGTTGCCAGCTACCCGCCTTGGTCTTTGACGCAGCAGCTGCAGTGTCCCAGCTTGCCCATCTCTCAGATCTTCAGTCTCTCTCTAGCCTCACGTCTCATGCACAACTCAAATACAAAGGAACAAGATGCAAGGTTGGAGAGAGATGCAAGGATCCATGAAATGGGAGGCATCCAAGCATAGTGCTCAGTGTGAATTCACAACTTCTGCTATTTTCACAGATCCTCATGTTTTCCTCAAGCCTTGGGTCTCTCTCTAACCTCATTTGCTACTTGTGTTGTGGATAGGATGCAACACTGGAGAGAGACTAAGGATCTGAGAGTCTGAGAATATAAGGGACCCGATGCCTATATTTAGAAAAGAAAAATACAATACTTTACAGGAAATCTCAATGGAGCCAACCAGCCATCCATTTCCACCTTCTAAGTGGCAGTTGCATTGCTCTTCTTCATTTGTTTGCCAGCTCCTTGGAGATCTCCTCTACAGTATTGTATTTTATGTATATGCAAATATAGGTATTCCACAATTCCCCTCCTCAAAATCCAAAATATGAAATACTCCTGGTCCCAAGCATTTCGGATAAGGAATACTCAACCTGTACTGGCATATGAACTTGTTCAGGAAACTGCCTTTTTGATACATAGTAGGAGGAGACTTATATATGCTACTTTTATATGACTTTAAACACACACACACACACTTTACCTAAAGTAAACAAACTATGTAAATGTATCCACATTTCTTTGTCTCTCTAGATGTGTTTGTACAGCACCTAAAGTAAAATCAGATGACTTCTTTCAGTTCCCTACCTTTGGCAGGTCAACTCTGGTTCCCTTAACAGTATTTTTCAGACCAGAAACTCATTCCAGACAAATGGGGTTGCCACTTGTCCGCTGCTCTTTCCCAGTGCTTAGTTTGACAGAAATCAAGAACTGGTGCCTATCACACAGGCAGCTCTGCTTTCAGAACTGAGGAGTTATCAGGTAACTGATGGGGTGAGGTAGGATCTGAGAGAGATGGATGTTTAATGTGATCTCTCAAGTAGCAGCATGAAAAGAACCTGAATAACGTAATACTTGATTCTGATAAGTAAAGGGAAAGGGTGGGAAAGGAATCAAGAAGGGCAGAAAGAAGATTGCTCAGCAACATTTCTAATGTTGCCTTTTTATAGTTAATTGCCCCTGAAGGAGCTGCTCATAAGAAACTCACATTTCCTCTTCGGTCTCCCCACTGTTCCAATTTCTATGTTAAAAAGATACTGTGATCTTCCATTGTCAAGGTTTTGGCTGGAAGCTGGATGATTAGGATGTTCATACCAGTTTGTACAGTCAGCAGAAATGGGTGGTAAAATACTCCCAGATGACGTAGCTTATTTAAATGTGAAGGAAATTCTTGTACCTAGAAATCTAGCCTATCAGGGAGAAGTTTATACAGCCTAGCTTTCTCCTTCACATTCTCTTTGCCAATGTAGATCATGCTCCTGTTCTGCAGAATGAAGCAGACAGCTCTAATGAGACCAAGTTGATAGTCACTTTTAGTATTAAATATAATATGCTAACAACAGGGGTGAGCATTGTTGTGTATATCTGTCTAGATGGCTCTTGTGGGCTCTTCCAGTTCTATGATTCTATGTTCAGAAAAGGTTTTGGGAAGACTGGCAGGAGCAAGAAGTCAACTGTGTAGCCCTATAGGCATAGCCTGCAGTTTTTCTGAGGTGTAGCTCTGAAGAAAATAGGGTTTGATTCTGCTGCCTATATGAACTCCCCTAAAACTCCAGAAATGAGGTTTTAGAAGCATCTCTGCTAGTTTCTTTAGTAGCACCATCCACTAGGACAATGGACAAAAAATGGGAGTTTGACTTTACTGGTGCAAGATATCTAGTCTCCATAGCCTTTAAGAACATCACTAAATACTTAGAAGAGGATTAGACAGTGATTAGAATCCTGAATGGAGCAGAAATCCATCTTATACCAGTTTATCACTGCTGGGCTTCTGTTTCCTAGCATGCCCAGGTGTCTTCAAGCTGGGGTTTCTAACTGGGGAGAGGGAGATAGTTGTGCAAGGAGGCACTGGATACTTCTTTCTGCAGTGATCAAGAATATATGCTGGCATAAGAGCAGGTTATTCCAGCAGACGTCACCAACAGGCTTCTGGCTAATGTTGGCTTGAACTTCCAAAACACTTTTGACAAAGACTTTTGAGCAAAACTAAAGATTCTTGATAGGTATAGAATAAGAGGTAAAGTCCTCTTAAGGAATAGTAAATATTTTTTGGAGGGAAAAAAATCTCAGGAAGCAATATGTAAGAATAAATGGTTAGTTCTTGCAATGAAGGGATGTAAACAGGAAGTAAGATCCAGAAGTTGAGATAGGACCTTCAGCGCACCAGCTCTCCTTCACCAATTTGTCAAAAAGTGCATCCCTGCTTCACTGTAATGTGGTGGACACACTTCAGGCTTTCAGGCTTTATTTTATTTTATACCAGAACCTGGAAATTCACGAGCAGGACCCAGGTGCAAAAAGCATATTTTTAAAATGGAAGAATTCTGAGCCTAGAATTTGTTTTGAATATGCAAACTGAGCAGGTCTTACATCATAGATGTTTATTCCTGGTTACTCTCTTCTGCTGATTAGTTTCTTCATTTCAGCAGCATAATGGAGTCAGGTGGGGAAGAATAATTTGGCTGTTGAATCGTTAGAAGCTAGAAATCCTTGTGGATTTAGTGCATGTCTACCAGTAGATCTGATCTATCTTCTTCCCAGTCCTATGCTATAGACCAGGTACTTTCAGAGCAACTAATGTTTTATGGCTGACTTGACAGCAATATAATCTGGGAGAAGATACCCTCCTTCCGGTCAATTGATCTTAGAGAAAATTATTGGTTGGCATCAAATATGGTAACCAAACATGAGCCAAATCAAGACATTCCATATGAAAGGTTGACATAATGCATGTCCATTCCAGCCAACTCTGCTCCCCCCCCCCGCAAGCTGTGATAGTGGCAATTTCCACACGGGCTTAAAGAAACAGTGCAGAGCGTCCTCCAGGGAGGATGTCTGCACCTGGGAGTGGACTGGGTCGGACCTATTTAGTGTAGTTCCGCACCTCAGCCCGCTCCGGAACAACCCGAAGTGGTCGTCCAGCATGCTTTTGAAAAACCGCTTGAAACAGGTCTTTCAAAAGCACGGAGTGCGCCACTCCATGCCCGCTCTCCGGTGCAGATTTGTAGGCTCGCACCAGTGTGAGCCTGCGATCTGCTGGGGGCGGGCTTTAGGCTGGCGAGCTTCAGCGGTCGGTGGAGAGCCTCAACCAACTGGAAGCTGCCATTTTCGTCCCCGGAGCAGTGCAGAGCGGCAGCCACGCACTGCTCCGGACGAGCCTGGACCCAAGCGTGGAGCCAAGAAGTCCGGTAAGTACTGGCACGGGGCGATTCCCTCGCCCCGTGCGGAAATGACCAGTTTCTCATAGGTGGTCCCTCTTCATCCACAAACAGTTTTTACCATGTCATATATGACATCTGTTTACCAACGTTTGACCAATCTTTTCAGTGATTGCATCCCTTTCTCAATTGACTGCATCCCTTTTCACAAATGTCAGGTGGGGACCATAGGAGGAAGCCAGCTATCCTGCTTCTGACCTCCATGTGTTCTGCTAAAAGATCCATATATTCACATGACTCTGCTTTCGTGTGTGTTTTTGGCATGTATATTTTCTCCATGCAATCGGGTACTTTGCAAAAAAGCAAGATCCTTAGTTGTGAACATAAAACCTGCACATGTATACGTAGTTGCATGTGCATCCGATCGGAGCTTGAAAAAATTATGGTTTTGGACCACAGTTCTCAGTGGCCTATGGTCATAGTACCTTGGGGAATCTCAGATTTGTAGTTTTAGCAAAGTAGCTTTTGTTTTACAAGCTCTACATAAGTTATTTTCACACCTTCAGCTAAAGTTGCAGGGGTTGGAGACAAGTAAAGCAGGGGTGATTCCACTTCCTCCTCCATGCATTCAGAAAATGTGTGATTGATATGTGTTACTGGCTTGTGTAGTGGTTTATGGGTCACAGTCGCAAGCTCAGTCATACTCACATAGTCACTGGAAGGCTGGCATATGGCTTATACAAAAATAGTGACTTCAACAAGGCCACCCAAGATGAGACTGGAAGGGATCTGAATTCAGGTTCAGTGCTTGTGGTGAGGAACTGCTGTGGTTGACTTGAAAAGAGGCAGGGAAAAGTGGTTTGCCATATAAAAGTTTTTTTCTGCCTATTTAAGACACACTTCAAGGGAGTGGCATGACTTTTTTTGATTAGACCTTATTCATGGGGATGGGATGAGGCAAAACCTGATGTTCTTGGCAGAAATGACATTGCTTTTTTTCCAGGTTTCCCTTGATGAGTGTTTAAAGAACAGCCTTGGATCTGGCATCACAGGGCTTTTCCTACTTGTTTTATTTCTAAACATTCTTCAAAAGCTTCAGTGGTATATAGAACTTGCTTTGATCCTTCAAGCAAGTCTGCCACTGAAGCTTATGGTGGACATCAACTACAGCAAATCCTTAGATAATTTTCTATCTGTATTCCAAGTTCTCATAATCATTTTGAAAACTGAGAAATGACTTGGTGAACTAGCTTCACCCAATGCTTTGACTTTGGAAAGAGAAAGATAGAAATATAGGCTGGCCACATGTTAACTGGTAAGATGTACCAGTTAAATGGGATTCTCCTATGAAATATAAATATCATGTGCATTCTAAGTCCAAACACACTTTGGCCTATTTATTGCAGATCTGTGCACCAAAATACAATGCTTAACTCTTGGTTATCAGCTTTTTGGAGCCTGCAAGTGGGTAATGATCTGACCTACAATTCCTGAACTTTCCAAAAGCAATGGATGCTTGGGAGAACCATGACTTTACGCACAAGCTTGGTTGGCTATGCTGCCATATTCCTTGATTTAGGTGAATACAGAATACCATTTCTTGTACTTCTTCAGGCATCAAAATGTCTTGAACTATCCTTGTTTATCATAGAATTCATTGGAAATCCTCAAGCCTTCCCTGAGAGTTCCTCAGGAAGGATCATTTTAAACAAATCAATCTAATTATGAGCTGGGGGGAGGTTCACTCATCATGAATTCGAATACCTATTGTCCTGTAAAACTAACCAGTTGACCTCAGGCCAGTTCCTATCTCGTATCATAATTTACTTCACATGACTGAGCAGTATACACCTGGCAATCAGGAGTGAGGTAATGTGAGTAATGGAGGAGACTCAAGGGAGATTGCAGCACTTTAGAAAGCAGTCTCTTATTGCATGACACTGAACACCCAACCTTACTGCAAATACAATGGTGGAATCTGAATAATATGATGGTATGTTTTTGCTTTCCCTGTGACCATAAAGGGTTTGAAGGTTGGGGCGGATGATACTAGTTAGTCCTATCCATTGTCTCTGAGATATGGAAATGGCACCCCAATTCTCCTTTTAAGCAAGGAGCTTCCTTAAAGCTATCATGCTACACTAAACAATAGTGGATACCTTTTCTGAAGATCTTGAACATATTAACATCATATGAGCAACGCATGTCATTGTAATACTCTCATAGAGAGCTTGGAATATTAAAAAAAAAAGCTTGTTCCCAATGAATGTGTGGTAATATGTACGAAAAGCAGTATTAAAACCTGAAAGGGGGCATTAGGAAGAAAAACAAGAAGAGTCTTTTGTATAAGTGGCCTTTGAACTAAAAGAAAATGAGAGAGACAAAGAGAGAGAGGAGGCGGGAGAAAGGCATTCAGAGCTAGCCACCTGCCACAAGACAGGACAGTCCAGGCACCAGCTTGGTTCCCCTTATTTGACCTGCTCCAGCCAGACTACCCACAATGCAGCCTAAACACTTGATCTTGCAGGCTGAACTGAAAAGTGTGCACAAGTCCATTAGCACATCGGTCATGTCCTAAGATTGTGCTGTTTTCTTTCTTTCTCAGCTGGATCAAGACATTCTGCAATGGGAGCTTTTAATAGATTCAAGAGAAGAGAAAAAGAAAGAAAAATATCACGAGATTGCCTTAGTTCAGCACCCTTTCTCTGCTTTAAGCCAGAGTGACCTCAGAGAGCACAAGACTGATTCTGCCTCTCCCTCCCGCTGCTTTCAGACTCAAGTCTATCTCAAACGAGTCTTGTTTTCTTGCTGGCTTTCACACACCAAGGCACTGTTGTATGACTTAAAAATTGTAAATTATGTCTGTTTAAGAAAATGTCAGTGTTTTATAAAACAGAATAACAAGCCCTGGAAAGGCTTGGCTGTGCATTTTGCCCCCAAAGTTTGAATGCAGGCAGAATGATGCATTCATCATTCTGTCCAGCAGCAAAGAGACGAATGATAGAGGCACAATGCAACTTCAGTTTAGAAGTAACATGATAGCTGTTTCTTTTCTTTAAAGTAAGATTATCTGGGACATGTTAGTGCTCATAATCTGACATCAGAGAATGAGGCACTATCTATACACTCTCCACTTACAAACAACTGGAATATTGAAAGGCCTCTTTCTTCAATCTGGGCTTGTGTTCATATGATATGCTCCTTTAAGCAGGGGGATTGCTTTGAGCTGGGGGCATTTTCTGGCTCACCCCATCTGTTTCTGTGACTCTTTTCTTCTGCTCTGTCAATATATTTTGGTTTTACCGCCCCCCACCCCCAAGCAATGAATAGATATCTGAATATTCCTTACCCTCATGAAACCAAACTCTGATTTTAGGCTTACCTAAAATAACACATCTCTAGAATCAGAGTATGTAATGTGATCACAGCAGTAAATGAATTTATTTCAATGTGATGGTCAGACCAATAGTGTTAACAATTTCTCTCCTGCTGATGCTATTTTGACACACATGGCACTTAAACTGGAGAATGGCTGCCAAATCAGTGTATGCAGTCTGAGAGAAATAGGAGAGAGAAATAGGAGAAAGGAAGAAAGATGGGTCCAGGGAAGTATATGGCCATTTCAGCACTAGCCTGTTATAGTGCTATTATTCCACTTTCAACGTCCTATGGAATTCTGGCCTTGAGGCCCCTCCCTAAACTGCAAGCCCCAGGATTCCATAGGACATTGAAAGTGGAATAATAGCACTATAACAGGCTAGTGCCGAAATGGCCTGTGTCATCTTCTTAGTACATCATGGATGTGGAACATTGGCGTTATCCATTTTGGTTGTTTGTCAGGCTGGCTGAAAAGGAAGCGGAGTTTCTGCTCATATCTTTGGAGAGTGAGGCTGCACATTTTGAAGGGTGAATAGATTCCCACTCTTTCCTTCTGCCATTTTCTCTGTTTGCTTTGGACAGTGCAGGTGTGACCAAGTTGGGGATATGTGTTGCACTCTTTACATGGACATTATCATACCAAAGCTTATGTTTGGCAAAACCGAAAGCTGCCAGACAATGATCTTTGCAGCACTTTGTAATGTAAATCTCTGCATATAGAGTTGTGCAGTAATCGTGGTACACACATATGAAAGTAATCATGGTGCAGTGGTTTGAACATTGGACTATGAGTCTGGAGACCAGGGTTCGAATCCCTGCTCAACCATGGAAACCCATTGGGTGACCTTAGGCAAGCCACATTCTCTCAGCCTCAGAGGACGGCAAAGGCAAACCTGCTCTGAACAAATCTTGCCAACAAAACTCAATTATAGAGTTACCATAAGTCAGAAATGTCTTGAAGGCACACAACAACTCAATTTTATTTAATATGAGTGATTATTCTTATGTGCCAGCAAGTCATTTTTTACTTATTTATTATACTTGTTATACTTGTACTTATTTATCTATAGAACTTTCTCCCAAATGGGATCCAAGGAAGGAAAAAAAACATGCTAAGACTTTAGCTGTAATCTGGTTAGCTTGGAAAAATTTATTCCCAGCACTCAGCAGGATGACCAATGAATGCCTTGGTAACTTTGAATCTGTGAGATGGAGTGTTGCCTTTTGTAAAGTCACGTTTAAAAAGCAACTGGTTACAGTTATCATTTCAAGCCTCCCCTCCTCTTATAGCTATAAGTAGAGTTTTTAAAAGTAGCTGTTTCCCATTTCTCAAAAGTAACAGAACAGTTACTTCGAGGGTGGGGTTAAATAAAAGAAACTCAGAATGCTAAAAGCTGCTGGCTTGTGATTCAAAATACAAACTCATCTGTACATCAGCCATCTACCTTATCCTGACATCATCATCACTCAAAGCAGATCACAGGTCACCATGCGAGGCAGCACTTGCACCATGTGATATTCCTCCTCATGTGAAGTCTACCACTGTAACTAAACAGCTATAACTCTGAAAAAATTAGAGGCACTACCCATTAAGTGGCAACCTGTAATGTCACTTAATTATACTTTTGTTACTGGAAAAAGGAATGAATGGTAATTCACTTTTGTATTCTCAAATGTAGAATCAATTTTAATTGCTGTTTTTTATGGCTTTTCTTGTTCCTGCAAAGCCCAGGATGATTGAGGTTGTGCCTCACACCCTGAATTAAGAGTCTGCACCATGTACTATTTGTAGATAACATATGGACATGTAATGCCAGCACTGTCCCATCCCCTCTTCCCTCTCTCCTGCATCTTTGCCTGATGAAAAAATTTTGAAAGTCAGAATTGAGATTTTTGAGTTGGTCTGATAAAGATACATGGATTTTGAATAATTAGTTGCTTCTAAATAATGTATTTCAAGGCCTGAAGAAGATGAGCTTGCCTGCCTAGTATGATGGAGTCTGGATCACATGACAGCAGGACTTACACAGCCTTGGCTGAAATCTTCCCTTGAGAGACATGATTTTCTGCACCCCAAATCTTGAGATGTTCATCTTCTTGCCCACCCTGTGAACGACACCATTTTCTTTTTCCTGGTGAAGGATGCTGATGTTTCAATGTCTGCTGTAACATCTTCTTCTTTCAGCAGGATCTTAATTCAGAGGCCTTATCTACCCTTTCAGATTTTCAGATGTATTTCTGTGTTGCTTTTCCCCCACCCCCACCCTCTTAGACTCATCATCTTCTACCATGATACCTATTGGATGGTCATCTAAGTAGGGTAGATGAGACTTTGGCCCTTTCCGCACGCGGTTATTAAGGTGGGCCAATATGTCTTGCCATGGAGGTCTTCTGCATGTTGGAGCAGACTAGGTTCGGTTTATTTACCTTCATTCTGCACGTAATTCCGACTAAATGCGCCTCCATGTGGTGGTAAAGCACGCTGTTTGAAAACCGGAAGAAATTGGTTTTCCAATTTTCCAGATCGATCCGATTCGTACTTTCACAGTGGTGCAGATACGTACATTCGCACCAATGCAAATTGGTGTTCAGGGGAGGGTTCACGGGAGGGGCCAGGGGTTAGTATGGACTTTCGCATGTTTGCACATACTCAATGACGTACTAAACCATGCCAAAAAAAAAAAAAAGGCCCAATCACAGTTGACGGGGCGGGGTGAGGGGAGTAGCAGGAGTGGCTATGGCGGAGGCAGTGTGGATTCATGAACTCGCACTCCTCCGAATCGGAATAGAACATATGCTGTAGCTATGCAGAAGGAAATGAGGGAAAGTCTGCCTTGTTTGGAACCCAGAAAATCCAGTAAGAAACAGCATGAACCGATTCACCAGCCTTGTGCGGAAAGGGTCTTTGTCAAGGATGTTTACATAGAAGGTATACATACGGTCCTCTGGCCTGTGTTTAATGACACTTCTGTCCTCAGTGGTTCTGGATTACCATTAGCCTTCTGAACCAACCCTTGCTTGCTTCCCTGCCCCTTTTTCCTCTCTCCTGCTTATCTTGACCTTGCTATTGTGTTACTAAAATAAATAGGGGAAAGCAATCCATTTAAAAAATGATATATTTAAACACAATATAGAATGTAGTGAACAATATGCAGTTGAAATGAACCAAGTAGTCAGCGTGGGCATTAAAGTAAATGGGAAGGAAATAAATAGATTATGTTTTGTGGATAGAACAGTAGTATGGGCTGAAAAATGGAAGGAAAGCTGCAGAACACATTAAATACCACAGCCTAAAAATAAATAAGAATAAAACAGATGTTATTGACAGGTAAAAGGCCTGCTGTTTGAATGGGGACATATCATATGTCAGAAGTAACTTGAGCATGTAGAAGACGTAAATACTCTGGGTGGCCAAGATAACACAGAACAGAGGATCCAGAGCAGAAATGGAGAGTGAAGCAGGTATGGGAAAACAAATGCTTTGACAAGAAACATCTGAAAATATATTTGCCTATGAAAAGGAAATGTATAAAATACATGGAAAGTACAGCTGTGCAGCTATGAAACATGGGCATAAGAACATAAAGAGAACTATGTTGGATCCAACCAAAACTCTAGCTGATCCAGCATTCTGTTCACATAGTAGCTAATCATTTGCTGATGGAAGCCTACCAGAAGCATAGTAGTGCAACAGCACCCTCCATCTCACGTCCCCCAACAAATGATATAGAGAGGCATACAGCCTAATACTGCAGTGATGTATAGCTACGCTGAAGGGATGGATATACAGCTATCAAGAAGGCCCTGATCTCTGTGTATTTGTTCAATCCCACCCCACTTTATATCCATCAGACATAAGGGCAGAGGACAAGTGAAAAGGCAGCAGCAACAGCATGAGTTGAGGGAAGTGGGTTCACTGGGGGGGGGGGTGAAATTGGAAGCACCTTGCTTAAAATCCTCCCCACATAAAAACCCTGCAACTGGCTGAAGCAAAACCTTTGGCCCTCCAGATGTTTTGTTCTCTAACTCCCATCAGCCCCAAACAGCAGTGTTGGCCAATGACTGCAGAAATTGCAATGTAAATCATCAGGGAGGCTAACAATTCTCAGCCCTGTCTTAGAGTTTGGAGACAGATGTTTACAGAGAATGGTATGGAGAGAAAAAGTAGTGCAGAAATATTGGACAGAACTGCAGAGGGAAGAGGACTGATGCAAAATGTAAGTAAGGATCTTGAAATATGAGAGGACTTTAGACACAAGGAACCAGCTGCAAAAGGCTGTAATATGAGAGGCCGTAAGACATTGGTGACCAGCTACAGTGAAAAGAAAACTAGAAGAAAGATAAGGAAGAGAGGGCTTTTTTTTTTTACCTGGGCCTTATATGGGAATGGGTCAGTTTTAAACAAAAAAAATGATGGAGAGTGAAAAAATTAAGCATCCTTGCCACATATGTACTGCCCTGATCTAGTTCGCTACAATGTTCCTGCTACTACTTTATAAGTTTTAAGAAGACTTTAGTGAGATCCAGTCACAGTCTCCAATATATGTGTGGCTTGCCTTTTCCTAAAGTAAAGCAAAGAGGATAAAAGGATGCAGGCACATGAGGAACTGAGTAAGTTTACAAAAGACAGGAAAAGGTAAAAGATTGCTGAAAACCAGTCCAGACCAATATAAGGTTTGGTACACAAAAACACCAGCTATGCTCAGTTTTACTATGCAAGTGGATCAGATATTCATGATACCACTGGTATTCATAAGATGTGGCCACAAAGAAGAACAAAATATATCAGTGTTGGAATGGGAAGCATTCATAACTTTATTAGATTAATGAACACATATCCTTTTATGTGCCAAAGTAAATAATGTGGTTAAGGAAACAATTCAGAGAGATTTTCCTCCAAGGAGCCCTGTGTGTGCTTCCGCCTGTACTTTGCACCATTCTGAAACCTACAACCAGCTCAGCTACTGCATGCTTGAGTCTAGTTAGAAGTGAGCTTGGGATGGGCAGCTTGTCTGACACATCCATCATTGCAGTATGGTTTGGTTTCTAACTGCTCATCTCCTTCTTCTAAAGGTGAGAGTGTGTGACATGGCCAAAGTCACCCAAGGAGTTCCATGGCTGAGTTGAGATTTGAACTCTGGTTTCCCAGTGTCCCAGACTAACCATTCTCAGTGGGGCTATATGACCCCAAAGGGGGCCTTGGTACATTTAAAGAGGGTCACAGACTGGCAACTGAAGGGGAGCCCCAAGAGTTTATAAGTTTGCAGAAAAGCACCAAGTTCATGGAATGGGCTGAGGCAAGCAGGTATAGTAGGACTCTGGGGGCAGGGTCTCTCTAGCTGCCCCAACCAAGAGAGTCCTGCAGCTGTTTTTCCCCTGAACCACAATGAATAGCAACTTGGAAATTCTTCAGTTGGGGTGCTGTCTGGCTTAGGAGGTGCCTAACAGACTTTTATTTTCATAAGACTTTTAGAAAGTTTTGTCCAGTATGTCAGAATTTTCAACTTTTCTTGTTTTGTCCATCTGTTCATGTCATATCCCTGTTTGACAGAGGGGTCCTGTAACCTGAGTATCACTCCTAAGGATGATGTGTACCAAAAACAAACAAACACCTTGAGAATGGTTGTCTTAGACCAGGGGTGTCAAACTCAATTTCATCTTGGGCCACGTTAATATTATGGTTGCCCTCAAAGGGCTGGTTGTATCTGTAAGCCTATATAAATGTATCTACTCTTTTATCATATTAAATAATTGCCCCTGCATTCGATTATTACTAGTTTTAGTAATAACTAACTCTAAAACTAGAAGTATAGGAAAAATAATGGCAAGCAGATAGTCAAGTGTACAACTATTGTACAATTTATTGAAAAATGAATTCTGAAAACAGAAAGTTATTTTTGTTAATCATCATACAAATATTACCAAGCACTGTTTATTACATTAACTCTGTTTAACCTTTTGGTCCCAGTTGAGACCCCTTCTGTGCTTCTTTCTGCTCCCCCCATCCCCTGTGGCTATTTCTGTCCCCCTGCCCCTCTCTGTACCTGGTAAGCCCAATCTCCACATTGTGAGACCCCGGCTGCCGGTATTCTGAAGAGGGGTCCAGCAGCCAGCACTCGCAATCTACTTCTACTTCTGACTGCTCCTCTGTCCAACTCTTGCAAGCTGCGCGGAGCATTGCCGTGGTAACAATGCTCTGACGGCAAGACTTGGGCAGAGACGCAGTCAGAAGGAGGAGTAGATTGCAAGTGCTGGCTGCTGGACCCCTCTTCAGAATACCGGCAGCCAGGGCCTCACAATGTGGAGATTGGGCTTGCCAGGTGGGGGGAGTGCTGCAGCTACAGGAGAGGTATAAGGGCCATATGGAATGGCCTGACGGGCCTGATTCAGCCCAAAGGCCTTGTGTTTGAGACATGTGTCCTAGAACCTCATCGAAGCCACAGCACCATGCTGTATCTCTAAAATTCACTGAAGGTGACTCTTTTCTAAGAGATTTTAGCAAGATTTATTTTAAGGATGTTTGCCATTGTCTACCTTGTAGGCAGAGAGAAGGTAACTTACCCATGATCACCTAGTGGGATTCTGTGACTAAGTGGAGATTTGAACCATGGTTTCCTGGAGTCCTAGGCTAACACTCAGATCACTGGAATCAAGCTTAAGCATGAGCAACATGGCTGAAAGAAGCAGACCTCCCTGCTTTCTCAATGTGATAACTGAAGCTCCTGTCAGAGCTGCTGATGACGAGCAGCAGCTGTTGGTCCCTGTGGCTCTGGCTGGAGAGGAGTCCCGCAGCTCAAGAGCTCCCCCTGCTGCCCTGGACCAAGCAGGCACGGACGTCCCTCTGCCTGCTCCTTTAGGGCAACAGGGATCCGATTCTGAAGATGGTTTGGAGCCTGTGCCAGCCAGCCCACAAACAAGGCGGAGACTCAAGAGAGCTGAGCAAAGGGAGGCTTCCTTGATTAAGTTCAAGAAGTGGTGACTAGCCACACTTGTGTCTTGGGCTATATAACTGCCTACCTGGAAGCTTTCCTTTGCTTGTGGGAAACTTCTTATGAGCCCTCCTCTTGCCAGTTCCTTGCGCCCAGTACCTGGTTCCTGCTACCTTGAATTGATCTCTGGACCCTTGGCTTTTGGAATTCTGACTACGGCTTTCACTTGATGCTCTGGTAAATGAACTCCCTCGTGTAAAGTGCTTGCTTGTCTCCTCCCAGCTGGACTTTGCTGGCTCTCACATTCCCTTCTCTGGGCTGGCTTCTCTGACCTTGACACTCTGTCTCATGGCAAATCTTCCATCTCCTTGTAAATTCTACACAAGGATTCAAGGGATTTCAATTAATGGGGTGAGTTATCGGCTAGACTCAGGAGAAAAGGAGGACCTTGCAAAGATAGGCAGAAGGACTTTCCACTAGTTCCACTAGCAGAAGGCAGCTTCTATATCCAACCCACTGTGTTTTTTGAAATGGTCAGGAGCTAATGAATCTGTGCTGCTCCTTATAGTCTTGGGCTGAATTGACACAAGGGCTGTAACCCAGCTCCACTGCATAGTATACCTGTCCCAGCTTGACCCCTTGACTGCCCTCACACAACTGTATTGATCCAAACTGATATTAGTTTAGAAAGCCACATGGGACACTCATCATATAGCCACATCAGTGCAAGGGAATATTTCTACTGTGTGCATGTGGGGGACAGTTTATGTCCATCCTATTACCACAGCATCTGCATTTTTTATGGGGAGGGATTCCTGCCACACATGTACATATTTGCATACTTGCTTACTCAAATAGCCTTTCTCTATTTTCCCATCATTCTTATTGACACCTCTCCACATGCACGCTTCTAAAAAATGAAATGAGTAGGGCAGGGGAACTGCCAATATGTGCAATGATAGATTGATAAGGAGATGTGCTCTCAGATATCAGACTTAAGAGCTTTATATGCTAATACCAAAATATTAAACCTGGCCAGGTAGGAAACAGTCTGTGCATTTACTTGAGTAAAAGTGACTGGAGAAGTGGATACTATATTGAGTTTCAGTGGATACACAAAAAAATCCATAATGTTTATTAGTTATTTAAAGTTAAAATTGAATGGAAAGTTTGCTATGGTATGATATTGTAGCCATATCAATCTGGAATTCTTTTAATGAGAAGTCAGATGTGATGCAAGGAGGGACATATAAAGAAGAGGAACAGAATTTCAGAACAATATCCATTTAAAAAGGTCAAGTGATGAGATTTTTCTTAGGTCATTTCCACACTAGGCTGTTCTAGTGCTATTATTCCACTTTCAACAGCCTTTGAGGTCCCTCCCTAAACTGCAAATCCCATGATTCCATAAGATGTTGAAAGTGGAATAAAAGTACTATAACAGTCTAGTGCAGAAATGGCCTTAGTGGGCACATATGTTTCTACTGTCCTTGTATTTTCCAAGGACTTGTTCTCACAAGCTTCTGTTTCTCAAATCATTAAAAAAAATGATGGTAATAAGGTTTGGCATAAATTGCCTAATTCCAATCTGTTTCCATTGTCTCCTCTGCCCCCAATTCCTGCTTAGACTCCAGGGAATTTTCCATTACAGCCTCAACACAGTTCCACTGTGACTAGATCATCATATTATTAAAATTCCTGTTGTCCTTACCACTAGACAAACAAACAAGACCCTTCCCCACATTCAGATAATCTTTCAGTGGCAAAGGAAGACAGAATCCCATTCTTGATCTTGTTGAAATACATGTTTCATGGAGGTTTGCAGGTGATAGGTCAGCTGTGCAGCAGTCATCTGATGGATGTGAGTGCTGTATGTCAAGTCCAAAGCATGAGATAAAGTTAATTTACTTGCTAGCCAATAATCGTACAGTCATTTGTCAGGCATGATCAAATGTAACTTGAATAGGCATCCAGATGTTGTATCCTGAATTTAGAAGATAACAGATTATTTGAACCTTGGGAAACACCACCAAATGCAAGGACACTTTTTTCGTCCATACTTTGTATCTGGATTGTTGCAGCATTCATTTCATCAGCTTTCTTCTCTCTTATGTCCACCTTTCAGTTCTTCACTTTACTATTCAGCTTCCTAGTCCAAATTAGTATTCTAAACACAAATCACTTCTGTTTCTTTCCTGTGTTTTAGGAATGTTATCCCATCTGCGGCCAGACTTGCTTCTTTGCTACTCTGAAATGGATCACTGTTGAATAGTAATTTTTCAAGGCCTCTGTTGGCTAAGTACACGATCCTCCAGCTACTGAACTAGCAGAAAATAGCTCATATAGAAACTGCTCTCAATGTATTGGAAACCACAAGGAAACAAGCCTTAAAACATTAATCAATCTAAAATCCTGTATTCATGATTTAGCACCACTAATAACGAGATGAAAAAGCTACTGTTTGATAACTACATGAAAATATGAAACAAATACATTATATCTCTGCTGTTGTACATTTCAAACTCAGCTTTTTAAGAGTAGAAAAAGTGGCCACAGCCTGAGGCTATTCTGACACACATGGTGGTATACAATGCACAGCTATTTCATTTTCTAAAACTGATAAAATTTTCATTCCACCAACCTTTCCAGTGTACAGTGAATTGTCTCTCACATGAGCAAAGCAACTCCTCAAGCAATCAGCTTTGCTCTGAAAACATTCATTTAACTGGTTCCATTATTTATATGCACCAGTGAATTGCTAGATGTTTTTGCAGCTCTTAAATAAAGCAGTTTGATTTCATGTTTATTACACTCTTCTGCAAAAGTATTCAGCGCCATGTATGGCTGTTCTTGTTTAATAATGTGATTACTGTGACACTTCATCATTCTGAATGATATTGTATAAAACAGCTTTACATCAAGAGAGGTTAACTGTCACCCTCTAGATGCTGTTGTACTGCAGATCTCATCAGTCCTAACCAAAGGACGGGAACTGGACAAATGACGGGAACTGGAATTCTGCAACATCAGCAAGGCAGCAGTTTCCATTGTTGCTTTAACGCAGTTCTGCACAGAAAGGCTTGTTGGTACATGAATGTGTTACAAGACGTAGTAGGACTGAGGACTCCTGCGTACAGTCATGGAAATAGGCATATAAAGAATATTCACAATTTTTCTTGTTTTCAGTAAAAAAGAGTGCCTCAACACATTGGTCCCTTGAGGCACATCCTGAGGGGAAAAAAATGTTAAGCTGTTGTGATTTTTTTTTTTTAAAAAAGGGATATTTTTGTGTAAATTTCTTATTTGTGCAAAACATTTTGAGATTTTCTCTTAGCTACATTATTACCATGACATTCATCTTTACACCCAAACCAATTTGGATAAACAAAAACCTTCTAGCCATGTGGCTCATACTGAAAGTCTGCTTTAGGAATGTAATTTTTTGCTCATTTTGTTTTCAAAAGATACAAGTAATTTTAGCAATTTTCTTCCCACTGCAAGAACGCCTTCAAAAACTGAATTTTGCAAAGGCAATTTGCAATCCAGGCAAATTTTTTGTGCAGCGTTTTTTGCACAATACATGGGAAAATGCTGGGGAGTGGTGGGTGAGTAAAAGCCGACATGTGTGAATTTTAGAAAATTTATTCCAAACTGTGAAGATCCAGATCAAGCCAGGATTCTCTTGGTCAGCGTTTCCCAACACTTGAGAAACATATTCTTTAGCCATTTTTTCCTGAATGTTTTTGAATATTCTTTCCCTCCTTACTCTATTTATTTTATCTGTAAGCAACATCAAGCCCCTTGGGATGTTCACTGCTTGTGTGGTATATCAGTATAATAAAAATTATTAAATCATGCCCCTGACCAGCATTAGAACAACTGCAGCACCATGAGCATTCATTTGCTAAAGGAACATGGAAAGAGATCTTTGCTTATGTAAAGTTAGCATTTCCTCCCTGTTTTGTACTCAACAAGTGGCATAGGTTGGGCTCAAAGATGCCAAAACTGCATGTACGTATTTATGGGCCTGGGCAGCAAAATATCTGTACCATGCAAAGATAAGTTCAACATCCCCAAAGAATGTTTTTCTACAAATGACCACCTGTGTCGATTATTTTATTTTGGTTTGACTGGTATCCAGACCTTCAGCAAGTGAGGAAGGAGGAAGGTTTTCTGATTGGATAGAAACATGAAGAGGGGAGAAACAAAATCCTTGTAAAACTGCCATGGGCCTCCTGCTTAGGAGCTGACATGCCAATCTGATTTTATCTGTTGCCAAACAAACGGTATGTGATATGCACCCTGGAATGAATACCACTTGTATGTGTACCTAACACTGCCCATGTGATATGCAGGTGTTTCAGTTTAAAATTTTCACCTCCTAGGCAGCAGCCAGATTCCTTGACAGGTTATGCTCCATCGTTTTTCAGACTAAAGAACAGACATTGTACAGATCCACAGTCCTTGGCTGTTGATAAGTGTATTTGTATTCAACATTTCATTTTTTTTTTCAAAAATCAAAGCAACTTCTTCCTTTGTATAAATCATCTAGGCAAATGTTTTCAGCACTGCTCCTTAGCTTGTGAAAGATATTGGAGGTTTTCATAGTGGTTTGATCATCTCAGTCTCTCTGTTATGTTTCAACTAATTCTATTAGGCCTAACAGTCTACCACTGTGAAGGTTGGGCCAAGACTTGTTGCTGCTTTACACAGATCAGCAAATTAAAGTGCACAGATACCTAAGGCCAGCCAAGTTATGCTGACATCTGAGGAAGAAAATTCCACAAGCATGTCTCTCTGGCAATACTACTAAAATAATTAAATAACTAATAATTTGCTGTTTTTCCTTGACACCCAAGATCAGCTGTTTGAGTTGCCTCACACTGCCTAATGGTATAGATTACACTTGTAATGGTATAGACTTGTAAAGTATAAGCAGTTAAGGTGGAATACTGGAACACAGGATAAAATAACTGGGTACACTTTGTCAGACCTTCCTGTGAACAAAATAAGTGTACTTTTGAAGAATCTTTATCTAGTATCAGATCATTGGTCCACCTACTTTGATTGGCAGGAGTTTTCTGAGCTTTCTGCGGTAGGTTACACTGAACATCAGGGGAAATTCTTCTGAGTAATGTGATGAAGACTTGGTAAATGTTATTGATTAAAATTTCCAAGTAACCACCTTTACTCAGAAAGAAAATCCATTAAAATAAATAGGACTGAGTAATCAGCTAGACTAAACTTGGACCCTTTTCACGCCTTACCTGGTGCCACTGGCATCGCGCGGAGATTGCATGAAAAGCCTCGTCTGGGAGGCACTTGTGTCCCCTCCACTTCCTCTCCACACCAGCTCTGTGCTGGCCGGAAGGAAGCGAGAGCACTCTGCCCCTTCCTTCCGCAGCACAGCCAGATACTTTCCCAGGCTGCACTCGGGGAGGAAGCACGATGGCTGCGTGTCCAGAGCCTCTGCACACAAGGTAAGTGTGTGTGAGGCATGGGAGCAATGCGTGATCACGCATCATTTTTAGCAACGAGCCGAAAATGATATAATGCGTGATCACCCTCTAATGACCTCAGGAGCGTTGCGCGATTGTGAGGACATCATGTGGAATGGTCCTTGCAATCGCGCGATGCTACCGAGGCCATTTCACAACAGGACTGGTGTGCGAAAAGGGCCTTGGTTAATTTCTCAAATGTGACTTGTGGATTTTGCCTAATTCTGAAAGAGGGGAAAATGGTAGAGAACAAAACTGGAACTGTTTCTCCTGACCATGGTATCATTTACTGACAGATATTTCAAGACATGTTTTTGATGAAGATACTCACTGTAGTGAGCCTCATTCTTGAAGAACTGTGTTTAAGTAGACAGATAAACATGTACACTAGGTATTAACATTCTTAACCTAAAAGAAAAATTGTGCCAGATGCCTGATCCAGAAGCAACTTGTAGGTGGACAGTGTTTATTTATTAGGAAGTTTTTTTCAGGATCAGGTTTTCAGCATGTGTGTGTGTAACTCTCTGGAGCTCCATGTCATAATTTCCAAGCTGAACAGTGTGACATTTCCATGATATATTACACATTAAAAATACAAAGCATCTTCCCCTTGTAGTCTGAATTTGGTTGGCTCAGCTTTGTGAGCTGGAAAAGAAAGAAAGAAAGAGAAGATACAGGAAAATGAATCATGTGGTTTATGAGACCTTACCTCTTCCAGTGAACTGTGAATGTGTGAGATAAAATTTGAATCTTTCCTTATATATATGATTTTTTTTAACAAAAACACACACATTTCTTTCAGTGTTTGTGTTGGAACTCAGGGAGGCAGAACTGGGATGCCCAAATAAATCATAGGATGGTTTCCGCTCTTCATATGATTGTCTGCCAGACATAAAGCTGCATAGCCAATTTCTGCTATGAAGCCTTTCCACTGGTTTCTGCTTCCATTTTCAATCCATAAAATGGTCTTTCAGGTTGACAAAAATGGTTATACCCTGATTCAAAGAGTGTGCAAGTGGAACACAATCTCACTGTGAAAAGAAAAGAAAAGAAGATCAAGGTTAGGAATGTTTAGGATGCCATCGTTGGATGACTTCTAAACTGTCTCAGTTCTGCATTGCACTCCCTAAATATACATATGAATAACATTTGGGGGAAAATTATTTTCTAGTCAGGATTGCACTACGGTAAAAAAAAATGGCATCGTTGTGTGTGGGGGTGTCTCCAGTTTCCAGATTTGTGTATAACCCTATTTGCACATACCCGTTTACACTTCACAGATGAAAACTGGGACACATTTGGCTAAACATCAGCACAGTGTGGTCAAGGCGATCAAAATTATCAATGAGGAAGAACACAAAAGCTAGAAGAGGCTGCAGCAGTATGCTTCTGCCTGAGTCCACTGAAAAAGGACAAAATTCTGCCCCTTCCTCTCCTTCCTACTGAGTCAATTAAGTACAAACCACTTTTGCACTTTGAACTCAGTTTGCAGCAACTGAAGTAAGCTGAGGACAAAGGAGAGAAAGGAGACAGAAACTGGGAATTTTAAAAAACAGCTGAGAAAGTGGGATGACAGCAGATTAATTGGGACAACCTCTACCAAATTAGCACAGTTGAAGGGTATGCATTTGAGTATTCATCTGATTGTGTAATCCAGGGGTGTCAAACTCAATTTCAGCTTGGGCTGCATCAGTATTATGGTTGCCCTCGAAGGGCCAGTTGTATTTGTAATTGTATCTCTTTCTGCCTGCCCCGACCCTCTCTGTGCCTCTTTCCGCTCCCCCCAGTGGCTTGTTCTACGCCTCTGCTCATCTCTGTACCTGGTGAGCCCAATCCCCACAGTGCGGGCCTCCGGTTGCAGGTATTCTGAAGAGGAGTCCAGCAGCCAGCACTCATGATCCTATTTCTACTTCTGACTCCTCCTCTGTCCAACTTTCATAAAGTGTGCAGAGTGTTACCATGGTAACCCATGGCAACGCTCTGACAACAAGACTTGTACAGAGGAGCAGTCAGAAGTAGAAGTAGATTGTGAGTGCTGGCTGCTGGGCCCCTCTTCAGAATACCAGGAGCCAGGGGCCTGCAATGTGGGGATCCGGCTTGCCAGGCGGGAGGAATGCTGCAGCTGCAGGAGAGGTGCAAGGGCCACATGAAATGGTCTGGCGGGCTGAATTTGGCCCTCAGACCTTGTGTTTGACACATGTGGTGTAAGCCAATACACAAGCTATCCTGTCCTGTCCTGCCCTGCCAATACATAGGAGAATAGGTTTCCATGCAGTTCAGAGTCTCAATACTATGGGGTTCTGGATTGAGTAGAAGCCTGTTTGAGCAAATAGGCCTCCCTGCTGCAATTGTTTGTGCTCTGAACATTCTCATGCATCTTCAAGGGAGATTATTCATGTGTGACCCAAACCTCTCCTCATGTATAGATTTATGAAATTGCTGCATGCCTGGGCAGATCCCTAAACAGGTATGTGTATGAGAGTTCAAACCCCAGAATTCTGAATTAGTTGCCAGAACACTTTTGAGCTGAAGCAGTTTCAGTACAAGCTGTCATGATAAACTCCAGTATTTTCATTTTGAGTGTGTTTGTAATCTATAACATGTAACCCAGAGAGTATAATCTATGTGTCCAAAGGAGCCTGGTTACCAAGCCCCAGCTCATTGCATTACATGCATGGCAGACAGTGAGTGCATGTGTGTACTTAGAGCTTAGAAAAATTCCTTTTTGGACTACAGATCTCAGAACACCCTAGCCAGCACAACCACTGCCAGTGCTGCTGGCTGAAGTATTCTGGGACACACAGTAATTTCTACGACAAACAGATCTTTCATAATCCCTACCTCTTCTCAAGGTGCACATGATTCCTACCTTTCACCTTACAACAACCCCGTAGTGAGAACTATGCTTGGCAGAGAAAGGGAGAGAGAGAGAGAGAAAGAGAAAAGTGTTTCTGGTTCAAGTAAGCTTTATTGTGCTAAGAAGGAGTTTTAGCCTTGGTCTATTTGGTTTTAGTCTTCACAGAGTGACATGGCTTCTTCACTAGACGTTATGACAAAGCTCAGGCTCATATCTGTCAGCATCCTGCCACAGGACCAAAGACAGAGCTTTTCCTGTGACCTCAGCTCCTGTTAGACTCTAATGGGCTTCATCCACTGTCTGACCTGTCCATGGCTCTGTGCCTTTTTTTGCCTTGCCAAGGTACCAGAATTGTTGCAGTTGATAACTAGCCATGACTCCAATCCCTTGTTCTCTCCTGTTCCCATCTCCTGCAAATAATGCAAATAATGGCCTTCTGAAATGAACTTTACATAGCAATAGAGAAGGAAAGGACAGTTATGGCTGCTAATGAAAATCCGGATAATCCAATACCATTTCAGACTGTAGGTGTGGAAATTGCTTGCTTGAATTATACCCTTGATGTTCACAAAATAAATAAACATCTGCATTCAGAAAACTAGCACAAGGCAGATAGGATTAGGTTGAGCATGTATTGCTAAATTTACAAAGACAAGAAATTTATATACATGGCAGAGTTGTAGCTGGGGACAGTAGTGCCTCTAAAAAGTGAAGTAGCATAAGGCAACCATGTTCCTACAACACCTTGTTTCTTTTCTGCACCCAACTGTCCTACCTACTCCACCTTAGATCTGACCGTGCATCCATGGTGAAGAAACAGCAATGCCATATTCAGCAGCAATATTCCTGTAAATGCCAGCTGATGAGGAGATACACCAATTGTGATGCCCTTATGCCTTGCATATCAAAGGCATTTAACTGGCCAGGATAGGAAACAGAGAACTGGTCAAGATATAGATATGTGACTTGCCCAACTACAAACAAGACAAAGGAAAGATAGAGGCAGGATCATAAACACATGAGTTTAGTAAACTATGTTTAAATATTTGAAGGGATGCCATGTAGAGGAAGGAGAGGGCTTGTTTTCTGCTGCTCTAGAGACCAGGACAAGGAGCAATGGATTCAAGCTGCAGGAAAGGAGATTCCACCTGAACCTCAGGAAGAACTTCCTGACAGTCAGGGCTGTCCGGCAGTGGAATATGCTGCCTCGGAGTGTAGTGGAGTCTCATTCTTTGGAGGTTTTTAAGCAGAGGCTGGATGGCCCTCTGTCGGGAGTGCTTTGAGGGTGTTCCTGCATGGCAGGGGGTTGGACTGGATGGCCAGTGTGGTCTCTTCCAACTCTACATTTCTATGATTCTATGATTCGATGATACACTTGCTTGCTTTGTAAACCTCCAGTGTTTGAAGAGAGATGAAAAGCAAAAATAAATTTGGGAAATAGGAGAAGAAATGGAATGCGATAGACATTACTTCTTTACTTTTAGAATGTTTAACTTATGAAATTCACTGCCACAAGTCTGGAATTTCTTTTCATTATGAGCTTACGGCTAAAACAAAAAGAAAAAAAAGGCCCAGATTTTTAAAAAAAGCAGTATGGTACATATTGATTTTACTGTTTTCTTAAAATTTTGGTTTGGCAAGCTGTGTATATTATACAATATTGAAATGCAAGCCTCAACCCAAAACTGGAAAATGGCAGAATCCCAGTAGGTCTATTCCACATGATTATTCTATATAGGTAGATCAGCTGTAACATTGCTTTTATATATCTAAGAAATAAAACTTCTTCATTCTGGCTGAGAAAAGGTTATTCCTTCAACCTCTTGCAAACGGAAATATATCGTGTGTTATTAATTCAGTTCCTACAAAGTAATGAAGAACTTGCAGCCTGTGACTTAGGCCAGAGCAAACTGAATTAATGATTTCCAATTATTGTGTTCAGCAATCGTTATGATATATTTGTTTTGCTTTCACATAAGGCAATATTCTTTCCAGGAATTAAAATGAAACTTACATTGCCAGAATAGAATCTTCTTCATATGACTCCCAGTCTCTGCACCTCATAAAATAAAAACCTGTACAATTATCAAATTTTATCATCTTTTTTGAAACCTGAGGTTCTTTGTGCTGTGGCTTATATTTTTTTTTAAAAAAATCTTACTTAAACATCAGAGAATCATGCTGTGTTATAGAAGCAGAGTTATAGACTTTTGTCTACTTAATGTATTGAGTCATTAGAGAAAAAAAGTATGTACAAAGAACAACAAATAAAACTTTTCATGTCAAAGATGCATACTAAACATCTCCAAGATAAATATGCCAATTACAGTCAGCAGAATTGCTAGAAATGTTTGAAGTTTTGCAGCCGGAGCTGTGAGTGTGTGTGTGTGTGTTTGTGAATAGAGGAGGGAGAGAGAAAGGGATCATGTAATTTTCTTGCTTCCCAATGGGCCAAAAAGTGTCAGCTAAATCCTCTAACCCAGAGTTGATAACTTCACAGCCCATGGATGGCATGAAGTCCTTTGGGGTCTCAATGTGCATTTGGACCCCACAACCCCTCCAAGATCCTAGTCACCCCAAAATTCCCCTCAATTTGTTTTTGTCTGAAAAATACACTTGTAAAGTTGAAAAGAAATGAGTTCTATTGCATACCTTTTTGTGGAGTTTAAACAATCCAGCCCCACAGACAGCTTGAAAGGCAACTGAAAGTGGTGCATGTTAAGTCACTCAAACTGATGAACATAAATGGTGCTCTGTAGCCTTCCAGTCCTCTAGAGGAGCCAAAAATCCAGGTAGTGTGGCCTCCTGGGCTCCAGAGTGTGTTTCGATAGATGGATGGATAGATATCATATATTTGTCTGTGCCCTGAAGCCTAGTTTCACTACCACCACCAATGAGACTGCCTTGCAATATTGTTTATGGGTAACACTGAATTTCCAGTATTTATCCTTCAGTTTCCTTTTTCAAATTCTCTTCTGCAAGGTGTTGCATTTACCTAACATGTACATTTAAATACAACTTAGCAGTGCTGCAGGGAACAAAATAATTCTAGGGCAATTGATGGCACATGTTCTTTCTCACCCCAGGAAGTTCCTTTCACGAGCCATTTCCGCTTGGCTTCTCCCGAAACTGCAAACCCCAGGATTCCAAAGGATGTTGAAAGTGGAATAATAGTGCTATACCAGTCTAGTGCGGAAATGGCGAAGGAAAGGGCGATGGCATTGATGTTTTCCCTGATCACACAAGCCATGCGTACAGATGAAGAGTCAGCCATGGGTTTTGCAAACATAGTTGACACCTCAACATTTTTGCATTTAAGCTGATGATGATTTACAGGGAAGAAGAGAAATCTGATTTTTTTTAAAAAAAAAAGGAAAATTCAACATGATCTGCTTAGACAGAGCCCTTTCCCATTGTCAGATGTTTTTTCCTGGGTTAATTTACTCCATTCCAAGAAGAATTTCTACTTCTGTTTCTGTGAAACTGCCAACCTCTTCAGTCTGTGAGCTTTAATCGATTGGTTTGTGTTGAATAAGGTTTGTAGCCCTGACTCTACATATAGACAAACTGATTACTTTCCACACGGTTCCCAAAAGGCATTCTGAGTTAGAAAGCTGTCAGCTGAATCCATTCCATCTTTTTTCTTTCCTCCCTCCCCCACCTCTTCACCTGGAATCAAAAGATCTATTCAGCTTGTGACCAGATGTGGGCAATCACAGCTTGACACTGGGTACAAACAACACCTACACCAGACCTCAGCTTTTGAATTGGAATGGAGCCCTTAATGTGTGGGGGAGATTGCTCTGGTTTATGTAACTTGCACATGAACAGTAGTAGGCACCCAGTGAGAACTGCATGCAAGAATCTACACGGCAAGCCCAGAAGCAGCTCTGGTCTCCCTGCAAATGAAGGCGGCCATTTTAAAATGGAGCTGGGTCAAAGGTCATAGTTTGACCTGATTGTATAAGTGGTCTAATATGTTCTGTAAGTAAAGATCAGCCAAAAAGAAGAAGGAAAAAAAAGAGGGAGTATGCCTAGAGACCCAAATTAACATTTGTTTTCATTTTTCAGCAACTGCAGAACACATAGGGGTCATTGAGCTGCTCATTTTGACACTGTTTAACATTCATGATGTAGAGAAAAATAAAATGCTAACCTCTGACCTTTCATTAGAGTGTAGCCTAGAGGAATGGCAGGGAGCAAGGACAGCTTGTGACTGAAAACAAAGTTGCAAAAGGGGGGTTATTCCATTTCAGAAAACTGAGCTTATGCTGCTATTAGTCACAGTACAGACCATTGCAGGAAAGTTTGTGTGTTCTAACTGTACTACACCGACACTTCTGGGTTTCTGGGTTTGCAAAAGCTAATAATAGTGCATTTCATGTAAGCTTTAAAAGTTTTCCAAATACAGCAATCATTTTATTTGATTTTCTTTTAACGTTGACAATTTTGTTTTATTTTTCTTTTCTCATACGGCACCTTGAGTGCTTTCCAGGGGAAAAAAAAATCCTAAAAGTTTTAAAAGAAATACCATTCATACATGTGTGCCCTGTAAAGTTCCAGGCCTGAACATCAGATCAACCCATGGAGGGGGACAGAGGCATGGCTTTTTTTATGTACTTTGCTGCTTCATGTAAGTAATGTATGAAGGAGGCTCATGCTACAAGTTCCAAGAAGATTAAATTGTACTCTTCTATATATCATTCTAGAGCCAGTTTGAAACAGGTGTTAGTGAGTAACAAATCTGAAGACTGAAATCTTAGGACCCACCTGCCAAGAAACTGTGATTTGAAGCATCAGAAAGAAGTGGATCCTTAAATGTCCTGGGACCATTTACACTACAAAATTATGGTGCTTTTTCCCATTCCCATTCCATCCTATGGAATCCCAGTACTGGCAGTTTAGGGAGATCCTTTTAGAATTCTCTGCTAGAGAGCTTCTCTAGTGCCTTATCAAACTACAAACCCCAGGATTTCACAGGATATGGTAGTTAAAGTATGAGAACAGTGCTATAATTCTGCAGTGTGAACGAATCTCAGATCACTAGAGATCTGTATGCAGGGAAGAACTGAATGTCTGGCAATAGGGTATTCAGGGGTTCTCTATCAGCCAGCTGTGCCAGTGCTGCTTACATTGACTTCTGTTGATGGCTCTGTTGCCAAAATGAGGTGGTAGTTACTCTTCAGGTCATAATGGATGACTTGTTCATCACATCATTAAAAATTTGGCATCCATTTTCATGGCTTCTTCTGCTAATAACCATGTTTAATGGCATCTTCACCTAGTCCTGAGTTTCCAGTGGTTTCATGCACTGAAGCATGTACTGCTATAACACCTTTTTTCGTGGTGTAAAACTGGTTCTACACAAACAGTAGAATAAGTAGGAATAAAATAGTCATATGCCAAAGTGGTAATAGAATGGTGCAGTCTTTTCAACCATCTTCATGGGTATATCATCTCAGCTTGAACTAGTTTTACATTGACATTTTGTGGCACTGTGTTTTCATTGTTAAACAGCAAATCTAGGAATCCTATTCTTCAGTCCTCTTTTATGTCTACCTGTACAAATCAAGAAAGCCCAAATCATCCTAATCAGGGCCAATTTTTAATCATACTCTATGCTCAAGGAATTAATCTGTTGTTAAGATTAAAATGAATTATTCTATCAACCTTAAGAAACTTAAGCTGATCTGGTTAAGTTTTTAGGGAATTCAGAAATTTAGATCAAAAGGAGTCAATCATTTCAGACCCCACAGCCACCTTTATACAATGTGGCATCAATTTTCAATTTTACCACCCTTGTCTTTCTGCTTGTGAGTATACACCCTTCTTTTCTACCTTAGCTCCTCTTTTTCTTTCTTTGCTCTCTTGTTCATCTTCTTCAGCCCTTTTCCTTCTTTTACACATCAAGACCTTAAAGAAAAATTAAGGTGGTGATGCCATTGGTACAACTGAACCACCAGTTGTTCTGGGACATCTGCCCCCCTTTCACTTCTCTCTTGCACAAAAGCCACTTTAAGTGGTACTTCTGCTTATGTTACAAATCACTGAAATGCAATTAGATTGAGCTTGCCTGGAACAGACAATGATCGGTTTCTGGATAGTTGTAGTCTAGCAGTGCTGTGCACTTTATTAGTCAAAAATCACTGTGAAATGGAATGATTTTGTTCCCAACACCATCCAACTCCCCAGACCTCAAAACACTCTCCAACTTAAAAAAAAAAATCTACTGAAAATTATTGGAAAAGTATGAATGTATGTATGAAAAATGACCCCTGCCCCAGAACATAGTGGCTGTAGCTATAGTGGTTATACCTGTAGTGAAGCAGTATGTTTCAGGACATATACTTCCAAAATTATTTCCAAGGGTGCAGTGGGAGATCATATGGCATACATCTAGAAAGGTCTAGGCTCAGTTCTTTTGTGGGTTGTTATGTACCTTCAAGTCATTTTGACTTATGACGATCCTAAGGAAACCCTATCATGATGTTTTCTTAGAAGGATTTGTTCAGAAAGCCTTTGCCTTTATCTGAGGTTGAGAGAGTGTGAGGTTGAGAGACATGCCCAAACTCAAGCAATGGGTTTCCATGGCCAAGCAGGGTTTGAACCCTGGTTTCTGGAGTTATAGTTCAATGCTCAAACCACTTAACCATATTAGCTCTGTGAGTAGGACTGCTAAATTCCCCTCCCTGTCTGAAACTAGAGCTTGGGTAAGCTACTTTTATGGAGTGGAACTCCCAGAATCCCTGACTATGGTCCAAATTATAACCTTTTAAAGATCTGTATCTGCAGTTGAGTAAGAAAGGTTCATCTGTATTTAAGGTAATTGTGGCATTAGTAACAAAGCTATTGCAAGCAACTTCTCCTAACATTGTCTAAAATCCTGGGGTGCCACGCTGAGGGCAACTATAGGCCATACTGAGCTAGGAAAACCAATGATTTTCAGATGCTTCCTGTATGTACAAATGGGTGTCGTTCCCCCCTGCACACCAAGGTTTTTCAGTACTTTGTTTTGCTTACAGTCAGCACATTCTTCCATTCTTCTTCATACAAGGATAATGCACTTGGATAATATCAGATCAGATGGCACCATTCCAGGAAGTCTGAGGCAGTTATCCAATGGAAATTTTTTGTAACCCTCAGCCTGGCTTTGCAACCTTCTTGCAAGAGTATACCTAATACCATAGCAGTCAAAACACCACACTGGTTGGAGTTGGAACATACCAGAACCATTCTGCTTACAGTAGAAATGTGCCTGTACGGTTGATTTAGTGCAGTGGGAGCTAACAAAGCCTATAGATTAGATAGAAAAGTACCAACTGTGCTTGTCAAAATATACTCATTCAGAGCTTGCTGCCAGATCTCTTTTGAGGCGAGGGACTTCTTATGGGTTTCCATACGTTTGTTTGTGTTTCTTTTTCCATCTTGACAAAATTATGTTAAGTAATCAATAAATCTTGGCTGCAATGCATATTAGAAACACTCCAACTGCCCTCGCCTGTGAGGGGAAAAAGAGCTTGCTGTGTATATTTTGGGCTAATCCAGTTGGTCCCTTATAGGAGCCAATAAACACATGCCTCCCTCCTAGGGAAGTAAAGAATGGTCACAAACGTTCCTGTCCTTGAGGAGAAAGTTTATGTCAACATCTCAAGAGACCCCATTGAAAAAAATGGTCAGATACAGAGAGATTTTTCATCTCTGCACAAGAGGAAAAAGACTAGCACATTTTAACATTATCATCAGCAATAGCTGGGCTTTTTTTGAGCAAGGGGTGCAAAATCTTTTTTTTTTAAATAAACAATGGTCCTTCCACAAAGCCCCATCATATTTTCACAGAAACGTCTACTGAAAGGCAAATAAAATAATTCCAGGAAAAAAAAATTGCAGAAAAAAGTCTTGTAAAGAGAAAGCAATTGACTTTTTTCCCCTCCTTTCTGGGAGAGCAAAATAAAGATTTACATTTCTATTCATTCCTGTGAACACACTTCTCTGTTCATGACAATGCTGACAGTAGTTTGTGTGTGGATACAAGACTGATGTTGGCAGGAGAATGGAATAGTGGTTGTTTCAAGTGGTAGCAGAGCTTGGAATTAATTCCTTCTTCCAATAGCAAAGGCATAACTAAGTTATATTATGGCTGTAGCCTAATGCGGGATATGTTCACTTCTTTGAAGTTACTTTTACAGTTATTGGGTGTGTCCCAACAAAACAGTAGAGGACAAATTCCGCATAATGTAATAATCCCACAGGTACAGACAACTGGTATGCAAAAGGCAAACATGAACAGTTCACAGATAGCAAAACTGCCCCAATTTGGAAGGGACAGACCCAATTAATCCTCTGCTGTCCCACCTTTTCAGCTTCCTTTAAAATGTCCTAGCTTCTGTCTTTTCCTCCCACTTTCCTCTTTTGCCTCAGTTTACTTTGGTTGCTGCAAACTGAGTTCAAAGTGCAAGAATAGTTTGCACTCAATTGACTCAGAAGGAGGGAAAAGAGGGGGCAGAATTTGGTCCTTTCCCAGCGGACACGGGCAGAAGCAAACAGCTGCAGCCTCTTTTAGCTTTTGGATTCTTCTTCATTATGGCACTTCCCAAGGTCTACAGGTTGGGAAGGATGGAATAGATGGCCACATCATCTTTTCTTTTCTTTTTTTTTTTTTTTGGGAAACAGGTTTAAGTATATTTGCATGAAAGCTTATGGTATTATTTATAATAAGTCTAAAATACAAAACTTTTGTCCCTTTTATGACAGTACCACAAACATGGAGGCAGTGATGGCTTCCGTGACAGGGTAGAACTGAATCCACTCTGGGGTTTAGTTTGGACTTATTTAGGAGATAAGGGACAGCACTTGGATAGCGCCTCTATAGTAACAGGCTGAAACCCAGAAGAGATTTACCATCTTACTATCATGGAGCCACCAGCTGTTACACCATGGGGGCAACCTGCAGCTGGTTGCCTACATACAGTCCCTAGGCACTCTTCCTGAATCCCATCAAAATGTGAGAAGTCTCCACCGACCAGCTGATCACATGGGTGGCAGAGAAGAGACCAGTGTTCTGGCCCTCCTATTGGCAACATCAGAACAGCAAATTTGGTGTTGATTTCAGGAAGGGGCTGTTTAATTGTTCTATCCTCCCCCGGATTGATCTTGACATAGCTATGAGGGGTCATGTGGCAGCTCCCAGGCACTGGCAGTGCCAAGATGAAGCTTTCCTGACAGTAATTCTAGTGACAAAAGTACACTCTCAGTTGGAATTAATGGGGTAGAGAGTTGGAGGGTTAAAGATTCTGTTGGTGATGCCATTATTGCTAGGAAACTCTGATGCTCAGGGGATCACTAGTGACGGATGAAAGAGTTTTAAACTCCACACCCCACAGTGATTCCCATGGTATTGGATTGGGTGTGTATGTGGGAACTTCCCTATCTATGTGCAATGAAGTTAGAGTTGGCTGAGAGAAAAGAAAGCATGAGTGTGTGTGTGTGCGCACGCGCGCACACGTGTCTTCACAACCCCATATCTGATACCTTCTATAATGGTTGACAGTGAAGACTCTAACATATAATGATTTAAATCTGGGGCAGCTGATGGATCCATCAATGTGGGGGCACAGAATCGTGCCTTGATTTTATTGCTTTTCCATATCCTGCTGTTGTTCCAGGCTAAAGGGAAGCTCTGCTGGCACCAAATGTCTGAAGAGATGGGGTCCAGTGCCCGCCAGACTCTCATTCTGCTTGAAGCAACTGTGGGAAGAGAGGTGGCAAAACCTTAAGTGGATTTTCCATCCCCGTAGTGGCAGATCCATTGCTCTCCTCATTTAAATCTGTTACCTAATCTTATTTAACACTTTAACAAAATTCTGCATCCCTCAGTTCCAGTGCAAATAATTTGCAAAAACTTCTAACCTTCACTGAATTTCTATTTCTCTCCTACTGAATGTGGAATAAGAAATAGGAGGGTCAAGGACATAAAATCAACATGCCCTGATTCTGATGTGAACAAACTGCCTGAAAGGTAAAAAGAGGTGGACCAGCTTTCTTGGTATTTAGTGTTTTCCAGGATGTGCTGAAAAAATGGTTGTAGGTTTAGGAAGGTGTTGCCTTGGCATTGGTTTAGGGTGTGCCTGATACATTGCTTCTGGTCTATTTAAAGGTGTGGATTCTGAGAGTAGTTAGATCTTGACCAAAGTCAAGCATTTCCCCTGGAGTTTATTCTCATGTCCTTTGAAAAATATTATGTGAGCTTCAGAGCACTGAGGTATTGGTTAGAGTTTGTGTGAGAGGGACTGCCCACATATTTAAAAGAGGACGTTCTGAACCATTCATTTTAAAATAGGTCATTTGTCTTTATTTTTTTTTAAATATGTACTTTATCATTGAAAGGCTGCACATCCTCTATGCAGGGAAGTCATACAGATCTTTCTCCTACTCTTCACAGCAGATATTGAATACTATAGTCAATAACTTGGTGCAGAAGTTCTCACATCAGATAAAAATCAGAATGAATGTCGTAAACATTTGCTTTCCACCTACTGCTTTCTTCGAGAGCCAGTGTGGTTTAGTGGTGTAGTGGGTGACCAGGGTAAGTGACATTTTTTCAGCCTCAGAGGAAGGCACAGGCAAATCCTCTCTGAGCAATATTTGTCAAGAAAACCCCATGCTAGTTTTGCCTCAGGGTTACCATAAGCTGGAAACAATTTGAAGGCACACAACAGCAACAATAATCAAACCGTGCTTTAAAGGAGACCCAGAATGAAAGCATTATTTTCTGCAAACATTTCACAGATTTGTCCCAGGCCTTTCAGATATGTTGCAATTTTGGGCAGGAGGCTTTTATCATATTGAATTCATGGAAGTCTGGGGGGCGGGGGGAGGCAGCAATAGTATATTTTGCTGTCTACCATTTTTGACCCATATGTGTTTCCTAGCACTTCATCTTTTTCTCTTCTCCCTAGAGAAAATCTGTGAAGGAAGCAGAAACAGAATGATAATAGAAAGTGTTTCAATGGTAGCAACAGCAGACTTCCATTGGGAAATGCCTGTGTTCAGAGGAGGCTCAAAAGGGCATGGAAGGGAAGAGGGAAAAAATGCATCTCCATGGCCAATACAACTTTGTCAGTGATCCCTGTTTTGCCACACTGCATAGCAACAAAACAATTGCTATGGCTCAATTCTCCTGGCCAAACAATGTTCCCCTCACAGACCAAACTCAAGTGAGGCAAAGCAGTGTCTCCCCCACCCCTTGGTTACATTGTGATTGTCAATTCTGTTTGGTTTATTCTCTCATGTGTAGAGTGAGACAGCAGGGCCTCACAGTTTCATCGCCTCATGCTCAGAACTGCTCAATTAGGATAGATGAAGGCACAGAGAATGCCTACATTCATTGATCTGGAACCTCAATCAAATAGGGTCCCATTTCCTGTGAAGACCTATGCAGATTCCAGTTATATAGGCTTTCCCTCAATCATCTACACTCATATCTGTGTTGGGACTGGGTGGGATGTAATTTTGGGGAAGGTATGTTGTTTTAGGAATTTGACCAGCAGTGTAGGCCTACTGTCCCATTCTTCATGTGGATCTCCTTCACATGGATAACATGGGAAAGGGGGCTTATGGGTTTCTGTATTGTCATCACACTCCTAATAGAATCCCTAGTTAGTTAGGATGATGCAGAACATGGTAAAAATGTCAACTGCAACAGAAAAAAATAAAATTCAGAAATCACAGCAAAGACTAATGGGGAAAAAAGAGATATATTCACTGCCCTATCAGCTTGAAATTAGCTGTAAATGTGAAAGGGAGGTTTATGCGTAGATTTGAACGCATGGAAATTAGTAGATCAGTTCAGGGATATAGAGCACCACCCTTCTTCCCACGGGGACAAGAAAGAATTTAAACTTATTTCCAAAGCCAGATCTATGACTGTAGATGTTGAAAGACCTAGTGCAGATGATCCCACCCTATCCCACCCCCACAAACTCCTAAGACAAATTAATGCGAGGCTATGATGCATAATTTCTGTCCAGGATTCCAGACAAATAATTTCATCACCGAAGCACTGGCATGGAAGGGATCAATACAGCAAGCTCAGCTCTTCTCTACACCCAAGTATAAATCAAATTTCATTTATATTTGGGATGAGAGAAATTTGAAATTCAGAAAAAGAAAAAAGAAAAAAGAACATTCCAAGCGCTACCTAAATAAAGTGTATGACAGAGCTCCAAAAACCAATACTCAACTGTTCAGATTCCACATCTACTCTACTTATTTATTTCAAATACTGTTTTACATTACCTTTATGGGCAAAGTCCTTACCAGGCAGTATACAATCCGCAGTTGATATTTGAAAAAGAGAAATGGGCCAGTTTGAGAGAGACAGAGAGAGAATATAATTTGTAAAATATCACAGTATCTGAATTATTTTTTATTCTGTGGCATTTTGCACTTTTTATTTGTGCATAGAATGTGGGAATACAATCCATAGAAACCAAAAAAATATGTTTACAATTAGGGTGCAATTGTGATTATCCCTGTATTAAAGTTGTGAAACATATGGGTCATGGCTGAGTTTACTAAACAGAGATTTTCAGTGTATGCTTATCGGTAAAGTGAGGGTGGATTTATGCAGTTCAGGGAAGGAGTCATACGGGGCTTCCTGCTGTCTGAGCTTTTATTTGTGCTGTTTGGAGTTCACAATAATGAAGCTGTGCAGAACATGAAAATGTCAGCATGCAATCATGGAGCACTGTAACAAATGATAATGCTAGAAGAGGTGGGAAATCTTTCAGCTAAGTAGACATTATTTGATTTATTTCTAATAAAACTGATAAGCCTCATTTTTCCAACAGAGATGTTGGTCACTAACAGAAGCATATAGAATTTTTTAAAAAAGTAATGTATCTATTAAAATGCAGTACATATAACAAAATAATAATATAGCAAAGCTAAAAAACAGCATAAAGAGAAACTGAGAGCCATATTTTTTTTTTAAAAAAATCAATAGTAAAATCAGAAGCATGCTGAAAAAGAAATGTTTTCTAGTCTCCTGGGAGTTCCACATGGTGCTACCAAAGAGAAATTCCTCAATAATTTTACCACCAAATAAGTCTGAGAAAGCAGAGACAAAAGACTTGAGACTCTCATTGGTAAATCTTCAAATGTGCACAGATTTAGGTGGGAGGAACTGTTACTCTATTTGGTGAGGAACACTGGGGTTGCTAGCAGCTGTACATCCCCATGCTTTGATATGGCCTAATTGGCAAATATTAGCTGGCATGAAATTAAGTTATATACACCTATGGCCTTTCAGCTATCTGGAAAGATGTGCAAAAGTATGTCAGAAATGACCTCAGCATGGCCAGGTCGTAAGTTCACTGTGGATTATCTGGGAAAGCCCAACTTAATGGCTATTCCTCTCAACTGCCTGAGCTCAGAAAACAATAGGCAAAGCAAACTGTCCACGTGTAGCAGGCAAGCACTCCTGCTGTGTGCATTTCCTACCAAAACCTTCACCAGTCACTTTACCCAACCAAGACATTGAGACAATCAGTTCATTCCATCCAGTTTTTTACTCTGTCAGAAAGCAATTAACTCACACTCCTTCAGGGAGGGAAATAGAGTATTAAAAAACCCTCTGTTTTGACCAGTTATTCTGCAGTTTACCAGTTGCTGAAGGCCTCTCTGCCACTTTGATTCCCGGTTGTGGATGGCCCTTAGAAGACTAGTCTAAACTACGTTGCTGCTTCTTCACCACTCTTCTGGGTTGATAAATATTGCCCATTTTACTCTGAAATCTTAAACTTTCTTCCCTTTTCCTTCAGTTAACCATGTGATGAGTGTGTGACTGTTTGGATCTTGTGTATGTGTGACTGAATTTCCCTTAATAAAACACATTTTAGTTTACTTTTGAATCTCTGGCTGGTTCTTCCCTGCAGAAGACTCCATAAACATTGGTGTCAAAGATCTTGTTAGGTTACCCTCCTCTTGCAGGCCTCCTAATTTGAGCTAATAATTCCCTACCTTTGAACAGAGGCACTGGCATCATGGGTGGACCCTGAGTCACCCACATTTTGGGGTAACAGGGTCCACCCACAATGCCAGTATCTCCTTAGAATTTGAGGAAATTATAGGTCCAAGGAGACTGGTGAGAGGAGGGTAACGGCAGAGGGACTCAAACAGCATCTGGGTGTAGCACAGAGGATAAACAGTCTGGCCAGCATGACCTCAATAATGTTCTCCAGTCATTAATAATATCCAATTTATAAAAGCTGCATATTTCACAGGAGGAGTGGTAGGGTATGGTAAAAGCAGTACTATGTCCAACATATTACAAATGGCTGGGGTCAAAGCTAGTGTTTTTATATCTCAGTTCACACCCTGAAGGGGTGCGCTGACAAAGCCATAATGTCTTTTCCCATAAGATTGCCAAAGGGTCCTGGAATGGGCTGATTGTTTAACTCCAGCATGACAAAACATTGATGGGACTCATGGAGATCTCTTCATGTTCAATCAGGAAGGGTGTATATGGAAGATCTCCACAGAATAAAGTCAAGGGATAGTCTCTGATTGCTTACCAAACTGGGCAGTTTGTCTTTCATTGTATTTGGAAATTCAAAGAGCCTGGAGTGGTGAAAGGATTAGCACAAACCCATTAGTCTTGGGTTTTTCCACCTAATCTTCTCTGGACTTATGACCCTGAACATGTTTCAGGTCAACTCAGTCATGTAGGGATGGGGGAGGGGGCGATGGAAGCAGTTTGCCCCCGGTGGCAATTTCTGGGGGGGCGTCCCAGCTCTTGGCCATGCCCCCATATGCTGTAGCCTTGCCCCAGACACAATGGCCACACACCCCACCCCTTCCATGCACTCCAAGCTCCACCACTGGGTCAACTTGACCCTAAAACACGTCTCTGGCCAGTGTGACCTCAATCATGTTCTCCAGTCATTAATAACATTTTCATAAACTGCATGTCTTGCAGGAGGAGTGGTATGGTATGATAAAAGAAGCACTTCTTCAGATAAACTAGTTCCAATGTTTAAAGGAATAACCAGCACCTTAAGCTGTACTTGGAATCAATTAATCAGTCACCATGGCACAAGGCAGGTATTCCACATGATACAGTAAAGGAGTCACATGGATCTACATTTAGCACCAGTCAAGATTTTTGCAGCAGCATATATAATCAACTGATTCATGTGTGTGTGTGTGTGTGTGTGTGTGTGGTCTTCAAAGGCAATTCCATGTACAGTGTATTACAGTAGTCTAATCAAGAGGTAACTAATGCAGATACAATTATATGATTTTATATATAAACATATCATGTATATATACGTACATTTATATGTGTACCCAATGCATGTAGTGAAAAAGACAATAACCCACTCTAGATGTTTCAAAGAATTAGTATGAAATGAAGCCTAGCTGACTTACCTATCTAAATAGGATTTTAGAGACAGAATGGAATCTGTCAGGCTAGAGTTAATAAGAAGATTTAAGTTTCCTCTCAAGAATCCAGAAGCTGAGGTCTGATAGCAAGAAGAGATTATAATTGGCTCAACTATTTTATTGAGGAACAAATTAAATCATATGACCAACTGCTAAGCCCTTTGTTACCCTCGGCAGGAACAGACATTAGAATTACATACAAAGAGACATTAAGGAAAACAGAAAGTCTGATTCTGTATGAAAGAACATGGGTACGTAAAATAAAATCCTATTTTTATTTTGTTAACCTTGTAATATGGTATATATGTGTGTATCCATGTTTATATTGTAGGAAAATAAGTATGTATGAAAGATATAATGCTTTCAAAAAAGAGCCACTCTATTCTGTCTGTGATCTGTGCAACTTATTACTTAAATTTAATAATAATTATTTCATCTCTGCAGGTCACAGAGGTAAAGTACAGGGTTACACAAGTAATACCCTTTGTTCATTTAGTTGAATTATGGCAAAGTAGGTCATGAATGAGTGCCAAACTTTTGAAGCAATAGCTTGGGGGAAGGGAGTAGAGAATCAACAAAGGTCAAACCTATATTTTTCTTGGGTCCTCCTAGCAAAAAAGGCAATGTTCTGTTCCATTCCATCATTTCTTAAAAAAAAAAATCCAAAGTCACTGATAAAGCTGCAGAATTGAAGGGAAATGATTTCTTGACTAAAGGAAGTAGAAAGGAAGCTCCATTAGCAAAGTGCCTCTCTGCTGCCTCAGCAATTGCCTGCTGATGTGATGGCAAGTCCTTGTTTAAGTTCCCATAGATTTCTTTTCTCCCCCACAAGAGAATAGGCCATCAACGGATGAGTGAAATATATGCATTATACATGTATTCATAAATGAGAATTGATCAGCCTTTGTAATATTAGATTACTTGGAAATGAACTCATTTGTCTTTAGTACTTTTCCCATTAGCAGAATCAGAGTGTGGAGAAGAATGGAATCTTCTTAGCATGTACATGTTATCCTGCACACTCTCCCAGCATTCTTAAATGCAAAGGTCACAGGATGCCTTTCTGGGTAAAATATACCCATAGAGGTAGAGAATATCCTTCACATGCAGGGAGTCCCAGATTTAATTTCTCATATGTCTAGACAGGGCTTGGACAACTGCTGCCAGTCAGTGTAAATAACACTGGTCTAGATGAGGCAGTTAGGTGATTTGGTGTAAGTCTTATCTTTGAACTTACAAAATATTATTCAACTATTTTCCAGTGTAATGTTGTGAATAGTGATTTTGGCTTGTTTGCTCAGTAGCTGACATCTCTACATGGGCCAGAATGTGTATTTGATTTTAAAAGTCCCCTTTTTCACTTTCAGCCATACATTAACAATGTTCAGAAATCATACCCTAAAGATTAAAAAAGTGTTCATGGCTTCTCTTGTCAAAATGTACTTTGCTGTGTATTTTACACCAGTTCCTACATGGGATTATTTTCCCCCTAGGATTAGTAAAAGCAGAAAGTACCTTGCAATATACACATCAAATTACAGATGTGGATTTTTCCCCCTAAAATGGAAAAATGATGGAAAATATATCTTGATGCACTTTGCTTTCGATCGTATCAGTCAAATTTTCTACCAAATATCTTTCAGTCAGATTTCCTCAGTTGAAAAAAGCAGGGAAGTGATGAGCTCGTACGGATGCAGAAATGAAACGTGCCTGAAAGAGTTGGGGCAACATACATCAGGAGAAGAGTTAGTTTGTTGCTAATTTGAATTACCTTTCAAGTACTTAATCTATTAAGCCTAGCTCAGGCTACAACTCTGTTAGAAGCGTTGACCTGAGTGATGCATTGTCACTTTAGAACTGCAATATACGCTGAGGTAAAACTCCATAAAGAGAAAGTCATCGAATTTGACTGTGCGAGTGAGCGAGAAAAAGATTGAGAGGAAGAAAATGTCCTCTGTCCATGTCAGCTAAGTACATGAATGCCATACATTTTTGTAGATTCTTATACTCACAGATGCAGATGTAACTTATAGGTAGTGAGGTGTAGACATGCTTCAAAAGTTACTTTACTTTGAAAAGTTACTTTTTCACTAGAACTCACAAAATCTATAAAATTTTGGACTGTAGCTTACGAAGCCAAGAACAATGGCTGGAGGATTTCTGTGAATTATATAGCCTTACTCTAGTAAATTTTCCGTTTTCTAAGTTGGTTTGAATTCACTCTGCTAAAATTATTTCGCTGACTTCCAACATGTCAGGACCAACATAAGGAAGAATACTTTGTTTTGGGCTTGAGTTGGGTTTGGACGTAAACAGCAGAGCTATGTATACCGTACACTATTTTTAAACACACATACATACACTTTACAGATTATTAATTCTGTACTCTGTACATTGCCATCATTTCAAATAAGAAGCCAAGAATTCTGCACACTGTTTATGTTTATGGACTAGGTTTTTCCTGCTCTTTCATTATGATATGCTAGGGATGGACAGAGCATGCAAGAGTTGACTCTAGTTTGTTCTAGCTCTGCAGAGCAGTTGTGGTAGTATGTATCAGAGATTCCTAAAAATCTCAGGTCTGAGCAGAATGGTTTGTTCCCACTTGAGAAGAAGCAGTGGGAAGTTGGTAAAGCAACAGTTGATTAAAGGGATCTATTCCAGATTGGACTAGCAGTTGAATTTATGCCTAAGTGTTTACCTATTTTTAATTCTAATCACCATGGCTCTAGAAGGAGGAGGAGGAGGAGGAGGAGGAGGAGGAGGAGAGAAAGCAAGCAAGCAAGCAATGTTACACTAGCAGTAGGGTACCCAAGAAATTAAATGTAAAAAATGAAAAGTAACTAAGAGAATCCCAGCCTTAAAATTAGTCATCTGAAGAAACCGGCTGTAATCCAGAAAATTTATAGGCAGATTCCCATGATCAAATCTGTCAAAGTCTATCCCCAAAAGTAAGTACTGTTACCATGCCGCACACCCCCACTTCATGATATGATTGGCAATGAACATTATTTAATTGCCACTAAATATAAATCATACACTGTTATGGCTGAAAAGCCACACTGGCAAAGAGGAAAGTAAGTCAGATGGAACCTTAGGGCATGGTCAGATGGTATCAGTCAGGGAGCTCTGGTGCTAATGAATTTGCAAAAATCCCCTCAACAATTCAATCTTCAATTACAATAGCACACAAAATTGTCTCAAGAGAGCAACTGATTGTCATCAACCCATTTCCTCTTCTTGCCAAAACTCTCCTTTTGTTTCCTCACCTGCCCAGCCATGAAAAAGCTACCATGATTCCTTTCCGTGCTATGTCACCTAATGCTAAGGCCATTAGCCCATTCTGGACCCCATTGTTTGTCTGCCATATAGGCATTAATGCATTCCCCCTCAGGGCAGAAACAGGGTATTTAAACTCTGGATCTGAGCTAAATAACTCATAGTACACTGAAACCAGGCCATCACTTTGCTACTCAGATTCCAATTCTTGTACTACCCTTGGACCCTTAGTCTGAGCCACATTGCTTTGTCTCTTCTCAGCACAATAGGTAAATATCGCCCACTTCACCACAACTTCTCTCTGTCTAATTTTTCCTTCCTTTCCTTCAGCTAGCCTTGTGTGGTTGTGACACTTCTTGAATCTTGTGTGTATGTGATTTTCCCCCAATAAAACATACTTTTACTCTCCAACTGGTGTCCCTGCATTAGTATTGGTATACATAGGTGTAAAAGATCCTTTAAGGCTACCCTTGCCTCTTGCAGGCCTCCCTTTGAGCTAATGATTCCCCACTGTTCCACAGAGACACTGGCACCACAGGTGGACCTTTGAGTCACCCACCTTTGGAGGTAACAGTACTGTCTAACAAAACTAAATACACCCTAATTCAGATTAGTTAAAATGACATTGCAGAAATGCCTCAAATCCACACAAATATAATCACACTTGTTATTGTGCCTACAAATGGTCACTATCATAAAATTTTTGTGGTAAAACTTGTTCAGAGGAGGTTTGCCATTGCCCTGCTCCGAGGCTACCAGTGCGTGATGTACACAAAATCACTCAGCAGCTTTCCATGGCTGAATTGGGATTTGACCACTGGTCTCTCGGAGTTCCATTCCAACGCTCAGACCACTAGCCCACGCTAGCTCAAATATAATCATGCACATCTTTTCAATATAAATTTTCATCAGTGATGAGCAAGTAATTGCTTGGTGTTCTTTTTTTTAACCTTTTTTTCTTGCAGGTTTCTAGCTGTTTTAATCTATGTCTATACCGGGAGAACAAATAAATATAAATAAGTTTTTAATTTTTTTTTACATCCATGTATTTCTAGAACTTTAAGATAAGATGCATCAGTCCCACATTTAATATCAAATGCACTTTCACTTGGATGATGTAAATTTTGAGCGTCTCTGTTAGATCTGAACTTTTCCTGAATGCATTTGCAATACTGTAATCAGCTCCTATTTATTACATTATATAACATTTATTATATTATATTTGTTATGAAAGAAATATATATTTCTTTTTTTCATGTAATCTCCAGCAGAAGCAACTGGTTAAAGGATGGATTGCTTAAGCAATTTTATCACTAGCAGTGATTTTTGCTAGCGGCTTCAAAGTCAGTGGGAAAAGTGAATCTACTCCAGGTTTTAGTATGGGCTTTAAAAGAGCTGTCCAAAGTACAGAAACTGCTTTAGACATAGGGCTCGGCACTTTAGATAGCACCTATAAAGTCTGGACTAAAACCCAGACTAGATTCACTGTCTTAGTGATGCCAGAGCTACAAGCCAGCATTGCATGCTACTTAATGTATGAGGTGGTACTTCTCAAGCTATCTGACATAGCAGACGGGAAATTTTTCCCCAGTCTTCCAGGGACCAGTATCTTGTTCGTGCCGTATTGTTATCATATTTTCATACTTTCCTGGTAATCGGTGATGATAGTAGCCAAAGGTTCCAGTCCATGGACCATGGCTTTGAGGAGCATTGGTAAAAGGTACATATTTTGATAGTTCCTTGTTGATGTGATTTAACAAATGTGTGCTTAAAGACATAGCTCAGGGATAAAGGCCTGACTGGGCTGCCACTGAGTTCACATGGAATGTGGTGACTGCATGGAAGAACGGTGATTCTGTTAAGCTTGGTTGGAGATGAAATGTGCAAATTTGTAGGAAATGCCATCAGTTGGGGAAAAAAGAAATGCTTTTATTCAGAGAAGGTGTCCAGTGCTAACTAGTTAGTCTGTCTTGAGGAGACACCTCTTTCATACCAGTTTGTTACTTCCTTCCAATAGGCCAAAGTCTGGGAGTTGCATTGTTTTCTCAGCTCCCAGGAAAGTTTCTGTGTTTCACGTAAGGAAACAATAATACAGAATTGGAAGCACCTACACAGGATGTGTAAAATCTGATAATCTGGAAGGCCCCATGATTGGGGGAGGAGAATGGCACAAAGCGTTTTTGACAGTAAGGAAAACCTCCTCTCTGCTTTGGCAGCTAAGCGTAGATATTCCATCATGTTCAGTGACAAGAAATTCACCACTCCAAAACTCAAGCCAGCAGGGATATTAGAAGCATAAATCAGTCCTAGGCAGTGAATAAATCCACCTAGCCTTTCAGACAATACAAAGCCTTTACTACATTAAAGCATTATAATAATCATGACAATAAGAGAGGATTGATGAGGTCTATCGGCAGCAGTGACCACCTTACACTTAAACAGCTTGATGAATTAGTGTCTGCAGCATTAAAGTGCATCTGTCTGTTGAAAGCACTTACATTTGTTGCCCAGATCTCTTAAACCTTTGCATTTGGAACTGGAGGAGATCTGAATTATAGAAATGTAACATGCTTAGAAAAGGAAACCATAGACTATCACCATTTTCTCTTTGTAAGCCTCACATCTTGTCCTTCATCCCCTTGATTTTATTTCTGAAAGAGAGAGAGAGAGAGAGTTTGGACAATTAATTGACAGTATGTTGGCTGAGCTGCTTTATAACTGGTTGCCTTGTGGCAAAATTAATTGTTCCCTTATGTCTTTAAAACAAAAACCTAATACTTCTCATGTTGAGGACTTTTTTTTTTTATATGCATGGTTTCCAAATTTGCCACCTGTGCTGTTTTGTATATCAAGACAAAAATAGCAAAAGAACCACTAATGAAAGCCAGACATGGAGGAATCCCAGTACCTACCCTTTCCTCCAGCGTTGTAGACCACAGGAATTCCTTGCACTACCTGGCCAAGTAACTAACATCAGTGAAATGTGATGTCTCTTTAATCATGGCACACCAGTCAAGAGCTAGACTCCAGCCAACTCTGGCTTGCTTTCCAAGAACATATTACTTGTCCAGGTAAACCTCATTCATGTTAATACTAAGGTTGATCTGGGCTGACTCGGTGCCATGAGAAAATATTTGCTTATGAGTAAACATGCAGCGCCCATTCATTTGGCCTCCAGAAATATGCTTCTGCCCAAGAAGTTTTCTTAGAGACGACCTTGTAACTAAGTTATGTTTATGAGGGCCTTTGTCAGGGGTGGTGTGTGTGTGTGTGTGTGTGGGAGTGCTTACAGCAGTCTGAAGATCATCCCAGATGTCGCTCAGGATATAGCACTTGAATGTCCATCTGCTCTTAGAAAGTTCCTGGTTCTCCTTATTGCCAAAAGAAACCAAAGGTGCTTCACTGAAATGCCTGTGGAGGGTAATGCCTAGAACTGAAGGTAAGCCTTTCAAACAAATTAAAATTTTGAGTTAAATTGGTTTAAAAAACACATTCAAAACATAGTATAAGAAACAACACATCTTGCTTTAAAAGAAAAAGCCCTTTTGCTCCAGCCAGTTAAAAGCTAAAGACCTGTTTAACTAAAACAATTAAACCTGATGCATAGAGAGCAGATGAAAGCTAGTAAGGAGTATGGTTTGAGTGTTGGACTATGACTGGAGAGACCAGGGTTCAAATCCCCACTCAGGCACGGAAACCCACTGGATGACTTTGCACAAGTCACACTCTCTCAGCCTCAGAGAAAGGCAAAGGCAAACCCCCTCTGGATAAATCTTGCCAAGAAAACTCCATGATAGGGTTGCCTTTGTTAGGTTTACCATAAGTCAGAAGACACACAATAACACAGAGAGTAGAGAAAGGCCAATCAACTCCGCTATGGGAGGGAATTCCATAGCCTAGGAGCAGCTATCAAGAAGGCTCTTTTCCATGTCCTCACCAGACAAACCTGTGAAGGTGGTGTGACTGAGAGAAAGCTCTCCCCTGATGATTGTAAGAAACAGTGAAAAAACAGTCTGGCTCATATGGGAAGATCCTGCTTTTCAGATAGTCTGGATCTGAGCCATATAGGGCTTTTAGGTCATAGGCATCACTTTTTGAATCATGACTGGAAAGAGGCAGCCAGTGAAGCTGTTTTAATAAGGGAATTATGTATCCTTTATAACCAGTCCTGGCCAGCATTCTGACCACAACACTTCAGACTTCCTGAAGTTTCCAGACAGTTTCCAAAGTCAGCCCCACATAGAGTACATTTGTTGTTATTAAGTGCTATCAAGCCAACTTCAACTTATGGTGACCCTATGAAGGAGGGACTGCCAAGTCATCAGCTGCCTTGCTCAGGTCTTGCAGACTCAGGGCAATGGTTTCCTTGATTGAGCCTATCCATCTGTAATGCAGTCCTCCTCTTTTCCTCCTGCCTTCTAATTTAGCAAGCATTATTTTCTTTTTTAGTGAGTTATGTCTTCTCACAATGTGTCCAAAATATGACAGTTTTAGCTTAGTCATCTTGGCTTCTAGGGAAAGGACAGGCTTGATTTACTCTAGAACCCTTTTATTAGACTTTTTGACAGGTCGCAGTATCCACAGTACTGTCTTCCACTACCACATTTCAAATGAGATGATCCTCTTGTTATCAGGTTGTTGTTTTTTTCACTCTCCATTTTTCACAACCATACATAGAAATTGGAAATACAATGGCATGGACAATCCTGACTTTGGTATCCAACAATATGTCCTTTCACCTGAAGATTTTATCTAGGGCCATTTCCATGTGGCATCGCAGTCCCAGATTAGGGACACAATGGCAGCAGTCCATGGGTCGTGCTTTTGCATGACGTCTTCGTGGTCCGGCTGCCATCCTGCCCCCACCTATCACGATCATGGGATATTCACTTAATGGAATAAATCCGTTAAGCGCCTGTGATCAAGCGATACTCCTGTCCTTCCTGGCCATGCAGAAGGACAGGAAGCGCAATGAAGACATTTCCTTCCCCAGCACAGCATGGAAAAGAGCCTGGCTGCGCTGTGGAAGACAGGTGTGTGTCGCTCATGCTCCCTTCTGCAGAGATCCAACTGAGTATGGAGAGGAGCATTCTCGTCACACTTGCTTCCCAGCAAAGATGCTGCCAGGATCACAACGGGAGGACAACAGGATCAGGTAAGGTGCAGAAATGGTCTAGTTCTTCCATAGCTGCCCTTCCGAGTCCTACTTTTCTTCTGATTACTGATAGACAGATAAAGATAGAGATAGATACAAAAATCCAAACAGAGGGCTTGTTATTATTATGCTATTATTATTCCTGCTATTCCACTTTCATCATCCTGTGGAATTCTGGGGTTTGTAGTTTACTGAGACCAAAAAACTCTCTGGCTAAGAATTCTAAAGGCCCCTCTCTAAACTGCAAACCCCAGGATTCCATAGGATTTAATCAACACATGGATCACCATGTCCAGGTCTGACACCCTGAGGAACCAGCACAGATGGTGCATTAGATTAATTATGCAAACAGACTCCTGGCCACTGCTAGAGTTATCAAGTTATCATTGAAACTCCCACATGTGCTTTTTCTGTTGTCTTCCCACTAACTGTTGTAATAGGCCTGAGAGTAAACCTCACAACAGAAGCATTTACAGCCATAATACAAGAAGCTTCTAGGACCCTGACAGAAACTCATAATTACACCTGTATCCCTGGGATGCAGCAGACACTCTTTGTTAGATTGTTTCATATGTACCATACAAGTGGCAGTAATTGCAGGTGAATGGCAGTGGAGGTATATTTTCTGGATGCCCACAGTCCTGCTGAAGCCAAACTATTTGGCAGTTATTCCAGCAGAGACCTGCTCATTACAGACCGTGCTGGGTAGAAGTTTGACAGTAGTTGCTAAATGAAAAAAAAAAAAATCTCATCCAAGAGAACCATATCCTGATTTTTCCCCCCTCTCTTGAAGGATTATTGTGCAAGCATTTCCTATATGACTAATGGCTGGGATAAAAAAGAGCAGTTCTGGTAGTTGAAGAGTTTGTTTCTGTATAGCTTTGGGAAAACAAACTGCAAGCATAATAGTAAGAATCACCATCATCGTTGTCATCATCATCATCATCATCATCAATCATTCTGATTAGAATCAGAGCTTTACTTGAAATAGTGAATGGGTTTATTCTATACATTTGGCCCTCCACATTTGTGAGTTTGACTTCCACAGATTTGATTCTTTGCGAGTTTCTCCAACCCCTGCTCCCTCACTTCAGGCACTTCTTTTCCAGGGAAACTCTCCCTTTTGGCAGCTCCACTCAGGCCATGCAGCCTTTTAAAAACTTACTTCTGGTTCTCCTACCCTTCTATCAGCAGCTGGTTGGCCAGCTAAGGATGGCTTTCAGCCCAATTTCTCAGCACCACAAACCTTCTCCTGATACATCCACAACCAGGGAAGTAGATGGGTGACAGAGTAAGGATAGGACAGTCATGCCGACCTCCCCTCCCTTCTCCTTTCCCTTACCTGCTTTGGACCCTGAATATCTGCTTTTCCTACCATGCCTTGTCCTCGTTCCCACACACACACACATTTTGATATTTGATATTTTTCCACTCTTGTGAGGGTCCTGCGCTCCTAGCAAATGTGGAACACCAGCTGTATTACAAATTTGGAAATATAAGGCTCAGTGGAAAGGACTGATACATTCACCATAAATATGTTTAAAGGTAACATATATTTAAAATACTGCAATCAGTCCCAAGCAGAAACATTTGACACAACTTTTATTTCTGTTAACGCTACAAGGGACAACACACCTGGGCCCTAGACTAGATGATTTTCTGAGCTGTAACACATACAGAATCTCGTCATAAAGCTTTCTCTCATTTGTGTGTGTGTGTTCACGTGTGTGTTATTACTGTTATTGGCTATCAAGTCAGGTTCAACATACAGCGCCCCTATGAATGTCCAAGAGCCTTGGTTGTCAGCTGTCCTGTTTCGGTCTAGCAGATTCAGGATCATGGCTTCCTCGATTGACTCACTCCAGCTGTAGTGCGCTCTCATTCTTTTCCTACTGCGTTCTTTTCTGATGAATCACATTGTGCATATGTGTAATTCCAGATATGCATGGTTTTACTTGTGGATATTTCCCCCTTCCCTGACATAAAGAGGAAAACAAACAAACACGCAGGAGTTGTTTGCTCATCAGAACCTTTGTAATCTCATGGAAAGTAGGACTGGAGTGTCAACTTAAATATTTTTCCATATGTCCAATGCATCTGAAATTTTGACTCGCTTTATTGTTACATAGTTTTAGAATGATGTGTCAGTGACGACTACAGTAAAAGAAATATCAATTTCATTTTGGGATTTCCCTACATTTATTTCAAATATTGTCCCATGTGCCTATATATGTGTGTGTGTTTGCTCATGTTAAACTATGAGTAAACTATTTTACAAATCTGATATCATTCAATACTCTGTTTAATCTTTCAGTTTGCATAACACTTACTAGCGTATCAAGCTCAGAACAATCTCCATTTATATACAAAGGCAGATTTGCTTGATAAAACTCAGCGCTTCATCCCAGACTTAACAAAAACATCCATTTACATGGAGAGATTAAAAAACATTAAGTCTACCATTGTCTTTTAGTCTGTCAGCCTCCCTAAAGTATTTCTCCTGTCTAGACACTGTCAGAGATCCCATACTGATGCAACTAAAACAAACATAAGTAATAAATAAAATATATCCCAGCTAATATTTGTTGTTGTGTGCCTTTAAGTTATTTCTGATTCATGGTGACCTTAAGGTGACCCTACCTTTTTTTCCTGAACAATTTGTTCCAAGGGGGCTTTCCATTGCCTTCCTCTGATGCTGAGAGAGTGTGACTTGCCCAGGGTTACACAGTGGGCTTCCATGGCCAAGTGGGGATTTACACTCTGGTCTGCTAGTGTCCTAGTCCAGTACTCAAACCACTTTACCACAGTGGCTCTCTGGTTAGTGTTATAATTGCCTTAATCATGGATGAATATTTCTTACCCATCCCCCAAACCAGAGCTTGGAAAAGTTACTTTTTGGACTACAATTCCCCAAATTCCTAGCCATCGACCATTCTATCTGGGGAATTTTGGAAGCTGTAGTCCAAATAATTCATTAATGAATGTCTCACCTTTCTCCCAACATGGGACCCAAATAGTTTATGAGAAGGCTAAAATAAGATAATGGTTAAAAAATCCGCTGATAAAAAGGTTCAAACACAGTTATGTTTCCAAGTTTTGCCGAAATCACCATGAAACCATGAAGTATTCCATTTCATCCCTGCAGAACCCTGTAGTATGCATGTCCTGTTCACTCATATTGTTCTTTCACCTGTCACACTGAAAGACACACTATTATAACAGCCTTGAAGTCTGTGCAGCCTTCAAGTGTATCATCATTCGAGGGGAACAGAATCTACCTTTGCTGCAGATATGCATAACCTATGAGATGCACTCCATTTTCAAATCATTTTTTTCATTAAGCTTGTTTCAAGAACGTTTTCATGCCTATCTGAATTCCAGCTATTCTGAGCTCACCCCTCCAGAAATATACATTGCTTTCTTCTGGTAAAGACCCTAGACACTTCACTGAACGTTTATTAATAATTCACTGTTACATTGCATTATGGGTTTTGTAGTCATAAAGATGTAGAAATAGTTACAGTGCAACCTTAAGGACTGAGGTTCAGAGATGAACCTCAATGAATTTAGTGGGGCTTACTCTCAAAGTAAGCATGTAAGGTAGGGGTGAGAATTATACAGCCTTCTGTTGCTGTCCTGCAACTCCCAGTAGCCCTAATCAGCACAGCCAATGGTGAGAAATGCAAGAAGTGGCAGTTCAACAATATCTGGAGGGCTACGTGATTCCCACCCCAATGTAAAGGACTGCAGCCTAAGCCATCAGGTTCCTCATGTCTCTAGCTCATCATCAGTGAGAGTATCTCAGCCTCCTCATTTGGGTGCTATGTGGATGTTTCAGAGTACAAATCTCATCACCCCGACCACCAGTCATGCCAGAGGAAGCAGGAGCTGCAGTCTAGAATATCCAGAGAATATCCAATCTAGAATATCCACTTTTGGGAAAACTGCACTACGGATTTCATCATCTTAAAACTGAAAGGAAAAAAATTGAAAGGGCAAAGGTATTGTGAGCCCTGGCCCCTCGCTTCTAGTGGATTTCATGCAAGTGATCAGCTATGATAATATATGCAAGTAGAATGGAATGAAGTGCAGGGAGAACCCAGCTGTCCTATCTCAGTCCCAGCACAGCTGACAATTCAAACAAAACATACTGAATAGCTCCCAACTCCTTACTTACTTCCCGGCAGTAAGCACAGGGTCATAAATAAAGTTGAACAGGCTTCCAAGGCAAGAGAATGTCCAAGGTCAGCTGGAGTATTCAGCATGGTATCTACCAGGGTAGAAGGTGAGACAAGCTCTGACAACTCCTGGAAGGGAAGGGTGTCAGCTATATAGGTCTGAAGCCTAGCGCATCTGTGGCTTGATTAATTGTTGTTGGTTATAAATTCTGAGAAAGCGACACTGGCTTTCTCTTTGCTGTCTGTGCTCTGCAAAGGTGGGTATAGGCAGTGATGTATTTAAGTCTTTTACTCCAAGTCTTGAGTCAAGTCTCAAGTCCTTGAAGATACTTTCAAGTCAAATCTCAAGTCTGGGAGCCAACTTTATATCCCAGCCTATATTCAAGAATTTCTGGACAGAGTGAAATAAAGTCAGTTTTAATAATTTTAGCAAAGTCAGCCCTCCACATTTGCAATTTTGCCATCTGTAGCTTCAGAAGTGGGGAATAGGATCCTTCTTACTCCTCATTACTGAAACTTCAAAAGCTTTAGAAGGAAGGATCCTTCCTTCTCAAGCCCCCTGCACTCTAGGGGCAAGTCTTGTCTTCTGCTCTTAGGAAACATTTTAGAAGGCTCCTCTGATAGGCAGCAGGGACAGGTTGCTGAGCAGACCTCAAGCCTGCTTCAAGCCCACTTCAAGCCCATTGCCTAACCCATTTGCTGTTCCTGTCTGAGAAATGCACCCACACTTAGGGCTTGAGACATATTGTCATGTGACCAGTAGCCAAAAAGAGATGGAAGCATTGTTCAAAGTCATAAAGTTTCTAAAATGTATTATGTTATTGAATGAAGGGCAGCAAGTCAATCACTAAAAATATACAAGTGTCAGGTCAAGTCAGTGCATCACTTATTTCCAAGTTGAGTCCAAGTCAAGTCACTGAAGTGACTCAAGTCTGACTTGAGTCTGAGTCAGCTGACTTGAGTGTACATCACTGGGTACAGGTAAATTATCTTCTGTGTCTGAAGGGGCAGGACTCTCTGCTGAAGCTGGCACTACCCCTTGTTCTGTTTTTGGCACTGTAACCTCCTCCTGTACAGCAGGTTTCCTGTTTCAGCCTCTGGCATGCCCCTTGTTTCAGACTCTGAGTCAGAGTCCATGTTCTGGAACCAGGGCATGACATTGGCCAACAATATCACAAATATCATCCAAGTAATAAAATGGGAAAAAAAAGGGGGGAGGGAGAGTTCAGGCTTGATTTCCTCCAGGACCCATTTATTTTTCTTTTTAGCTGAGCATGACACCTATAGAACACTCTCCAACACCACACTGTTTTTCCTCCTATCAGCTTTCTTCACTGTCTAGCTTTCACAATCTTACACAGAAACTGGAAATACAATGGCCTGGAGAATCCTATCTTCAGTATTCAATGATACATATTTACACTTTGCAATCCTACCTCGTTCCATCATAGCTCCTTGAATGAAGATATCATCCTTTCAACCTTTTATATAATTCTTCCATGTATTGTTTCTATTGTCTTTTTGTTTCTACTTGGTCATGTAATATGATCCCCAGCTGATCATAGACCATCCCCACTCTTGGGCCCTTTTCGCACATTACCTGTTCGCGCTGCTGGGTTGGGGTCCTCGTGCGAGAAGCCTTGGAAGGAACGCTCCCACTTCTCTGCTGCTTCCCTGCTGCTTGGGCTCCACAGCTCCTTCCTCCTCGCACGAGCGCCCCACCTCTTCCTTTCGCAGTGCAGCCTGGAACCTTTCCCAGCCTGCACTGCCCAGGAAGCATGACTGGCCCGGCTTCCGACGCACCGCACGCCAGGTAAGTGCGCATGGGGCGCCAGAGCGAAGCGTGAGCGTGCAGCATTTTGGGCTTTAAGCTGAAAATGAAAAAATCCATGTGCGCTCTGTGTCCGGCTCTTGAGCGTTGCGTAAATGTGAGTACGTCGTGCAGACCGCTCCTCACATTTACGCGACGCTCTAGGGGCCCTCTCGCTTCCAAAACGTCATGCGAAAAGGCCCTTGGTTTAAGTTTCTTTTTGATTCTTCAGATCTTGTGGAAGAAGTCTCTTGTTCTCCTTTTCTGTTGTTCTCTTTTATTCTCTGCTATTATAGTAATTCTCTTTGTTCGTGCACATATGTCAATGAACAGTTGCATTCAGAGTTCTGACTCTGTTTCTGTCACTTTTTACTTTTGCTTCTTGTTTATTCTTAACCCATTTGAAGAGATTCCTCTGTTTCTTCTGTCATTCATTGAGTTCTTTCTTTCTTTTTGGCTGTACATAGTGTCTTTTTTGCATTCCACCCTGACAATGCCCCTGGCTTCAACCCAGAGTTCTTTTGTCTCCCAGTCAATTAGGCTTAATAGATGCAATCTGTCTTTTGACATTTTCTTTAAATTCTACGGTGATGTTCTTCAGGTTGTATTTTGGCTTGATGGCTGATTTAATGTTCTTCTGCTCTTTGTCTTGTTTTTGCAGAGAGAATGGACCTTCTCTATCTTCTGTTTTCAGTTATGTAGTGCATGTGATTTTGAGACTGGCCATCAGGTGATATCCGTATATACAGTTGCCTCCTTGGTTGCTTGAAGAATGTGTTTGCAATGAACAAACTGTTGGACTCACCAAATTTAGTCACTTGCTCTCCTGCTTCTGTTTTTAATCCTTGGCCAAATTTTCCTACAATCTTTGATACAGCACTATATTGCTGTTGTGTGTATGGAAGTCATTTCTGACTTATGGCAACCGTAAGGCAAACCTATCACAGAGTTTTCTTGGGAAGATTTATTCAGAAGGGGTTTGCCTTTGCCTTCCTCTGAGGCTGAGAGAGTATGGCTTGCCCAAGATCCCCACTGGGTTTCCATGCCTAAACCCTGCTCTCCCTGTGTCCAACCACTACACATGCTGGGTCTTTACTTTGACTGCAACTCCTGAAAAATAATAAAAAGATCACTGGAAACTGCAGAAAATAGATTTTTGAAATGTTGTATGTGACTGGACATGATGTGATCAGTGGGAAGGGGAGGGAAAGAACACAAAGGAGGAGAAGAAAGAAAAACCCAGCATATTTCAAGAAAGAGACAAGATGAGATTTGGGAATAGGCAAAGTGCAATCAAAGCAAACAACAAAACAAAACTGGAAGCCCTTGAGACTTCCATAAATATTTTTTTTCCCTTTTGGAGGCACCCTGTGCTAAAGTTAATAATTATCTTATATAAACTGCCTGGCACTTGAACCAGCAACCAGTTTTACTGCCGATTGAACAACCTGTGTCTATTGGCAAACAGCACTGCCTCAGAGAGCTGCTTGCACCACCCTTTGCACATAAAATTACATGGCAGAATCATTAAGCTGATTACCTCCTGCTGTCTCTTTCACCTGTATTTATCACCTTGAGTAATGGGGTAAATATACAGCATACCCTCAAAAGTAACCTCCAAATCAACTAAGCTGTGATAAAGGGCAACGCAATACCTTGTGTTCAAAGATATGAGAGCCTGCAGAGCAGACAAAAATCAGGTGCTGAACTGTAGCCATCAGGACATTTATCACCATGGGTAAGGACATCTGTGTACCATAATCTGGTCCAAAGACTTATTGTGATTGCTCCAGAATGTCAGCAGGTACCGCATATGGTTGAATATTGATTGCCGTTGGAGAACTGTAACAAGGAAATCATTGACAAGTTTATCACAATCAAGTGTGAATTATTTAAAGGTGTGTGCTTCAATTCACAAAGAAAAAAAATACACACACCAAGAGACCAATGTTTTTGCATGGAGCACTCTTCTATTTTGTAGTTCTTTGCATGCAGGGCAATGTACAGATACCTTTGCGTACATGCCACTGAACAGCTGGTTAGGATTTGTGGCTGTTAAGAGCACCACTCACCAGGATGAGGCAGGGAAGCTAATAAAAGGCTTCCGCATGTACCAAACAGTTGATAGTTCTGGGTGTTAAAATGCGGGGGGAAAAACTGCCACCCGTCAGTGCCAAGTGCGAAAGGTGCACCCAAGCCTCGCACTCAAGGCCTGCCCAGTCTGACGTCTCCTTGTGATCAGAACTGAACAGCCGGGGAGATCTCTGAATCAAGCCAGGGCCAGGGCAAACGGGTCTGCCTCAGTTCTCCCTCTCTGAGAACTCGGTCCCTTCCTCACTCTTGTCCCCCCTTGGCTTCTTCCTTTCAGGACTCTCCCTCTTTACTGCCTTCCCTAAATCTGCCCTTCTCCCAGATATAAGGATCAGCAGTGATTTATATTTTTCCAAGACTGTGGTACCGTTGGCACTAAGGTCAAGATGATATTATTGGTAGCGTGTATATTCCAGGATACAGAATGAGACTCTGTGACACTGTTTTAAGGAACACAGAACTTGCATTTATTGTAACACTGTTGCTTTAAATGTGCTTTGTATCTGAATGTTTGTAAATGGCACATCATTCTTCTCTCTCTCTCTTTCAATTCATTCACTATCTTTCGTACACCCAAATTCTCAGTTCTCTCCTCCACAGAGCTATTCAAAGCTCCGACCTTCGCCAAACACACCACAAATCACACTCCTCTTCAAACACACACCAGACAGTTAAAATCCGTTATTTTCCTCTTTCCACCAGCCCCTCCCCTGGGCTCTCCAAGGTTCCATTTCACCAGCCAATCGGCTTAAGCGCTCTCAGTCGCCAAGGAGGCTCTGCCGTCAAGACCCCCTCCCATCAGGTTCCCCACACTGGGTATGCATGATGCTGAAGAGAATGGAAGCAAGAATCTCAGGTCTGGGTTTCACATTACTAGCCCTATGATCTAGTCACATAGGAAACACATTTTGTAATTTTGTAAGCAGACTTATTCCTTAACAGAATGTTCTTGTTTCTAAAGTATGTAATTCTTCCCAACTGGCAAAAGCCTTTGTTTATCATCATTTTATTTGAGGATTCTACACAGAGGAGTATTAACCTGAATACTCGTACCTGTTAGCCATGTTATCCATGTTTCTAAATAGCTGATGGTTGGCTCTTCCAACTATCTCTTACGTTTTAGTGAGATCCGATAATCTGCACTGTCTGAAGCGTAAAAAACACATTTTGGAATGGAAAATCTATCAGCAGCACCACCACCACTCAAAAAAGTTGGTTGCTGTCTTGGAGGGATTTTAAAAAATGGGATTAAAAATGCTTAATGAAAATGAACAGTAAGGGACAGAAATAACAAAACTGTTTAAAGGAGTAGAAGGGTATTGTAGTTTTGGGGGAACCTCTGAAGTGATGGGGGAAGCAACACCTCTCGCCCTCAGTTCCATTCCTGGGAGTATTTGTTAATAGGAAAATTTAACGGATTTATTAAATCTACAGTTGCTTTATTGCTGCAAATAAAAAATAGTATTGGAGACTTAGGCCCTTTCCGCATGTCGGGGGGGGGGGATGCCCGAAAACGCTCAAAAACGGAGCTTACCGGTGACCGGGCGAGTCCGTCGCCGTGAGGAGCAGCGCAAGTTCGCTGCTCCGCAGTCCTCCGGCGTCCCAAATGGCTCTCCACCAACCGGAGAAGCTTGCCAGCCAGAAGCCCGCCCCTGGCAGATCTGCAGGCACGCACTTGCGCGCGCCTGCAAATCTGCTCCGGAGCCGGGCGACGGAGCGGCACGGGGTTGCGCACTCCATGCTTTTTAAAAACCTCTAAAAAGAGATTTTTAAAAAACACGTCAAGCGACCAGTTCCGGTCGCTCCTGCGTGGATTGAGGTGTGGAACTACAAAAAGTAGTCTGCCCCAGTCCACTGTACGGTGCTGAAGACCTCCGTTGGAGGTCGCTCTGCACCATTTTAAAATACTAATGCGGAAATGGCCTTACACTTGCATAAGTATCCATTATGCAAGGCGTTGGACTTTTAACTAGCCTGCTTGAGGAGGTCTCTGAGTCATGCCAGTGTTAACTCCACAGGATGACACAGTGTCCAAACTGGTAGAGTAAGGGCAGAGCTATGCCTATGCATCTCTCCGAGAGAGACATGTTATATGTGAAGGCCCAGAAAAAAACCAGGAAAATTAGGAATAAAATAGATTTTTTCTACTGTTTTCTTTTCCCAAGAAGCTTTTTTTTTCCCCCGGAAAAACTGGGGAAAATAAATTATGGAATATTTTATTTTTGAATGATAAATAAAATGACAAGATGGCCGTGTTTCTGCATCACTTACTTAGCTATACAGCCACCTGAGTTATATAGCTTAATAATATCTTCCAGTCTGACTCCCCATAATCCTCATTTACGAAGCAGCAGCCACTGCAAGCAACAGGGTTCTGTTCCCCTGCTGATCAGGAAACAGCTGACTGATGTTTCCACCCCCTCCCACAAGTGATCTCTGGTGTAACAAGCAGAAGCAGGGTCCGTCTCCCAATTTCCCTTTGCATCAGAGATTGCCCACTAGAGCGGGAGAGGAAATGCTGGTCTATGAGCCCCTCCTCCAGCTCCCTTTCCTGTTTTGAACCTTACCTGACCTGTTGAACAGCAAGAGTATTTGGCTGGCTGTCAGGTGTATGCTATGACCTTACCAGCATTGGTAAGGCTAATTCATCTTCCAATGAAGTCAGACTCTTAATAGTGGGGGAGGCATGACACTGACTTACAACTGCATCCTGATACCAAAAGTCTGTGTTTCTTCAGCCCTCCTTCACCATCCTCCTAGTGCTGACGCTGCTAAAACACTGTCAGCTAGATGGAAGAAGAGGAGGAGAGGAAGGATGAGTGGTCATAAAAAGACTTTATTTTTAAAAAGAGCTGCTTTGTCAGAGGCTTTGCTAACTGAGATATGCCTTTACACACCTGAGCACCTTTGCTTAGTTAGTTGGGATGTGTGCATGCTACAGCTTCACCTGTCATCTTATGGAATCCCGTATTTAATTAATTAATTAATTAATTAATAGTCTGCCTTTCTCTCATATGGTGATGCACCTAGAATTCTTTGCAGGAGGGCTCTACAACTGTAGTTCAGGTGGGTTCACCAAACTACATATCCCAGAATTCCATGGGATGGAACCATGTCAGTTGAAGTGGTATCAAAGCAATATAGTTAAGCAGTTTGTATACACTCCACCTCTGGAAAAATGCATAAGAAAATAGCCACTGTTGATATTTCACTAGCCAATCCAGAAGCATATGTATAGTTTTGGTTACCTATACTAAATACTGCTAATACCTTGTTTGGAATGGGAGGCTGAACTTAATCACACTGGTTATTTTCTCCTCTCTCCTTCACTGAACAGCTGGTTAGAAGCATGCTGAGTTATCTCCATATGTGAAGATTAGACCCTTGCATGTGCACATATATGCACCAGGGGTCTATATTGTGGTAGCCAGGTCCCCATTTTGTCATACATAGGCTTTCTCAGAAGAAAGTGCTGATGATTTAAAAGGCACCAGCTTGAAATATCACTGGACTTGGGCCATTTCCGCACTATACTCTTATAGCGTGATTATTCTGCTTTCAACATCCTATGGAATCCTGGGGTTTGCAATTTCGGGAGGGGCCGCCTGGCCCCTCCCGAAACTGCAAATTCCAGGATTCCATAGGATGTTGAAAGTGGAATAATCGCGCTATAAGAGTGTAGTGCGGAAATGGCCTTAGACTGTAACCATTTGACAGTTTCCAAGCTGGCCAAAGACATCTTGCTGCTCAACTGAGGCAAAGGCAAGAAGGTGGCCCTCCCATATCAATCTACATAAGCTGACAAGACTGGAAATTACATCATATTTCTACTGTGGTGATAGAAGAATGTCCTTTACTACACACACACAACTTTGCCCTTAAAAATTTTGATGCCAGCCTCCTCTCCACTCCATATTCCATCTGAGACAGTTAGCTCACTCTGCTGAATGATACATCTGGTCTTGGACAGTGCAATGACTGATGGGGGAAAAATTCATGAACGTCATCCATTCATCAGTTTCCCTTTCTCCCACATTTGAATGTTTTAAATGGAAGTTCTTTCCATTTCACAAACACATTTTTTGAATGTTAGTATATTTTTCAAAACTGAAATGAAAGGAAATTCTTTGTCCATGTTCACTGGCAAAATTCTGTTAGTACAGTTGCTCCCAGCATGAAGAGCACCATGTATGAAGAAGTGGAGATGATCATGTTCTACTTCTTGTTAGGAAGGAAGAAAAGGAAGAAAAGGAAGGAAGGAAGGGAGGGAGGGAGGGAGGGAGGGAGGGAGGGAGGGAGGGTGGCAACCCTAATTTAGTACCACAAATATGTTTAAATAGAATTTCAAATCCAGACTTTTTAACAATAAGTATGTAAAATCTTGGACCTGGATAGATGAGCCTGTCAGTTTTTATTTCTTTCACAATTAGATCTGTTTCATTTAATTTTCTCTCCATCCTGAATATAGAGAAATTTGGAAAATTCGGATTTCTTATTCAGAATAAACTGAAACAAGCTCCTCCTCACCCACCCCCAGTAAATGTTATATTTCCCAGATGTAAAAAGGAAGGAGTTGTTTATGTCTCTGCAAAATGTAGGGGGAGAAATGATGTGGGTGATCTAACCTTTATAGTAACTGTTAACCATCCACATGGAGCTTGTTTTTTTAAGTGCAGAACCTGATATCTGGGTTTTGATCCTTCTCAACACGGTCCATGTATGATGTAATCCTCCATCAGTGTATTGCCTGTTGTGTCTTGTGACTTAATTAAAGGGAGTGTCAGACAGTTCAGAAGAGACATTCGTGAGATGTCAAATGCAACAAAGAGAGAAAATAATTTTGGGTTATAAAAAAATAAAGAGTCTATGTAAATTATCCAAGCCTGCTTTTTCTCTCAACTACAGCTCTGATTGTTCAAAATGATTTTTGTCTGGTACTTTAAATTGAAATGTGATTCTCTTGTTCGTTCCTTGGCATCATTCCCTGAAATATTCTGTTAAATGTTTTCAATTATGTGCCAGTCCCAATAGGATCCTGCTAAGAGGTTTCAAAAGGTACCTTGTACCAGGCATTATTGTGTGTCATTTGAGTGCTGGCAACACTGCAATAAATAAAGATAAATCAAGCAATTTTAAAAAATGTTACAGCTTAGAATCAGTAGGCTCATGGTAGCTGACCAGATATACCCAGGAGAAATATTCTCCTTGAACCTGTGTTCAAGAATATGGCATTTAGGCAAGTTTTTTAAAAAATGTATATCTTATTTCTATGGGGATATATGTATGTATGTATGTGTGTGTGTGTGTATGTATGTGTGTATCTGATTTAGATTACAATATCAGTTATACAGCCATGCTTATACATGCATGTTTTAAACATTTGGGCTTCAATCCAATTGCTAGTCTCAACCACAGTACACTCATTAAATCAACTGCTGAAGGGTAGGTCAACATCTGGGTAGATACTGTTGATTTGATAAGTTTACTTTAATTCAAACTACTGATTGGGTTTAAGCCACAAAGATTTCTCTTTATACATATACAGTGATGCCAGTTCTTTTTATAAAGGGGTGCTGTAGATTATATTTCAGAGGAAGGAACTGGAAAAACCACCTCTGGGTATGCCTTACCTATGAAAACCCTATGAAATTTATGGGGTCACCATATATCAACAGGTAACTTACAAGCACATATATGTACATACACTGGGAGTCCTGCAGCTACCGTCCCGTGGAATCTATTCCAAAATACACGATTGTGTCAAGATTTCTAGTTATGGGCCCGATCTCAAGCAACATTTGAGTCTCTGCCATTCTCTCTCTCTCTCTCTCTCTGTGTGTGTGTGTGTGTGTGATGGAGAAACTGATGTAATGCTCTGGGTGAATCCCTTCTAGAAAGGCACATTTCCAGCATTTTAGTTCAAATACACACAAAATAGATCGATCAGCTATGAGTGAATTCACCGACATTTCACACATGAACATCAGAGTATGGTCAAGATGGCAAACGTTAAGGAGGAAAAACACACAAACTAGGAGAGGCTGCAGCAGCTTGCTTTTGCCTGAGTCTACTAAGAAGGGCAAGATTCTGACCCTTGCTGAGTTGATTTGCATTTTGAATTCATTTCACAGCAATTGTAGTGAGCTGAGGATCAAGGAGGTAGATGGGAGGAAGAGAGAGAAACCAGGACATTTCAAAAGCAGTTGAAAAAGTGGAATGACTGTCCCACCCAGGACTGTCACTGCCAAATGAGGACAGTTGGAGGGTATGTATGTGTAGAAAAAGGAGGCCTTTCATGTGTGGACGCTGAATTCCTAGAAGTAATCACACAAAGTGTATATAAAACAAGCCTGTTTTTACATCTGTTCGTACAAATTGAAAAGGGTAAGGTGTCAGGGAAGATTGAAGTCAACAGTAGAACAGGGCTTCTCTGTCACTGTTCCCAGTCTCTGGCAGTCCCAGCTCTGATCCATCTTCCTCCCACTGGGTCAGGGAGAATTCTTACTGTGCCTCCATCAAATGGCAAGTTTTTGATCTGCTAGGCTGCAAATTGCCCTGTGTTGCTCCTTTGGTTTACAATTTTATGGTTTTGAATTTTGGCTGGCTGATGTTTTTTTCTTTTTAATCTTTCTCTTTCTATAAAGCACTAGTGTTTTTATTATAATATTTGCTGTTTTGTGATTGAATTATTAGCTGTCCAACAAACAGAGGCCCTTTTCACACGGCATTTTCCATGCGAAAGAGGACCTGGAGCATCGCGCGATTCTGAGGAGCGATCTGCATGATGCACTCACAATCGCATGATGCTCCAGGGGCCAGCAGGTGCCCATTGCACACCTTTTCATTTTCAACTAGAAGCCGAAAATGGTGCGCGATCGTGCATTGCTCTCAGGCCCTGTGCACTTACCTGGCATGCGGAGCCTCCGGAGCTGCTCCGGTCGCGGTTCCTGCCCCAGTGCAGCCTGGGAAGGTCTGGAAGAAGGTAAGGTGCAGAAGAAGGTAAGGTCACAGGTAAGGTGCAGAAGAAGGTAAGGTGCAGACGAAGGTAAGGATGCCGGAAGAAGGTAAGGTGCAGAAAGGGCCAAAGAGTACAAAATGCACAGGGATAAGTGAATGCTGAATCTCACAGTTTACTACTACTACTACATCTACATAGAAAACTGTCCTCATATAGCAAAGGAGACGAACAGATACAGGCCATTTCTGCACTACACTCTTATAGAGCAATTATTCCACTTTCAACATGCTATGGAATCCTGGGGTTTGCAGTTTAGGGAGGGGTCGGCCAGCCCCTCCCTAAACTGCTAACCCCAGGATTCTATAGGGCGTTGAAAGTGGAATAATCGCGCTATAAGAGTGTAATCTGGAAGTACTCACAGTGTAACACATGGTTTGCAACTTGCATATCAATTTCTTTATCTGAAGTTGGATTTCTCTTATCATCAACACTCACATTTAGTAGCAGGTTTGATGTTTGTGTCATTTGCTTGTTACATTTATATCCCATCTTCCCTCCAAGGGATTCATTGTAGTTTAACATTTGCAGCAGATCCATTCCTTCTTCACAGGCAGGTTTGGGCTAAGACAGATAGTCCACCTTATGATTCATATTAAATGGACAAGGCAAGGATAAAGGTTCAATACATGGCTCTTCTCCCCATTTTTATTCCCACAACTTTATGTGGTGGATTCCACAGAGACAGTAAGAACTGGTCCAACATATGTTGTATTGAAAGACAGTGGGACCTTCCAAACTAAACATTTATAGTACTATGATTGCACGTTAGAATCTTAGGGTTTGTAGCTTGGTTAGACACTAGAACTCTCCAGCTGGAAAGTCTAATTAACTCTCTCTAAACTCCAGATCTCAGGATTACACAGGATGGAATCATAGCGCTATAATTCTGTAGTGTGAAAGGGCCAAGTATCAGATGCAGTGTGCTCCATATCTGGGTAGTGACCTGAGCCTGGGGCCATTTCGCCCCTTACTGTTATAGTGCTACTATTCCACTTTCAACATCCTATGGAATGCCAGAGTTTGGAGTTTAGAGAGGGGCATTTAGAATTCTCAACCGGAGAACTTTTTGGCCTCATAGAATCATAGAGTTGGAAGAGACCACGGGGACCATCCAGTCCAACCTCCTGCTCAGTAAACTACAAACCCCAGAATTCCATAGGATGTTAAAAGTGGAATAATAGCACTATAACAGCGTAGGGTGGAAATGGCCTGGGTCTCGCCAGGACAGTATTGCAGCCACCACATCATGCTGGCTTACTAAGCCGACAATATATTCTTTTCTCCTTGGGTTAACTATCATTGTGAATTACTCATTCTTTAGTCTGATATCATTTCCTTCTGAGATTGTAGCATCCTGTCTATAACATCTATGTGCTTATTCCCCCTACATTAGACCTTCATTATGATGTAACAAGTTCCTATTTTTCTGTGTATTGAAGTCAGAAGCATGAGAAATATTGCTTTTGTAATCTATGAAGACAGAAGGCCTTTAAATTATTTCTCTGCTGCACTACTTCCTAGTGTTATTGATTTAATTGATTAATTTTATGCTGTAGTTGTTTTTGAATGGTTGGGCTAATGTTTTGATTATAAGCTGTCCAGAAAACTCTGCTTAGGGGACACCATATAACTGATACAAAGATTAAGTAAATACCTGTGCATATTATTAAGATATGACTGCAGTCTATTTCTCTGGCTAATTTTAATGAAATTATAACAACAACCGTGCAGCTTATTTTTAAGTACTGACTGCAGATTACCCACTCGGGTCAAATGAGAATGTGTCAGAATGTAAAACAAAACAAACAAACAAATAACCCCAACCCCAGAAGACCTCTGTTATGTTTGACTAAAGGCCTATGTCAAGGTTGGGCAACTTTCCAAGAACTGTACATCAACATACATTGGCTTTGTTTATCTGTATATCCAGACAGTTGACTCACATCCAACCACTTTGTGGTACATGAAATGTATACTTTATTCTAGAACCAATAACAGCAATTAAAAAAGAAAATCTGTAGTGATATGAGTGGTAAGATCAGTGGAAGGATGTGGTTTAAAAAAAGAGTTGAGAAGACAAGGCCCTTCAGAGAGGAAAAAAGAAACTGAGGGGAAGATATCCAGAAACTGGAAATCTGCTAGGGAAAAGCTATAAAATGCAATACAAGGAGCTGGGCCTAATCAGTTGCTAACAGATCTGTATATAGAGAAAAACCAAATTTATTTATAATTGCAATTTATGGCAACCAAACATAGAACAGAAATGCCCTATTGGGGCAAAATACTTCTCTCCGCCAGAACTGAAAGGGGTCTACCTCTACTCAGTTCCACCCATTCAAATGTTTCTCTTCACATTACTTGGGGCCAAGGGGCACAATTTTTCCATCCTTCCTTTCACCATACCTTAGGCTGAGGGGGTAACTCTTCATACTCTTTAGCATTTCACAGATACAGCTGGGATAGGTGTGGCCAAGCAACATCAGAATGTGGTCAAGAGAGCAAAAGAAGAATGCATGAGAGGCTGTAGCAGTTTACTTTCACCTGAGGCTACTGGGAAGGGCAAGATTCCCCACTCTCTTCTCCCTACTGTTGAGTTCATTAAGCACAAACAACTTTTGCACTTTGAACTCCATTTGCAGCACTTGAAGTAAGCTAAGGAGCAAAGAAGAAATAAGAGGGGAAGAGAGAAAAGCCGGGACATTTTGAAAACAGCCGAAAAAAGATGAAAGAAGATGAATCAGGAGTGGCCCTGCCAAATCAGGACAGTTAGAGGGTGTGCCTTTTTCCAAAACCAGAAGTGATATGAAGTCACATACGGCCTATACTCTACTTTGCCCGCTCTGGACTTTCTAGTCCAGCATTCTGTTCCCCCAGTGGCCAACCAGACGCTTACGAGAGGCTTAAAAGCAGGACCTGAGTGTTAAAAAACCTGATGGAAAAAGTAGTTTTTAACATACAAAATTGTAAAGATATTTAAAATATCAATTGTAATAGATTGTAATGTATTTTATATTATCTGTTAGAAATTTGGTGACAATGACACTGAAGTTTAAAGTTAGAAGAATAAATGTAGTTAAAACAATAATTCCAGGCTAAAAGCTGAAAGATGGAAGATAGAAGATGGGGGAGAATTTAAAGGGAGAGGGGAGGAAAATTTTTATACATAGCAATATGAGAATAATTGTAACAAGGTTGTACATTAGAATATATGTTGATATGCATTTTGTATTTCTTTTTTAATCCTTAATAAAAATATATTTTTTAAAAAAGCAGGACTTCAGTATAATTGCACCTTCCCACTTGTGCCTCTCAAGAACTAGTATTCAGAGACATATGACTTCAGCACTGAATTTTATCTGTAACTATTAGGGATTGAAATTAATCCTGATGGGCTTGTCTCAGTCCACACTTCCTGGAATATCCAAGGGCCACATGAAATGTATCCTCTGGAATCCTTATATTGATGGATGCCTATGTATGTCCTCTGTAAATCATGTGTACTTGAAAATTTTCATAGAAAACTGTGCACAGTTGACATGTGCAAAAATGCTGCTTTAAATACTTTATGTGATAGAGGAACTTATTTAAGTAACACATATAAAACATGCATGCATTTGTGGCGATAAATAAACAAAGATTGGGGCAGATCTGATTCTGTTAAAAAAACAAAAAACAGCTTGACAGAACTGTGCATGAACTGGACATGAAAATAAGGAGAAAAATTGTGTTGACTTAGAGATCTGCACACCTCTAATAATCATTATGGCTTGCCCACCACTAATAAGCATGTCTTCCAGAATTAATTACAGCCCACTTCTAGCAGAAATGTTGTATCAGAACAAGGTCTGAGTCTTTCATATTGAACTTCAGAGTCCACTACTGTGATAGTCCTTACCACTGTCAGATTCCATGGCCAACCATCTAGATGATGAGGTAAACAGAATCTTTACCATCATCTATTTCACTTGACTTGCTGCTTGTTGTGTTTTAATAAAGATTTATAATACTTTTACTTCCCAAGGCCTCACAAAAGTAAAGAGTGAGAGCAAGAAACAAAAGCGACTAATATAAATGTAAGGTTCCATTAAGATAATTAGCATAAATTGTGAGGGTTTTTATAAATTGGTTATCTTTTTTAATTACTCCTAATACATCTGTAATATTAATGCATGGGAAAGGATAACTTCACTGGAAAAAAAAGAGAGAGAGAGAAAGCTCTCAGTGTGTTATCATTACTGGTTATATCAAGAAAAAAACTTATGTCCCTGTCAGGATCAAGCAATCACACAGTCTTAAATCCTGAACTTCCTCACTCTAGTGTTTATAATTTAGAAACACAAAATTAATCAAACATTTCTGGTATAGAAAATAAGACTTGGCAAATTTTAATTCTGGCAAATCAAACAGCCGCAGTAAAATATTCTTTCCTTTTTTTCTTTTTCAATTTTCAAAAAACAAACATATTCTTTCTTTGTTACTAGAGTGAGAGTAGATGCTGCAGTAAGTGCTCCATCTGTGCTTAACAACTTTTTTTTGTAAATGACAATCTTTTCATATTTCATGCATTTTAATTCTCCCTAAAGACAATAGCTTTCTTTTAAAATTATTGTCAGAGGGGTTTTATTTTTTTCCCCTCTGTGCTTCTTCAGAAACAACTTCACAGCAGCCTAATATCCAGACTTACCTTTTGGAGAACAAATCTATTTAAATATTAAACTAAAGAGAAATATACAGTTATTAACATGAGGATGAGAGCTCCTTGAAAGCGCAGAGGTATGGGAGAAGAACTCTAACTCAATTACTCAGTTCAGCTTTTATTAAAGAGGGATGGGGAAGGATTTATTCTGGAATAATGTTAAACCTATATAAAGTAGGCACACTGAAATGAATGAGAATTGTTAGTTACTACTAATGCAATCCTCTTGCTGTGACTAACAGTAGGATTGAGATCATCATTTTATTTATTCAGAACTTCTACTTCTAGCTTGCTCTTCAAAATAATTTCCCCCAAACAGCAGGGAGTCTTTACGCTTACTGAAAGGTGCCAGCATCCAAGTAGCACAGCTGCCTTTAAAGATCATTTGGAAACTTCAGAATCTGCCATCGGGTGCTTAGGCAGTGAAGTAGAAAGGAAAGGGGGTGTTACGTAAGCGGTGGGCCCACACCTCTGAAATCAGCTTCCCTTGGGGAATTGTCAAATTGCTTCTCTGCAGATATCCAGAAGAACTGTAAAGAACACCTTTTTTGTTGTTGGTGGTTTTCCCAAAGCTGACAGGTTTTATTAATTTCTTGTTTTTAGCCAATGTTTAGTAAAGGTCCTTATCCACTAAACAGTTGCAGCTCTAAGATTCTACTCTAACTTGGATTAACCCTATAGAATTCTGGAATTTGTAGTTTAATGAGGCAATGGATTGCTCTAGCAGAGAATTTTAAACATTTCACAAAATTACAAATTCCGTAATTGCACAGAATGAAGCCCTGACAGTTAAAAATGGAATCAAAGTGCTCTAATTTTGTAGAGCGAAAGGGCCCTGAATATTGTGGTATCACGTATTTATTATATCATGCTTCTTTTGTCTTGATTTTTGTACTCTACTTTGAGAGGGTTTCACTATTAACAAGGGTAAAAAACTAATTAAAGTATTGCATCCTTATAAGTGCATATGAGTGAACTTTTGTAAACAGAAACATATGTTTATACTGCATTGTCTGATCAGTTATCAGTGCTGTGAGCAATTCTTCCTGAGGTCAAGTACGAAGTTAATTGTGATTCAAAAGAAGTACTGTGAGCATGTCTAGTTTCACATTTCAGTGAGCTTGATCCAATACTACATTAACTTGCCTATAAGCATCAGTTAGGTATACGTAAGGATTGTGTATTTTTTAACGTAAAAATAATAACATGAACATCTTCAAATATATACATTTTTACCTGACTTTCCTCAACAACAAAACATTCTTTAAAATAAGAAAGAAAAATGATACAACAGAGAGCCAGCATGGTGATGTAAGTGTTTGACCAAGGGTCTTTCCACCACACACTGTTATAGTGCTATTATTCAACTTTCAACATCCTGTGGAATTCTGGGGTTTGTAGTTTATTGAAGCCAAAGAGCTCTCTGGCTGAGAATTCTAAGTGCCCCTCCCTAAACTGCAAACCCCAGGTCAACTTGAAGACAATTGCAAACCTCCTCAGAATAAATCTTGCCAAGAAAACTCTGTGGTGAGATCATCACAAGTTGCAGTCAGCTCAAAGGCACATAACAACAAAGGTCTACCAAAGGTGGAGTTGCCATGAATGGTGATAAAGTCTATGTTAATTTTTGCTAATGCAAATTGACTAGTAGAATCTCCATGGTGCCATAAGAACTGGAGCAAGGGTGGCACCTAACCCTACACTAACTAATAAATCTCGTAGGAAACTTCCTTCCACATTTTCTGTTTTTTTCCCCTAGGGAAAAAAAACCTTTCTGTTCTTTATTTATTTTTATAAGGAAAACCACCAGCTGGAAGAAACCCAAAATGGTCTGTGGTCAGAGCCTTCTCTGATCAAGGTAAGCTACTACCAATTTCCAGCATAGCTCTTATCTGTCATATTCACCTAGTTCACCCAAAGAACTCTGAAGTCTTGGACTTGTGGATTTCCTGCTCCCATCTCTGGTGTGATGACAAAGAGGAGACTGGAAGTTTCTGCTTCCCTTGTACAGGTATACCTCAGTTACCAAAGTCTCTGGCAAAGAAGCTGCTTTTTGAAAAGTCATTGTGCAGGAACCCAGGCTAGCTCCACAACTTTTCTTGTCTTCTGACCAACTAGAAGGTGGTATTCTTTTTTTTCTTTTTCTTTTTTTAGAATTGACATTGGGGGGATGGTGAAAGGACTGGAACAAGACAGACTGCAGTAAACAACGCAAGAAAGTTTGACTTGGGAAAGGATGGGATTCTACTCTAGGTGATCTTCCTGTAGCTGTGTGTGTTTATATACCACTGGCAAGGTAAACAGCTGCCTCCAGAGTCACTAACTGAGCCTACATGAAGAGCAAAGCAGAAAGAAAAGGAGAAAACAGATTAGCCTGCTCACCAGCTACCCTAGCATGTTGAAAAAAGCATAGATCTGTAAGTTTTGCCACCAAAATGGAAACCATAAGAAAATGAAGGCTGTCGATAGAAAGATAATCATCCCAGAGTGCATTTTGAAAGAAGCTTTCAAGTGGTCTGTAGAAGATTATTTACTTATAGAAGGCTTGACTGACCTATTTGTTTCATTTCATGTGTAGACAATGTTAGTGTTGAATAAAAACATTGCTGAAGCATGTTGGACTGTTCTTTTTTGGGGGGAAGAAAAACCTATCCCTTTTCTTTCCATATGATTACTAACCCTGGTACCAAAGTTTCTGTTAAAGAAGTAAAGCACAGGAACACAGCTACTTCATTAACTGAGGTATATCTGTAGTTTAGCTGCAGTTTTAGCATTAAACATAAACCTTAAACTGTGGCTAAACTTAACTGTGGATTGTTCAAACAAGTGAGTTTCTTAAACTATCATTTGAAATCCTCTTGCTTAAAAATAAATATAGCTAACATTAGCTACAATTTGCCATAGATGGGAGTCAATTTGAAGAAACATAACAAAAATGCAGCAACATGGTGCAATCAGCAACATCAACCCTGGCTGATCCTTGTGTCCCAGCTCAGGTGCCAGTGCCATTCCAGTTCGTTGCTGCCACCAACACCTGGCGCTCACTATATGATAATTTACCCTTCCACTCATGGGTGGAGGGCCCTTGAGTTTGGCTACAAGATTTAGCAGGTAGCAGGTGGGCAAGTGGAGTGGGTTCAAGAGCAAATGTCCATCCCACAGGGCTTTCCACAGAGAGGATAGCTCTCCCAAAAATCTCCTTAAGGGGAAAAAAAACGCCTCAAAACTCAAGTGGTGAGAAGTTCCTGTCTGGTATTGAAAAACTGGTGTTTTTTTTTTTTTAAAGGTTGAACAGTGAAGGGGGGCTGAGTACCAGCAACACTCTCAGCACGAACAGAAAGTTCAGGTGGCTGTGAGGGAATCTGCACATCGAGTAACCCCCGACAAGTCTCAGAGGAGATGAGTTCTAGTGGTTGGGGACTCTTTGCTGAGAGGAACAGAACTGATCATTTGCAACCCAGATAGAATCAATCGTGAGGTGTGCTGTCTCCCTGGGGCCAAAATCAATGACATAACGGAGAGGCTAACCAGACTGGTCAAGCCCACTGACCATTAAGCCCTCCTTTTGGTTCACGTCGGAACCAATGACACGGCGAGACACAGCTTTCACAGCTTCACGAAGCATTATGAGCTTATGGGTAGGAAGCTTAAGGACCTTCGTGTGCAGATTGTCATTTCATCTCTTCTCCTGGTGGAAGGACATGGCCCATGAAGGGAAAGAAGAATAGTGGAGATCAACAACTGGCTCCAAAGATGGTGCTGCCGGGAGTGATTAGGATTTTTGGATCATGGCCTCCATTTCCATGAAGATGGTCTTCTGGCAAGGGATGGGCTGCACCTTACAACTGTTGGCTGGAACGCTTTTGCTAACAGTCTTGCAAAACGGATCAAGAGGTCTTTAAACTGAGTTTGACTGGGGAGGGGCACAGTATTATTCTGGGCAAGGATTCAGTGAGTACTGTGAAAAATAGCCAAATGTTATAGATAGGGCAGGCCAAGTAGAACTAGAGACCAACAGGGAGAGGGAAAGTAACTTTAGTACAGGAATTCCACAAAGGGTACATCGTCTCACGTGTCTCTACACTAATGCACAGAGCACGGGGAATAAGCAAGATGAACTCCAACTCTTAGTACAACAAAATAAATATGATTTAATAGGCATCACTGAAACCTGGTGGGATGAATCTCGTGATTGGAACGTAGGAATGGCGGGGGGGGGTACAACCTATTTCACAGAAATAGACCAAACAAGAAAGGAGGAGAAGTAGCCTTATATGTCAATGTTTTCACTTGTGAAGAGATCCAGGATTTAAATCTGGGAAGCCAAGTCGAGAGCATCTGGGTAAGAATTAAGGGAGCGAGAAACAATAGGGATGTGATTGTCGGGGTTTGCTACAGGCCTCTGGGCCAGCCTGAGAACATGGATGAGGCCTTCCCAGAGCAGATGACCACACATTCAAAAAGGAGAGATGCAGTGTTAATGGGAGATTTCAAGTATCCTGATATTTGTTGGCAGTCAAATTGTCTGCGAGGCAAGCCAACGGGTTCTTCACTTGCCTTGCAGACAATTTCATGGTCCAGAAGGTGGAAGAAGTGACAAGGGGATCGGCTATTTTAGATCTGATCCTGACCAACAGGGATGACCTAGTTGATGAGGTGGACGTAGTGGGATCCTTAGGAGGGAGTGACCATGCTCTTTTGGAATTTGTCATTCAGTGGGAAGGAGAAGCCAAGTGTAGCGAGACACGCACCCTAAACTTTAAGAAAGTTGATTTCTCTAAATTTAGAGAGTTACTTGCTGAGATCCCGTGGTCAAGAATACTAAAAGAGAAAGGAGTTCATGATGGATGGGAGTTTCTTAAAAGTGAGATACTGAAGGCACAATTGAAAACTGGGCCAATAAGGAGGAAAAATGGTAGGTCTCTAAAGAAATCGGAATGGTTGACTGAAGAACTCTCAGCTGAGCTAAGTGTTAAAAGAAACATGTACAGGAAATGGAAAAATAGTGAAACCACCAAAGAGGAATTCAAGCAAATAGCCAGGAGATGTAGGGAGAAGGTCAGAAAAGCTAAAGTGCAGAATGAACTCAGGCTTGCCAGAGACATCAAAAACAATAAAAAGGGCTTTTTTAGATATGTCCGCAGCAAAAGGAAAAACAAGGAAATGATAGGATCACTGCATGGAGAAGGTGACCAATTAATAACGGGGGGGAGAGAGAAGGCAGAACTACTCAATACCTTTTTTGCCTCAGTTTTCTCCTAGAAGGATAGAAGTACCCAACCTGGGCCATGGGGAGCAGGTGAGGAAGGGAGAAAAATGCAGCACAGAATAAGTAGAGAAGTAGTACAGGAATATCTGGCTAAACTAGATGAATTCAAGTCCCCAGGGCCAGATGAATTACATCCAAGGACATTAAAAGGACTGGCAGAAGTCATTTCTGAACCACTTGCAATAATCTTTCAGAACTCTTGGAGAACAGGAGAAGTCCTGGCAGACTGGAGGAGGGCAAATGTCGTCCCCATCTTCAAGAAGGGGAAAAAAGAGGACCCTAATAATTATCACCCGGTCAGCCTGACATCAATTCCAGGAAAGATCCTAGAGCAGATCATTAAACAGTCAGTTTGTAATTACATAGAAAGCAATGCCGTAATCACTAAAAGCCAGCATGGATTTCTCAGAAATAAATCATGCCAGACTAATCTTATCTCTTTTTGTGATAGCGTTACAGGCTTGATAGATGAAGCGAATGCTGTAGAGGTAGCATATCTTGACCTCAGTAAGGCCTTTGACAAAGTTCCACATGACATTCTTGCAAAGAAGCTAGTAAAATGCGGGCTGGACAGGGCTACTGTTAGGTGGATTTGTAATTGGTTGACCGACTGAACTCAAAGGGTGATCACCAATGGCTGCTCTTCATCCTGGAGAGAAGTGACTAGTGGGGTGCCACCGGGTTCTGTCCTGGGCCCAGTGCTATTCTACATCTTCATCAGTGACTTGGATGAAGGAGTTGAGTGCATGCTGATCAAATTTGCAGATGATACCAAATTGGGAGGGGTTGCTAATACACCAGAGGATAGGATCAAATTTCAAAATGACCTTGACAGATTGGAGAGCTGGGCCAAAGCTAACAAAATGAATTTCAACAGAGAGAAATGTAAGGTCCTACACTTAGGCATTAAAAATGAAAGACACAAATATAGGATGGGGGATACGTGGCTGGATAGCAGTACGTCTGAAAGGGATCTAGGAGTCTTGGTAGATCACAAGCTGAACATGAGTCAGCAGTGTGATGCGGCAGCCAAGAAAGCCAACGCGATTCTTGGTTGCATCAATAGGAGTATGGTGTCTAGACTGAGGGAGGTAATGGTACCACTCTATTCTGCATTGGTTAGGCCTCATTTGGAATACTGTGTCCAGTTCTGGGCACTTCAATTCAAGAAGGATGTCAACAAGCTGGAACGTGTCCAGAAGAGGGCAACCAAAATGGTGAAGGGTCTGGAAGCCATGCCCTATGAAGAACAGCTTAGGGAGCTGGGTATGTTTAGTCTGCAGAAGAGAAGGTTAAGAGAGGACATGATAGCCATGTTTAAATATTTGAAGGGATGTCATGTTGAGGATGGAGCGGGTTTGTTCTCTGCCGCTCCAGAGACTGGGACAAGGAGCAATGGATTCAAGCTGCAGGAAAGGAGATTCCACTTGAACCTCATGAAGAACTTCCTGATGGTCAGAACTGTCCAGGAGTGGAATATGCTACCTCAGAGTGTGGTGAAGTCTCCTTCTTTAGAGGTTTTTAAGCAGAGGCTGGATGGCCATCTGTTGGGAATGCTTTGATGTGTGTTCCTGCATAGCAGGGAGTTGGACTCGATGGCCCCGGGGGTCTCTTCCAACTGTATGATTCTATGATTCTATGAAGGTTTCTGGGCAAAACAACTGAATATGAGTGGAGGAAACAAAGAGTAGCTTGTGGAATCTATGGGGACCATGGATGCAAAAACATAATTCAAAGACCACACGTGGCCTCAGGGCCATGCTTTACCCACCCTTTGTCTAGCACAAACTGTACCATGAATAATACAGAAATAAAGAAAAAATAAAAAACTGTATTTTTTATTGCAAGGGGTTCATGTAAATTTGAGCCACAAAAATATATACTTGATTTATTTGAGAATGGTGGCCTGAGATAAATAATAAACAATGACAGAGAAGAAACAGTGAGGGAGAAGTACGATAGGAGGTGTCTGTTGTATGAAACAAGTTGACCAGGAAGATTTGCTCGTCTGAATTTTGATTTTGCTTCCCTCAGACCTCCTCACATGGCATTGTTTATGCAAATCTACCCTCTTTTCAGGCACGGTCTGGCTTCAGAAACCCCCTGGCAGCACTACACAAAAGCTGGGTTGTACAGCAGCTAGCAGACCTGAAAAGGCCTGCTGAATGGAGCAATGGATGCAATATGCAGGCAGTTGGGCAAACAGAGGAGCCTTTCTTTTGTGGGTACCAGTGGTGTGTGGAGAAGGCAGCCTACCCTAGAGGCAGAAGAAAAAGCCACTAGGAAGGGGGTGGGCAGGGAGGGGACACGCAGTAGCAGCAGCAGCTCGGTTCCTATACAGAACAGAAAAAGCTAAAGAGAGAGGAATCACAAATAAAAGAGACAAGGAGGCAGAAACGAGTGGCCTGCTTTAACTCTTTTTAGGGACGTTTGAAGGGTGGCTTTGTTTGGATGGAGGGAGAAGGTAAATCTGCTTTGAAAACTGAAGGCAAAGAAGAAAACTGGTGGCAGGGGGTGGGATTGCAATTGCTGTCCCCCTCCCTCACTAGTCACAGCAACCCTTTCCTTGACCCTTTGGGAGAAAATGAGTAGTTTTTTTAATTGATTCTGTATGCTGAAGAGAAAAAAAAAGCAGAACAAGGACTATAACAATAACAGAAAGCAAATATACAACTGTGTGCAGCAGTCCATTTAGCCCCCAAGAAAATATATTCCCATGTAGGCACTTTATTGCATTAAGCCATAGAAACCTTGCCAAATCTATTTAAGTTGGTGATTTTTAAAGATTTCCATATAGTTAACAAAGAAGCCATCTCATCTGTTAAGTGAAAATTTTGTCAGCCTGTTATCACATTGAATAAATGAATAATGCATTTTTTTAAAAAAAAATTGAGTCATGTGAGGTCCTTGGCTTTAGAAGGGGAGAGAACAAGTCTAAAAAGATTTTGTTTTGTATTGTACAGGCATAAAGAGATACCATGAGCTGCCTATAAAAAGCTCCCTGAATGCAGAAGTTTGCAAAACCTGGTCATTAATTCATCTTTAGATCCCTTTTGAAAAGCATTTAAAAAAAAATTCTAAGGAACCAAATAAAATACAAAATGGGACCCATCTGCATTTCAGTGGCACAGTTTCAATGCAGAATGCTATCTCCTTATCTCCTTTTCTTCCCTCCACCCCCAAATCACTGAACAGAGACTTTTTGGGTGAGTGGGGGAGATTAGAGGAATTTATTTGCTATCAGTCTGCACTTTGCATATCAATACAAAAATTAATAAACTAATTTCAGGCATATATGACACAGTCAATGCAGAAGGCCCATTGTTAGGAGAGGAATAGTATATTCTTATCAGTGTCTTTAAACAGCTATTCATCATTTCTAAAGGGCAATTATTTGGAATCCATTAAACTCCAATTCATAATACCACTGTGTGCTGAATTTTAAATAGAAATCTGTATTTAGATGAAGGAATACATTAGTACAAGTCATTAGAGTACTGAAAAATCCATGACTTGTTCATTTTTCACTCTCTTCTCTCCCCACCCTACCCTCAAGATGATACAAATCTTCAAGGAAAGGAGCATTTCAGTAATGGAAGAAAAAGAAACATAAAAAGTACCCAACACGCGCACACACACACACACACACACACTTTTCCTTATAGATAATGTTGTGTGTCTCATTTTTTCCCAATCGCTTTTTTGCCATTGTGACAAATTATTGTAAGACACACACACACACACACACTTCCTAATAGATAATACTGTGTTTCTCATTTGTTTCCAAAAACTTTGTTGAGTTATGACGAATTATTGCTAGAAAGTGAGCCATCCATGAGATGGGAAGAATCTCTAACTGGGAAAAATAATGACTGCTTGATAAGAATTTCTCCATTTTAATGCAAACTTTTTTAAAAGGGTTACTAAGAATATTTTATATGGAAAATATAAAGAGATTTTTTTAAAAAAAACATGCACCGTATTTATTTTCTAGTTAGAAATCTTCTGTGTTATTTGGTGTCGCAGCTTAGGTTAATTTCTATGGAAAAATCAACATACAAAACTATTCAAACAATACAAAGTTAAAAAAAAAGTTAAAGGAGAAAATATGGAAGACCAATGAATACATTTCAACAGTCTGTTCCTGGGACGTCCAGAATTAACTAAAGCTAATTGATAATTGATTGCCGTTGAAAGATGCATAACCAAAGTGTCAGTTTTCTATGCTATGGAAGTCATAATAATATTTTATAAATGAAAGATGGAGGAACCTGGGATCCTCTGGATGTTGTTGGATTAGAATTGCCATCAGCCCAAACCCCATGGGCAATAGTCAGCATTGATGGGCCTATGGGCCCAATAATATGGGGTGCAGGCTTTAAAATGATATGAATGTATTTAGTTACAGGTCAAGCCCTATTCACTCATTATATCCAATCAACGTGTGATGAAGGGAACATTCTAGCCCCAAGCCTCCATTTCTAGTTCCATCATTGTCCCCATGTGATTGGAGACCCTGAATTTTTTCAGTCCCTGCTCACATAGGAGAGTATGAGCAGTGAGAGGGAACTAAAGGGGGAGACGCCACCCCTTTCCCGTTATCACATGCTGATTCAGATGCTTCCATAATGCCAAAGCAAGGCTGTAGATGTACCAGTAACCAGAATTCACTTTGTACAACCAGAGCACATGCTTGGGTATGTGATCAATGTGAGCACATGCTTGGGTATGTGATCAATGTGAGCTCATTCGCTTGTTCGTAAAAGTGGAAATGAAAATTCAGAAACGTTTAGAATCTGTTTGAAGTTTCATATTTTGATATCTGAATTTCAAAATAGAAATCGGACATAAATATTCATGATTCACTTGTATTGATTGGTATAATGAATTCTGCTAAGTCATCTGTCAGGCAGTGTGAAATACTGAATGCTATCCAATGCCTGCTATTCCATATGGCAAAATGTTGTTCAGTACATACCAAATCCTGCCAGTTATTCACCATTACTTGTGCTTACAGTCGGATATTGAAAAGTGGTCAAGTCCATTTCAAAATCTTCAGAGGTCGAATTACGCTGTTGTCTGTAAAACAAAGATTGTTAAATATTGACATAGCCAGAGACAGCTTGGAGAATATATTTGATGGTGATTCTTGAGCCAAATTTGCTTCAATTCTAGTAGTAGTTATGATTACTTATACTGATCTAACTTTACCCAAGTGAAGCCAACTCAAAACAACAACAACGGTTATATATATGTTTAAAGAAAAGCCAGCTGGGAGGCTAGATGACATTTCAGACTTTAATGCATTGGCTCTGTAATCCATTTTATGCCTACATGCTATTGCTAGTCCCAACTAAAGTAGTTGTACTTAGTCAGTTGGGTTTTCCTATGTATTGACTTACCATTAATCAGTTGCATCAATGAGTCTGCCCTAAGATTCAGATCCCAACATCTTATTAATTGCTCCCCTTGCCCATCTTCTCCAACTTTGCCGTGGGGGAAACACTGTACTGTATAAAGAGTCCATAGCCCTGAGAAAGGATCTTGTGTTGCCTCTTGTCTCCATCTTTTTGGCTGCCTTGAATCCTATCTTGGGAGAAACATGGGATATAAATTCAACACATATGTACATACCTAGCAGAATTAGAATTAAAACAATAATGGCTATTGGGTTTTTTGGGAGGAGAGAGGTTTGGGGGTTTTTTTGGAAAGACATGGTTATTTTCTCTTCTGCTTGTATGACTCTTAGTTAAGCTGGACAATGTGTTCAGGCCATGTTTAGAACAGGTACTGCTTTCTATAGTGAAAGATATCTGTTTGATATAGCACCTATTTTATTTCCTCACCTCTGTATACTGCATTTAGCTTGCTCACCCCCCCCCCCCAATGATCATTAGAAGGTAGCAAAAGATTATTAGAAGGTAGCAAAAGATTGATTTTCAAGTCTGATTGCCGAAGCACACATCTCTGAGGAAATTCTGTTGTGGGAGGGAAAGCAGATTTATCAGAGGAGATATATTTCTGCTTAACATTTCATGTACTCATTGCTCTGTTGAACTGGGGTAGGAACAGCATGGAGAACTATACTGTATACAAAATAGAAAAATGTATATGTCAAGAGATAACAGGGAAAACAAATGTCTTACCTGCCTGTCATCTCCTATCTGCCTTTAATTGTAAAGGAGGTATCTGCACCAGGGTCAGATTAAGACATGGGCTTTCTAGGCTGCAGCCCAGAGCCCATTATCTCAGTCCCACACCTCTAACCTTCCAGGCTTGTCTCCCAAATACATATATGACTCAGTGTGCAAATTTTACCTTTTTTGGACTAAAGTTGTTATGGCACCATGCACCTCCCACAATTGGCATGGTTTAAGTGGCAAATATTATTTAATTGGCACTATTAATTGACATTGATATAAATAATACCTGAGGTGACTGGGAGGTCATGCTGGAAAAGGCATATTACTGACTGTAAACATGAGATTGCAAGGCAGGTCAGCTATACCTACCTCTTAGGCAGGAACCAAGTCATTTTCAGGTTAATTGCATGGACCCTCTCGAGACGATAGGCTTAAAGATAATGAGCTGGACATATCAGAACTGAAAAGGGAAATTCCCAACAAATTGTGGTTGTCTTAATTCTGACCCCAGAACACCAGGATGTTTCCCTATTGTTTCTCCACCTCTCCACAATATAGGGCTATTACAACAGCCATTACTCTTTTGTCACTTAAACACTGAGACCATTAGTTCTGTCCAGACTTCATTGTTTGTGTTGCAACTCCCATTGTCTGCTTGGCTGGGAGAGCACTTCAGACTCATACCTGCGGGATATTTTTGGGTATAAGAACCCCGATTTCAGGCTGCCCAGTACCATCTCTCGCCTTTCTGAATGCCACACTGTCCATTTGATTCCTGAATGAGAATTGTCCTTAGGTGCCTACCTAAACCACATCTCTGCTTCCCTTGCTGCTCTCCAGACCGGTAATTATAACCTCATCTCTGAAAGTCCGCTATCACACTTTCCTCCCTTTTCCTTCAGCTAGCTCTTATATGCCTGTGTGAGTGCTTGGATCTTTGCGTGCTTGTGTGAATTTCTCTCAATAAAACATATTTTTAGTTTACAATTTAAACTTTCTGGCTGGTTCTTTTCTGCAAGGATCTTGTAAACATAGCTGGTAGATCTTGTTAAGTTACCTCCCTCTCACATGCCTCCTGACTTTGAGCTAATTATTCCCCACTTTTGAATGGAAGTTCTGGCATCATTGGTGGGCCCTTGTGGCATCCACATTTTGGGGTAACGAAGTTCCAGAATCTGCCCCAGTGGCCATGCTTGTTGGATATTTAGGAAACTAAACTAGTCTAAAAAGATAATCTTTTCAAACTTGTGTTTTTTCATACAGCACAATAGTTTGTTTTTCATTCTTACCATGTATTCTTCCTTATCTGCACATACTGCTTATGTGCACAAAAAACATAAGAGAACCGGAGACCACACTTTCTGCTCAGAATCTACTGGCAAAAGTTGGACTGGGCAACATTCTAGGTGTTCCCATGTAAACTAAGACTGCTATTCGTTTATGAAAAACTTGGAGGCCACTTTGGAGGCAGACTGTAAGTTTAGTTTACACAGAAGCCTACATTCAACATGGGGACATTAAGAGCAGTTCCAGGGAAGCCACGTGCCCTAGGAGTTCAGCCATGTAGACCTTTCTGTGCTAAAAGAACTCACCACCTAGTTAATGGGTGGCTTTAGGGTTTTCTGTGTTAAGGAAAGCACAGAAAAGTTTCTACTAAGATATGTAGTATTTCCCCTTCTTCCTGAACTACTGTTGTACATATCAGTTTTCTCCATGTGAGTTTAAGCAGAAAGGCCATCTGTATGAGTTCAGGGTTGGGACTAGAGTAGTGTGGGTAATATAGCTTAATTGCCTAGGACCCCTGGAAGGTATGTGCCATCCTTTGTGCCCCATGCCACAGAGGCTGGCTAGAAATTTTTAGTACAGTTTGAGAAAAGATTAGTAACAGAAGCATTCAGTCACTGACTTTTAAAATCATTTGTAATTGTGTGTCTGTGTGACCTTCATACAGTCTCTTATTTACTAAATTACGCCTTATTTGGTTTGAATATTTGATCACACCTGCAAAATGTGTGTTGCTGGTGTATTTCAGGAAAGCAAGAGAGATTGAGATTGCTTAGATTATCTGGCTTCATCTTTTAAAACAAGAGTTGGGTATCTAATTAGATGAATTGGAGAGCTAGAATGGATGTTTTTTCTTAGTTTGTGTCCTGAGACATCTAGGATACTATCACTAGCAACCTGAAAACTGCAATCATGGGCAGTCTATGATATCCATGTTTTAAGGTGCAGTCCTAAACTGGGACTGAGATTCAATGAACTCAAAGGAGCTCCCCTCCAAGTAGAGAATTGCAGTATATTGTGAGTAACAGGAGTAGCTGTTTGAAGTGATGGACAAAGGCAATGAAACATCTTTTATGTATGCACACTCTGCTTTACTTCTGCAGTCTCTACAAGCATACTCAGCATTCTGTGCTGTTAATCAGAGATCAATCTGTTTGTATATCCCTTTCTTCTTCACCACCGCAAATACCGTGTAACTTTCCCTGTTACTGAAATGAATGGGTAACACATACAGCAAAATTTGAAATTGTGGCCAGAAAAGTGTTAAATCATTGTATGAGAATCTTTTCAGCTTGGGTTTTTCATTTGCTAGGCTTGCTCATCTGTAACAGACAATCATACCTCACCTCTTACCCATCCAGAAATAAGGAAAAATATGATAGATGCATATCTCCTCACAATACTGAAAGAAGACTTACAAGCAGAGCTTAATTTGTGCCTCTAGCATCTGTTTTCAATGTTAGGGCTTAACCGTGGAATGTATGAAGTAAGGATAGATTAAAGTTCAGAGTGCTTTCCCTTCACCATTGTGTTAAGTTGAGAGATTTCCCACAGACTGGTGCTTCCAGATCAGAGCAAGACACTTTGGTCTTGGCATCTCTTTTGCTGGAAATTAAGCATGGCAACAGTTTATAAGCAGGAAATCAGTTTTTAAATCTGCACTTAACCTTATAGTAGGGAAGTAAATCCTTGACCATTTTATCCTCACATGCAGGGATAAATAATTAACAGTAGTTTTCTCTCTGCTGGAGGAGAAAGAAAATATTCTTCCATAACATTCTTCCTGTATTCAAACACCCCCAAAGTACAGCAGAAGAATTATTCTGCATGGAAAAACCATGCTTTTTTTTGGTGCAGAAACCTGTTTTCTGCACAGAAAAAAAAAATCCTGTAAAAAGTTTCTCTGCAGAAAATGGAAATTTTGTGCAAGAGACAGGGTTTTGTTTTGTTTTCTTTTGTTTTTGTAAAAAAATTAAAACGGGTGGAATCCTGTTGGGCAGTTACGAATGCATAACCTGGAGTTATGCACTCATGGCTGTTTTGTATTCATGTGAAAGTTCCCTAATTCCCACTCACTGAGCAGCAGCCACTGCGATCAGCAAGGGCCTGTTTCACTGTCATTTGAGAAGCAGCTGGCTGATGGTCTCATGCAAGGAAGAGGGGGGATAGCACAAGAGGGGGGTCAGCAACAGAGGTCCTATTTCTGCCTGTCACACCAGAAATTGTTCACAGGACGGGGTTGGAATATCAGATAGATGCTCTCCAAGCAACAAGGGAACATATTCCCATTGATCACAGTGGTGGCTTCCCAACAAGTGGAGTTTGGGGGAATTGGGACAAGAGTCACTGGCCCCAAGGTCTGGGTAAGATTTGAAGCTCTTCTGCTCTGCCTCCTGTCTTGTTCCAGGTGTTCAGTTATCCAGGAGCAAAGTTTCTGGTGGTTGCATTATCCACTTGATAAACAATGCACTGCCTTTCAGCTTGGTGCATTTTAGCAGTATGTGTTTTTCAAACAGTTGTTCCAAAACACATCTTGGCCTATTTTTTTTAAAGTAAGAAAAATAATTTCCACATAAGAATGCTTCAGTGAAAAAGAATTTTAACACAAACAAATATGTAATATAAATATTGGTATTAAAATGATGTTATTAGAAAAAGATTAGAAACAAAATGCATAGGATCACCATTACTTCCTTGCCCTTATAGTTATACTCACTTAAAACTGGGAAACCAAAAAGCTAATGGGTAATTTTGCAAAAACTTACAGTGAAATTGTACTGACTTGGTCATGCAAAAAGTAGCCAGACAAGCATGAACCTCAGATACTTAGGGGCTTTTTTTGTTAATTGTGAGAGGTGAAAACCATTATACTATCTGACAATACAATGTGACAGACACATTCCACATAAAAAGAGATTTGGGCAAAAAAACCAAAAAACCAAGAACAACCCTGCCTGAATTTTTAGGCAATTGATTCAAGAACTAAGATAAAATAAGAAGAATTTGGTCTGGTCTTGTAACTGATGTGAATAATAAGTGCTACACAGCAAGTAGCTACAGTATCATGAACATCAGTAATTTGCACAGGCAGAACTCTGCCAGAAAATGAGAGAATGATAAAATCCCACATTACTAGCTAATATATGAATTTCAGTGTGAAGCATGCATATTGCAGATAGTCATGGTTAATTGTTGCAGTGAATTAATATCATTGTCTCAGCAGATAAGATCATATGTTGCTCCTTTGCTATTGATAGAAAAGTCATTAGGGTTTCACAAAGGCATGATTAGCCTGAGACTCCTTTTAGGATTTAAAAAAAAATTGGTCAAATTCTTCAGTTAGGTTTATGCTACAGGAGCAGAACTCTAAGAAGAAACCTCCTCACAGTTGTGACTAAAGGGACAAACTGAAGCTGATTTATACTGAGTCAGCTGGTCTGTTTAGTCCAGTATATTGTCTACACCAGAGTTTCTCAACCACAGTTTCCTGGAATTCTAGGTTCTGCAAGAGGTTGCTAAGAGTTCCTTGGCAGATTGTGACTGAAAAAAACAAAACCAAACACATATTTTTTGAGTTGTGGATATAATAATTTTAAGTGAAGTTCCCTGAGACCGGAAAATTATTTCAAGGGCTCTCCCAGGGTAAAAGTGGTGAGAAAGACTGGTTTACACTGATAGGCAGTATCTCTTCAGTGTTTCAGCCAGAAATTTTAGAAATGCCAGGGATTAAGCCTTTGATTTGAGCATTGGACTACAGCCCTGGAGACTAGAGTTTGATTCCTTGCTCACCATGGAAACCCACTGGGTGATCTTGAGGACACTACATACTTTCAGACCCCAGAAAACCCTGTGATAGGTTTGCCTTAGGCCACCATAAGTTGGAAACAACTTGAAGGCACATGATAACTTGTGTCTGTTCATCTCTACCACCCTTGTTTGTTACAAAGATTTCAAGGAGGCAGGCAAAAACCAAATTGTAGTCTGGTTTCTGTTCTTGGTGCAGCAGCTGTTTTATATATAGTTTCCAAAGACCAGAGATCTAAAATATCATGTATTAAAAAAAAAAGATATTCTTAGAGAAGAAGCTCTTTCACTATATGTAGTTGATTAATGAAAATTATTTCTATTACTGAAAATATGAACTTTAATTATATGATCTGTTGCACTAAATATATGGCTACTCTCCAGAGAAACATTTTCACTGCATCCTGGAAAATTCAAGGGGCAACATGCTTTTCTATAGCTAAGGATGTTGGGATTCTTTGGGCATATTGTCTTAGAAGCAGTTCTGAAATTTCAGAAAAGTGACCTTTGCTTTAGTCATGGCACGTATTCAGACATGTTTCTGCTTTCCTCTTTCGCTGATGTAGGGTATTATATGGTAACTAAGTTATCTTTGCAGACAAAACCATACAACCAACACAGTGTGCCTCAGATCTGAAAACAATAAAATGAATTCAGATGACCCTGTCTCATATGATCCCTTCTTGGACTCAGATACATATACCCGTATACATGTATATGACTTTTTAAATTTTTGTTTTAACTTTCTTATAATGTAGAAATTGGAAAATGTTATGAGGGTTACAATCTATCCTCTCCTATGAAATACAGAGTGCATCTCTATGAGAAGTGACTGATTTTTTTCCAGTATTTCTGATGTGGATACATTATTTTTTGTTGATAGTTGTACTCTCTCTGATTAGTATAGCATTGAAAACAACAGACCTTGATTCTAATAGTGTTGTTGAAATGGCTTTTAAATTTACACCTTCCAGATCTTTGCCCATTTCTGCACGACAATGCTCACGCACGCCATCCCATCGCAATTCCAGCAGTGCCTCTGCTGAGATGGGAGCATGTTCCCAACACTTCTCTCTGCACGCAACCAACTGCCTGTGGACGGGAGCACAAGGGACACTCTCCGTCCTTCCAGACTGCAGCCAGCCTTCTTCATATGCTGCTGTAGGGGACGAAGCATGTAAATCTTCCTTCCGGCCCTTCTGCATGGCTGGCTACAATGGAAGTCTCTGGTGATCGGGAGTCATTGACAGACTTTTCCCATCAATTATATACCCTGAGATCATGCCAGCTGGCAACATGAGAAGGGCGGGACCACAATGACGTCATGCAGAAGTGTTGTGGTGGTTCTGTTCCTCTTGCATCCCCATGCCGGGACACCGTCATCGTGAGGAAAGGGCCTTTGGTCATATTCACAGATAACACTAATCCATGGTTCCTTACTATTGCGATGTGCCTCTGAAATCTTCATGAAGCCCTGAGGTTCAGAGGATGAACAGACAGATGTTCACAAACATTAAGGGCTTTTCCACACTGCACAACTATTGCACTATGATTTCACTTTAACCGCCACCATTTTGTTCTATGGAATCATGGGATTTGCAGTTTAGGAAGGGATATTTAGAATTCTGAGCCAGAGAGCTCCAGTAGCTCTCTGGCTGACTACAAACTCTCCAACACTACAAACTCTCAGATTCCATAGGTGGCAGCCATGGTAGCTAAAGTGGAATTATAGTGCATAATTATGTAGTGAGGAAAGGCCCTTAGTTATAAACCTGCCGTCATCTGACGAATGACAAGTATCTTTGAAGCAATATTAATAAAGGCAGATTGTTAAGGATAAGTGTTATTCTGATTTTGTGACTTCCTTGTAGGATGTCAAACTCTATATTAAGTAGTTGGTTGTCCCATTTCTGGAACAGAAAAAATAATGAGGGTGAACAAGCAACATGTTATACACTTCTTGGGACAGTTTAAAGACTACGATGCTGCTGCTGATGGTGCTGTCTTCAGGATACCACAAGGCATGCCTTTCTTTTTCTGCAACAAATTAACACTGCCAACCTTTTGGAAACTGTAGAATTGAGGCTTTTCCGTCTTGGTTTGCACAGAACAAAGCATGGTTCTGACCATTTCTTTCTGTGCTTCTCTAATGTACAGCTTTTAAACACACCACTCTGAGGTTTAATAATACATCTACTTTCTATCTTGCCAGAGACAGTAGCTCTTACTTGTTATATTTTACAAATCGCTTGGTGTAATGGTCATAATATCCATGAAACCGAACTTTCATGACTAAAAAATGGTCTCCTGCATTGAAAATAAATGCCTTAATGCAGACATTTATTGTACAGCAGGAGACTAAAATGCAGTCACAACATTCAGTTTCATTGATATTCAGTCTTAAATTGAATCATAAGTGGCAGAGAGAATTCTAACATAATGTGCTGGTCTGGACAATGCTGTGAATGAAATGGGATTTTAGTTCTGAATGCATGAACCAGTTGCATCGTCTCTTGAAAAGTCCTGAGTACCATGAAAGTTACCAGATTGCTGGTATCTCAGCACCCAAGAATAATTCTCCTTCTTGTTCCTTATGCTTCATTCCATGTCTCAGTATTCTTGAAAGCAACCTCCTGTAATATACTATGTATTGAAGTTAATCTTGCATGAGTTACTTGGGAAATATTTGTTCATATGTACATCCAGTGGGCTTCTATATACTAAATATATTTGGGAAGATCAGCTGGGGAGTGATGGGACATGCAGTCCAGTGATGTCTATTGGACCACATATTTCTCAGGTCTACAATAGGAATAAAAGGCACTCCTCTGCCATTTTTAATTTAAAAAAAATGAAATTCATTATTGAACATATTGAAATCTTCTGATGCATTTCAGTGTATTATAGTGGGTGACAAGAAAATGATTTGACTCGTAACTGACAGCACTTGGAGTTTTGTTTTGTGTGTATGTGTACAGAGATTGCTGGGGAGGAGTGAAAAGCAAATTCACAAGGAGAACCCCATGCTATGAGCTTAAACTAAACCACATGGTTCTTAATGAAAATAAACGTTTTTAGGATAAATCTGATTCTTAGCTGTTACTCATTTCTAATATGTATTTCTTTGGGCTAAAATCCTCAAGATAATGCCTGTTCCCATCAGGCGTGTCCTCAGTCACCCACAACACTGTACAATACTGAGACATAAAACATAACCCCCTGATAAAGACTCTCTGTTTGGTAAACAAGAATGCAATATATGGAATGAGAACTTGGTTTTTCAGGCATGACATTTTGCAAAAAGTGTGCAATCTATCAAAGAAACTATGTAGGTATTATATGGTAATCATTACTCTTTTGGGGCTTTGGGTGACATCATTTCACCAAATAAAGCTTTGATCGTGTATATTTCAAGTTAGATTTGTTGATTTTTGCAAACACTGAAGTCCACATTTTCACTGTTATATCATTTCAACAAACAGTAAGAAATAACTGGAACAAAGTGATTACAAAAAATTTTAAAAAATGAAGTTTCTCATGAGCATAACCATTCTGGAGAGCTACTAGTCACTCTACACCAGGGGTAGACAAATAGTGGCCCCACAACCACGTGCCTCTTCCCAAGGGTGTTTTGTGGCCCTCAACCTCCCAGTCTTTGTAATTGCCCTTTCTTTGTGTGTGGTTTAAAGAAAAACGTGCTGAAATCTACAAGTGACAATTCGTTTTTTAAATAGGTTGCAGGCCCTTGTCTGTACTGTTCATCATCAAACATACCCATTTTCCAAAACTAGAAGTGAACTTACAGCTACTTCTAATTTTTAGCCGGGGGGGTGCCTTTGAGGCAGTCGGAGTGGCCCACAGAGACTCACAGGGGCAGAAAATTGGCCCTGAGACCTGTTACAGTTGCCAATCCCAGTTCTTGAATGACAGGCCATTTCTGCACTGCACTGTTATAGTGCTATTATTCCACTTCCAACATTCTATGGAATCCTGAGGTTTGCAGTTTAGCGAGAGGCATTTAGAATTCTCCTCCAGAGATCTCTTTGGGCTCAGAAAAACACAAACCCCAGAATTCCACAGGATGTTGGAAGTGGAATAATATCACTATAACAGTGCTAGGATAGAAATGGCCATAGTCAGAATAAATGTTTTCAGCATAGGTTATTTTTTTCAGGCATGTGTTGAAAAAATACATATTCATATGTTGTATCTGCGATCCTCCAATTCTGCAACTATAGTGAAAATTATTCTGAACTGGAGGGAGATGGAGGCTTTCTTCCCAAGCACAGGACCAAACCCTCCAACTGATATGGCGGAGAGAGTCCTCTGTCATCTCGCCTTTTCAGTTGCTTTTAAAATGTCCTAGTTTCTCTCTCTTCCTGCCACTTTCTCCCTTTATTCTCAGCTTACTTCAGTTGTTGCAAATCGAGTTCAAAGTAAAAAAATAGTGTGTGCTTAGTTAACAGCAAGGAGGAGAGGAGAGGAGTCCTTAAAAGCAAACTGTAGCAGCTTCTCCCAGTTTTGTGTTCTTCTGCATTAATAACTGCTTTGGCCACACTCTGATGTTGCTTGGCCACATCCATCCCAGTTTTTCTTTTGGAATGTTGGAGAATTTGTAGGACTGAATTTTGGTTGCAATAGCACATCAAAAAATTATACCAGTAGCAATTGATTTGCCTTCAATGAGATCCCTCAAAATCAACTGAACTACGTCAGAAAAAATATTTTATACAAAATGTAAACCGGTGACTCTAACATCACACCATTTTTTTCTCTTTTTTAAAAACATCTTTTGTCTGACAAAGAAGCCAGTGGAGCTTTGAAAGCCTGCATGATGCATTTTATGTGTTTCCTTTGGCCAATAATGGAATTGCTCTTTCGTGTACTTTGGATTTTTGTTGTATTTTGCTGCATGCCCTACGGGGCTAACCCTGAATTTGTCAACTGATCCATGGTTACAGGTTTCCAAAATTTTTTAGCATCTGTAATTGTTTTCACTTTTTATATATCTGGCAATTGATTATCGTTCTGTTCTGTCTTTCTTTAGACAGTGGACAACTACTTTTAATTTTCAGACCAAATACCCACCCTCTAAATTAAATTAGAAAATCAAGCAACACAAAATTCTATATATTTTCCCTATTGTTTTTTTTTCATTCTTCCAAAGCTGCTTAAAACGAATGAGTCCCTATGTGTAGTTCCCGGTCCATCAACTTTGATGCATTATTGTTAACTTGCTGCTAGATTTAAAAATAACAAGAGGGTATTGTTGTGTTATAAATGTTCTCATCATGCTCCTTTGATGTTTTCCACCAACCCAATTATAAGGTAAAATGTCATCACACCACCTGACATGACTTTCTGCAACCATAACAAAATACTGCTGACTCATTGTCTGGGAATTTGGAATTAGCCCTGCCTTTGTAAGAAAACTTTTCCCCCCTATTTTTCTTTGCAAGAAAACTGGAAAAACTGGTTGTAGGGAACAAACATAGATCAGGTGCTTGACACTTTTCCTCTGTCTCCCCCCACCCCAACCGACTCCTAATAGTTAATAACTAAATAGCACAGCCACGTTTTAGGTTGAAGACAAAGTGTTCAGGTTTAGAAATAAAAAGCAGGACATTTTCTGCTTCCAAGCCAGTTTGGAAGAATGGGAGAAAAATATGGGCCGACCCGGCTTTGATATATCTGGAGTAGATGAGGCACAAAGAGAAAAGGGGAAAAAGTGGGAGAGGAACCGCAACAAGTGGCATAGACTGGGATTTCTCTACCAAGTTTCCTTAGAACATCAGGGTTGTGTGAGAGGTCATCACTGGATATAATATTAAAACTGTGAATAAAATAGTTTTTATCCAGGGGTTCCATGAGACCTAAAAATTATTTCAAGGGTTCTTCCAGGATTGAGAAAGGCTAGCAGACTGCTCATCTTTTAAAATAATGAAACATGTAATTATTATTGTCCTAATCAGTGTGTAGAGTCATTCAGTAACCAAGGCAGTTTGCAAATGCATCCTGCAAGCTGATTCTCCTGAGGCCCTCAGAGCGCATTCTAGAACCTTCTGGAGTAGCGCCGAGAGACTAATCTCTCTAGGGGATGGATGGCAGCTCCCACACTCCTCATCTCTCCTCTCTAGAAGACAGCCGAGGGGTATGTCAGAGGCAGTCCCAGAAAGGCTTCTCTTCATGTGAAAGGGTTATCATTCATTGTTTGAAAGATCTCTTCATAAAGGATGTTTGTAGGCACCCAACATTCCAAAAAACTTGGCTGTCTTCCTGTCCTTTCCTGATGTTTCACACTTCTGTTCATTAATGTATTTGAAAACAAAATTCTCCTGAATTTTTATTTTTAATTTAGATTTCACAGGAAAAAGGTTACTTTATAATGCAAAGAAGTTCAAGACAATCCTTATGCCTGTTTATTCATAGGGAACAAAAGAATGGCATGTTCTCAGACTTAGGATTTGTTTCTGAGGAAACATGTTTGAGAGGATTATATTAAAATAAATGTGACCTTGTAACTACAACTGAGGCAACCGATGTTTACATCTTTCTATTCATTCCCCACCCCACCATTCCCCTTTTTAAAAAAAAGAAAAGGAAAGGAAAAAGAAAAGATATCTGATAATAAAGATGAACATATTTGGAAACTGACTTTTGGTTGACTGGCAGATACCCACTATACTTTTCATTGGGAGCATGGCTTGACATTTCATTGCTGCAGAGAGCTGGTATGATCTGGCAGATTGTAATGACGGTCAAAGGTACTGTCAGTGAGCCAGTACGCTGGTGCATGTTGGTCAATTACTTCCACTTTGCTCCTTCTAGAAGTAGGATTGACTAAACTCACTCAACAAACCACTGAACTTCCAGCATTGATGCATTTATTATTATATGTGAATCAGGAACTCTGGCTTTTCTATTCCCTGATTAGATTGAGGCCCTTTCTGTACCGCGTGGCTGCTCCATCATGGGGACATGATTGCAGCACTCCACAGGTCATGCTTCCACACGACGTCATCATGGTCCCACTGTCCCGTGCGTTGTGTGAGCGAGTGTGGTATTTGTAAAATGGAAAAAATCCATTTTACACTTACCATTGCATTGCGCTGCTGCATTTCTGGTGGGGCGGAAGCGTGCTGGCGATGCCTCCCTCCCCAGTGCTGCAATGGAAAATGCCTGACTGCACTGTGGAAGGGAAGAGGTGGGGCCAGAGCGCTCTCCTCTGCAGGAACAGGGTGAGGTACAGAGGGAAGTGTTCTTGGTGCGCTTTCCCTCCCAGCAGAGCTGCAGCAAAAGGATGTCGCTGTGCCTCGTCATGTGGAAAGAGCCGGAGTCAGAGACCATGGTTTGTTGTTTGATCATGACTCTGACTTACTGGGGAACAGACAAGTCAAGTGTCCAGGTTTGCACATAACAACCAATACATCACAGAAAGTCTATGTTTGCCTAGCCACTCCTGCCTGCAGTTGAAAGAAGCAGTGTTTGTCAGTGTCTTACTGTTGTGTTTGAGCTAGGCCCATATGTTGGATTTATCCTGGGAAATGTTGGCTATATCTCTGAGATTGTGGTACTGTGAAGATCTTTTTCTTCATGCTAACTTCTGTGTTAGGATTTCTGGTCTTCAACATGGGTATTTCAGGTACATGCTTGCTAAAAAGGAGGCTTTTTTGCAAGGGGCAGATAGGGTTTGTAGTGCCAAAGGGTCCAGATAGATCTTTCCAAATTGTAACTCTACAACTGCTACTCTACAACATATGATTTGTAATCATCTACTAGATGACCATCCACAGATTTACTCCACAAGGAGTAAATCATTTCTTCTTTATTCTCTCCACTATCTTGTCTTTGTGGTAGGTTTATACAAATATAATTTATAGGACTACCTGTGTCCTGTACATTTCCTGGTGTGAAGCTTACTAGGACAAGGAGCAATGGATTCAAACTACAGGAAAAGAGATTCCACCTAAATCTCAGGAAGAACTTTCTGACAGTCAGAGCTGTTTGGCAGTGGAATGTGCTGCTTGGGAACGTGGTAGAGTCTCCTTTTTTGGAGGTTTTTAAGCAGAGACTAGATGACCATCTGTTGGGAGTGCTTTGATGTGGGTTCCTGCATAGCAGGGAGTTGGACTGGATGACCCCTGTGGTCTCTTCCAACTCTATGATTCTACCAGAAGGTAAGGACATCCTCAAAGGAATTTTGGAGTTTCTATAGGCAGACCTCATTAAATGTCCTTGCATCAGTGGTTGAGAAGCAGCTTTTACTAGTGTCTTGAGTTATTTTGAGAAGTGATGCAGTCATTACCTAAGTTGTGAAAGCTCTGGAAAGGCTCCTGGTAACAATCATCAATCATATAATACAAGGTGTTTCTCAGGTTTATTTGAAGAAGAAGCTCAAATCCATGAGGCCTCTTAGAGCTTGCCTTCAGTGTATACATATTCACACACATGTGTGCCCTAGGTTCATTTCAGTTTAATCCTCAAAGGAAGTGTCCCACCTCAGGTTACTTATCCATATTCCAATGGCATGAGATGAATATGTTCTTCCTAGTGGTAACCAAAGCTTAACTTTGTTTATATGGTCCAGACTCTAGGTCCTTGCTTCCTAAATGTGTGTCTCTTTTCCTTTACCTCCACTTTTTAAATTTAGGTCCTTTCTGCAGCTTACCTGCTTCCAGCGTGGGCACGTGGGGATCACGTGAGCAGCCTCTTCCGGTAGGTACTCTCGTCCCCTCTGCTCCATCTCCACAGCAGCTGCCTGCTGGTCAGCAGGCAGTGTGAGGGCTCTGCTTCTTCCTTTCCCAGGCTGCACTGGGGGAGGAAGCATGAGACCCACGTCTCCGGAGGCTCCGCACAGACGGTAAGTGTGTGTGGGGCCCCAGAGTGATGTGCGATTGTGCATCATTTTTGCCCAAAAGCCAAAAATGATATATTGCGCTATGGACGCCTGCTGGTGCAGGCAGCATCGCACGATTATGAGGATGTCATGTGGAACGCTCCTTGCAATCACGTGACACTCTGGAGGCCCTTTCGCATGACAAATGCTATGCGAAAAGGGCCTTAATTTAATTTATAAGAAATTATTGGGTTGCAATGGAATTTAATATAGCTGAAATTCACTAAGGCAGTTACAAATGTGTAACTACTGTAGTTTTGTAGCTATGTAGTGTCTCCTAGCCTACCCCACCCAATTCCCACTTTACCAGGCAGCAGCCACTGCAGTAAATAGGGATCTGTTCCCCTTGTCAATTGAGAAGCAGCTGACCAATGTTTCCACCCCCTACTATGAACAATCTCTGGTGCGACAGCCAGAAGCAAGGTTTCTGCCACAATTTCCCCTCAAACTCTTGCAAGGGCGAGTAAGAACATTAGTCAGCTGCTTCCTGATTGACAGGAAAACAGATCCCTGTTGATGGCAGTGGCTGCTGCTAGGTAAAGTGGGGACTGCAGGACTTTCATGATCCCTATGTATCTTCAAAATGAGGGAATATATAGGGACTGTGAATATGAACCAGTCATGAATGTGTGACTCCAGGTTATACATTTGTAATTGTCTTAGTGAATTCTGGCCCACATTTGTTATCTTGGGTTTTTTTTTAATGTTCTTAAGGTCATTCCTCTTTATGTTTCTCAGTTAAATATGTGATTAACATTTTGCATTTGCTGTCTATAGATGTGGGTACCTATTCTTGCTGTTTCCTCACTCAGCCTCCAAGTCTGTGGAACAGAGATTTGGCAGCCATGTAGCTGCTCTGTCCTGTGAGGCAAAGAGCTGAAAATTGTCTTTTTAAAAATTGGCTGCATATGCTGACATCTGTCAATCTGTCAAATCATTTCTGAAACTGGGCAAGAACACCAAATCCACAAGCTGGTAATCCAGTGCTTTGATGTGGAAACAGAGATAGGATGCAAATTCAATGCTAGGTGCTCCCCTTTGAAGCAGAGAAATCACGTTACAGCTAGCAACCTTTTCTTCAAACAAGATATGAGAAAGCATGCAATTATTTAGGACCTTTCATTTAGGTGTGGTCTTTTAAACGTGGTACTGAACCTCCAAATGTAAATTTTGTTACAATTTTGTAAAATAAAATCTTCATCTTTCTGTTCAATCTCTTCTACCCTGTTCTTTCACCTTTTCCCCCCTTTTAATCTTTCTGGTTTTTTAAAAAATATATACAAGCAACATAATTTAAGTAAATACATAATTTATAAAGCACATGCTTTGCAGACACACGCATACACAGTTATACTGAGCATCCCATCATTCTGACAAGCTAGGTTGAATACCTCAGATGGAGAATATTCTGTCGTCACATCTTGGCTGTGGAACTCCCTTCCACAAGAAGTCAAGCTAGCTCCATCCTTTTTGAGTTTCTGGTGGACAGCCAAGACTGCACTGTTTCATTTGGACTATTTTTTTTTAATTGTTAAAAACCTAGTACAGCTACAACAATCTATAACAACAGAAAGCAAATAGATAAATGAGGCATCAACTCTATCTGGCTCCATAAGCTAGTTTATAAGCTAGTAAATGTATTTTGCCTGATGTTGAAAAGAATACAACGGTGGGGCCAATCACACCTTTCATGAAATAGCAACAATAACAAGGACAGCAACAACAGATTCTCAGCAAAACATCTGATCTACATTTCTCTCCAGAGTGAGATTAGTCATCTAATTTAGGGAGCATCTTCACAGGCATATATTTTCATTTTTCACCAAGTAATCCAAGCAGAAGAGGGACTGAATACTGCTCTTCAGTCTAATGAGATCATCTGTCTCCTCTAAAAGAGGTGGGTAGGTAGACAGTATTTATCAACTTTTGATGTGCATGGACAAATTCAAAGATTTTCAATAGGGTCTTTCCTTTAAATACAAAGTAGTCTTTGAGTAGAAAGGAGTCTTTAAACATAAACAGATTGTTTCTGTTGCATGATCATTTGTGAAAAAACATTTTATATCTGGCAGATCTAGCTTTGTTCCTGGGAATCAATGCTCTTAGGAAAACAGGATCATGATGTAGCTTTTGTTCCTTGGGGCATTCTTTAGAGGAACAATGAGCAGCCCCATTGGCTGCAACTATTCATTTTTAAAAATAACAGTATACCTGAACATTCTTTGAATTTAAATGCTCTGAAGATTAAATCAGTTTGGGAGACTAGGATGATTTGCCCACAGCCATCCCTCTCCAAACTTGTGTAAATTTTGGAGCCCAGGACTTTGTCCAATACTCATTTTAACTATTTGAGAGACATATTTTAAACTCCTCCCTTCTTATGCTGTCAGAAATCTAAAACTAACTAAGGAAGACTTACCCTTCCAATTGGTATTATGGTATTTTAACCTGGTACATCTTATACTAACAATTCCCAAGCTATACACTGGGAGGTACATGCTAGTGTTTCCTGAAGAAGAAAGCCACAGTGTTGCACACAGCTACTGTTCTATGTCCACTGGAGAGAGAATGCCTCATACAGCCTGGTTTCCCAAACCTTCAATGCCTATATGAGTGCAGAACATCCTTTGCTAGAGAGAGGATGGGGATGCACTGTGATTCCTTTCAGCAGTTTTGCCCATAGAGATCGTTAGGTATTGCAAGGGAAACGAATCATAGTGTGCAAAACTCAGTCACATCAATGAGACTTATTAACTTTATTAAGGGAAAAGGCCAATCAGGGTGCTGCATAGTTCTACAATGAGTAGGAGGAGGTATGGAATATGGTTAAGAAATGTATATCTTTTGGAAGGTAACAGTAAAGTGGATTTCCATTTTAGTTGTGTGGGGGGAGGGAATTCCTACAGATCTATATGAAGCCATCCAAAGGGCCGTTTTCCCTTTGAATGATCATTTATGAAAGATAGGTGCCTAGTCAGTCCTACCTGTGGCCAACAGAGATAGACTGGCCCATCAATTCCAAAGTGAGTTGGTCTCGGTTGATCTCTCTCTACAGGTTAGTTCTTGTCTGACTATTAAAAATGTAGTCAGGTTATCAAAGGCATTGTTACTTTTGTTATGTTAATATCATTTTGTTCTATTTTTAATTCTGTGTAAAATCTTACTTCTCTCAATGAATATAATTTAACTTTTTGGATTATCATACATCAGGAGTTTTGGTCTGCCCATAAATATTTGGATTCTTTTGAATTTATTTGCATACGTAGGCATATAAACCAAACCTATTCAAAGTACTTGTAGTAGCAGATACTATGGTTTTTATAAATTGTGGAGATTATTGCACACACACAGGCACACCCTATATATACCTATATGGACACCTTCTAAGTGGTTCATCCTTGTAACTATGAACTTGTTTAAAGTCCCATGAAAGTTCCTATGGGAAATATATAATGCTATGCTAGGAGAAAGTTCAGTGTAGAAAAAGACAAGGAAAAAGTAGTGAGAAAAAAAAATCTAACAGACCAATGCTTGAAAAGAATCATGGTTTTGCATTGTATTCCAGCCCCTCAAGGAATGCCAGGAACGTGAGGTAGAATGTCAAACATTTTGATTTGTTCCTTTTCTGTAGAGTTTGAATATTTATGCAAGCCACTGAATAGAATGCAAACAAAGGAGAGGATGGTTAGCATATTTTTGGAGCAGCCATTTCCTTCTGTAGTGTTGACCAAATGTCAAAGCTGCCTATAGTGGTCAGAGAATCTCATGTGAACTTTTAAAATCCTTTTTCATAGAATGAACTTTCTGTAATATCTCTAAATCATGTGTGATTGACCAAACTGGATTCTTGCCTCCTCCCCCAGATTTTGGCAAAACAGACGCAAAACTCAAATGGACTGAGGCATGCTTAGGGCATGAAGGGTCAAAGAGAATAATTATTTTCCTCTAGGCAGAATTAGTTGTGTTAATTCTTCTTCAGGAGAAGAATAATAGTTACAGTCTTGCCCATCGTGGAATCAGAGTGCTAGAAGAGAGAAAGCATGCTTTTCACATATTCTCACTGCCAAATATGTATATGCCAAGGGACTGGGAATCTATGTATCTATTGTCTTCTGACAAAAATGTTTATTTGCTAGTAATTCCTTGAAACCATACACAGTATAGCCAGAATCTGAAGAAGTCTTTGCAAACAGACAAAGTCCTTCCATGGACCCATGAGGAGGGATGCTGGCTGCAAGCCCTATCAAATACCTCTTTGATTATCAAATTTACAAAAGCAATTTTTCATGGAAGCAAAAAGCTGTCATCAAGGAAAACCAAAAAGCCTGGTGCATGTGTGTAGTATCTTGACCTGTGCTTCCACTGAAGAAGCACTGGTAGATGCTAGCTGTGAGGCAGTTCTCCCATGCAAGCCAAATTGAACTGAACAGGAGCTTCAGAGGCAGCATGGCTGAAAGCTAGACAATCAACTGAATATGAAACTTGACTGGGCAGACTCATCTTGTACATATTATTCATTGGAATATTTAGAGACATTTAGCTGCTGAGATAAACAAGTAAGTACATGCACACAGGGATGTTGAAGAACCACATTCATTTCCCCACTTTTAAGCAAAACAGCCTCATATGTTCTATCCAGATTAACAGGCAGATTGGAATTCAGCAATCTTGGATTGCGTATTTCACCAAATTTGCAAAATGGTTCTTGGCCTTAAAAATGTACAAAATTGTAAAATGCATACCAGAATACTTGTTTAGAGAATAATGCCAGATTTTGTTAATTCTTTTAAGAATTGCACAAAAGAAACCAGAATGAGTCAAATGCACATGAAATTTACCCAGATTGGAATTAGATTTATCTGTGACAGACCAGTGCGTATGTGTTCACTCTTAATAATGCTTCTTGCTTGCATGCTTCATTTCCTCACCTTTAAAAAACTATGTTCAAATGACTATTTCATATGTATACTGGCAGTAGCAGCCTATTCTGTTACACGATAAGGTCTATAATTCCTGCTGTTCTGTAAAACTTAGGTGGGGATTCAGTGGCACATTGTGATTGAGGGCAGCTGCCTAGGCACCAGATAGGGAAAGGTCATAATGCACAAGCCGAACATTATTACCCAATTGTAAATGAAGTCACCATTTCCTTCCATTTCTCTGCAAAAAAATCTACAAGGTTTCCCTAGCGTTGTGTGTGGATACTGGAAGAGGCTCACAGGACACCTGTTGTATAAGTGATAAGGGGAAACAAATGAATTTCACTTTGATAGTTCATTAAGTGGGCATCTACATAGCAAATAACCCAACCACATTTTGCAAAACCTCATGCACATTAGCAAACCTTATTTCAGAGATATCTAGGCAATCTTTGAATGAGTTTGACTTCGAGTCACATGTAATCATCATAATGGGATTCACTAACATATATTAGCTCACATTTAGTTAACTCCAGCCCAGGGGTTTTCATTTCTCTCTGCCAGCACTGAGGTAGTAAGATATCTAACATGGACATATGCTAAATATATTCTTCTCTGGCTACCAATATTTTGTATATATTCTTCCCATTTATTCATTAAAACTGATGTCAAATAATCTCTTGATAAGGTTGAACATAATTGTATAACAGAGCAAGATTAGGATGCATTGCTACTAACTAGGGCCAGTGGACACTATACTGACTGGGCATCCTATTCACTTCTTTCTATACATATGTTGTCCTGTCCATTTAAATGAAGTCCACATATTACCAGGACAACTAGTAGCCTAAGCCCAATTACCTTTTATCTCCAGACTCCTTCAGGGCTTCTCTGCATTGCACAAATTATACTCACTTCTGTTCAAATCTAGATTTGTGATGTTGTTTCCCAGGACTTATTTCTACTACACATCTGTTCTGATTCTAGGGATTTTAAGTCATCATGGCTTTTCATTCCTCAACACAGCCACTAATAACGTACAATGGTATTTAAATAGAAAAGCTTAGAATAAAAACACTACTTATATCTCTTCTACATTGTGATAAATGATGGCTCTGAGGTTGATGACCAATTGACTGTGCCAGAAACAGAACCAATGATAGACCAAACTATTTTGCAAACACCCTGAAAGCTGAAAGACAAGCTGAGACAGAGTTGTTGCAACCAGTGCCAGAGGGAGAGGGGACCAGCTATGATTTAGAGGAATTAGATCCACCTTTGCCTCCCAACTCCCAATCATGGAGGAGGCTAAAATGAGCAGCTCAGAGGGAAGCCATTTTGGTGAGATTGAGAAAACAGGACAATGATGAGTAACACCTGTTTTTGTCAGCTAGATAAGGCTGTCAGCATGGCTTGCTGTTTGCTTGTAGAAAATTGTTACTCAAGCTTTCAGGACCCTTGTGTTCCAGCTCTTTTGACCCTTTTTAGATGAACCTTTGGCATTCTGGACTTTTGGGATTTGACTTTGACTCAGCTCAGGTTTCTACTTAATTGTTTGCACTGGATACTCCACACTGCCTCCTCCTCTTGGGCAAGTACTATCATGTTCCCTCCCTTGCTAGCAGAGAGGTATGGGCTGGAAGTTGAACTCTGACAAATTTTACTCCAAAATGTATGACAGTTTCCCTGGAGTCTGCAGCGTTTCTATCATAGCCACTGTGAATATATTATTTAGGAATTTCTCCTCTTCTTCTGTCATGTTAGAGAAATACAAGTTCTATATTCTCAGTAGATGTTCTTTAAAACCATTAAGCTTGAATGTTTTGTTGTGCATAGTAAATATCTTAGTAAAATAATTTTTTTAAAAAAATACATCTTCCAAATTTTCCTGTGACAGCAGCCAGCCACAGTTTATAGCTGTCTAATTAGAGCCTCTTATCATCAGCTGTAAGCAAAGTTTGTATTAGTCTGTTAGCAAAATATCACTTGTCATTTTGCAGTCGGAGTTCACAGTAAATCCAGAGCAACGGTCCAGTGATGAAGTCTGTACACAAGGCAAAGGTCAAGGTTTCTAGGAGCATGAGCAAGGAATCTGAATGCAAGCCAGGTTGCTTTCACCAATAGGAACAGTTGACTGCAATAGCTTCCTCCCATTCTGGTCTTACTTTATATAGGCTCAGAGACTTCCACAGCTGTTGGTCTAATTAATGAGTCCTTATTATATAAATGCTCCAAGACTCCTACACTGGCTGTTGTAGATATTGTCTGTCTGTCTCATGTCTCTGTGTTGTGGCTGTTGGAAGGGGCTCTGTCTTTGTCCTGAAATGGGGGCATGATGCAAATCACCTCAGGTAACTAAGTTTAAAATCATTTTGTGCTAAGCCATATTATTCTGCATGCTAAATTATTTGAATAATGATTTTTCAAAACATCTTCCAAAGCAATTTCTCTAACTACGGCTGGCATCTTGTTAGTAATATATGCATGAAGGGTGAAGTATTCACCACAATGCAATGGGTTATATTCTGCTGACAACAGTGGAAGAAAAGTTGTGAATACAGTGATGTTTCACATTGTGGTTGGGCATTTCATTTTGCAGTTGTGCATTGTGCAATGTATGTTGCACATCAGCATTCAGTCATTGACACGTCCTTCCCAGTATTACTATTCTGCATGGAGGATATGTAGTGCTGGCACTGCTTATCTCCACAGGTGGATATTCATGCTATTACTGACGCATGGTGGTTTGCAGTCTGTGTGTGATGCCATCTTTTGCAGGCCCTTTAATAAATTAAATGTCATTGCCTATTGTCCCATGTTGACTGCAGTGCCCATACTGCTATATTACTTACATCAAATACCCATGAAATAGTTAAATATACACAGGCAATGATAATATGTAAGAATTACAGCTGAGCTGGAGAATCTCTGACTCTCCTAATGTTCTAGATTTCAAATCCCATAAGCCCCCACCAACCTGGCAATAGCGAGGGATCATTATATCTGGAGGGCCTTAGTGTTGTGTTACATGGAAATTATATATGTTTCATTACAGACACACACACAGAGAGAGACAGAGAGACAGAGAGAGAGAATGGAATCCTCCTGAAAGTTCTGGATCAAGTAGAATAAACAATTAATCATATTCCTTAATACTTCTCTAATTAAGTCTGTTGTGCATTTAGTCTGACCACAGATTAATTGATGCTTTCCACAACTATTAGTCCAATGTCTGGAGGCCAAGGCCCTTTCCGCAGAATGTCACCATCCCACACTGGGGACAGGAGAAGGATGGGACTTAGACAACGCTTATGCACAATGTTGCCCATGTCCCATCATTCTCTTGTCCCCAGGCGGGGTTCTTCCTGTCAATGACAGGTGATCACGTCACCCTCCCCCAACTCTCCCATATTTACCTGAGCTGTGGAGGGTCAGGATGCACAATGGCCACACTTCCTGCCCCAGTGCAGCCTGGGACAGTGCCTGGCTGCGCTGCAGAAGGAAAAGGCATGGCCATCATGCCTCCTTATATCCTACAGTCAGCTGGTGCAGAGAGAAGCGTTTCTGTTGCACTTTTCTTCCAGCAGAGGCTCTACCAGGATCCCTGCTGGATGCTGCCAGGATGCAGTAACCTGTGGAAAAGGCCCAAGTCTGAGTCTTCCATGTCGCTGTTGATGTGTGCCTTCAAGCCATTTCTGAGTTATGGCGACCCTAAGGCTAACCTGTCATGGGGGTTTCTGGAGCTGAGAATTTGTGATGTGCACAAGGTCACCCAGTGGGTTTCCATGGCCAAGCGGGGAATCAAATTCTGGTCTCCAAGGTTGTAGGCCAGCTCTCAAATTGTTACACCACACTGGCTCTCAAGAGTCTTCCACAGTGAAGCTCAAATAAAGTCATACATTTATAACCTTACAACTCTATTTAAATATTTGCTATTTAAATATTGGCACAATTGCTCGCTCTTGACATTGATTCCACTGGCATTATTTCATCTAATAGAACAAAACTAAAATGCCTGAGGCATCATATTTGCTGATTTGTATATGCTCATCATCATATCCCTCGACCCCTTCATGCTGTTCCTTGTTCCTTGTAACATCTACCTATCAAAGCTCTAGAACTAACACACTTAGTAATACCTCAGAGGGCTGTAGCAATCTTCCCCTTGTTAATTACTTCTTCTCAGATATTCATTTCTTTTGTTTCTTTGTTCTTTACAGAAGCAGTGATGGTAATAGGGCAAAAGGTGATGCATAAGAAGGAAAGGAAGAAAGGGCTACCTGGCGAGATAGCTTTCTAACCTCCATGTGTGAAAAAATGGAGCACAGAAGACGTCAGAGAGTCCATCCTTGGTTAAGTTCATAGAGTTGTTTGTATAGATGATTAGAGTTGCCATCAAATTTAGCCTAGAGCAAAACTTGAGGTGAATTGAGAAGTTCTTCAGAGAGCCCTCTCTTGATTTTTTTTTTCCTTGAAAATCCCAGTGAGTTATGACAGACCCTCTGTTTTGCTTCTAAAGAGTCCTTGTTGGAATTTTGACTTGAAACTGGCCCTTGGAACTTGGAAATATGCCAAGGATATCAAACTTTAGGGTTTGTATCTTGATGATTTTTTTTTTTTTGCTTCTAGGAAATTCTCCACGATTTGGAATTTTGATATTTTTTATTTAATAGCAGGCACTGCCTCTTGACAGTAATATACTGTCACATAACATATATTTTGAGACATCTATCATCATTTCCTGATGAATTACAACTGGAGCAGAAGGATACTTTTTACAACCCTTGGAGCTTCATGGTATTTGCAATATACTTCTCAAAATTTATTTTTTTGTATCCAAACTTTCCTGCTTGTATTCCCTTTCTACATCTTTTTGTTCTTTTAAATTTGCTACCATTTGGGCAAGACCTCCAGTTTCTGAAGGAAACATTTTAAAATTTAGTAGCTTCCTTCACACTGCTCGTTAGCCATGAGGCTCTCATGGACTTTTGTTTTTCTGACTTGTGGTATGCATTCAACCTGGTTGTCTATTAATGATTCTGAGGAGGCCCCAAGCAACATTTGAACCTTTTGACATTTTTCTTTCATCTTGTTTTTTTTTTTTCTTAAGTTTGCTCATTTTAGAGAAGTTCCCTCTTTTGAAGTCATGAAGTCATGAAATAAGATCATGTTGGAGCTTTCTGGCTTTTTCCTGCAACTCATACATAAACTAAATTTGATAGCATTGTGCTCGCTGTTTCCAATCATTTCACCCATGCTCACAGCAGTAATAATTAGGATTAAGTCTAGTGCCACCTACCCTCTAGTCACTTCTTAAAACAGCGATTCTAAGCCTCTGTCCTTTAGGATGTCTAGAAATGTGGTATCTTGCTTTGACCAGAAAATGAATTTATCCAATCAATGACAGATTAAGTAAAGTCGTCTATTATTACCGCATTTGGATGCCTACCTGATTTGACTCTCCATCCCTGTCCCTGACGTCCCTGAGAATTTGTAGGGATGATAGGGATTTGTGGGGATGATAGCATGTTCATAATACTGAATTACATTCAGTGCTTGGCATTGTCACTTACAGTGATTCTGTGGAGAAATCAACCCATTTAAAACTTGTCTGACTCAATCCACTCTGTAATATACAGAGCAATACTACTTTCATTGTACTTTTCCCTATTGTTCCATAGGGTTTGCATTAAGAGGTGACTATGTCCTGCTGATTTTCTTCATTCCACCAGGTTTCTATAACTATATATATTAAAATACAACACAATCCAAAATCCACAAGACAGTAATATCTTTATTGGGCCAACTAAACTGGACTGAATTTCAAAGTTCCTCTGCTGCTGCTAATGGAGTTGAAATTTTATTATCTGTCTTTTACTGCCCTTTGTCTCCAGTGCACACATGGCCAAGAAGGGGAGTGTCCTCAGCCTGCATCAGGATCTCAATAGACCATCATAACTGACAACAGAAGTAACATCTGAGACAAAATGTAGGCCTGTGACTCTAACATGGTCACTTTTTTCTCCTGTATGATTTTTAATATCTTTCTCTGATGAAGAAGTCAGTGACACTTTGAAAGTTTGCAGGATGTCTTTTGTGCACTTTAGTTCGCTCAAAAAAGGCATCACCATTTTGTGGATTTTAAATTTCATTGTATTTTGCAACATGACCATCACAGGTAGCCCTAAATATGATACTTCTATGCAGTGCCTTTCTTGAAATGAGCCTGGCTCATGTTTTAGAACTCTAAATTTATTTGAGTGGCTATTGTGATTTATTGCACACTCATTACCTGTTTCTATCCCATGCCCATTGGACAATTGGAAACAGTGTCACGTTCATCTCTTGTAGATGACTCAAACTCTGTCACCCTTTTTATGTTATGCACCAGCAATATGGTTCCACCTTGGTTCAAGAAGAGCCTAGTCCCTTTGTACAGGTCTGGCTTGTGACTGAATGTTTTGCATTATCTAAAAGTCTTCATCCTAAACCATCATCTCGTCCATGCAATAAGACTCCTCACCTTTACCTGTCTAGCCAGCCCTGTGAATGGAACAGATACCATTTCACAGAATGTTTTAAATCCATACTTCTAAATTCTTTTTACAACTGTGTTTAGTGTTTTATTGTAATTTTAAAATATCTACAATTGCTTCAGTTCATTGTCCTTAGCCCCCGGTACTTGAGAAAAGGAAAAGTAGAAATGTATAAATAACTAAATCCTAAGTTAATCAAAGTATTGTTTCTGCCTTCATCCACAGATTAATCCTGGGTGATCTTGGACAAACAGCAGGGGTAGGCAGCTTTTGGCTCCTGAACAGCAACATATAGTGTTGAATTGTGAGCTGAAGTTGTGGACCACTGTGCAGGGGTGGACCTAGCAGGGGGCTGACATGTTGTCACATAAAACACACTCACATACGGCCACATCCAGTCATGGGCATGTGCATAGGAATACACAGAGAAACTTCTTCGTATTGAGCTACCCAAGCACACTCTTATGCACAGTGCACACACAACATGTCCCTTCTCTTTCTTCATTAGGGTTGCCAGAGTGAAAACTGTAGAGGGCTCCCTTACCTTTGATGGTTCTGTACAAGAGATAATTTCAGCAAGTGTTGTTTCTTACCTGATTCCATGGCAAACAACACATGCTAAAATTCCCTTTGCATGTAACCATTAAAGATACAAGAGCCAACTCCAGTTTTCAGTCTGCCAGCTTTAGTCCACACATACACACATGTATACCTGATCCAGATACAATGACTGAGGAAATGGATTGATGTCCACAAAAGCTCATGCTGAAAAATAAATCAGTTTGTCTTAAAGGTGCTGTAGATTCCCTTGTCCTCATTCCTCTCCTTTTTTCCTTTTCATTCATCTTCAAATATGAGTTATAATTTTCCTTCTTCAGTGCTTTTTCTTCCCTGCAAAATGGTGACTCTAGTGGAGATTTTAAAGAGTGTTATCCAAGTCTCATAGTTTAGGGTTCACATATGGCCAGACTAAGTCCGGATTCCAGTCATTGTACCCAGTACCCTTTAGGATCATTAGCTGACCTGGGTTCTAAGATTTTAGTTTTTAGCTTTTGAAAAGGCAAGTCTCTAGCCCATCTGAAAGCAACGATGGAATGCAAAAAAAAGGAGAGTCCTCTAGTCCTGAGGAAAAAGAGCTTGTGTTTGCTATCCCAGCATCAAAAATTTGCTAGGTAAAACTTGCAAACCTGGTCTGTGCAAGGAGCAAGGCTGGTTCTTTTACAGAGCTATAAGCACACCAGAACATAGCGCAAAGATGTGGCAATCATTACAGTGTCACCAGATCTGTTCTATTTTCACTAGGCTTCTGGAGAGCTGAACTAGATGCTCCTAGATGGAAGGGAGATGTGAGAAAACCATATAAAGGATAGATGGACAGACAAGAAGCAAAAAAAGGAAAAAGAAAAAGAAAAAGAGGGGGATTAGAATCCTGAACACAACTGTTCAGCAACTTGTGCACAGGGACAAGGAGAACTACTACAATAATGCAGTGAAACAGAAGATGTCAACAACAACAACAAAAAAGGTAGGACAGGAAACCTCATCTGCAAGTTCTGAAAAATCAATGGGGAATTTAAACCCAGAGTGAGGATGCTATATTACCAGCTGGAGAACACACTACATGATGAAGAAGGAATAAAAAGATGATGGAAACAATAAACTGAAGAGCTATATATAAGAGATGAAAGGATAACAGATTCATTCAAGGAGGAACTACTTGAAGATGAAGCCAGGGAGCTGCTTCAAGCTACAGAGATAAAATCTGCTCAAATTCCAACTAAAATTTGTCAGCAAATATAGAAAAACAGAACAATGGCTTACAGATTGAAAATGTTCAATATACATCCCAGTCCCCAGGAAACAGAACACCTGGGACTGCAATCACTATTGGACCATTGGATTAATCTCCCATGAAAGCAAAATGATGCTCAGAATTTTACAACAAAGACTTTCACCATTTGGGGAACGAGAAACTCCAGATATCCAAGCTGACTTCAGAAAAAGAAGAGACGCTAGGAATCATATTGCAAACACAGGTTGGAGATGTTTCATTCTTTATTCTCAAAAATACGTTAATGTAATTTAAAAATATTAATCCATTTTTTCTTTTTACTGTAATGTTTATTTTATTTTTTTATTTTTATTTATTTAATTTTTATTGATATGATTATATAAAAAGATCAATACAACTTCAATACAAAGTTCAATATTTTCACTGTCTGCATTTCTTTTCTGGCCATTATTACTATTTGTTTCATTTCGTGATTACTACTGAATCTAATCTTGTTGGGGGCTGGTGTTAAAAAAAGATTGTCCACATCATGTGTCAGATATGCTAGTTATGCCAGTCGGACTGCCATCTCGTCAAGTGGTGTTGATTTGTGATTTTCACAGACACACTATGGAAAGAGAGTCACACAGCAGGAAATAGTGTTGCTGTAAACAGTGGTCATGTAAAATGCGCTGGCTCTTAGGCAGCTCATAATAACAATTATTTTCAACAGCTGTGAAATAAATAGCTAAAGGCCATGAAAAGCTGTTGAACATCATTAGCCAGTCACCTGTGATGTTGCAGTCATAGTTTTGCTTCTAAGGGTGATTACCTGCAACCTCTCCCAAGTAATAAAAACAAACGCATTTATCTGACTCACAGTAAACTCCATAAAGAATTTTATGACTCCTTGGTATTGACGTTTGATGCCAGTGCATCCATCCTTTAACCTGTATGTCTGTACTTATAGACATCATCCTCTAACTTATCTTCAACCATTTATGTGTCAAGTTTTCTAAGAAGAAAATAACTCCAAAAGAGGTAAAAATGTCATTAGCATTTAGCTTGCTGTGGCTTTCTTCCATGTCATTTCAATCAACTGACTGTATATTGTCTGAATTATGTCAACCTTACTTTATTATTCAAGTGTGTAAATCATACAGAAATGTTTTGAAAGTTCAAATTATTTGCTACTTTTTCCACAGTACGCCTATGGACTATTAGTGGTTTTTCCAAAGGGCATTTTTGACACATATATTATGGGGCATATGGGTGAGACATACTGTACTTGACATAACTGTGTACGATGTATCATTTGTTTGAAAGTTCTGTTAGAGTTGCAGGAGAGTCACGTAATTTCACTAAAGATGTGTAGGAAACAACATATTCTTGATATATTCTCTTTTACAGGTTAAAATATTGAAGATTAAACTGTAAAATGTTCATCTAGTTTAAATTTTCAAAATATAGAGGATTTCTTTAATCTTCTCATATTTGAGCAGAAATCTTCTCTATCAGTATAGATACACATTTGCACATAATGTTGTACTTTGCACAAAACTATATTGCCCCATTGTTCTTTCAGAAAGCCTTGCTTTTGTAAAGAAATCTTTGTGAGATTTTGTCCTCCTCACCCCAAATATGAACAATTATTTAAAATGTGCAAAAATTCTTAATACACTTTTGAAAAATTGCATTCTTGCATTTGAGAATGAGGCAAGAAGAAAAATTACATCTCTGTGTTTGTATATTTTATGTTTTATCTTCCTTCTTCAAATAGCTTCCCATTAAACCTGATTAGAATGGTTTCCTGTACAACTTGAGGGGACAGTATCCAGCATAGCATAGTGATTTGAGCATTGGACTATGACCTTGGAGATTAAGGTTCAATTCATTGCTCGGCCATCAAAACCCCCTAGGTGACCTTGGATGTATCACACACTCTCAGTCCCAGAAAACCCCATGATAGGTTCACATTAAGGTTGCCATAAATCAGAAATGACTTGAAGGTACCCAGCAGCAACAACAACAAAACAACAAATCCATATGAAGGACAGAATATTGGCTCAATGTGACTGTATGGCCTAGGATTTTTAGATCATTTCTTAAGCTCCTGTCAAGCAGCAAGGTTCATGTGTGAAAGTTTTTGTTTCTCAATGACAAAGTTCTCTGGGTAACACTGTTCAAATTTCAGTACCTCTCTATCTGAGAAACCGTTCTTAAGTAAATACTCTAAACTGTTTGCACAATAAAGGTGATCATGAGTAATTATTAACAGCATGAATAACCTAAATTATAAAATGTTCCTTCTTATTTAATCTTGCATGTTTCCTCCAAAACAACTGGTTTATGACCAGTGGGCACTGGGGCCAAAAGAAGACTAAGGCCAATATGAAAATCTTGTCTAGATTTGAACCAGAAATATACATCATAAAGGAGGCCTGCGTCCCAGAATATGAATAAGGGGGAAGAGTTATTTGTAGGGAGGAATAATCAAGGGGTATGTGCTTGAAACCCATTCTCCTGGTCTGTTTTCCTTCATTTTTTCTATAACCCATCTGCCCAACTTAAATATGATTGTTTTGGAACAAAACAACAAATATATTAAAAAAAAACTTTTGCTATTCAAAAGCTAATATAAGTTGCAAATTTCACTTCAAAGAAGAAAAGGATAATTGAAAGCAAAGCCTTTGACCCTGTGTTTAACATGTTGTCCACACCAATCCTCAGCTGCAACTTGGGCCCTTTCTGCAGTGTCCTCCCATCCCGGTATGGGGACGGAAGAGAAGCAGGACTGTGCCAACGCTTCTGCATGATGTTACCATGGTCCTGCTTCTCTCCCGTCCCAAGGCGGCACGATTGCAGATTTAAATCATTGTCGGGTTTTCTCCATCAGTGACCCATGATCATGCCACCATCCCACCCTTACCTGTCCTGCAGAAGGGCAGGAAGCACGATGGCGGCACTTCCTGCCCCAGCGTAGCCTGGGAAAGTACCCGACTGTGCTGTGGATGGAAACATGTCTATCACACTCCTTTCCACAGGAAGCCACTGCCTGGATCACTGCAGCACAATGGGCTTTAATTTACTACTAAGACCACAACTTCCTGGAACCTTTTACAGAGATCAAATGTGTAGAAACATCTTTGTGTATCACCAGGATGGGGATATAAACACAAAAAAAGAGGAGCAGTGTGGACTATGATCCCTGAAAATTTAAAAAAATTAAAATGGATTTTGCATAGAAAGGGTCACATCTGTCTCTCTCTCTCTCTCTCTCTCTCTCTCTCTCTCTCTCTCTCTCTCTCTCTCACACTCACACACACACACACACACACACACACACGGACGGACGGACGGACGGACGGATATACATGGATGGATATTGGAAGGTTTAACCTGTATATGTAGCAATGAACAGCTCGCATCATTTTCCAGACTGACCTCTCTGAAGTTTTTTTCCTTTGGTTTGAGCCCATTTAAAGTGTCTTAAGCTGATTTGTTCAGGACAAAGAGGGAAAAATAGTTCTAAGAGACAACAAGAGTGGGCTGTACTAATCAGTGTACTAATCAAGTGTGTACTAATCAAGTCATTCAAAAGCAATTAAGTTTTTTTTTAACAAATTAGTAGGAATAAGAGGTAGATACATCATTGCTGGTACATGGATGAAAGACTCACAGGAAAGCTAATCTCTTTACCTACCAACCTACACTTGAAATATAATGTCCAAGTGTTCCCTTTGATCTGATTAGTCATTGCTTTTCTGTGCTTTTCTAGGCATCCCTATGTCAAGGATGAGCTAAGATTGCTAGACCAAAACAACAGCTGGTCAGCTGTCCTAAATTCATATACTGCTTTCTGTTAAGGTTTCATTCAGTATGTATTCAGTAAAGTCATGACATGCAACAACATGTGGTTATGAGAATATCAGAAAACAAGCTTGTTTGCTTGTTTGTTTAATTTATATTCCACCTTTCTCCTTATACAGGATCCAAGACATTTTACAAACATAAGAAAACCAGAGGACAGTTCAAAAAATTATTCATGCAAAAGTTTTTTTAAAAATGTCATTTCAATTATAAAAAAACACAAGGTTAAAACAATATAATACACAATTACAACACAGTAGTTTACCATTTTCATTAACCAAAAAACCAGGAAGTTTCAAAGGTATGGCCATGTTAATCTGTTGCAGCAAAAAAGGCTATCATAGCACCTTTAAGATGAATAGATTTACTATAACTTGAATTTTCCTAGATACACAACCCGTTTTCTCAGACAGATGAAATGCACTTTTAGGGCAACCAGTATGAGAGAGCCAGTGTGATGTGCTTTGATTCTTGGGACCAGGGCCTGAATTCCTGCTCAGCCGTGGAAACCTATTGGGAGACCTTGGGCAAGTCACTGTCTCTCAGCCTCAGAGGAAGGCAAAGGCTAACCCCCTCTGAACAAGTATTGTCAAAAAAAACAAAACCTCATGACAGGGTGGCCTGTGTGTCACTGTCAGTCCAAATGACTGAAGGCACACAATAACATAGGGTTATAGCTGGGATGTGCACAGCAATATATGATTGAATTTAAATGCAGAATTATCAGCAGTGACTGTTTGATCACTGGGACCATTAAACCAAAGATGGAAAGTGTTACCACATGTTAACACTTAGCCATCAACTGTAGTTTCTATGATATGAAAACTGGGTGGGTGGGTTTGTTTGTTTTTTAAGCTCCTTCTGCAAAAGAGGAACTAGGATACAGGCTAATACAGCCAAAGGTCATTTCTGCATGATGGGACTGTCCTGTCTGGAGACAGGATGGCAGCAGTCAGCTGGTCATGCTTCCCCACACCATCATTGGCCTGCGGCCATCCCATCTCCATGTGTCATGCATTTAGCATCTATGATCACATGATGCTCCCATATCTACCTGTCCTGTGCAAGGGCAGGGAGCATGATGGCGATGCTTCCTTCCCCAGCACAGCCTGGGAAATGCCCAGCTGCACTGCAGAAGGAAGAGGCATGGCCATCATACTTTCTTCCACAGGGATGCAGTCTCATGCAGAGGGGAGCATTCCTGTCACATTCCTTTCCCTGCTAGGACTGCAACAGGATGACTCACAAGAGCCCTGTCGTGTGGAAATGGCCTAAACCTTGTCACTACTTTATCACCAAGTGGAACATGAGCCATGAGATGTATGAGACAAGAATTCAGTTCTGTCTCAAACCAGGAAATGCATTTCTCTCTCCTCCTCTTTTTTTTAAAATAAGGAATATAATTTGAGGATTAAAATAATGTAACTTGAAAGTACAAAGGGAAAAGGCTAGTGGAAGATTAAAAACAGCTATGTCAGTTACAATTATCTTCTGATATTTCTATCAGTATAGCATTTCCATTCTTACATGTATAAATTAGATAATTAGATGATAACAGGAATGCAACAGAGCAACAAATTAAATTACCCCATGCTTTTGTTTGCCTGCTTTCCAGATATCCTTTTGTTCTGCTTTTTGCTACTTGTATTGCAGCCTTCCATTTCACTGAGATTGCCCATATAGGAAAATAATTGCAATAATAATCAAAATGTGAATGAAAAGTGATGAGTGCTTTTTCCCCCTAAAGACTAAATCCAGACAATTTATTAATCTCCACAGCAGCAGATGAGGATGGGTCCAAGATTTCACAATTTGCTGGCAGTAAATAGCAACATGAAGACTGTAATTTTAAATAAAATCTAGAACTGATGCATACCTGACATATTTTTTAAAAAAACAGCAGATGAAGATAAGTGTGGCGTAGTGGCTTGAGCTTTGGACTAAGACCCTGGAAACCGGGGTTCAATTTCCCACTTGGCCATGGAAACCCACTGGGTGACCATGGGTGCATCACACACTCTCAGACCCAGAAAACCCCATTATAGGTTCATCACCGTAAGTCAGAAATGACTTGAAGGCACAAAACAACAACAAAAGCAGCAGCAGCAACACGTGTTTACAGAATGCTTCTACACCAGGGATTTTATTCATTCTTCATCCTTACTTTGTTTGTTCAGTTTTTGAATGTGGCCATTTCTGCACTACACTCTTATAGCGTGATTATTCCACTTTCAACACCCTATGGAATCCTGGGGTTTGCAGTTTAGGGAGGCTGGCCCTTCCCTAAACTGCAAACCCCAGGATTCCATAGGATGTTGAAAGTGGAATAATCACGCTATAAGAGTGTACTGCAGAAATGGCCTATATCTCTTCTCAGGAATTGGAGAGTATTACAAAGGAGGTGGACAAGATCTCCCATTGCATATTACTCAGAAGCAGCGATGTGCCTCATGCTTCAGCAATTGTCCAACCAGTAGATCAAATAAGAAACAGAGAAATGATTCCTTTGTTCATACAGACACATACATAGCATTTTATTCAAATGATAGGAATCACAAAATGGAAATTTGATCTGATAAAGCATGATTCCTCATTCTCTCCTTGCTAGTGATCTTTTTAGCAAAGTTGTAGGATTTCACAGACCCACAGAATTTCTCAGTTCACTCTATCTGAGATACATACCCCTTTGCATGTACAGATCTTCCAAGTAGAAAGTGCATGTGGATGAATGAGTGCTATGTGCTCAGAGTTATGTGCCAAAATTAAATTCATTACTTCCAGTCCTACTTTATGAAGAAGTGGTAACACAATAGAGGAGATCGTGCCTGAATTCTACCCTTGGCATCTCTAGGTAATAGCTGGGAAACAGCTCTGCTTGAAATCTTGGAGAGCCCCTTGCTGGAGATTGTGATGAGCAACATCTGTGGGAAAGTACATGCATTAGCTTCCCCTTAACAACCTGGGAGGGCCACACCTACTACTACTGTGGCCTTAAAATTCAGTACTGTAGCAATTGGAAGGAAAAGCCATCATTTGCAGTGAAAATAAGGTTAGGAAAAGTATGTCACTGAATAATAATTCTGAGATACTTCTGGGAGTGTTAGCCCATAAACACATTGCACATTGCATATGCACCTTGTTTTCAGGGCAAATGCTGGTTTCCCCTCCTCCCCTTTTCTTTCCCTTCCTTCCTTCCTTCCTTCCTTCCTTCCTTCCTTCCTTCCTTCCTTCCTTCCTTCCTTCCTTCCTTCCTTCCTTCCTTCCTTTCTCTTAATTCATTAATTAATTCTTTGCTGTTGTTAGATCACCAAAATTCACTGAATTTTTTTTCAGGAGATGCATGGGGGTGGCGGCAGCACATGCAAAAACAGGCTAGTGTCATGGGCTTCCAGCACTTAGACTCAGAGTCTAAGGCAGGAGAATCTGCGCTAAGCCCTGACACAAAGACTGCTGCAGCAGAACCTGAAGAGCAGACAGTACCACCACCTGCACCCAGGGACAGAAGTATCAGCCCTAGCAGGGAGCCCTGCTCACTCTGACACAGAGGATAATCTAGCCATATCTACCTTTGCCCAGCGTAGACACCAAATCACTTAAGGCCAATTTATGCCAAGTACCAATTAATCAGGCACCAGCTGCGCTGACCCTGGGGCCTATAAGAACTGAGCCTTTCCCCTCTAGCCTTTGTCAGCAATCAACTGATCATTTCTCCCACACATGCTTCTGTTTGCTTCCCTTGCCTGTGTTTCTGCTTTTGACTTGTGTTTGTTTTTGCCTGCCTCTGATTTATGGACCTTGATGGAACCCTTATTGCTTCTCATTTGCAAAGCTATTTCCTTTATTCAGTAAACTGACCACTTAAGTTACTGCTGAGTTCCTGATCTGTGTTTGTTATCAGCTTCTCCTGGCTGCCAGCCCAGACCAAGCTTGGATCGCTGGGGAATATGTGGCCTGCCCAATGAAAAATCTATCAGCTAATGAGCCAAGATGGTTTGGAGTTAAAAACCAATTATCTGATGTAATCCAATGCAACCTTCTACCCAGCACCAGGAAAAATCTCTTGCCTGAAATTGCTGTCAAAAATCTCTTGCCTGAAATTGTGATACTAGACTAGATGGACTAATGGTTTGACTCAATATAAGGCAATTTCTTATGCTCCAACATCATGTGTATGGGGAAAAACGTTGACTGCCTACTTGATGAATGAGGAATTAGATTATTTAATAATTATTTCTGGGCTGATGTAATTGGGGTGGTTGTATGATTTCCATAGGAAAGGATTTCCTCAAAAGAGATTTCACACTGAAAATACAAGGGTCTAAGGCCCTTTCCGCAACACACCTTTTTGCGGAGCTGGGGTGCAGGGATGGCACGAGCAGCCTCTAGCGAGAGGCTCTTGCGTCCCGGTTCCTTCAGCTCCGCAACTGCTGCCTGCTTGCGCAAGAGCCCTGCCTCTTCCTTCTGCAGTGCAGCCTGGGAGTTTCCCAGACAGCTCTGGGGCAGGAAGTGTGAGCACCACAGCTCCAGAGCTCCACATGCCTGGCAAGTGCACACAGGCCCCCGGAGCAATACGCAATGATGCACCATTTTCGGCTCACAGCTCACGAAAATGAAAAAGTGCGCGGTTGGCACCTGCCAGTCCCTGGAGTGTTGTGCGATTGTGAGTGCGTCGTGTGGACCGCTCCTCACATTTGCGTGACGCTCAAGAAGCCCTTTCGCATGGCAAATACAGTGTGAAAAGGGGCCTAAATTTTGTCCTAGTTCATTAATGAACAATAAATTTACTATCTTTTTTCAAAAGCATGTATAAATAATGCAGGTACACATACACTCCCCTTGATGTACATAAGTAAATGGTCTGATAGACATACTTTGGAAATGAAGAAGAAGAGGAAATGCTTAGGATCTAGAAGGGGAAATCTGTCAGTTGTTTTCTTCCACATTCAGTTTTTACAACCTTCAAGTTCTTCCCATCCCAAATATAAAATCTGAAGATTTGAGTAAGTTCTTTCAAATTGGATTGGATCACATTTGTCCTTAATTTCCTCTAGGTTATTTCAGTTAGTACACAGAATGCTGTATTGCCTGCCATGTAGGTGTTAAAGTGGATGAATTTCTCAGACAAAAAGAGGGCAGTAGTCTGAATTCTGTACTAATGTGATCCAATACACAGGAGTTCATACACTTTTAAGAACTAATCACTGAAGACCTCAGATAAATCAGTCAGCTTCAGTTTGTCTCACACTGAAAGGATTTTTTAAAAAGCAAAACAAAACAAAAAACTCAGGTTCTTTCCACCTTGAATATGGATTAATTTGCAATTGTGATAAATTTTTATCAAAAATGAACAAAAATTCATTCTTAGTAAGAATACATTGCAGATTGGTCATATTCTTACCTTGAAATAGATATTGAATTGATTTGATGATCTGATTTAAAAAATTCAATTCCCAGTGGTCCTATAGAAATTTTAATTAGGAAAATTATTATTAAATGGTAGGCATTTTTCAACTAAAGCAGGCATTTTTCCTGTTTTAGAGAAGAGGCATTCTTTCTCTTGCACACATGTAAGAACTCCTTGTGAACACTGCCTCCAACATAGAAACATGTCTTCCTTGAAAGGTCTCAGACCATCCACTTTTTTTTGTTAGGAGGAATGTAAGAGGCCCAGAATCATGTGATTTCAACTGTAGCAATTCAGATTCAAACATGCCCAGCTCCTGGGTGGGCTGATTAATGATGGTGTGGCTATCACCTTCAATCATCTCAAGAGATGGCAGAAAAGGTGGAGTCACAGCAAAGTTTTCAAGTCTATCACGATTAAGGGTCACCCGGCTAGTACTACAGGGCAGCCTCTCTCCCACCAATTCAGGGCTGGAGGGAAGGACCTGAGCCTGCACCACCAGGGTTCTGTCCTTAATGGGTTTCATTCCTGTCCAACCAACTTATTGATCCAAACAGAGAAAGTGCAGATTCCAGTTTAATTAGCAATGAGCTGAACCCTGAAGAAAAAAGCAGTCCTTCTTTCATCTTGTTTATGCATCTGTTCAACTAGATCTGTGTGTACTGACCTCAGCACTTTGTTTTCCCAACATTCCTCTATTGGAAAGACTTGACTTGGCATGGACAGGTAGTATCCTCCATTGCTACAGTGAGGTCCTGTTAGGATATAACCTGCAAAAATGTACCACAGTAACTGCTTTTTTCCCCCATCCTATTGTTGGACAGATGGATATTTCAACAACCAGATTCTCTTTCCATTGCACAATCTGTTCCTGTTTGCAGAGAGAATGGAGCTTCTCCATCTTCTGCTTCCAATTGTGTAGCCTATTTGATTTCTATATTGGCCATCAGGTTATGTCCATGTATACAGTCACCTCTTTGGTTGCCTGAAGAGTGTGTTTGTGAAGAAAAAAATCCTGCCTTCACAAAATTCAATCAGTTACTCTCCTTAGGTTGTTGTAGGTTTTCTGGGTTTTGAGGCCATGTTCTATTAGTATTTTCTCCTGACATTTCGCCTGCATCTGTGGCTGGCATCTTCAGAGGATATCCTCTGAAGATGCTAGCCACAGATGCAGGTGAAACGTCAGGAGAAAATACTAATAGAACACGGCCTCTAAACTCAGAAAACCCACAACAACCTATGGATTCCGGCCATGAAAGCCTTTGACTTTACATAGTTACTCTCCTGCTTCATTTCTTGATTCTAGGACAATTTCTCCTACAATCTCCTACAATCTTTGGTTCTGCTATATTTTCTACTTTTGTGTTCCAATTGCCTATGTTTACCAACATGTCCTAATTAATTTCCTCCTGGACTTCAGCACAGATTCTTTTAATTTGTTCCTCTTTTGCCTTTATAATTGGAACATAAACTAGGATTATGATTATGTAGATGGGTTTTCTCTGAAGTCTTATTGATGTTATTTGGTCATACTTTGCATTATACCACTTGACTGCTTTTTCTACATCTCTCTTCAGTATTAGTGTCACTCCATTTCTTCTTAGATTTTCATTTCCTGAATAAAACACTGTAATAGTCTGACACAAAATATCCCATTCCTGTCCACTTTAGTACACTCAGCCCCAATATTGCAATGTTTATACATTCCATTTATTGTTTTACATCTAGTTTCCCTGATTCATGCTTCTCACAATCCATGTTCCTATGATATGTGTTGTGCAGCTTACACCTTTCATTTTACCTCTGAGCTTGTCAACAGCTGAAAGTCCTTTCAGCTTGAGTCCAGTTGTGTCACTAGCCATGGTTTACTCGTAGTTGTCCTTTACTGTACCCTGATAGCTTGTTGATTGCCATCTGATCTGGGATGTTCATTTTCGGGACAATAACTTGTTTCATTTTGTATTGTCTCATCATAGGCTTTTCAAGGTAAAATGTCTTGAAAAATGATTTACCATGCCTCCTTCTGCACTGCAATAACAAGTGTTAGCTATGGTGCCACTGCCATTGTCTCTGCCCATGTCACCACCCACATCTGCTGCTGCCCAGTAGCTGTTTGGCACATTTAGTCTGGCTCCTCAGCAAAAGCCTGTGTGACATGAGAGACTCTACTATTAGCACTGCTACTGCCTCTACTGTCTACTGCCTCTACTATTAGCACTGCTACTCTTTCCTCATAGGAGCACCACTGTGGAAAGGTAGTGCCATTGGTGGGTTTTAAAGCTACTCTTTATCATTTTTAATTGTCATGCTTTTAATTGTTTTTAGCCCTGTTAATAGTTAAGTTCCATTTTAATGCTTTTTTGAGTATGTTTTAACTATGTATTTGTTTTAATTTGTAAACTGCCTAGAGTCCTGGCTTTGAGAAAAAGATAAGCTATAAATAAATATGCTCATCAGCACACCACTACCACTGCTACCATCTCCACAGCCTCCTCCTTTTGGTGCAATGAGTGAGTCTATGAGCAATGGGTGGAATTCAACTACTTATTCAGCCGTGAGCGGGCAAGATTTTTTTTTTAACCCGTCTCTTCTTTGGCACTGCATGCTCCACTCCAGAGGACCAGGGCACCCTCTGAAACAGCAGGGGATGTGACACTGGAAACTCTGCAAAAAAAGAAATCAACAAAACTCACCTTTCCTTTTTCTCTCACTCAGAATTCCCACTGGATCTAATCTCATTCCAGAAGGCTTTTCATAGACAGAAGGGCAGCAAGGTTCCCCTCCTCAGAATCTTACATAGTTTCTGATATGGCACAGAAGATAGTTGTACTAATAGACCATCACATTGCTTGGTGTGCTGATTAGACTGAATGCTCTGATTGACAGTGTAAACAAGACACACCATACCAGACTTTTTCTGGAAGGTTGTAGGTTGGATGATCCATATATAATAGGGATGGGCAGTTGCACAGGGAGAGATGGCCATTTTCCCCTATGTGCCTGCCCAATCGGCCACACCAGCACATTGTGATATACTCAAAGTGACCCAACATCAATTCTAGCCACCATTTTGCCAAATTTTAACTGATCCCCCCTTTTTTTCACGGAGCACCAGAGGTCAAGAGAATGAAACACTTGCATTTTCAAGTTGCTTTGATGGTTTTTTTGCCAGTGTTAGACAAAAAAACAAAAACAAAAAACCTGGAAATTGGGGCCACATTGAGAGATCCCAAGGACCACATGTAGCCTGTGGGCCATGCTTTGTACACTCCCGATATATTATATCTTCAAAGCCGTCTTGGCATTTCCAGAACCAGCTGTTCCCGCTCCCTCCTACTTGATTTTTGGTAGTACTCAGATGAATGGAGAGTAGAAACATCCATGTCCTGCTTGTGCAAAGTAGCCTTTTATTTGCTTCTAGCAATTTTTGTTGTGTTATCAGAGCCTCTCTTTTGGAGGAGGGACCCCATCTGATTTGATTTCTATAAGCAAAAACTTTCTGCAAATCTTTCATTATATACAGCACAGCCTTGAAAAGATTTTGGGTGGGTGCAGCTCTGTGATTCTCTAACAAATGTGTTCAATATGACCAATTTGTCACAGATGTCTTTATGTCCTTACCTGATGATGACCCACCTTCTTTGTTAGCCAGCAATATTGCCTAATAAAACTTATATTTCAAAGTATATACATTAGTATAAAAGCTGATAGTGTTTCCTTACATGATCAATAATAGCTTACTTCTCCGACATTGTACCACTGATTAATATTTAGGTCAAGTACATATCGCAGTGCCCTGGCTTGTGATGTCATGCAGTAAAAACAATGGGCGATAACAAAATGAATGTAAGACAATATACCATGTTTAAAAAGAGAGAGAGATACACACAATTTTTCAATCAATACTCTAATCCATTTGTTGAGAAGGAACAGATCAATTGGAAGGCTGATTTATTTCTTCCCTTAGGGAGGTTCTTCATCATTGCATTTCACTGAAACTTTGTCAATCCAAGGTTGACAGACTCATGATATGTGAGTGAGGCCTAGATCTCACTGAAATAAGAAAAGTACAACTTTGCTGCATCACTTTCAGAGCCCGGAAAAGTTACTTGTTTGGCCTGAAAATCTCAGAATCTCAGAATTCAACAGGCAACATGTTTGTAGTGGGTGTCGTAGTTGAAAAAAAAAATCACACAGCAGCACATGAGGCAATTATTCCCTACAGAAAAACATTGGCCCTTTCCGCACAAGGGAGTTACATTGCTGTAACATTGTTGCGTCGTGAATACATCTGCATGTCAAACCGGTTTGACATTGCTCTATCGTAGTTCATTCTGCACGTGTTCAGCTCTTAGCGTGGTTCACATCGTTGTGAAACCGGTGTAATATAAAAATGCAATTTGGATCCTACATAAGAAGAAAACAAACAAACAAATTTAATGGACCAGCATTCAGTTGTGCAAGGATCCATCTACAGCCTGAATTGGTAGAGTCTAGAATATTTCACTGAGAACTAGACCTTATCATGATTATTTGGAGATCAGCAGCAAATGGTTTCCTTAGATATTTTCTATCTAATGTAGAAGAAGCAGTATATAGAAGTTGTGTGGTTTGATATTCCATTTGTATGTCAATAACTCTGAGGCCTACCTTCTGTTTCCATTATGTGATCCCAGCCAGATGACAGAAACTTCAAACCATTTATTAACTGCATATTTATTCTGTATGCGAGTAAACAAACTAGAACTTAATCCAGTCAACATGGAATTGTTGTTCGTTGGAACTTCTATGGAACGGGACTGAGCTGTGCAACCTGTTGCACACTCCCTGAAAAATCAGCCATGCAGTTTGGAGGTTCCAATGAACCTGATGTTATTTTTCTGGGGCCCAGGTGTTTATGGTAGCAACAAGTGCTTTTTTCCAGTTTAGGCAGAATTGTTAGCTGAAGAGGACAGATTTAGCTTTCAGTGATCAGCATTAGGAGAGGCAGCATGTAATGGGTTGAGTGCTGGACTACAACCTTAGAGCCCAAGGTTCAATTCTTCTCTTGGCCATGGAAACCCATGGGGTGACCTTGGATGTGTCATGTACTCTCAGCCACAGAAAATCCCATGATAGGATCACCCTCGAGTCACCATAAGTCGGGAATGACTTGAAGGCACATAACAACAACAAGCTGAGCATTAGATTAACTTACTGCAATTTGTTCCTATGGCACTGTCTTTAAAAAACAGCCTGGAAAGTTTAGTTGGCACCCAGTATGACAGCTGGGATGCTAGTAAGAGTAAACTGGTTGTCATGGTATATCTATCTTATACCAGTTTCACTAATTTTAAAGTGGTTGAGTCTAAATGGAACTGGATCAGATTGTCTTAAGGACATGATGTGATACTCACCAATCAGTCTTCATTAGTGGCTGGATAGAAAGAGCAGGATCTCTGAAAGTGATCTCAGCGTTGAAGTATGGGTACAGATAGTCCTTAAGATGTAGGATCTTTTGGGGAATCGGACTCTTTCCACCAGGAAGGCCACCAAATTCCCTATCAGAAACACTGCTCTTTTAAAGTTTTCATTTCAAATTATCAGTAGAATTTCTCTTTGTTCAAGAAGGCTTTTAAAAGCTATATTACATTTAAACAACAGCTCGTATTGAATATGCAAAGTTATGGAAAACTCAGCAAATACCTACAATAGAACAATAGTGGGCTACACTTATCGAAAATAAAAATGCGGACATGGTCTCTCAGAGATTAAAGGGGAAATCAGACGATGAGATACAGAAAGAATGGCAAATTGTAACGGGTAATTGCTGGGTTTTAACAGCTGGAAATACGGAATTCACGATTAAAGTTATATTACGCGTGGGCGACAGGTATATATCATGAAGCGGAAATATGATGAATGAAATGTAAGAACTATCAGATAAATTAACAGTATAATGTTGTACAGTACCTTAAGTTTGTAGAAATCTGGAAAATGGAATCTAGATCAATGTGGAAGATCAGATATATTTCTATTGAAGCTGACAATTGAATATGTATGTTTTTTTTATAATGAGAATTTTGAATAAAATGATTTAAAAAAAAAGCTATATTACATTTTAAGCCTCAACACTTGGATGTTGACAATGATGATTCTTAGCTTTCACTGTACTGAAATTCAGTTATGAATTGTTTTCAAAAAAGAAAAAGAAAAATCAAGATATAAATATTTAAAATAAACAATTTAAACATCAAGGCTTGATTAATGTATTATTTTATCCACCATGGTAGCATAAAATTGTACATGCTACCTACATGCTTAATTTTCCTATTTAATGAGTCTGAGAATTACTTCACTTTGGCAGGATCATCCCCTGTGTTTTTAACTAATAGACTTTTGATGCACAGTACTATGACACCCCCTTTTTTTAGACTGGGTTTTTGAGATGAGTCTCAGAATTCATTCACCAAGGGAGTTCCTGAAATTTCCATCTGAAGATTAGAGCCTGATTTTATTTTTTCAAACTGGAAATTCAGGAAGTATGGTTCAGGTTGGGAGGCTGGATAGATAACTCACTATTTAATGAGTGAGTATTGTTCTAGAAGGGGAGATTCTGAGCCTGTCCAAATATCTTTTTTTACCACAGCTGGCAGGAGTAAAATGCCTGGCGTTCGTTGGGTAAAGCCTGGGAACAGGGCATGTCCGTTGGATCCCAAAGTCCTTATCATGGATTTGCTGTTCAGTTATCTCTGGCAAAAGATATAGAATGTAGGTTATACTGTCAGAAGTCAGCTCTTAAGTGTGATTTGTGCTGCAGCTTTCACATGAAGGTATTCTATGAGGAGTTTATTTCCCGCTATCAGGGAGGGATCCTGTGGCAATGGTACATCTGGCTATTTTGAAGTGACTCATTTGGAAAAGAAAAAGGATGGGCACCCATTTGTCGGTGTGGGTTTTTCTCAGTGATTCCCACCCCACGATAACACACACACATACACCACTATATTTAATTAGTTGTTATTAGTGCATTGGCATAACATCCTCAGTCCTGCCTTTTCCCATTTCTTCCTTTCTTTAAGGAACAATTGTAAAAATTAAGTGAATTTGTAGGAGGCAACTAAGCTCATTTTATGTAACAGATTTAACACCTTGCCCTTTAGGTTATGTCCTCAAGCAAGGTTTCTTATAATAACCCATACCAATTAACTATCAGCAAAGTAATCAAGTATATACAACACATAAAATATAAAATGACACAAGCAGATGAAATAGCTAGAGTCATCTCAATGCTGACTTGAATATTAATGGCTTTAGGTTCTCTTCAAAATTGACAGAGAGGCCTTATCTATTTACTTGGGAAGAGAATTCCAAACTACCTCATATTTTAATTTAGTGTAACCAAACAGCTTCTTATCAAATTAACTCATCCTTCTGTCTCTAGCTTCTTGTAATACACATATTGGTGCTTGCAGCAGAGTTCACTAAGCAGTAGATACAGGAAACAGAGACAAGCTTAACAGAAAAAGTGAGGAGCATTGAACTTAAATTTTGTATCCCAAAGTCTTCCAGTGCTCTAATGGCACATTTTCAACCAATTATGTTGGAACTTTTACCTCATTTTAAGCAGGGCTGGCCCTATCATTTGGCAAGGTGACTCAATTACACCTGGCACCAGATATTGTGTCATGAAAGGCACAGCACATTGTTGGTTCTTTATTTTATTATTGTATTTTGTATGTAGAGAGTCAGTGTGGAGCAGTGGTTTGAGCACTGGGCTACGGTTCTGGAGACCAGGGTTTGATTCCCCTCTCGGCCATGTAAACCCACGGGGTGACCTTGGGTGTGCCACATAACCCTCAGTCCCAGAAAACCCTATGATAGGTTCACCTCAGGGTTGCCATAAGTCTGAAATGACTTGAAGGCACACAACCACATCAGCAACATTTTTGTATGTGCAAAATATCTTGCCCAAGCTTATGTACAATGCATTTTGACAGAATGGGGAGCAGGGTTGAGTGCCAATTCTCCTTCTGCCATGGGCAACAAAAACTTTTGGGCCACCCTGACTTTAAGTATCAGAGCAAACCTGCAGACTGATGCTGAGGAAGTGTGGAGCAGTGCTGAAGAGAGGAGGACATTTTCTCTTACAATGGCTCAAGAGACAAGCTATTTTTCTTCCTGGAGAGAAGCTAGGTATAAGGCATCTGCTCAAAGAAGCAGTGAGTTGCAACATCACCAAGACATGATTGTGTGTGTGTGTGTGTTTGTGTGTGTGTGTTTGTATGTGCTTTGTTTAGTGAGACTGCTTTATGTCTGTGGTTGGTACATCCCATCACAAGCAAGTGCTAATGCAGCAAGTCTTTTAGACAAATGAGTCTATTGTCTCAGGTCACAATGACCCAGACTGCTGTCTCTCTGAGTATTTGGGATGCATTTAGAGAAATCCCCTTAAAATATCGATGTGCTATGTCCTCTGCCTGTGGCTGACCTGGCCTCATCCCACTTAGCTAGGCAGAAAGGTTTTGTGAAAGGCCCGTTTTAAAGGACTTTCTAAATGTCCAGGTAGGTATCTGAGTTATTAAGGCTGGAGCAAATTTTATTAAGCTACCCAAATAACACTGGCAGGAATGACTGGAAAACCGTTACTGTAGGTAGCTTTTCCTTTCTGTCCTTCTATGATTACTTGAAATGGTTTTAATTATTTGCATAGAGAGGCACTGTAAGTTGCCCAGTAAATCTGCTGCTGCTATTATTATTGTTGTTGTTGTTGTTGTTATCCTCCCTACTTTTTTTCCTGGTAGAGACTCAAAGCAGCTTTTTTGGGTAGAAAAAATTGAGAAAATAAATGAAATGGTATATGTAAAGATACCTGTTGAAATTTTGGAAGACCTAGAAACTTTTTTGTTTTTGAGCTCTGTGATAGAAGACTCTTAATTGCAGCAATTTCTAATTGCTCTTCTTTTTTTTTCCCATAAGGCATAAGATGGTAAGATTTGTGAATCTATTTGCTTTCCACAATGGTTTAATGGAGATGCAATGGGTAGCTGAAAGCATTCTTTTCCTTTTCCTGTGGCTGAAGCTTAGCTTGTCCCTTTTATCTTGATTCCGAAAACAGAAAATGAACTAGTGGTGTTATACATTTGCGAAAGTTTTAGCCTGGTCTGCAATAATGGAACAAAAAGTACATTTAATCTGTCCTAGCAGATGAAGCCATTTGTCAGACTAAGGGCCTTCCAGTCCTACACTGTTACAGTGCTATTATTCCACTTTCAACATCCTATGGAATTCTGGGGCTTGTAGTTTGCTGAGGCCAAAGAGCTCTCTGGCTGAGAATTCTAAATGCTCCTCCCTAAACTGCAAAGCCCAGGATTCCAAAGGATGTTGAAAGTGGAATAATAGCATTATAACAGTGTAGTGCAGAAAGATCCTGAGACACTGGCAGCTTGCCTGGCTTGTTCCAACAGTGTTCAACTGTAGATTGCTATTCTTGTCTTCCTTAACTTGAAAATATTGCCTCAGGTTCTGTAAATTGAGTGATTAGAATAAACTAAGACTAGGCCAGCCCCCGCCCCTTAAGTTTAGGGCCTGATGCAGTGATGTGGTTCAAACCTAATCTGGACTGGTTTAAAGTGAGCCAATCTCCTTTGGGGTTTGGCTGAAATGATTCTACAGCACTAGCACAGATGCATTCAGAAAATTGTTTGCCCATTACTGCTGTCTTCAGGGGCAACAGCTATGTACTAAACATTATCAGGTGACAAAATGGCAAACAAAAGTTTTATGCGGCTTTGGAAAGTTGTTCCCAATGGTCTTGTAAGTGGTAGCCCATAAAGAATTACTATGCAGGTCCCTTGTCCATCTATTAAAACCATTCTGGCTTGAAGCAACAAAAACAAAATCTTATTAGAAAAAAAAGTTGTATTTGCTGTGGTTGTTCTGCTGGACCAATGCTTCTAGGGATTTTTTTTTTTTATTTCTAATATTCCCTTCTAATACTTACACTAATTTTTATCATATCTTTACACTAACAAAATCAGGTTTTAAAAATTAATTCTTTTAGCATCTACCACTCTATAGCTATGGCTGCCATGCCCAGATTCTGTTGGACTGCCCTATATCTCAAGAGCTGTATAGAAAAGAATTTCACAGGTGACATTTTCCTCTTTCAGTGATGAAGTAAAAAGGTTATTCCCTTATTTGCAACCTCTGGCCCTTTCCGCGCCTTACTTGGTTCCGAAGCCATTGCATGGAGATACAGTGAAAGCCTCTCCCGGGAGGGGAGTGCTTCTGTCATGCTCCCTTCCGCACCACCTGCCTGCTGGACAGGAGGAAGCGGGATGGCTCCACCTGTCGCTTCTCAGGCTCTGTTGGGGGAGGAAGCACAGCCATGGCACTTCCTGATGTTCTGCATGGCAGGTAAGTGCGGGAGGGAAGCGGGAGGACTGCACAATCACATGTCATTTTCAGGAGAAACCCAACAATGATTTAATCCATGATTGCAATGGGTTGCCACAGGATCGGGATGACATCACACAGAACTGTCATTGAGATCCCATGGCAATCCCATGGCCATTGCGGGTTGGGGGTGATGTGCAGAAAGGGCCCCTGTCTTATGCTCTGTGCTTTGGGATCATGTCTTCCCATGAACCACTTCTACCAAACAATCATGTCTGTGCTCTCTTTGTCCATCATGCCTCATAGCCAACTGTTTCTACTGTATGATGTTATGACTGGGTGATGGGGAGTGCAATTGTGCTGGACCAAGCTTATTCCTTGGTCTAGAATGCACATTAGGCAGCTGCAAGTAGCTACAGATAGTCATCCTTCACTGTCCTCTTTTTCTTAAGAGGACCTTTCCTAGTTCCATGCTTTGGGCGGGGACTACCTTCATACAGGAGGAAAAAGACCTGAGTGACTGGGCTGTTCCTTCCTACTTTGCAGAATTTTACTGATCAGTGAAACTGCTAGTCATGGGGCATCAATCCTTTTTACCTCTAGTTAGAATGCAAGTAATGATGTTGCCACAGTGCAGGTTATTTGTTCCCTCACTGGCTTGCATACATGGCCACCAAGAAAGATATGCCATTTCAAAAGACAATACTGGAAGATTTCTGTGTGTGTGTGTGTGTGTGTGTGTAAAACATTTGCCTCTTTCCCAGTTCCCCATATTGCACAAGCACTGTCATAAAGATGGGGCGGGGGCAGAAAGAGCTAGAGGGGAAATCAAACATAGCTGCTGTAATGCTGTTTCTCCCATGTTGGTTCATTAAAAGGCAAACTTATAAGCTGAGGCTTAGACACCTTGCATAAGAAGGAAATTGTAAATGTATAAAACTTCTTTCTCACAAAAGATATCACCAGTAGAATATAATACAGAAAATGTACGGGTGTGTGTGTGCGTGTGCGCATGAAATGTACAGGAGGCAAGTGCACCTAAAACAGAGGTGAGTTTCAACTGAATATCTGCTTTCTTGACAACACATTCAAAAATTAAGTATAATTCCAAAGCCTCGGGCTGCTTGAATTTTTATAGCTAATTCTCCCTTGAAAGAGCACTGCATGGTGTCTATCAAAAAGCCAGTCATAATAGCTGTAGGCTGCTTTCCAAAAATAAAACAGCAGTCTGAACCTGTCGGCACTACACAAATGTCATGTTTTGCACATATACAGTTCCAGAATTCCAGCACTGGGACTAGAAGAAGCCAGGCTTTGCGTGCTATAAAACTGAAAGCTGATATCATACCCAATGCATTTTATGGAGAAAGCCACTTCTTACAACTGAAGATAAATGAAGCTTCACTGGCATAGCTATAGCCTGAAATATAAGAAAGTGGAAATGGCAGCAACTCAGCTAATATTATTCCCCTTCTAAGTGGTGCTACCTTTCTGTGGTGTTGGGATTCTGTGAGGCAAGAGGCTATGCAGCACTGCTGCTGGTAGGTCCTCTCTTGTAAGAAAGGGTTTTGCTGAGGAGCCAGATTAAATGCTCCAACAGCGAGTGGGCAGCAGCAATGCTGGGGCATGACACTTATGGACAATCTTGCAGAGACAACAGCAGTGGTACCATAGCTAACACTTGTTTGTACTGTGTAGATGGAGACACAGTAAATCTCCTTTTGAATATCTTTTACTAGAAAAACCCTTTGATAAGACAATCCAAAACAAAACAAGAGATAGCACCATAAGATAAAACCCCCAGGTCAGATGACACTCAACAAGCTACTGAGGTACAGAAGAGGACAGCTCCACGTAGCACCATGGCTAATGACAGAACTGGACTCAAGCCGAAAGGACTTTCAGCTGTTGACAAGGATCAGGATGAAAGACTAGAGCCTATTGTCTGTCTATATTCGGACAGTACTGGTCTTTGTGACTTTCACCAATATAATGGGAAATACTTGCATTCCAATCCTTCATCTTTACTTATTGGCACAAATATCACAAGGCCAGGATACTATGAGTCCTTTTGAGTTTGCAATTCTGTGTAGACTTACACAGAAATAAGCAACAATGAACTAAGTGGAAATAAGATCAATTTTCACATCTCATGTTATGACAGACACAGAAATAGGGGAGCTCTGTTTAAAAAATAATTTGCTATTTCTATAGATCCAAGGCCCCAAAGTAGTTATTTATTATTAGGATTACCATTAAAGTTATTATTTATTTTCCCATGTCAAAAAAGTAGCTTAATATTTACTTTTAGTTTATTTTTTTAACAAAAAAAATCTGAATACTATAGAGCACTGGCTTGTGGTCCAAAACACCTTCTCACTGTGTTGCCTGATTGACACCTAAGAAATAATAACAGAATGTGAGGCAGCAGCACAAGGCGCAGTGCAGGTGAGGACTTGAACCGAGTGATGTTCCTCCTCTCCCAATTTGTGAGCCATAATCCCAGAACTAGAAATTAAGTAAAAATTGTTGTTACACCATGAATTTGTCTTTCATTAATTAGAACTGTCATGTAATGAAGTGATACCTTCACTATTGGGGAGAGAAATTAATTACAATTAACTCATTATTTGTAACCATTTATTTTCAAACAATGTGATAAGTTTTGATAAATGAAGGGAAATCTGGAGATTTAATGATATTACTGGTATTCTGCTAACTTGTATACATAGCTCATCTTGCCTTCTGTCTTAGGCAAACTACATTCTAGTCATTCCAAATGCACCCATATGTTCATTGCACGTATAGATATTTAGCCTTATAGCCTTAGGAAAGTAGATGATGGGGTCCCCCTGCTTATTAATGAGAATTTAACCTACACCGAAATGTTAAAAGCTCTCCTCAAAACAAATGCATGTGTATGCACATACACACATTTAATGTGTTTAATTTCCCAGTGACTTTCTACTGAGTGCTGTTTTTGCCTGCAGATATATTCATCTAATTCACTTTTTATAGTGGAACTGAGATTGCTACATTACACAGACACATTTGAAAGCTATGCCTGAAGCCTCATTCTGCAGTGCTTTAGTAGTCTTTATCAGGGAATATGAACCCACTTCAACAAATCAAAATCAAAAAAATCCCAAGTGGGCACTTTAGCCTTTCGACCAAATATCAGATCAAGTAGTCGTCTGTCTGGATACAGAAGTCAACTTTATGGATCTGTTGCAACGACCCTTAAATTAGGGAAGGACCATCTCTCTCTCTTTCTCTCTGGACAGTATCACTTTTGCATGTTGTCACTTATATTTTTTCCCCTGTTCCATTTCCACATTAATCATGAGATGTTAAAATTCTTCTGAGAAAAAGTATTTCGATACGTGTTTTCTGATACATTTAAACACATTTTGATATAGATAAATGCCAAATACTGCAAATAGTTTACACAACTTTAAAGTAAATGTTGGAGACATTAAAATAGTTCAACCTTTTCCATACCTTGGCTCAGTCATTAATCTGAACAGAGTGCAGTCAAGAAATCCAAAGAAGACTAGGATGTGGAAAGGGCAGCTATGAAAGAACTAGACAAGATTGTGAAGTGTAAAGGCATATCATTGAATACTAAAGTTAGGATTATCCAGGCCATCATATTTCAAATTTGTTGTGAAAGTTGGACTGTGAAGAAAGCTGATAGAAAGATCAACTCATTTGAAATGTGGTGCTGCAGGAGAGTTCTATAGATCTTGTGGACTGCTAGAAAACAAAACTCAAGTCTGAACTCTCCCTAGAAGACCTGAATAGGGCTGTTGATGATATGATGCCTTGGAGGTTTTCTCATTCAGAGTCGCCATAAGTCAAAGTCGACTTGAAGGTAGTTAGCAAACTTGTTTAAAACAGTGCAATTAAAACTGTAGAACACCCTCATAAACATCCTTTCTTTAATGTTAGAAGCTAAATTCTGGTTTTTGGCTTATATAAAAGAAGAGCAGGCAAAACTGAGGTACAAGACACTACTTTATATAGTATTTATTCATACAGACCCATTATTTTCTATCACGGTCAGTGGAATGGTGGATTCTCTGGTTGCCGGTTTTATTTGATATTCCCTTTTGCTTTTCCTTCTGGCACTAAATACAGAAAGACACTTTGATGCTTACAGAATCTAAAGATACCATGTGGTTTCTTAAAATTTGCCTTCTGCTGCAAATTTCTTCATCTCCCAGGAACATTAGTGACAAAATCAAAACTAAGTTCTTTTACTATCTAATGCCCCAATTTCTACCTTTGAAAGCTCATGCATTTTGTCCTTTTGTCAGAATCTCAATCGGAATTTGGGATCAGAAGCTACAGTAGCATCTCCCTCCCTCATCTCACTACCCACCCCTATTGTTTGTGCTAGACTGAGATATGCAAGCATGAGACAAGACAGAGACAGAATGGAGGAAACTAGTTTGCCTATAGGATCTGGCAACTGAAGGTACCAGAGTCACTTTTAAACAATTAAAACTAAGCTTTAAACAAGCCTTCGCATGTGGAGGAACATAGATTCAGGTCAGGATGCAGGTGGAGATCTGAACATTCTCCAAATGAGCTAATTGATTAAGAAAAGTTATTGCTTAAATCTCCTGAGAATGCTAATGGGAGGCCTATATAGAGTTTAAAAGCATATCAGGTTTCTTAAGACGGTGGTTCTGGACTACATTTCAAAACAAATGAATCTGAAACAGTTTTATTCCTGCTTTGGCAATATGTTTTTAGATCACTATGCTGAGACTGTTCAGTTTGCAATGTCCTTGTATTGCTTTTGTGGAGCTGTGGTGACTAAGTAGGCAGCTCGTGTCCATGAGAAAGGCATAGAGTAGTATTAGAAGCATTTCAGCTTGTTGAGGACCATCAAGGGGGAAAACGAGTTTTCCTGGTGTCAAAAAAAAAGTTGTACCATCTTGCATGCCTGCCCAGATAAGGGAAAAATAAACAAGTAACGAATAACTGCAAAAAGTGCTGGTAGTTCTGTATATATTTTAGAATAGCTTTGCCATTGGCAGGAAGCACATGCAATCAACTGTAGAGCCAGCCAACGGTTAGCCTCTATGCCAGCATAAAAATATATATTGGAATCAGTAGCTTAGTTTCAGCATTGTGGTAGTGGACACCCAATACAACATACATAAACACACACATGCATGCACACACACACACACACGATAGATTGATTGATTGATTGAAGTCCTTTCTTTCTTCCTATGCAGGGCCAAGGCAGCTTGTGAGCATGTATGTGTATGTGTAACTTCAAGTTGCCTATCAGCTTATGACAATCTCCTGAATTCTACAGGGTTTTCTTGGGCAAGGAATACTCAGAGGTGGTTTTCCCAGTTCCTTCCCCTGAAATATAACCTACAGCACCGTGTATTCGTTGGTGCTCTTCTATCCAAGTACTAACCAGAGCTGATTCTGCTTAGCATCCAAAATCAGACAGGATCTGATGCTTTTGTAGTATTTAAGCCAAAGTAACATACAGTTAAAAGATTATTTATGCTAAAGTTTTAAAAGAATTAACTAGCAGTTCAATTAAAAACAGAAGATTAAAACAATTTAAAGATACAAATAGTAATAAAAAGATTTTTAAAAAGCCTCCACAAACCTTTCTAAACCACAGACATGCCAAAATAAGAAAGTCTTAGCCTGCTGGTAGAAGGAAAGTATAGAAAGGGCCAATTGAATCTCTCACAGGAGAGAATTCCCCAATCTGGGAAAAGCCACAAGAAGGCTCTCTCTCAGGTCCACACCAAATGTGCCCATGAGCACTGTGAGACCAAAAGACAGCCTTCCCCTAAAGATCTTAAAACTGGGGCAGGTTCATATACGAACATACAGTCTTTCTGATAGTGGGGACCCCCTATCAGGACTTTAAAGATCATAGCCAGTACTTTGAATTCTGCATGGATACAGACTGGTAAAAGCTTTTCAGTCGGAGAGTTATGTGTTCCCTTTAACTAGCCTCAGTCAACAATTTGCCCATATCATTTTGGACTCACTGAAGTTTCTGAACAGTTTCCAAAGGTAGCCCCACATAGAGTGTGTCACAGTCATCCAATCAGGATATAATCAAGGCGTGTGTTATCATAAGCAGATCTGACATCTCATGGAAGGGGTGTAGATCAATATCCTGGACGAGAGGATTTTTTTCTCCAACCGCCTCCTCCCTTTGCCACTCCGCAATTCCTTCTAGACAGTTTCTTAGAACAGGTTTTCAGGAAGGATGGATACAGAGAAAAGAAGGATTCTGTTAGAGGACCAGGCTGGCATCCAACCCACTATTACAGGTTGTCTTCTACCCTCCCTTTTGTTTGGTAGGATACAGACAGGACTATATTAAAATGGAACTGAATAAGAATTAAAACAAAATAAAATCAATTTTTGCAAGAAATATGAAATTAGAGAGAGTGACTGTCTTTTTTCAAATTGTCATCCAACTTTCAGGAGTATAATAAGCCAATTAGAATAAATTACATTTCATAATTGATTTATTTTTTTAAAAAGATCATTTTAAAGACTGCATTTGATGTTTACTGCATAGTTAGGGAAATAGCAAAGAGCAGATGTTAAATGGAGAAACTCAGTGAGATCTATGTTGCCAATAGCAATGAAAGGATACAGCACTAACCATGTTTTGGAACTGGCCATCATAAAATATTAAATGTAAAGAGGAACACAGCACCATAAGTTTACAAAAGCATGCCCTGGGTGATGGAATGGTTTGCTCTGTCAGGACATATCTAAAAGAAAGGGAACTGTTTGGATAATTTTGGGAGTTACAGCTATGAAATTTATAAAAATAATTGCTCCATCAAAATGGTTCATATCTCACAAAATAATGGAAAATTATTATAACCTTTTGGGAAATCTACTTTTCATTTCAGGTATATTACAACAGAAGCAATAAGATATCCAATTATTAGTCATGTGGGAAATAATAGGAATTATAATGCAATCCATTTTATTTCTCATACAGAGTTATAATGTCTATAATGTGTATAATGGAGTGTTGCAGTACACAGATCAATAAGACTCTTGCCCCCTAGTCCTATGGCATTTACTTGGGGATTGCATGGTTTCCTGTATAGCTTCAAATGACATACCTTGTGTTCAGAGACCTAGTATTCATAGAAATAAGAGTCTGGATGCATAGCAAATTTAGATGATGTAAAATTTATTTTCTAGTTCCTTTCTTGCAGACTGCTTCTGTCTTGCCAATCTAATATGAATTCTGGGGTGTACTAAATGTATGTAACCCAGGATACTCAGAAAACCTGGCCTGGATCAAGTAATGGATCTGCTATAAACATTACAAGCTGTTGTTAGCGCTGCAAACTATGAGTGGGAAGCAAATAAACTTTTCAGATTCAGTCTCTCTGCAATTTGTCTGTAACCATTCCTGGAAATGAAAAGGTAAGATGCAGAAACAGGATGAACTACTGCTTCATCTTCATTGAATTAGCATCAGACTGGCTCTGCAATCATGACAGCAGTGTGACTGTTAAATGCTAATCCCTTCAGGGCAGGTCTGTCTCTACCCTTACCACATCACAAGCGCACTTAACATAGAGAACATTGTGGTAGAGCAGATCTTTATAAAAGCTAGTGCCCTGCCTCCACATGAAAGTGATATGATTATGTGATATGCCAATATAGATTGCTCAGAGGCTCACAAAAGCCACCTCCCTAGATGACCAGAGGAACCATAGGGAAGAATTGGGCTTAAGTGGGTACGGGGGGTCCCCAACAACCTTAAAAATAGACAAGGAATGCAAATACAACCCACAGGTTAGATCTTCCCAATCCCAACCATAGATCTTTTCCACATATACTGTTGTAAACTTAGGTGTCAACCATCCGATATATGCAGATCTTCCTCCCTCCCTCCCTCCCTCCCTCCAAATGAACAGCCTTACATTTATACCTGCTGAATGTCATTTTGTAAGTTTTCACCCAGTTTTCCTATCTGTTACAGTCATCTTGAATCTTGATTCTCTCTTCTGATGTATTAACTTCACCTCCCAGTCTAGTATCATCAGCATAAAGATGTTGACTAACACTTATGCCCAGGAGAGAACCCAATGGTACCCTACTTATCACTACTCTCCTGGATGGTGAAGAAATATTGGTGAGCATTCTTTGGATTTTGTCCATTAAACAAATACAAATCCTTCTAACAATAGTTTCATCTAGCCCACATGTTACCAACTTGTCTACAAAAATATCATGGAGACATAGAGGCTCAGACTGTGTATTAGCACAGCCAGGAAAAGTTGGATTTTGGACTACAAGTCCTAGAATATAGTGGCCAAACTGGCTGGAATGTTCTGGCTGTCATGGTCCAAATGAGAAGTTTTCCAATCTGTGCATTTAGAGGTGGGCAACTTCTAATTTTCCCATCAGAGACTGGCAAATCTGTTTGTTTCACTTTTCTCATATTTGAATTTTGTGAATATTTATGTTCTGATCAAAACCAAACTGAAATGAAACTCATTCATCTCCAGCTGATATGATTCATTTCTATTGAGTCAAGCTGCCATCCCCGGCATTTATTTAGCTTCTGACACTGTAGAAAACAAGCATCATTATAACAAAATGGCTTAAAAGAAGGGGAACATATTCACTTTGGTTTTCAGATTTTAAAAGCTGCAGCAATATCCCATTTAACAGAGTGTGCTGTTTTTCAGGCACTTCATGACATTTCTGCTGAAGGTCAAAGTTCAAAGTTTCCCATTTTCCTTTTGCAATGTTATCATAATGACAGTAAGAAAATATATGGAAAAGCTCCTGATCTATTTTTTCCCCTACTGATAAAAAAAAAAAAGTGGCTACAGGCCAAAAAAGAAATAAAAAGCCATTTGTTCCATTTTTCCATTTTCCTGTCTCTGAAGCCACTTCCGTCCTCTTCTCCTGAGGTAATACATTTCCTCATGAAATATAAATGGGGAAAAAGAGAATACAATCTAAACTGACTTTGCTATAGCTATTGTGCAATAGAAGTTCAAAATCACTATGGAAATGAAGTTTCTTCCTTACTGTGCTTTCTTCTTTATTTAAAAGTGTAGTGTGGTGCAATGCAATGCAATGTATCCAGTTGGATAACAGTGAAACAGTTGTGTACTATGCATAGAATGATGAACTTGAGAGGCCTGTATACTAAGCTCAGCAAGCTATCATACAAGATCAACTCCCTCTGTAAAGTAATAAAACAGAAGAACAGAATGAGATGAATGCAGTCTTTCTAAATTTGGCTACATTTATCTAAATGGGAAATTTAATTCTCTTCCATTTGCATCAATGCAACTGAGAAGTACTATGCTTTTTTTTTTTTACTGTATCCTAAATTTTTGCATCTAAATCAGACATTACTAACTGTGGGTTTTCCAAGCATTGTTGGATTGTGGTGATGATCATCCTCTCCTGCTGGGAATTATGGAGATTGTAGACTTAACATGTGGGGAACCAAGGCTGGGAACCATTGATCTAAGCAATGGGAAAACACACTGGAACATCTGAGATAACCATATAAAGTAGGTTCAATGAAAGTATCATGAATTTCGGAGATCAGGCTTGTCAGATTAATATTTCATTTTGCCCAGGCCTGCCTTTTCTCTGTCAATCTCAATTTCATTTACCAATTTCATCTTCCTGTTACCCTGATTTCTGGGGGTCCTGGGAGGGACACCTTAATATACTTCGATCAATGGGAAATTAAAATTAGCCAGAGCACTAGCTATAGCAGATGAGAGGCAGGGTAACTTAACGAGATCTTAAGGCCCAATTTTTACGGGGTCAAGCCAAATCAAAAACCACACCAAATTGTGAAAGAAATGATTTTTATTTTAATTTTAATTAAAAATGAGTCACTGTGCACATTCACACATTCGCACTTTCGCACTCACTCACCCAAGAGCTAAAAAGAAATAAAAGCGAGAAAATTGATAGGAAGTTTATAGAGGGTTGGATTCAGGAGATACCGCACCTGGTCCTGGAGTCCAGCAGTCCGAGATGGCAGCGGAGAGTGAGGAAACTGGTCTCAGCACGTGGAAGGCTGAGGGGAACACTCGGCAAACAGAGTGACGACAAGTGGGGAGGAAACCGGGAGCGATCCGAGGAACCACTCAAAATCAGGGGTTTTTATAGGGGAAAACGTACGTTGCGGGCTATCCTTTCCCAGGGAGAACAATAGTTTGAGGAGCTAAGACAAAGCTCCAAAATGTGTCTGATTTGGAGCACAATGCTCCAAAATATCAGAGTGCTTAGTTTGATTGGATCTGCCGGGGGTTGTCAAAAGCCTCGGCAGTATGGAAATTGCCCTCGCTTGACAGACATAATGTCAGGAGCGCTAATCCTGTCAAGCTATCATCTCACAGCAGCGGATCTTTTGTGTGTTTTAACTATCTGCATGTCTGGAGGGCTCCTGGGGCTATGTGACAGATTAAGTCACTGGCTAGACTAGGTTTTTCCAAGTATGGGCCGTACGGCTGCGCCTGTCTATGTGCTCGTCCAGAGGACCCTGTCAGACACGTGGAGTGATTTTTAATACCAGACATATGGAGATCTTATAAAATATTGGAATTAATAAATTGTAGACCCCGGGAGAGGGCCAGTTCACCACAGTAACAATCTACTGTATTTCAGGAATTTATTATAGATCTGAGTATGCTGAATACCTTTTTAAAAGACGTTATATATTTCATTCAGGAAGTAACCTTGGTGAAAAGAGACACTTTCTGGAATTAACCTGTCCTCCTCACAAATAGAAACAGTTTGCATTTGCTATCTCCGCTTATACACATCTCTTTGAGCATTTGTTCCTCAGACCTTCACAGTTTTCCACAGCATGGCCTCATAGGGCTGGAAAGTTTAAACACAACATGGTTTTGTTGTTCATTTCCACAGAATTAACCCCAAGTCTGAGACTTTGTTCTAATTGGATACAGATGTACCCTAAGCAAAGACAAGGTTTTGGCTTGTGTGTGAATATTTTTTGCCCTGCATCAGCAAGACTCATTGAGTCCCAAATTAGCAACTTTCCTTTAAGCCTAAACTGGCAATTTGCCACCAAGACATTCTCTTTGTCCCCTCTCCAACAATGCAGGCCAAATGTTTGCAGGGGTATTTTTGCACTCACTCTGCACACACTGCCACTCAATTTATTGATACCTGAAGTTTTAAAAACCCAGAAAAAATATAAGCATGTGTGTGTTCCCAGCAAACCTTGTGAATGTCAAAGATCTGACTGTTGAGGGGGCATACCCCATGCTTGTAAACTTTGAATGCTACCATGAGATCAGACTGTGGCTTCTGTTGTGTCTGCCCTGTGGCTGACATAGTGACCTAAACACACTTAAATTAAAGAAAGCCAGCATCTGTATTCCAATATTTGCAGAAACCCCCAGCTCAGAAGCTCTAATAGGCATATGTTTTTCCTTGGCTTCAGAAATCACAGGTCAAGGAACAGGAGCTTTCTTTGAAATGAATCTGCTTTCATGGGTCAGTCAAACATTTCATGAGTGCATGTGCCCAGCTTCTGATTTTTTTGAGGCCATGCCTTGCAGCAGATTATCAGCAGAAACACATAGAGGCTCCCATTTTACAAGGCAGTTTTCAATTCTACTTCTTTTTCTTTTGACCAATGGAACCTCTAGTGACCTCAGTTGTACTTGTGTTACTGAAAATATTTTAATAAATATGAGAAGAAGCAAAATATTTACATGTTCTTCCAACTTTTGAAATCCAGAGAAGGAATTCCATCTACAGTTACATTTCCCCAAATCAATGACAGAGGTTGGAGAATCTTTGACTCGCCAGATATTCATGAACAGTACTCTCATTATCACTCCCTGTGGGCCAGGCTGGCTAGGGCTGTTTGGATTGGAGTTCAACAACAATATCTGGGGGACCACAAGTTCCCCAGTCCTTGCCTAAGGAATGGCCTTTGGTAGTAGCACTTTCTAGCTATGGTTTGTCCACCAGCAGTGGCATAGGGATGGGGGGGGAATGGGGGCAGTGCACTCCTGGCAGCAGTTTTTAGGGGGCACCGTGGCTCCTTGCTTGCTCCCCATGCGTGTAGCCTACCCCATGTGCCATAGCCCCATCCCCCACATGCCGTAGCCCCACTTTGACTGCCATAGCCCCGCCCTGTGCACCATAGCCCCGCCCCATGCAACATAGCCATTCCCCTGCATGCCGTAGCCCCGCCCCCGCCCCTCTGCCTGACCCCCTCCACACGCTCCAAGCTCCGCCACTGTCCACCAGCCTATTTTGTAAGATTGTCAATCAGGGTGGGAAACCCATACATTCTGACATTTCACACATGCACACTCGTGCACAGGTGGCCAAGCAACATCTGAGTGTAGTCAAGATCAGGAAAAACAGACAAGCCGGGAGATAGGTTCCTCTTCCCTCCCACCCAGCCCCAAGTTAATTCAACACAAACTATTCTTGCACTTTGAGCTGAGTTCGCAGCGGCTGAATTAAGTGGACGAAGAAGGGAGGAAGTGGCAGGAGAAGAGAGAAACTGGGACATTTTAAAAGCATCTGAAAAAGAAGGATGACAGAGGATGAATCAAGACTGGCCAAATCTGGACAGTTGGAGAGTATGGAAACTGTTAGACCTTAGTGGTAGTTTAGAAGTTGACTCACTTATTGCATCCCTTCCCCACCTCTAGATGCTCCTGAATAACTCCTAGGTCAAATTACAAGTTACTTCCTGTTGAGAGTGGAACTTAATTGCAATAAAGTCAATTTGCGGGGGGAACGTCTGTTGGAAAAGGGCCTCTCCTAAGCCTAAATGGCCTGGGTACCACATATTTTGCCCCTCACCCCTGTGCAGTATATTCTGTCAAGGATGTCACAGCTCTGAGGCTGTTCTGAAGTCACTACATTTTTGAAAATTATATCCTGTGTGAGGCTGTGTTGCCTTGGGGAAAAGTTAATACTGGGATTTGGTTGCCCGTGTATGCTTTAGTGAGATTATAGAATATAATTTCATGAAACAGCCTTGGGGGAAAGGTTGAGAAATAAATAGATAAATATCCTGAAGAAAAGCAGCAGACATTTTCTTCGGATCACATCCACAGCTAAACTACTCACCCACTTAGATTACTTTCTTCCACGCTAGACAATTATTGTTGTTTTATTTATTTCTTACCTGCCTCTCCCTACAGATCAAGGTGGGGAACAATAACAATAACATCAACATTTTAGACACATAACATCAATTGAAAACACGTAACACCAGTTAAAAAGCATATAACACCTGTTAAAAGAGCATATAAAACCAATACCTATTAAAAACAGTCTATTTATACCTTAAAATTTATAATTTGTAGGTATACCTACAAGAAGAAACTGGTCTTTAGTGCTATTTTAAACTCAGACAGCATATCCAAATGTCAAATTTGTCCAGGTCATTCCACAGGCTAGGATGACTAAAGAAAACGTCCTCTGGATGACAATTGCCAGCCTAGTGCTGGCTGAAGTAAATGTCCCCCAGAGGACCTGAATGGACAGAGGTAGTCCAATGCACATTCCAGAAGCCCAATCTTAAGATTATCAATGCATGCAGTATCATCTTTATAGCCCTGTTATTCCACTTTAACTTCCAAGGGTCCATCCTATGGAATCCTGGGATTAGCAGTTTAGGGAAGGGTGCTTAGACAATACCAAACTATTCTCCAAAGCCTCTCCAAAGTACAAACTCCAGGATTCCATAGGAAGCCGCCATCACAATTCAAGGCTATAATGCTATAATTGTGTAATGTGATACGTCTCCTGTTTTTAACTCAAGGTGCAATAAAAAGATGAGAGAATCTCTGTTGGAATCAATAGAATTTCTGCCACTCCCTTTTAGTCCACACACCTGTGTGTATAGGACAAATGTGAAACAATGGCCCTTTTCGCACGGCATTTTCGATGCAAAAGGGACCCTTGAGCATCGCGCAAATGTGAGGAGTGGTCCACACGGTGCATTCACATTTGCGTGATGCTCCAGGGCCTGACAAAGACCGCGCACACATTTTTTCATTTTCGGCTTGAAGCCGAAAATGCTTCACGAGCCCACATTGCTCTGGGGCCCCACACGCACTTACCTTGCGTGCCACTCCTCAGGAGTCAGGCTGGTCACACTTCCTGTCTCAGTGCAGCCTGGGAAGGTCCCAGGCTGCACTGTGAAAGGAAGAGGCGGGGCTCTCACGCGAGCAGGAAGCTTGTGTGGAGCCAAAAAAACAGGGAAGTGAGAGCCTCTCTCTGGAGACTGCTTGCTCGAGCACTGCACCCCAGCGCTGAAAATGGGTGAGTTGCGGAAAGGGTCAATGACTGACATGAGAAAAATAACAACTGACTTTTCTTCCCACACATGTGCAGTGGTCCCAATGTAGATCAGAGTGTCACTTAACTTGAATATCAAAAAGAAAATGATCCTAAACAGCACATTATTCTCAGGGGCTGCACAGGAAGACAGCTTTGTAGGCACCACAACATTTTATACTCTTATGTCAATCTTGAGGCCCATTCACACTATACAATTGTAGTGCTGCAACCACTGCAACTGCCATGACAATAGGAATCCTATCTAGTTGCAATTCAAGCAGGGGTTAGAATTCTTTCCCGGTGAACCTCAAGTGCCTTACCTGTCTACAAACCCCAGAATTCATGAGAATATAGCCATGGCTGCTAAAGCGGAATCAGAATGCCATAATCATGTAGTGTGAAAGAGCCCCGGGTGCTCTATACAGACAGCTAGGATCCAGTGTCAGCCATATTTTTCCACAGCAGCTTCCTGAAATGCTGAAATAGTCCGTCAAGCTAGACCCATTGAAACAGAACAACTAAGACTTGCTGCTTCTTTTTCTGTACACACTGATTTAATTATGTATTCTGGCGTTATTTCTACATTTTGAGCAACCAGTTAGGAGAAATGTTTTCCTCAAAAACAAAACATTGGCAACAGTAATGCAAAAGTTGAGTTTGATTGCCTGTTCCTAACCTAAGAAGCCATAACATGCCTTTTCTTTTTATAGGTAATTGTCAGTCCTATATCGTATTTTACAAACTTTCAATAAAAGCTGGAAAGCTGAAATACAAACAGTGAGCTTCGACAGAATGATCCAACGTTTTACAATTTGCCTTTGTCACGAGCATAACCTTGCACGCTGTAAGTTCAGAGTGATAAATATTTCTCATAAATGCAGGAAAAATGACCTAATGATATAGTTTCCATTTGTTTAAATGTTTGAAACTGATTTCCAAATTAAGATGTTCTAGTGACTTTATATAAGAATAAGAAATAAAACAGTTATCTAGCAGGAGCTAGATAACTGTTGTTATCTAGCTCCTAGTTGTTTCCTGAGAACCAGCATAGTGCAGTAGTTTGACCATGACTCTGGAGACCACAGTTTGAATCCCTACTTGGCCATGGAAACCCAGTGACTGGCCTTGGGCTGTGACACTCTCTCAGCCTCACAGGAAGGCAACGACAAACCCCCTCTGAATAACTCTTCCTAAGAAAACCATATCATAAGTTTGCCTTAGGCCACCGTAAGTCAGAAATATCTTACAGGCACACAACAAGTTGTCTGTTACTAGTTACTTTTGTAACAGTATAGCCACTTTACATTATGACTGTAAATAACCAGACACATTACATTATGATAGTAACTATGGGATAATTTTTAAGTTGTTTTTATGTTTACAGTGATGGGGCTTTGTCAAATCATGGAGCAAGATCAGCTGATTCATGTGGTGCTGGCGCTGCTACCTCATGTAATGTTATGGGATTAAAAATGTGGGGATTTCTTCTATCCAACCTCCGTATACTAACTTTACCAGCAAGGCTTTTCTAAATTTTACTTTTGGGACATTCTGATTGAAAGGATTGACAATGCTGTTTCAGATCTTCCAGTCTTGATCTGCCAGGAGGTTTGGTGTGCATTACATGTCCCCATGGCAGATGGACTGGTGAAGGATCTACATAATGAAAACACAGAGCAGACTTCCTTCCATGAGTACAGACTTCTGTTGCAGAAAACCTGCTGAAATATTTTCTTAAAATAGGAAAGAGTTGCATTTGGGAACTAAACTGCATCAGCCAGTGAATGCTTTGCAGCAAAGTAAAGAGTGTAGAGAAGTTTCCTATTCAGATTCCCCCTTTTTTTTCTCCTGAAGAAGGAATAATAAAATGTTAAACGTACAATCCTGTTCAACACAGTATTTCTTTCTCACAATAGGAATAAAGGCCATTTCTACACTAGACTGTTATAGTGCTATTATTCCACTTTCAACATCCTGTGGAACCCCAGGCTTTGTAGTTTAGGGAGGGGCCTCAAAGTGCAGAAATGGCCAAGTGACAAGTAGGCATTTTAACTGCCATTAGGTATTTTTTTTATTTTACCTCTTTGCATGAGAACTTGTCTGTTTTAGTCCATGTCTGTCGTGAGCAGTTGGGCCACCAAACAGATACTGAGGAACTGTACAGCTCAACACATTTGTTGCTGCTGTTACCTTAGGATCTCATGGGGGAACCTCATGTTATTGGCCATTTCCACACGGGGTTTTTAAAACGGTGCAGAGCGTCCCCCAGGGAGGACGTCTGCATCTGGGAGCGGACTGGGTCAGACCTACTTAATGTAGATCCACACCCCAGCCCGCTCCGGAACGACCCCAAGTTGGTGCGAGCCTGCGATCTGCCGGGTGCGGGCTTTAGGCTGGTGAGCTTCAGCAGCTGGGGGAGAGCCTTGACCAACTGGAAGCCGCCATTTTCATCCCCGGCGGAGTGCGGAGCGACGGCAACGCACTGCTCTGGAGCAGCATGGACCGGACCGGGGAGCCTTTAAGTCTGGTGAGTAGCATCACAAGGCGATTCCCTCGCCCCCTGCGGAAATGGCCATTGTTTCACTACCTTGATTAAGAAAGAAGGAAATAGAAAGGGAGCACCACTACATTTTACTCTTTAACAGCCAATGAGAGATCATGACACAAAGAGGAAAGTGTATTAAATAGTGCAAATTTCAGGACTGTTAAAATATCTGCCTGTATTTACAATGTGATCTGCCTGTATGTCTTTATTTCAATTGTTTGCACGTATACACATCCAGGGCTAGCTCAAGACATGTTGCAGCTTGAGGCACAGAACAAGATGGGGTCCCCTCTCACTCCGTTTACAAAAGTTGAGGTGATTAGCAGTTTCTTGAACATTGGTGATGGGACAGTATCCTCCATTCAATCTGAAGAAAGGAGGTTAGCTCTCTTTCCTCAAATAGCTTGATGACTGGAGATGTAAAACATGCGTGATTTTTCTTCCATCCTTGACAGAGATACGCTCTCAAAAATAATCAACTGCCATGAGATTTTTATTTTTATTTTTGTATTGGGGACAAGACAAAAAATTCATTTCTGAAGAAAAAATGCTTCAGCGTTTTTAACAACAACAACAAAAAAGTTTATGTGCAGATGAAACTTACACTCAAATGGCCCAAAATGCGGGGGGGGGGGACCCTAAAACACAGAAAAACTGTCACACATTTTTTCAGTGGGGGTTTTCAGGAAAAACAGTGTTTATTCACCAATGAAATTTTCACCAAAAAATCCCAAAATGAAAAAAAAAACAAAGAAAAGAAAAGCACAACAGTTATATGTTGCTTGACAAAGAGAAAGCTTTTTAATTCTTTGTTCTTTCCTGAGGAAATTAAATAAACAAAGACATATATTCTTGTTGTTGACATATCCCAGCATCTGCTGCCAAAGCTGACTGCCTTACCTTACCAAATGGTAGGACTGGCCCTGCAGAATCACTTTCGCCCACAAGAAGAAAAGTTATGTGTAGAGTGGAGGAGGGAGAAAGAAGGAAGGAGAGAGAAATTGGGAGAGAAAGAGGGAGAGAGAGAGAGAGAGAGAGAGAAAAGCCTTCCAGCTAGGATATAGAACTAAATTAATAAATAGAATTACACGCACACTAAAAGCACATGAATCTCTTCCCAAAGACAGCTTTAGGATTCAAATATGATACTTGGACAAATTTAATTTCAATATGTTAGTAAAGTTTAACGTTAAATTTTAAAAATCCTAGTGATTTCTACCACAGTTAGCTAGAAACAGCTAAATAGTGTTGCCTGGCAGCAATGAATGGATGAGCTCAGAATGGTTTGCACAAATGTGTCCTTCCATGTTGTTAGTGGCCATATACATAGTCTGAATAAGGATTTATTTTATCACTGTCACTCTTAGTGAACTCTATCAATTAATCTTAGTTAATATTTGCACAAAATGTTTTTTATTGTGCCTGTCTCAAACACAGGCTTGAAGCACTCATGTGAGGGCTAACTGGAACCTTTCTAACCTACTCTAACCTGGAATTTCTGTAAAATATCAACTATGGAAACACTGGCTTCATTTTGATGTTTTTATAAAAGTTTTTCAACGTTCAATAATGTTCTTCAGACCTTTAAGGCTGAATGTTTAAAAATAGCCAGACAGTCTGTGTTTGAAAGCTATACAAGGCCTTGTTCTGATTAGACTTTATAAAGCAGATGTTTGTTTATGAGCTTCACTTGGGATTGCTTTCAGGACTGAGTCTTTTCCACACAGATTAATTACCCACATCACCCTACTCCCCCACTGAGGGTTGATTATATACCTATTTTATTTTTTCATACATACAGCTCCATAGCATACTTGTGTGAAATGGAGCATATATTTTGTAATGTGGAAATGGATGCTTCAGAAATAGCAACAGCAGCAAATCCAAAGATCCATGGTTGGAGTGTGTGTGTGTGTGTGTGTGTGTGTGTGTGGGAGGAACCTTTATTAAGCCAGCTCAAAGGTCACAAAATACTCTGAAAGCTTTTGAGTTCTCTAGAACTGTTCATTACACAGATAGTAAACCTGTCAAAAGTGTGTGTAGGCGGGGGGAGTACCTGATGTTGAAGCCATGGAGCCTGCATCCAATCACAGTCTTTTTTTATTATTATTATTATTTTTTATATATATAAAAAATCATATAGTTAAAAAAAACTTACAATATATGTAACTAATATCAATTCACAATAATTTTCACATATTTCAATGTACCTAGATTTGTTTAACTTTAAAGTATCAATATAGAACAATAATAAATAAATTTAGTCATTTTGACTTCCTTTGTCAAAAACTCAGAATAATGTCTATCTGCTATCGCTTTACATAAGAAATTCCCTTATTCCCCCTTGTTTAAAAAATGTTGAGAATGCAATTTTCTTGGTACTTCTTTATATAAAGAAAAAAGAAACAGAAAGAAAAAGGATTAATTACTGCAATAATATTACCATATATGTAAAGAAGACCTGTACTTGTCTAAGTTTATAAAGTTCGCTGTATTCCATAATTTCCATACGTATCCATCCCTATATATCCGTCTTTTAAGATGGCAAAATCTTCTAATTTCTCAATGTGTCTAGTACCTGTTGTATTGTATTGTATATACTGTAGATATGTTCATGTGGTAACCGTGTTCTTTACATAATTCATAACTGGCTCCCATACTTTTTCTAAACACTCAGTTCTCTCCTCTTATAAATGGTGTGAAAATATATTAAACTGCTTCATTTCAGTTATTTTTAACTTCCATTGTTCAATATTTGGAACATACGGTAATTTCCAGGATTTTGCAAATAACATTCTTGCTGCTGTTTTTAAGTATAACAGTACTTGTTTATTTTGCTGTGAAAAATTTTTATCGAACATGTACATCATGTTCAATAGAAAAAGTTCCGGTTGCATTGGAAATGGCACCTTGAATATTTCTTTTATAGCTTCATATATCTATATCCAATATTTCTTTGTTGTAGGGCAGGTCCACCATATGTGGTAAAATGTACCAACATTATCTTTACATTTCCAGTACTTATTGCTACCTGACTGATACATTTTAGTGTTTTTTGCTGGTGTAAGGTGGTGCCTATACAACATTTTTATAAAATTTTCTTTTAAATCTTGAGAGCTAGTAAATTCATCAGTGTTTTTCCATGCCATTTCCCAGTGTTCTAAGGGGATTTCATGTTGAATGTTTTGTGCCCATTTTATCATTGAGTCTTTTACTGTCTTTTCTTCCAATTTACGTGTTAGGAAATATTTATAAAATTGCGAAATCTTCTGTTTAGTTTTCAAAAATATTGTAGACTCCAATTCATTATATGTCCTTTGGGTTGTAATACCTTCTAATTTTAAGTCTATCTTAAATCATTCCTTTAATTGAAGATATGGAAACCAATTAAGTTCTATGCCTTGTTGACTAAGTTCTTCATGCGTTCGAATTCTAATTCCTTGTTGCTTGTCTTGGATCACAAGGTCTTTGTATTGTAACCAACCTTGATTTGGATCCTTCCATTTCCCGTATAAGGCTTCTTGAGGAGAAGCCCATAGTGGTATTTTATTATAAGTAATCTTCTTCACGTTCTTCCAAATCTTTATCAAAGCTCTTCTCACATAATGATTATTAAAATCTTTATCTATTTTTTCTTTCCCATACCATAAATAGGCATGGAATCTGAATCTCATGTTTGACCTTTCCAAAGTTAGTAGTCTTTTGTCTTTTAAAGTGATCCAGTCCTGCAACCAGACCATTGCATTGGCAGAGTAATATAATTTTAAATCTGGAAGATCACAACCCCCTTTCGTCTTTTGATCTGTCAAGAGTTTCCATCTGATTTTTGGTTTTCTTCCGGACCATACAAATTTTGATAATTCTTTTTCCCATTGCCTTATAGGCTTGTCATTTGTGATAATTGGTATGTTTTGAAATAAGAAATTTAATTTAGGAAGAACATTCATTTTTATCGTCGCAATTCTACCCAATAATGACAAATTTAAATTGGATCATCTTTTTAAATCTTTTGATATTTCTTTCCATATTTTAGTGTAATTGTTATCAAATAAATCTTTGCTGTTTTCTGTAAGCCATATTCTCAGATATTTTATTTTCTTCTTAATTGTGAATCCTGTCATTTTTGTAATCTTTTCTCTTTCCTGTTGTCTTAAATTCTTCACCATGAGGTAAGATTTGCTTTTATTTATTTTCAAACCTGCCGCATCACCAAATCTTTTTAGCTCCTGGTTCATTTTTTCAGTGCCCGACACAGGATCTTCTGTAAGAAAGACGAGATCATCTGCAAATGCCTTGATTTTATACTGTTGATCTTTTATGTTGATCCCTTTTATATCTGACCTCGATCGAATATTATTATTCAAAATTTCTAGTATGGAAATAAATAAGAGTGGTGACAGCCGACAACCTTGTCTTGTTAATATTTATCTCTTTTGTTAGTTCGCCATTGATAATAAGTTTTGCTTTTTGATCTTTATAAATGTGCTCTATCCATCCCACGAAGTTGTCTCCACAATTCATTCATTTTAGTACTTCTATCAAAAACGACCATCTAACTTTATCAAACGCTTTCTCAGCATCTAAAAAAAGTATGGCCAGTTTTTTTTTCATTCCTCTTGTCAAAGTATTCTATAACATTTAGGAGAGTCCTTATATTGTTTTTCAACTGTTGATTAGGCAGAAAGCCATTTGGTCAGGATGAATTATATCTTGTAAAAAAAGTTTGAATCTTTCTGCTAAGATACTAGTGAAGATCTTATAGTCTCTGTTCAGAAGAGATATCGGTCTGTAATTTTCTGGTTGAGTCTGGTCTTTTCCCTCTTTTGGCAATAGAGTTATGTTTGCGTTCCTCCATGTAGCTGGGAGACTTTTTTGTCTTATTTCGTTTAGAGTATCTGTTAGAGGTTTTAGTGTTTCTGGTTCCAATCACAGTCTTAAGAAGCAATGTGGAAGGTGGCTACAGGCATCTATATTCAATTTGATCCCAAGTGCTATAATGGTTTGAATCTGCCAACTTATTGATTATCCGCAGAGCTGATGAGAAAAAGAAATATATACTGGTTTACCCTCCAGCTGTCCTGATTTTGTAGAGAAAATCCTAATTAATCCTCTGTTATTCCACTTTTTCAGCTTAAAATGCCCCAGTTTCTCTCTCCTTTTCCCACTTTCCACCTTTGTCTTTAACTTATTTCCATTGGTGCAAACTGAATTCAAAGTACAAATGAAGTTTGCAGTCAGCTCTGCAGGAGAGAGGGGAGGAGCAGGGCAAGTCTTGCCCTTTCCAGTAGGCTCAGGCAAAAGCAAACTTCTGCAGCCTCTCCTAGCTTTTGTGTTCTTTTTTGTTAATAACTTTTGCCATCTTGATCACTCTCATATTGTTCGGCCACATGTGTCTCAGTTTTCATCTGTGAAATGTTAGAGGGGATGCTACTGGTAGCCCATGATCTGAGCAGAAAAGTGTCCCATCTTACAGAGGCAAGGTAAGATCCTCCTCACTCAGATTATAAGTCATGGATTCCTCCAGTTTTGAAATGACAAAATCTGCCATGAGTGTGGTTCTTTGGTAGAAAGCCACTTTGAGAGCCATTATTTATCTATTTGGCCAACTGTATCTCTTTGTATGACCCTGTCCAGGCCTTGAGATTCTAAGGAAGGGCACTCTTCTCAGTCCCACCATCGTCACAGATAACAACTGTTGGCAACAGGAGACAAGCCACTGAGAATAGTGGCTCTCATTAGGCCTTGTCCACTTTGCTGTCCTTTGTTCTCCAGGTAAACGTTTTTTAAAAAATTTTCAGAGGCTTTTGAGAACTGAAGGTTTTTAAGGGAAGAATTGTTATGAGGTAATGCACTGTTTTAAATGCATTGTTTTAAACCAATTTTTAAAATCATTTTTAAGAGTCTGGTTTAAGTTATGTTGATAGTATTAATAGTTTAGTTCCATTTTCATGGCAAACATTAGTATGTTTTTAACAATATTTTACTCATTTTAATTTGTAAGCCACTTCAAATTCTAGTCTTGAGGAAAAGGTGGAGTATAAATACAGGTGAAAATGACAACAATGATTATTCCAGTAAATAAATAAATAAATCCAGCTGTTCCTCAGAACTGTCTCTCCATCTATGGGTAATATGGATGTATCCAACTGCTTTCTGAGTTCTTTTGCCATCATCTCTCAACTGATCTCATTCAAAGAAAACCCTAATTGTCTGGCGATGATGAACTCTACGAGCTTCTGGGAAGTTTCAGGCCATGGCAGGAGTAACTCTTAGTCACACTTCCTGTTCTCCAGAAGACAACACTCAGTGTGTTCAGACTCTTCTCATCCTTTCTCTGCAAATCTGGGGAAACCAGTCCCCTGGTTCATGGGTATACAAGTTCTGTGGGCCCTTTTCCTTCATGTTACAAGATTGCTTCCATATGAGGTACTACCTTCAAGCCAAAGGCAGTATAGGTACACATCATTTCCTACCTCTTACTGTGTAGACCCAACATAGTTCAGGTTACGCAAGGATGTAGTGTGCAGATGAGCCTTTGCTTTCAACCCCATTCAATATTCCAAGATAAATGATTACCTGTTTTTTAAAAATTAAAAATAGTTTCCATTAGGAATGTCTGTTTTTGTCCATGTCTGTGGATCTGATATTTACATAGCCTTCTGGAAGTGTACTTCCTGAGAGTCTTATTGGAGTATTGGAAAGAGACTGGGTTTCACAGTGTTGCCATGGCATTTCTTCCATGGCTGCATGTTGCGTAGTTCCTTCCAGGAATGGGCAAGGTGGAATTCTGTTGCACCAGGGGTGGGGGGAAGACAGCCAATGGAGTTACCAGGGATACTACAAGTGCAGCTATTGTCAGTGCTACATTGTGGTGGCCAAATATTTATGAGTCAGACTATTACCATAAACCAGTAACTGTGGAGTCCTCCAGATGTGGTTGAACTGAACATCCAAGCAGCACTAGCCAATCTGGTTAACTGTGAGGTGTGTTGCCAGTCCAACATCTGGAGGGCTATATGGTTCCCTGCTGGAAACATATAGCAACCAACTGTTCTTTTGTCTTGCTGGGACTTCGCAGGCTGCCAAAAAGGTTTTTAAAAAATCAAACCACTAAACATACCAGCAGTAGCTATAAGTTCAGTTCAATTTTGTTCTGTTTTGTTTATAGAAACTAGTATTTTCAAATATTGAACAGGTGGAGAGGATTTCTGTTACCTATTTAAAAAGGCTCCCAAAATAGGTAGTTCATCCCATTTGTCTAGGAAGTCTGGAAGAGCTGAGGCCAAAATACTTTTGGTGACTACATGTCATCATTCTGACCACCATTTTTGTTGTTTTTGTTGTTATTGTGTGCCTTCAAGTCACTTCTGGCTTATGACAATCCCAAGGCAACCCTATCACAGAATTTTCTTGGCTAAACTTGTTCAGAAGGGGGTCCCTGTCATCATCTGGGGATCAGGGAGTGTGAACTTTCCCAAGGTCACCCGGTGGATTTCCATGGCAGTGCAGAGATTCAGATCCTGGTCTCCCAGTGTTTTAATCCAATACTCAAACCACCACGCCACACTGGTTTGATGCTGGTTTGAGCTGTTAGAAAAGCTGTGATATTTATTCTTTATTTTTTAATTTATTTAAATAAAACCCCTGTGCTTCCCTGATCACTCTGTCCATGCCTGTAAATTTCCATTTACTTTTATAAATTACAGTTTTGGCAATTAAACATGTGGGCTTGGAGTTTGGGACTCTAGATCAGAATCACAGCAGGGTTGAAAGCATTCAAGCTCCCCTAACCCCCAATCTTTTACTAGAACCCTAGAAACCTTAACTTCTGGCAAACCAACTGCAGAGCTGGCTTTACTTTCCTGACCCTTGAATATCTCTGGGAGTAACTTATATCCCAAGTCAATTAATAGAAGTAAAATGAAATAAACACCACTGGTCAACTAGTGAGACTATCATGAAGATTAGAAGGTCATATTTTTATTTTGCAAAATACAATAAGCATAATCTAATCATTCACTAACAATTAATTATTGGAAAGTAACCAGTAAGAATAATGATACTGCTAATTCTTAATTTGTACTGAAATGATCAATACAAATAGTTGGCCCTCCACATTCACTAGGGTTAGAGGGATGGGACTCCCACAAAGATGGAAAATCACAAATATCTAAATGTGTGTATCTGTGGAAAGGGAGCCAAGGCACAGTGGAGAGCGTGGGCACCCAGAGTCCAAACCAGGTCAGGGAAAGGTGAGGGAAAGGGGGTGGGTTGGTATGATGGCCCTATACTTCCTCTCTCACACCCATCTCCTTCCTTGGGTTTGTGGGGGGCATTGCGAGAGGATTTGTAGTGCTGAGTAACTGGGCTATGATCTGTCTTTAGCTGGCCAGGCAGTGGCTGGTGGAGGAGAAAGAGGACTAGAGGCAGGTTTTTAAAACATTTCATGACCTGATCAGAACCACTGAAAGGGAAATGTTACTGCCCTGGCTAGCCCAAGCTTTGGGAATATAAAAAGACATCTCTTGATATCGATAATTTGGCTTCACATACCCATTTCCTTCCACGTGCTTGCGAGGCCCCTGGACAAGCATGCACACAGGCTCAGCCAATAATCGCCATAATATTCCAAAACAATACAGGCAGGGCAGAAATAGCCGACTTGCAGCTTTAGGAGACCTCAAGGCAAGTACCTTCATTAGGTATGCACACAGTTTTCAAAACATCCTCTGCCCAGAGCTGGCAGCTTGATGATCTGACTATACAACGCTCAAGTACTCTGCGTTTGCATACCAGCTATCCTATTGACAATTTGGCTATAACTCAATCATTCAAATTCTGACCTTCCGGAGGCTTTGTCTCCAGCCCCAAATCTATTGTTTTCCCCAAGTCTGACCTAGCCTGCGGTCACAATTCTCCTTATAAAAATCCCTGACTTTGAGCGCTTCCTTGGATCGCTCTTGGCTTCCATCCCGCCTTGCTGTCGCTTTGTCCAGCGAGCTTTCCCCTCAGCTCCACGTGCTGAGATCCACGCTCTCTATCTGCTCCACTTCCAACCAGGTTTCAGGACAGGTGAAGTATTACCCAAACCAGCAACTCCTCTAAAAACTCCTCTATCCCACTCCAACCTTTATTTCTTTAGTTATCTTGTGTGAGTGTGCCGCATACACTGTTTGATTGTGTTTTTAATAAAACCACATTTATTATTTCAACTTTTGTGTGCTTCTTGACTCGGCCTGACCCCGTAGACATAGGGCTTAAGATCCTGCTAAGTTACCCTGCCTCTCGTAAGGCTAAAGCAGTGCTCAGAGCTAATCTTCCCCACCTATTGTTGAGCACATTTTGGTGTCCCTCAGGGGACCCCCAGTAAACAGGGTAACAGAAGGTTCCCCCAAGAGGGCAGGGATTGGAGAAACTCCGAAATAATCAAATTAAAGTTAAACCTCCAAATGTGGAGGGCCAAACATTTGTATTTGGAGCCAGGCTTGTATTTTTCTGTCATTTCCAGATGGTAAGGGTGAGACTCTCTGACTGCTCAACCAAATGGGCCAGCAATCAAACCCTTCCTCTCACCAGAGCAGTCTCCGTACTACAGACAATATGGGTTCCATCATGATCTTGTCTCTTCCCTTAAGGTTTGTTCAAACTCTCAACAGCACTAGGAATGATAAGCTCTAGATCTAGCAGTACTGAGGAACTGGATTAAGGTTGCATTCCTATAGCTGCTTATTTGGGACTAAGACTTATTTCTGAGGCCCTTTCCACAGGATGCTCTCATGCATTGTTCCTTCACAATCCCAGCAGCACCTTTGCCGGGATGGGAGTGTGTCCCCAGCACTCCTCTCTGCACCCAACCAGCTGTCTGCGGAAGGGAGCGAGAGGGACACACCCCTTCCTTCCACACTGCAGCTGGCTTCCTTCCCATGCTGCAGTGGGAAATCAAGATCGCGCTTCCAGCCCTTCTGCATGGCTGGCTGCGACAGAAGGCTCGCGTGATTGTGGGTCATTGATGGAGTTTTTCTGTCAATGATATACCCCACATGACATGAGAAGGGCGGGACTGGGACAACATCATGCGGAAGTATTATCGCAGTCCCATTCCTTTGTATCCGCATGCTGGGACACCGCCATCCTGCAGAAAGGGCCTGTGACTTTTTTTGAGTAAACTTTTATAGGCTTGCTCTGAATGTGCTTTTCTCAGAGTGACTTCAGAACTGTTTGCTGCATTATCTATTTGGTGTGTGTGAGAGAAAAGGTATAGCATTTGCACAGACTCAAGTGATCAAGTTTGCATTATTTCCTATGAGATAACACTTATCAAGTCTAATGCATTTCACTTCAAGAAGTTTTTTTTTAAGATTTGACTGTCAAATTTTCCCCATTTCTTCCCTTTTATTTACGGTTAAATTTATTATGCTAAATTATAGCCATTACAGTTATTAGTGTGCCTTTCTAAATAATTCCTCTTCTATTCTTTGTGTTACAAAAATTATCATCCCACTTCAGAAGGTGCACTTTGTCCTTAATTTCTCAAAATATTCTTGGCTAAATTTTGACACAAAAGCCATTTCTCAACAAAAGGTTCTTTAAAATTTCTGTGGATGTTTTAATATTATCATGCAAAATGTCTTATAAAGTGCTACCCAGAGCCCTGGTGGCACAGTGGTTAAATGACAGCCACAAGGTTGTGAGTTCAATCCCACCGGGCTCCAGGTTGACTCAGCCTTCCATCCTTCCGCAGGTCGGTAAAATGAGTACCCAGCTTGTTGGGGGCAATTAGCTAACAAGTATTGTAAATCGCTTAGAGAACACTTAGCTGATAAGATAAGCAGTATAGAAATATGGAAATCTAGAAATATACACATGCTATAAAGTGCTGCCCTATTTTTTTTTAAATCCTATTGTATATGACAGTGTCACCCAAACTGGTGCCATCTAGGTGTTTGAGTACAGTTTGCAGCATGGCCATGCTTGTTGAGGATTGTAGGAGTTGCAGTCAACACATGTGGAGTGGTTTTGGAAAGGCTTCTACATAGCATGCAGCAGTTTCTGACATGGCAGTGATGTGGCGCTCTCCAAGGACAGCATCTGATTGTTTCATCTGTAAGACAGGATACATGTAAGAAAAAAGTCTTTTGCATCTAAAGTGACATGCCTTAAAGCCTGGCATCCTAGTCAACCCACTAATGTGCTTAAGCAAGGGCCTTAAATTTGCCCATCGATAACATCCGGACAGCAGACTGAGAAGGCAGGCAGGCAGGTCACCACACCGTCAAATTCCCCACAAAGGTCAGATGTAATGACTCTCTATTTAAATTGTTGTAATCATTTCTAAATATTCGTATACATCCTGTGTCCATTTTTGTTCTCTCTTTTTGGAAATGTATACCACCCAATAGATCAAAGTAAATGAAATGCTAAGGTGCATGGGGAGTTCTCCGTACACGTGTAGACCTCAGAGCTAAGTAAGGCATTGCTGTATGGACAAGCTGTCACTTGATGCCTTGAGTATCAAGGCAATTTCTACATATACATCATATGGTGTCTAACCTGGACACTGAAGGAAATGGGAATACCCTTGATTGTTGGGATCTCCGTGCAAACTTCAGAGTAGTGCTTTGGATTCTCTTGATATATTAGAGGGTATGCTCCCAATTTGTCTGAATCCAGACTCTAGAACTGAATTGGGCTGATCTGGTTAAGTTCAGGAGATGTCTGAACTGAAGTGGCGTTCATCCGAAACAGACTGAAAATCTAAGTCTGAACACTCAAATTAGGCATTTCTCTTGATAATTCTTGAAACAGGTTGGGAGCTGCACAGCATAGGTGCCCCTGTCTGTTCTTTATTTAGAATGGCACAGGCTCCCCAAACTCATTTCTCTGATATTTGGCAGGTCCAATCCCCTCATAGCCAATTCTGGCACATAGAAAAAAAAGTTATATCTATTTTAAAAGAATTTATTTTTAGTTATATACAAAGAGATAATCAGTAAAAAGCCCACTCTAATCTATAAAAGGAGAGATGAAAAACTTTCCACGTGAAAGTCATGATTCTAAAGTTCTTCCCATTGCTCTATAAAATACTATATATAAAAGTTAATTGTTAATGCACCCTGTCTTTCTATGAAATTCCATAAGGAGTTGGTAATACTAAATGCATCTGTACTGCTATCAGGATAAGAGATAAATGTATGCCAAATTCAATAAAAAAATTCATTTTGTCCATCATAATTTCCTAAGAAATGTATTTATGAGGTGAATTTTTCCATAAGCACAATGGTCCATAATTTGTCCCTCCAGTGAAAAATTGACATTCTGACTTCTCCAGTTTTGGCAATTTGTAAGCATTTCCAAGTATAATCAATGGAAGGCAAAGAGATGCAGATTTCTGAATTGACATTTGGATAGGTACTCAAGTAGACCCCAAACAGTCCACTAAGTATCATCGATAACTAGGGGTGCTGAGAGAGCAGTCACTATAGGGGCAGCAAATCTGCTTTTTATTTTACTCTGCTTCTTCTTCAGGTGCTTAGAATTCTCTCACAGAAGTCTTATTCACTCTCCCCAACTGCTAGAGCTCTCTAGTAGAGAATTCAAAAGTACAAATTGCAGGGTTCCATAGGAAAAGCATTGGAATTAAAGTGATAGCGAAGTATCAGATAACAGCACAGTGTGGATACGTTCATATTCTAAGTACATAATTCAACTTTTAAATTATGTCTGTTAAAAAAATGATGCATTTGTCCATAAATATGTGTAGCTAACATCAAATAAGCAATAAGAAGTCAAGTGGTTTTTATTAAGTATTTGCATATTTTAGATATGTCCCTTCTCTCCTTCCTTCCTTCTTGCATGTTCTTGCATTAGTTTGTGCAATGGCACCCCTCCTGCTTTAACTCCCAGTCTCTCTAAAGATTTAATGTGCAACACTACAGAAGCAGCCAGAAAATGAAATCTACCCAGATCTCCTGTACAGGCTCTTGACATTTATTGCTTGAATTCAAACATGGGAAAGGGGTGGATTGAGCAGGATAGTAAATCCCTTGTCAGGGTTAGTAACTCATCATTGCTAATGTGCTCTAGGGGAAACTGTTATCAAGTTTCCATGTTATTGCATTAAAAATAACTTGGATATGGATATATAGCTTGATGGCTTGATTTCTATAGCACCTCTGCTTGGTGGCTTTATATATCACAAGCAAAGCACCAGCTTGAAAACAGGGTTCAGTGGCATTGAAGGAAGGACTTCTTTTTTTTCACAAAACTCCCACAAATTCCCAAATACTACAAATATTCAAAAACCATCTATGGCTGCTTCTCCTGTCCAATTTCCTTATATCACTATTCTAACTGGGTGCATTTTATTATTATTATACTTTAAGATTTATTACTTATTATTGCTGCTACTGGTAATTGTTTTTTAAATTATGTTGTAAGCCACCTTGGATCTCCACTCTGGGAGAAATGCTGGTCACAAATGAAATATCTATAGATGACTGCACTGCTGGCACTGACATCTAGTTCTAGACAAAGCTTGGAAGAGTTACTGTGTTCAACTGCAGCTCCTAGAATTTCCAGCCAGCATGGACACTGGCCACGCTGGCTAGGGAACTCTGTAAGCTGCAATCCAGAAAAGGAATGTTTCCAAGCTCTAGTTTCAGAGTGCAGGCTGTGATTTCAAAAGGACTCTAGGTGAAAATGTCAATGCTAATATCTTTTAGACAGTCATTTGGCAAGGCTCTAGTTCTGAAGTGTAAGCACAACCTGAACTCTAATTCAGATGCATGTGTCAGTTCTAGGGCCCTTTCCACATCTTACCTTTTTCCGGCACTGGGGTGCAGGGATCGGGCAAGCAGCCTCTGGCAAGAGGCTTTCGCATCCCTGCTGCTTCAGCTTCGCACGAACTACCTGCTCGCGCGAGAGCCCTGCCTCTTCCTTCTGCAGCGCAGCCTGGGAGTTTACCAGGCTGCACTGGGGCAGGAAGCATGACCGGTGCGGCTCCAGAGGTGCCACGTGCCAGGTAAGTGAGCGCAGGGCCCGGGAACAATGCGCAATCGTGCACCATTTTTGGCTTCCAGCCGAAAATGGAAAGATGTGCGATCGGTGCCTGCTGGCCCCTGGAGCATTGTGCAATTGTGAGTGCATTGTGCAGATCGCTCCTCACAATCGCGCAATGCTCCAGGCGCCCTTTCGCATGGCAAATGCTGTGTGGAAAGGGCCTAGGTTGTGTAGCTGGAAAGAGAGGACATCAGTTAGAATGAGGAGATAGCATGGAGCTGGGTCATTAACATGTTGTTTAAAAAAAAAACTTTTCGAAAGGCTGTATCTCCCTATATGAACCAGCTAGAGCCCTAAGATCGCTAGGGAAGGCTTTCGCTCGACCCTGCTACTGTCCCAGGCTAACCTGGTGAAGACATGGGAAAGAGCCTTCTCGGTGGTTGCTCCCACCCTGCAGAATGCTGTTCCATGGGATGCTAGGCTGGTTCCCTTCCTGCTTTCCTTTTGCCAGCAGGCAAAGAAATTTCTTTTCAAGTAGGCTTTTAACGGGTGAGCTGGAGAGCTTTTATTTATTAAACTGTTTTTTAAAAAAAGTACGTTTTTAAAATAATTTTATATGTTTTAATGTCTTTAATTGTTTTAATTTTTTAAACTTTTTTGAAAGCTGCCTTGGGTCCCACTTTGGGAGTAAAGGCGACATATAAACACAATAAATAGATAAATAAATAAATAAGCAAGGAAGCAAACAGGCTTGGCCTGTATCCTCTCGCACAGGAGGCATAAAATCAATAGTAATTCATTTCCAGAATTGTCATCTGCTGTCTAACCCACGAGCTGCAAGAGGTAAATCACAGAAAGCCCGGCACACAGGGAACAGGCCCATCATACCTCAGCAGGGCCTCATGCTGGAATCACTTCATCTATTCTTCAGTGGTTGCAAATGGGGGGTGGGAGTTGAGAAGAGAGAAATCCCAGGATACAGCAGATTTTCAAACAGTCCCATCTGTGTGATATTCCTGGTTACAGGCATTTACTTTTCCCCCTCTCCCTGACAGAGGTAGCGAAATCTCCTTGATGCTCCCCATGCCACAGGACAGATTATTTTGCATTAGACTTAATCTTCGGGTGGCTCGGCATGTGTCTGAAGCATGGAGAGAAAACTACAGGGCAGTTCGAAGGCTTTTCAACAAGCTGGCTGCAAAGCATTATTTAAACATTAGCATAATTCAAAGTGGTAGGCTGAATTTTCAGAGCCGTAATCCTTTCCCACTGCCCTGTGAATGGGTCAGCTTCTTCTTTTTTATCCAACATGACTGAAGATGAACTTCCCCACTTGCTGTTTCTTCTGCTTGCCACTGAGGCATTTGAATAATAAAGAATACCTTCTTTGACTCTGTTCTTTGCACTACCTAATACATATATTCAAGCCCCCCCCCCTTTTTTCTCCCCTTTTAACAAATCCCAGTCTCTTAGGTCCTGTCATGTTCATTTTGCTTAGGAAAAACCAAAAATAAATGAATTTCAGCGGTTAAGGTTTTAAAAAATGGACTGAACAAACTGTTGAGGTTTTTAAAAATGGACTACAACTGAACAAGGAGTGGAAATGAGAAAACAAAACCCAGTTTACATTTGTAAGACACTGCAATGAAAAGAAATGGAAGACTTTTTCAAACAGAGAGATCCAACAGAAGAGATCTAAAACAGGCATTGGTTTTTGGTAGCATCTATCTATCTTTGCTCATATTTTTCTGAGTGGAGACTAAGTCAGAACAATTTTCTAGAAGATTGTCTCAAGAATATTTGATGTGGTGCTGCCAGTGATAGCATATTTTTCGCAACAGTGATAGAGACTTGGATGGTGCTGCATTCGAGTTGTAAAAGAAACATGATGGATCAGAACAACAGCCTATCTAGTACAGGATTCGTCTGCCACACTGGTCAACCGAATGCCCAGGGGAAGCCCAGAAACAAGACATGGGTCCCATAGTGCCCTTCTACTTATGTTTCCATGCAAGTTATTTAAAATAGAATGCTACTTGTGATGGCTATATGTTATGTCCAGTGTAACAGATATTACACTTTCAGATGTGCACTGTATTTCCCATAAATTCCTTCCAATTAGCTATGCAAGATACAGCTGACAGGAGCTGTAGCCCAAAAACATCTGGAGAGCTATAACTGCTCACCCTTGCTGCATTTATTTTACTGTATATATTGCATTAGTTTGATTTGACTTGATTTGATTTGTAGCTCATCTTTTTTCCCTATGCAAGGCAGCCTACAACATTTAACAAACAAGACATGGTTAAAACATTATTTACACAAAAGTTTTTAAAAAGAACTAAATAGGAGTTCAATTAAAAACAGAAGATATAAATCAATATAAAAAGATAAATCAATATAAAAGATAACTGTATACTTACTGACACTGGAGTTAGTATATAGCCATCTTGGTGAGAAGATACTGAGAGGCTTATTAGAAGATGGGAAACTGCTTGAAGCATCTCATTGGACACCTAGCTCATTACTGCTTACACTGACTGGTAGCAGCTCCCTCAGGTTTCAGACAGTCTTTCCCAGTCCTATCCGGAAAAGCTCAGGATTAGACATGAGACGTATGCCATGAACTTCGTTATTCCCTTTTAAAAGTGGTTAATATTGGTGGCCATCTCTGCATCTTGTAGTATCAAATGCCATACTTTAACTTTGTACAGTTTGAAAAAACTATACAGTGTATACTTTCATAGGTTCTAAATCTTTCATCATTCAGCTTCATTGGATTGGTATAGGTTCTGTTACCCTGATTTCTGGGGTCCCGTGGGGGACTCCTCAATGTGCTCCAAATAATGGGGAATGGGAATTAGCCAGAGCACAAGCTGTAGCAATGCAAGAGGCAGGGCAACTTAGCGAGATCTTAAACCCAATGTTTATAGGGTCAGGCCGAGTCAAAAACCAAGCAAAAGTAAATTATAATTGTTTTCTTTATTTAAAAGACAGTCATCACGCACTTATGCACTCGCTCACGCAGACCTAAGACAGTAAAGGAAGGAAATTTGATAAAGGATTTTCAGAAGGATTTTTCAGGGGGAATACCACACCTGATCCTGTAGCCCAGGTAGCCAGCAGAAAGTCAGTTGGAGTGTAGATTCTCAGCACGTGGAAGCTGAGGGGAAGGCTCGGCAAACGAAATGGCAGCAAGGCGGGATGGAAGCCAAAAGCGATCTGAAGAAGCTCTCAAAACCAGGGGTTCTTATAGGGAGAAATGTGGCTGTAGGGTAGTCCATTCCCAGGGAAAACAATGGGTTTCGGGTTGGAGACAAAGCCTCTGAAAGGTCAGTACTTTAAATGATTGGATTTTGACGGGGTTGTCAATAGTGCAGACAGTATCCAAATGGAGAGTGCTTGACAGTTGATTAGTCAGAAGCACTAATCTCATCAAGCTGCCTGTTCGGGGCAGAGAATCTTTTGTATGCTTGGTGCATACGTAATTTAGGTTTAAAGTGTACTTGCCTGGAGGTCTCCTGAAGCTGCATGCCAGAAAATTACTGGCCTGCCTTGATTTGTCTTGTATTTTTCAGCCTGTTCGGCCATGTCCATGTGCGTGCTTGTCCGGGGGCCCTACAAGCACGTGGAGGGGAGCAGTTTGGAATGGCCAATCTTTTGATATCAAATTATATTTAGTAGACCTCGGGCTCGGACTATACACCACAGTAACAGTTCTAATACAGTATTAAGAGAGAGAGGCCATTTCTGCATTACGCTGTTATAGGGCTATTATTCCACTTTCAACATCCTATGGAATCCTGGGGTTTGCAGTTTAGGGAGGGGTATTTAGAATTCTCAGCTAGAATTCTCTTTGGCCTCAGTCAACTACAAGCCCCAAAATTCCACAGGATGTTGACAGTATAACAGTGTAGTGCAGAAATGGTCAGAGAGAAAGAAAGAGAGAGAAAAAAAATCCTATTCACTTTCTGCATACCATGAGTAATTTTACACCTCTCTGTCATGCATACCTCTATGCATGGTAATTAATCCCTAACACTGTAACTTTTCATCACAAGAAAGTTGGTCCAGCCTCTTGATCATCTAGGTTGTCCTTTCCTATACATTTTCTTTTGGAGAGCCAGTGTGGCTTGAGTACTGGACTACGACCCTGGAAACAAAGGTTCAATTCCTGCTTGGCCACAGAAATCCACTAGGTGACCTTGGTTGCCTCGCACACACTCCGCCCCAGAAAACCCTGTGATAGGGTCACCTTAGGGTTGCCATAAGTTGGAAACAATTTGAAGGCACACAACAAAAACAACAACATTTCAGAACTGTACACAGAAGTACAAATGTGGTCTCATGACAGATTTTTAAGTATGTCCAATGTGGAATCTGCTTTTTTTCATAGTGGCTAAACAGGGCTTGACATGTACAATTGAGTTTTACACCACAGCTTCAAGATTGCTTTCCTGGTCGTCACCACTAGTTCAGATCCCATCAGCATAAATGTAAAATTGGATGTTTGGGTTTGTCTGAGGATTTTTTTTTCTTCAATGTGAATCATTTTACACTTGCTTACCCTAAACTTCATTTATCATTTTAATGCTCACCCACCCCCATTTCCAGTTTGTACAAGAAAAATCCCTTTGGAACTCTCTGACATCGATTTTTGTTTTAATGAACTCAGATGATTTGGAGTTATCAGAAAACGTAGCCACCTCACCACTTACCCCTATTCCAGACAGTTTGTGGAACAAGGTAAAAAACAAAGGTCCTGAGATAGACCTTTGGGAACCTCCAGTGTTTAGAGGCTTCCATTCCTATTTACTCTTATTCTCTGATCTCTGTTCTTTAACAAGTTACTTATTAATAAGGGGACCTCTCTCCTCTAATCCCACAACAGCCCAGTTTGTTTAGGAGTCTTTGGTAAAGGACTTTGTCAAATTGGTTTTAGAAGTCTGACTAAATTGTATGTACCAGATCACTCCTGTTCTCTTGCTTAGTGACAACTTCATAAAACTCTAAAAGTTAAACAAGACAAGATTTAGCTGTGCAGAAGTCATGTTGATTCTCCTTCAGTAGGACATACACTTCTATCTCCTTGATTATTTTATCTGTTATCAACACTGTCCCCCACTTTGCACAAAAGAGACAATAAGATGACTGCCTTGTAACATCCCAGATCCCCCTTACATCATCCTTTAAAAAAAAAAAGAAATTTCATTGACCAATCTCCACCCTGCTGGAACAGAAGCTGTTATAAACACATTCATATTTTATTACAACATCAGCAATTTCATATCTAAATTTTTAATAAACTCTTGAATGGATGTTATCTGGGCCTGGTGATATGTATGTGTGCTTAATTTGTCAGCAAGATCTACAGGATTACCTCTTGTTAACACTATTTACTTCAGTTCGTTGAACTCACTTCCTAAAACTGTTGGTTCAGGTATGGGTTATCTGTCTCACATCTCATTCGGTGTGGACTCTCAAATAATGCATTCAGCTTTTTGGCAATCTATTTATTCTCCTTTAGAACAACCTTAATTCTGTTGTCAGCCGGTGATCCAGCACCATCCCTTGCTAGTTTCTCTTTTCTTTTATATTTTGTTTGTCTTTTAGATTTTGTTTTATTAACAATGTGCTCCTGATAATCCTTTTCTGCATTTCTTGTTGTCTGATTTCATTTTCTTTGTCCAAGTTACTATAGCTGACTTAAGGCTGACAGATAGTCTGTAAAGGTACTAGGCCTGTCAGTGGCTTAGGAATGCTTCCATTATTTTCTTCAGCTGAATTCTCCTGGGATTTTTGGACACCCAAATTAACTTGCCTTGTTTCTGAAATGGAAGTAATGCATTCGAAATGAGAAAATTTCCATTGTTCAGGGTTCCCAGGAAATCTACCGAGAACCATGCATGGACGTTTTGATATAGCTTTTAGTTCATTTCTGTCTGTTCCTCTCCTCCAAATTACCAGTAAGGACATCCACATCAAAAAAGCAAGCACAAAAGACAAAAGGCCATCTTGATGGTATTGTGTATATGATTAAATGAAGCTTCTTTCTGTGGAGAATTTTCCTAATATGCATATGCAATTGTGTGCCTAGATAAAATACCCCCCAGAAAAGAAAAATAAACTCCAATGTGATAGTATATAAAGTTATTTTTCTGCAGTGCTTAACCAGTGTCCACAAGTACACACCTGAAATTAAGAATAATTTATTTCTGTCCCTCTCCTTTGCAATTGTATTAGAAGCAAGACTTCTCCTTGTGGGCTGCCAAATAACCATCAGATTGATCTTGCCAGGAAACAGGAGCTGGAGTAAGTAGGTCTTTGGTCTGATCCTGCACTGCTCCTTTGTCTTCTTATTAGTTGAAGCATAAGCACATATTCCCATTCTTGATTGTTTTTAAATTGTCCCAGTTAAATTAAAATATGGGAAGGGTGGAGTTCTGGACAAAGGTAAGGAGTGAGACCACAGCATGTCAGAAATCTTCTAATTCCTAGAAATTTCATGCTGGATTATTTCAGTTCTATCCAGCTTCAGAATAAAACAGCAGCCCTAGAAAGGAATAATTTTGCTATGCGTTGTAAATCCAGAAAGTTGTGATAGCATCCCAAGGTAGAACTAAGAAGCAGTTGTCCCCAAAGTGTGGAGGAGACATCTGTAATGGGTTCTTATGAAAGATATTGTGGCCAGATCAGTTTTCAAAGACTCAAATCAAAAACACCAAAAATCACTATAATGGATGCAGGGAGTGCCACAGGATATCATCCCTGTGGACATTGTGTGTACTATAAAGCCATTCCACTATGTACAATTGAAGGGAAAAAATAGAGGCAATCTTGCAGCCAAATTACATCAGATGTCCCTTTTTCTGGGCTATCCCTGTTTCTGACCATCTGAGGAATGGTATAATTAACAACAACCAATAAAAAAGAAAAAAAAAAGGTGTTTGTCTTCTTTATTGCATATCAGTACAGTTCATACAGAGAGTGCAGCAGCAACTCCAGAAATTTCTGTTGTAGATTGCATTTATGGTAGGTATATGATTTTTTATTTGAATAGTATATTTCATTATATGAACTTGGAAATATTATTTATATGTGTGTGTTATTCTTTGCTATAAGATTGTAAAACTGATGTATATATTTATGTTTCTTTTTAACATAGCCCCTGAAGAAAGTCAGTTAATTTATAAACAGGTTGAAACGTATTAGGCTTTTTAAAGAATAAACTTGGACCATCATAAGCACATGGAGTCCAGTCTCCTTTTTTCTGCCAACTTTCCCATACTGTGCTCATGTTCTTACCTTGCACAACACACCACTCTTCAAACTGACCAACCAGTTCAAAATGTTTCCATCTCTCATGGTACAACTAAAAGCTTGAAAGTGAAATAGTTTCAAGAAGCCATTAAACCCACCCAGAGGAGAAATCCAGTAGCCACTTTTATGTAAATAGTGTCAAGAACAGCAGTTACAAAGTGATGTGACTGTGGTTCAGTGGTCCCTTGAATTATCGTGGAAGATTTCAGTGCACTCGTAATTGGGTCATGATGATGAAAACACTGTTTCATGTGTGAGGCTGTTACAGCTGGCATAAAATCAAATATTTAGTTACCTGTCCTCCATTATATAGAGAGACATCGGATATTTATGAAGCAATGAAATATTTAGCCACCACGTTGAAACGCTTACACCCTAGCATTGGTATTAAGAGATATGATGAAAATGTACCTCCTATAGAGAAAATGTATATTTTATAGAAAATATATGTGCACTGAAATATTCATACGGCCCAGTGAACTTCTTGTGTTGTATTCACTCGGCAGGCTTCTGGATATTTCATATTAAAATGCACTTGTTACACAGAGAGGCGTACGAGCCCATCTCAAATGCTCTCCCACCCACTGAGCTGACTCATCCGATCAACCATATCTCAGCCTAACTTCACCCCTCTGGAGTATTCTGTCTCTTGTGGGTTACTAAAGAATGACAGCTGCAGGGATCTGATAAATTGTTTTGTTCACAATCACAGCTAGGGCTTGGCTAAGCTTTTGCTCATAAAAGAAGCAGATTTTGGTGCATATTCATAAAGGGAAAATAGGAAGCTGGAGCTTTTGACATTGTTCATTCACATGCCAGTGTGAGGTCAGGACTGATCTTGGTTGTTGCTGTTGCCCCTGATTCGTCATCCATGAATGTCCTTATATTTACAATGAAACATAAGGTGTCCAAATTCCATTTCGACTACGCGGTTGTTGGTGAATAGGATATTTGAGCAAACACAGCAGGCAAAAGTGAAGGGAAATGTATCATGAAAATCACTATGCCACTGGCACCTTTATCTCAAATATTTATGCCAATTCAATTGAACTTGATGCCAGTCAGTGATAACATAATGTTTGGGAAATGGTTTTGCATATTGGTTTTAATTGCTGTTAGCCACCCTGAGAAACAAACAAGCAGATATAAGGCAGATACAACTTTCTAATATAAATAACTAGAATTAATTCATTAGTGCTAGCGCAGCCCTATTTGTGTAAGCCAGGACTTCAAACAGGAACTTTGGCAGTTGCAACCATCCAGAACCTATTATGGCCTAATGGCAGTATTTTTGCCGCTTGCATTGATGACATTAACGAACTATATGAAGAAAAAAAATCAGCAACAGTGCATATTCTGGCATTTCTATGGAATTGCATACCTGTTACAGAGTAACCACCATTGAACAGAATGGCATTTATATTTGGGCAGAATACTCTCTTCACCTCATGTACACTTTCGAGGTCCCTTAATTATGACCAAACTAGGAAATTTACCTGGTTTTCTCTGGGTGGATGTTGATGATTTTGGTTATGATTTAAATGAAACAAAAGTTTGAGTGTTAGAGCTTCTTGTTGTTGTGCGCCTTCAAGTTGTAGCCAACTTATGGCTACCCTAAGGCAAACTGGTCACGGGGTTTTCCTGGGCTGAGAGTGTGTGATGAACTTACTCTCAGCCAGTGGGTTTCCATGGCCAAGTGAGGAATCGCACCCTAGTTTGCAAGGCCATACTCACACTCAAATCATTACACCACACTGGCTCTTTGCAATCCTTAAATTATATCTCACAGCATGTTCTGGGCAAAATGAACCAAAAATGGTATTCCCTGGGAGGAACAGGACAATTTTCAATTGGCCTCAAACTTCCCAAAGAATTTCAGAACATTAGTCTAAATGTACAGAGCAAGGCTGGGATTGAGCTGATGCCTTGTGCTGATGCAAATTTCATTGTGCAGGCCTTGTACAGTATTCCAGTTGTGTGTTTGTGCTTTTTAGGACATTACACCAGGGTGAATTCCTAATGAGGGTCGTGCAAGAGGCGTTATATTAGTTTAACTATTGGTCCAGTAATTCTGCTGTTTAGGAATATAGCAAAAGGGATATTCCCAACTGTAGAGTGGGTACGTGAGGAATATTTGTTAATATTTTTCCCTGGGTAATACTTGTGATATCTTGTTGACGGAATAGAAAATAGCCACAAAATTCTTCAGACTTCAGGACTGGATCAGGAGATTTGTTTGCACAATAATTCATTTGTGCAAAAATACACATGGTTTTCCTGTACTAAAAATGTATTTCAGGACAGAAACTATGTGTTCTGTACAAAATACAATGATTTCTTTTGCACACAAGAAACGTACTATAATTTCTGCCCAAAACAAATAATCTGTGCAGGAAATAATGTGTGTTTTCCACATAAATGAATTTTTACTAATGAAGTCCTGAAATATAAATAGTGTTCAAAAATTGTGCAAAAATCCTCATATTCTCATACAACAGGGAGAAAATTGCTGAAATTATTCTCTTTTATATGTGGAATGAATAACCTAAGATTTACGTCCATAGTCTGGATATAGGCCCTTTCCACAGCACCCTCCCATCCTGCAAAGGGGATGAAAGAAAGATGGGACTGCAATGACGCTTCTCCATGACATTGTTGTGGTCCCGTTCTTCTCCTGCCCCCAGGCAGTGCACTCATGGGTTAAATGATTGACAGGTTTTCCTCATCAATGATATGCGATCATGCCACCATCTTGCACTTACCTGTCCTGCAGAAGCTGCAGAAGTGTGATGGCTGCACTTCCTGCCCCAGCACAACCTGGGAAAGTACTTGGTTGCACTGTGGAAGGAAGAGGCATGGCCATCACACTCTCTTCCATAGGGAGCCATCTGGTGCTCCCGTCATGCTCCCTTCCTGGCAGAGCTGCTGCTGGGATCCCCACTGGACAACTTCACCAAAAGGGAGGGTGTGGAAAGGGCCATAATTTGCCAGTACACACAGCCCTGCACGTACGTGCCAAAGTTTTGAGCAATGGTACAATCCAATGTAACTGCAGCATAGTTATACAACCTGTAAACAAGATTTTGACTACACTTTGGTCAAAATCAGTACATGAACATACATTCTAGAGCAAAATATTCAGAAATCCAAACTGTGTGTTCAGGAGGTAGCCAAAGTAGCTGTTCAATTGGGTCCAAAACCTGTCTATAGTGTTTGTTTTCATCCCCTTTGAAAATGCACCAAGTTTGGTGATTGTGATTAAACACATGGATTTATATAGCATAATAGTAAAAGATTTTAAGTTATGCTACAGATATTTCAGCTGCTTTTAAGACATTTGTTTTCAATGCTCACAGTCTGACTTATGACAATCTTGAGGTGAATCTATAACAGGGTTTTCTGGGGCTGAGAGTGTCTGACATGCCCATGGTTACCTAGTGGGTATCCATAGCAAAGCAGGGAATTGAACCCTGGTCTCACGGATCATAGTCCAATGCTCTTACCATTACACCATGCTGGCTACCTTCCTTAAAACCTTTTAAAAACAGCAACAAACCAGCCAAAATGGCAACTGGGAGTCACATGACTTTCAGTGACATGCTGGTGTGCCCTGCTGTGAGTACATGGGGCCAAATTTGGCTCCTCCCCACTCCTATAATTACCCATCCATGTGCTACTATCTTATCACACTTCCAACAATAGGAGCAGAAATGCTTTCACAAGAGAAAATACAAACAGGGAGGAAATATTTACCTTTTGCCCTGGTAGTTTACCAGAAACACCAAACATTCTTCTCAGAATGTTTCATTCCTTTGCCTAGCGATCAGATCTGGAAAAAGCTTTTGTTTGGTTTGGTTTAGTTTTTGGTTAGCAATTCTCAGAATGCCCGAAATAGTGTCCATGCTGGGCAGGGAATTCTGGGAAATTAAATCCAAAAAGCTCTGACCAAGACTAGATGAAAACTAGATGTATACTTGCTCACAACACACTCTCTGAAGATCTGGAACATGACTGTCTAAATAGTTGAGTACATTCTGAAAGATTTTATGCAGCATATATATTTTCCACTATATAATAAGATGTTATTCAGGATAATATTTTTTTTTTATGAGTTACTATTTTATGTTATTGCATGTATGTTTCAGTACTTAATGGAAGATACCTTGCTGAGCATTTGCATCTGAATGGAAAGCAGATGCCTCCCTTTGATGGGCCCATTGTGCTGGGCAGAGAATACTAACTTATATAATGGTTGGCCTCAAGGCAAAATTTGTGCAGGCAAAGTAGCAAGGTCAGGATACTAATTATACCTTGGAAGTCTGCTATTCTATAACGGGGATAAGCCTACATACAATGAACTTCTTTGACTCATTCCCTAGCACCCCCAACATTTTTTGGCATCTAATCCTTTGGAAAGATTAAGCATGGTGGTGATAGCCATCAAAACTGACAGCTTACTTTGTCACAGAATCATAGAATCATAGAGTTGGAAGAAACCACAGGGGCCATCTAGTCCAACCCCCTGCTATGCAGGAACACCCATCAAAGCATTCCCAACAGATGGCCATCAAGCCTCTGCTTAAAAACCTCCAAAGAAGGAGACTCCACCACACTCCGAGGCAGGATATTCCACTTCTGGACAGCTCTGACCATCAGGAATTTCTTTCTGAGGTTCAAGTGGAATCTCCTTTCCTGTAGCTTGAATCCATTGCTCCTTGTCCTAGTCTCTGGAGTGGTAGAGAACAAATCCGCTCCCTCTTCAACATGACATCCCTTCAAATATTTAAACATGGCTATCATGTCCTCTCTTAACCTTCTCTTCTGCAGACTAAACATATCCAGCTCCCTAAGCCGTTCTTCATAGGGCATGGCTTCCAGACCCTTCACCATTTTGGTCACCCTCCTCTGGACATGTTCCAGCTTGTCGATATCCTTCTTGAATTGAGGTGCCCAGAACTGGACACAGTGTTCTAAATGAGGCCTAACCAATGCAGAATAAAGTGATACCATTACCTCCCTTGATCTAGACACCATACTCCTCTTGATGCAATCAAGAATCGCGTTGGCTTTCTTGTCATCTACTAAAACAGGTTTTTTTAGATACATGTATGCATTTATTACTCTTACATAGAGATGAGGACGCAGTGTGACCTTGGGACCCTACCCTGAGCTCATCAACTCCCAGCAGCTCCCCATCCCCAAAATGCATAGCTGCGAAAAACAAACAAACAAATGTTTTAGCTGAAAAGATTAGAATATTCTGGATTGCTCAAATATGCTATTTCAGGGAATCCTCCACTCTGAAATAGCAATACCTCCTCCCTCAAAAAATACTCTTAGAAGTGTCCAGGAGTGATTCAATATTACTTCAAATTACCAAAATGGCAGCCATAATGTTGTAGGTTCTAGAGCTCTCAAGCCACTGAAAATTGGTATTGTCCTTTGGGCTTAGAAGAATGTTCAGCCCTGGTCTTCTATCATCTGTCCTCCAAGGAGCTTAAGGTAGTATATTTTGCTTCATCACCTCCATTTTTCCTCACATCAATATTGAGAAGAAGGGATGAGAATTTGTCCCAAGCCATCCATTAAGCTTGAAGGCTGAATGACTATGTGAGCCTGAATTTCTGTGGCCCTATTCTGACCCTTACACTTAACGTCAACAGTTTGAAAATCTGGTTGATACTATACAGATATACCTCCGTTAATGAAGTAGATGTGTTCTGGGGCTTTACTTCTTTAACAGAACCTTTGGGACCAGAGGTAGAAATGAGATGGAAAGAACGCACTACCAAACAGAAGAGCTGTTTAACATGTTTCAGCAAATTTTTTCTTGAGAGCTAACAATATGCACATAAGAAATGATACAACCAAATCAGGTAAGCCATACACAAGTAAACAAAAACACGGTGAATCTTCTAGAGACCACCCTGAAAGTTTCATCCAAAAATGCATCCTGGGATGATTCTTTTCTCTTACAAGAGCCTCCACTTTTCCTATGATTTCCATTTTGGTGCCTAGACTTATAGACCTATGCTTTTTCAACATTTCAGGGTAGGTGATGAGGCAAGCTAGGCCCTTTTCACATGTCGGGGGGGAAACGGGCAAAAACGCCCAAAAACGGAGCTTACCTCCGGCCAGGTAAGTCCGTCGCCGCGTGGAGCAGCACGAGCTCGCTGCTTCACACTCCTCCAGCATCACAGATGGCAGCTTCCGGTTGGCGGAGGCTCTCCACCAACCGGAGAAGCTCGGCAGCCGGAAGCCCGCCCCCGGCAGATCTGTAGGCACGCACTTGCGCGCGCCTGCAGATCCACTTTAGAGCTGGTTGACGGAGCGGCACGGGGCTGCGCGCTCCATGCTTTTTAAAAACCTCTAAAAAGAGGTTTTTAAAAAACACGCAGCCCGGCTAGTTCCAGCCGCTCCTGAGTGGATTCTGGTGTGGAACTACGAAAAGTAGTCCATGCCAGTCCACTCTACGGTGTAGACGACCCCGTGAGAGGTCGCTCTACACCGTTCCCCCCCCCACATGTGAAAAGGGCCCTAATCTGCTGTCCCCTAGTCTTTCTGTTTTGCTCTTCACGCATGCTCAGTCAATGACTCTGGAGGCAGCTGTTTACCTTGCTTCTTGTACATAAGCAAATGGAGATACAGTAGGGTCACCTGGAAGGTGATCCCGTTCTTTCCCAAGTCAAGCTTTATTGCATTGTGTACTGCAGATATGATGCCGCAACCCTCTGCAAGTCTTTCTTTCTCTAGCCCTCCTTCACTATCCTCCCAGTGACGGTGTTGCAAGAAAACCTCCAGCTAGACAGAAGACAAGAAGGGGGGAGGGCTGGGTTCCCACAAAAAGGTTTTGTGAAAAGGAACTTCTTTGTCAAAGGCGTTGTTAACTGAAGTATGCTTGTATTTTTAGTATGTGAGTCCAAATATTCTTAAGACATTTTTATAGCCATTCACCCCGTTGCCTGATTTTTTTCCCCTATAATTCCCCTTCACATGTTACATGCAACCCAGCCCAAGTGGTACAATTCCATGTGACACAAGCATCTGGAAAGGGACTTGGGGTTAGGAGCTTCAGGAAGCTGAGCGGAAGAAGAGGAAATTAGCTTGCATAAGCTGCTCACAAAGGCCTTTGGACAGAACCACATGATGCGACATTTCGAGATCAGTTAGATACCACAAAATGCCAGTGTCCCTCTTGGAAGTGAAATTTTGGGATCATAGAATCATAGAAGAGTTGGAAGAGATCACAGGGGCCATCAGGTCCAACCATCTGCTATGCAGGAATACACATCAAATCTCTAAATGTTATAATGTTGTATAATGTTCCATGTTATTTTCATGTTTCATGTTATTTTCATAATGTTCATGTTATAAATGTTACACTGTTTCAAATGTTATTTCTGCCTACCCTGACCTGGCACCCTCCTGATCTGTTAGACTGTTGTTACCATCATCCCCAGACCATGATGTCTGGGAATGATGGGAAAGCTGTAGTGCAATGTATCTGAAGGGCACCAGGTTAGGAAAGTCTGTTTTAAATGCACATGGATTTAAATGTAGCCTGTTCTCTATCGCAAGGAGAATGATAGTTTTATGACAGATTTATTTTTTTTCACAAGATAGGCTTTCTTTTAGTCACACTCCCTATACCATGTTGCACAGTGTACGTTTGCATGTACTTGGGACACATCAAGGCAACAAAAAAATGAAGCTTTTGAAGTTCAAAAACCAAAACTGACTGAGAAACAGAAGAAAATCACTCCTAGGGGAACAAGAGTTTGTTTTGCTTGTTTTGCTGTGGTGAAAAAAAAAACCCTTCCTAGTTGTGAGCACTTTTTTTTCCACTGAAGGTTACATTAACATTACACACACAGAGATTCAACTAATTAACAAATTATCAGTTTGTGGAGTTTGTCGCACATGCAGCAACGTGCACACAAAGCAGTTCTTTGTGATCCGGCAGCTGTCCTCTTCTCAGTTCACAGCTTCATTAATCATGTGCGTTGCACGTTATTGTCTAAACTGCAGTGCCATTGGAGATGGGGAAAAACCCAGGGAAGGAAATGTTGCTTACTCTCTGGTAAAGGGTTTTGGTTGCCAATGGCCATGGGAGGGGAAAACACTTCATTGAAGCAGTGCATTACTAGGAGAGTAATTAAAATACAAATGAGTCCCCTACTTCTACTAAAATGCTTAAGAATTGCTTTTCATATTGGAACTCAGCTCAGTTATGAGTGAATTGGTTAAGGAGTACCAACAGCTGGCAATTTGACTTTCAATAGGATATTTATGAACCTAACTTTCTCTCTCTCTCTCTCTCTCTGTACGTCTGTGTGTGTGTCACAGAAAAATATCAAAGTTGTTATCTGTATTGAGTGGAAAGCAACACTGTAGTTCAGAAACATACAACTGCACCTAGCTGACAGCTCATGTGATATCAGGTAGGCCAGAAAATTGGACAGAAAATAAACTAGAAAAAATATACTAGAAAAATAAACTAGAAAATTTGGCAGAAATTAATAAAATGAAATTCAATAGAGGGTAAACTTTAGGAGGAGCTTTCTACAGCAGCTGCTGCCTCATTGTCATCTTCTTGCATTTAAACATACGAATCGGTATTCATGAAATTCAATAGAGACAAATGCAAAATTCTACAAGTAGGCCAGAAAAAAAAAATGAATGCACAGGTATAGGATAGGGGATACATGGCTCAGCAGTCCAACATGTGAAAACAACCTTGGGATTATTGTTGATCATAAGTTGAACAGGAGCCAGCAGTGCACTGCTGCAGCAAAGAACATGAATGCTATTTTAGCCTGCATTAATAGAAGCATAGTTTCTAAGTCAAGGGAAGGAATAGTCCCATTTCATTCTGCACTGATCAGGTTGGAGCTAGTTCAGAGAAGGGCAACAAAGGTGATAAGAGGCATAGAGAAGAAAACATATGAGGAAAGGTTGCAGAAGCTGGGCATGTTCAGCTTGGTGAGGCATGTGAGGATTGAGGGGCAACATGATTGCACTCGTTAAATATCTTGAGGGCTGTCACAGAGAGGAGAGGGTATTCTCTGCTGCCCCACAGGCTAGGACCAAGTCTAATGGTCTGAAGTTAGGGGAGAATATATTTCAAGCGAACATTAGATGGAACTTCTTGATGGTAATGGAATCAATTGTCTCCTCTTCTGGACATCTTCAAAAAAGAGGGTGGACAGCTACTTCCTGAGGGTGCTTTAGCTAGAGATTCTGCATTGAGCAAGGGGTTGAACTTGGTGGCACTTGAGGCCCTCTCCAACTTTATGTCTCTATGACTCTATATAAATATTTTATATCTCTCCTCCCCTGACCCATATCAGGGATAAGCAAAGTGCAACACCTTTCCCAACTCTATGACTTTATATAGATATTTTATATAAATATATCCTCACCCATCCATATCAGAGATGAGCAAAATGCATGTTTGGTGGCCCCTGCCTCCTCTTGATTCCTTGATATGTCCTTGCAAAGCAAGGATAAACAGTATCTCCTGGAAGCCTCCAGGATAAGCAATTCACTCGTCAACCTCCCTATCCTGTTTAATGTCATTTAAAATATTTATTTGCAGGTTTGGGTTTGGGTTTTTGGCAGTCTGTGCCAAAGAGCCCCAAAGGCAGAAATTTGGCCCCCAGACCTGTTGTTGTTACCTAGCCTTTCCCAATAAAATTGTACATGTGAACTATTGTAATTAATCTAATATACACAAGGACTACAAGGGAGAAAATGAGTCAGAGGAGCTGCTCTTTCCTATACTTTGTGAACTTGTATCAGCAAGGCAGAAGACGGGAGTTTATGACTTTTCCCTATTTAAAAATATGGCCTTGTATGGCTGCTTTAAAAAAAAAAGTTTTCTCTGTCATTTCTTCCAATGGAAGGGAAATAAATCATGCTGGTTCCAAAACTAACATAGTCTCCCCTCTGTTCTGGCTGTGTACCAGGAGCGTTTGGGATCCAGAGAATCCACAGCCTGCACAATTCAAAGCTTTCTGCAGCCATAGGTAGGTGGCACATGGCATGGGAATTCACATTTGCTTCTGAGATGACTCTTTATCCATTCTCAAGGACTGACCTGAGAAATGCTGCACTCCCCAAGTTGCCCTCCGAGGGACCACAGGGCTGTGCCTTTTTGGAGTGGCACTGCAACCTTAGGTATGTTTACTTGGAAATAAGTCCAACTGTGCTCTGTAGAGCTTACTCTCTAGTAAGCCTGGTCAGGATTGCAGGGTTATGCAGAAGTAGATGTGCTAAGCCCATGGATTTTAATGAGATCAGAAATGTTATACTTAGGGATAAGCTGTACACTTTGATAGCAGATCATATCACACAGAGATTTTCCAAGTTCAAATTATATTCAGACTAAACTTGTGGCATATATAGAAGCTTGGCACAATTTAGATTTAGATGTACAGAGCTGATTCACATTTGCATATTCATTGTTTGTCAGCTACAACATCAAGTGATGATGAGTGCTTGTGAATAGGACATTACAGACCAAACTCCGTAGAAAAGGTTCTTCTCATCATCTCAGGCCATTTCCACACAACGGGATTTTGACAAGTCCTTTCATTGCAGCCCTGGCAGGGAGGGGAGCACTCCAGGAATGTTCCCCTCCACACTTCGCTGGGTCACTGCAAAGGGGAGCACACTGGCCCCACTTCTTCCCTTCTGCAGGGCAGCTGGGCACTTGCCATCGCTGTACTGGAGAGAGAAGCATCACCAGCATGCTTCCACTCTTCTGCACAGCTGGGAGGGGTGGCAGCACTGCACGATGGTAGGTATAAAATGGATTTTTTTTCTGTTTTGCAAATACCACTCGCACACGCCACTTGGAGCCAAGATGGCAGTGGGCTGGCAATGACGGCATGCAGAAGCACAACCAGCCAACCACTGCCATCCTGGCCCCCTCAGCAGTGCAGCCCCCTTGTGCAGGAAGGGCCTTAGATACATAGAAGAGAGTAGGTTCATGCACTTGGCTAGCATTAAACCCTATTCAGTAATGTAAACCCTATTCAGTTGTTACCTAAGCTTGTATAATCAATAAGCAAAGAGAGAAAAGAGCAAGCCTTGACCCTCTGTCTCTAGTTCAATTGTTCTCCTCAAATGGATAGTGACAAGTCTAAATGGGAAGCTTCTAAACACATGGGTGCTCCACATGATTGGGTATCCTGATAATTTTGGAGGGTTCTCAATTGTGTACAGAGACTCCATGGGTAGGTAGAGCTCTCCTATCTAGACTCAGTGCAACATTAAGATAATGACAGCATTGGGCTATGGAAATGTACATGTCCTACAACAGCCTACACTTGAATTTGCAGTCGCTACTCCTGTGATGGTGGGTGAAGAATGAGGGAGTGCTTTCAGCATCGTCTTCTCATTTCTGCACCAGGCAGAATTAAATATAGAGAACACTTGGGTTAATAATGGGGCTTAATGGCAAGTAACTCCTTGCAGAGAAGAATTTATAAAGGTCTAAAATCATCCAGTTTATGAGTGCAATTTCAAGACACATTTTATCCATTTTAATGTAATGATGGCATGCATTCTTCAAATAGCTCCAGTCTTACAGCATTTAACACTTTAATCACACTTCTTCTCCATTCCTCATACACCCTATTCGTAATTAGAAACTTAATTTTCAGGCACAGTTCTCCTGCTGAGTATTTTGGGAAATTTAAAAGCTTTTTCTCCTGTTGAACATCTTTTATATCTGTTCCCATCTCAATCCAATATCTGAAGGACTACCAGTTCCTAGAAACAGCGTAGTGGTTTGAGCACTGGACTACAACTCTGGAAACCAAGGTTTAAATCCCCATTCGGCCATAGAAACCCACCAGGTTGCTTTGGGCAAGTCACATTCTCTGAGGCTCTGAAGAAGGCAAAGGAAAACCTCCTCTGAACAAATTTTGCCAAGAAAACCCTGCGATAGATTCTCCTTAGGGTTACCATAAGTCTGAAATGACTTGAAGGCAGACAACGACAACAGTGACAACAACAACAAAAACTCCTACACCTTTTCCAAAGGCACCATAAAACTAATTTCAGCAGATTAATATTGCTGCCCCTCAGGAAACTGTTTAGTGGCTCATTTCTGAAGGGGAGAAGCAGGGGAGAGTCAGTTCTTTGGTTTCCCAGATCACTTGTTATTGTTCAGCACAACAGAGCAAGACTGAAACATCTTCGTTTACTCCCAAAGTCAAAGCTGGAGGATGTGAATATTTACAACTATTAGTAGAATTTATAAAAGGATATTCTAATTTATAGCAGATTCAATCTGTCATTGTTATTGTAGGGTACTAGGCATATTTTATCAGACTTTGAAAAAATTACTTTTTACACTACATTTTCCTGGAATCCAACAGCTAGCATGATCACTCACCCTATTAACTGAGGGACTCTGAAGCTGTAATCCAAAAAAAAAAAAAAAGCAACTTTTCCAATGTCTTTATCATTTCTTGTTCTAGGAAAAGAATTAAAAGGCCATCCTTCTGCAAAACATATTGTTAGGTCCATGCAGAATTCTTTCTTCTCCTTATCTCAAATACTCTTTTCTGTTTTTTGTAGTCTGGGTTATGAACACAGTCATCAGCATTCACCTTGGAAAATTAGGTTTTAACCTGCTTCAAAAATCTCTAATTTTTACCTTTCAGGAAGAAAAAAAATCTGACCGTTTCCTGTGTTACTAGGCAACTAAGTCCTTTTCTCCCACAGTAGACAGCCTCTTCTTAAATCACTTACATGTGTCAATAATAACTTCTTTCTTTGGTGGAGAGCCAGATGAGAACAGGGGGCCCTACTTTGCTAGACTGAAAGGTTTTGTTTTCCAAGCTGCCTTCTGTAAAGTTGGATTTAGAAGAAGGATAAGAAAGGGTGTTGTTAACAGGCTCAAAATACCATGCTTTTGGTTCAAACCATATGCAACTGGCCCTGAGCAGACATAAAGGTGACTCCAGTGTCGATAACATTTATAAACTAAAACATGGACACTGATTAAGAGCTTTGGAGTGTATGACTTTTATGAGGCCCTTCCCATGTTTCCATTCCTGCTGAGCCAGCACCTGTTTGCACTCTCTCATTCCAGACAAGCAGACACCCTCATCTGAGATGATAATATTTTATTACCTGCCTCCTGTGTGCTGGCCAAGTGTGTTCACATCACTGAACATTTGCCTCCAATATCGGCATCAGGACCTGGCTAAGCAGATCTTACAGAAGTGATCCAATACCATTTGTCTCCCACTGGCTGTAATCCCCACAATGGATTGAATGTAGTTTTCTGAAGGCACAGTTAGCCATCCAAAATTAATTCAGTTTGATTTCCAAAGGAACAGTTGCACATGTTGTTAACTGACAGAACAGAGGCTGTGTGTCTTGGTTGTTATAATGGCATCCTAACAGAGCCATGGTTGCAGTGGATTAAGTTGTGCTTGAAACTAATTGTACTGAGAAACGCTTTTCTGCATGTCTCGCTTCTTGCATTTACTACTTTGTTTTACTCCTTGCAGACTGACAACCACATTCTCTTCACTTACTATATGACCATGTAGGAGACTCCTGTTTACTATCACCATCTAGTTTTCTGTAGAAAGGCTTCTGTTTTCAAAACTCAGTGGTTAAGGTTGTCTTCAGCAACCGAAATTCAAAGTGTATTTGCGCATAGAGAATACTAGACACAGGCAACTTTTAGACTCTCAGATGCTGTTGGACTGAAACTCCCATCAGCCCTAGCCAACAAAGCCAATGTGGAGGATTCACAGGAGCTGCAGTCTAACTATACGGAGAATACATGTTACCTACTTTTTTTTATTATTCATATAGCTGGGGATATCTTTTGAAATTTGGTTACAGTGATGTTTGCTACTAAAGAGGTAAACTGTACAAATGTGTGTATATGCCCTCAAGTAGCCAGTCAATTTACAGCAACCTCATGAATTTCATAGGGTTTTCTTAGGCAAGGAATACTCAGAGGAGGTTTTGTCAGTTCTTTCGTCTGAAATATCGCCTACAGCATCTGGTATTCATTGGCAGTCACCCATCCAAGTACTAACCAGGGCTGACCTAGCTTCTTTTAATTTAAATAGTAAAATTCAGTTGTAAATTATAAACTTGGTTAATTTGCAAACTGGAGCATCAGCTGTAAACTTAAGAATGAGAACTGTGTTGCCTCTCCAGCATATGGTAGTATCTTCACAATTACCCACAGAGGATATATGGAAAGGCCATGGGTTGATAGTAGCAGAAATATTTTGCATATAGTTTCAATTCAAGAACCACTGATTTCAAAATTTGAGTATTTTTAAAAGCTTTGCTTTATTCAGTCCCTTTAACAAAACTCAGATATTTTGGCAGACACCTTTTATATGAATAGAATGCCAGAAAATGTGATATATTTTGGTCAATGCAGAAACTACAGCTTGAAAATGCAGACTGCTTTGATGAATCTTACATCATCCCATTTCATGAATAACAAAGAAAACTTTTTTAAACGTTGCATTTTTTTAGTACTCCCTGGTCCACGTTTTCTTTTCCTTTCAAATGAAGCATTAAATGTGAGATGTGCTGTCTTGACTCTCAGCAAGAATGTCAGTGTGAGACAATTTGAAAATGTGCAGTCTACAAAATATCATGTACATATACCTGAAAACAGGAAAGCTGATAAAATATTTTCCCTGCTCCAGATGCTAGATTTGTTCTCCACCTGCAATTTTTCAGCTTGAATGACTTTTTAATGGCAGAAAAGTCAAGTATAAATTACAGTCCTGACCATTAACATTTCTGTTCTGAATACCTAGAGGGTTTTTTTCCCCCTACAAAATTCTCATTCCCAGTATGCTAAATGGAAACAACAGTAGCCTCATGAATAAGAGGTGTTGATGCAAAGTGGCTTCATATTAGCTAAAAGAACAACCATGAGAACCAATGAAGTTAAGGGAATGCTGGCAAGGGAGGTAACTTTTAATATGAACGACCGCATATATATACTGGGCAGAAAAACATGCGGTCTAAAAGGTCAGAATGTGTGAGAAAGGGAAAGGGACCCCTTTATTCAGCCAGGCAAATGGTTTTGACTGCTCATCTCTTTCAAGTACGGGTTTAAATTTTTACTGTATTCAGCTGTGGTTGGGGTGCTGAATTAGAATGCCCCCCTCTTTTTTTTCAGATTGGCTTGTTATGTATGTTGTTTTTCATACAAATTGTCTCTGGAAAACAGAAGGATGGGGAGCAAATCTTTCTTGAGAGTTTACTTCCAAAAAGAGGCATTGATTTGCCTGAAATTTTCAGACCTCATCAACTCAGATGGGGAAATCATGGCAGCAAATTTAATCAAATTCTACTAAAAAGAAATACTTACTGGTAGTTCAGTTTAATCCTTCTCCTCCTCCTCAAAATGTAAAGGTGCACAAAACTTGCTGCATCTATTTATGTGATGAACGTTTGGTGCTGCAGCAACTGCAAAGCCTGCTTATATCACCTAATTCAATCAAGATTTTTTTTTTAAGTTATAGTCAGTTGTTGATTTCCCAGGACAATCAATGTGGAGGCACTAAACTTTGGATTTCCTAAAGTGGGGTTCTGATTTGGAGTCAAATCTGGCAGTCACAAGAACAATCTGAGCCAAATCAGGGTGCTTCTCAAAGTGAAGAAGCAGGGGTGGCACACACGTCTATTGTGGACATTTACAGTAGGGATGGTCAAAGTCTGGCCCTGGAATCATATGCTGCCCTCTAAGTTCATTTCTGAAGCCCTCGGTCCTCCCAGTTCCCCAAATGGCCCTCTTTTTCTAGTGCAAAACAAGTTGAATTGCCCTCTTGGAAATATCCAGGAGCAGCAGTTCAAGACAGGAGCATCAATGTTACACCCCCCCTACCGCATACACACATCATTTACATTTTTTAAAAAAAATAGCTATCAAAACTAGAAGTGGCATTCCAGCCTGGGCTCTGTTTTGTATAGTTGGTGCTTTTTAGAGGTCCATGTGGTTCCCGGAGGGTCCCGGGAGCTAAAAATCCCTTTCATCCTGTTGTAGTTGTCTACCTTTGATTAACAAAAATGAAGGGATCTTCCAGATAGGTTTAAAGAGCTTCATGTTCTTGCTGTGTAGATTCTTAAGTTTTCCTGGGTTTTGCCAGTTGTGGTTTCCCAGCAGCTACTTGTCCTATTTCTGAGAAAGGCTTTTTGAAATTATTTCTTGGATCTATACAAACGCCCTTTCCGCAGTAGCCTCCCATCTCAGCATGGGGGTGGGAGAGGACTGGAACCACAACAACACTTCTGCGTGACATCATCACAATTCTACTTCTTTCCTGTTCCAGGCAGCGTGATCCCAGATTAAATCATTGACAGGTTTTCCTCATCAATGACCCACGACTATGCAGCCATCCTGCACTTACCTGTCCTGCAGAAGGCTCGGAAGTGCAATGGTGGTGCTTCCTGCCCCAGCAGAGCCTGGGAAAGTACTCAGCTGCACTGCGGAAGGAAAAGACATGTCCATCACACTCCCTTCCACAGGGAACCAGTCCAGTGTGGAGGGGACTGCTCCCGTCACGCTTTCTTCCCAACAGAACCACTGCTGGGATTGCCATTGGAGGACCACGTAAGAATGTAGGGTGCAGAAAGGGCCTAAGACTCTTCCAAAGAGTTTTAAAAGAAATAAAGAAAAAAAACCCAAGAACATGGATTGCTGAGGTCCGGTCAATGATCTGAAGGGCAAATTTTGTCCTCTTTGCTTTTTAATTTTTTTTCTCCTTGAGGAGCTCCACTTCCCTGATATATGATAGCACTGCAACTCTTTTTAAAAATTAAAAAGGAGAAAAGTAGCTGCTGATATTGCTGAACAAGTGAAAAGTTAAAGCTGGAAGATCAGAGCAGGAGATAGACCTTGTACTAGCTAGAGTCTGTCTGTCTGACCCTGGGTAACCAGCATGGTAAACAAACACTTGCAAAACCTGAACCTATGATGTTCCTCAAAGTTATTAGTGGGCTTAGGAGAGATGCAGTTACAGTAAGTACTAGTGCCAAAAAAACAAGCTGCAACACAAGCAAAGCCACATAGATGAAGGATGAAATCCAACTGGAAATAATGGGCTTTTGCCTATCTCTCTTTTCTTTTTCCTTGTAGTTTTTGTGTCTCACACTAAACTCTGTCCTCTAAATCTGCTGATCCTCTGGAGCAGAGGGGTTTCAGAGGGAGAAAAATTACTGGGAAAGGAGCTGTGAAACTGTGACAACTCTTACTTCTCCCAGGTGACTTTAGCCAAGCTACTATCGCTTTTTGCAACAATAGGAGCAATCACCCATCTTTACAGGGATGTTGAGAGCATTAGAAATATTCCTCATAAAATGAAGGAAGGAAAGGTGAGGAAAAGAAAAAGAAATGTGGCAGCACCTTTAAGACTAACTGATTTTTATTTTCACCTGAGCTTTCATGGACACAAACCGATTTCTTTGCATCCTGGTGAAACTTCTCAAGTGATTGCTTTCTGTGTTGCCAAATTACAAACTGCCGTAAAGAAATCATAGGTAGAGGAAAGGTTTTGGGGTGCATCTGCTGAGGAAGCATTGTTCCAGGTCAGTCTTGAAGATATGTGCATACTGTGGTGCCATGTGGATGCCAATGTCAGTGCCACTGACTTGGAGGTATGTATTACCCCAAAAGTGAAGTAGTTATGAATAAGCATAAAGTGGCAGAGTCTCATGGCTAGGTCAGTTGTAGCTTTGTTCAGGATGGTATTTTTGATGGCTTGTAGTCCATTCTGATGTGGGATGTTGGTGTATAGCAATTCCACACCCATAATAGCTAGCATGGTGTGCTTTGGGAGGCTGTGGAGGGATGATCGGCTGGTCTCGAGAGTCCACGATCCTAAAAAAAGTGGGGTGATAGAAGATTAATGGGAACTGTCTCTCCAGGGTCCTATTCCAACACCCAAACCATTATAATCATTAACATTTATAAGGATGGCTATTATTTCAAGGTTCTCAGCAAAAAGCCAAACTGAGATGCATCTGAAACAAATCGTGAAAGTCAACAGGTATTTGTAATTTGGAGAAAAAGGTACATATTGTTTTTTGTTTCAGTACTAAGCAAAACCAATTAAAATCATAACAATTATTCCTAAATAATTAAAATCATAACAATTATTCCAAAATTATTCCAAAATCTGAGCACTTACTTACAACAGTTGAGCACTGGGGAACTGGAAGTGACAAAAAGTAGGGAGATGTTCTGTGGTGGTAATTCTGATAACCCCTTTTCTTCTTCTTTTTTAAGCCATGATTTTAAATTTGAAAGATAAAAAGTACGTCCTAGTGGCCTTCCTGCACTGTTGTCTTCTTTTTTTCTCTGACACTCAGCCTTTCAAGATATTTTCCAGTGTGTTTTGTGGATATACTGAAGATGACTGGGGAGACTTTAATTTACACACACCATCGCTTTTGCCTGTTTTGTATAATTTACTGTAGTTTTCCACCCGCACTTTTCAAATGCTAATATGCATTTATGAGTTATCTTCTGTTGCTCTGGTACAAAGAGGCACTCAATCTGTGGCTGAAGCAGAATAGAGATTTTCAGTTGCATTCCCAAAACAAAATTATTGTTAATGCAGCCATTTCTCTCCCAATTTACTTTCAGCTGCCCCAAAGCCATTATGTTGGAGCCATATTTTTGGCAAGACACCTGGCAGGCACTGTCAGTTGTACAACTGTGGCAATTATGTTTTCTGGGCTTGTATTATGTAGGCTGATGGAAAGCCAGCACCATGATTGAGCATATGGATTGGTTGCCAAAAAGTTTGCTTCATTATTGTGCTTTCTGGAGTGGAAGCAGGCATTATACATAAGAGACAAAGAAATCACAGATTAAGTCTTTTGAGCAAAATTCATGTCAGAGACTCCAGGGCACTTTTAAAAAAATATTTTGTGTTAACAGAAGAGAAAATTCCCCATGGAAAAATTATGAGTGCAGTCCAGCTACACTAAGCATAGTTAAACCCCTTTGATTTCAGTGGGAGAGTTTGGCATATGCTTAATTCTCTTTATGTGTGTATGTATGTCACCCGTTGACTTATGGTGACCTCATGAATTTCATACCATTTTCTTAGTCAAGGAATATTCTTTATGTGTCAAAAATACCTAATTTTGCCTAGATGGCACTCTTTGAGAATCAAATATCTGCTTTTAGGAGGTCTGCACAATATTTCATACAATATGGTCACTCGTATCATACCAATTGTTAAGTTCTTTTTCAGAATAGCCTGACAAATGGCTTTGTATTTCTTTTTTAAGTGAATGAAACAACAGCGTAGCATTAAAGGTCGTGAAGTTTTTAAAACTTATTATTTAGATTATTTAGAATTTGAATTCTAATGGTAATCAAGAGGGCATTTGTTTTGATTGCAGCTGCACAAAAATTCATCTGTGTATTTGTTATCATCATCAACATGACAAATGAAGTAGGCAAAACTAAATTTAAATCTTCTGGGTGCTGCCATCTCAAATTAAACTTATTTTAAAGAAACAGGAACTCTTCCAGAGCAATCTGTTATTTTCAGTGTGTGACACCACCACATAAAATATACAGAAATTTACTTATGTTGATATTCCGCTATATATATTTCCTGAATCATTCTTACAACACTTTAAATTGGTGGGTGGAAATTTACCGAAATTAGAAATGACTTACACAGGATTTGCTCCAAATAGTCAACCCTGCAATATGAGATATTTGCCTCGACATTTCCTACTGTCTGTCGAGACCACGTACTTTTGCAAAAGAATCTGTTACAAGCTGATAGGTTGACTTCACACCTCTGCTAAAATTTAAACCACCTGACATACCAGCTACCAGAGAGAGAGCTTTCTCTCTGATGGGGGCCCAGTTGTGAAACTCCTTCCCCAGGCATATTCATTTAGCATTATCATTACTCTCATGTATGTGTCAAGCTAAGATGGTCTTGTTTGTTCAACCTTTCAGCTACAATTAAAATTTCTGCTCTCAACTACTGTTTTATATCTTGTTGACTATGTTAATTTTTAAAATCAGTTTATACATAGTATTTTGAGCCAGTGTAGTGTAGTGGTTTTGGCATTGGACTATGACTCTGGAGACCAGGGGTCAAATCTCCACTCAGCCATGGAAACTCACTGGGTGACCTTGGGCAAGTTACATTCTCTCAGCCTCCAAAGAAGGCAAAAGACAACTCTCCGCCCTCCCCCGAAACAAGTCTTGCCAAAAAACCCTGCGATAGGTTCACCGTAAGGTTACCGTAAGTCAGAAACAACTTAAAGGCGGATAACAATAACACAATTTCTACTTTATATTGTATGCTGTTTAAAAGGGCATTTGTTAACTACTTGGAGGGCCAATATTTCTTTACTTCTTTTAAGGATCTCTATGCAACCTGGCAGAACTAAAATACTGTGTCAAAGAAGCTTTTTTTTAACACCCCAGTTCCCCAACATTAAAAAATTTCAAATTCCACAGAGGCTGGTAAACAGAAGAGCAGCACAATACAACAAAACAGTACAACACCAACCTCAACTGTGTGTTCGTATGTGTATGTGCTTTCAAATCACCTATCGATTTTCAAATTTCACAGGGTGTGCTTATACAAAGAATACTCAGAGGTAGTTTTACCAGTTCCTTCCTCTGAAATATAGCCTACTGCAACTGGTATTCATTGGCAGTCTTCCACCCAACTATTGACCAGAGCTGTGCCTGCTTAGCTTCCAAGATCAGATGGGATCTGGTGCCTTTAGAGAATTTAGGCCTTTCATCCTTAACTAATCACACAAAAATGTGAACAGGGCAATAAGCTTCACTCGAGTCAAGGTGTTGGATAAAAAAATATCTCTTCAGGTTCAACTGGAGGAAAAACATAGACGTGACCAAATGTATTTCTTTGGAGAGGGAGCTCCTTAGAGGGGCAGCCACTACCAAGCAGGCCCTTCCCAATTATTGTGGGGAAGCCTAGCCCTAAAACCAAATCCAACAAAATGAAATGTTGTCAGTGTGTTCACTTGTTCATTTGTTTGCATGATATTTTAATGGGAGTCACCCATTCACCAGCAAACACAGATATACAGTCCTCTCTCTATATTCTCAGGTTTGACCCAAGTGTGTATGTGCCTTCACCTCCCCATTCTCCTCTTCCCATTCCTTTGCATTCCTTTGCATTGCTGGGTGCGGAGAAGGAAGGCAAGCATGCCCAGGCAAAAGGCAAGGGAGTGGAGGGGAGGCTCATACACACCTTCCTTCTTCCCTCCAGACCTCCCCTGCCCATTCCCTTGTGCTGAGAATTCACAAAAGGCAAGGGAATGGGAGAAGGGAGCTCTAGAACAGAATGGGAGGGGGATCGCAGGGGGGAGTTAATTGCAGTTTTTCCACTTTCTTGAAGGTTCTGCGCCCTGAACCCTTGTGAAAATACATGCACATGTACAACAGTGAACAGGAGCTGGCACAGCTTCCTGTCATATATCTAAATCATGGTAGCTTTCTAGGTCCATGCCCCTATTCCTACACCTCAGGGTGTAGTTGTTGGAATACCACTTGGGCGAGGGCAAGATTCAGACCAAACCAACATGCTTTATTAAGCTGAGAAGAAAAAGAGAAAGTGGGAGGAGGACAGAGAACTGGGAACATTTTAAAAGCAGCTGAAAATGTGGGATGAAAGAGGGTTAACTGGGACTGTCCCTGCCAAAACAGGACAGGTGAAGTGTATTAGAGGTAACTTGAGCTCACATCCCTTTCTGCTATAAAAAGCCATCCCGTTGTCACCTGCAAGCCTCCATCATTTTACCAGTACAATTTAGAGCAGGAGGGGAGTCATTTTGTTGCTGTTGCAGTTAAAGTTAAATACAGAGCACTCTTTGTATATGGATTCTGTTCCAGGAACTCCCACAAATGGTGAAATTACACATGCTTGGGTCCTGTTACATTCAGTGGAAGTGACATGTGTGTAGATGCTTTAGCACATGCCCACATTGCCACCGTTTTAGGTATAGGACATGATGCAGCCATGGACTTTCAAATTTACATCTCTGAAGACTGTAGATAAGGAAGGTGCACTGTAATTGGGAGTAATGAAATTCTTGCTGATCTACTGCGAATCATGTTTATCTATTGATGAGTCCAGATCTACCATCTGCCCATTCTTTTTCCTTGATGTTCCAAAGGAACAGGTTTTCTTTAGAGATTCTGAGCTGTGGGGCAGAAGCAGCAATATCCAATGTCCTCCAACACTATGCAGCTGCATCCCATTTCCCAGCATCTTCTGCCTGAATAACTGGGTTGATTTTGGCTTCCATGTCAGGACAGTATTTAATCCAGCCTGGGTTTTAATCCATACTTTAAAGGAGTTATATATTTGGGATATATCTTGGATAGCTTTATGTACCTTCAAATCAACTCTGACTAATGGTGACCCTCTCCTACAGTTTTCTCGGCAAGATTTATTCACAGGAGTTTGCCATTGCCTTCCTTTGAGGCTGAGAGAATGTGACTTGCCTAAGGTCATCCAATGGATTTTGAACTCTGCTTCCCCCAACACTTAAATCACTACCTCACAATGTTTTTCTTTAAAAAAGAAACAAAGCAGATTCACCACACCCCAGCATTCACCACACCACTGGACCTGAAGTAGCTGCCTCACTTTTCTTAATGGCAGGACTGGTTTTGATGCTTCTTGCTGGCCAGACAGAGATTGAGAATTACCTTTAAGAGTAATGAGTTGCCAGATGCAACAGACATCTGCTGAAATGCCACCTTTTCCCACTCAGCTATTAACTTTTGCTTCTCAGCACCCTATCTATTATTCTTGCAGCACATACATTGCCTAATATTCCTCTGCCTCAGCGAGTCTGTCCAGCTAAGAGTCGTTTCAGGTCGGTGCCCTTACTGCCTAGATGTGTATGTTTCTTCATTCATGTTGTCAGAAGCCTAATCTTGGCCTGAGCCATCAATATTCAACTTTTCAAGATTTAAACAGGGAAAGTTTCCAGACCATGTGGGAAAGGTTTTTAGATTCTCTTTCTAAAAAAAAAAAAAAAAATCTTGTCAGCACCTTTTTTAAAAAAAGAATCCAAGAAACAATTAGAGCTTGTATGAAGAAACTGAGGGGAAACCAGCCAGCGCTGTGTGCTAATATACTCACTAGGGTTCTTCCTTCTGAAGGCTTGAAAAAGCTCCAGCTGAGTAGCACTTCCCGCTAGTCAAATTGTTCTCTCCCTGCTAGAACTGTGTGCAATCTGTTATGTCCTATCCATGCACTGGACTTGCAGCTCCATGGGATGCAACAGATTGTGCATTTATAATGTTTAAGCTAACATTATGCTACGCATACATGCTTTGGATGAAGCTTAACCCTTCCCTCACTCCTTTGCTCTCCCTTTCAAATGTTTCCTCTCTTTATACTACCACTCTGACCTGTGTGTGTGTGTGTGTGTGTGTGTGTGTGTGTGAGAGAGAGAGAGAGAGAGAGAGAGAGAGAGAGAGAGAGAGAGAGAGAGAGAGAGAATTGGAAACAGGAGAAAGTGTTAAAATCATCTGTATCCACAGACTCTCTATTGCAGATGCCCTTTGCAACACAAGCACATTATCTCTGACAAAAGTGGATATGCAAACCTGTGTTTACTAAACTACAATGTTTGATAAAGAACTTGTCTCTCTCCTCCTCATAATTAGAAGAAGAAGAAGAATTGATAAGAATTGATCATGAAAAGTTCAGAATTTCAGAATACATGCTGCAAAATGCAGAGAGGGGTAGAGAAATTGCATATTTACTTAGTTTATATAAGTCACATTTCATCCCCCTCCCCCCCATGTTGAACTATTTTACTTTTATATTGCATATTATTACTACCTCAGTGTTCTAGTGTAGAGGTTAAGGGAGGAAGATAAAATAGACATAGTACAGCTCCACTGAGGGTATAGCTTTAAGTCTTATGACTCCTTTCTGTGGGAATCCTGGGACTTGTGGTTTGGATGCTCAGTAGACAAACACTAAAGCTCTCTGGCAAATCCACAAATTCCAACGGATGGAGCCACAAAAGTTAGTGGTATGAAACATATAACTGCATAGTACAAATGCATTTTGAGTTTCATGTTAGCAATTGCTGAGTTACTTAGTGTCAAGGAGAGGGGCATATTCCACCTGCACTTTAACTGAATAATATCCTAAACAATATTCACCTTTTCTCATAGGTCTTTTTCGCACGCCATTTCTCATGTGAAAGGGCCTCCGGAGCATTGTGCGATTGCGAGGACCATTCCACATGACGTCCTCGCAATCGTGCGATGCTGCCGGGGCCAGTAGGCGGCGATCACGGAATATATCATTTTCGGCTTCTTGCCAGAAATGATGCGTGATCGCGTGTCACTCCTGGGCCCCACACGCACTTACCTTGCGTGCGGAGCCTCTGGAGATGCAGCCATTGCGCTTCCTCCCCCAGCGCAGCTGTGCTGCGGAAAGAAGAGGCAGAGCCCTCACACTTCCTGCTGGCCAGCAAGGAGTTGCTGCAGCGAAGAAGCAGAGGGGACACAAGTGCCTCTGCAAGAGACTGTTTGCGTGATCCCCGCTCGCCCACGTTGGGACCAGGTAAGGTGTGGAAAGAGCCAAGACCTCTATGGCTGTTAGGCGTATCTAAGCAGGACACTGCTATGACTGAGCTGAAACCTGACTCCCTCCTTGTTCCTCATATTCATCTAATGTTATCTGCAGAATTTTGGTCTGTATGAGGAATGCAACTGTGTCTGGCAAATTCCCCCCAGTAGGGTTGCCAGGTTAATACCATATCAGGTCTGGAGATTTCAATTTCAGATTTTGAGAAAAAGGAGAACTTAGCCAGGGGGAAGCCCCTGGTAATGCCATTAAGCTGGATATCTTATTCTTGAACTATCCTGATTTGGCAGTGACAATTCCAATTCATCTTCTGTCATCCCACTTTTTCAACTGCTTTTAAAATGTCTCAGTTTCTCTCTCCTCCTCCTCCTTTCTCCTTTCTCCTCAGCTTACTTTAATTTCTGCAGACTGAGTTCAAAGTGCAAAATTAGATTATGCTCAATTAACTCAGCAGGGTAGGAGAGGAGAGGAGAGGAGGAGAACAAGGTAGGCTCATGCAAAAGCAAACTGCTACAGCTTCTCCTAACCTGTCTGTTCTTCCTCTTTAGTAACTTTTGCCCTCCTGACTGCACTCTGATGTTCCTTGGCTAACTGTGTCCTGGTTTGCATTTCTGAAATCTTGGAATGTATGTGATAACATTAAGTACCAGCCACTGTTGGCCACTGTATGTCACTCACTTTAAAAAAATATGTTTAAGACTGGCAAAGCCAAACGCACATACAAACTGGTGAAGGCAGCAATCATGTCCTGAGAGTCTTTCCCCTCACCCTGAAACTGGAGAAAACTTTGTAACATGTGCTTTTCAAACACAGAGAAGAGAAAGAGAGAAAACTACAAAAATGGTAGCTGAACAAACTAAGTCTAACTACAGACTGAGTGATGCAAGAAGAGAGAAGATGTAGCTAAGGCCCTTTTCACATGTGGGGGGGGGACGGGCGAAAACGCCCAAAAACGGAGCTTACCTCCAGCCGGGTAAGTCCGTCGCCACGTGGAGCAGCGCTCGCTCGCTGCTCCACACTCCTCCGGCGTCCCAGATGGCAGCTTCCGGTTGGTGGAGGCTCTCCACCAACCGGAGAAGCTCGCCAGCCGGAAGCCCGCCTTCGGCAGATCTGCAGGCACGCACTTGCGTGCGCCTGCAGATCCACTTTAGAGCCGGGCGATGGAGCGGCTCGGGGCTGCGCGCTCCGTGCTTTTTAAAAACCTCTAAAAAGAGGTTTTTAAAAAACACGCAGCCCGGCTAGTTCCGGCCGCTCCTGAGTGGATTCTGGTGTGGAACTACGAAAAGTAGTCCACGCCAGTCCACTCTACCGGTGTAGACGACCTCCGTGAGAGGTTGATCTACACTGTCCCCCCCCCCCCCACATGTGAAAAGGGCCTAAGACAACTAGGAAATGATATAATATCTGCTGTGTTGAAGTTGTTTGAGAGACATGCCAAGTATAGGCATGCTAAGGTTGATACTTCTAAAAGAAAACTGAGGGACACATTCCCAGTCTGAAAAGATAGCAGACAGTGAGACATACAAGTCAGGGCTGTATCAGTCAAAGTAATTCATTTATTGTGTCCTCTTCTCACAATGATAGGAAAGTACATGATGGCTGGAAAGCCTGGCAATACATTCTGTTCTCCAGCTGGAGTCTCAGTTTACTGATCTGAAGTTTAATGCACAGTAAGAGCAAGCTACATGTGCAGGTATAGACTAAGACCTTTGCATTGTACCACCAATGCTCCCAATGGTTTCAGAAGAGTAGGGATCAAGAAAATGTTTTGAGAATTAAGCTGCACCTGTTTCTTCAGAGTTCCAAACCAAACAGGTTGTCAGCCTCTGGAAACCACCAGCATTTTCTGTCTGTTTTCAGTATAGCCACTGGCACAGACCTCACCCCTAAGCTTGCTTTTGTAGCAGTTACCGATGGAAAACCAAATGAAGCTGTGTTTTTTTGCCATTCCTGTTTCTAATGGATTTTTCAGCCTTGTTATTTCTGGCTCTTCCTTTCTCCTCCCTCACCACACTGTGGGAGAGTTCAGAGTTTAGAGCCAATTGTCCCTCCCTTTCTTGATGTCACAAATAATTACAGCCAACACAAGTCCAAGGGATGCAAGAAAATATTGCAGGGCTGCTGTCTGTCTGGCAATGCTTCTTCCCATATTACTGTCACAAAGATGACAGAAAGGCACCATCACCACAAAAAAAAAGCGGGGGGCTAGGAGAAACTCAGATCCAGAGCTTGGGAAAGGTTCTTTTTCAAGGTTACAACTCTCCCAGAATCCTCTGGTCAGAGTGGCCAATGACCATACTGGTCGAGGAATTCTAATGGTTTCAGGCCAAATAAAGGAACCCATCTGTGCTCTGTTCAAATCCCACTCTGCTCTGCATTCTATGAACATGGAAATTTACACAGTTCTTTCTCCAAGGAGATCCCAAGTCTGCTAAAAACACATAATATCTTCACTGACAATAAACAAAACAGCAGCAACAACAAAACCCAAAGCAGGAAAACGCATCACAATAGCATGTAGTCCTATGGACTTGCATTGTACTTGCTTTATTTCTCTCTCTGTTGGGTAGTATCAGTTATACATCTAATCAGCTACTATTTTCTCTTCAAAACCCACCTGGGAACTCTTACAAGATCGCTTTTGGCAATGAATGTGGAAAGTCTTTGCTTTGCCCTGTTAAAAAGATTAGTGTTTAAATGAATGTGATCATCTACTGAATTAAAGCACCACTGAAACCCTGCTCTCATTTCATGATGTCATACAGGTCTGGCTTCCAAAACATCCCTGGAGAATTGTATAAAAATTGTTCATCCCATTGTTTAAAAGCAGCCTCTGCTCAACAGAGGAAATGTGGCTGACATTATCACTTAAAGGAGACTACTGATGCCAAGGCAATAGAAAAGGGTACAGAAAGGGCTAAAATGTTTTTTAGTTGCAACAGCACCAAAAGGATCAGAAATCACTTATTACATTTAATTATTACAACATTGTCCCATTTTTCCTTCAAGGAGCCCAGAATGACATACATTGTATTTCTCATCTCTGCTCCCTACTGTCTCCCGTTATTCTCCTAACAACTGTGTAAGGTAGCTCAAAATGAGAGATGCTGACTGGCCCAGGAGCACCTAGTGAACTTCCAAACTGAGTGTGGATTTGAATTCAGGTGTCTCCAGTCCTAATGAAACCACAGTATCACCTGAGCTTTTACATAATATACATCCAAAGAGTGTAGGCTTTATCAGCACTTCAGAAAAGCTGCAAAATATCTGTGTCCTCCTGCCACAATAGTTTAGTTTTCCAAGAACCTCAGCTCTCTTGCTTTCTGGAAAAAAAAAGTTTCAGCCGACTGTGGTTGTTACAATAATGCCTGAAAATGTGGGTGCAGTGTCTGGTGAAACCTCAAATGTCACAGGAAGTGCTGAAGAAGACTGCTAGAGTTGAAAGTAGAGCTGCACATGATAAAGATATGCCTTTCTGTTTCTCTCTTAGTGCTAATGTGAAGTGCAGGGGAAGGGTGATCAGTCCCATACTCAGCAGCCATTTCTTCCCTGCAAATTACTTTCAGGCAGCTTAGGGGTGAGAACCGTTGGGTGGAATTTGCTGGCCAATCAAAAATTGTTGGATTCACAGCTCCCTGGCATTTGCTTGCTATGGTGGATGGGAATTACAGCTGAACAACACACAGTTTCCACCTCTGCCTTAAATCCTTTATTATATACTCTCTGTATCACGGTTTCTAACAAATCAACACAGTCCATTTTTCTTGGTAACTTTATAGATCTATTTATAGAGAGAGTGAACCCCAAGACCTTTTTCTATATGAACCTGAGCCCCAAATGGTACCCTTTTCCAAATTAACTTTAAAAGATTTGCACCACCATTCAGACACATATTCTTGCCTTCTTCTATTCACCATCATCACTGCTATCCTGATGCCACCTAAAGCAGTAACCATGGAAAGGGTTGGACATAATTAATAAAGAAGAGGGGGGTGGTTAGAGGTTGTTTATCAAGTATTTCTTTATGGTTGCATATGGTGTGAACATTAGGCTGTTCTGAGGAGAACACTAATCAGAACCTTTTGGTTTTTTTTTTACCCCAGATTGATTTGAGCTCACCTTGGTTTTATCTCATGGTGTATACAAATTTGGTATTGGGTGAGCAAGTTGGGAGAGTGGAGGGCTGGTGATGAGCATATGGGAGTGGGAGTTGCAATGGTGTGCCTGGCATATTTTAAACTGAGAATAGATCTTTTTTATTTTAACAGCCTTGAGAAAGACAGGGAGCAGAACCCACATGTTGGTCAGCGTCCCATGTTAAGAAGTGTGTTCATAGGCTTGGAGACCCAGCTGCTAGCAGGTAGGTTCAGACAGTACAGCAGATGGGATCATGGCTGGAACTCAATTTCAGAAGGAAGGGGGATGAAAGTCACCATGTGCTTCTGCAGGACATAAGTGGTCATGCCCTGCAGAGACAGGGATGTGAATGTTTTCAGCCTGATTGAGCAAACTATGACCAGGTATGGGAAGGTGATCACCAAGATGATGATGGTGGTGGTGGTGGTGTGTGTGTGTGTGTGTGTGTACACATGGTAGATACATAGGAGCAGGACCAACACCTGGAGGAAGCAGAAGAGGGAAAGACTGAGAAAGAAAGAGAGAGGGGTGCCTGAAATCAGTATGGTGCTTCCTGGAAAGAGAAGGAAGGGAGGTGGAAAACATGAAGCCTGATCTGAATGGAGGGACTGCTGAGAGGAAGAATGGGGAGCAGCGGTGACAACAACCTTCCCCAAGAGCTAGGACTGGAACATGTCTTGACAATGTAGTGCCTGGGTTCAGGCAATAAAGGAAGCTTTATTGCCTGAACCCAGGCACTACATCTTCCAACTGCACCACCCTTGGTGCACCACTGGGTACTTGAAAGATCCAGGTTTGAGTCCCCACTAAGCCATGAAACTCACAGGGTGATTCTGAGCCTCTTACTCTCTCTCAGTCAGTTACCTCATGGGGCTGCTGTTGCAAGGGGGAAATAGGAAGAAGGAGAACCATGTATAATGCATCAAACTCAGTGGGTGAAAGGTAGCATAGCAAAGCAAATCAAGGATAAAAGGAATACATTTCCATAGCTTCCTCAATATAGGGAGCAGGAGTATCAGAACATGGGAAATGGTATGTGGGACCTTGATCTTCCTGAGACTGTGTGCTATTTGACATTGTTTTTACATTCAAAGAATCACCTGCAGAGCAGGCATGACAGTCCATCAACTTCAAAGAATACCCTGAGAGTCTGTCACGGTAGTGCTTTACTAATACGCAAATATTTCAGTCTGTAAGGGATTTTTGACCAGCCAATTTGGAGGTCTCTCACTGGTACAAAGAGTGATACAATTTATATCCTGTCTACTAAGAGCCATTGGAGATGTAAGCTATTAGTCTCTCAATGCAAAAACTGCAGGCCAAAGACTATTAGCTCAAGAAAGCAAAGAAGTCTGAGGTTTTTGCAAGTGTTTTTGTGATGTAATTAATTCAACCCATTGCAAAAAAAAGAAAAAGAAGGGGAAAGAAAAGAAAAACATAATTATAGTACATAAATACTGCATATTATGAATATAATCCTGTAAATTATATGTATTTATATCCGTAAGTATAACCCTCCATATCTGTGGATTCTGTATCCATGGATTCAACCAACCATTGCATGAAAATATTTAAAAAAATCCAGAAAGTAGACTTTGATTTTGCCATTTTACATAAGTGATGCCATTTTACTACACCATTGTACATAATGGGACTTGAGCATCCACAAATGTTGGTGTCTGAGGGACGTCCTGGAATTAAGCCCTAGAGGATATCAGGGGCCCACTGCAGGTATTCAAAAAAGGTACATCTTCTTAAAGCCTGCTTCTACAATATAAAACATTGATTATATTGTAATCCATGCAAATTCAAATATTGATTACATATGCCGTATGAAATGGTAGCAAATACAAAATAATAAGCACTACATACAGATATTGGGTATAAACCATCAGCTTAGAATTAAAGATGTGTGCAGTTCTAGTTTGAAACTTGGCACTTTCAAATTTTCACTTGAAAATTATACATAGGATTAGAAAATCCTTATGCAAATTGCAGTCTGGGAGCAGGATTCCCAGTTGTCCAGGGAAATCCTTCCAGTTAAGCTACAATGAATTGATGGTATAAGTATCATGCCATCTTCATTCCCTCTTCATTCCAACCTCACCATACTCTTAGGCACCGAACATGTTGATGTGGATATCTACACCTGGATCAAGACCTAAATCATTTATCAATACGAACATTCAGCTAAGTGTTTTTTGTATTGAGTACTAGATAGTAGTAGTTGCTCCTCCCTAGAATCAAGAGCTACAGGGATGGGAAAATCTATGAGTCTTGCTTTCTTCCACTTTAAGTTTTATTTCAAAGGTTGCTTGTGTCCCAAATATGAATAAATTTGCAAAATATGGTAAATTATTTTTTAAAAAAACAGAAATAAATTCCTCATCTGCACCAGCCAAATTCCAGTGTTCCAAATTCCAACTGTTCCAGTGGAGAGAACTATGTTATAGCTGCGTGCCAACTGGATGTCAGGGCCACATTAAGGTTTCTGTTGACCCTGGGCACCTTTGTATTCAACTCCCTACCTTGCGTCAACATACCACTAGGAATTTTTTTGTAGGCCCTAAAATTTCCATAGGTCCTAGGCACTGTGCCTGAAGTGCCTAATGGATAAGGAGGCCCTGCTGAGTGCTAAAGACGATGAGCCTCTTACGAAGACAAGGCAGCAACCTTAATTTAGCGTTAACATAGTTGCATACACGAGTATTCAACCCAGACTTTTTAAGAATGGAATACTCAAACTCCTGGGCCTAAATATACAATGCTGTCCCTTTCATATTCTGCCACATTGAAACTTTTTAATCTCAAGTTTTTTTCTATCCCAATATGAAGAAACTTGTGAATTTTCATAAATTCTCCTTTTAAAATGAATTGAAATGCAATTCTCATCCCTCTCTAGTTGTAAGATTGGAGCTGAACATAGCCTATTTATTTATTTAGTGGCACAAGTGTACATGTTGCCTTACATAAACAGTTTACAATTGTTAATTTGACAGTTTCCTTCCCTCAAGCTTACTATCTAAAAAGACAGAACACACAAAGAAAAGGGGATGGCAAAGGGGGAGCTGGCTGCTTTTCTCTCCCTCCAAGACCACAGTGGAATATCGGGGGAAGGAGGGCCTGTTACCCTAACTTTCTGGGGGTCCTGGGGGTCCCAGTAGCCTAATTAATGATTTTGAGTTTCCAGGGGTCCTGGTCACCAGGCCAAGGATTTTAAGTCCAGGGAGGTCCCAGTCACCAGGCAGGCTGCCGAAGTTTCTGGGGGTCCTGGTCACCAGACGAGTTCCCGGGGCTTCCTCAAAGGACACCTAGTCTGACCCCAATCAAAAGGGGACTTCTAAGTTGAACCAGGCACATACCCCAGCACTCCTGAGAGGTAGGGTAACCTAGCGAGACTTTGTACCCAGCTTTTACGGAGTCAGGCCAAGTCAAAACCCAGACAAAATAGATGTATATTTATTTTCTTTATTTAAAACCTAAGTCACTGTGCACTTACACACTCACTCACACAAGCCTAAGAAAATTAAAGGGAGGAAAATAGATAGGGGGTTTTAAGAAGGATTTTGGGGGAAATACTACACCTGATCCTGTAGTCCGGAAAGCCGAAAGAGAGCCAGAAAGTCGGGAATGAAGATTCTCAGCACATGGAGGCTGAGGGGAAGGCTCGTCGAACAGAGCAGCAGCAAGGCAGGATGGAAGCTGAGAGCGATCCAAGGAAGCGCTCAAAGTCAGGGGTTTTTATAGGGGAAAATGTACCTGGAGGCTAGCCCTCTCCCGGGGAGAACAATAGATGTTTAAGTTGAGACAAAGCCTCCGAAAGGTCAGTGCTTGACTTGATGGGATTCCATCAGGGCTGTCAATAGTCCCGACAGTGTGCAAATCGGGGAGCGCTTGACAGTTGTATAGTCAGACGCGCTAATCCTGTCAAGCTGACGGTTCGGGGCTGGGAATCTCTTTGCATGCTTGGTGATTACGTATATCTGGAGGGTTCCTAGGGCTACGTGACAGATTGATTTTACTGGCCAGACCTAGATTACCTAATTGTGGCCATTCGGCCGTGCCTGCCTACGTGCTCTTCCAGCGACCCTGTCAGACACGTGGCAGGATTTTTATTATTAACCACGTGGAGATGTTAATACATTTTTATATCTGATTTTGTTCCTATTAAATTGTAGACCTCAGGCTTGGGCTAGGCTACCGGAGTAACAGGCCTTTCACCAGTTTCTGGGTCAAGGCATGAAAGAGCTGTGCCTGTCTCTTCTTCTCTCCCTCCAAGGCTAGGACAGTGGCAATTGGGATGGAGGGTGGACCCTTCGTCAGTTGCTGGGTCTAGGCACAATGGAGCTGTGCCTGACTCTTCTTCTCTCCCTCTGAGGCCAGGGCATTGGCAGTTGAAATGGAGGGAAGGCATTTGATTTCAGCTCTTCTTGCAACTCAGATAGAACTATTATTTTACCTCCTGATGACCAAAAAATTGTTGCATTGGGCTCATGTTGATCTTTTGCTGTGCAAAATATGGTGTATAACTGTCCTATCATATGACCATACTGAAGCACCAAAACAGGTGCCGAAGAATGAGCATAAATGTTTTTGTATTGATCCACAGAGAAAGTTGTGCTATCAACAGCACTGAACTAGGCTGTGATTATTTTCATACGATATCAGATGGTAAGACAGGAATTTTTGGTTTAATCTGGTTTGTGCAAATCTCTGTGAGTAGGAGTTCAGTATTTATCTTTTCAAATGAACTTAACTTCATTCTGTTATCTTTACTTTTACTTTGTGCAGCTTCAGTGAAGTTCCATTTGCTTTAGTCCAATCTGAGGAACACACACCACAAATAAACAGCATGGATTCCTTCTGATGCACAGAATAAATGACTGTGCTTCTTCCACCAGAAATTTTCTAGACACTTGACACATGACAGTCAGCACCATTTAAAAAAGTGACAGCTGGCTCAAAAATGTTAGCACAGGAAATATCACAGTATGCTGAAGAATTTTATTTGATAAACATCCTAGGGATGCTAGATGAGATCACAGAAATCAGAAAACATTCTGATTTCATGGTGCTAAAGCTCACTGCAGTCTGAACATATAAATTAAAAATTCCACCACATTCACAAAACTTCACCAAGGTTGAGCAGGAAGAGAAAGCTCCATATTCCCAGTAGCCACATCCAAACAGCAGGCTAGAGGGTCAGTCCAAAACATTGTCTTGATGTTCAGAAAATGTCAGTGTTAATGTCATACAGTTAGGGAAACCAAGCTGGTGAGAATTCTTTCATCAGGAACTAAACTAAATTTAGTAAAATTACTCTCAAAAGGTGTTAGCATCATTCAGCAGCAATCCCAAAAGATTCCTTTGAAAGACTGAGGGTGTAGCCATGAAATCTGCATGCATGGGTTTGTGAGGATGGTGATCACAGACTACTCAATTTCCGAAAAAGTTGCATTGTTTAGCACTGGGCAACTTCTGGCTTTCTGATAGTTGTTGGACTATGACTTCCACCATCCCTAGCTGGTATAACACTAAAGAATGACAGGAATTGAGCTGCATATCCCACAATCACTTCCCATTGGCTATGCCAGTGAGGCCCAATGGCAGTTGCAGTCCAAAGACCACTGAGGGCAACAAGTTTATCAAATCGCCACTCCAATAATATCTTGGAAGGGAACAAGTTACTCATCCTCTATAACTGTTACAGATATTTTACTCTGTTCATGATGGAGAGTGTTGACAGAAGGTTCAAGCAAATGCTAGAAACCACATGGAATAATAGAATATGTTTTGCCAAAAACACAATTGATCTAAGAACAGTTGCTGCAAATGAATGTTAAGCATGCCAGTCCCAATACAGCTAAATTATTCATCATTTCAGTCTCCTTGAAACTAATGGATCAAGTTAAATCTTATTGCTTTCAACTGAACTTCATCATGGCTAACTTAAGCTGATTCAGAGCCAACATATATTTCCCACAGAGAAAGTTAAAGGTGCAGTGTCAGAATGACCCTCATTACATAAACCAAGGACGTGTTCTGAAAAACCTAGGCCGAATGAATCTCAAAAAAATAATTTCCTCTCTTACGTAATGCAGAAATTTCCATCTCATTTTCCTTGTGTAATGCAGGCTTTCTCCTCCTGTTAACATTGTCATTTTCTTCACACCGACCTTTTAGGGTCCCAAAATACATCTTTATGTATAATGAGTCCCCAGATAAGTATCAGCTTTTACCAGCTGTGGAAAGCTTTATGTAATTTTCTAAAAGACTCTTGGCTCTGTAGTTCGGCTATCTGAGGAGGAGAGAAAGCTACCACAGTCTGCAGTATATCCTGACATGACAAAAGTTCAGTGCTATCCCACAGTTCTTCCTTTTATATTCTAAGGCTTTAAAATGTCATAATGAAAAACTACAGGTTTGTTTCTGGGTTGTATAAAATGATTTCCAAGTTGCTTGCATTACACAGTAATGAAGGAGAGGAGGAGGAGACAGAGGTAAGAAAATTATGCTCCCTTTATCAGTTTGGTCTTTCTCTTCCAGAATAGTAGCTGTGGGTGCAAAACAGAAATGGATGCTCCAGAAACAATGCCTATACTGGCAATAAGGGAGGGAGGGAGGGAGGAAGGAAGGAAGGAAGGAAAACATAAAAATAGGGTGGTTGTTCATTTTGGGACTTATTTTGGGATTTATTTTTATATTGCACATTTTAATTACATCTAGTTAATACACATACTGTTGTCATGGATGTGGCAGATGCCAGGCATATGGTGGATAGATTACATTTATTCCAGAATATTTTTATTTAGAAATCAAATGTGAAAAACATGAGTCTGCTTTGAAGTGCTCTTGGTATGTCACAAGAACTGGAAGCTCAATCATTTGTGGGAACTTTTCTTCCTTTCCTTTTTTCCCTTAAATTTCTTAGTACATTTGCCATCATATTTTGACTGTTATCTGCATGTATTACTAGAAATTTACACTAAACACTGAAAGTCCTGATTCACAAGATTTTATAAAGAACATAAGCTGTAAATCTTCATGTAGTTTGCCAGTGCATTCAAGAATGGTGTGTGTGGGGGGGAATCAAAAGATTTATCGTACCTGGGCAAGAGTGCATTTTTTATGGTTTTCAGTATTTGGGGAATTTCTGAAAAAAAATCATTTGAACAAAAATATATTTGCAAAAACTATAACAGCCGCCATTCCTGTTAGTATTTACAATATCATAAGCCAGACTTACACAATCGTAGATTTTCAGATTCATGTTTAAGGTTATTGCACCAGTGCAATGATCGACGGCATCTTCTAAAATCCACCAATGAAGCCAGACAGTACCACCAAAATAGGGACTTGGAAGTACTTGGCAGACAGCGAGTGAGTGAGTGAAGCAGTGTCTCTCCCTCTCCTGGCAGTGAAGCCTTCCTGACAAGTAGTTGTGACAGAACCCTGCAGGGAGTTGTTATAAAGTGAAAGAGAGTGTACAACAGGGTGGAAAAACCCCTTCTTCCAATCCATAGCTTCGCACTTCAGTGTGTCGTCTCTCCTGTGCACTTTTCTCTTAGACTGAGCTCTAGTTCTCTAGAAGTGAGTATAGCAGGGGAAGAAAATTTGTGGGAGAACCCACAGGTAGGTGAATGACAGGTAATGCTCACTCACGTGCCCACTTTGCTCTAAGAAACAGACCTCATCCTTTGTCCAAGGCCATTTCTGCACTAGCCTGTCATAGTGCTATTATTCCACTTTCAACATCCTATGGAATCCTGGGGTGTGCTGTTATAACAGGCTAGTGTGGAAATGATGCAAATTTAAGGAAACTGCTCTGCCACGGTTGTATTTACTTCTGGCTCTTAATTGTACATGTCCCAAAGACAGAGTCCAGGCTTAGCTCAGATACCCTTCTCATTCTGTGAGAAATGCTTACATGTTTCTATTACAACATGATAATAAGGATCATGCCTACAACCACAATAAGGTCTTGTCCTCTAGATAAAGAGCCCAGTCAACTTATTTACTAAAATAAAGGATAATCAGAGTGTAGTAAGTTTCTGTTGTGAAAAGGTTCTACCATTACAGGGAATGGACAAATGGTCTAAGAAACCAAGTCACTTGAGTTAAAACTCTGTAACGAGGGTGAGCAACTTGTGACTCTCCAGATGACTACAGATTCCATCAGCCCTAGCCATCATGGCCAATGTTGACGTATAGTGGGAGTTACAAATGAACAACATCTAATTGACTACAAGTTATACACCCCCACAACTACTAATCATTGGTGACTAGAATGTTATGAGCTTCTGCAAAAGAGCACATGCATTATCTAATAGATTTACACGGACAAATTTCCCATTTCATCTGTCCATCTGTGCTTACATACAACATCAAATCCATATTTTATGATCTGACCAAATGTATAATACAGGACGCTTAAGTGATCCATACTGCTCAATTCTGTGTATGGGAAAGAAGCCTTCACCCTTCTTTATTGAAGGTAAAGACTGATGGGGCAATTTTCACTTTGGATCAATAGACTGGTCATAATGATGAGCTTCTCTCATTTTTTAGGCTGAGGGACAGATATGATTTCTTGTTTTGTACCTTCAAATTGTTTCTAACTTATGGTGACCCTAAGACGATTCCATCACAGGATTTTCTTGGCAAGGTTTGTTCAGAAGGGCTTTGACCTTGCCTCCCTCTGAGTCTCAGAGAGTGTGACTTGCCCAAGGTCACCTAGTAGGTTTCCATGGCTGAACCCTGTTCTCCAAAGGCTTAGCCCAATGCTCAAACCACTACACTACACTGTCTATGATTTGTTCGCTTCTGCTGAATGCCACAATCACAGAATTTGTTGCCATTTGGCTATGGCCATTTCTGCACTAGACTGTTATAGTGCTATTATTCCATTTTCAACATCCTATGGAATCCAGAGGCCCCTCCCTAAACTGGAAACCCCAGGATTCCATAGGATGTTGAAAGTGGAACAATAGTCCTACAACAGCCTAGTGCAGAAATGGCCTATGATTCTGCAGCGTTGAGTTCTTAAGCATCTCCTTCCCTCTTCAAAATTCTTACTGGATCAATACAGAGAAGAAAATCCTCTGTTTTTTAAAAAATAAATTTCTCCTTTTATTTGGCTTCCAGAAGGAATGGAAGAAAGAATGGGACTGTTCTATTTTTCCCTGATCAACAGATTGTGGCTTTGTCTTTAATATCCATTTTACTTACAGAATTATGTTGAAACATATTCAGAAAAAAAATGAAATGAAACAATGTGATGTTCTGGACATAGTAGATACCACCACACCTCTTTTGTAAATGTTTGAGTAAGCCATCTAATTTTGGCATTGTAATTCATCTTTTAAAATACGATCTAGTTTTGTTCATTTATTACTTCTTGGCAGGAGGAGCTCATCACTTGTATTAATTTTGTCCTGGTGGAATCTTTCAATTTTGTAGGTGTTGATGTGCTTAGAAAACTATCTTACTATTTCTTGGAACTTTACCAGTCAGTGGAAATGGATTCTCTGTGTCCTCTTCTTGGCTGAAAGAAAGAGGGATAAGTGCCAACCTCCTATTACTGCACCAGCTTTACAGGACCTTCAGATTTTAAATGCATGGGTTACAGAAAACAATTTTAATAGAAATATTTTGGGGAAAATGAATTTTATTCCCCTCCCCCTTCAATTTTGTTGTATTTCTCTCTTTATTCTGTGTGGTTTTTAAAGCCTTTTTAAAGTATTTTTTTATTTACATGGCAAGTTTTTTTGCACGATAAAAATAAACAGAGACAAACCCTCTACCTTTCAATGAATGACTTACTTGTGATTCATGTGTTCGTGGGGAGAGATACACATACAGCTCACACAGAGAGACACATCATCTGTACAAAACCACTAGTGGTGCAAAGTGAAGTCATTTGCATGTATTTTATAGTCCCTACAGATCCTGGTTCCTGGCTCACCTTTTATTCTGGCCCATAACCCAAACCTAACACAAAGGAAGTGGAAGAAGAAGAGAAAAAGTTTGTAGCATTCCTGGGGTAATAACCTATACAGACCTCATTGTGGCATAATATCAGTCCTGTACTTTGGTCTACCACTCTAGGATCCTTATGCAGCCATCTCTGTAACTCAGTAGCATAATGACAAAAGTAGAGAGGGATAAATCTATCTAGCTCTATTTTGTCAAAGATCTTGATTTTCTAATGCCACGCTTCTTGTGACTTAGCCACATGGGTGACCAGTGAAGCCATTGCAAGGATGGTAAATCCACGCTTGATTTTACCCCAACTCCTCCTACAGTTTATCCAAGTTGTATGAGTTCTGGCCCCACTTCCCTCAGCTGTTTGTCACTGGCATCTTAGAAGTAGTAAATTAAGTATGCCTGTACTCAGTAGTTGCTAGTCTGCATGTTTCTTAGGAATAACATCTATTCATTTTGTTTCCTATTTGTTGATTTAATCCACATTCTCTCTCTTTCTGCATCATCTAGTCTGCAGTTAGTCTGCAGTTCTCCCTCTCTGTCTGTCTGTTTCTCTCTCTCTCTCTCTCTCTCTCTCTTTCTCTTTACCAGACTAGAAGAGCACAATATTGCAGAGCATCTCACCCTGAGAAGTTATGAAAGGTTTATATGTAAATATTAAATAAACCAACTTCCTATGATTTAACAATGAGGATTAAATTACTTTATTTTTCTGCTAAACTCTGTGGTGGATGGAAGTGAAATTGGTTGTTGTTCACCTTCTGTTTGCAAATACTAAATATTCTGTGTGATAGGCTTAGCACCCCTGGCTGGTGAGGCCACAGCACTTGCATCTGCCCTCGTTTGATTGACAACTGTTTGACATTTCAAATACAGCTCTCCCTCCACATTCATAGGGTTGACCTTTGCAAGTTTGATTATTAGTGAGGCAAGTGCTTGCCTCTTTGCCCCCCTCCCATTCTCTTCCTCCCATTCCCTTGCATTCTTCAACCCAAGCTTATGAGGCTTGCGTTTAAAATAGACATTTTTTTTCCTTTTGGGTGAGCAAAGCCCCTTCTCACTACTGGAGGTGTGTCCTCTCTGCCACGTAGCTGCATTTTCTGCTGTGTAATGGCTGCTGATTGGTCAGGTGCTCTCTTTGCTCCTACCCTTCCCTTTTGGGAGGAACCTTTGTTCTCAAGATAGTGACCAGAGGTAGCTAGAACACCAGAACTCACTCTGCTCTTCTCTGAAAGCAAAATACTGGTAAGCCCTTTAACCCATCTTTGTTCTTCCCCCTAGAAACACGAGGGCCATAGGCAATGGAATAGAAGGGAAGAGCTCTGGAAGGGAATTGCAGGGGGGAGAGTTATTTGCAGTTTTTTTTCTGCTTTTGCTAGGATTCTGCACCCTTAACCCTCACCAGTGTGGAGAGGCCACTATACTTTGTTGAACCTGACACAAAAACAAGGAGGTCTGGTTAGATGCAAAGGTACTTTCAGAAAAGACTTTTCCTTCATCCTCGCCAGACTAATTAAACACAACATTCCAGAGCTGGTTAGTTCGCCAGTTAATAAATGAAGTCACTGGCCCAACTAAGGTAATGACTCCACAGTCCTTGATATTGCCCACCTAGGTTCAAGGCCTAGGGAACTCCCTCTCTCCTCCAGCCCCTTCCCTGCTCCCGGAGAATGCCAGCCAGCCTTGAACCCCATTGCCCCAGCTCAGCGAGTACTCCTCTTGTGTAGCTAGCCCACTTGCCTGCATCTCCCTTACACCCTCACTCAGCTGCCAGCTCAGGTCAAGTAGGGCAAGAGTGGTAATTCATCTACTGCCTCTGTGGAGCTGACTGGGGCTCTCTACAGTTTCCCCTACATCCGCTGCAATGCCACCCCCTTCCTGTTCCCCTTGGTTGACTTTTTCCCTCCCTCGCCTTGCTCACCTTTCCCCTTTTGAACTCTTCACCATCTTCCTGCTCTTCCTCACACCGCCTTACTAACTCTAGGAGCTCTTCATCCCGTGCTCCAGGCAAGCTTAGAAGTGTGTGGCGTTCTGGGTGCTGCCACCTCCTTTGATCTGCAGCCAGCCTTGTCTCCTTGGCACGGCTGCTGCCACTTCCCAGGTAAGTGCCTTGCTACTGCGCCTTCCCTGTCAACACCATGCCACAGCTACATTCTGCATGTGAGATACATTACTATATTTCATAATACCCCAAAACAGAGCTCTTGTTCAGTTTAGAGCAGCTATGGGAGGAACTGCAATAAATCAAGAGAGAATTTGTTGTCCTCATGGCAGAAAATTCACCAATCTCCTCTACTAGGGCCCACATTAGATTGAAGACCTTTCCTCCCAGCCACACATACACAGAGAAATTTGTCTGTATTTTATTATGCATTTCTCAAAATGGATGCTTTTTTTTTTTTTTTTTTTTGATGCTCATTTGTTACCCTGATTTCTGGGGGTCCCTTGAGGGACACCTTAATATACTTTGATCAATGGGGAAATAAAATTAGCCAGAGCACTAGCTGTAGCACTACAGGAGGCAGGGTAACCTAGCGAGATCTTTAAACCCAGTTTTTATGGGGTCAGGCCAAGCCAAAAACCAAGCAGAATTGTCTAATAAATGATTTTATTGAGGAGAATTCACTCATGCATGCACACAAGATACAGACAGTCACACATTCACACAAGAGCTAGCTGAAAGAGAAAGGGAGGAAAAATTATAGAGAGGCTGAGGGATTTGGGAGGATTTATAATTACCAGTCCAGAAGAGTAGTGAAGAGCAGGAATGTATTTTGGCTTAGGCAGGACCTAAGGACAGTTCTCATTCAGGAGCCAGATGGACAGAGTGACATGTAGACCTTCAAGAGACTGCACTGGGCATCCTCAAATCAGGGGTATTTGTACCCTGAAAATGGCTTGTGACTGTGAAGGTTCCAGATGCAAGACAAAGGGGACCTGTTGTGGACAATGAGTCTTTCACCCGCTGATAGGCTTAGTGCTTTGATTGACAAAGACATGATGAATGTTGTAATAGCTGTCAATTGTGGTTGCTGTGAGGACAGAGGAAAGAATCCAGCTTCTGTTTAAGCCTATTATCCACAGGAATGGTGTGTATTTGCCTGACAAATGACTCAGTCTTACCTGGAGGAATTTTGGCGTTGACCTGTGCCTCTCACATTTACAGTCAAATTCTTTCCCTCGCTCAGTTTGACCTCTCTGTCACCGCTCAGGCTTGGATTTGATATCAGAGCCAATAAAATGTGTTGCCAATTACATATGATGCCAATTAGGTATGGTGCCCATCCAAACCATACTGATATTGGGGACCCGCAAAGCAGGGCCTTACACATTTTCCAAACATAACACTTTTGCCCCTATATTTGAATATAATCTCTTCTCCCCCCGCCCAGCTTTTTTGAAACCATCTTCCAATTGTGTGCTTTAAAAAAAAGAAAGAAAAGAAAAGAAATCTATTTGGCAAATTGCATGGAAGCACCAGAAAATACACATTTCTGACTACAAGTTGTACCTGGCTTTGTGTTTAGCTGCAAAAGGCAAAAACTGGATAACTGAAATGTGAACCCAACAGATTCCTTACCCATCCCTAGCTACAAGAAAGCATGGTGGAGTGGGGGCAGTGGTGCATTATATGGATTTAGCTTAAACTACAATGACACTTCCTGCTTTGGAATAAACATACGGTGCATTTTTCTTGGGTATCCAAGCAGAAGTCATGTTTTGTCCTGACTACAAATAAGTTCTAAAATGGCATACGGTTGAAACAGCTTCATTATGAATAGGAAAAAAGAAGCCAGGTAGCAATCATCTTGTGAAAGAGTAACAGAGTGGAGATGAATAGAGATGGAGATTGCCAGACTGTGATGTATTCTCTGAGATTTTCTAGAGATGCTGAGTTCTATACCAATTATAACAGTTTTTGGTTTTGTTTTTAAACACACATGCACACAGAGAGAGGGTGAGAGAGATGACAAAGAAAGTGTGTCTCATTGAGCTCATTCTAACTGCCTGCACTAGGGATCCCAACCAAGTAATTTTTGTTCTAAAATATCAACATTTGCTACTTATTTTCCTCAGCACACTTAAATTGCTTTTCCAAAGACAATATTACTATGACAGAAAAGAAAACAGTGATACTTCTGAAAAAGGAAGGCAATCTGCTTAGGTAGATACAACTGGAACTGGTAATTGAACGACCAATAGCCATCTAACATAGAATAGACAATGAAGATCTGGATCATTATAGGGGCAAATGTACTATCTTGGTTTTCGCATGAATTGAGAGAGAAACAAAAACAGAATTGACTTCTACAAAATGAGTGAAATTTTGTTTCAGAAAACAATGTTACCTGTGTTGCAGTGGGGTTTTGATTTTGGAGGAAGAATCCAAAGTCCTGCTCCTGTTGTTTTTGCTACTATTGCTGTTCTTCTCCAGCTCCTCCTTTTTCCTTGTCAACAAATTCCCTTCAGTTGGCTTAAATGGGAGCGAATTAAGCCATGCCACCTCCATGGCTAGTATCAATCTGTAGCTGGTTTGGAGGGCATATCCAGAGATAAGAAAAGCTATCCATAGCTTCTCCCCACACTCTACCTGCTTGTCCCCTTTCCCGTTCTATGAAGTCAGTAAGGTTCCCAGATTTAAGGGCCTGGCCCCACTTCTCCAGGCCTCATGGTAAAAGTAACGGTGAGGAATCTCAGGGTAAGAGTGCTGCCTTGAAAAGTATATATGAAGAGTGTATATGTATAAGTGTATATGAAAAATGTATATAGCCTCATTAATTAGACTTGGTTTTTCTTGTAGTGAGATGCCTTTTTCCAAACGGTAGTGAATGCTTAAAGTATCATGCTTAATGACATCACGAGGGAGTGCCCCTTGTAACACCACCAGAACTCATTCCCTGTAACATTCCCAGCAGTTGGCCCTGGGTCTATAACTCTGGCACTGAAACCTCAGGACCTGAGATAGTCCTGGCTTGGCAACCCTAGACATCAGAGAGAAACTGGACCCAGGGGAGCTATGAGATCAGATTCCCCCTCCGAAACAGATCTTCCTACCTTTGGAAGGAAGAACGTTAATATCCTATAACCGCCTAGTATGCTCTTTCTGGGCCTATAGATTCAAGTGTCAATAAGAATCCTTCTTTGCCATCAGGCAAACCCAATTTTGCATAGGAATTTTAAGATAGGTCAATTGCCTTACCGTATTTTCTGCCTTTCAGTTGTTTTTGCTGGATATATACAACTATGGTTTTTTTTTTTATTGTACTTCGTAGATTTATGTGACTAAATAATCCTATGCCTTGCACACCACCCTGGAATTTGTATAGCTAAAGAATACTCTCAAAATTTGAAAAAACAAGTAACACACTTCCTGCACAAAGACAAAGAATGAAGGAAGCTTGGTGACTTATGGAAAAGATTTGAGACTTACTGTCCAAGAGAATAAGAGAGGCAGTGATGTATTTAAGTCTGTTACTCCAAGTCTCAAGTCACGTCTCAAGTCCAGTCTCAGGTCCTTGAAGATACTTTCAAGTCAAGTCTCAAGTCTGGAAGCCAACTTTATACCCCAACCAAAATTTCAGAATTAATGGATAGAGTGACAGAGTGAAATAAATTAAGTTCTGCCCTCCACATTTGCAATTTTGCCATCTGCAGCTTTGGAAGTGAGGAATAGGATCCTATCTTACTCCTCAATATTGAAGTTCCAAGAGCTTTAGAAGGAAGGATCCTTCCTCCTCAAGCCCATTGCCTAACACATTTGCTGTTCCCTTCTGGCAAATGCACCCTGCACTCTGGGGATAAGTCTTGTCTTTGGCTCTTAGGAAACCTTTTAGAAGGCTCCTCCAATATGCAACAGGAACAGGCTGCTGAGCAGACCTCAAGCCCACCACCTAACCTGTTTGCTGTCCCCCTCTGAGAAATGCGCTCATGCTTTGGGCTTGAGAGAGATTGTTGTGTGACTAGTAGGCAAAAAGAGATGGAGGAGTTGTTCAAAGTCTTAAGGTTTCTGGATGAATGTGTTATGTTACCGAACCAAGGGCATCAAGTCAATCGTTAAAAATATACAAGTCTCGAGTTGAGTCGAGTCAGTGCCTCATTTATGGCCAAGATGAGCCTGAGTCAAGTCACTGAAGCAACTTAAGTCCAACTTGAGTCCAAGTCTATCGACTCGAGTCTGCATCAGTGCTTAAAGGTGATTTTAGCCTGAACTATGAGAACAGCCTAAGTCACTCTTAGAGCTTTCCCTTCCCACTCCCACTCCCACTGGCATATTGGAGACCTTTAGGATAATCTCATCACATATATTTTAGGACCAAAGTGAAACACTTAATTCCTACCATGTGAAAATTCAGTTTTGCTGCCATTGCTATTTATCTTGGTTATCCTCCTCCCCATCTTTTAGTCTCCTGAGAGGCTTCCTGACTGTGTCCCCTCCTCCTCACAAGCTGATCGACTTGAACTGTGTGTTACTCGTTCTCTTTTCCCCCATTGTTCTGCCTAATTATGGAGCTGCCAATCTCCAAACATGCAAAAGAGGTAAATTTGAAAACATTCTTGGTTTTCATATTATGCTATTGAGAGAATTGCTATTTTTCCTTTTGCAAGAGAGAGACAGCTCTATATTAACTTTTCGCAGACAAAAAAAATGGGTGACTCTTTAATGGAAAAGAAAAGAAGTGACAGGTATATAATTATTTGAGTGTTCTTACTTTTGTTGCTTTCCCTCCCTCCTGTCAGTCTTTTTTACCCATCCCAGCCGTATTTTAACTAAGTTCAGGACCCCTTTAGCATGAGAACAGTCTGCATGGCATGAACAAAGCTGTAGTGATATTTCTTGGCAAACAAGGTAGAATGTTAGTTTTTAAGGACCAGACAGGAACAATTTTGGCATGACTCAAAATATGCAGTACTTTAGTAATGTGCACACACAAGGGCCAGGTGGATGGGAAAGATGACAGGTCTAGAGAGGAGGAAAGGTGCTAGAATTTACCACATCAATCCTTACACATAGTGATTGATTGATTGATTGCACTTTCATATGGTCTCAAAAACCAGAATTCTCAGGGTGACATACCTTAAAAGTACAAAATAACAATCAATAAAACAATGAATAGAGGAGGCATATAATAAAACCAATAGCAAAGGGTAAAAATTCTTTTATTTTCAAATTTCACAAATTTCTTCATAAATATAATGGAAAGATATTGAGATTTTAAAAACTCAAATACAGGAGAAAATGAAACTAACACAATTTGTTTTCTAATGCTAGTCCCAATAAGAGTAGATCAGTGGAATCAATTGCTGAATGGTGAATCAGCACTTAGGTTCCTTTAATGGATCTGTTCTAGTTAGAACTAGTAAGTGGATTTAGGCATAACCATTTCAAACTATGAATTATATTCTGCTAGTTGAAAAGCTTCATTCATGCTTTTGTGTGCCAACTCTGAATGAAAAACAACAAATCCAGCTGCCCTGCATCATCACCACTACCAAGTCCTCTTCAGTTGCTTATTTTGAACTGTTACAATTGTCATTGACTCAATTGGGCTTCCACTTATCTGGGAATAAATGCCATTGAACACAGCAGGAGTTAATTTTGAGTAAACAGAAGTCCAGGTGCACAAACCTCCCTCTTTTTCTCTCCCCTCCCTCGCTCCCTTTCTCTCTCTCCCCTCTGTGTATGGATAGGTATGTGTGCACATGCTTATGTACAGATATGGATAATCATATTATTCTGCTGTGACTTGGAAGCCCTGTTTTGTTTTGTTTCAATACTTGTTTGATTATAGCTCATATTGACTCTCTAGGGAAATGAATTGTTGTAGGTTAACAAAATTGCAGTCCAATTTTATTCAGATTGTCAATAGAGCTTGGTAATTTTGGAATCCTTAATGCAACATTGTAGTATGGACTCTTTATTGGTTAGTCAGAGGAGTTTGCACAAAGTATATTAGGTAATTATAAGAGTTGCACAGAGGTGGACTGGGGATTTTCTTGTTTCCCAACATTATTTGTTTTTTTCTCAAGTGCATTTTTGCCCTGCTTCAAACAGAATATGTTTCCTTACTTGTAGAGTGATGGATTCCATGTCAACGGAGTGGTGAATCTCCTCCAGGTTTCAATTTAAAATTTCAAGGAACTATCTCTCCTGCCCTCAACTGCAAACAAGATTCAGGCCTCCCAAGTCAAAAGCTGTGGAAGCAAAAGGTGTCGGGTATCAAAACAATCCAGGGTCAAGAAAGTCATAAATCAGAGACAGGTTTCCAGGGAGTCACACTAGCCAAGTCATTAAACAATCCAAAAGTCATAAATCTGTTAATCAGACTTGCACAAGCTAAACTGTCCAGACTGAAGTTGTATCCAGCAAGGAAAGCTGAAACATGTAACCTCATTAGGTCCTTTCTGCACGAGGCGAGGGAATCACTCCGTGCCATTACCTACCGCTTCTTCTGGGGTCCGAAGCAAAGCAGACTGACCCTGAAGCCCTTCTGCAGGGCTCCTCCCTGGTCCAGGGCAAATCGGAGCAGTGCGAAGTCTGTAGATCCACACTGCTCCAGCTTCCAAAATGGCGGTTTTGGCTTCCAAAATGGCAGCTTCCAGCTTCCAAAATGATGGTTTCTGGCTTCCAAAATGGCCGCTTCCAGCTGGTTGTGGGTCCTGACCAACCGCTGAAGCTCACCACACCTAAAGCCCACCCTCTGCAGATCGCAGGCTCGCATTGGTGTGAGCCTGCAAATCTGCACAAGGGAGCAGGAACGCAATGGTGTGTTCCAGGAAAATAAAGACCTGTTTTTTTCTAGTCTTTCACAAACACGCTGGAGGACCACTTGGGGTCGTCTTGGAGCAGACTGAGGTGCGGATCTCCGGTAAGTAGTTTGCTCCAAGGTGCAGACGACCTCCCTGCGAGGACACACTGCCCCATTCTAATTGCCTGGTGCAGAAAGGGCCTTATATAGGCAGCAAATTCAGCCAACACCCTGATACCCAATAGTATTTAGGGAGAGTGTTCCTAAGCTGTGCTCCTTCCAACTCCTTGATTGCAGCCTTTACCTCCATCTGTGGGGGGTTGTCTGAGCCTTCACTTTTCTCTGGGACTGGGGGGGGAATCCTCCCCCAATAGACCTTTCTGCTCGGATCCAAAGGAGGACTTGGCTGGCTACTGGCCATTTGTGGAGACTCTTCCAAAGGTAGGTCTGGTTCATCTTCATCAGAAGACAAACTCTCAGAATAGCCATGATATTATCCAAAGTGCAGAACTTATATGAGAAATAGGGTTCAGCATCCTGTCTAGTGCCTTTTAAAGCTTGAGTTAGTGTCTAGAATAGACTCCTTGTTTCAGGCCATTTCTGCACGGGCTTAAAGAAATGGTGCAGAGCGTCCTCCAGGGAGAACATCTGCACCTGGGAGTGGATTGGGTCGGACCTACTTAGTGTAGTTCCGCACCTTGGCCCACTCTGGAACTACCCGAAGTGGTCGTCCAGCGTGCTTTTGAAAGACTGCTTGAAACAGGTCTTTCAAAAGCACAGAGCGCGCCACTCCATGCCCGCGCTCCGGTGCAGATTTGCAGGCTCGCACCAGTGTGAGCCTGCGATCTGCCGGGGGTGGGCTTTAGGTTGGTGAGCTTCAGCGGTTGGTGGAGAGCCTCAACCAACCGGAAACTGCCATTTTCATCCCCGGAGCAGTGCGGAGCGGCGGCCCCACACTGCTCCGGACCAGCCTGGACCCAAACGTGGAACCAAGAAGTCTGGTAAGTACCGGCATGGGGCGATTCCCTTGCCCCATGCAGAAATGGCCTCACTGACATGGAAGCCACCAACCACCATCATTTTCATCTTTTCTTCATTTGGCTGTACAAAAGATAAGAGTGAATATAATGCTAGAACAATACATTCAAAATGTGATTTTGAAAATATGTGAGCTACTTATTTAAGCTTCAGAAAACCAATGGAAGCCAGGAGGGTCTTGTGACTGTTGGGAGGCAGGTCATAATAATAAAGGAATACTATGCTGATCAACGTCTACATGTATCTCCAACTTGGCCAAAAATTGCAGATATTTTTTACAAAAAAATTGAAAAGCTGAGTGCTGTGAGGGACTCCTGGGGGCTTCAGGTGCCACAAAATTTGGAGTCACAAGCCACAATTTGCCCACCACTGTTGAATGAAACTGTGTGTTGTAGAACTTAAACAGTTTATCCACCTTATGCAGTAGGGTTTATTTGATTTTAAGAAGCAGAACCCACAGAGTTAATACAACTAGAGTGAAAATTCTCCCTAGTTCAGTTGCACTGAATCACACCTTTTCACGAAGAGTTCTACAGATCAGTTGTACAAGAGGCAGTACAACTGTCTGTTCAACAGCTTTGCCAAACTTCTTGCACAATCAGTTGCACAATCATTTGTGCACTGCTTGCACCAAAAATAGTAATAAGATTTTTAAAAAATTGAGCTAACTGTGAAAATGTTCAATTGCTATCACAACAGGCTTTGCACTAGTTCAAAGGCACAATTTGATATAGGCCAGGAATTCGTTTTGACAAAGTGTTGTGGTCATTGTGCTTTCCAGCACATACCCTCCAACTGTCCTGATTTGTCAGGGAGAGTCTTGTGTAATCTCTCTCATACAACATTTTTTTCGGCTTTTAAAACATCCCAGTTTCTTTCTTCTCCTCCAACTTTTCCCCTCGCTGCTCAGCTAATTTCAAGTTACTGCAAACTGACTTTCAAGTGCAAAAGAAGTTTGCGCTCAGTTAATTGACGAGGTGGAAGAGAAGAAGAGGAGCCAAATCCTATCCCTCCCAGTAGGCTCAGGCAAAAGGAAACTGCTACAGCTAGCTTGTGTGTTCTTTCTCATTAATAACCTTTGCCATCTGGACCACATTCTGATGTTGCGTGGTCACACATGTCCTGGTTTTTATCTGTGAAATGTTGAAAGGTATGTATAAACACTGGGCAGGCCTCCCATTATAAATTATTTATTACTTATTCCAAGAGAACAGATAGGTGATTCAAGAGCCCCTTACTGACTTTTAGCTCAGTTCCATCTATGATTTGTCCCTTAAACCTGAAAAGAAATCAGTGTTTAAGATGAGTTCAGCCCTTGTCATTCCAGGCCTTTCATTTCCCTCTCCACCAATCTGTTCCCCTGTTTTCTTGTTTCCATGCAAGTATTGTCATGAGCGACAGCTTTTGTTCATTCCTGTTAGATGTTCAGACACCTGTTTCAAAGCTCTTTGTAAATCTAGCCCTACAAATGCTTGCTTGGGAGGCTATGTGACAAATGCTGCAGCAATGAATGTACTGTGGATGCTGAACTGCCATCACCTCTCTCAAAACCATGCGGTGCAGAGCGGTGGCAATGCTACCAATGCCTCGTTTAAAGTATGATATTCTTTTTCTCCTTTTTTAACAAGACAGCATTGGTTGAATGTTTTAATTCTCTCCTCCTTCTTCTCTTACAGCTTAATAGATCTTGCAGAGCTCAACCAAAAGGACTTCATGAATAAGGAACAAGTTACTAGTCAGGGAAACTGCTGAAACATTTCAATAGGAAAATGTTCAAGATGTAATAAAATTATACAGTAAGAGGACAGGGAAGAGGGAAGCCTTGTTAAAGCTGGCAGGAGAAATCTGAGCTAGAGAAGATATGCAATCCCACAGCTTCTCTACATCTTTTATTATGTAGTTGCTGCCTCTGAAACTGTGGCTGTGGTTTTTTAAAGTTGTTATAGATGCTTTTACGTTGCTTTTCATCTAATTTTAATTGTTTTATTTATTTATTTATTTATTTATTTATTTAAAGAATTTTTATTCCGCTCTTCAGTGGGATAAAAGGAGGCTCCCAGAGTGGCTTACAAAGATCAATAAATGCTTAGTCCTCGCCCTTAGGCTTGCAACCCAAAAGACACAAAGTATGGGATTATGAGGGAGAAGGGGAAAGATAAGAATGATATAGGGGCCTAAATATTCTGAAGGCATCAGATCTCATCTGACCTTGGATGCTAAGCAGCATCAGCTCTGGTTAGTACTTGGATGGGAGGTCACCTGGTGCTGTAGGCTATATTTCAGATAACTGGCAAAACCACCTCTGGGTATTCTTTGCCTAAGAAACCTATGAAATACATGGGGTGCCATAAGTCTAAAGACAACTTGAAGGCACATATAGACACGGAGTGGTTAAATTCCAGCACCCAAATGAATAATAATAGAAGAAATTTTTATTTCTTACCTGCCTCTCCCCAGGGTTCAAGGCGGAGTACAACATAGATTAAAATATAATTAAAAACACATCACAGATTAAAATACACTAAAACGTATTGTGCATAAAATGCACAAATGAAGGGGAATATACCTATTCAATAAGCAGTTGTACTTAGGTTCACATTCTGTTCTCCTTGTAAGCTGGCATGTTCTTTGGTGACCTGTTCCCCCTTATATATTTTTTTCTCTTCTGCTGCTTTGCTACTTTTACTTTCTGGTGATAAGGCATTTCCCTTATCTTTTCATGGCAAGAAAGATGGCTCCTCAACAGCCTTGATTTTGGATAAGCCATCTTGTGAACGTTTATAGAAAAATACATTTTAAATAATACTACTACTTGTCGTTATGTCCCTTCCAGTTGTGGTTTTCTTGGCAAAATTTATAAGAAGGGTTTTTCACTGCCTTCCTCTAAGGCTGAGAGAATGTGACTTGCCCAAGATAACTCAGCGGGTTTCCGTGATTGAACAGGGATTTGAACCCTGGTTTCCCAGAGTCCTAGTCTGACATTCAAGCCACAATACCATAGTGTCTGTCAACAACAACAACAAGAGACAGAGAGTTCAGATTGTAAATGTGAATGACATTGTTTTGAGACAATCTACTCATTTTCCTGAAAAAATAACCTTTCTACCCTTTGGCTTCTACATCAGCTGAGACCTACTGGACTTTGCCCTGGTTAGTTATGTACCTGTCGCTTGGGTCCTTCTGGTTTGAAGGATGGTCTTTGCATATACAAATAGGCTCAAACTTCAAGATCTGCATAGTGCAGGTCAGTTTTGTAGTGTCTTTATGAATGAATGCACATAAATGGGTTGCTTGATAAAGTGGAGGGCAGTAGGAGAAAAGGAAGAAAACATTAAAGATAGATTGATTAAATGAAGGAAGTCATGGATTGATTTAGTGAAGGAAGCCATTGCAAGATCTGGGCAGGGCTGTGTTAATAAATGGATCTCTTAGATATCTCTCATCTATAGTGCCATCATAAGTCAAAACTGACCTGACAACACATAACTGACAAGAAGCTAATGAATATAAGACAACTATAAAAAGGAACTATGCTTATTAGGGATGGGACAAATCCAGAATTTTCTGAATCCGGATCCCTGGAAGGTTCTGGGAATCCACGAATCTTGAATCTTTGGAATCCTTTTTTAAGAAAGGGTTTAAAAAGCAAGGGAAAGAAAGCACTTCTACTGGAAAGTATTTTTGAAGCGGAATTTGACATCTTTGTTTAATGAAAAACAAATTATAATATTTTTCAGTTCAGGAAAACATACCCATACTTCTTATTAAGAAGGTACAAATGCAACTGACATGTTAATCTACTACCTCAAGTACATAACTTTCAAGTCAAAAGAACACAGATCATTACCTTGCACAGGAAGGCAGCTGCAGGGACAGGCAGTCCCAGCGGGCACAGGCAGCAAGCAGGAGCAAGCACGGGCAGTAGGAGCAAGCACCGGCAGCAGCCTCAGGCACAGGAAGCCTCTGGCATGCACACATGGCTTTATGCCATGATTTTCATGCACCCAGGGGCCCACTGGCCAATCAGGCCTTTGGTGGGCCCCAGAGGCAACAATTTTTAAAAACACACATAAGCTCAGGCCCTGGAGCATGCAGGGACATGGCGATCGCTAGACTTATGCGCCCCTGCAGGCCTGATCCCGGGCACTCACACGAGCTCAGACTCCGGGGCATGCCAGGACTCAGCGATCACTGGACTTACATGCCTCTGTGGGCCTGATCCTGGGTGCTCGTGCAAGCTCAGGCCCCAGGGTGTGCAGGTACTCGGCAATCACTAGCGGATTTGAAATAATTTTGGCCCAGGGATTTGGATCCGCAAATCTCAAATCCTTCCTGAGGATTCGCAGATTCGGTTGCCCCATCCCTAGTACTTATTAACCAAGCATAACATATGAGGTAAAAACAAGTTGTACAAGTTTACTGGAACTACTAGTAGTGGTCACCCCAAGGAAAGACAATCCCAATCAGCCAAACCTGATGATGGTGAGTGCTTTCAAATCTATTTTGCCTCTGTAATTTGTATTACCCCACCTGCCCAAACTATCTATTTTCATACTCATGGCTTTATCACAAACTTGGCACCTCTCTCAACATAGTGGTTATTCTAGTTCCCTTTGTCTGTAAGCCTCCCATGTCTCTACTGCATTCATGCTTAACAGTATCATTGCTATGCTCTGATGTCTTATGTAAAACCTCTAAGTCCTTATAATCTAGGAGTAACATCTCTTTTCATTTATACATACCATCACCACCACCATCATCATCATCATCATTTTTATCATCATCTTTATTTATATCCTACTTTTTCCCAGGTTGGAACTCAAGGTGGCTTACAACAATTAAAAAGACGGAAAAAAAAAGACAAAAAAAAGAAAAAAAAGACATAATTAAAAACTATTGAATACAAAAGTTCAAACACCATTAAATGATCAAGAAGAACTAAAACAAAGTTAAAATACGTAATTAAAACTCAAGCATCTATAAATTCGGCAACTTCAGCACAATTAACAATATCCAGCACCTTTTATCAGACAGGCCATAATCACACATTGAACATCTGTTGGAATAAAAATGTATTTGCTTGACTGTGGAAAAAAGATAGGGAGAGTACCAGTCTGACTTCTTTGGGCAGGGAGTTCTAGAGCCTAGGAGCAGGCACTGAGAAGGCCCTCTCATGTGTTCCCACCAGGTATACCTGTGAAGGTGATCAGACAGAGAGAAGGGCCTCTGCAGCAGATCTCAAAAGTCTGGGCTGGTTCATAAGAGAGAGTACAACCCCTCAAATAACCTGGACCTGAGCCATGTAGGGCTTGAAAGGTGATCACTAGTACCTTGAATTGTGCCCAGAAATGCACTGGCAGCCAGTGGAGATGTTGCAACAGTGTATATGTGTATGGATGGAGAGGGAGGGATACATCTAGGTACATGGGTTTTATGTACCTAGATTATTCTGTATATTTAAATACCTCCTCTCGACTAAGATCTTTAACTAAGCTTCATAGTGTCTTTCCACTTTCACAAGGGTTCAGGGAGCAGAACACTCACAAAACTTGAAAAACTTCAAATAATTTCCCCTACCAGAGTGAGCAAGCTAGGGAAGGCACACATGTGCCTTTCCTCCCTGCACTCCCCCTCCCATTCCCTTGCTTTTGCCTGGGAGCCTTTTCCTTCCTTTTCCTTACCCAGCCAAAAAGGAAAGTGAATGAAAGAGGGAAGTCCTCCACACAGAGAAGGCACATGCTTACTTTCCCTCCCCATTAACCCCTTCCATTCCCTTGCATTTTGCCCAGGTGCATATACCATCCTTCCACATACCTGGGCAAAAGGCAAGCAAACAAGAGAGGGAGCCCTGCATGTGGAGAAGATGTGCACGTGCCTTCTCCCCCATTCTCTTATCTTTTGCCCAGGAGTGTGCCTTCCTTCCACAAGCCTGGGTCAAAGGCAAGGGAATGGGAAGGGGAGAACGGGGGGGGGGGAGGCACATGTGTGCCTTACAAATAATGAAATTTGCAGAGGTTAAACCCACAAATGAGGAAGGAGGACCGTGATTAATTTTGTGTTTTAGAATCATTGTGTTGTGTATTTGTTAAACCTACTCTGATCTTTTTGATGCATTGCCCTGTGAGGGTGTAGCCCTACAAACTAATTCTATGCTGTTTAAATAAAATCTATACATACATGCATGTATAAAGTAAAACACTGCTGTTCTCAATTCTTTGGATATTTATTTGGGAGCAGTAAATTTATTTCTGATGTACATGTCTAGCCTCTGCTCGCTTCTTCAGAAACAGGCCCTGCATAGTTCAATAGGATTTATTTATTCTCAGGGAAATGTGGACGGCTTTGCAGCCAGAATGTACATCACAGGATCAGTCTGTACTCTGACACAGCTTTTTAGCATTCAATTAAGATTGCTTAGTGTCCAGCAATGCTCTGGACAGTAAGCAACGTAGAGCTGCCAGTAGCAAAATCCCATCATTTCTCATCAGATAAGCCCTGAAATTAGTAAAAACTGACGGCTCACTGATACTCTCTGAAGTCTTGCTTTTATCTTTGAAATGCAGATACTGTTGCCCTAAAGGCAACTTACCTTATGTCCAATGAGGTTGAACAGAGCATGGTGGCAACTCAATAGCCAATCCCATTTCCTACTGCTGTCAATCGGTTACTAGACAGGAGGATGTTAATTTTGGAAAGCATTCTGGGTCCTTTGTCTTAATGGCAATGGCTATTTATTAGATTGTCACTGCTCTGCCAGCATAGATTAATTAGTGACAACAAAATAAGAAGTGATCAGAATTCAGCAGCGAGTGCTCACAAAATAATAATCCTTGTTAATAGACAATTCATGGGATATCGCACTCATTTTTAAACCAAGTGGAAAGCACCAGCTGCTACATCTTATAAACCACTTTATACCTCTCAAGACAAACTATTTCTGTAGTTTGCATCACAGCTTGCAGGTGGAGCAGCCACCTATGTCTACTCCGTTTGCCATTCAAAACACGTTTGCGAATGAAAAATAGAGGAAAGGGGTGTCAGCAATATAAGATACAGATGATGTGTACAGGCCTACAGCTCTCTTCCTTTTAATGGATATGGATCATCATCCTCATCATCTTCATCATCCTCTAAAAATCTTTTCTTCAGTTAGCTTAAGCTTGGCTCTACCTTTTCCCACCTTACCCTAATAAGAATCCTGAGAGGCAGGTCAGGCCAAGAGAGTGAGAACATCCAATAAGTTTCAGGGTTGAATGGGAACTTTAAACTCATTCTACTTGGTCTCATTCTTGCGCTCTAACCTCTGCATAATACTGACTCTTATTATCCGTATGGAAAGCATTGTGTTCTATGTGGTCAGGTATATCTCTTGTTGATTTTCTCAGCCTGAGTACAGCAGTGAAAGTATTTTATGTCAAAATCCAGTTCCATGTTCTGCCCTTCCAAAGGAGCCTATATAGAATTCTTTTTTTTCTGTAATGCTGCACCCTTTGTCTTGGTGTGACGTCCATTGCCCTGTTGTGATGCTTGTAAACTTCTTTCCATGTTAGTTCTTCCTTCAGATGTATATAAGTAAAAAAAAATCTCCTTGCTGTCATTACTGTGATCATCACTACCACAACCATAATCTAGTCCTCTTATTTCAGTTAGCTCAAGGTGGCATACATGATTCTATGCCTTCACTTCATCCTCAGACAAGACTTGTCAAGCCAAGTAGCAGTGGTTTTATATTATTCTGACATCCAAAGAAAGCCTGACTTCTTCCACTACATATTGGTTTGTGGTATTACAGGAATAATATCTATTGCTTGGGTCCCTCTTCCCCAGATTCTTTGGGATGAGAGAGTCAAAATAAGAATATGAGATGAACCTAAATTAAAAGTTCAGCAGAACTGTTGGCTTGATCTAGTCGATGTTTTCCTATCACTGCTTCCAGTGGAACAGATTTATGCATGTTTAAAATTCCCATTGAACTCAATCAAGCTTAAGGCAGGAATCTTGAACACACTTTCTAGGAAAAAAGTCTGGTGGAATTTACTTCTGATTAAAAATGCATTGGGTTGTGCTATAAAAGCATATAATATGGTTTGGTTGGACCATGAGAGTTTATTCTTTATAACTTCATTAATGCCACTGTAAAAATTGCTGGCCTAATAGGTTGGAAGTTCAGGCTTTCATTACTAGCAATCATCTATATCCATTACCAAGGTACAGATCACAGTAAACTTGTTTTCCATTTTAAGAATATTGAATTGTCTCTACAGTGTACTTTGATGGGAGACTGTCAGTGAATATCAGGTATTATATCAGAAGAAGGAACTGGCAAAACCACCTCTGAGTATTCCTTGCCTTAAAAAAGTCTATGAAATGTGTGGGGTTGCCATAAGTCGATAGGCAACTTGAAGGTACATATTGTACACACATTAAACCATTTCTTGAATATTCTCTGATCCTCAGAAATTTCATAGTTTTTAAACTGCATTTCCGGTAAGCGCATGGCTATAATTCTCACATTTTCTGAAAGTTCAATGCAATTCACAACCATGGTTCTTTCATACGTCATGTTCCACTTTTTGATACCTGCTAATTTGCACAACTTTTAAAAATGACAAATTCCCTTTGTGGTACATTACTCATTAGAGCACTGACAGATCCTGCCATCATTAACAAAAGGTTTAATTTAAAGCAATATAAACAGCATTGTACAGCAGAAGTAGAAGAAATGGCAATTAAAATGCGTCTGCTATGATGGAATGAACTTTAACAAAGATCCTAATGATCGTATTAGAAGTCATGCATGAAGTTCCATTTCTGATGCATGCTATAATCATTAAAAAAAAAAAAGGAAAAACCTACTTTAACAAAAATATGAAGCGTGGCATTTGTGAACCAGAGAGAATCATGACACTGCAGACATTTTGCCATAATGAGAAGGGGGGGGGGAGAGAGGGGTTTTTTTTTTTGCTGCCTCTGCATCATTTGAATCAATTTAGTTGAAATTTTCCTTGCTTTCTTCTATTGAAGGTCAGTCTATTGTAAAGCGATTTTAGTAATTGTTGTCATTCTATATCATTTATGTCAGATTTAGGCTAGATTAATTTTCAGAGTAACACTCTAATAGATGATTAGCTAGCTGATTTGTTCTGTACCTCTCTCATGCGCGCGCGCACACACACACACACACAGACAGACAGCATGAAGCTACACGGAGAAATTAAACAGAAGCTCCCAGATGGGTTTGTTTCACAACACAAATTTATTCTGATTCTAGAATAAAGTTCCTAGAAATCTTTATCTCTTTGTCCCCGTGTGTGTGTGTGTGTGTGTGTGTGTGTGTGTGTGTGTGGTCTGTATCTGTGTGTTCAAGTTGCCTTAGCCAAGAAATACTTGGAGGTGTTGTTCCCACTTAATTCTTTTTTGAAATTGCTGTTATTGTTACCACCACAAAAAATTAAAGTAACTATATATCTACTTGGTTATAGAATAGTGTAGGAACAATTACACTCTAGCAAAATCTGGTGGTTTATTCCACTGGCCTCAAGGCAACATTACTGGCCCTAGGCAGTGGCCCTGTAAGATGTTAACAATCAAGATATGGCATGATGCTGCATACCTGATATACTGCATGCACAAAAGAGTTTCCCCCAAGAATAAAAAAGATGCAATTTCTAACATGAGAGCAGGAATGGGGTAGATACTCATGGTAGTATGAGTATCTATATCTATCAAGCTATATGGTAGACATACCCTGCCTACATAAACCCTAGTCTTACCCATGGTGATAAGTGAACCATCCAGCCTTGACTTGAATTTGAATTTTCTTTTTTTTAAAAGGTATCTCTTTATTGCTTGAATATAAAGCTGATTCCCTCATGATACAGAAGTTATTTGAATTAATTTGAATTTTCAATCTGTTCCTTGCAAGTGTTCACTGTAGAACATTTGGAAGTTGTTATTCTTGTTAGAGTTAGCATATCTATACTGACTAATTGTTAGTTTACTTGTTTACAACTTCTTGATTGTTTTACCACACCCTCTCTCTTCAAGCTTTGTATCCTGCAGCCATTTTCTTTCTTTTTACTCTCTCACCTTCGTTAGCTCAGATATTTGATTATGATTCCTATTCCTATGATTGATTGATTGATTGATTGATTGATAGATTATGATTCCTATTCCTATTGTACTAGGAAAGGCTCCAGGTTGACTCAGCCTTCCATCCTTCCGCAGGTCAGTAAAATGAGTACCCAGCTTGTTAGGGGCAATTAGCTAACACATTGTAAACTGCTTAGAGAGCACTTACCTGATAAGCGGTAGGCCATTTCCGCACCGGGCTAGTAAAACGGTGCAGAGTGACCTCCCACGGAGGTCTTCTGCACCGTAGAGTGGACTGGGGTGGACTACATTCTGTAGTTCCATACCTCAGTCCACTCCAGAGCGACTGGAACTGGTCGCACAGCGTGTTTTTTAAAAACCTCTTTTTAGAGGTTTTTTAAAATCACGGAGTGTGCAACCCCCTGCCACTCCGTCGCCCGGCTCCGTCGCAGATTTGCAGGCGCGCACAAGTGTGTGCCTGCAGATCTGCCAGGGGTGGGCTTCTGGTTGGTGAGCTTCTCCGGTTGGTGGAGAGCCTCCACCAACCGGAAGTCACCATTTGGGACACTGGAGGACTGCAGAACAGCGAACTCGCCCTGCTCCTCGTGGCGACGGACTCGGCCGGCCAGAAAACAAAGCCGGTGAACTCTGTTTTCGGCCGTCCCCCCCCCCCACATGTGGAAAGGGCCGTATAGAAATACACATGCTATTGCTATTGCTATGAACAAGTAATTTCTAAGCAAAGCTGCTTTTACAAGGAACATTACACTTATTTCTTTTCTCTGCTAGGCCCTGTGGGTTGGTGGGTGGTGGGTGTGGAGCTGCATGTTGTTCTGCTTTGCCAATATGATTATTCTGTTTGAGATCTCCAGTGCTATTGCTCACATTTCCTATCAGTTCTCTCCCAACTCTCAAATTTTAAATGTATTCACTGTCCCTCCTGAATCCCCAAGGTCCCAAATCTCACCACAAATTTCTGAATCCAGCCTTGTGACTCTTGCTGTTGCAACTCTGAAAGACATTTTTTTCTCTTTTCATTCTCCCTTTCTCTGCCTATCTTCCCCTTCCTCTTATTTGTCCCTTTCCCCTCTCCTTCAATAGTACTGCTATACTAGGAAGGAACAGCAACTTCGCCCTCACCATATTTTTTCTTCAGCTGTGGTTGCTACCATTATTAAATTTCCAATCTGCTTTTCAGAAAGTTTTATTACTGCACTACACTGTTTGTAATACTGCTGTTAAAAAAAAAGAGCTAGAAGAGCAAGCTTCTAACATCAGAGACTTATTTTAACATCAGTATAATCATTTTAGCTTAGAGAAAAGTGACAGCTACATATTGTGTAAGGCAAATGAATAAGGTAAACATTCTTTCTCAAAGTACAGTAGGACACCCCCCCCCCATCTGCAGATTCATTATCTGCTGATTCAGTTATCTGCAGTTGGCCGCCATCAGGCCAACAACAGATAACCGAGCCTGTGGCCCGGGGCCAGTGGCGGGAGATGCCAAGGAGTGTGAGATTGCGCTCTTCGCCAACTCCCATCACTGCCCTGGGCCTGATCCTTGTGGCAGGCTGCAGGAAAAGAGCAAGCAGCACGGGATCACGCCCCTCACCAACTCCCACCACTCGCCCCAGCCCCAATCCCTGTGGTGGGCAGCAGGAAAAGAGTGAGGAGCGTGGAATCATGCTCCTCACCAACTCCCATTGCCCATCCGAGACCCAAACCCGGTGGTGGGTGGTGGGACAAGAGTGAGGAGCATGAGATCACACTCCTCACCAACTCCCGTCGCCTGCCCCAGTGGATCCGCTCTTTTCCCACCCGCCACTGTGGCGATCGGGCCAGGGCTGGTGGCGGGACAGGATGTTCCCTACTATCTGTGGATTTCAGTATCCACGGGGGGGGGGACCAATCCCCCATGGATACAGGGGTCCTACTGTACAACAGTTACTGTTATTCCTTCAAGCTAAGAGGCAGAACTTTCAAATGAGAGAAAAATCTGCTATAATAGTCACATATCCCATGGAATTCATTGTCACTGGGTATTCTGTCCTGAATCCTATTTTCAGTTCCAACTCGAGTTGAGTATTAGAGCTCGAGTCAAGTATTAAAGCAATGGGCCTTAGCTTACTAAGTTACCATTGATTCAATGGGCCTACTCCAAGAGTGGCCAACTGCAGAGGGGGAGTGGGCCTTGCATCTACCCAGCAGCGGCACCAGCATGCTGAACCTCACTCACTCCATATATATATATATATATATATAGAGAGAGAGAGAGAGAGAGAGAGAGAGAGAGAGAGAGAGAGAGAGAGAGAGAGAGAGACATATACATACATACTAGCATATTTACCCGGCATTGCCCTGCGTTTTTATTTTCCTCTTAAGAACTCACCAAACTGTCTTCTCCATTTCCTGTAACTTTGCTTCATATTTCCCAATGCAATCTGTATCCAGACTTATTTATATACACAGTTTGGGTTCCTGAGGGAGTACACTGTCCTCCTCCTTGCTGCTAGGCCTCATGTCCATAGCAACTGGCCTATTCCTGTACCTGTAAATTTCCCACATATTCTCCAATCCGATCTTTATTCAGAGTTGTTAACATTCAGAGATTGGGTTCCTGAAGGAATACACTGTCCTCCTCCTTACTGCTAGGCCTTGTCTCCATAGCAATCGGCCTATTCCAGTACCTGTAACTTATCCCCACAGAATCTTCACAGCCAGCCAATCATATGAGGTCTTCTTGCCTCACACAGCCGATCATATGAGGTCTTTGCCTGCCTGATGCAGACAAACAGACAAATGCACTGACAAACATTATCTTTTATATAGTAGATAGAGATATGCTGAGCAATTTTACACCCTAACCCCCTTCAAAACAGCTCAAAACCACTGTTCCCACAAGCAGTGTTCCTCCCAACCACACACCTGAAAAACCTCCCCAAAGCCCCAAAATTGCCCCAAAATCAACTAGAATAGAAACAGGATATGAACAATTTCACTTCTGGTTTCCATTCTGGCCGATTTTCAGTTGGTTTTGGGGGAGTTTGTGGGGAGCTTTGCGGGTATGGGAAAAAATTCCATTTTGAAGCAGTTTTGAGCCTTGGGGGGGCAGGTGATAATCACCCGGGGGAAAAAATAAAATGAGGGGGTCCGGGGGCTTTTAGGAGCTTCAGAGGCCACATCCAGTCCATGGGCTGTACTTTGCCCACTTTGCTCTACTGTAAATGGGATTAATAATAATATTTAGATCTCTGAAAGCAGCTATTAGGAAAAGAATGTTTAAAAGCATTAGACAAAGATCCAGAGGATGGGCCAGTGGCTACTAGCCACCAGTTAAGCTTCTATCCTGGGAGTCTGTCTGTATTTAGAAAAGCTAAGAGATGTGAACTTCTTTTGAGGCCCAGGTCTAGCCATTTTCTGCAGACAGAATGCTAAGCTGGTTGATTTATTTAACCCAGAGTTGCAGGTTTGTTTGTTTGTTTCCTGTCAGATATTTTCTTAGCTCATTTTGCTGTATTAGCACTGGTGGGTTCTCACAAGTTCCACATATCCTTGAGACCAATAAACAAACTATGCCAGTGATACACTTGGCTGGGATATGGTCATGAGTCTTCTTGGGTTGTACAGTTACATGTGTTCTTTGACTTTGTTGTTTGCAACAGCTCTGGACAATGTTAAAATACTGCCACCTTCTGTCAGTCTTCTGTCTTGGTTCATTGACAGTAGTAGCAGGCTCTGCCTACATCCCAGAGACTTGTAAGCTGATTTATACTGATCCTGAACTGCACTTCTGCAATATATAACATGACAAGTTAAACACAAAGGCTGCCAAAAAATCTTGATAGGCTCAGCTTTCATACAGCAGCACTTGAAAAGACCATTACAACTGCCACTGAACTAAAGTATGCTCAATATTTTTGACAGTGAATTATCTGAACAGCAGTTTATCTCAGTGCTCACTGGTGTTAAAGCGCTGGTGTTAGAGCAATTTAAGGATTCAGAAGATGAGGATTTTTTAAAGGGAGGGACAGGCAGAGACAGAGAGACGAAGAGCCTGCTATTGTTCAAGCTGCAGAAAGTTGGTGTCAGTTTCAAATTTGAATTGATTCATATCCTCTCCTCTCCAAATTCAACAGAGCAACTGAAAAGCCATTTGTTAGCTGCTTCAGGGTTTTTTTTTTCTTTTTGATTTTGAGGATTACAAAAGATCCCAAGGAATTCAAGCTTTTGCCATTGCCTGCAGTCAGGATGTTTTAAGCATTGTATGAATCATGGTGCAGATTAGAGTCCCCAGTGCATCATAAATTATTTCAGAGTATTTCAAATAGTCACTATTGTTCCCCATTGTATTTTACAACACTAGTACCTTGGAACACCTTTGCAGCAGAATAACAGGGAATGCTACATTGTGGGAAAGGAGTATTCATTTAAGATTTTACCACTGCGACATTCTGCTCAGAGTCTGGAAAAATTGTTTGTGGACTACAAGTTCCCAGAACCCCACAGTGAATATGGCCACTGGTTATGCTGGCTCAGGAATTCTGGGAGTTGTATTTCTTAGCGGTAACTTTGCTAAGCTAAGATTATAAGTGGTTTGAAGAGAAAAGAATGACCCTCCCTCCTCCCTACCTATCACACTTAAACGGTGCAGCTGCTATATAGGCTCCTATTGTTACCGGGAGGGGCCTGTCATTGTCATGGTGAATTTATGTGGACAAAGAAGAAATGACTGTAAATGGGTCTGGACATTGTAGGGCCCCTAGAAAGAAATGATCACATTACTTCTGTACACTCAACAGCAGAGGTAGAAATTATATGTATTCTCCAATTGTCCTGATTTGATGAGGAGAGTCCGGATTAATCCTCTGTCATCTCACTTTCTCAGCTGCTTTTAAGATGACCCAGTTTCTCTCTTTCTCCTCCTACTTTTTGCACTTGTCCTCAGCTTACTTTAGTTGCTGCAAACAGAGTTCAAAGTTCAAAGTGCAAAAATAGTTTACATTCATCTAACCCAGTAATAGAGAGAGGAGAGGAAGGAGCATAATCTTTCGCTTCCTAGCAGACTCAGGCAAAAGCAAACTGCTGCATCTTCTGCTAACTTGTGGGTTCCTTCGCATTAAGAGCTTTGCCCATCTTGACCAAATTCTGATGTTTTTTGGCCACATCGTCATGTGAAATGTTGGACAATATATTAGTAGTCCATGCAACCCCCGGCTTGACATGGTTTAATTGGCAAAATAATATTTAATTGGCATAATACATTAATTGGCATTGATAAAATGGAACCTGAGGTGACTAGAAAGTCAAGCTGGGCAGATGAAAATTACTGACTGAACATGGGTGATAGCAAAGTAGGTCAGAAGATCCCCTCTAGGCATAGTCAAGGTCATTGTCAGGCAGATTACCAGGTAGCTCCAGAGATAATAGGCTTAAACTGAAGCTGCAACATCTCTGATAGCATACAATGGCAAGGGAAGTTCCCACCAAAATAGTGATTGTTTTAGCCCTGTTTCCTTGCACCTGGATGTTTCGCTGCATTGTTTCCATACCTGCCCACAATTGCAGAGCTATTACACCAGCCTTTAACTCTTTGTCATCTAATGCTAAGAACATTAACTCCATCCAGACCCCATTGTGCGTGTGGCAACCTCCATTGTTTGCTCAGCCAGAGAGTCACTCACACCCACACCCTCAAGGTAGATTTTGGGTATTAAAAACTCTCCATTTTGAGCAGTTCAATGTAGTATCTCACTTGCCGGACACCATGCTGTTACTCCATTTCTGACTGAGTACTATCCTTAGGCACCAGTCTAAGCCACATCGCTGCTTCCTTTGCTACTCTCCAGATCAGTATTTACCGGCCATTCTCTGAAAACTCCTCTATCCACAACTTTCCTCCATTTATCCTTTGGTTAGCTCTTATGTCAGTCTGTGAGTGTGTAGATCTTTTGTGTGTGTGACTGGACTTTCAATCAAACATCTTTTAGCTTATTTGGGCTGTTTCTTTCATGCACGACCACATAAACATGGGTGGAAAGATCTTGTTAGGTTGCCCCCACACACACGGGATTTCTAATTGAGCTAATGAATTCCCCACTGTCATGTGGAAGTACTGGCATCATGGGTGGACCCCTGAGTCACCCACCTTTAGGGATAACAGGTAACATTACGCAGCTCTCTGAATATTGTTGGACTGAACTCTCAGCATTCCTTGCCACTGGCCATGCTGACAAGGGCTGCTGAGAGTTGCAGTCCCATTTGGAAAGCTACATTTCCTGGAGAAAGTCATATCCCAACACAACTGGATACAGCAGGTGAATAGGAGATCTTGATAGGGATAGAGGTTACCTTTACATCGTACATCACCTGAATTCAAACTGCGTTTCCCTTCTTGATTAGAAATAGGTCCAATGTATATGCTCTGTTTTAACACGGAATATATTACTTCATTCATTCTTCAGCCTGTGCCAATTGCTCACAAAAACGACTCCTGTAGGAAAGACCTGACAACAGAAAAGCAAGCAAAAAACTTTTGAAATGCAGCATACCCAGCACAATGACCCGGCTTCCATATTTTAGTGTAACCTACCAGTCATGTTGCAAGCATCCTCCATGCACACAGTCAGAAATCACCACACTCAACAGAACCATCAAACCTCCCAGTTCTCACCTTTTACTTCCACCTACCTGGCAGGGATGCCCCTATCGTTAGGTAAATGATTTTGAATTTCATGAAAAGGAAGCATGTTTTTAATTATTAAATTGTTGCTGTCAGCTAGAAGGTACCAGTGCAATTTTCTGTCTCAGATGCCAAAAGGAACTTGGTTTGCCTTAGATACTACTATTTACCATGACTTTGGAAGAAGGGACATGATTTGCTGCTTGATCTACTTCAGCCAACAAAATCTCTTGGGTCAGCCAAGGCACCTGTGGCATTTTGCCCCTTGAAGTAGGTTTGAAATTCCCTGAAACTTCTCATCCCTAATGTCACCACTCCTAAAAATATCAATTAAGCTGTTTGATATGGAACCTAGTATCTGAGTGCATGCTTTTAACAAGTCAAGGAGCTTTCCAATGTTTGATGCACTTTCACACTGTATATTTAGATGGATGAGCAAGAATTCTCACAGCAGTATGAGAATCTAGGATTTTCTTATCAGATATGTGAGCTTTTCATCTCAGATCCACAAATGTACCCCCTTTGCTAGAACCACCAGTCTCCAAGATAAGAGAGGCTAGCAAGACACTGTCCTATATGGCTGGAGAGAGGGTAGGCTTTCTCTGTGCTTTTGCTGATGGGGACCTAATGAAAGGTAATTTGTTACCAGTTAAAGTTTCATTGGCATCTCCACTGCTCCCACTGAGAGAATATATAGCAATGCAGCACATGTCTCTGATGGAAGGGTTTCCTTTCCTCTTTCCCTCTTCTCTTTGGATAAGCTGTGACCGCCATAATATGGATAGCTTTGTTCCTCAAGACACCTGTGATCCTGTTCTCACAGCTCCCAAAGTGCCATTGGGAAACATTGATGGCAACCTGTAAAAGTCTCTACCAAGACCACTAGCATCATGTAAGTAGGAAGAGAAGGTGTGGTGAATATGATGACACCATGAAAGGAACAAATCTGAGATGTCTTCGGAGTTTTAGCAAGCTCATAATCATAAGACTTCCATTCTACATCCATCCACTCTGCCATTATGCAGTTCTCATCACCCTTGGAGGGAGGAGCTGACAATGCAATAAGTAAGTAATTAATGCAGGCAAAAAGAACTCACAAGCATCTGGCTTAAAACAAAAGATTATTATTCCACTTGTAAAAAATATCTTGAGGAAACCCAACCATTCTATGATCAATAGTCTTATCTGAATTCAAAATTAACTACACAATCTATAGTTAAGGGGATGGATGGAAAGCTTTCCTCTAGTTGAGGCTTCAGTATTCTTCATGCATACATGAGCATGCATATTGTGCAGTAAAATCAAGATGCACCATTCAACTCCAACATGTGCCTTTGAGGGGCTCAAGAGATGGGAATGAAACTTCCAGAAGAATGGTAATCAACACAAATGCATGTGGACAACATTTTAAAAGAATCATAGAATCATAGAGTTGGAAGAGATCACAGGGGCCATAGAGTCCAACCTCCTGCTATGCAGGAACACCCATCAAAGCATTCCCAAGACCTCCTCTCAATTCTCTCCCCAAGGCAATATAGCATTAGACAGCAGAGGCATGTGGCAGCCATTTTCTTGAGGTGAAATGAATTCTCTGGGCATTGTGAGGCAAAAACAGTGGTGGGGTTGCAGAATTTTCTCATTATGAGAGTTCTGAACAAACAAACATAGAAATACATAGACACACAGATACAAATGCACTAGTATGAGGGCTGCCAAGTCAGAACTATCCTAGGCCCTGAGATTTCAGGACCAAAAACTGAGTCCAAGGGATAACCTTTTGTGATGTAACAGGGTGGTTCTTGGTGATGTCATTAAGCATGCTACATCAAGCATCAGCTACAGTTGCACAGAGTGTGCCATTGAAATAAAAAATGCCAAGCCTAACAAACCATGAAAGTATATATACACAACTTTTCAAGGCAGGGCTCTTGCCCTGAGACTCCTTCCCCTTGTCCTGAGGACTGAATAAGAGAGGCCAGGCCCTGAGACCTAGAAACCCCAAACATTACTGAGATGCTGAGCTTTCCAGAGAAATAACCTGAAAGCACCAGAATGAGTAATCCATGTTTCTTGATTTTATTTAGACAAGAAGTGGCTTGAAACAGATTGGAGCCACTGTGATATCCGAACTTATGTTTATAGGAGTAGACGGGGAGGGGGGAATTCTCTAGGTCTTCCTTCCCAAGCAGCTGTAATCTTTTTTGTTACCTTGCCTTTCCCCCTCAGATTAATCATCTTTTCCACAAGTGGATCCAAAAGCAATGCTCTCCTTTCTTCCAGCCCACACACAGATACACACATATATGCACAAAAATCTCCCCTTCTTCCTCTGCCGGCTGTAGGCACCCCATTGAATTGAACGCAAACGTGTCTACCCATAGCCGTCAACTTCTCCCCTCTGCATGCAGCAACAGAGAGAGGATGATGGCATGGAGGGAGGGGGGAACCCTAGAACTGATGCATTTCTCTTTCTGCTAGCAGCTGACAGGGTGCTGCAGCCAGCCTTTCCATTAGAAGTCAAGGGAGGCGGGAGGGGCCGAGAGAAGGTGAGCTCATCTTATTTGATTAGGGCTGTCACCATCAGACAGTGTTTGCAATTAGTCCATGCCAGCCTTATTCAGGCCTTGGATTCCTTTCAGCAGTGGAGAAAAAGAGAGGGAGATAGTGTGTGTGAGTGTGTGTGTGTGTGTGAGAGAGAGAGAGAGAGAGAACACTTAAGCTCCATTGAATTGGAGCGTGGCATCTGCTGCACACTGAGGGGAGAGGTTGGGGGGTCAGCACTTGATTTTGATAAAGTGTGCCAGATTAATTGTCTTCAGTAATCCTGTTTGTCATGGTAGATGTGCAGAGAAGTCTTTGTGGCACAGCCTGACATATGGGCTAGCCTGCTGCTTTGCCCAGCACATGCTCTTCACAGTTGGCCTAGTTCCCAGAGCCTTGTTTTTCGGGGGAGTGGGCCTCCTGCTCCTATTCATCTGGCCCCCAGCTCCACAAACAGGCTCCCTAATCTTCAGGCCTGTCTGGGCTACTCAAAGCGACTGTATTATTCAAAAAGACTGGGGGGGGGGGGAAGGAGGAGAGAAAAAGAGAGAAGGCTGAAAGGGAAAGAGAGCAGTATCTAGACACACACACACACACACACACACACACACACCAATGTCCTGAGGGAACAGGGAGGGGAAATATCCATCTATATTTCAGGAGCCTGATCATAGCCTGTTTCCAAATTTGGATCTATCAGTAAGTTAGACTTTATTCTTTTGTCGGCTAATGGCAAGACGCAAGTCTAAGAAGCAAGGTCCATCGTGAGCATGTTCTGCTAATACTAAACCACGGTTTAAACACCAGTTTTGGATGAAAAATTCGTGTGAGAAAGGCACTGGCTAAAGTCAGGCAAATATATTGTCTGGGGATTTTAATACTGCAGTTGCATCGTCGGTTTAGGAACACTAGGGTGACTACATTCGGTGGCTAGGAAAGGGTAGCTTCAGCCTTAAGGGGTGGCGTGTCAAAACGCTGCTTCTTTCATACTATCCAGGATTACTATGATAAATCATAGACTACAGATCTATTCAGGTATTAGTAAAATGTGGCAGATAAACACTCAGTGGGGAGAAGTCTACTAGCCTTGCTTCATCCATCACTTCTGTTGCCCTCTAGATGTAAAGAGCAATAGCCTTGAAAGGAGAACTTTTACTATTTGTGGAAGTTTTTCACACAGTTTGGAAACCTGAGGTCTTTTCACATTACAGAGTAATAGTGCTATGATTCCAGTGTAACTGCCTTGGCTGCATCCCATGGAATCCTGGGGGTTGTAATTTAGGCCATTTCCGCACTAGGCTGTTGTAGAGCTATGATTCCACTTTCAACATCCTATGAAATCCTGGGTTTGCAGTTTCGGGAGGGGCCAGCCAGCCCCTCCCGAAACGGCAAACCCCAGGATTCCATAGGATGTTGAAAGTGGAATCATAGCGCTATAACAGCCTAGTGCGGAAATGGCTCTAGTCAGAGGCACTAGAGTTCTCTGGCTGAGAATTCTAAATGCTCCTCCCTAAATTTCCAGTGTGGTATAATGTTTGAGCAGTAGAGTATGATGCTGGAGACCATGGTTTGATTCCCTGCTCAGCCGTAGAAACCCAGTGGGTGATCTTAGGTGTGTCACACACTCTCAGCCCCAGAAAACCCCATAATAGATTCACCTTAGGATTGCCATAAGTTGGAAACGACTTGAAGGTGCATAACAACAACACAACAACAAACTGCCAATTGAATACTATGAATGGGCTGCTCATTTTCCAAGGCTCTAAATTGCAAGCCTCCAAGGATAGCTGTGCCTTTCTTCTTTCAGACTTTCAGACTTCTGTCCTCCACATAGACAGTGATAGAACTGGCCAAATGTTGATAATAGAGAAGACAAAACAACAACAACAAAATACCACACTTATTCAGAAGCGGCTGTAACCACCCAGGAAGAAGATTGCTCACGACTGAAATGAAAAATAAAATAAATTGAACAGTAAGGATTATTAGGAAATATATTGAAAATAACAAATATCTCAGCTGTCATAACTTACCTCTTTAAGTTAAATGGTCATCCCTTGAATACGCTCCATAATCCTGGTTATCTTTTAAAAAAAAAACAGCTTAGAGGTGGAGTAAATATAGGCCCTTTCCACACAGGGCAATTGAAACGTTGCAGAGCGACCTCCGACGGAGGTCTTCTGCACCGTAGAGTGGACTGGGGCGGACTACTTTTTGTAGTTCCAGACCTCAGTCTGCTCCAAAGCAACTGGAACTGGTCACGCAGCGTGCTTTTTAAAAACCTCTTTTTAGAAGTTTTTAAAAAGCATGGAGCACGCCACTCCGTGTCGCTCCGTCGCTGCGCTCCGGTGCAGATTTGTAGGCGCGCACTAGTGCGTGCCTGCAGATCTGCAGGGGGTGGGCTTTAGGCTGGCGAGCTTCTCCGGTTGGTGGAGAGCCTCCACCAACTGGAAGCTGCCATTTTGGACGCCGGAGCAGTGCGGAGCGACAAGCTCGCACTGCTCCTCGTCCCGACGGACTCGCCCGGACGCTGAAGAAGTCCGGTGAGTAGCGTTTTCACGCAGCTCCTCCCCCACGTCTGGAAAGGGCCATAGAAAGGGGAAACTGAAATGTTCAGAGGGCTAGGTCATCTTTCATATGCCAAAAGAAATGGATCTTTTAACATTTTTAAGCTTTCTATTAAAAAAACAAACTGTGGGTGCTTTAAAAAGGTCTGTTCATTCTCTAATCACGCCATTCATAATTTTACAAACATTTTTGTTCTTCACTCACAGTATACAATGGACCATCCAAATGAACTACTGCCTTTCCTCCACATTTGCAGGTTTGACCTTCATGAATTTGATCATTCATGAGGTACACGAGTGCCTTCCCCCCCGTTCCCTTGTCTTTTGCTTGGATGCATGTGCCTTCCTTCTCTGCACCCAGGCAAAAAGCAAAGGAATGGGAGGGGAGCCCCACGTGCAGAAAGGGCATATGCCTTCTCTCTCTATTCTCCCCCTCCCATTCCCTTGCCCTTTGCCCAGGTATGGAGAAGAAAGTCATGTGTATCCAGGCAAAAGGGCAAGGGAATGAGAGTGGAGAGCTCCAGAAGGGAATGGGAGGGGGAGTGTGGGGAGAGAAGACACACACATACGTTCTCTTGCTTGTTCACTCTGCTGGGGGGAGCTATTCACTGATTTTCACCTTTCACAAGAGTTTTGCACCCTGAACCCTCGTGAAAGCGGAGAAGCTACTATACTCAGCAATAGGTCCAGTGCAGACAAAATAAAATACAATGCAATTTACTTACCTAGAATTCGTTATTCAAGCTGTGATGATAGTCACTAACTTAGCTAAGTAAAAAGACTTAGGTATTTCCATTGCCAATTACTTATTATGCATGGTCCAAAAACTCCAGTCAGTGGGCTATCAAACTGAGAGATGGTGGTAATAATAACAACAACAACAATAACAATAATAACAACAACATCTTTATTTGTAGTCCATCCTGTCTCAAAATAAGGACTCCAAGTTGCTCCATGAGTAATGATTTCACCTTTTAAACAGATTGCTGGGATTTCCTACATTGTTTAATATCAAAATGTTTTAATTTTGTCCTGCATAGCAAGAGATTGGACTGGATGAAAAATTACCAGTTTTTCAAAACCATAAGACTTCCAGCCACTTCATCTTCCTTCCTTCCTTCCTTCCTTCCTTCCTTCCTTCCTTCCTTCCTTCCTTCCTTCCTTCCTTCCTTCCTTCCTTCCTCTCTTTCTCGCCTTAGAGAGAACCCCATGTCATCTCTGAGCACTGAAATTGCCTACCTCTCAATATAGGTGAACTAGGTGACTGCCTAGGAGGCCAAGCCTTAAGAGACACTGAATTAGATGGAAGTGATTTTCCTTCTCTCTCTCTCAAGTACATTAAATGATGTACTTACAGAAACAACATACTTTTACCATGCCAGAAGTTGGCTTATATTATTTATTGCACATTGTAGAGCACATCTTTGTGTGCAAACACAGTAGAAATGTGTCACACAATAGGTCTCCAAAACAGCACCACCTGGGTTTACTGTCTAAGAGTAAGGGTGATCTGCAGCAGACTACTCTCCGTGATATGGTTGTGTCAGCATTAGTCACTACATAGAGAAGGTAAGTCTCTCAGTCTATGACCAACAGAACTGTTCAATCACATTACATATCATGATCCAAAAGACATTGGGTTTATGAAGTACAGTATTTATATTAGAATAGATTTTTTACAAATAGTATGAAGATTCAGCAAAACCATAAATTTTTTTTTAAAAAAAATGTTTTAAAGAAAATCTTACAGGACAAAAAGTAAAACAAAACAAAAACAAAAACACAGGTTACAAAGGACAGAAGCTATATTTTTATGGTAAATCTGGGAAGGAAAGAAGAAGGGACTACAAAGAAGGAGTACATCTGCATTTCCATATGTTGGCCAACATTCACTAAGGCACAGATGCATAACCTAGAATTACTTATTTATGGCTGACTTGTTTTTATGGTCCTTACATACAGGGCGCCCTCTTCTGATGTGGCCTCCACACACACAAATGTGAGGTTGTACAAAACGTTGCTCCCATTATAATAAGTGGATGCAACTTATGCACACCCGTGCTGGCGCAGACACACGCATATTGTATCCATTGACTACAATGGAACACAATGCTCATATCTTTTGTTTTACATAGGGATGTAATATGATGGATGCTCTGTATTCACTAGTTTAGAGAATACCTAGAAAGCAATGAAGTCCCCCAGTCCTCATTTACTGGGCAGTAGCCATCGCAAGTGACAGGTGTCTGTTCTCCCATTGATCAGGAAGCAGATGACTGATGTTTCAAACCCCTCCCATGAGTGATTTCCAGCACAAAGGGGAATTTCTACATGGACCCTGCCTTGACTGATATAACAGACACCATTCATGGGAGGGCATGGAAATATCAGTTTGCTGGTTCCTGACTGATGGGGAATACATCTCTGTCATTTAGTGGCTGCTGCCCAGTGACTATGGGGATTGGACTGGAAGATAACTAAATTATTTAGCTCAGTAGATGATACAGAATCACAGAAACTGCCAACAAATTGTGGTAGTAAAACAATCATGAGTGTATACATCTTCCTCTGTAGAGACTTATTTTATGTCACTAAGTTCTAGACACAAAGCTATTTCCAATTTGTGTTCAAAACGTCATTCATAAATGAACATATTGGCAGCATGATGTAAGGAATAAACGGAAACCATAAGGCCATAAAAATTATCAACTGTTTGCAACATTCTTTTATTTCTAACTTTGTGAATTGGTTACCCATCAGAGGCAGATACCAAACTGTACAACCAGCCATTGATGGATAAAGCAGTCATGTTTTTCCAGTGCTGTACAAATTCTAACCTTGCTACCATACAGAGAAATGCAATTAAATCCTTGCGATTTAATGTTTTATTGTCATTTAGGAACGGGAAAATAAACCAGTTTCTGGAGATAATTTAATGGTTTGGTTTGTGATTTCACTCACTCATAAAAATTCTTTCCCCAGACCATGTAACTCTAGGACACTCCCACAAAGAATGTAAGTGCCTACTTACCCACATTTCCTCTAACATTTACCACTGAGTTCTTTATTTATACAACACAATTTTAAGGGATTTAAGTACCAACACTAAATTAATTTATAGCTATGCTCCTTCATTTTTTAAGAAATTGACTTTATTGGTGTTTCCATACAGATTCACAATCCTTTCCCGATATATCTACACCCACATCTTTAGCCCATTGCAGTCAAACCCCTTTAGTTTGTCATAGATTGATTCCATCAGTAAGGCATTTAGGATGTGTAAAATTATCTGTTCAGTTCCCCTACAGTGTCTCAAAGAAGATACTTGATTTTCAGTGATAGATTAGGTACAAAACCTGATGTATTTGAAATGATGAAGCTCCAAATGCACCCAATTTCACCTTAATTTGGGTGCCCAGATTTATATCCTGAACCAGTGTAAAAGTTTTCTAGTCTATACAGACCTGTGCTTCCATGCTATAAGTTTAGAAATCTTGTCCTTGTAACAGTTATTGTAAAATTTAGGTCTATGTTCATAATAGACTGTTAAAGGTTTCTGATTAGTTATGGCAACAAAAAAATATATGGGCTCACAGGCATATTTGGAATTTTGAGAGTGTTATGGGTGAAATAAAAAAATGGCTGTGATGGAGGGAAGATCTATTCACAAAATGGGTGATGTGGTGGACATGGGCTCAATTTGCAGAAGGCAAATTAATGAGACAGAGGGCCTTTCCACACTATACTGTTATAGTGCTATTATTCCACTTTCAACATCCAGGGGTTTGCAGTTTATGGAGGGGCATTTAGAATTCTCAGCCAGTGAGCTCTTTGGTCTCATTAAACTACAAACCCCAGAATTCCACAGAATGTTGAAAGTGGAATAATAGCACCATAACGGTGTAGTGCGGAAAGGCCCTAAGAGATTTGAAAATGATTATAAGGCAGGAGTAGTGTGTTGGAACCAAGACACAAAACCAGTTGTTTCCACTCACAGAGGTCAAAATCACTCACAAGGAAAAACAAAAACAAAAATAAACACCTCACTGACAGACAACCAGGTACACAGATTCAGAGGGAAGAGAAAACAAACACATTCTAGTTTCTATTCCAGGTTCCACCTGGCCTACAGTTAACATTGATTCATTCATTTTATATCTCATCTTCATCTCTCTCTCTCTCTCTCTCTCTCTCTCTCTCTGTATGTGGCTTCAAATGGCTTGTCGACTGATGGCAACCCTACAAATTTTATAGGATTTTCTTAGGCAAGGAATACTCAGTGGTCATTTTGCCAGTTAATTTTGGATGTAGTAGTTTCCTACTACATCTCAAATTAACAAATACAATTCAAATAACAAGTACAGCTAAAAACACAATGAACTATAATACTGAAATACTAGTAAATAGATTATCATATTTAAAGAAAAGCAATTTAAGCAGTTCCCTCATAAAACAAAATGCTCTTCACCGGAGGGTGGAAGGACAACAGCTTAGCCTTTCCCTTTCTTTCACTCCTACCACCACACCCTCATCTGTCCCATTTTCTACTCTCTACCATCTGTATTGTTTGCCTGTCTTTTCACAGATCCCCACTACAATGGCTCAGTTCTCTCCCTCCCAAAGGCCTGATGCCACCAGTCATAATGGAAGTGGGTGTCTTTAGCAAAGGCCAAATAACAGCAAGAAGCACATAAACAGCACACCATGGAGGAGACAACGGGGTCCAGAGGGAACCCATAGACCAGCAGCAATCACACTAAACAGGAGCAGTCTAATATTACCTTTTGAACATGCCCCTCCAGGTCGAATTAGAACCACTGTAAAACAGTGGCCTAATTGCTATCATTAGTCCAGACTAGTGTAGACCAATTGACTCAGTTGGATTTACCTATGAGTTGACTCACCATTCAACAATTGACCCAATGGGTCTCCTGTAGTTGAGGCTAACCCACAGGATTCTGTTTAGTTATTCCATGTCTCACCTAAAAATGGCCCCAGAAAAATGTCGTGGTTGATGATACTGAAAGCTGTCCTGTTCACTAATGTTAGGTGGCTCACATTATCCCTGTCATAAGACTGAAATTGACCTAGGTTATACCTTTTGTCCGGGGACCTGTGGATCTTACCTGTTACTGTATGTCTGGGTAACTTGACAATGAATGAGATATTGGGGATCAGCCAAATCACATCCAGTATGGTGCAGATCAAGGAGAGCTTCTTTCATAAACGTCTCACACCATCACATTTAGGCACAGTGGAAACTTCCTATGCTATAGAGACAGTCATCATTCCCCTTACCCACTCAGCAGATCCTCTCCCTCCCTCCCTCCCTCCTTTTGTGAGTCAAGATGGGCAAACCATGAGCACATACATGGTGGTTCTTATCTCTCCTAGCACATCTTTGTAGTGTACTCTTTGAAATGTATTCATCACCACTGGATAATTAGAGACCAAAGCCACATCCATTGAGTTTATATCACTTTCACTGTCCAAGTCAGAGTGAATTCAAGTTATTTTACTTCAGATTCCAATTTAGACATTTTTCATCTGCATTGCTTTTCCCATATGTATGGTTAGGACAATATGTTTTATATCACTATAGCTATCATTATGTAGGTTGCACGATGTTTTGGGTTTGATGCTGTCAGTTCAATGTCACCTGCAGAAAATACTACTATCAATTGGAGAACCATCCTTTATGTCAATCTTCCACAGAAAATCTTCCAAGACACTAATGAACAACCTCAGTGAACAATACTCCCCACTTGATGTCAATGCTCAGTGGATCATTGCAAAGGGAGATCTCCATTACTTCATCCATCAGAGAGTCTTGAATAATTTTGACATTTGTGAGAATAAATATCAATAATTAGCAACTCAGTTATGAAAATGCGCCTGTTGAGTCACTGCCACTTTAAGGATTTTACATTATAGATACAGCAGCCAAGTGTTTAAGATGATTGACAAGCCAAGCTTTAGTGTACTGCTTATTCTCCCACTGAACAGATGTCTTTTAGTCACTGGTGTCTACAGAGGTCAGCTGGAATACTTACCCAAGTGCTTCTTTGCATACCATCATTGCAATAATTAATGTGCATTATTCACCCTAGGTCAATAAGTCACAGCCTTTGATGTGGACTATCCCTAAGTTGTCAGACTTAGCTGTGAACTTCAGTAGAGGAGGTCTCGTCATCATCAAGCCTGTGTCCCTTAGCAGTATCTGTCTTTGACAAATACCGCATGCACGATAGTACAATAACCACCTGCTGCTATTTCTGCTGCATTTCTTTTCTTTTCCGATTTCCCCAGCAGGTGCACAAAATGTAAAGGCAAACCCTGAAACATGTATTGCATGGTAATGGGTATTGCACTAGATACTAAGAATTTCAAAACCAGAAATAAACACTTTTACCACTGCAAATTTCCTCTTCTGCATTGGAAGACTGCTGAGATCTGGAGGACTCTTTAAACTCTTTTAAGAATCTTCCCATCTTTAACCTTTATAAAGTAGCCTTCACACAGCCCTATCATTCTTTCAGATTTGTGCCTGTTTCCAGATTTACATTGCTGCCCAAAATATCCCTATCCTAACCCAGCTGATACCATTTTAATCTAGTTGAATTTCAGCTCCCTATGTGTTGTGGATGCATTTCAGTACTCCCATCAGTCAGTCACTGAGATCCACGTCTATCCATCTATCTTTTTTCAGAGATGTGAATTTTTCAGACCAAATCTTCAAATCGGAGCTGCAATTTGTCATTAAGTGATGGACATATTTCTCAAACTTTAATAAATAAAATGTGGGCCAGTAAAGTAATTATAGCCATGTGCACAAGGACAGATAACTAGGCACTGCCGGTTTCTTTTCTCTTCACACTTATGTTGTGATATCTGTGGTGGAAGATAGCTGTCAATAGTTTCTGATTGATTCCTAAAGCAAAATATGTGTGATGACAAAGGGACTACTCCAGATAGTAACAGCTTAACATTATGTGTATCTTCTGAAGTATTTAGACAGAAGTAAAAATAGGGATACATACATATGTATATAAAGGTATATGGAAGTAAACAAGTAGTTATACATATATAGAGATGTACATGGGTATAAAATACATGTGGACATACATGTAAATACAATCAATACACTTAGAGTGAAGAACAAAGATGTGTCTTCAGGCTCCACTAATAAATCTATTCAACATAACTTGTAAAAGAGCAAAAGTTTTATGTCACCAGACCTAACAACTACATTGGCTTCTAGTTTGTTTCTAGGCAAACTCAATTTGTGCTTTTTAATCTATAAAATCCTAAATGGCTTCAGGCAGTGGTGGACCACCACCTCTACCAATCATAGGAAGTTACATGAAATGTTTACTTCTAGTAGAGGAGGCAACTGGCATAGCAAATTTGCCCATATGACTCCCAATGTCCTGGAAGGGTACTTGCTATGCCAGAGAACTGCTACGTACAGCTCTCCAGCGTATACTGTTTCCTGAATTCCTCACTCTGCAAGGTCCTCAGAGCCAGGCTCTATCAGAGGAATGATTAGTAATGCCACAGCACAAGCATTTCTCTAGTCATTTCCCCCCTACAACATGGCAGTGGAGACCCTCAGAACTAGGAATTTAGGAAGCAGCCAATACAGTGGCTTCTGGAAGTGGCAGGAGTGTGGGAGATGCTGTGTCCTGCTTCTTTTTGGTTTTCTGGGAGGGCATTGCTTTGTTCTTTAGTGGAAGAAGGAGGCAGACAGCACTATGTCCATCACCTTCTCTGGGGGTGATGTAGGCATGGGTACCATGACATCCTCTTCCCCCTTCTATGCAGGGGCCAGCAGCAATACTGCTGCCACCTCCTCATTCTCCTTTTTTAGTGGAGACAAAAGACATTCTTCTCTTCCTCCATGGAGAGATGGAATGTCATGGATATGGCATGGTGGGGGTGTGGCACTTCACTTATCTGCTCAGATGGAGGGAAACCCCCTCTCCTCCCATATGAGCCTGGTCAGAATTTGAAATCTTTAGTAAAGGCCCCACTGTGTTTTCCAATACCTTGAGAATTTAGTTTGGTGAGTACACAAGGGGTGGCTCTGCAGCAGCTGCTCAACTTCCAGCCAAAGCTGGATATAGTCTTCTTGAGCTCCAAATTCTAAGCAAATTCTGATGTTAAAAAATAGGCCCAAGAAACTAGGTCGATGGTATACAACACACATCTTTTTGTGTAGTCCTGATTCATAAGTGAAGTCAGGATAAGGTCACCCTTATTTCTGGTCAAGCCCTATTATCCCATCTGGTGGTAGGTTTTCAGTTTGTTTTATTTTTAACTGGCATTTAAGTTGGAATTGGAAATTAAATTGAAAATTTAATCTATTTTTTTTTTTTTTATGTATTTTCTTATACCTGGACAAGAAAGCAATTAATAAATAAATAATAGATAGACGGCTACATGCACCACCACTCCATCTATAGCTTGTCAGATAGGAATACACAGCCTTGGCACATTTCTCTGAGTGTGAAGCTCTAAAAATCAGGAAGCGAGCAATGTTTACTAGTAGATAATATTATTATTTTCATTTTTAGGTTCTGTATCCAAAAATTGTGATGCCTAGATTTTTACATCTATATAAATCTGTGATAACAGTCAAAATGGCACACACTATAAAGCAAACCAGAGCATTATTCACTGTGTGAATGCATGGGTGCACACCAACATTTTTAGAACTTCAGCAAACTATGTCACACCCGCTATTAAAAATGGATTGTATCTCTTATATTGTCATTAAAAAATAATGAGTATTTCTATTAATTATGCAGTACACACACACACACACGCACGCACAAGGAGGATTAACATTTGATTGGCTTTATGCCATTTCTTCTCTTTTCTGGTCTCATTATCATGAGTTTATTTCAAATTCAAACTCAGAATAGCCAAGAAATATTTTAATGGATATGAGTTGACCACATTAGTCACAAGACCAAAAGTCTGTTTTTTAAAACAACTCATTTATTAAGATACACACAAATCAGTGTTCTTTTATGTTAGTCCATCCTTCAGATAATCAGAAATATGGACTCCTGGAAAATGGGGGTGGGTGGAGAGTAATGTCAAGGGAGAATGAGTCAGAAGAGATAGATACTGGCAAAAGAGAGAAACAGCTTTTCCCTCCCCTAAAATCAAATTGCAGATCTTGAGATAAGAACCTTCATTATGTCATTTTCTATTTTTGTTACTACTTATGAGAGCAAAGTATTAGGAGTCCTGGTTTTCATTCCTAATTCAGTGGAAATAGCTTTGGTTTCTCCACTAAGTGAAGAATAAGAGCGTTGCCATAGCTCCATTTTGTTGCCCATCTAAATTGACAATCACCTTAGCCCTCATCTCACATGTCCTATATAACATGTATTACCATTTGAGAAATCAGCTTTCCTGACACAGTGTAAAAGAAAAACATGGATATAATTTGTACAAAATATATGTAGAAAGGCTGCTTCTGTTTATTTCTCCTATAGCTGTGTCATGGCTATACGGGCTGACTGGGTATCTATTGCCATTTTCAAATTTCAGAAGGAGCAACAGAATTCAGCAGGGGCTATTACAAGATTCACGGCAAACTTCAAAGGCCTGCCTTAGATGCAGTCAAGAGCAAAGAAAGAAAGAAAAGAAAAGCAGTGTGTTGAAAATGATTTGTTGTGGTTACTTTGGCCATTTCTGCACTACACTGTTATACTGCTATTATTCCACTTTTAACGTCCTATGGAATCCTGGGGTTTGCAGCTTAGGGAGGGGCATTTAGAATTCTCAGCCAGTGAGCTCTTTGGCCTCAGTAAACTACAAATCCCTGAATCCCACAGGATGTTGAAAGTGGAATAACAGCATTATAGCAGTGTAGTGCAGAAATGGTCTGTCTATACATCAAAATAAGTGGACATGCTGATGTTCTTCAAGAGTAATGCATGTGATTTGAAACACAAGGAGGGCAGCCTTCCCTTAAATGTATTCCCCTAAATGTGTATCCCCATTTGTATTTTAAACATAATATAAACATCCTTCCCCAAGACTCATGTCTTCGGTCATTTCTGTCACATTCTCTACACTTCTCCCCTTATGTTTAGATACTGAAAGAGGAATGTAACACTGAAGCTAACCTTTGGCTCTCTACAGTTGAGGAAGGAGCAAAATAGTGCATTTGTTGTGAACTTTAGTGTTTAGATCTCATGCGTGCAGTGCAGATATAACAACATTTCTCCACATCTGAGTCTAAATTCCAGTGCTCCATAAGCTCTTCCTTATTAGAAAGTGTTGCAGTGCTTGGAAAGCTAGTTTGAAAAGAATAACAGGGGGATGGGGCAAAGTGCAATCTGGGAGTCTCATCTGGCCCTTCCAGTATGTTTTGAGAGCTCTGTACTTCTCCAGAATTCCAGACCTTTCTTGTTCAAGGAAAAAAAAAAGCTTCTAAGAGTGGCAATTCACCTTGTAAACAGATTGAAACTTCCACCCTTCCCCCATGCATGCTGACATCTTGTTCAGCAATTATGATGTTTGAGACATTATAATTACACTAATTCACTTTAAGATTATTGCGCCATTGTAATAATAGTAAATGCTCCCCTCCCCAAAACCTACCTTTTAAGCCATGCATATACACTTCAGGCAGAGGAATTTTCACGGTGATAATTGATGGCACTGGAGAGTGGGATCCTCTTGCACTTTGCTACCAGGAGAGGGCTAAAACATTATCGCTCATCGCCCTCTCCATCACCTCAAAAATTGCTCTGTTAAGGGGGCTGCATGGCTTAAAAGGTGTGTTTAAGGAGGTAGCATTGGGAGATATAACTACATTATCACAGCTACACCGTTTTATCTATATTTCACAGTGCAGGATCTCAGCTGTACTGTTCAAGATCAAAAAATACCCATTTTTCAAAAACATAAGTGGACTTATGGACAATTGTGTTAACCCCCCATTTGTGGCACTTTCCACAGTCTGTGTGGCCCACAGACGTTCTATGGGGCAGAAAAGTGGTCCGTGGCGCAAGTACAGTTCCCCATTCCAGTAGGATGATGCTCTGGGAACCATTCATTCAGTCTGAAAAGTAACATTCCATTGTCTGATACAAATGCTTTCTGATTTTTCAGGCCTTCAAAAACTTGTGTTGGGTGTATACTAATCTGACTTCTTTGCTTGGCTACTTCTTTTAAGAGCAACTATTCTTTCTGGTTTACAAAGAGCCTTAAGTCACTGAAAGAAAACCAGTTATAAGATATAGATTTAGATAGATAGATAGATAGATTTAGATAGATAGATAGATAGATAGATAGATAGATAGATAGATAGACAGACAGACAGACAGACAGACAGACAGACAGACACTGCCATGTTGAAGTAAAATTCAGGGGCCAATGCTACTTGAGACCCCCAGCCCCCACCAAGAACTTTCCAAGAAACTCTATGGAAAACTGATAAGATCAACATTTTCTCAGGTGTGTGGGGTTTCTCAGCCCTAAAATTGGCACTCATTTGTGCTTGAAGCAAAAGTCAAGTGCGAGACTGCTTAAGTAAAGCATCTGTAGAAATGCTGATGGAAGTTATTAAAAAAGACTCAGGGGAGTATCACACATCTAAATAAACAGCACATATTTGATTATATTGTTGATTCATCTTAGTCAAAAGACATGAACTGCATCAGCCTAATTTTTGCTCATATTTAATATGTCTGTATTTACCATCAAATTTAACACAAAAGGAAAAAAAAATAACCTATACATGCCCTGAATCCTGTCTGGAGAATATGTTTTCAATATATGGTGGTCACCATTCAGACATTTTTGAGGGGGCACATTTTAAAAATCTTGCAGGTATACTTGAAAACAGATTGTGTGAGGAGGTCCTTTGAAAAAACAACTACCTAACAGAAGCAAGGAGATCATTCCAGCTGGACTCTAATTCTCCACACCTGTACTCCCATTGCAAAGTATTTTGTTGCATTAGCTGTGATTTGTTATTTTCTTAATGAGATGACCTTCCTATTTTGTTTAAAAAAAAACTTCATGCAATCAGTGGAGTATTTCATGTTCTCCCACTCCCCTCCACATGGCAAGGGAGGTGCAGTGTATGCCAGTCAAAGAAGGTTTTGTTTTGTGTTTTCTTAGGGATTTTTTTTTTAAATCGTTTTATTTAAATACCAGAATGTATGAAAAGGAAACACTCTGGCTCTCATGGTGCTGAGGCAGACTGGTACAGCAATTCAGTACAAAAAGCTTTCATTGCACAAATTGCCAAGCCTAAATGAAGAGACCCTCTGCCAGGATCTTCACAAGGGCTCCTGCTCCACAGATGGTCACTGAGCTACCCGGGGCAGCAATGTGCTTTTTAGCAGTGCCTGCCTATGTACAATCATGAACGAGCCTCCCAAAGCAAGGATCATGGACCTGCTCAGGTCATGTGACGCTGAAGGGCACTCACAGAATACACAAGAGACTTCTGTTAAAGAGTCTTACGTACTGGGGGAACAAAAGAGAATGTGGTTTCTTCAAATGTATAGGAAAACAAAATTTTCACTGTAGGACTAAAAAAATTAGCTGAGCTGCTCCTCTTCCTCCTCCTCCATCTTCTTTGAGTATACTTGTCCACAGAAAGAGAATTTTACAATAATGAAAAAGCAGGCATTTCAGATGCTGGATTTCTGAAATCTGTTCCCCATGGCTAAATCTGGGGTTAAGTCCAGTCTGACCAATCATGGAACAGTTTCAGATCACAGAGACTCCTACTTCCTCCCAATGTAGCCACTGGCCTCTTCATTACTGGTTAAATTAGAGGCTGGAACATCTCTAAGGCCATTTCCACACTAGACTGTGTGCTAATAGTGCTACTATTCCACTTTCAACATTCTATGGAATCCTCAAGGCCCCTCCTTAAACTGGAAAGCCCCGGATTCCATAGGATGTTAAAAGTGGAATAATAGCACTATAACAGTATAGTGCAGAAATGGCCTAAGCCTCACATCATGCCTATTTTTTCCACTGTGACTCAGGGAGTGGAAGCTGCCTGTGAAGCCTTATATGGTATAAATCCAGGCTATATCAGACTGGTCATCTGGCCTGCTCATACCTTGAGAACCTCTGGAGAGGTCCTTTTGTCAGTGCCACCACCTTTGCAGGCATTTCTAGTAGGAATGTAAGACAGGGTCTTCTTGGTGGCTGCTTCTGGGAGCCAGAACTCCCTTCCTAGCAAAGCTAGAATAGCACTTTCTTTACTGTCCTTCCATAAACAGGCAAGGCTTTTGAGAAGTAAATGTTTTTAAAGAGAGGGCTTTTCTAAAAGAGAATATTGTACTGTTTTTAACTGTATTGTTTGCAATCTGCTTTTTATTATTTAATGGTGTATTTGAAATTGTTTTTCACTGTTTTAATAATTTAATTGCATTTCAATGTTAATGTCTATGTTTTTAGCTATATAGTATGTGTTCCAATTTGTAAACCAGGCTGAGTCCTGGTTTTGAGGAAAAGGTGAGATTATAGGGTATAGTGGTTGGAGTGCTGGCTTAGGGCTTTGGGAGAACAGGGCTCAAATCTCTGCTCAGCCATGGAAACTCATGGGGTGAGCATGGGCAAAACATACTCTCTCAGACTAAAGCGGACAAACCAACTCTGCATAAATCTTGCCAAGAAAACCTTACGATATGATCACTATAAACCATGGTCAACTTGAAGGTACATAAATATAGCAAACTAACAACAGCCATCACCATACGTTGAAGCATCCTTTCTCACCATAAATGAGAAAATGTGCTAATATTTTTTATACCTCTAGATGTTTAAAAAAGTTCATAGCATCATTTTGACTGTGAGGCAAGTTACCTGGGTGGGAGAGAAAATTGTCATCTTTCTGTCTATGAAATTTCCTTAATGTTGGCTTAGGTTAAGATCTAAGCCCAATTACCTCTACAGCCGCTTATGCCCCTCCACACCTTGTTCAATGGGATCTTTTGACTCTCTAGAGTGGCTGTATGTTGATCCCTTTCCCATGAAAGATTTAAAGCAGCCTCCACATGATGGAATTTTAAATAGCTAATTTATTTTTCCTTCTCAGTTCTCCCCCCTCAGTTGAGCCATGTGGATCAATGTTCCAAAGTCAGCAAAGTCATTCTGCAATGTTTATTGAGCCACTGCTTTCATACATCACCAGACTGTCCAAGTTGTCTTTGGTCTGTTACGCCCAGTCCTTAAGCATTAATAAATTCCCATTCAGATAAGTTCCTATATAGTTTTCATGTTCCTTCAAATGCTAGGATATTAAAACTTGAAAACATTCAGATTCATAGTATATAAAAAAAAGATGTGTAATTTCACCATCAGTTGTTCAAATTCATTGACACCTCATGAACTTTTGTCCTATCAAATAAAACAACTTCCCATTCTCAAGATGAGAGTGATTCAAACCCTCTGCTATTCCAACAGTAACTATCTCCTGAGTCTTTTTGTGGTCCATTGAAGTCTCTTGCACCCCACAAAAAGAATAGCAAAGTATTTCTGAAATAGCGATGGATGAATATGTTAGTATTGGTTTTAGGGCCAAAATCCCATATGATCTCAGTGTAGAGTAAATACCTGCCAACAGAATTTCACTACACACTATCTCTATACAATCCATACACTGAATACCACCATAGCACAATGTATGAGAAACCATGAATGTTTGTAGCTGTCACATTATTGTACATGCACAACAAGCAATGCACTGAGGCAGTATGCAATGCACATTAACACAGTATTCAAGGTGCATTATTGTGCTTCAGCAATGGTTCAGCATGCAGAAATCCATCCTCTGTGTCAAGTTCCAAGACATGGGCAGCAAGGGCCAACTGGTACAAGCACCAGGGTTGGACCTAGGGACAGGCACTAGGTCAGGAAGCCAAGGGACAGGGCACAACAAGAGTCCAAGACAGCAGTCCTCCAGGTAGCAAGAGTCCCCAGGGCCAAAGGCAAGAGGCAGTTCCAGAAAACAGGAAGAGGTCCAAGTCCAGGGGTCAGGAGGATCAGGAACACTATAGAGTCAGGAGCAGCTACCAGCAACATTGAAGACCATACTGCTGTAGCAAAGGCTGCAGAGAAACCCCAGCCTTTATGTAACTGGCTGCTGGCTGCTCCATCTGAGCAGCCAGCTGGGTCTGAGGTACTGGGTAGGATTCTGCAAAGAACAAGATCAAGGCCGGGATCCTTGCAAGCAGAATCCTGAAAGGACTTAGTAAAAGACTAGAACCCTTACACACTGTCAGCTGGATAAATCTGTTCCATATTGTCCAAAACAGTCACTCCACATTCATAGCATAACTTACACCTGCATATGCCACCAATAGGATTCTGGTTTCTGTTTTCCAGTCTTAAATGTAGAGTCCTCCCTACAATTAGTACTGGTATATACAGGTGAAAAAATCCTGCCGTTACTCTCCTCTTGCAGGCCTCCTTCTGCTGCAGCTAACTATTCTACATAGGTTTGAAGGCATCAGGCTGCACTCCCATAGTCAATTAGTGCCAAGGAAGAGGAGGGGTTTCCAAGCACCTCTGGCTGTAGTTTTTTCTGCCAAAAAAGAAAAAAAAGTAATCCACTTGCTGGAGATTTGGGAGGATAAGAGCTAGTTATTCTATGAGGTGGGGGACTTTGAGGTCTACTTGCAATGCCAGCATCTCCATAGAATTTGAGGAATTATAGCTCAAAGGAGGCCTGCAAGAGGAGGGTAATGGTAGGATCTTTCCACCTATGTATACCAGTACTAACTGTAGAGAGGACTCCAGTTTAAAGTTAACAAAGTGTTTTATTTGGATTGACAAACACAAGAAATCAGACACTCTCAAGAATCATACAAGGCTATAGGAAAGTGAGGCATGAAAGATTGGATAGAGAGAGATTGAGTGAAAAGGGGGATAGTTACCTGTCCTGAAGAGGAAGGTCAAAACAGAGTGACTCAAACAGTATCTACGGGTAGCAAGAATGAGCAGAGGTCTGGGCACCACATACCATATCCAAGTTGCTGAGGCTGAAGCTGGGGTTTATATACCCCATTTCCTACCCTGAAGGAGGATGCATGGACAAAATGATAATTGCTTTCTCATGGAGTTGTCAAAGGAGTCCACAATGGGCTGACTGTCTTAACTCTAGGTGACAAAACATTGATAGGAGTCATGACAATCTCTTAATGTCTTGGTCAGATAGCGTAAATAGGGAAGATCTCCAATGGATAAGATTGTGAGGTGGTCTCTAATTGCTCACCAATCTGAGAAGTTTCTCTTTCAGTGTTTTCAGGCATACTCAGAGCCAGAGTTGTTGAAAGGATGATCACGAACCTATTAGCAGCAGATTTTCCTGCCTAATCCTCTCTGAATTTATGACCTGACCATGTCTGAGGTCATCTTGATCTGGCAACATGCTTCTGACCAGCATGCTTTCAAATGTGTTTTCCAGCCATAAATATGTTCACTTATAAAAATAGCACATCCTGCAGAGTGGAGGTATAGGGTGCAGTAACAGGCTCTACCTTTTTTCCCATTAACTGGCTATAGAGGTGCAGTTTCGTGCTTTTAAACTAGTGTTGTATGCAAGGGGGAGTCATTGCATAAGGAGATATTACATGCCTCTTTCCCCAGTGACCACAAAAGGACATATGCTGGGGTAATGGGAAATTGTACCAGCATATGTCACCAACAGCACTCCACTCTGAGTGTTAGGTTCTCACCATATCATTGCTGTGGCATACCTTCATACATGTTTTTTTCAATTCTGGCTTTCTTTAAACATCTCGTATATAATCTTTGCATCATTACATTGTATGAGTATAATTGTCCTGCATCATTCCTTGACTTCCCACACTGAAATCAATTCGTTACTTATCACTGATGATGCTATCTTGGCCATGACAAATTTTGAAAAAGAGGTATTAAGCTATACATTTGGTAATATTGTACACCTTGAGATGGCTTTGAAACTGGCATGTCAGCATTCAGCAAATATCACTTGTTCAGTAATTATGCAGCATGTTAATGAGATGCATGAATATATTCCACTTTAACTATATTTGACATTTGCCAAGTGCCCGGGGGATACCAATGAGGGAAGGAGGCATAGGGAAAGGGTCATTGCTTAAGGGCAGCTCACATGTATATGTTATTGCTTTGATCACATATTTATGAACTGGGAGAGCAATAAAGGAGGTATTTGCCACATGGTGCACACATGGAGGCTGAATGGTCCAGCTCCAGTTATTTTCATTCCAGTCTCACTTTCATTTATGATGATTAGCTCTTACATTAAATAAAAATATTTACTGCTGATTGCATATTATGCTTTTGTCTTCTCTTCCTGCTTGCACAGTTTTTGTGTGTGCAAGAATTGAAGATTATCTTGCAGCCCCTGTGCTACTGGGGTGATATCAGATTCTTAAACCTGGGTCTCTAGTCAAAGTATGGAACTGAAAGAGCCATTGTATGAGAGAGATGGTGAAGGGTTTTGTTTGGTCTGCATTTTTAAGCAAAACAACTTATTTTATGCCTCTTGGATGAACACATGGATACTGGAAGATAGCTATTCTTACAAATACTGTTATGATTCTCAATTCAAAAACAAACAAACACCAAAACATGCATAAAATGCAGGTTTCAACTTAGGATTTGTCTGAAAATGGAGATTTAAAAATAATATGATGTATAAATAATGTCTTCAAAAACCCAGATTAATATGGAAAAAGGATAAAACAGATGTTTGAATGAAGATATGTGAAAACAACATGGACTAGAAATAGGCTGGACCCTCCTTTTCTGTTGCACTTAGTGCTGAAAATGTGGAAATCAACTGGAAATGGAAGCCTGCTGGTCCTATTGACTTTGGTGCCTGAGTTCATAAAAATGCTTCTGTCTGCTGGATCTCATTATACTGTGTCTGCCCCCAGTATTTACAAGATGCACGTTAGATTTTCTCCTGATTAACGTCTTCAGAACACACATTACAAGTTAAGTTAGCCACTCTCACTCTTCTGCTCCAGGAAAACTCTGAGTGGTGATTAGTGAGATGCAATAGAACTTCAATTTTCCTAATGAGGAGACCCCTGGTTTAATAGGCTATAACTTCATTAGTGCTCAGAAGGTATTTTCCCATTATTTAAACTGTGCCCTGAATGTTCTTAATAAGAGAAAGAAGTTCTCTCCACTCTCTGTTGGACTCCATATAGTTCCATCTCACTGCTTCCCTCCATCCTGCTATCAGTGACCACTGCAGAGGCCGTCAAAAGAAGATGAAGCACCAGCCTTTCCCACTGGGAGCTGATGCCCATCATTTCTGGTGGTGAAGGGCAAGGAATTTGACAGTAGGCTAAGCTGGGGTAATAGACAGGGTCACGTGTAATAATTATAGAAATACTGCAACACAAATCCACTCCTTTATATCAGAGGTTTCTTCTCCAGTAGAAACTAGGTTCAGCAAAAGGTAAACTGAGGCCCTTTCTGCACCAGGCAATTAGAACAGGGCAGTGCGTACTCGCAGGGAGGTCATCTGCACCTTGGAGCAGACTAGGGTCATTTCCATACCGGGCTTCTGAAACGGTGCAGAGCGACCTGTCACTGAGGTCTTCTACACCGTAGAGTGGACTGACGTGGACTACTTTTTGTAGTTCCACACCAGAATCCACTCAGGAGTGGCCGGAACTAGCCGGGCTGCGTGTTTTTTAAAAACCTCTTTTTCGAGGTTTTTAAAAAGCACAGAGCACGCAGCCCCGTGCCGCTCCGTCGCCCGGCTCCAAAGTGGATTTGCAGGCGCGCGCAAGTGCGTGCCTGCAGAGCTGCCGGGGGCGGGCTTCCGGCTGTCGAGCTTCCCCGGTTGGTGGAGAGCCTCCACCAACCGGAAGCTGCCATCTGGGACACCGGATGTCTGTGGAGCAGCGAGCTCGCGCTGCTCCGCGTGGCGACGGACTTACCCGGCTGCGGGTAAGCTTCGTTTTAGTGTGTTTTCGCCCGTTTCCCCCCCACACATGTGAAAAAGGCCTAGGAGCGGACTACTTACCAGAGATCCGCACCTCAGTCCGCTCCAAGACCACCCCAAGTGGTCCTCCAGTGTGTTTTTGAAAGACGGCAAAAAACGGGTCTTTATTTTCCTGGAACGCATCATTGCATTCCTGCTCCCTTGTGCATCCGCTGTTACCTATTTGCAGGCTCACACCAATGCGAGCCTGCGATCTACGGAGGGCGGGCTTTAGGCGTGGTGAGCTTCAGTGGTTGGTCGGGACCCACGACCAACCGGAAGCCGTCATTTTGGAAGCCGGAAGCCGCCATTTTGGAAGCTGGAAACCACCATTTTGGAAGCCGGAAGCTGCCAATTTGAAAGCTGGAGCAGTGCGGATCTACAGACCTCACACTGCTCCGATTCCCCCCGGACCAAGGAGGAGCCCTGCAGAAGAGCTTCAGGCACAGTCCGTGTTGTTTCGGACCCCAGAAGAAGCAGTAGGTAACGGCATGGAGCGATTCCCTCACCTCGTGCAGGAAGGGCCTGAGGCAGCGAGGCTAGTACCTTGACAAAGATCCTGGCTATAAGGCAGGCAAGGCTATCACACCATCCCCAGATTTCCATTCCAGAAGAAATCTGTTTATGAAAAGGCCAGATGAACCAGAGGCCAGTAGCTTAACCCCTGAGTGGTGCGGGACATGCTCCTGGGTAGAACAAAGGATTACTTTCATTTAATTTACAATGCATTTTTAAAAAATCCAATTATCATATGGAGGCTAAATGGGGACCTAGTCTTCTCTAGTGCACTTATGCTCTCGTCCTGGCCAGTGCCTGTTCCTACTTCGCCACTTCTTCTCAGGTGCAACACAGAAGTCTGGGAGGGGAGGCTTCCAGGTACAGGTCCTTCCCCCTCCTCTGGTCAGTGATTATTTGTGGGAGCGAGCCTGAATATATTCCAGCTGCCCTTGAATATCTGGGGAAGAATGAGCAGTTTCCACCCCTAGTGTAAGTCTGCCCCTTCTTCCCCAGGGAGATAGGTGCAACAGTTCCACCTCCTACAGCCCCTGGATACTTCCTCCTACAATACTCCCCCAAAGTACAGTTGCTGTTGTAAATGGTGTTTGTATACAAACAAACAGGAAACGAGGGAGGGTCTTTAAACAAGCAAAACAAGCAAATAGGGATAGAGTATGCCAATGTGCATAACCAACAGGATTCTACCTACACTGTAGCTCATCATCATCATCTATACCACTCCTGTTCCCAAGACTCAAGAAAGCTTACAAATTAAAATGATTCCAGTACCATCAGCCCTCCTCATTCTAACTTTCACATATTTGTTTATGTACAAGTTTGTCCAACCCCTGCCCTCCAAGGTTCTTTCTTGGTGGCTCTGATGAGGCCATGAAACCCTTTAGAAATCTGCATCTTGTCCTCCTCCACCACTGCCAACCGCTGCATGTCCAGCTAAGAAAGGCTTGCATACCACTTTTTAAGCATTTAGATGGGCACTTAGAAGGCGAGGGAGGAAAAAAAGACAGGGAGAGAATTCTCCACTCAAACAGCTGACCCTGCTTCATAAAGGGAAAGGGACCAGAGCACATCCCATTCCTCTCCTCTCTCCTTGGGAGCAAGACCCAATCCAATGGCATATGCCTGAATATTCTCAAGGGAAGCCAGGCTGGTTCTTCCCAGCCCCAATCCTCTTGCATGGGTAATGCAGAGCTGCTTTACACATGAGAAGAACTGGCCTTGTGCACCCCTTCTCTGCTGCCAGGTTTGATGTGCAACCGCCACCACAGCTGCATAACCCCAATCCCTGGCAAGCCAATCTTATCAGCCCAGTCCTATTACAACAGGGTATTTGTGTGTGGGGGGTCCACTTTTGCTGGAGTCCTGTACCCCTAACTCCCCCAAATGTGAAGGGCCAACTGTATAGTTAAAAATGATGGGAGTTTCAGCCCCACGGAAACGCAGTGGAAAAGCCAGAGTTCAGCGAGCCAATAGCAGCAGCCTTGTTCCCCAGTAAGGATACTCACACACATAGGAGTGTCTTCCAAAACAGGAGGCACTTTATCTTGCAGCAAAGTTCCGTTATATACAAAACATAGAACAGACAGACAAAAGCTTGCACCAGACACCAGTTCTGGTCAACAGACAAATACATACTGGTGTTGCTTTGTTATATACATATCTACAACCAATCAGGCAGAGGTTTGCACACCTCCCTCTACCATCTGCACACGACCCCAGTTTCTTATGCAACCTTGCAATTACCCACAGCTGGGGCATGATGCAACATCTTTGCAGTGGGCTGACCATTTTCCCAGGGTTTCCTGCCTGGAATCCCTGACAATCCCCTCCAAAATGGTCAGGCCGCTGTGTAGGACATTTTCACAATCCATACATGTCATACAATACATGTTACATAATACATACAGTACTTACATTCAAGGGTACAACTCATCTTACACCTTACACCCTGGTGGCAAGGCCCAGTTCACCTGCCAACTTCTCATGGCCTACTACTGGAAGGGCCTTTGTGAGCAAATCCACGATATTGTGTTCAGATGGACAATACCGCAAACATAAAATCCTATCCTGGATCATTTGCCTCAGATTTTGGTATCATACCCCAATGTAGTCCTACACTCAAATTTTCTGCCTCAGTCACACGGGACAACAAAATACCCTCCTCCTGACCTTTTAGGGACAAGCATAACTTTACTTCCTGACTCAGCAAGTTGGGTACTTCCTGACCCACTTTCACTGGAACCACTGCTGGAACTAGTGCTGACCTCAGTGCGAGGCTCTCTCTTGCCCGTAAATGCAGGTTCAGCACTAGGTGGCAGTGTTGAACTCTTTGGTGTGACGTTGAGTGAGATTTTTGGCTTCTCTTCCTCAGTACTTTCCTCAGTACTTTCTTCTTCATCATCAGCCATCACCGCCCCTCCATCTTCAGAGCTTTCAAGTGTATCTGGGACACTGTCCTTTTCCTCATCAGACATTACCACCCCTCCATTCTCAGGAACACTTTTGTCACTTTTACCCAGGGGAACCAAAACCTCTTGATTACAGTGCAGTCTTTTCACGCTTTTCACACTTTTACCCAGGGGAATCAAAACCTCTTGGTTACAGTGCAGTCTATCCCATCCTGAATGGATTTCAAAGTTTGCACTCCTAGAATACACTATTTTGCCAGCTTGGTGTAGAAATCTATATTTGTTACCTTCATATCCCACAAAGCGTAACCATCTAGATTTCTCCTCTCCAGACTTTCTGAAACTTGGAGGAACATACACACTAGCAAACTGACCCCAAACACGTAGATGCTGCAGGTTTGGAGCTCTACCATACAATAGGTAACATGGAGTTTGCTTCACACTTGAACTCCACATCCTGTTTAAGTGGTAGTTTGCTGTCACTATTGCTTCTCCCCAAAGTCCTGCTGGGGCTTGGGCATCCTCCATCATACAGTCCTTCATTTGTTTTAACAGCCCAATTCTTCTTTCTGCAAGACCATCCTCCCCGGGAGATGCGGGGTTGGTGGTTTTATGCCTTATGCCTTTCTTACACGTCCAGGCTTGCAGGCTGTTAGACAGGAATTCTCCCCCTCTGTCTGACACCAGACTAGCTACTTTGTAAGGAAATTCCCTCTCAACAGCATTCACCCACTCTTGGAACTTATCTGCTGCTTGACTTTTCTCTTTCAGCAGATAGACATAGGAGTACCTGGTGTGTCTGTCTACAATTACCAGGAAAAACCTGTTTTGCCCTTCAGTTGGCTTGAATGACCCAGCCAAATCTGCATGTACAACCTCAAAAGGCCGTTGGGTGACACACTTGCTTTTCTTGGCAATGGGGTAAGCCTTTACCTTAACCTTTTTGCACACAGAGCACTCTAGGAACTTAAGACAATTTCTGACCTGTAACCCAGGGCATACCTTTGCCAACTCTTGCAAACCTTTGTAGCTGGCGTGACCCATCACTCTGTGGAGGTAATGTACACACTTTTCATGTAGAGGTTTGTTACACAAAGGGTTAACGTTTGCCACTTTTCCTTTGGGCAACATGTGGTACGACCCCTGCTTTTTCACCTCTTTTGCACAAAAAACACCATTTGCAGTAATTATACATTTCTCCCCTTCAAACACCACTTTGTAACCCTCACTGGTCAATTGGGAGACACTCAAAATACAGTTCTGCAAGTTTGTCATGTACAATACATTATTAAACGATTTCCCAAAACATGGCACATACGCAGTACCCATCCTCTGCACCTTGCTTGGTACCCCATCTGCAAGGGAAATTGCTGTTATATTTGCATTTGTAACATCATTCAACAGCTTTAAATTGTTCACCATGTGGTGAGCTGCACCACTGTCTAGCAACCACACACCACTCTCAGACTGTTCTTTTGCCACAAACACATGGCCTTCAGCCTGTGACGACACGCCCCTCCGCTTCTGGGCTGTCTTCTTCCCTCTGCTCAGTGCTGGCGTTCTGCAGTCCTTCTGGAGATGGCCGACTCTCTTACATCTGTAGCAGCGTCTGGCAAAGCTGCACACTGCTCCTTCTTCCAGCTCAGATGCCTCCTTGGGAGCTGCCTCTCCCTCCTGGCAACTGGCTGTTCTCCCCTCCGACTGCAGTCTGGAATCGAACTGCTTATGTTGGACTTCCTCCAAAATCCTCCCGGCTACCAAGTCTACAGTCAGCTCTTCCTCACGCACACCCTGGAGGCTGTACATCAAAAAGTCCCACTCCTTAGTGAGGCTTCCCAGCAGAATAAAACTTTTCTGTATTTCTGGGATATTTACCCGTCTGTTGGCTGCCTCTTGAAATAACTGTTTCATCAGCATGAGGTGCTCTCTTACACAGCTTCCGGGACATAACTTTGTGTTATACATTCTTTTCGTCCATAGCATTTTGGACAAACACGAGGAAGATTGATGCACACGCTTCAGAGCCTCCCAGAGCTGATATGCTGTGTCCGCAGCAGCAGCGTGAATCAACTGGGAAGGACTTAAAGTAAGCAAAATAACTGCTTTGGCTTTTTTGTCAGCAACCCTGAATGCTGCTATTTGAGCAGCAGTTGCTTCTTCTGGGGGCTGTCCCTCATTTTCCAAAACGTGCCACAAGTTTTCCTTTGTCAAAGCAGCTCTCACATAAATTTGCCAGCTTTGATAATTAGCGTCAGTCAACTTTTCAAAATGCAGATAACCTCCCTCAGCCATGCTGCTGCCTTTGTAAGGAAAATTCAACAAACAAAGCAGCTGGCCGCAGTGACCTTGATGAGCTCCGGACTGAAGATTAACTGTCTCTCTGCCAAAACACAGACTCCCGAAGCACCGGAGAGCCAGGCAAACAGTCAAAAACAGTCCCAGCATCCAGGGGAAAAACAACTACAGGTGTGCTGTGGATGCTGTGCACTCTGGGCCTGGGCCCATAACCACTGTTGGGGATGATAGGAGTTTCAGCCCCACAGAAACGCAGTGGAAAAGCCAGAGTTCAAGCAAGCCAACAGCAGCAGCCTTGTTCCCCAGTAAGGATACTCACACACATAGGAGTGTCTTCCAAAACAGGAGGCACTTTATCTTGCAGCAAAGTTCCGTTATATACAAAACATAGAACAGACAGACAAAAGCTTGCACCAGACACCAGTTCTGGTCAACAGACAAATACATACTGGTGTTGCTTTGTTATATACATATCTACAACCAATCAGGCAGAGGTTTGCACACCTCCCTCTACCATCTGCACACGACGCCAGTTTCTTATGCAACCTTGCAATTACCCACAGCCGGGGCATGATGCAACATCTTTGCAGTGGGCTGACCATTTTCCCAGGGTTCCCTGCCTGGAATCCCTGACAATAGCAAAGGTCCATATTAAAATATAATTAAATAATTAACAGTACTTTAAAAATTAAAAAAATACATTTAAAATGATAAAAAGGAGTAAGAAGCATTGCCATGTAAAGCAATATAGTACCGTCTTAAAACCCCATTCCTTAAAACCCTTCAATTCTAAAGGCCTGTCAGAATTAAAAAAAAAAAAGGCCACCTGCCAACAGAAGGACAGCAAAAAGGGAGCCATTCTAGACTCTCTCAGGAGGGAGTTCTAGAGCCTAGAGGCAGCCACTGAAAAAGCCCTATCTTCTGTCCTTACCAACTGTACCTGTGAATGTGGTGGGACTAAAATAAAAGCCACCCCGAGGATTTCAGGCTCAAGGCAAGCTCATGCAGGGAGACAGAGTCTTTCAGACAGCCTGGACCTAAGTTGTATAGGGCTTTATAGAGTCCTAACCAGCACTTTAGATTGTGCCTAGAAACAGGCAGTCACTGGAATTGTTGGAGTAGAGAAGTTGTATGATACCTTTAACCAGCCCCAATGAACACTCTGGCTGCAGCTCTTTGGTTAGATTATGAGAGGTGAGAAGTAGTTTCAGTCGAGAAGCCAGAGTCCTCTACCCCCAGCCCTCTGTAGACTAGATGATGTCAGTGGATACCTACTAACATCCATGGAACACTGTCCAAGCCCCTGGCTCAAGCTGCTATACCTGGCCCTTCCTCTCAGAACCCACCTTTGCTCTTCTTTCCTCCTCCAGGCACTGTCAGACAGAATTTGCAAGCTCAAAGTGCAAGAGGTGAGCAGAAAATGGAAATCTCTGATAATTGTTTGGAAAGGCAGCAGAGCTTCACTTTCCAAATCTCCACTAACCTGGAAAGGGTGTCCTCAGAAGACAGATTGATAAATTTAAATCAAAGTGCCCAGAGCAGCACTAGACTGCCATCCTGTAATGTGTTCACTGAGGGTTTATGGAAGATGCATGTGCTGTGGATGATCATCCCTTGAGAAAGTTCATGTTGAGATAGCCGAGTTATACTTAGTCTATGAAAAATTATATTATTGGTGTTTTGAACAGTTCATACAAGAAAGTAAACTGACTTCATTTGTATGCTTCTTCCATTGTACATGGTTTAATTGGTGATTTTTCCCCCTTGTTTTTATATAAAAACTACGAGCATAAAAAGAATCCTTTTGAATCAGACCAAAAGCTCGTTGAGTCCAGCATCCTACTTCTTACAACTAGATGCCTCAGAGAAGTTTACAAGCAACACCTGAAAGCATGAACAACTATTCAATTGCCTCATGCTGAACAATCTAGCCTACAAAGTTAATAAAATATGATAAGTAACTCTCAGAAGCAAAATGAATGCTCACAATCACAATTCTCATCATCCACACTCACAGGCCTGGGTTCTCTGGGTTGATCCCAAGTGAAGTAGACCCACTGAACCAATTATTGAATACTAAAGCCATTTCTGCACCTTACCTTGTCGTGGAGACATCTGCTGTGGGTCCCAGTGTCAGCTCTGCCGGCATGGGAGTGCGGCAGCAGCAACCCCCTCTGCACTGACTGCTGCCAGGATCCAGGAAATACATTGGCCATGCCTCTTCCTGCTACAGTGCAGCCAGGTACTGTCCCAGGCTGCATTGGGGCAGGAAGCACAGCCATTGTGCTTCCATAGCCTCTGCAGACAAGGTAAGTCTGCAATGATGGCGCGATCATTGGCATTGATGGGGAAAACCTGTCAGTGATTTGCGGTGGAATAATGCTGCCTGGAGATGGGAGAAGGAGGGGTCCGTGACAATATTGTGCATAAGCATCATTGTGGTCCCGTCCTTCTCCCCTCCCTATGGTGTGTTGGAAGGGTGGAACGGAAATGGTCTAAGTCAGCACACAGGGAAATCCCATTGATTCAGTTGGGGTATTCCAGTGGAGACTAACAGCTGCAGTCAGGCCCTGGATTCTTTTTAAATCACTACTATTTTAAGCATGCTGGGTTTTTTGTTTGTTTGTTTTAAAGAAAATAATCAGAAATCACAGAATAATAAGATTATAATGAAATCTCTTCTATTTTAAAAACATAACCAGAGCATTAGTGCTGGCAATAAAACGAAGCAGACACTCTGTACCCCGAAAGATCTCTCAAATAATGTTTGGATTAAAGGGTAAGCAACAAAGTAAAACACATTCCACTCCCTAAATAGGATCTCCATAACTATGATGTTAAAACCCAAAGGGCCCTATCCCATGTACCTCACTTTGCTCTCCTTGTGGGTATACGTATGGAAAGACATCCATGCACCAGATAGCAGAGGTTCCCCTCTACAGACCTGTTCTTCGTGCATAGACAGCAATGAAGGTAACAATAGTAGGGTGCAACTCATGTGTAGCCCCTCTTTGCATGCCTAAGAATACCTGAATAAGGACTACTGTCATTCCAGTGGGAATTACTAGGGGTAAAGTGAAGCACTTCCTCCACTCCTGTCATCTGTAAAGCCATATTGAAGCCCACTGGAGCTTACAAAATCCTCCACTTTGCTACTTGGAAGTGGAAGGACAAAATTGTGGGAAAGGTCTTCAAGTCTGTCTCAAACAAAACTGGAGCTATAGGTTTCATTTGATGAGTTCCAGTTGCAATCATATCCTGGCAGACGTATTTTGAATGAGATGAAGTTTCTGAGCCTTGTTCAAAGCAATCCCTATACATTGCCTGTTACAGCAATCTGTTGGTGAATATTAGGGTACGAGTGGCTGTGACCATTTGCTGTAGAAAGGGTCCCAGCTGGCCAACCAGCTTGTCTTAATACCTGTCTTAATACCACATCTGGATATCCACAAGGCAGACCAGAGTGGATAGGACAGAACCAACTTAAGCTGGTTGGCCAGTTGGGCCTTTGCTGGTATAGACGTTTGCATCCTACATGTTCAGTGGGTACATCAGTACGGAAACCATTTAATACAAAAAAATTAAGAGCAATCAGATTTTTCTAATATATCAGATTTCAGAAATGAAGTGTCTGCTCAAGCCTGTTAGTGAAACTTCTCATTGAGTGGGAATGGGGACTACAAACTAGATTTGCAGTAATGTGCGCAGGCCATAATAGTCTGAGGCTTTTGGATTTCTTTGACAAGTTTCAGTGCCATCCCCCCTCCTCCTGCTGGCTTTCCCCTCCATGCTCTTCCCGGACTCTGCTCAATTAAGAGACAAATCCATTCCACTGTGTACCCTAAAGGCCATAATGAAGTCAACTGTCAAAATCCCATCATGCTGCTGCCCTGCAGCTGTATCTGAAGGCCACATGTCAGCTGTTTCACCCAGTCAAATGGAGACAAAGGGTCTTTTGATGGCCAGCCTTTTCCCAATCAATCTGCACTGAAGCAGATGTTGAAACCTAACAGGAAAAGGTGTAATTTGATTTTGCATATAGGGCAGGCTGCTTCAGTGTATGGAAATTAAATCCATCAGAACCTGATACCCTCTTGTCAAGATGGAATAAATAAAATAGCTGATTTTATAATTTAGTCTTTTCTTTAAATTAAAGTGTATTTTTTTCATGTTGTTACTTTCTCAACTTAGTTTGAAAACTATAAGAAATTCCATCTGTGAAGACACAAATGAAAGCACTTGGAGGAGAGAATGCTTGAAGGATGTTATCTTTTTCAATAATTGTGTTTTTCTGCTTAAAAATAAATGTTTAATTGCTTCTTACCTAGAGATAGAATGGTAAGGCTTCTCCAACAATGTGAAGCATTGCTGTGTGAAAAACTGCAACTCTTTTTTTTTTTAAACTTCCATCAAAATTTCATAGATGTCTTGCCTAAATTTAGGGAAAATTTGGTGGCAGCTTTAGGTTTTAAAAACAGAAAAACTGGAGTGTTTGTAAGTCCAGGGAAAGGGATTATTGAAACAAGAGTTACTCTTTTGGGATTTCATATAGAACATCAGAATCCACGTTGTGGTAATTGTGATAATATAGGGTCTGGAATTTGTCTGATGAACATCCATAATACCTCTGGGGTTTTTTTTTTTAATTCCATGGAAACATTCTGTTTCAAAAAGAAGAAACCCAACTGTGGTTACTAGATGTCACTATATTTTGAGGAAGTGTCATATCTCCATTTGCTGTCTTGCAGTCACATCCAATTCTCATGCCACTTTTTGATATTGTCATGTCACCTGAGGTGATAATACTATGTCAGTTTTCATGTGATGACTATTTGGCCTGAATGTATCCACCCAGGCAGTTATCTACTATAACAAGACAAAGAGAACTGAGGGATATACCAGTTCATGGAGAAAGGGTGATACGTTCAAAACTAAATATTCACCACATTAAATTGAAGTAGTGAAATCATCCTGTGATGTTCAGTTTGCTGTGATTGACATTACCGTGTATATATAAAAAGGAGATCATCCCTCCTCCCAGGAAATATCTCAAGGTCAAGTTTCATTTTATTTTCTGTTGTTGTTGTGTGCCTTCATGCCACTTCTGACTTACAGTGACCCTAAGGCAAACCTATCACAGGGTTTCCTTGGCAATATTTGTTCAGAGGAGATTTGCCTTTGCCATCCTCTGAGGCTGAAAGAAAGTGATTTGCCCAAGGTCACCAGCGGGTTTTCAAGGCTAAATAGGGATTCAAACCCTGGTCTTCAGTTACAGTCTAATGTTCAAACCACTACACGATGCTGGCTCTCTTTATTTTCTGTACTCAGAAACATCCATCTGAAATGAATGTACCGAGGTTGAAGGATACATACATATTTTACACATATGTGTAAACAAGTACAGAGTTGAAAATCACTCTTTATTTAAGGTTTTTATTCATTTTTTGTTCATAAAAAAATCATGTGATGACTTAAAGATGATTTCAAGCAATCAGTTTGATCAGTAAGATGTATTTCAGTGTTAATTCCTTGGTTTGCCAAAGAGTGACAAATGATTGGCTCGTCTTCAGTTTTTATGCTGGGTTTTCTTTATAGCATGAACTTCCCATGCGTATATAGGCCAAGCTCTAGAGATATGCTTACATTTAAATACATCTAATTTGAAAAAGTGGTGTGAAAGAAAGCAAGGTGGGTTGGGTGAGTGGAAACAGCTAATAGCGGCCATTTCCGCTACAACAGGCTAGTGCTGAAATGGCCAGGATCACAAATGGCTAATAGCATCATAAACAGCTAATATGGGCTGTTTTAGGGAACTTTTCTGCTGAGCATAAAAACTACTGTTTAAAAATAATGGAGTATTAAAACTTGCTTAAATGATTTGAGCCCGATTTAGATCTTGTTTACAGCAGAAGATAACAAGCATATCCGCTAAAGTTCCTGGTATTACTTCTGTCCCACCTTTAAGTAAAATTTGGCTATATGCCTTCTATCCTCCTATCAGTGAGATTTTCACTCCAAACATTAATTATGTGCAATATCCTAAAAGAGGCTTTTCATGAGGTTACAGGTAAAATATTCATCAGTTTGTAACCGAAGCTTCATAAATCTGCATTTGACTTCACATTAATATTTTTGAGCCTATATAATCTCCTCACATAAGTAAAAAAAACTTGCACATGAAAGTCTCTTTTTATTTTTATTTTTTTAAAAAAACAGAATTTTAACCTGCTGAAGCATTTTAACCTGCAGTTTATGACATCTGTAACCTGCCTTTCCTCTGGCAAGCTTAGGTTAGGTCATCTCATTTTAACCTCACAATAACTTTACAATAACACAATAACCCTATAGATATTAGCAGCTTAGTTCAAGGCTATTCAGTGAGTTTTATGGCAGATTGGGAGGGAGCTGCTTTAGGAGCTGGTCAGGGTCTTAACTGGTGAAGGCCCAAAACACTGTCCACAATACTCTTCTCACTATCCAAGACAATAAAGTGATTTCTGACTCTCCAATTTCTGTTTACACCAACATCACATTGTACTTTATGGGCAAGGTTAAAAGGGAGGAGGGGGATTTAAAAGTGCTTGTAATTGAGATGCCCAGAGAGCTCTCCAAAGCACTTAGTATAAATATAAAACAGGCCCCTGGTGTTCTATTCTGCCCTTAGCACTTTCAGGGAAATCCACTTCCACCATATCAAGGGCAACTGCATGGATGGATCAAAGGCACATTGTGCTCCTTAATATCAGAACATGTTATTTTACAATCCCTGGCACTTTACCTCTCTGCCCTACTCCAGGTGCAGTTGTAAAACGTAAGGTTGTTCAAAACCAGCTGTGTTCTGATAACGGAGTATACAGCTTCCAAGACGCATTCTTTCTTTTGGGTAACTTTCAGGAGGTGTGGTTTCACAAGGACACTAGCAAATGTACAAGCAGTTTGCCTCTCTTCTTTGTCATGGTAGGCAAGATTGCTCTTATGCAAGTGAAAATGGTTAGGAAGGAATTAATGTATATGTCAACTGTGTACTGAATTCTCATCAGTGTCTTTCCAAGCTGTGTCATACAACATGCGGTGAAGCTCATCTGAGTGCTTGAAAAGGTTTTTTTCTGGATTGGATATACTAGCTGAGAGATTTGGGGAGCTGTAATCCAGAAAATTAACTTTTCCAAGTCCTTTTGAAGGTATGACTATATTACAGTAAATGAATGTGGTAGTTTAGGAATAGTGGTGTTAAATTTATTCCCTCTCAAGTTTGTATTTGAACATCGATCAGGTCAGAAATTGTATAGTGATAATAAATGAAACTGACTTATACACTAGACTCCTCCACTTCAAAATTGATAATCAGGATGAAAGAGGAAGAGCACAGAGCAATGGGAGGGTTTTCTGGAAAAAGTAGTATTGGAAAATTTTCTGGAAAATTTACCAGTACTCAGTGGTATCTGATTTTTGCACATTTGGTCTAAATATTCAAACACATTCCAGGCTTTATATGGAAATTATTTTATTGCAGTATTTGTAATAATGTAAAGAAAATAAGACATACTTCTCCTTATCTTTAACAAAACATGAGTATACCTGAAAGAACATTATTTTTAAGAACACACATCTAAAGGGTTTAAAGTTAACAGTTTAACTTTCTTTGGCTAAAATAAAACTGTAGTACTTTCAGCTTCACACAATCACTCTCCAATACTTAACAGTTCCATTGCAAGCTGAGAAAATAAAAACTGATTCAGTACAGCTAGTTGGACACCTTATTTCAACAAACAATGTATGTGAATGCCTAGAGGACAAAGGCAACTTATTATATTTTGTTTTAACGTGCCATGTTTTGTTTCTACTTGTGACTGATTGAGAAATAAGAGATTGCATGAAATAGAACAAGTTTAGCAGTGTGTTCTTTTGCCAGCCTATTCCTCTGAGCAGTAGGATCTCCTTAGGAGAATAACTAGAACTTCATATTTTATATTTAGCCAATCCAACATGATTGATTGCAGAACAACAGTCCAGACAACTATGGAGAAAGAGAGATGGATAGATAGATGATATATATATACATATAGAGAGAGAGAGAGAGAGAGAGAGGGGGGGGGGAGAGAGAGAGAGAGAGAGAGAGAGAGGTGAACAATGTTCTACTCCCACATTTCTGGAAGAGAGAAACAGGATACCTTAGCCTTCATAAAGGGAAATCTATTTTTGGTAGTTTCAATAATAATTCCTCAGCTGGTTAGGTAAGACTATGTGTTATGAGACTATATTTCAGAAAGATCACTTCCGATAGCATCAGAACCTCCTAAATGTAAATATGACCATTATGAAGTAGTTCTTTTTTTCACCACAGTGAGAGATAAACAGTAGATGCTCCCATGATCTCTATGAAGCATCAAGATTTCTGAAAAATGTTCACTTGAAATCATTTAGGCTGGATAACCAGAATGGCAACAGATGGTTTCTTCATCCTCATTTTAGCAATATTCAAGTTTATATCTGACTGCTCTCCAGTTGCACCAAATTGTACTCTAAACAAATACAACAGTCGGTGTCTGTGTGCATGTGTGTATTAAGAAAAGCTAGCAAAAATACTATTATTTCCCCACTCATGCATGTGTGTAGGATGATTCTTCACTCTGTTTTACCAATGAAGCATGGTGGATCCCCTCCGTCAACTTGTTTTCCAGGAAGGAAAACAATTTTTATTGTTTGTTCGTTTTTTTAAAAAATACATATAATTCAAATTTTCCATAGTAAGACTAGAGTTTGCACAGGAGAGGTTAATTAGATCAAGAAAAGCATGCAGAGCTTGAGTTTATTGTACTCTCATTTATCAATGGCATGCAAGGGAAAAGTGTTCGAGGCTGTTATAAAGCATGCTGCAAACTGGCGATTAACTCCAGAGCTGACAACATTCTGAAAGATGCTTGTTGAGCACCTGATCCTTTGTTGCTCTGTTAATTGGTTGCCCCTTCTATTTCCTGCTCCAAACCAGTAAAACTACCCAACAAAGACTTAATTTCTTGAGTACACTATGCTTTATTATTTTCCTATTACAAACCCATAAATGTAAAGGTTACACACTAGGTCATTGGCTTTGTTTGCCTGAAATATTTAGCAGGCCTTTGCAATCTTCATTAAATGTTCTGAATAGATAGGTTTATAACTCTGATTACTTACTTGCATCAAAACACCTAATGGACGCACAGAAATAATTTACTATTATGCTCTTTTCCCTGAGAGACTTGTTTTCATTTACACTTAGGAATTTTGTTCACTCAGTGGGAAAAGAGGAACATGTAATGGGTGTTACATATGAGCCATGACTATGGGCTACTGCCTAAATGAGAACTGCAACAAATTTCTGAGCAAGACTATGTCATTTTTCTAAAATTGTTACAAAAAGCAGGGGACGAGTTGTTTGTTTCTTTCATTGTCTTAGCCCTTTGATAACTTTTCAGAAACTATACCTAGTGAATACATGTTGAGAAAAGGAAAAAAGAATACCTAAGAATAGTTTTAGAAAATAAACCAAACAATTCTATTATTACAGTGTACCGACCCAAGTTCAGATAGCATTAGACAAGAGCACAAAAGTTTACAGGCAAAATAGGTATTTCGATTGCCTGCAACTCTAAGCCTAAGACCTGGGTTCCCACAGATATTGCTGGAGTAGAGCTCTCATCCGTAGTAGCTGAGATGTGCTAGCTGGGGATGATAGGAGCTGGATTTCAACAACAGCTGGAGCATCCTGAAGAGAATGTCAACTAAGTAAATTTCTAGTTTCCAAAACTGCACACAAGCACACAGTGTGATGACAACACTGCATTTCTGTAATGATGGAAGTGTGGGAGCTGGTGGTTCCCATGTAAGTAGTCTGGTGCTCCCACTCTGGGTCATAGATCTAACTTTAAAGGAATATCCCAGGTGCTGAACATATTTTGGAAGTAGGATTCAACACTTTGGATACATCTTTTATAGTGTGGACTATAGCCAAGTGTGGATTCATTGCTAATGTTAGAACCATCAGCTGTCAGGGCAACTTAAATTAATCTACCCATAGAAATAACATTCTCTGAACATTCCTATTCATGTATACCCTGAAGTAAGCTGTATTGAATTTAATAAGGCTTATGCCCAGATATGTATTATACAGGTTTGCAGCTCAGGTCTTTCTGATTTAAATTAACTTGCTTATGCATTAAGTTGTTGTTCTGTGCCTCCAAGTTGTTTCTAACCTATGGCTACCCTAAGGCAAATCAATCATTGGATCTTCTGGTCAAGATTTGTTCAGAGGAGATGTGCCTTTGCTTTCCTCTGAGGCTGAGAGAGTGTGACTTGCCCAGTATGACAGTCACCCAGTGGGTTTCTATGGCCAAGTGAGGATTCAAATCCTAGTCTCCAGAGTCCTAGTCCAATGCTAAAACCACTATACCACTCCGGCTTTCACTTCTGAGTAACTGTCCTTAAAATTACTATGTTAAAGCACGTACGAGGTAACCTTATTAGCCTGAAATGGACCTTTGAATAACTCCAGGCAACAGCATACTTGTTTCTCCTTAACGGATATCATCTATTTCCACAATGTGAAATCACTAGAGGTGTACACCGGGGTGGGGGGAGTACACAAAGCCATCATATGTAAACATTCACACATAGTTTTTCACCATCATTCACTATGAAAGTGTACTGCCTAATGATTGCGCACATTGCTTTCTGTGTTGCTTGCTGTGATGGTTTATCATTCACTCATGAAACAGTCACGAAATGTATGTATGATAACCTGCTGAGAAGTAACAAAAGCCTGAGGTTGTCTACTAAATGTGTGTATGTATATGCCTTCAAGTTGCCTGTCGACTTATGGTGACCTGATGAATTTAATAGGTTTTTCTTAGGCAAGGAATACTTAGAGGTGGTTTTGTCAGTTTATTCCTCTGAAATATAGCTTACAGCACCTGGTATTCATTGCGGGTCTCCCACCTAGATAGTAAACAGGGCTGACCCTGCTTAGCTTCCAAGATCAGAACAGATCTGGTGGCTTTAGTATATTTAGGCATTGATACAAGTGTAAAATAGAAAGGAATTTTCTTGTACGGAGTTCGGCTAAAAATTAATCTAGCTTAGCCATAGGCCAAGGTAGGCAACATGATAGGGCTGGGTGCCACATCCCCACGCTCAGCACCTGCTGCAGGCCACACTGGAGGGAAAAAAATACCAAAAGACACAGCTTGCAAAAAATCAGAATTGGAAAGAACTGGAGAACCACATTTGGGGCCTTTTCATACCACACAATTATAGTTACATATTCCTCTTTAACTATATGTCATGGAACCCTGCAGCTTGTAGTTTGGTGAGGCACTAGAATTCTCTGTCTGTGAATTCTAAATGCCCTTCCTTAAATGGCCAATCCTAGGATTTCATAGGATGTTGCTCTGGCAGTTAAAGTGGAATCATAGCACTATAACTGTGTAACATGAAAGGATTCTTTGGCCCTTTCTGCAGCACCCTCCCATCCTGCAATGGGGACAGGAGAAGGATGGGACCGCGATGACACTTCTGCATGACGTCGTTGCAGTCCTGTCGTTTTTCCTGTCCCCAGACAGTGCAATTGCGGAATAACTGACAGGTTTTCCCCCTCAATGACACACAATCATGCCACCATCCCACACTTACCTGTCCTGCAGAAGCTACAGAAGCGCAATGGCTGTGCTTCCTGCCCCAGCACAGCCTGGGAAAGTACCTGGCTGTGCTGCAGAAGGAAGAGATGTATCCATCACACTCTATTCTGCAGGGAGACAGTCAGTGCATAGGGGAGCGCTCCTGTAATGCTCTCTTTCTAGCAGAGTCACTGCCAGGATCCCCACCAGACCACTTCATGAAAAGTAGGGTGCAGAAAGGGCCTCTGTTTCTATTTTTTTTTTTCAGTTGGGGTTTTCCTATCTTCTTTATAAAGAAACAATTGTTTGTGTTTCTAAGTCAGCTTGCCTTCAACCAGATTTCTTTTCCTTTCCTTGTTTTTGGAGCTACTCTGGTTAAATGTCTATTTTTAAAACCTATAGCCTGTAAGTTCCTGCAGAGAGAGGGAGACACTGCCTGGGAGAGCTTTTCTCGAAACTCAGTAAACTCAGTGCACAGTTCTCATCAGTCGGATTAGGCACAAGATTCTTCCACCCACAGAAATGCTCTTCTGTTAGCTATGTCAGAAAGCAAACTGTTAGGAAAAATGCCCTTCTGTTTGAGATCTGATGGCAGAAGACCCCAAAAATGCAGAAAGAACGGGCAATGTGAGGAAGGATCTCCAAACCTCCTTGCTCCCAGGAACATAGCCACAATCACAGCTCAAAGTTAGGCCCAGGTGAGGGTTTCAGCATATCTAAGCTGAGAGGGCTTTGAATTCAACATAGCTTTAGGAGGCATACTGTTGGCTCAGCGAGCCTTTGGCCATCTTCCTCAGTTAGAACTGTGCCCAAAGTCGGTTAGGCATTCCTAGCCTCTATTGCCTCCCAAGTCTCAGGAGCAGGCCAAATCAGGAGTATTCCCAAACTTCAAACCTCTTGCATCTGAAAGAGTGTAGCGCAGCCCAAACCAGATTCTAGACCAGCTATTGTTCCATTTCCAGAACACACTATAAACAGTTATCTTCACTGAAGATCAATATGCAGATTGAAAAACAACAAGATAACTTTATGTATGCAAACCTTATGTTTCAATGATACATCTGCAGAAAAAAAATCATTATCTACAGGTAGACCAAACAATAACATCTAAAGACTGAGAAGAGGTTATTTTTACATCATTGTTTTCCCCATGCCTTCACTCATCACAATCTTTCCAAAAATTGTTCTGTTGTGTTATTTTTTTTCTAATTGTTTTTTTCAATCCCTAGGAAGTTTTGTTGACAAGCAAAAGAATGGGAATAAACTGGGTTATTTTTAACTGGGGCAGAACAATTGTTCCCTTGTTTTGACTTGACAGATGAGAAGACACTATGTATATTTATATAGATAGCAAAACCTACACCTCGTTTTTTAAAAAAACTTGGGGTGGGTAAAAGGAGTAGAAATAATGTATTAATTTTAATAATTAACTTGCCAATTTTTGATTTTAAAAAAACCTCCCAAATATGTTTAGTTAAAGTTAAAAAACAGGAAGCAAACAAAAAAATTATATAAGATATTATAACAGTGTAACACTCACAGAAATCACCTATTAAAGATTCCCTTTCCCAAATACTTGACAGAAAATCTTTCCAATGTTTTTAAAAAAGAGCAAACCAATGTAGGGAGTGAGTTTAGGAAAAGGCTGGGAGCTGACATCAGTCTAGATGTTCAGCATTTCTTTATTTCCTTATTTCCTTATAAAAGCTAAAGCAAAATGTAGCTAAAACAATATATAATACAAACTGTAAACAGACAATCCAAATTTTTAAACATTTAAAACAGTTAAAAACATATTCAAAGCATTGTAAATATTTTTTTAAAAATGCCACACATGCATTTGCCATTTCCAATTAAAAGCTGAAGGACTTTTTTTATATCTTAATTTTGTTCTTTTATTTTATTTTGAAAAAGGGTCTTTGCCTTCAGGCAAAAAGAGAGCAGAGAGGGAGCCAGTCTGGCTTTCTGTGGAAGAAGGTCCACAGCCTGGGAGAAACCACAGACAAAGCTGTCTCCTATGTCACCATCAAATGAGCCTGTAAGGGTGCTATTCTAAATGTTGATGTAACTACAACTCCCATCAGCTTGACCACTGGCCATGCATGCTGGGGTTGATGGAAACTAGAGTCCAGCCATGAATTCTCCATTTCTGGGTTATAATATAAATATGTTCCCTTTCATAGGAAAACAGTTCATCATAGGATGAAAATTGTTATTTGTGGGCACGTCTCTGATGCCACACAAAGGCTGTAAGAGCAAAGGGTGCTTCGATATCATTCTTTTTTTGTTCTCTTGTGTATATGTCTGGACTGATGGACAACCCATACATATCTTGTATAAGGATATGACTTATATTCTAGTCCTATATGCCAGCCCTCATTCTTCTTGTATCTATGTATGGTCCCCAAAACATTGCAGTACAGGTTTCCCTCAGCAGCTCATTCTAGGCTTGCAGGGCAATCACAGAGAACGCAGCACTTTGCAAAGCACTGGGGAGCATCTAAGCAGATGGTTTTGGCTTAGCAGAATTCCCTACGGGACCACGGTGCTCCTGAAAATTAGCACCCCAGCCAACCACCTAAAATGCCTATGCCTGGCAGACAAAGCTTAATTTCATTTGTGTGAGTTTCTTTTTTCTAACCAGAACAGCTTGTACAACAAATAGCTTTCAGAATATACAATTTGCTGGCTTGCCAGCTCATCGTGAATAAACCCGTTTGTAGTCTAGGCATATCATGCAATCTCCCAGGAAACACAAAGGAGCTGCTCACTTTTCGCTTATGGTGGTTTTAAATTAATTTGAATGAAGCTCGTCTCATGAGTATGGTTTATATGACTATGAAACAAATGATGATGATAAATTACAGCAGCTTCACTTGAGAGCAGCCTGGAACAACAGACTGCAATGGAGGTCAAGGTGCCTTAGAAACTGTGCAAAGCATATAGCCTGAGTCTGGCCATGTTGGATTGAGATGAGACAGGTTATAATATTTGTTAAACAAGCAAGTGAAAAGCTCTTAGATATTCTAAGAAAGAAACTAGCAAAAGACAAATGATAGGCTCTGCTAATCTGCCCCAGGACTTGGAAAAATTACTTTTTTGGTTTACTATCCCAGGATTTTCCAGCTAGTATGGCCACTGGTCTTGCTGGCCAGGAGATTCATGGATTTGTAGTTTGAAAAAGTAATTTTCTCAAGCTCTTATCCCTTTATCCACTTTCAGTATCTCTGGTAGATCTGAGCTAAATCTAATGCTGGGACTGCCACCAATTGGGGCTGGAATCCTGTTAGTTAACTGCATGTGCATAAATGTCATGCCCTGGATAACTCACAATCCACAGACTCCACCTGAAGTAGGCAGCAACACAGCACACTTCTTCCAAAGTTGCTGAGACCAGCACATACGGAGAGTTTACATGTTTTATAACTTTCCGTACAAGCTTAGGCCCTTTCTGCAGGACAGCGGTGTCCCGGCATGGGGACGTGAGAGAAGCAGGACCACGACGATGCTTCCACATGACACCATCACAGTCCCACCCTTCTTGCATTGCCACCCAGCGTGATCATGCGATATATCATTGATGGAAAAACTCCATCAATGGCCCCTAATTGCACAAGGCTTCCATCACAGCCCACCATGCAGAAGGACTGGGAGCACGATCACGCGCTTCCTTCCCTGCTGCAGTATGGGAAGAAGCCCAGCTGCAGTGTGGAAGGAAGGGAAGTGTCCCTCGTGCTCCTTTCCGCAGGCAGGCAGTTGCATGCAGAGAGGAGTGCTGGGGACATGCTCCAATCCCAGCAGAGACACTGCCAGGATTGTGACAGGATGATGCATGAAAGCGTCATCCTGCGGCAAGGGCCATAAGCACTGTGATTGGAGAAGGATCATAAAGTTAACATCACCCTCACATCTTTTGACATTTCACAGACTCATAGTTGTTTACCTGTCTTTCATGCTTGGCCAGAAATACCCTTATCTTTAGACTTCAAATTCCCCAAACATCTCTTGGTACTTTCATTTTTGCCCACTCTGATCTTCTCCCCCTTCACAGGATAAATTGTAGAAATGAGCAATAAAGTTATCATCCATTTGATCAATTGGAACACACAAGCATGCTTCAAATAGATACAATGTTGCAATTAGCAACACTTGATACTTTGCAACACTCTAACTATCCTAGGATTTTTCTATATTGGCTACCCTATAATTTCTAGTACACATCCACAAATACATTATGATAGGGAGTACACATCCTGACCATAAAGTGCATACATGTCCTTTTTTAATTGGACACCAGAGGATATTCCCTATGATTTTACACCTCATTCAAAATCGCTCATCCCTTGCAGCAACTAAGCCTCGTAGGACTGCTGCTATGGGGGGGAAGGGAACTGGGGAGTGGGGTCGGGCTCTCTGTTCCCCTGTAGTTTGTATGTGAGAGAGGTAGAAGAACAATGCTACTGTTACTCTCCCTATGTCTTTAGCAAACTGCAGGGGTGGGATGGGTAGGAAGTCCCTGATGCCTACTGCCCTTCCTTCTAAGATTGCCAGATTGGGACTATCCCAGGCTCTGAAATCAGGGGCCAAAGCTGAGACTTAGCCACAATCCCTTGTTCTGTCATGAGAGTAAGCCCCAATGATGCTACAAATTGATTTAGAAGGGGCATCTCTGGTGATGCCATTAAGCATTATAAATTAAACATCAAGCACAGTTACACAGAGCATGTTGCTTAAATTTTTAAGCAATACCAAGTCTAAGTAATTATGCACACACACATACACACACACATACACACACACACACTTTTCAAGGCAGTGGTCTCACCCTGGGATTCTTCCCCCTCCCCCTGAAAACTGGAGAAAAGTATCTAGATCCTGAGATTCAGGCCAGGCCCTGAAACCTAGGAACCCCACGTCCCTTACACAGCTATTTAATGACACTAGCTGTGGCCCCTTGAGAAGAGGGCAGAACTATGTGCATAGTTATATTCCATGTGTCTCATGAAGATTTTTGGCCTGTGTCTTTCTGAGCATCTCCATGGGTTGCTACTAGTGAGCTCAGATAATAATGTTTCTGGTCCTTTCTGGAAGACACACCCAGAAGATCATGCTGGAAGACTTTGCTTGCCTCTCATGACCACTAGCATTTTTGCAAGGCTTTTAAAATGTATCTCCAGTTATGTCATTTCACCAGCACAGGATCTATTATGCTCACAGTTGAACAATTTCAGAGTCAGTGCAAGGGTGATATCTATCTTCATCAGTATTTATTGCAACAGTATTATACTACCAATTCCATGGCTGTAGGACCCACTATAGTTGTACAAATATTTGCACAATCTCTTGCAAAAGCAGTCATGTAACCAGTTGTACAACTCTTGCACAACTGCTTTACACAGAAGAAGGAACTGGTAAAACCACCTCTGAGTATTCCTCACCTAAGAAAACCCAATGAAATTCATGGGATCGCCATAAGTCAATAGGTGACTTGAAGGCACATACACATAGAGAGATAAACCAGTACTGCTTGGGATGTTCATTCTGCTAGCATTAAATTGGATGTAAGCCCCAAAGTCTACATAAATCCACTAAGAGAATTCAACTGGAAGTTTAGACTAAGAATGGCACATAATATTATCACCTTGTTCCTCCAACTATTTTTAAGAAGGCTCTGAAGACTCCAGGCAGGTACCCAGGCATGGTAATAGAATGGACAAAGGCAAACAAGCTGAAATTTGATAATATATTTTGAATATGGAAATCAGCCATCTTGGGTGGATACTTGTCATTGATAAAATGAAGCTGCCTCTCCAGAATGACAAGTCAGCATTCTGAGGACTTCTCTGGAGTTGATGCTTTTCACGTATAAGATGGTAACAATGGAGAGCTTTTTACTACCTTTTCTGAAGGACTTTTGCTACCTGAGGTGAAAGCCAAGACAGCACCACCCCCTATCCATTCCATGTAAAAAGCTGATAGGACTGGAAGCTGAATAGTACTTCAACAATGATGCTGCAGCAGTGTCCTTCAATATCTCATCACCCCTCATTCATATGCAGCCTGTGGCTGCTACCTCACTCTACCTAATGGCAGTGATGTATTGGAGTAAAAGACTTAAATAGTCTCAAGTCAAGTCTCAAGTCTCTGCCTTCAAGTCTCAAGTCAAGTCTCAAGTCCTTGAAGATACTTTCGAGTCAAGTCTCAAGTTTGGGAGCCAACTTTATCCTCAACCTATAATCCAGACTTTCTGGACAGAGTCAAATAAAGTCAGTTTTAACAGCATAAGCAGAGTTGGCCTTCCACATGTGCAATTTTGCCATCTGCAGCTTAGGAAGTAGGGAATGAGATCCTTCTTACTCCCCATTACAGAAGCTTCAAAAGCTTTAGAAGGATCCTTTCTCCTCAAGCCTGTTGCCTAACACATTTGCTTTCCCCTCTGAGAAATGCACCCTGCATCCCAGGGGCGAGTCTTGTCTTCTGCTCTTAGGAAAAGTTTTAGAAAGCACCTCCAATATGCAGCAGGGACAGGCTGCAGAGCAGACCTCAAGCCTGCCTCAAGCCCATTGCCTAACCCATTTGCTGTTCCCCTCTGAGAAATGCGCCCACACTTTGGGCTTGAGACAGACTGTCGTGTGACCAGTAAGCAAAAAGAGACGGAAGCATTGTTCAAAGTTGTAAGGTTTCTGGATGAATGTGTTATATTACTGAACCAAGGGCAGCAAGTCAGTCACTAAAAATATACCAGTCTCAAGTCAAGTCGAGTCAGTGCATCATTTATTGTTGAGTCAAGTCCGAGTTGAATCACTGGAGTGACTTAAGTCCAACTTGAATCTGAGTCAGTCGACTGGAGTCTACATCACTGCCTAATGGTCAGACTCACTCGTGACACAGGAGGTGTTGCATCACAGACTTTCCCACGCTGATGGGACTTGTATTACTTTTTAAATCAGACTATTTCTTCAGAATTTGCATTCACGCATATCCATTCGCATATGCAAATTAAGTATACATCTGTGGCCTTCCATGTTCTCTCTCTTTCTCTCTTTTTCTCTCTCTCTTGGAGGATAAGAGGTGTTGTGTAAGTGTCTGTTGGCAACTGAGTGGACAGTATGCTATGAACATGGGATGTCCAATAATGGACAGCCATTGTGAACAAGGTCTCAGAAAAATCAAGCATCTCTTCTTTCTCTCTTTGCTTTCAAGTCACATCACAACAGATAATATCTAGCACAGTGTTGACTTTAGCACGCTTCACAGTAGACCATTGATTTTTTAATATAAAAAACATTTTCAAAGAAAGAACTTGCAAATGAAGACGTGTGGACTTATTATTCATATTGATTTTTGATTGACTGATAGGATTTTCTTTTAAGCCAATGCAACATGTGCTTGCTTTAATTTCTTGGAAAACCATTTGCTCTCACAGCAAGCAAAGTTATTTTCTAAATATTCATCCCTCTGGCGAGAAATGTTCATATGCCAGTAATTAATCTGGATCGTATGAATTGTTGCTGAAAAATCTGTTCAGTATATGTCCAAACACTACACACTTTTAGAGGAGACAAAATACTGCAGTGGAATGCATTATGAATTCTGATTTCAGTTTCACTATGACCTGGGAATGGTATTCTATGCTACCTTTTTAAAGCTGATAAAAATGACTCTTTGTGTAGCTGATTGTTAAATTAAATTATCTTTCAAAGGGGTTAGGCTTGGGGCAGATATGGTTCAGCTAGTTACACTCCAAAGATGTGGTCAAGTCTGGGTCAGTTTGAACTCTAAATAAAGAGAGGTTTTGCACAAACTGCAGCGCGATAATGTACCTCACCTTTGAACTGAGCTGTCTTTCTGAGTGCCAAGAGATGTAACGTAATAGCAGAATCTTGGCAACTAGCTGCATTCACCAGTCTGAGTCATGGGAAAGAGCATGATGGATGGGAGTGGGAATTGATAAATTATTTTTTTATATTCTTTTATTTCTGAACTGAGAGAGACTAACAGAGGGTTATGTTGCAAACTGAGTATTTTCAAGTTAGGAAATTCAGATTAAACTACCAAAGCTTGCAGCTACAGTTGGTGGCTTCTATGTCAATAGGACAGCAAGTCCACGTGGGATCTTAGCCAAACTTCAAAGGAACTGTCCAAGGTGCCAAACTGTAGCCCCCAAATAAGGTCAAAGCTTGGAAGTAACACATTTCAATGTTACAGTATTTTTTTGTTTTTTGGTACAAGTAGTAACATTTACTGATTAGCCTTTTGCTTACAAATTCTAAGGGCTTTTAGTAAAAGTATGTTATTGATATATGCATTTATGTGCATCTTTTCCTTGTATACACTTTCTTATATATTATTCCCTAATATGTTTGTTTTTGCTTGCCTGATCTGTGTACAAGACAGCCAGCAAGGAGTAGTGGTATGAGCATTGGACTACAACCTTGGAGACCAGGGTTAATTCCCCATTCAGCCATAGAAACTTACTGGGTGACCTTAGGTGTATCACATACTCTCCACTCCCAGAAAACCCTGTGATAGGTTTGCCTTGGGGTGATCATAAGTTGGCAACAACTTGAAGGACACAACAACAACCTGTGTATAGCCTAACCTGTTTTCCTGAGCTGCCCGTACCAAGATAGTCCTTCCATCATGTTTTACTGAATAATCTACATAGAAGTGGACCTAAAATGTAGGTAGTCAGCAATGCTGTTATCTTTAGTAGCAGAGCAACTTGCAAAGAAGATTCTACAATACATGACAAACACAACACACCAACTATATGCTCAGAAGTGGAAGAATACAGAGATTCCAACAAAAGAGGACTGGCTGGTAAAATTGTTGGGTTTACCTGGAATGGATAAATGAGCAACACTGATAAGAGGGAAAAAATGATGACTTTTGTGAAAGACTGGGAAATTTCTTTACTACTGTAGTGAGTACAGTTTGCTGATGTAGGATTTAGCAGTTAGTTTTGCTTTTGTTTTTTGTATGTGTGGGTTGTAGTTTATTTTTTTTTTGGAAGAGTAACAGTGGAAGCATTGGATAAGTATTTGTATTTTTTTAATGTTATCTATCATCTTAGTTACAAAAACTGGAAAACACTTTTGTAAAAACATTGTTATTGGTTTCAGTTGTCTCTCTATTGTTTAATAGTGTTTTTTTTATCTATAGTTTTCTTTTTTTGTTTCTTTTTCATATGTATTTGTTGTTATAATTTGTTGTTGCTTTTTTGTCTTGTTTGTATGTATTTTGGGGGGAAAAAATTAAAAAAATTAAATACTGTTGCCTAAAGAATCATAAACTCTAATGCAAAGTTTCAGCCACTTCTCATCTATAGGACTTTTTTAATGAACAAAAGCAATTGGGATAAAAAATATTTAAAATGTATTGATGTTTGTGGGGCTTTCTGTTCTGTTGCGAGGAAGAAGTGAGACGTTTGGGATACTCACTGTGTTCAGAAAATGTAAGATCGCCTGATTCTAACCATGACTTGACTCAAAATAAATTTGTATTGTGCTCCTCTGTAGTATAGATAGTACAGCATTTATTTTGACTTACTGCTTTAGAAATAGGATTTTTCTATGGTGGCAGATAATGTTATGGATCAGTGGATCCATTTATGACTGTAAAATGTACCTTCTTTATAAGTGGGAAAATTAGTTCTACAATAATGTGTGAATTAAATATAATGGCATTGGTTGGAATACTGTTATTTCCTTATATGTATGTAAGTCTTTCTCTTGGATTGGAGTACATGAGGTTATTCTTTCACTCAAAACCTCCCCACCCCCAGGCAGCTTTCAAGCCCCAGGCACACACTGTTGCTCCTTTCTCACGGGGCAAGGGGGGAATGTAATTTAGAAGAGAAATAAGCAGTTGGTCTCAGCTTTGAGAGGAAGGGAAATGAGAGTGAACTCCATCTGGGAGGACACTCATTTTTTTTCCCCCTTTCAACTGAGACCGATCACATCTGCCTTCTTTGAGTAGCCTCCTGCTCCCTCGTAACCTATCAGTAAGGGCAGCAGCTCCTCCCACTCACTCCTTCAGGCCCGAGAGCTGTTGGGACAGGGCAAGGGCATGGAACTGGCTACATGGAGCATTATTATCTCAGTAACAATTTGATTTCAATGATTGAGGATGCACATCAGAATTTGTCTTTTAATCAAGATCCAAAGTACATTAATACTAACATTGCATTATCAGACATCCAGGAGAAAACCCATTCAGTTACCCGGGACTTATTCCAGGTAATAGGATTGCAGTTATGTAATATTGGCTTTAAATATTAATGTTTGCCTTCACATGGCATGGTAATATGGGCTAGAGCTCCCACATTCCAAATTAATATAACTCTAATTTTCCAACACAGTTGTACCTTACAAGAATCTGTCTGTTTTTACAATGAAATTATGAAATAAAACATTTTATACATATAATTAAACAGCAAGATTTATCAGCTTTAAGATAAAGTGAAAATAAGCTGCTAAATTACAGCAGTTTAATCTTCATGTGTAGAATATACGACTGACAGCTCAGGGGGAAGCAACATACTTTAGAAAGCACTGAAGGAAATATTGATTATAATTTCCTTGTATTCAGTTTCAAAACAGTGTGGCCACCATTTCAATAACAGTTTGTTGCAGAATTTAGTATTACCTGTAGACCACTTTCACACACACATTAAACTGTTGAGCTTCTACATCTAGCAAACCAGGCAAATGAAGAACTAAATCGTTGCAAATACAAGTGCCTAGGAATACTTGGGGGACAGTGAAGATGGGGTAGCCAAAAATGAAAACCAGAATATATCATGCATGCCTGCCAGCAAGTGAAAATGAGATTTCAAAATCGTGCTCCTCCACCTTAGTATGTTATGTTTTGTTTTGAGCTTTGATATAGATTTTATTGGAGATGCAGAGGTAAGGTCTGGGAATAAATTGAAGAGTTCATATTCTTAGCACTAAACTTCTGATAAACATGAACTTAACCTAGTTAACTGCAGCTTGTCAGTAGTTGTCCTTTTCTGCGGCTCAGTTTTTATATGGTACTCCTGTTAGGATTAGTATACTCAGCCAGGTTGTCCAGAAAGTCTAAGCAACTTTCTTATCCATATTTTGGGTGTCAGTTTACAAATTTACTGTAACGCAAAACTGATGAAATCAGTTTTAACTTATGAGTCAAGAGGTAGAGAACTGAAACAGAACTTGAGCAAATGTTTCAACAGGACACATATTGAATGAGAAGCGTGGAAAGTCTCATCAAAACTCAGGCTGCAATCTCATTAATACTTATCCAGTTCAGGAATAAGCCCCATTGTACACAGTGGGACTTCTTTCCAAGTAAACAAGCATAGAAAGGGATGCACATTCTGTACAGTTTTATATACTAAATACTATTTCCTTGCATGTACTGAGATAATGTTCTTAACAATACAATATTGTCCATATCTATTGAGAAAAAGGTCATCAGAATAAGTTAATTTAATGGGACTTGTACCCAGGCAAGTATCTATTGGGATGAAACCTCAATGTATTTGTTGACTTTAAGGGAATTCTCTACCACCCTTGCTATTAAAGGGAATTTTTTGAGTTTAATTGATGTGCTGGTAGATATTTAAAAATATTCAGGTTGCAACAGAAGTGAATAAAAGAATAATGGAAAATAACAGAATTAAAAGCAGCAACAGAGAGGATTGTGAAAGAGATATAAATATTAACAACACCAATTAAAACAAAAGCAAAGATATAACAATAAATATGGGGAAAAGAAAAGGTATATTTCCGGCATATTAAATAAATACAGGATGGTGTTCTTGCACATCAGTCCACTCGTTCATTCACTGGGCTTCATCCGAGGTTTATCTCTGAATGGTCTTGCCATCCAAAATGCAGTGGGTGGCCATCAAAGAAAGCTTTCCTGGTGGTGGCTCCTTGCATTTGGAATACTCTACACATGCACATTTGTCTGTTGTCTGTTGCCTGTGTTACTGTCATTTTCAGACACCACACAAAAGTGTTTCTGTTATACCAAGCTTTTGAGAACCACTGGTTTTAGCACATTTTATTAGCTTTGCTGTCTACGAATATTGCCACTGTTGCCTAAATCCAATTCTTAGGCCCAGCAAGAGTAGACTCATTGAACAAATGGAAACTTTAAAGCAAAGTAAAGTAAAGACCATTGTAGTAGGTCTACTCTGTTTAGGGGTAACAAATGGATTTAGACATCAGTATTTCTTTGAGTTAGTTTATATGCGTAATTCTATTATTTTACCTTTTATTTATATTTTACCTTTATTGTACAGATAGGCCTCAGTAAACAAAAGTTCTGACAAAAAAGCTCTTTCTTACATCTGCCCATTCCCCTGTTCTTCTTTGTCGTCTGTCTAGGTGGAAGTTTTTTTAGCAGTATCAACATTGGGAACATGGTCACAGAGGTTTGTAGAAACACAGAATTCCAGTGCTAGGTTGCAGCAGCATCTCTGCAACAGACAATGCAACAGAGCAGTGGTTTTTAACCTTTTCTTTACCAGAGAGCCCCTGTAAATATAATTTGTGCTGAGGACACCCAAGACTTAACTCAAGATTTAAATATTTAAATTTAGATTTAATATATATTCAAATATCAATTTATTTATTGCTTCTTAAGGTTAGGATTCAAATTCCCACTCAGACATTGGGTGATCTTGCACAAGTCACATTCTCTCAACCTCAGAGGAAGGCAAAGGCAAACCCCTCTCTAGAAATCTTGCCAAAAGAAGCCCTATGATAGATTCACCTTAGGGTTGCTGTAAGTCAGAAGTGACTTGAAGGCACACAACAAAGTGCTGCTGATAGGAGGAGGTTCTTTCTAGCCATCATGTTGCTCCCCTTTGAAAACTGATTTATGGTGACCCTAAGGCTAAACTATCACGAGGGTTTTCTTGGCAAGATTTGCTGTCTTTGCTTTTCTCTGAAACTGAGAGAATGTGACTTGCATGAGTCACCCGATGGGTTTCCATGACCAAGTGGGGATTCAAACCCTGGTCTCCAGAGTCATAGCTTGAGTGTGCACACACACACCTGTAGCCGTGTTCCTTTTGCTGGGGACATGGTAGTGGGGAGCAGGTACACAGGTGTGGAAATAGTTCCTTCATTTGCAAGTGAGGGAGTAGTTTGGGCACACATGTATGTCTGCCACCATGTAGCTTTCATCAAGGACTCGGCAGTGAAGAGTGGGCACCAAAACTGCTTCCTCATCTGCCAGAACCACTGCAATAAAGCTTGAGCACTCTAGCTGTGTGTGCCTGCCTACAAGAGGCAAGGCAAAACAGCCAGTGCTTCCGGAATTCCTTGCTGAACACGTATGAATAGGAAAATGGAAAGAAAAGAGGAAAGCAGATTAACCTGCCTGACCACAACGTTTAAAAAGTGTAGATCTATAAGTCTGCCCTCCAAAATGGAAACCATAAAAAATTAGAAGCTGGTTAAAGAAATTAAACAAAAAAATCCCTGGATATATTTTGGAAGAATTTTTGAAGTGGTCTACAAAATGTTCAAAATGTTTTTCACTACCTATGCAAGGTTTACTTGACATGCTTTCTTTATTTCACATGTACATATTGTCAGTTTTGAATAAATGGTTGGCTGAAGCATGTTGAACCATTATTATTTTTTGTGATAGAGGAACCTTTCCCTATTCTTTTCATGTTATTTCTGTCTCTGGTACCAATTTTTCTTTTAAGAAGTAATGTCCAGAAACACATTTACTTGGTTAACTGAGGTATACTTCTATCTCAGTATTTTTTTGGCTGCCAGAGGTTATAGGCTTCTCAGATCTCAGGGCCTGGCCCCTTTTCTCCATACTCAGGGTGAGAGAAGGAGTCACTGGGTGACAATGCTGCTTTGATAAGAATTCCTTTAACTGCATATTCCTGGCCCTCTTTGCTGCAGGCCACTCCGAATTAGCTAATAGAGTGGTTCCGGTATCTTCAGCTATGCTTATGTTCTGTTTTCAAACTTATCTGGGTTCTTTCAGTCCCCTATTTAGGGTCTTCCATGTTTCCAAATGTGATGATGTGTGAACAAATTTTATAGCCAGTTTTGGTTTCCCAATGCAAGTTAGTGGGAGAACACTGGCGATTGGGATTTCTAAATTTCTGTTTGGATTGGGGTCCTGATTGGGTCTAGAACAATAAGAATCCAATCTGAATTGCCAAATCGGGCTCAGATCTAAATTGCCAAGTTACCTACAAACCAGATTGGTGGCTTGTGCTCAGCCCCAGTTGATACTTAATGTATTATGTTCAATGACATCATCATGGTCTGCTACCATGACATCATAAGGGCCAGCTCCATGTAACATCACTACGATTGTTTCTACATCTCAGGTTTTGGCCTTGTAATCTCAGAGTGTGAGAAATGCCAGAACCAGCAACCATACTTAGTAGGGTTTTCTTATAAAGTAGACATATTTAGGAATGCACATAGCTGGAAATGTTACTTTTTGGACTACAGCTCCCAGAATTTCCCAGCTTAGACTTTTCTAGAAAGCTCAGTGTTCTTTAGATGATGTCAGAATGCCTAGCCGCTGCCATATGTTGATCTCCTGGATGCGTATTAAAACAATGTATTGCAAACAATGTAGAACTAATGCTGTAGAATTCTATTAAGTTTAGTTGTAATTCTGCAAAGTATTCAGTGCTAACTCATGACTGCAACAATGTATCTGCTCTGAGCCTGTTTGACTTGTTACAAAGTATCATGGCTAATTGCTTTATTGTCTATTGCTACGATGTATCCTGTGAGGGTAGAGGACCACAGCCAGGCCAAAATAAATGTGTAGAGGTTTGTGTTTTGAGAACCCAGTTTCTCTAAGATAAGAGGCAGGAAATATGTGCTTGTATCAAGGATGGTAAGAAGTGGGAACCAAACATCAGTCTGGGAACTGTCTAAAAAGTGGTGTCATACTAGATTTATGACCTTCTCCAATAACAGCTTTGCTCCCTCATTTGGAATTGTACCTATAAAAGATGTAAGCTCCATGTGTGCTGTAGTCTCAGCAATTTCAGAAGAAGTGTGCTGTGTTGCTTGCATATCTACAAATAAAACTGCTGTCTACCTCAGAATGCCATTTGTGAAGTATGGGTTATTGAGTACCTGACAGATGGCTTGATGACTGACAACATTTAGGAGACGCCAATGAAAGTGAAAGCGAAAAGTCTAGGATCTATTGGATGAATAGCCCCATGTGGTGTTGCCTGGCTTCCCTGCTGCCAGCTAAATAGTAAAAGTCCAGCATGGTGCCCATGATGACTGCAACAACAAGTTTTGGCACTGTTTTTACTTGGGGAAAGGTGCTGAGAATTTGAAACTACTAGTGCTCTCTCTTTAAATTGAATAACATTAGCTTCCAACTAGGAGATTGAAGCAGAGGCAGAATAATGATATCAGATTTTAAGTCAGAACAGTTATAGAATGTGTGCCTTGCTCTAAAAGCAAAAGCAAAGATATAGTTTTGTACAAATTTCTCAGTGATGTACAAAATTAAAGAAAATACTTGACTGTAGTTTTCTATGATCAGCTAACTTTCTTGGCCATCTCCCCACAGAATGCAGATATTTTATCATCCTTCCTGCCCACACTAAAAAAAAAAAAACTCTTCTAATCCCTGTAATTACATGTAATTGCTTCCATGCATCACTCCCTCATTGAAAATGATTGGGTTTATGTTCATATTTAGTACAAGTAAAATCAATTATGTCTTGGGGAAAGAAAATTCAAGCACCCCGGTTGAACTTCAAAACATTCTGCATGAAGCTTACCTTTGATCTTTTCCTATCTGCAAGGTTGACATCTGCCTATTAGGCCAGGACTAAAATGCAGATAACAGGATGCATACTAAATGTGCAAGCATTCATACATTATTATGCTGAAGTCAATATGGAAATAATTGACAACAACATGGGTTTGCATCATATGCCCTTTGATTAAAACTGGAGACAGAATAATATAGTACAATATTTGTACCATCATTAATGCCGGTTATTTCAATCAGTTTCATTCAAACCAAGAATGATGCAACATGTACATCTTTATGAAAAGCAGAGCAGAGCATCTGAAGGCAGAGTTTCATCTTATATGTTGTAAAAGTAGATTCCATTTAAAGTAGATTCACATATTATACAACTACAATTCCCTTTTTCACTCACATTTTATATTTTATACCCACAAGAAGGATATCAGTATTATACAGTCATGCATAGGTGCTTCTGTTGGATTGAAGTGTTAACTCTGTACTCTTGGTTTAACCCTCATTTAATCGGGTCCTGAGAAGAGGTGTAAACTCACAAATCTTCTGTTTGTTAAAATGATTAACACCAACATTTTTTTTTACATTGCTTTACTTTTGTGGGGAAATGTGTGCAAAAAGAAGCCTCTGGATTCATGCAAGAACCAACATTTTTGCTCAGAAAGCACTTTCTCTGTGCAAAACATTGTTTTTGGCATAAAAAGCTATTTTCGCAGAAATGATTTTTTCATTAAAAAAAAGTCTCAAGTTGCCAAAAAAGAAAAATCAAAGGCCATTTCCACACGGGGTTTTTAAAACGGTGCAGAGCATCCTCCAGGGAGGACGTCTGCACCTGGGAGCGGACTGGGTCGGACCTACTTAAGGCAGATCCGCACCTCAGCCTGCTCCGGAACAACCCCAAGTGGTTGTCCAGCGTGCCTTTGAAAGACCACTAAAAACAAGTCTTTCAAAAGCACAGAGCGTGCCACTGCGAGCCTGCTTCCTTATGCAGATTCGCAGGCTCACATTGGTGCGAGCCTGCGATCTGCCGGGGGCAGGCTTTAGGCTGGCGAGCTTCAGTGGTTGGTCGAGAGCCTCGACCAACCGGAAGCCACCGTTTTCGTCCCTGGAGCAGTGTGGAGCAGCGGCCACACACTGCTCCAGAGCAGTGTGGACCAGACTGGGGAGCCCAAAAGTCCAGTGAGTAGCATCATGGGGCGATTCCCTCACCCCGTGCAGAAATGGCCAAAGACTGCATAAAAACTCTCACAATCTCACACAACAGGGGGAAAACTTTTGAAACTGTTTGTTATTGCAGGTAGGAATTAAATAAGCAAAGATTTTTCTCCCTAAGTCTTGAGAAAATGGATTAGATCCCAATTTACCTGCATACTGTATAGTTGGCAAAAGTAATATGTCCATTTTCCCCTTCATAGCAGCTCTTCCAGGCCCCTTTAAAAGTCACACTGCATGACAGGGAACCTTGCTGAAGAGGATAAGTTTTATCTGAAAACCAGGGACAGTGTCTATGACCAAATCTGAGGGGTCACCCCATTCTTTTGGCCTCAGCCCATGTGCTCAGAAGGAAGCTGGTCCATAAGGAGCCCCAAATTAAGGAGAAATGACAACAGGAATAACAGAAAGAAGACACTGGAAGGTGATGAAAGAGTTGACATGTATAGAAACCACAAGCATGGTGAATTTCACAAGAAATTTTCTAGATATTTTTGCAAGTCTTCCTCTGGAAACTTACCATTAGTGCTCAAAGCATAAAGATAAAATTAGGGGCTACCCTAAGCCCCCACCTCTCCCCTAAAAAAAATTAGTTAAAAGGGTCCTCACAAAATTTAATAATGATGTGACAGGCCCTCTCTATCCCCCCACCCCCAGTAATTAATGCACAAGTTAGGCACAAACCTATATTCTACCCTGTCCACATTCTGACAAAGCTTTCACAGACATAACACCTGAGTGAGCTTCCAAGTTTCTTATTCTGGACTCCAGAATCCCTCAGTGAGCACAGGCAGGGGACATGCTGGCTGCGGGATTCTAGGAGCTGTTGTTCTCTTATGAGGAGGAGTTGTAATTATTCCAAGCTTTGACGTAAACCGATATGCCTCATATTATCTAAATGAGCACAGTCACAAAGGGAGCGTTTATTCATATGCAATTTGCACATGATTTTAGTTAAGAGGTTCTTGGGATATCAGAAACGGCTGCAAGCAGGAAAGCAATGAGGTCAACTTGGGAATGTTTGGAGAATTAATTGTGTTCAGACTCTGACACATGTGAGGCTTGGAGAGTGTTTATTTGAGAGCTGGGTGGCTAGTCCTTCTGTTTGAGAACTGAGAGGTTAGTCCTTCTGGGATCTCTGGTTCTGTTTTGCCTTTTCTTAGTTAGATTGTGGTTTGAGCCCTCTGCATTTACTCTCCAGGCACCTAACTACAGAACTCTGGCTCCACACTGGTGGCTTAGTGCAGTTTTGAATCCATCCTGTGTTGATCTGTACACAACTGCTATGCATGTGGTCAGCCAATCTCAAGACGTGTTAGCTGAATTGGGTTAAGGAGGCTGGTGGTGTCCTTTGTCCTAAAGCTTGAGAAATTATATTTTGGGCTATGGTTCTCTGAATCCATGCTGGTTAGGGGATCTTGGGCCCCTCCCTAAACTGCAAACTCCAGGATTCCATAGGAGGTTGAAAATGGAATAATAGCACTATAACAGTCTAGTGCAGAAATGGCCCTGGACATTGTAGTCCAAAATAGTATTCTGCTTAGCTCTACTTTGGTCACCCTCAAGTCTGTCACTCAGTGAAGAGAATGTTGATGTGAAAATACATCATATCAATCTTTTGTATTAAAGCTGCATCAAATAATGTATCAAATAATGTATCAACTTTTATTAGAACTACATGGGAACAAGAAAGACAGATCTAGTAAAAGATCATACAGCCATGAAAAAGCACTTGGGTAAAGAATTATGTCATTTTCTATAGTGAGATTGTTACCTAAAAGTATTGAATGTGAATATTGACTTGGAGTGAACACTTTTTATTCAAACAGGTCTGATTGTGTGTTGTTTTTTTTTAATTTCACAAAGACTAGTCATTTTGTATCTTATCAGATGTCATTGCAATACCAAACAGACTGGCTGTAACATCTCTTCAATCGTGACACTACAGCATACATTAATGTGGCATTGTGGTGAAATATTAACTCTGCCTGTATCCCAGTATGACTTCGTTTGATTCTCTCTCTAAATTGATTTTGATTTGAAACCAAAATCCAAAGGTTTGATTTAACTCAAGTCAAATTTCCCCCCACCTCCTGCTGTTTGCTCCATCTGCTACCTCCCTATTCTTTTATAATAAACCATTTGGTGGCATCTCTGCTTTTCCCAACTCCTGATTTTTTTTTTAAATAGATTTATACAGCAGCGTGCCAAAAAGATTAAAGTCCTTAGTGCTACTTGATTTGAATCAGGCCTTCATAAAAGTGACTTTTCTCTCTGGTCCCTTCATATTCTAACCTAAACAGAGATTGCTAAGTGGGCATGATATCCACAGTCTGGGTTACTGCACAAAACCATTTTGTCTTCTGTTGGGATGGCAGTTCTACGCACACTTATAAGGGAGGAAGTACCGTTGAACTGATGTGAGACTGAGTCAATGTGCATAGGTGGCAGTACAGGCAAGTGGTTTAATGCCAATTAATGTAATTTTTAACATGTAATAATTACCCTTATTTTGTCACAGTGGGGTTTATGGCATAAATTCCATGTGACACTCATCATAGCACTGGGATTTGGGGTCCTTGTCTCTCCTGTCTACAGCCTTCTTTAGCAATGAAAAGCTTACTCTGTGGAACTGTCCATCCCCCTGGAGAAGTCTTGTAGGGGTTTTTTTGGGAGGGGCAGTCTGCAAGAGAAAGAGGGTTTGTCTCCTTCCCACTTGCAGCCACAGAAACTCTTTCTGTAAGTGCAGTGACACAGTGTGAGATGCAGCCTTTGGATAGTTTTTCAAATCCAGATCTTTTAGAGACCTTCAGAAAAAAGGTAAAAAGGGCATGTTTGAGAGCATGGCAGTGGGCAGGGAGGGCCAAGCCATAGAAAGAGTGGATCCAGAGTCTTCTCAGCTCCCCATCATGCTTCTAAGATATAGGCCATTTCCACACTAGACTGTTATAGTGCTATTATTCCACTTTCAACATCCTATGGAATCCTGGGGTTTGCAGTTTAGGGAGGGACACAGTAACATCCAACATACACCCACTATTGAATGGGTATCTTTGTCATGGGACTCACAGAGGCCCAGCATATGAGAAACTGAGGCAAGTGCCAGGCCCCTGTGTCCTGGAAAGGTCCAGTGCTGATGTGTGCTATGGATGTCTTCTCTAAAACCATTTTCCACATATGTGAATGAGGGAAACATCATTTGAATTCCCTACAATAGCCACACTAGACTGCCATCCTGAGTCATGAAGGAAATTTAAATGGTAGCTCTCAGCTGTGCGGGAGCCTGCTGCTGGTTGTTGGTGTGGCCACCATTAGAAAAGCCCACCAGAATCTCAATGTAGGCTTACACTCTTGAGATCTATCAGAAGGCACTTTGCTGAAGGCCGCTTCACTCCTGGAGCCAGCTCTGAAAAGAGCTGAAGCAATCTGTGTCAGTCATAGCAGGTGGGGAAAGTACAGAAATACAACTTGCACTAACCTAAGTAATCTCTTGTGCCTATATAGATTCATAGGTTCAGACTGAAGTGAGGAAAGTCATGCGTGTTATTATTGCTTCTGTTGCTACTTCTACATCTTATGAAGGATATGCTCATTTTCTCCATTTAGCACAGCAGGAGGCAATTACTGAGGGACTCAGAACTGCTTTTTAGATTGACCAAATGCTTACGAGCAGCACTTTTTTTGTTTGGTTTTTAAAAATTAAAACACACAGACATTAGCTGCATATAAAATATGTTAATTAGCTGGAATTAAATTTTAAAAATTCTTTATTAAATATGATTATACGGTCATATCCAACTGACAGTGGTATAAGCAGAGCTGCACATTTGGGACCACTGCACATGTGGTAGCATATCAAATTCCAGAGTAGCGTGTGACTGTACATTGTATCTACTGCTTGTTGCACAGTGCACTTGCACAGTGGGTTATCAGCCATGTTCTTTGATCACCGATCCACATATACACATACACACACACACACACACACACACACACACACACATATATATATATTGTGCTATATTCAGTATAACATTGTGCAGTGTAACTCTGCCCCAGGATCTCTTTGCTATGCTGAAGTGAGGTAGGATCTTGGTTACTATATGGAAAGGGTATATGGCTTGTCCCAGTACCCTCCATTGCCAAATGGACAGGACACATTAAGCCTCTTTTAGAATCTCACTACCATGTGCAGGAAAGAAGATTCCACCTGAACCTCAGGAAGAACTTCTGACGGTCAGAGCTGTCTGGCAGTGGAATATGCTGCCTCAGAGTGTGGTGGAGTCTCCTTCTTTGGAGGTTTTAAAGCAAAGGCTGGATGGCCATCTATTGGTAATGTTTTGATGGGTGTTCCTGAATAGCAGGGGGTTGGACTGGATGGCCCCTGTGGCCTCTTCCAACTCTGTGATTCTATATGAATGTCCTTTTGGATGCATGTATCAATATGGATAACATATTCCAAGAAATGTCGATCCATTCAATCAGTAATATTCAGTCAGCTTTAAGAGCATTAAGACAACGGAAAGGGGGCACTTTGGGAAATTAGGCAGTTTTCACCATAGTGTTACAGGAGATGACAGAATCTAATCCGTTAGTCACATAATTTAACCATCCCTACAGGGCTGTAGCCCTTCTGGCTGATTTCAACACTGAGGAACAAAAAATATTGATGTGCAGTTATGCAATCAGCCCAGCAATTATGATCAGCATCACAGGTAACATTCCTAGACTAAATTATATTTGGGGATATTTATACTAATAACAAGTATGTTTAATTTTCAATTTCACAGATTATTTTGCTTATCTCAATACTCCCCATCATCCTGATAATTTGCATGCAAATTAGGACTCTTTAAGTGTATTTTAATTGCCATGCTATTTTCACAAATATAGCAGGAATGTAAAATATATATTTATTGCTGTGTATAGGGGGAAATGTTAATATTCACCAAATAATTACCTAATTTGCATAACGATTAAATTCATTTGGAATAAAGCCCTCTGATAAATATAGAAAGTTGACAAGCAGAATAATGAGGGGGAGGCTGTCACAAAGAAAAGGTACAGTTGCAGGTGGAAGGCTTCCAGTACATTATTTTTAACCTCAGCTACCAAGATTGTTAGAGTAATAAGTCAAGCCAATAAAATATTCAGTCTGTGCCTTGTTTGCCGAGAAAGATGAAATAAAAGCATAGAGTCAAATACCTGCAAAACACACAAACCTGGTGATTTCCTCGGGGATCTTGTGCAATTACATAATTTAAAATAGTCTCTGAACCAATTTTTTTTATATTCATCAGAAATATTGCTTCTTGTATGTGACCTTGAATGTTAAGTTTCAGCCCATGGGGAATATTTACAACTTGCAGGTATGAAGAGATAATGGAAAAGCTGACATGAATTTCACAGTTACAATGCCATTCCTTTTTATCTTGCCACAGCAACTCTCCCCCCCACACACACTATCCATAAAAAATAATAATCAGAATAGACTAAAATTCTTGTTTTACAGCCCTTGAGAAATATTTGTTAGCTGACGTTAACTGGCATTGTTAAACAGGACCAGTGTGCTTGAAAGGGCCTTAACATTCCTTCTTTCTGAAAGTAGTAAACAAACCTTCTCCAATGTAGTACATTCCAGATATGTTGGACCTCCATTAGACAGGCTTACTAGGAGTAATAGAAAATGTAGTCCAATATATCTAGAGTATGTAGTTTGGATATACTACGCTGACTATCATAGGCTGAAATCTTGTTGATAATCTTGACTAAAGAAGACCTGTTATATCAGGGGGATTTACCTACGTGTTGACTAGCCAATCAACAATTGATTGAATGTGTCTACTCTAGTTGGGAGTAGGAAACAGGATGGCAGCCATAGATAGTAGATTGAGACCTACAATGCCTCACTTCTAGTGAATCCAAAATCTGGTCTAGATGTTACCTTTACCAGAATGTTAAGTATTTTTAACATGCTAAGTGATGTCTAGCAATGGACAGAACTATTGCCTCCATATTCTTTCCTTAAAGGCACCCAGGCTAACCACTCTTTGAGCCTCTGCACTATAGTAGATGCACCTTTAGTATGATCCAGTATTCTGCCCAGAACCACCAAGATAAAACTTGATTTCTGAGTGTCCATGGAGAGTTGGCATCCTCTCAGTGACATACACAGATGTTAACACCAGAACACATCTTCATAAGGTCTCTGCAGAGCAAGGATTTCATTACCTTCTTTGCACAATGCCTCACTCCCAAGATTCATCTTCTTTCTTCAGAAGCATGGCCACTGAGTAGTCAGGGAAGGCCAGTAAGTGTCCAGATATGATGTATAGCTGGGTGCAAAATGATGTTGTCATCCACTGGGAGCTGGAGGGTGTTATGCATCTGCTGTAGGGATATAGCTGGACGCTTCACAGCTGGCCCCAGCCTCCCTCAGCTGTGGTATCGCCATCCAAGAAGAAGGTGAATTAAATGGAAGGGGAGAGAAGAGAAGAGATGAAGTAGAATTCTGCCTGAATGGAGCTTTACACTCACTCTCCTACCACCATGGGATCTCAACTGATATTTTCTCTCCCCCTAAATATTCCTGCCCACTTAAAACAGATTCACATATGAGGAGACTTCTATCTGCCATACCTACAAGCTGAACAAATTTTGGATGCACGTTCACCCACCTAGCAAGACCTGAGATTTACAACATCCTGTGTAGCCTAGATTCTTTCCTGTCAAAATTGCTAAACTAATGAAGGATGCAATGAATTTTGGGTTCTGGATCAATGTATTTATGCCCATAAAAAGACCTATTCGTCTTGTGATCAAATGAAGTGACTACAACCCACTATGACTAATCTATTGTGTCTCACAGGTGTTTGTCAACCATTACTCCTCATAAAGGCCATTTCCGTACCCTACCTGATCCTGTTGAGACTGTTGTACTTGGACATATCATGAGAATACCCCACTCACAAGAAAAGACCATGATGTCTGGTAGAGTAGAAAGCTGTAGGGAAAGAGGAAGACAGCCGTTACAGATGGATAGACTCAATCAAGGAAGCCACGGTCCTGAGTCTGCAAAACCTGAGCAGGGCTGCCGATGACAGAGTGACTTGGAGGTCTTTCCTTCATAGAGCTCCCATAAGTCCAACTTGCTGTGATGGCAGTTGACAACAACAACTAGAAAGATGCAATTTGTAGAGAAGCTACCAATGGGAGTTTGTTTCAAGAAAGAAAACTATGGCCATTTCTGCACTTCACTGTTATAGTGCTAATATTCCACTTTCAACATCCTGTGGAATCCTGGGGGGTGCAGTTTAGGGAGGGACATTTAGAATTCTCAGCCAGAGAGCTCTTTGGCCCCAGTAAATGACAAACCCCAGAATTCCACAGGACATTGAAAGTGGAATAATAGCACTATAACAGTATAGGACGGAAATGGCCAGTAAAGCATAGTCCTTCTGTGTGTAAATATGCCTCTCCATCAAGGTTGTCTTAGAGGTAAGCCTAATCTGTCTAACTTAATTGCTCACTCATAGACAAATTTACCTCTCACACCTCTAACACTTTTGAAGGGACAGCAACAAAATTGCTGTGATACCTTTTTACTGATTTATTTTTTTTAATATGTTTGATTATACAGTGACATCCCCCATCTCCATGTCTGTATTCTCCCTCTATCTGTCTACCTACAGAGAGAGAGAGAGAGAGAGAGAGAGAGAGAGAGAGAGAGAGCATATTAACAGAGGGAAGCTAGTTGGGCTTCCTCTCTGTGGTTTTTTCATTGGCAAACAGAGACCTTTCTATTCAGGAGTCTTTTAGCAACTGAATGAATGCTGAAGAATAAACATTTAACAGTGGAGAAGGGTTGCTCTGCTTTTTTTAAACCAAAGAAATTTTAAAAATTTTTAATTTAAAATTTACAATTTTTAGAATTTCTTTTAATTTTGTTTTAATATGACCATTTCTTTAATTGTGATTTAATATTATTTATAGTGTTTTTTATTTTTGTCTGGATTTTTAAAAGCCTTATTGTGATCTATTCAATTCTCCATTTTGGAAGAGAGGCAGGATATAAATTAAATAAATAAAACTAATGTGATTTTAAATACGAGATTAACTTATACATCTGGGGTGGGGGGGTTTTCCCTTCTAAAAATATAGCTCTGTGTGAAAGGGGGATCAGGATTGGGGCCATTTGCAGGAAGATAACCATGGGGGAGAAAAACTGAGGTCAATGCCCCTAGATAAGAATGAATTTTTCCTTCAGTCCCCAAATGTCTAGGATTTCAGACAGTGAGACATTGAAAACCGTTCTCATCTGTAACCCTTGTATTTGCTGTGTTCTTATTCCTTTGGTAATTTTGCTTGCTTTTCTTCCCTGGATGCCTAAGCTGTATTTCTAAATGTTCATCTGAAGTTCTGAGTCACTACAAAGTTAGAAATTTGAGGTCTGACAGAAAATTTCATGGGGAGGGGAATTCTTATTGTGGCTCAACATCCTCCTCCTCCTCCTCTGGAGCTATATGCCATAGTGGGAATGGGGGTTAACCATTTCTCAGCAGTTGTGGTTTTGATGGCCTCCCTTGCAGATGCTATTCATCCAGAAGAGCAGTTTCCATTGATGCCAATAGAAGTACATATGAGTAACTTGAAGAGATCCCTAGTCCCCTGAGTTGTAGTCCAGTGCTTAAATCACTACACCATGCTGGTTCTATTATTTAGACGATATGGGTGATCTAATTTTGTCAGGTTCACTTTTTCCCACATGGCTGAAGGTACCAGGATCCAGACATTTACCTAAATTTTGTTCATCCATTGACTCAATGGGAGCTACCTGCATGTTGATTCAACATTCAACCATTGATTCAGTTGGTTTACACCAGTTGGCAATAACAAATAAGATACAAGCGACAGACTTTTAAGTGTTAGGCACTCAGAGCCCCCTGGTAGTACGGGCAAATCTGTCATTCTTATATTCAGATGTCTAGAAATTCAATTTATTCCATTTTGCTTGGAGGGGGAAATCAGATGTGGGGGACTCAGAAAAGGACACTGACAAATTCCTTTCCCAAGCTGAGAGCCTTTGTTTCCATACCTAGCGATAAGGAGTGTGAAGAAGGGAAGATGAAAAGGACACCAATGACATTTCATAGATGAAATCTGGGACAGGTGTGGCCAAGCAAGATCGGAGTGTGTTCAAGACGGCAAAGGTTACTAATAAGGAAGACCACACAAGCTAAGAGGGGCTGCAGCAGTTTGCTTTTGCCTGAGCCTCTTTGGAAGGGCAAGATTCAGCCACCTCCTCTCATCTCTCCTTTGTTAAACTGAGCGCAAACTATTTTTGCACTCTGAACTGAGTTTACAGCAACTGAAGTAAGCTGAAGACCAACAGGGAAAGTAGGAGAAGGAGTGAGAACCTGCAACAAAAGTAGCTGAGAAAGCGGTTTGGCAAAGGATTAATCAGGACAGTTGAAGGGATTGCAATAGCAGAAATGGTTACTGTTATTTGTTCATCACTTCAGGAGCTCTTGGAGGCTGGAAGGTGATGCAGAAATGCTTCAAATAAACAAAAACAAACCAGACTGGTAGTATACAAGAATGCACTTGCGGTTCCTCAGTCTCTCCCAATAGTAGCTGATTAAACATCTTTCCTTAAAGAGACACATATATATTCAAAAATTTATTCACACTCACTTACAGATAGTTGCCACTTCCTTCCTTCTCGGCTTCTGCTTGGCTGCTTTACCCATGAAGACCACTATTCCAAGATAGAAAAGCAATCGTACGTTATCATTCCAACCACACTGACACCCCTAAATCGAGTTCTAGATGAAGTATTTGAGGTATTTCCATCAATATGGATGATGCGAGTGCATGTATGTTACAGGAAAAAGCAACCTTACAAACATTTTGACAACCATATATAACCATATATAACACTGGTCAGCCATATAACGTTAAAAAGATTAATTGACCAACAGAAAACAGATGGATTATCATTGATTATCAAGTGCTTGTATTTCAGATGATGGATGAATGCACACAAAACATTGATCTTTGCAAATTACCTTGACTTTGGTCCTGTTTTGTTTGCCTTTGGCCCTTCTACTACTACAAGAAGTGCTACAGCTCATTGCAGAGATGGTTATTGTGGTTGTAATGTTCATGGGTGGAAGGAAGTTTTTTTTCAGCTACCAAAAACACCGAGCTAGGTTCTTGTGTCAGATTTGAAGCAGAGGCAAGAATGACCCTCCAAATGTTATTGACATGTAGCTCCCAGCAATGCAAGCAGCATAAATACCCAGAAGTGAGGAACCCAGGGAGTTACTGTCCAGCAACCTCTGGAGAGTAACACAATTCCTGCCCATCTCGCCTCTAAAGAATTATTGAGTACAAATTGTACATGTTCCCATCCTGTGCATTCTTATAGGAAGTAAAAGAGTTATGAAGGTACAGGAGGAAGGAGGTGAGCATCTCAACCTCATTGGAAGCAAGACAGCGTATGATATCTGTGATTATAATAATGATGATAACAACAAAACAGGTGCTTTTACAGGGCTCCCAGTCACATGGAATCCTTTGACTACTATAAAATATTAATGTGAACAGGGCTGACCCAAAAGAAAGTTTCTGCTAGAGGCAGAGCAGCAGATGGCTCCTCATTCCAATTCCTCATATCAAGGTAGGCCCAGTCAGGTTATTCTGGCATCTCGGGCAGAAAACTGCAAAGGTGTCTCAGTGCCTCCCCAACTGGATAATTGCAACAATAACACATTAAACAAATAATCATTTGCTGTCCTGTTAGGAGTCTCAGAATCTACTAACTGAGGCAGCTGCCTCACTTTGTCTCTTGGTAGGCCCGGCCCTGAATTTGAATATAGAAACCTTACTGTGCTAAACTTGCCTTCTCAGTAATTGCTGAAATGACTGTGGAAAACTAAGCATGTGAGTTTTCGCAGTTTCCCACCAACAGCATCACATTACTCTCTGCACATTACATGAAGCGGTTTTGTGCTGTGCCCCTTTGCCTCATCATAGTGAATCTCTGCTTTTTTATTATTATTATTTAAAAATCACCAGAAAGAGTATCTTTAACAGTACATACATAATATATTATAAAGGTTCTGACCCATAGTGAAGACAAAAAAAGAGGGTGGGGGAGAAAAAAACAGCAAGAGGACAAACGTTTGTTTATCAACAAATAAAAACAGCATGGAAAGAGGTGGAGTTACTATTGCCCTAGCCTGCTTTTAAGAATAAAATATTTAACTTTGTCCTCTAGTACTACGTGACCCTCTGCTGTGGTTAATTGGGAGCACTTAGGCCTTTGGTTGGCCTCTCGTGTGATGAATATTTAATCACACAAGAAAGTTTTCCTTTGCAAGAGAAGACATCAGTCACAGGCTCTTGAAAATGGAACAAAGAGCTCTGTTACCTAGAAGGAGACATTCACTCCCTGTACCAGGAGTCAAAAAAGGTCCAGCTAATTATCTTTGCTGTGAAACAGCAAGTAAATCTTCCCTCTTGGTGACTTTGACATTTATCCCTTCCAGTCAGGCTAAAAATACCATGAGCAACAAAGATATTAGAGCCATTGCCAACTCATCTGAGTGAGCCTTAAATGACCAACAACACAGTAGCACATGCAGATGGTAGAACTCTCCTTGATCACCTCCAGCTTCAACAACGAGGCAGGATGATGGTAAAGGCATGGAGATCATGCACTGTGAATTTCTTCTTGATATATTTTATATGAGTGTGTATGTATGTGTGTATAAAAGTCTCTCCCTTGCTCACTCTGTGTGTGCGTGTGTGTGTGTGTGTACACATGCATAAAGAAAGATTCTTAAACAGTGGCACACTTTGTTCTTGAGAATCCAAAAGCCATTGTGTTTACCAAATTCAGATCTAACTTTTGACATTTAAAAATTGTTGGGAATGGCAACCTTTGCTTGCTTGATTAACTGGCTAGTTAGCTTGCATGTTTATTGTAGGCATACAAGGGACCGCCTAGACTAAACTTCCTGATGTTTGGTCAACACCTACTTCCCTTTGCATATATTCATTCCTTTTGTTCTTAAAAGCCCTCGCTTGGTGTTTACAACTCTCTTTGTTCTACCTTCGTCAAGGAAATGTGACATTCAATCCTCAGGCAAGGATGCTTCCTTGTAAGCATGTGATTGCTTATTTTTCTTCTTTACCTTTCTTCAAGAATTTGAACCTGTTTAAACTATGCACAAGATTCTGTGAGTAAATCTTTTACATAATTTTAACCAAACTGTTTTCGTGTTTATTTTGAGCTAGATTAAGCGTGTCTAGGGTGGAGTGACAGAGGTGGAACTGGTGATCTGTTCAGCTTCTGTTTTATGCATTCCTAAATGCTCTGCTAGTTGGGAGACCTACCAATCTCTCAATTTTAATATTTTCCAGACAAAAATAACATACTTGCTTTTCTTTTTAAAAACCCAAACCCAGGTCTTGTCATCAAAACTGAACAGTGGAAATGGTACTTTATCACTATTTTATATATTATTTACTTATACCTTATGCTTGTGTCCCACCTTTCCTCCATTGAGATCAATGCATTTGAGCATGGGTTTCTTCCTCCCTGTTTTATCCTCCCTACAGGCCTGAGAGCTAAGTTGAGAGAGACTGAGACCAGTTCAGGATCATCCACTAAGTTTCATGGTGACTTAACTCTTGATCTGCCAAGTCTAAGTCCAACATTCTAACCACCACATTAGTAAGAAGTTCTTTTACAAAACCATTTTACTCCATAAATATCTAATCAAAACTTACTTCATGGTAACCTGTTCATCTTAAAAAGCAACCAGGTGGACCACACCTAAATAATACTTAATAGGGTGAGCTGGGAATCTCATTCTCCTTTAGGCTGTGTACCTGAAAGAGTTGTAAGAACTTAGAAGAAAAGAACCATAAAGAACTTTAATGATTAAGAACACAATATCTTTGTATTTTTCACTTTCATGTTAAAGAAAGACCTATTTTTGTTTTGGTTTTGCTTTTTAAGGAAGGGAGCGTGCTGACTGCTGCTAGGATAGTAGGAGCATTTCTGCACTAGACTGTTATAGTGCTATTATTCCACTTTCAACATTCTATGGACTCCTGAAGTTTGCAGTTTAGGAGGGGCCTTTGAGGGGCCTCCGTAGGATGTTGGGAGTGGAATAATAGCATTATAGCAGTCTAGTGCAGAAATGGCATAGCTTGAAGGAAATAGGAGAATGTGTCCACAATGTAACTCAGTTTTCCTAGTTTACAAACTGTAAAATCACTGCTTACACAGAAGAAGAGAGAGCTTTATGAAGAATATTTATGAAGTGTGGTAGTTATACTAGGGGCCCTTTCCCACTACAGAATTATAGCACTATGATACCACCATAACTGTCATGGTTACATCTTATTGCCATTGTGGGAGATGTGGGGGTATTGTTTTTATTATAGAACGTTGCCCTGAAAGTAACATCTCCGTATTCTGAGGCTGACCTCATCAGAAACTGCTGAAGTCAGTGTACCAGCCTAAGCTAGGCAAAGGCACTCCTGGCTGGAGTTACCATCTGAGCATCCAGGTGGTGACTTCTGTGAACTAATCTGTACACCTGATCCTTCAAATATATTACTATCCATCCAAAACAGAAGGAATTCCATTTCCACAATCCATGTGTCTCCCAAGCAGCAGCATCTCTTTCTTGTCTTGAATAAGTTTCATTTTTATTAACCTCCTCCAGCTCATTACTGCTTCCAGACACCACTATAAAAACTCAACAGTTTCCCTGGAAATTGATGAAAAGGAAAGCTAGAACTGCATATTATCACATATTAGTAACAATGTATTCCAAATTGCATAACAATCTCTCCAAGCATTTTCATATAGATGTTAAATTAAATGGGGAACAACACCTGTCTGAGATACATCACACATCACAGCAGATGTAATGTCACATCTGGCCACCATTTTGGCCAACTTTCAGCTGGCTTTTTTTTTTCAGCTGGCTTTTGGGGATTTGGTGGAGGAAGTAAAACTCTGCATTTGCAGCTGCTGTAGAATGTTTTGGGCAAGTTTGGGGACAAAAGAAATCAACAATTTTTTTCAGCATTTATTTAAAGTGGGTATCTGCTTTGAATTCAGTCTGAGAAGGAAGCATCCTTGGCCTTTGCATGAAGCAGAGACTTCTCTATCTTTGGTGGTAATCCTTTGGAATAGCTTTCCTATGGAATGAGGAGTGTCATGTAGCCTGACCTATTGCCACTGTAAAATTCCACAGCTAAAGCATGGCCATCCAACCTCTATTTAAAAAGCTTCAGTGAAAGACTGTCTGCCACATTCAAAGGGTGTCTATTCCATTGTTAAACCGTTCTTACTATCAGAAATTCCTTCTAATGTTTAGCTGGAATCTCCTTCTGTGTGATTTGAATCTATTGCATTATATCCTACCCTGTGTAGAAGTAGAAAAGAATTCTGCTCTGTCTTCTGCATGACAGCCTTTCATATCAACTCCCAGTTTTATCTTCTCCAGTCTAAACATACCCAACCCAACTGTATTTCTCTGCTTGTTGCTTATTACAACAGTAAAAAGGTGTTCTATGGTTCTTTTTTTTTTTTTAAGGCAGCAAAAGTTACCATACGGAATCTTTCAGCATGTTATCAAACATTAGTAGCTTCTCCAACAGTTAGGGACGCCTTCAATTTTAACCTACATTTTAAATGTCTTTTATTTTTGTCGCATGTGTTTCTATTTTTTCTTAAAATAATGATCTCTTAATAAACACATTAAATGCTTACTTCCTAAATTCCTTTGGCTGTAGTATTGTGCACAGCTAAATTACTGCACTCCTGCATAAATCAATGAACTAAACTAACGTGTACTGTGTTGGATGTCCATCTGAGAGACACCTGTTCAAACTCCTGTTGAGACTTAAAGTTCACTGAGTGGCCTTGGTCTCACCATGATTTCAGGCCCTAACCTATGTACATAGGAGATAATGCAGTAGAAATTAAAAAAAAGGAAAACATATATTTGTGAAACAGGCAAGGTTCCCCACTCCATCTCTTTAGACCAACGGACTGAGGGCTCTTTGCTGTTTGTCAGATAATCTGTCAGTTAATTTGCATCTGTTTGGTGGTCCTTTTGCCACCTAATCATCTGGGCTACCAGCTTGTGATCAACGTATAGTCCAAACAGGCAGAGTTAGCATAAACATTCCATTTAAGCTCTCTTAAATATTGTAATCTAACATGAGAGAATGAACAGGCTCTCTGTAGTAATTATAATAGTAGATATATAACGATACACTTCCTCAGGGAGGAACATAGAGTTTTCAGTGTCTAGGCACATTGTTTATCAGCTCATTCTACATTTCATCTTACATTATACTAGCATGTCATACAGTGCCATCGCAAAGTCTTTATAGATCTACATTTATAAGCCATATTATACAGTCATCCCTCCCCATTCGCTAGGGCTAGGGGCACAGGACCCCCATGAAAGTGGAAAAACCTTTAATAACTCTAGGACCTCCCAAAGTATATATAACACACAAAAAAAGTATGATCACTTCATTCAACCCACCATGGATTCCTTTGAGGCATCAAGGTTCCTTTACAAGGCAGAAGTGGGAGGCTGATGGGGCTTGCTGCCACCTCCACTGCTGTCCAACACCATTTTAATAGGGACTTACAAGCCTTTTTCACAGTTTCTCAGTCTCAAGAGGCTTGCAGTCCCTGTTAAAAAATGGCATAGGGCAGTAGCACAGGTGACAACAAATAATCCGTGTATAACCAAATCCGCAAAAGTGAAACCCGCAAATGGGGAGAGCTGACTGTACATTACATTCTTTCATATTCATCTTAGCAAACATTAACTAGCAGGCATTATGCACTGATCTCACATTGTAAAGCACTGCCATCTTATCTAATATTGGAGCATCTAATATTGTACAAGGAAACCATAGAGAAGTCTGCTCCTCCCCGCCACTGCCGTAGCCAATCAGCTGTGCTTTTCTATAAGTAGTGAAACTACATCAGAACAGCAACTCACAGGATTTATTACTAGCTGTTACTCCTTATTATTTGTGTATGTAAGTGGGGACTTCCTCATGACTGCTGCAGTAGAATCCCAGGATACAGAAGGCTCTCAATAATTCAAAGATTTCTTTCTTGAGAGGCACTAGTCAATTTAGTATCCAACACTCTCTGAAAGTAATACTGTTTGTTAGTAAGTTGCTCTTTGGGACTCTTTTTTTTTTTTTTTTTGTAATAGTGAGGTGTTCTGGGAAAACGATGGCCCAGCTTTCCAAGTAGTTGAAACCTATTTATTTTTATAGTTATAGCAACTGAAGCAATCTTAGGAGCAATTTTCTAAAATGAGCAACGTTCTGCCAAATAATGGAGAAATGGTACAAAGGAAATGTGACGTTCCTGAGAACTCCCAGATTCCCATTGGAACTTTGGAATTTGTCCCTTTGCATTCTCCATGGTGCTTATGGGGGAGTGATAAAGTTTTCCGTGGAAAGTTTCTTTTGCTTTCATGCTGAGGAAAAGCTTGTTGAAATGGATAGATGGTTGGCTCAGGAAATCTGGGTGCTTGTTGTTGTGTGAGGTTTATTCCTTTTTGTTTTGGCAAGCATACAGAACCCTCAACACATGCTAATAAAAAGATGGAGCTAATACTTACCACCTCATGGGGTTTTGTGTATCCCAGGAATAGTATGACCATCTATGATTCAAAGCTCCATCTGGCCACTCATACTAGAGCCTAACTGATTTTTTCCCCCTCACATAGTACAAAGAGTAAAATTTTTATGTCTGTCAACAAGCTGATTTGATTACAGTGAAAATATATTTCCCACCCCAATGCCCCCCTCCCGCTAATTCCTCTTTTACAGCTTGTTTATTTTATTGTTTTCTAGCTCGGTACTAAAGTCTACAGATTGGCAAACACTCCTGCCAAGAGGAAGTGGTACCATGTTGGTCTTTGAAAGGCTGCTGTCTGTTTCACTCATAACACTGCCAAGACCCAACAATTTTACTTGCTGTTCGGAAAGTTGTTTTGCAGTAGCTCTAGTATGTGGTTTTTCTAGCACTGCTTGAACATCACTACTCAAAACAGGAAGGTAAACTGAGCCACTTTGCCTCCTTTTCTGCCCACAATATGTAAGTCTACATGTGTGATTCCCTCGCTGAAGGAAAAGCCAAAAATATGTTCTCTTGAAAAATGTTGCTGAGACTGAGCATTTCCTAGGGATGTGCAAGGCTGGTCATAATGCAGAGAAATAAAGAAAGAGTGACAGGGGTTAAAAACCCAACTGGCGCTAGTGAATAGAGAGAATGCTGTTTAACCAGTAATGCTGAATTACTGTTTAAGTGCTAGGTTCTCTTTAACTTTAATTTATCTGGCAGCAAAAATACTTGTATCTCCACAACCAAAAAAGGATGAAGATATAGTGATACAGAATAATACAACTGTAGAGTTGGAAGAGCTTTCAAAGGCCATTTAGCCCAACATGCTGCCAATGTAAGAAATTCAAAGTCAAAGCATCCCTGACAGATGGCTATCCATACTTTGCTTGAATACCTTCAGTGGAGAATCCTTGACCTTTCATTGTAGCCTGGCTCACTAGCAAGCAACTTCTTTCATCAGAAAAGTTTCCAGATCTCTTTTCTTGCCATTTCAACCCAATGGTTTATATTCTGGAGCAGGAAAAAAAAGGTTGTTGCATTTCTTATATGATAGTGCTTGATACTTGAAGGTGTCTATGATATCACTTCTTAATCATCTTTTCTCCAGGCTAAACAGAGCCCTCACAGGACTTAGTTTCCAAACAAGGACATAATGATATTTTTGAAAGGTACTGACTCTACAAGGTATATAGTCAAAATACATCATAATTTTTGGCTGCAGTTCAAGGCATGAGTGTTAATAGCCTGCTCAGCAAAGAATGAAAGACCCAACCTTTCTCAGACTCAGAAGGGAGACTGATAATATAACCTTACGTTTCAAACAATACAAAGAGAATTATTCTTATTCTCACAATTCCTTATTTGCATACTAATGAAAAATCAGTAACGAATTTGATAACTAAGCGCAACAATTCCATACACAGTAAGCTTTAATTATACTATTAGTCCATCAGTTACATGGACCCTATGATGCTTATACTGTGTTTCCAGTCCTTTACAAAGACATTATGCAAGAGATTTTGTGCTGTGCTGAGTGACTACAATCTGATCTCAATTCAAGGCTTGGAAAAGGCACGTTTTGGACTACAACTTCCATAAATCCTCAGCCCACACAGCCAGTGGCCAATGACCATGCTGGCTGGAAGATTCTGAGAATAGTAGCCCCCAGAAGTAATTTTCCAAATTTTGGATATGAAAAATGGAATACTAAAATCACAACAAAATGTCAAGCAGTCATCTGACAGGATAGAATAAGAGGACAATTACATTCTATGAGAGATTTGGGGAGGGGCACATGTGAAAAATATGCCACAGGAAGAGACTCCAGAACAAGAAAATTGTTCAGTTCAGTTTCAACATAGATAGATAGATAGATAGATAGATAGATAGATAGATAGATAATTAAAACAGGTTGAAACAGGTGGAAGAGAGGATGGGAGGATGTACAATCATTGCTTAAGAGATAGGTCAGGGGACTGAGAGATGTCACCACAACTAGAAAGACACTCATCAGAAGGCCCTGCTTCCAGGCTGAGTTACTACAAATTACAACATGGGTGTGCCTTGTTACATACACACAGGCCAGAATCCTGTTAATTGCATGAACACCGGTAATTGTGACTTTCATGCACATATGTCCCTTTTTGGTTGAAGCACAGAAGACTATTCTCTTGATCTTAGGTTCTATCCCAAAACTTCCCCTTGGGCAGCTATCAGGCTCCAAGAAGGGCAGTGATAGTGGCTGCTTACTATTGGGGAATGGGGAGAGGACTAAGCCAACTTAAACCATGAAGATACTGCTGCTCTGGGCTCGTGGGGGAAGGAAAGAAAGAGTATACTCGATCTGTGAGCTCACCCTCATTTCCCTCTCCCTGTCCCCTAGGATGAGTGAGCCAAACTGCTATATTATGGTCAGAATCACCTTCTCCATCTATACTTTCCCCACTGGTAAATAGCAGCAACTCCCAGAGTTTGAGAGCTTCCAGTGTAGAGAAAGACACAGATGGAGCTACACTCCAATGATCTTGTCTACAGTGTCATTCTGGATCACTGATTAGTGGTGACATTGGCCATTATAGTACTATTATTCCACTTTCAACGTCCTATGGAATCCTGGGATTTGCAGTTTAGGGAGGGGCCAGCTGGCCCCTCCCTAAACTGCAAGCCCCAGGATTCCATAGGATGTTGAAAGTAGAATAATAGCACTATAACAGTCTAGTGCGGAAATGGCTTCTATTTCTATTATAACTCTTAACCTTTTGGAAAACACCCTGTTTGGCTATACAATAGAAATGCAACATGCTTTCCTCAGTTAAATTCACCCTTTTAATAAAAACTGATGATCATGTACTATTGTAGCCCTATCGCAGGAGAAAATGCAATTTTCTCTGATGTCTAGTTTATAGAAAGGCCAAATCCAGCTTTGGAAGTATCACTTTCCTACTTCATAGTTGATACTGCCAAGACCTACCCATGACTGTTGGGGAGATTTGGCCTTCAGTTCAATCTATGATTGAACTTTAGTTTGTGCTGATAACACTAATGAATTTTTCATCTCACTGTCTTTTGGCTCTTAATACAGAATTATAAAGTAAATCCATGTTTGAGACACAGTTTATAAGTAAGGCATTTCTTAGAAACTCACATCTGTTCCAGCTTGTTCATGTTTCTGTATTTTCCTCCCTTTATTTTATCTAATACAGCCCAAATTTAATTACTAAAAATATTTAAATTTTACTCCCATGCACAGAGTCTACCATACTCGTAGTGGTATAACAAGCAGAGGTAGAAAATCTATGTCTGTCATTATTTTGGCCAGATTAATCCTCTGGAATTCTCCTCCTCTTCAGAATGTCTCCTAAATAAAATCCCGGCAGCTTAGTTTTCTCTCCCACTTTCTTTTCCTCATCTGTTTTGATGAATAATGTTGAATTGCTTTGCTTTTTAAACTCCTTGTAAAGAAGAAATGTACCATTTGAGCCTAAATTTTCTTTATACCAAATAGACTATGAACTGGATTAGGTAATTTCTTTTTTTACGTAGTGATTTTTGCTTTTAATTAAGGAAAATAGGAGGTTGTATAGAAGTCAATTTGACATTATGCATTTAAATTAAAAGCATTTTTAAGGACACAACCCAAGCAAATACAAGCATCTTTAAATCCCATTGATTCATTAAACTTCTCCATTGGCAGCAGTATTCATTGTGTCAGAATCATGGAGTTGGAAGAGATCTCAAGAACCATCTAGGTTCAATCACCAGTCAGAGCAGGGCTCATGCTCTATAGCATTACTGAGAGATGGTCATTTAGCCTCCATTGGTTCAAAGTCTATCTTCAGAAGCAATAGAAAACAAGAAGGCTCCATTTGCTACATGACTGCCCTTCAGATATTAAAAGTGGCAGTCGTATCACCTTTCAGTCTCCTATACTCCATGCCAATCATATCCCACTCCCTCAACTGTTGTTCATTGGGTTTGGTTTTCAGAATAATCAAAACTCAGCTGCATTGTGTCCTATGTCTGTTGGGTAGAAGTGAGGCGCACAGAATACGCATTGACTATGTTTGCTTTTCTTCACCTGGAATATACTCAAAGATAGTAGAGTTCAGTCAAATGGCCCCTTTTGTTATTTAGATCTGGCTTTTTCCTTTGGAGCACATCTGTTCTTTAATTGCCTGTTTCTGCTGTGAAACTTTTTGGCCTCATCTTGGTTTCTCACCATTCCAAATGTACATGTGGAAATTAGCATTTCCAGATCCCCATATCAAATTGTTGGATTTTTCAGTTCATGCGAAAGCCACATTCAGCTTGCCTGCAATCCTTTTCAATACATAGGTGAAAACCTTTCTTAAGAAACAGAGGAAGAAGTGACGTAAGTTCCAAAGACTCGGAAAAATTGCATTGCAGAAGCTGGCAACTGTTCAACTTGTTTAGCTTGAAGCTAGGAGAAGAGTAGACCTCAAGGTGTGTGACTGAAAGTGGTTATTACAAGATTATATATGGTGGCAGTAAAAACAGGCAGGATTCTTTAATGAACAGCCCTGGCAGAATTCTGCCTTTCTCCATTCTTAGGATTTTACCAGGTGCTCATTTGAATAAAAGAGGAGAAAACAAATGGATTAATATGACACGTTTACTTCCTGGAGCACAGAGCTGCTAATTGCAGCTATGAATCCATACTCCAAAAATGCCATCACTTTCTTTTTTATTATTATTTTGGAAACAAAATTATCTTTCCTGTCAATTGATATATATTAAAGATGAAACTCAGGCTGAATCTTTCCACAAGAGGCATGACACAGGGTGTTGCCCAAAAATAGTATTTTGATATTACATTCTTCCCCGTGACATGTAGAAACAATTATCTCTTTGGTAAAACATGATCATACTGAGGTTCTACATCCCTGCTCTCCAATGTTGGATGCTGAAAGCAAGTTTGTATCACAGGTTATATGTTGCTACATGTCAGTGAGAAAGACATTGATATGCCTTTTTAATTTATATTCTGTACTAAGAAAAAATGTATAAATATTGTAATATTTAGGTATCTGTGCATAGGTAAGGTATTCATGCATAATATGAATAGCATCCATGATAACTTGTTTTATTCTCCAACCTTCCACTATTTTGGATAAAAAATATCACAGAGTTCCAGATGGGTCCTTGTATAGTGGGGAATTCAGAACTGTTCCCAATGTTCTATTGTACTGTATTTCTCTTATCATGATATTCATTATGTTTTTGTACATCTATTCTTTAAAAAGAAAGCAAAAAGAAAGAAACCCAGAAATATCAGATGAATGTTCTGTTCTTTCCCCTGCCCCCCCCCCATCTTCTTTCTGTCCAGGATTCCCATATTGCAGAAGATCTGGCTAGATTTTGTGCTGCTGTTAGCCCTTGTTATAGCTCTTTCTTAATGAGGTAGCATATGGGAATCTATGGCCCTTTTCACATGTGGGGGGGGGAACGGTGTAGAGCGACCTCCCACGGAGGTCGTCTACACTGTAGAGTGGACTGGCGTGGGCTACTTTTAGTAGTTTCACACCAGAATCCACTCAGGAGCGGCTGGAACTAGCCGGGCTGCGTGTTTTTTAAAAACCTCTTTTTAGAGGTTTTTAAAAAGCACGGAGCGCGCAGCCCCGTGCCGCTCCGTCGCCCGGCTCTAAAGTGAATCTGCAGGCGTGTGCAAGTGCGTGCCTGCAGATCTGCCGGGGGCGGGCTTCCAGCTGAGAGCCTCCACCAACCAGAAGCTGCCGTCTGCGACGCCAGAGGAGTGTGGAGCAGCGAACTCACACTCCTCCACGCAGCGACGGACTTACCCGGCTGGAGGTAAGCTCCGTTTTTGGGCGTTTTCGCCCATTTCCCCCCCGACATGTGAAAAGGGCCTATGAATCTGGGTCCATTTCTACACTAGCCTGTTATAATGCTATTATTCCACTTTCAACATCCTATGGAATCCTGGGGTTTGCAGTTGGATTCCATAGGATGTTGAAAGTGGAATAATAGCACTATAACAGGCTAGTGCAGAAATGGCCGTGATGCTGATTATAGTAGTATTGCAATATATTGTCTATTTTATGTGCTGATTCTTGACCATAATAAAAAATGTTACTTACTTTTTATTTTGTGTCATATAAAAGAGAGCAATGTGGTGTAGTGGCTTGAATGTTGAACTCTAGAGACCAAAGTTCAAGTCCCTGTTCAGCCATGGAAACCCTCTGGATGACCTTGAGCAAGTCATACTCTCTAGCCTCAGATAAAGGCAAAGCCAAATACCCCCCGAACAAATCTTGCCAAGAAAACCCCATGATATGGTCATCTTAGAGTCACCATAAGTCAGAAATGATTGAAGGCACACAGCAACAACAATCCCATAAAATCCATGTGAGGTATGTTTGTATGTGTGGAAAAGAAGGGCCAGATAAATTAGCTGAATGGTGAAAATTGTTACAGGAAGACATAGATTCGGTGGAAGGGATAGTGTACAGCTGGGCACAAAACATGTAAATGAAAAAAATGTGTGCAGCTGGGAAATAGATAATATATTCAGCTGGTAAAATGAAATGAAAGGGCAACAAGGCACATTGCCTGCATCTTGTAAGTGACATACGCAGATTATTTATTTATTTATTTATTTATAACAATTTGCATTGGCTGTATTCAGCTGATGGCAACATAAGCAGAGTTGTCCATGTAGACTGTTACGTACGTGATAGTGCATTAAAGCACACGGAACAGCATGGGAAAGTACATTGCCTCTGTGCATTGGTTCCATGCGTTGTGATGCTGCAACTGCACAATGAGTTGTCAGCCACAGTCATTGACCATTGATCCATGTATGTTACAGTACACTGGTAGTCAGTATAGGGGGTGCGTAATATAACCACACAGCAGATATTTAAGCTAAGGTGAAGCAATGTGGGATCTTGGCCATTAAATGTTTATTAAGCACTTAAATGACAGTATTTATCAGGCAAATCTGGTAATGCAGGAGGAGTACAGTTTAGGAGAGGTACCAATTTTATTAGCATAGATTTGATGAGGCAAAAGAAATAGCTCCTGCACTGGTGTAAATCTCACTGAGTTGGAATTTACATTAGTGCAGGAGCCCATTAGATTGTCCTGTTAGTTAATGAACTATGGTAGATTCATGAATGAATTGTTGCTGCACAGGAGCTAACAGCTACTAATTCCTCTGAAGAAATTACATTGGTACAGGGTGTAAGCAAGGAACAAAGCCTGCCTTCTATTTCTTTAGCTTTTTTCTCCCTCTATACTGTGGGAGATTTTGTACAGCTGGCATAACTGCTTTTAAAAAACCTACATAGATGGTACATAGGCCATTTCCGCACGGGGCAAGGGAATTGCCCCGTGAGGCTACTCACCGGACTTTAAGTCTCCCTGATCCAGTCCACGCTGCTCCGGAGCAGTGCGTGGCCGCCGCTCTGCACTGCTCCGGGGATGAAAATAGTGGCTTCCAGTTGGTCGAGGGTCTCAACCAACCACTGAAGCTCGCCAGCCTAAAGCCCGCCCCTGGCAGATTGCAGGCTCGCACCAATGCAAGCCTGCGAATCTGCATAAGGGAGCAGGCTCACACTGGCGCGCTCCGTGCTTTTGAAAGACCAGTTTTTAGCGGTCTTTCAAAAGCACGCTGGACGACCACTTTTAAAAACCCCGCATGGAAATGGCCATAGTTTCTGTACCTCCAGTTTGGCCAAAGTCCACACATGCATTCTTCAGGATAGAGTCAGTATTTTCTGCTTGTGGCATACAATGAAATGGGATGACCCAACCACTTTGTGTGTTCATGGAGCCAAGAGGAAGTTGTAATGACAGACAAAATGAGTCTGTTGAGAGGCCCTCACAAGCCTCACTGTGAAGTGATGTGTTTGTATTCACATGACATATTTGACTTTGTGCATTTTTGTCTTGAAGCAAACCAACATGTTCTTATATTGTTGCTATCTCTAGCATACAGTTGCATGAAAGCAATTCAGAATGTGTGAACTATCCTCTAACACTATGGCATTGTGATAGCTAGGAAGTTAGACCTATACTCAACTAAGCAGTCATGAAAGATGAGACAGCAATCTCAGTACAGCTGCATTTCTCCTTATATCCACACAGCTGGAAAAAGCATGGGGTGTATGGGGATGGACAATTGTTCTTTCGAAGGGATTAGGAATAAGTTTTGTTTCCCATGGAGTTCAACACCCATATTTCCTTGGCCCCACTGTTCCCATTGGTTAAACAGCACTGGAGGGGAACAAAAGTAGTTTGGGGAGATCAGGTTTATAAATCTGGAGGTAAGCTTGTAGTCAGAGAGATCAAATGCATGAAGTTTTATCCTCTGTTGGCTGCTATACTCACACATGTAAAGAGAGAATTAAAAGGAGAATACTATTAAAAGTAAGATTGATTGATGGTTATTTTTTTTAAAAAAATTGGAACAGCATTCCTTCATCCTATGTTGTCCTCTGTTTCTACTCAATTCTGTTAATCAGCTTGCTGAGAATATTAGTTCATAAGTTAGACACAGTGGACTCTGGCCATTAAATGTTCTGTCTCTGTCTCAATAGGGATCTTGGTCTTTATTGACAGGGACCATACTCAGCAGTAATGCACATGTTCTACATGCATCTACATGTCAAATCCCCCAGATCTCCAGGTATGGCTGGAAAACTCCTATGTGAAAACCTGGGACTCTGCTTGGAAAAGTTACCTTTTGGCACTAAAGTTCCCCAAATTCTTCAGCCAGCACTTTCTTTCTTTCCCTTTCTTTCTTCGCATTTTCATCAAAACAGGATGGCTAGTCGTCCAGAGAGAATTGTCAAGACAAAACAAACTTGTACACACTGCCCTTATCTTCAAAAATGTTCCAGTGGAGGAGTGTGCAACTGCAGCAGGCTTGGGGGCCTGTTTCTGCCCTTGATACCCTCTGGAGGCTGCACATGTGGTCAAAAATGCCCCCAACAAACAAAACCAAAAGGACCAGAAGCCTGCTCTTGGTTTTCAAAAAAAAGGGGGGGGTAACAATGCAGTGCAGCCTCTGGTGTTGTTATTGTCTGCCTTCAAGTCATTTCCAATTTAAGGCAAACCCAAGGCAAACCTATTACAGCGTTTTCTTGGCAAGACTTGTTCAGAGGGGTTTTTCCTTTGCTTCTCTCTGATGCTGCGAGAGTGTGACTTGCCCAAGGTCACCCAGTGTGTCGCCATGGCTGAATGGATGTTTGAACCCTGCTCTACAGAGCTGTAGGCAAATGTTCAAACCACTGTATTATGCTGGCTCTCCATTAGCCTATATCCCATTTAAAAGATGAGTTCCTCTCCTTTCAGGGACAGAAGAAAGGTGTTCTGGGGAATCTGGAGGAGTCAATGGCTACAAGAAAAGCCTTGGGTCCTATCCATTGTCTCACTTTGCCCATCCCTGTCTTAGTGAATATGTTTAGTTTGGAGATAGATCCTACTGCTCACATCTGTACAAGTGAGACAATGTAACATCGTGTTGTGATCCATGCTCTCTCTTTCATGGTCTCTTCACCAAACACCCATCATCCAGCTGTAATCTAAGGTCTCCAGAGCTCATTGTGTCTTGCTCTTGTTGTGATATATGCCCCCCTGACAAATAAGACCCACATTCTACCTGACTGCTGGAGTGAAAAGAACAAAGGGCCCTTTCACACTACACAGTGATAGCACTATGATTTCACTTTAACATGGTTCCATCCTATGTAATCCTGGGATTTGTAGGTTTCCTTTTTTTTTTTTTAAGGTTTTGCAGAGACACCTTAAGATTCTTTATGAGTATTCTTGCACTGGTGCTAGTGTTATGATCTGATGGGTGGAATCATTCTGCAAAGAGAAAGAATTGGTTCTATACAGAAAAAGAATGGGCTTAAAGTATTCCTGTTCTTCTTATATCATGTAAGCCACCTTGGATCCCTTGTTGGGAGAGAAGCAGGGTACGAATTAATCAAATCATATTTGGAATTCTGTGCCAGAGAGTTCTAGTGTCTTTCCAGACTATGAATCCATGGATTCTACAGGATGCAGCTGTGGGGTTCAGGCGGAATCATAGTGCTATAATTATGTAGTGTTAAACAAGCTGAGGATTCTCTTCCTCTGGTATGTCACAATCAGGCACTTTGGGGTTGCTGCTTTTGCTGTGTGCCTTCAAATGAACTTCTAGGCTTTTCTTGGCAAGATTTATTCAGGCGAGGTTTCCCATTGCCTTTCCCTGAGGCTGAGAGAGTGTGACTTGTCAAGTAGGTTTCCATGACTGAAGGGGGATTCAAACCCTAATCTCCTAGAGTCCTCGTCCAACACCCAAACCACTACACCATGCTGGGTATTGTTTGGGGGTTCTAGATAAGACTTTTTAAAATTGCCCTTATGCCTTCATTCTTCATTCATGACATTTTATGCACAGTCCGAGAACATCTGCTTCCTTTTGCAAGCTTCCTGTATTTTCCCCCTGCTTCTTCAGTCCCTTTTCTTACCAGCTGCTCCCTGCTCCAAAAAAAATCTGTGAAGAAGGGAAAAATAAGAGGAGCTGCACCATGCCTCTCAATTGGTAGTGCTAGGAGCCCTCCAACTGGAAGCACCTTTAGATTCCATTCTTGGTAGCTTCCTGCTTTTGCCCATTGTTTACAGGAGAAAAGGAAGGGCAAAGGGGAGGGAATAAAAGCTCCCCATGCACTTAATCAGGCAAGACGAGGCTATTTGCTAAGTGTCACTTGAGATGGATGGCATGTCCTACCTCTTATGGCTGCATGAAAGCCTAAACCCAAGAAAATGATGAAGAGAAACCATCAGCAACAGAACGCAATGGTGATTTTATACAAAGAGACATTTCTTTTTAGAGAAAGAATGATCAATCTAGTAGAGTTGTATTTTGTTTTAGAAGTTTTCTTTAGATGATGCTTTCACAATGTTATCTTGGTACTTAAGTATTAGCTATTAATTGTCTTCAGAACTCCTGTGATAAAATAGCACAGAGATGTTGCGTGTGTGTGTGGTTCCTCCCACCTTCTGCTTATCAAAACAATCAGAAGGAACTCTCTAATTGTTTAGAAGGTATTTGCTCTTAAGGGGTGAAATTCCAGATAGCTGCCAGGCCTCTTTGTCAGAGGAGCAGAAAATCCCTCTGTTGCCTTACAAAATTATGAGTTTCACTTTCAGACACCTATATTGATCCACAGCTACTAGTTATGCTGGCCGGGGGTTCCCGGGAGCTGTAGTCCAAAAATACCATTTCAAACTTCTGAGTTTATCAGCTGAATTTGACATTGCTGAGCCTCTAGATACTTAAGCACCCTGCTCAGCTGCAGAGCAGGTACTATGCTGCATCTCCTGCAGCCCTGCAAAGAGTGTGCTTCCTAAAATGTGTAGAGTTGGGATGGATGACAGCTTGGAAAAGTTACTTTTGGGAGGAGGAGGAGGAACTTTAAAGCATACACAGTTAAAATTGATAAAAAGTCATTTAAAAGTTTTAATTGGATGTTGAAAAAGAGAGGATATAAATAAAACAACAGTACAGTTAAAACAATGAAAAGAGCACAATGCCCTCCTGAAAACCCTTTCTTTAAAAATCATCAGTTCTCATAAACCTGCTAGAATAAGGAAAGTCTAGTGATGGGAGGATCATAAGGAAGGGTTCATCCGAGCCTCCCTAGGAAGGGAGTTTCAGAGTCTAGGGGCAGCCACTGAGAAGGCCCTATCTCACATCCTCAGCAGCCATGACTGTGAAGGTAGTGGGACTGAGAAAAAGGACTCTCCTGAGAATCTCAGGGCCTGGGCAGGTTCACATGGGGAGATTAAGGTCTGCCATATAGCCTGAACCTAAACCATATAAGGATTTAAAATGTCTTTGGAACCAGGCAGCCATTGGAGTGGTTATAACAAGGGAGTTTGTGTACCCCAGTTAACAATTTGGCTGCAGCCTTTTGGGCTAAACAAAGTTTCCAAGCGCTCTTCAAAGGCAGGCCCACATTGAGTGAATTACAGTAATCCAAATGGGATGTAATTTACACATGTTTCACCATAGTCAGAATCCCCTCAGCCATCATTGCCACTTTTCTAAGCACTGTATATGAAACAAATAAGATGAAACATTCCTTTTGTATAAGTAATTGGGTTGTGGAGTATGAGATTGCTACACCAAGCTTCTGAATGTGATGGTTAGAGGGAATAATGGAGTTTAATAAACTTTTCTTAGGTCATTTGATAGCACAACAGAAAAGGTACTGATGGCAGCTATTAACCCTATTTTTTTTCTTCTCTCCTCTTAGTGGGTTAAAATCAATTCCCTTAGATAAGCAAGGTTTTACAGTACAGTCAGTTTTATTGATACCTAATGTACTGACCTACCTGCAAATTCCAGGAGTCAAATTAAACCTGAAAAAGCAGCAGGAGAGATAATGCTGTGCCAAATGTAGACTGTGGTAGATGCATGTAGTAAGATACCCTGTGTACAAGAGTAAGAGAATGTTTCTATTTCTCATTTACGATCATTTACTACCTTTTTATTTAGGGCATTAAACCACAGCTCACCATGCCACTACCATGAATTTTCCACCTCCTGGAGATAATTCTTTTTTACCTCAAGCCAAATCTAAGAAATGAAGAAGTATTAGTTGTATGCCTTTCACTGCCCATCACTAAGCTGTTTCACACAAAAGTATGCACATCTATGTGCATGTACAGTTACTATAAATATCCATCTATATATATGTCAGCAATATTTAATAGTATCTTGGTTATGGTTGGTTAAAGAAGAATGATACATCTCTGAACAATGTACAGCTCCAACCAATAGTAAAAGAGACTGTGGGAAATGAACTTTCAAGCTGCATGGTTTGTAAGTGTGATCTCTTAATACTTATCTTGGGCTACCCAGGCCATTTCTGCATGGCACTGTTATGGTGCTATTTATTCCACTTTCAACATCCTATGGAATTCTGGGGTTTGTAGTTTACTGAGGCCGAAGAACACTCTGGCTGAGAATTCTAAAGGCCCCTCCTTAAACTGCAAATCCCAGGATTCTATAGGATGTTGAAAGGCCCTTTCCGCACATGGTGTGTGAATCGGGCAGAAATGGGACTCACCGGATTTTTCCTGCGACTGGGCGAGTCCTCTGTGAAGAGCAGCAGCGCGAGTTCGCTGCTCCGCAGTTCTCCGGCGCCCAAAACGGCGGCTTCCGGTTGGTGGAGGCTTCTCCAACCGGAGAAGCTCGCCAGCCGAAAGCCCGCCCCAGAAGATCTGCAGGCATGCACTTGCGTGCGCCTACAAATCTGCTCCGGAGCACGGCGACGGAGCTAGACGGGGTTACCCGCTCCGTGCTTTTTAAAAACCTCAAAAAAGAGGTTTTTAAAAAGCACGCTGTGCGACCAGTTCCGGTCATGCAGAACTGGACTGAGGTGCCGAACTACAAAAAGTAGTCCACACCAGTCCACTCTATGGTGCAGAAGACCTCCGTGGGAGGTCGCTCTGCACCATTTTAAATACCCAGTGCGGAAATGGCCTAAGGCTCAGAGGTATCAATAGGCCAAGGTGAAAAACTATTGGCTTTCCAGATATTTTGGACTACATCTCCCACAATACCTTACCATTGGTCATGCTGGGTGAGGTTGCTGAGGATTGTAGGCCAAAATATCTGGAGGACCAAAGGCTCGCCACTTCAGCTGCAGTCCTCAGTGACTGACACTCAGCTCATGCTAGAGTCATTCTTTTGTTTTCCATATTTGTAGGTTCATCTTCAAATAGTTCTTTCTTGAATGAATCTGCCATCATTTTGTCTCTTTTTTTAAAGTTCTTCCATGTATTGTTTATATCATCTTTTTATTTCTACTTGGTCATATAATGGGTTCCCCTGAGGCTCATAGAAAATCCCTACTCTTGATTTAAATTTCCCTTTGATTTCCCAGATCTTGCGGGAGAGGTCTTTTGTTCTTCTTTTGTTGTTGTCATCTTCTATTTCTCTGCATTGACTCTTACAGCAGTTCTCTATGTCCCTGTGCACAAGTCACTGAACAGTTGCATTCCAGGTTCTGACTTTATTTCTGTCACCTTTTACTTTCGCTTCTCATTTGTCCTTAACTGTTTGATGAATTTCATCTGTCATCCATTGAGGCTGCTCCTTGTTTTTTCGCTGCAGATAATGTCTTTTTGCATTCCTCTCTGGTAATGTCCCCAGCTTCAGTCTAGAGTTCTTCTGGCTCCCAATCAATTAAGCTTAATAGTGTTGTACATGCTTGCAAATCACCTGTCAACTTATGGTGACCCCATGCATTTCATAGGGCTTTCTTAGGCAAGGATACTCAGAGATGGTTTTGCCAGTTCTTTCCTCTGCAATATCATATGCAGCACCTGCATTCACTGGCAGTCTCCCATATAGGTACTAACCAGGGTTGACCCTGCTTAGCTTCTAAGATCAAACAGGATCTGGTGCCTTTAGAGTCATTTAGGATTCAACAGTTCATCATTTATGGATCTACCTTAGTTCATTAACTTAATGGAATGGCTTCTGCTTCAATGTAAATCTCAACTCTGTGACACTTAACTGAATGCAAGGGCACATGGGCAATTCCTGCTGCCTCATCAAATTTGTACTGCCAAAATTAGCACCTCTCCAAAACTGGGCTTCTCTTGTTTTCAGCAGGATTACCTGATAACAGCTGTTATTAAAGTCCTTAATAAAACTTAATGTGCCCAGTTTCCCTCCCATTCTGCCAAATTCACACCTTATCAGTTTTCCAACGGCACACATTTTTTTCCAATTCCACATTTTGTGTCCAACTACACACTTGTTAAAAAAAAAAAGTCAACAGCTCTGTCAGGATAGCAAAGATATTGTCCAACCATGGTCCTTTCTGCATGAGGCGAGGGAATCACTCCATGCCGTTACCTACTGCTTCTTCTGGGGTCCAAAGCAACGCGGACTGTCCCTGAAGCCCTTCCGCAGTGCTCTTCCTTGGTCCAGGGCGAATCGGAGCAGTGCGAGGTCTGTAGATCCACACTGCTCCGGCTTCCAAAATGGCGGCTTCCAGCTTCCAAAATGGCAGCTTCCAGCTTCCAAAATGGCGGCTTCCGGTTGGTCATGGGTCCCGACCAACTGCTGAAGCTCGCCACGCCTAAAGCCCGCCCTCTGCAGATCGCAGGCTCGCATTGGTGTGAGCCTGCAAATCTGCACAAGGGAGCGGGAACGCAATGGCGTGTTCCAGAAAAATAAAGACCTGTTTTTTGCGGTCTTTAGAAAACACGCTGGAGGACCACTTGGGTTGTTTTGGAGTGGACTGAGGAGCGGATCTCCGGTAAGTAGTCCGCTCCTGGTCTGCTCCAAGGTGCAGATGACCTCTGTGAGAGGACGCAGTGCCCTGTTCTAATTGCCTGGTGCGGAAAGGGCCCATGTCTTGAGGGCTACATTATATCAAAGGATCTGCAGAAACATGGATGTCCTTTATCTAATCTCCTGCATCTGAGTTGCAGAGGTCATGAAAAATAGTAGGCACTATGGGAGTCTGCCTATTGAATTGACACACTGCTTAATCCAGCTCAAATATGAAGAACATAAATGCTTTCAGATACAAATTCCAGCCCTCTCGTCTCATAGTGTTAAAACCCTGCCAGATTTAGCAATGGGGCCTGAAAGGAGTGATAAATTCTCCCTTGTGTCCTTTGCAGAAGACACAGATAAAAATTGTAATATATGTGCAGTACAGATCAGAAGGATATTGTTTACCCTCAAATCCAATTCCACCACAATGTTTTGTTGATAATAAATTGGAAGTATATAGGATCAGCATAAGGAATATTTTCATACACATCTTGGTTTCCGTGGAAATCATATCCATCACACTGGAAATCATGGAATGATGAGCAGGGTTGTTGTCTGAATAAAGTTTAGGATAGCTAAGATCGTTGTTCTTGCTGTAGCTGTTTTCCATAGTTTTCGTGTTAGAAAATAATGATTTGGGTCATGACATGTTCTATTACGAGTTATGTTTCTCCTGCTCCTATTTTTGTGACTTCTAAAAACACAATCCTTATCCAAAATGACAAATGAAATCTATTACACATTGTATTTTATACTTGAAACAGTTGAAGTGGAAGCATTTCACAATAACTCACAGTGAATTTTGTCTGTCAGTATGCTTCTCCATGTAGTATATAAATTATGTATAATATGAGGGTGTATTATAAATATTTATAATACATTCACTTAACCTCAATCCATCAAATAAATTCAGTTATATACAGAGAACTTTCAGGAGAAAGAAATAGCTTTAACAAAATTGATAGAACTTTGAAGTGTATTGAAACCATTATACTGTCTCATTGTTCTCCTCATTAATTTATAGTGAAACTCAACCCTGTTCTCCAAGCAACAGGAAAGTCTAGGGGTGTAGCCCTTACCCAAGCTGCATTTCTTTTGGAAGGAAGTCACTGGAGACCTACTGGCATTTTTTTAAGTTTTGTTTTTGTTAACAGAGAGACTAAGTATGGGTTGAGACACACTTTAAACATACGAACAGTGTTCTTACAACAGAGCTTCAGGATATAGCTTGCAAAGACAGAACTCCACTGCAGTTTGTCCTTTACTGGAAAACATCTGGATCACCCAATATTTAACCAGGAATAAAGAAGACCTACCTATTTTTTTTCCTGTCCAGAACACTCTCAAAATGGTGCACGATTGAAGGAGCAATTGCTCAACTATTTAGTTTCTGTGAAAATATACAACTTAAGTTTACCTAACAGAAGCATATACTAGTTCTCCTGGCCCATTAATCTCCAACCACCAATCTTATCCTTATATATTGTATAAGGCAGGTTAGGGATCATAGATGCTGTGTTGCAGTGGTTCCAGTCTTACCAGTCAGGCAGGTTTCAGATGGTGGGGCTTGAGGAAAGTAGCTCCTCAAAACAGAGCTGTTATATGACGTACTACAAGGTGCCATTCTATCTCCAGTGCTTTTTAACATCTACATGAAACCACTGGGAGAGATCATCCAGAGGCAAGGAGCAGGGCGCTATCAGTATGCTGATGACACTCAAATATTTTTCTCTGTGCCTTCAAAAACAGCTAAGGATAGTGTGTCTCCTCTAAATGAATGCTTAGAGGATGTCATGATGAAGGGAAAAAAACCTGAAACTGAATCCAGACAAGACAGAGGTGCTTACTCTAAAGGGTCCTAATCTGGGCACAGGGGTGTGTCAACCAATTCCAGACAGGCCACACATAGCCGGAACACTGTTTTCACACCTTGGGAGCACTCCTGGATCCATTCCTCCAACTATGAGCTCAGATAAATGGGACAGTCAGGAGTGCTTATTATCAGCTTCAGTTAATAGCACATCTCTGTCTCTGCTCAGAAAACATGGTTTTCTCTGTCCCCTTGGCTAGTTTGTCTAGACTTTAGCCTTGCCTACTTTGGAACATGCTCAAAGTACATGGAGAGTCCCACCTGAAGGCCTAGCACAGACTCTTTGAACGTCTAGATTGGCTTTCAAATTACAGGTTCTGGCTGAAGCATTGAAAGCTTTGAAAAACGTTGTGTTTTGATGTGTTTTGAAATACAGCTCCTGAAATCCGTTAGTCATCATGGCCGCTCTTCTCTGACCAGCATGGCCACTGGCCATATTGGTTGGGGCATTCTGGACATTGTTGTCTCCAAAGGTTGCTGCTATTTCTCTACTAAGTTGTTTTCAAAGCATTAAAATGTCTTTAAAAAATCACAGCTGTTCAAACTCATCCAATAAAGAAATGAAGTTTAAAGAAAACAAATTAAAATACCCCTGGAGAATGTTCAGAAATCATTATATTAATGCAGCATATATTTACAAGACCAACTCTTCCATCTGCTTAATCAGAGACCATGTCGTTCTTAGGTAGAGTTTGTCAGGAGGTGTTTATTTTTTCTTTTCCTCTGCACTAGTAATGTTTTAATCAGGATTCCATTTCCTTGTTGAAATTCTATCCTTTCCAGCAAACTAAAAGCCCAGGTTTTCTTAATGAAACCACTCCTAAATAATTCACAGTGGTTGAGTTTTACTTTAAGGTGGGTGGGGAAAAGACTGCAACTCTCTTTGGTCAGTGAATATTCAACCAAGGTTTGCCCTCCTAGCATTTAGCAAGGGCTTAGCAGAAAGAAACTCAGCAGCCCTCACTGCCTCCTTCTCTAATCAGCACTGATGGAGAGATGAGCTCCGCAAAATTCATAGTAGAGGAAATTCCCAGCATTCTATAACCTAGCAATCTTCCCCCACCTCTCTCTCTAGTGCGTGTATGTGTGTGTGTGTGTAGTAAGCTGATGCCATGTAATCCTGATCTCCATGTTATTTTACAACCTCTGAACAGCAGAACTGCATGACATTTTGAAAATGACACCTGCCAGGTGTCAGCTGCTGCTCAAGACCAGTCAGGGGTGTTTTGTAATCCCAGCAGACTGATGCTAGTTTTTGCTTCAAAGTTACTGTGCAGAGGAGAAAGGAAACTGTAGATGGAAAATGCAGAACTACCAGATGGAAACATGCTACTTCTCCAAGCCCAGTACCTTTTTTCCAGCATTTTCATCCTTTAGGCTTGGCTTTCTTATCTGCTACATCTTATATGCAAAACAGCATATACAGACCTGCATTATTCTCCTTTCATCACAGATTTCATGACTTACTGAACTGAACATAGGGTTGCCAGCTTATCAGAGAAATGGCACAGTATGCTCCTTTGACAGCTTGTGTACATGATTACTAATTCCCTAATAAAATGCATTTTAAGGACATTCTTTGAATCTCTGACAGGTATTCCTACACTAGTACCAGTATACACAGATTTAAAAATCTGGTAAGGTTAGCCCCCTTCTCGCAGGCCTCCTCTTTGAACTAATATTCCTCACTGTTTCATGGAGGCATTGCCATTGTGGGTGGACCCGTATTTTGGAGTAATAGCATCTAAGATGTCCTGGAAGTTGGTGGCTACAGCAGTAGGATAAGAGGAGGTCCTTAAATTAGTAGCAGAGGTAGAGGCCAGGGAAAGCCCTTACTCTTGATGAGAGTTGGAATGAGCTGGGTGAGATTTATGGAAGTCTTCACATTTGGTAGCAGCAGAGGTTTAAACAGAGCCTCATATATGGTTAAGTGGTCAACTCCCACATTTATCTCCATAAATTAAAGTGAAAAAAGTGAAAGTATAAATTGAATGTATTCCTCATATGTTAGAATTGGTGGTTTTATTTAAATAGCATACATTGTGCAAACATGGTTGATGTTTAATGACATCACCATGGGCTAACTCTTATAGCATGACCTCTATAACATTACCAGGACCAAACTTCAGGCTTTGGCCCTGAAATCTCAAGGCCTGGCATTATCCTGACCTAGCAATCCTGTACTGTGAAAACATTCCACTTTCTTTGTATTCCAAAATCCTTCATTTCCCACTATGTGTAAAAATAATTGTGCTCTTTTCAATAATCTTGCATTAGAAGAAACCTAAGCCACTGAGCAAGTTGAACCTTCTTCTCATTTTGGTAAGTTCTCAGGTCACCTATTCTATAGCAGGAACAATAATCATCATAATCATATTCATCGGTCCCTTTCCATTTTCTACAGCAGTAAGGAGAGTTTTGATAGGGCCTCCAACTCAGCCCTAAACCAGGGGCCTTATAAAGCCTCTCAAGGCAATTTCTATGGCTTTTGAGCCCTCTGTATATCATAGATTGCCTCTTTTTTGGCCAAAAATGAGAGAGAGTTCCCTTTCCTGGAAGCCTCCACTGTTGGTATAGGTTGCAGGCCCCAGCCCCAACACTGCTTAACATCAAAATGTATCTTCCCGCAACACACACACACACACACACACACACACACACACACAACCAGACATGGATGTCTGATCACTCTGAGTTGGTTTGCTTTTTATGCTTAGTAGTCTGTGTGGTCCCTAGAAGGCTCAAGGGGCAGAAAATTAGCCCATCACAGTTGCCTACTCCTGCCCTGTGTTGACATTGCCATAAACATATGAACAATAATTTCAACTGTTACTGTAAAAAAATTAACTTGGGAAATGAACTCATATTTCCAGTAAGTATTATTAATAAAGACCTGAACCCACTCCTAGTTAAGTGAACAACTGTGGTAGTTCCACTGATTCAATGGATCTGCCATGATCGGGGCAAGGAATTACAGTAGAACCCCCGTATCCATAAGGGATTGGTTCCGCCCCCCCCCGGCAGATAGAGAAATCCGCTAGTAGGAGTGAACGCCCTGTCCCCCACCTGCCCCCGCCGATTGAGGTGGCAAGGAGCTGCCGCAGGGAGCCACTGCAGTGATATCATGCTCCTCGCTCCTTTCTTGCCCACTGCCGCCTCAATCAGGCCTCGGGTGTGGGGACAGGAGGCGGCGAGGAGCGCGATCCCACACTCCTTGCTTCTTTCCCACCTGCTGCCATGATGATCGGGCCTGGGGTGAGAGTCAGGAGGTAACAAGGAGCCAACCATGGATAACTGAATCAGTGGATAATGAATCTGCGGATACGGGGGTCCTGCTGTAGACTGAGGCAAAATGGTCTTAGGTATTTAATGTAAGGATAACAATGTCAGGAGGGCAGCAGATTTTAAAGAGAGATGCATGAAGGGCTGTCCATGATACCATAATCTATCTGTTTTGTGGATCAAATGAATATCTTACTTCAAAGACTGTATGTTTTCTACCTACAGTATTTGATCTTTGAGAAAATTCATACACAAGAATATCATGCCTTGTCAGAGAGTTTTTTATGTATTTTATATAATTCCATACAGGAAAACTATAGAGATCTACTGTTTTAAGACCTCTTTACACAACTTGGGTTATATGTCAGAATTATGTAGTAATTATGTATGTCAGATACATGTGCTACTTTCATATACATATATAATTCATTTTGTTAAATTTTTGGCTTGTGGTGGTCTAATGACTTAATGCACATAAAGAAATCTGGGATATATTCACGCAGCACAATTGTAGCAGTCTGATACCACTTAAACTGCCATGGCTCTATCATATGGAATCTTGTCATATTCTGGTCAGATGAGATACTTAGAATTCCCTGCCAAAGAGCTCTAATTCTGTAGGCCTAGAGAATTCTATGATCTTCACCAAACTACAAATTCTAGGTTACAATTTGAGATACAGCCTTGACACACAAGAAAGTTCCACAGGACTTAAAGAAGTATTAAACTGCTACAGGTATACATCATAAATACCTCCCCTTTGGCCACTGGCCAGCTGGAAGTACAGTACTGTCCTTATTTTCAAGTGAACAAGTCAGCCCCCATACAAATCCATAATCCTGACAGTCAATTTCAGTTTATAAGCATATGCCCAAAACTATGTTCAGCAGGAACAGAATAGATAACAAATACTGGTAATTCAGATGTATGTACTAGCACATTGTCCTATTGCAAATATTAGCAATTGATTCAAAGTCAGGATATGAAATCCAGGAAGTCAATAAAAAGAGGCAGAAGATCTAGGGCAAACGTCTGGGACTAATCACAGAGACCATCATCATGACTTCCAGCATATACTCAGATTGTCAAAGGAAGTAAGGTGACCATATATATGTATATATCACCAAGAAAGAAATCCAAATCTATACAATTTGTCTGTGAGAATCTATCTGTGTAGATGCAAATTAGATATAATTTAACTTAATCAAAAAAATTGAAGACCTTGGAAAAGTTAGGTTTAAGATTACAGCCTCTAGTATCTCTTACCCAGAACGCCCCCAGTATGCAGGATTTGTGGAGCTCTAGACCAAGTCCAAGCTCACCACAGTGGGGAAGATCATCACCAAATGACTTGTGTGTCTGCTCAGCCACTTTGCCAGGATCTCACTGTTGATGGGTAAATTCATGGCTCCTGCTCTCCCTTCTTTGTTGTTAAGCCCAACTTGGACAGGGCACCTTTCAAATAGGAGACTGTTCTCTGTATAGTAAGATGTATGGCCACTCTATCTCAAAGAACAAACTAAAGTCATTTCCATTCATTATTTGGGGCTTAGGCTCTCAATTAACCCTTCTCCAAAATATACAATTAGCTACTACCATGATTTTCATCAGCAAAAACCAATATTGCAGCTTTCTGGCACAAACAAAAGCTCCGTCCACTAATTATCCACCTATTAGAAATTATTACTTTTCAGCTGCAACACCCACATTTTGAATGGATCTAATCAGAGGTAAGGCCAATCCATGCTGCCTCTTTGAAGAAGGACATGTCATATAGATTACCATACAAAAGGGAATTAAATTAATATTAACTTTGACAGGAACAAATGGTACTTCAGAAAGGTAAGTGTACTTTTCTGACATGTACGAAAATGAAATGATAAACTGATGCTAAGAAGACTTGAATGTGGATGAAGGCTTTCTAATGAGCAATTACCTCTGTGAAGCTATATTGATTAGGTTTGCACACTGTCAGATGAGCCAGGGCTGGGTGAGTTTAGTAAAATAAATCTTCTGACATGGCAGACCTCATCCTTATACTGAAATGCGCACTAGGAAAAAGAATGTGCTAGGTGGCCATCAATTCAAAAATGTATCTGTAGGGCCAACTGAGAAAAAGTTGCTAGTAGCCTTGGGGTTTATATTTATCATTGACTGTGGGGAAAAAAAAACAGTTTCATTCTATTGGTCTGAATCATTTGCAGTCAGAACAGTGGTGTAGACAGAAAGCAAATATCTCCATACCAGAAACAGGTAGAACAAATAGAAGGAATTTAAATCTTTCCAAGAGAAGAGAACACCTCCATTTTTGATTCTGCCTTCTGGAAAAGGGAAAAGTCATTCTCTTGTGGCCCAAGCACCCCTGGATGTCTGCTTGGGGGCAATGGGGACCACCAATGCACACACGGACAAGCCAACACCCCAGATTTCCTTGAAAAAAATTGAATCAAGTCTTAGCCCTTGTAGAAGCCAGGATATAAGGCTATAGGGACACCCATTCTTTGATTTGTTTTTGAAGCATCTTGTCTAGCCCTGCCCCAGCGTTTCAGAGGTTTAAGCCAATGATGAAGTCATAGTGATGATTGGCACAGACCCCTGTCTGGAGAAGGAAAAATCCAATTTAAAGCTATAGTTTAGCCTTTATGGATGGGAAAGGATTGCTGAAAAGATTAAAAATCCAGAACTGAATGGCAGCAGTGATGGGGCAGTACTATATCTATGTACCCCACTCCCCAGTTGGTAGAAAAGGCAAACATTCAGGATCTTTCTAATGCAACACTATTTAAACATTTGTTTTATGAACCTGCAAACGTTTAAAAAGTCTTGCCAATTAATGAAGGAAAATCTATCAATAGCTTTCCAAATGGTGGCTGATGGTTAGGATGGCAATTAAATCTACTCCAGATTTTACTTTGAACTTTAAAGGAGGTATTCAAGGTGCTGAACCTATTTTGGGGCTAGCCAATGGAGTAAAACTCAAGAGAGTCACCACCTAACAGGCATGGAAACCATCAGCTGCCATTGTTATATCCATATTGAAGTAGGGGGAGGCTGTGTCTGAGAAGCTATAAATTATGTCAGGTCTGTGTTACAGGCCATTGTTGTTATAGCTAGTTTGCTACAAGAAGTTATAGTACAATCCAAACAGCATCAAGTGAGGTTGAAGAAGAATGGGAACCACTTATGGGTTAATGTTATAGTATGTTCATTAGGCTGTGTTCAGTTTATAAAGGAAATATTTTATATTCCTTTTAATGACATGAGTACAGGTGCTTTATATGTCAATACATGAATATATAACCGAGGAACTACAGTACAAAAACTGGGTCTTCAGAGATGTGCATTCATGGAATGACTGGAATGGAAGCTAAGATAGAGATTAAACAGTTTCTCTGAGAAGTTTGTTAGTTTTCCTGTGTTAAATCTGACCACATGTGCAGAACACAGTTGTGTACAATTAGGGGAGAAAGAAAAAACACTGGTAAAGGAACAAATATTTTACATTATCTGCTGTCACAGTCAGAAGGAAAATGCACATTTTGGTATCAGTGGATTGTTAACCTTATGATAAAGAAAGAGCAATCCTTTCTTGAAACAGAAACCTTTTCTCCCAACCCATACAATTTAGAGGATCAAAAAATGTCAGCCAAGTGTTCCTTCATGATGGAATTATCATGCTCTTCCTGTCACATTCATTTTTATTAAAAAAAAAAAAAAAAGTGGTTGAATTCATTTTTTAAAAAGCGTGCTAGACTTTCTCCAATTGTCCCTATAAGGAGTTATTAGTTCAGGAATTACATTCTTGTGTCTCCACTCAGCTGGTTTCACCTTGAATTATAGCTCTTTTATAATGGTAATGCAATGGTGCCAAAAAGACAGTTCTATTTTTCCCCTATAAGGCCTCCACTCTCTTATACTGTATGGCTATCTAGATATCTTTATCACCAAATGATCAGGGGGAAAAAATGCCTATGCTGCAAACAAAGGAATGTTACTACAGAAAATGACAAGAACAGAGTTAAGAGATGATGCATCATGCTAGAGAAAAGGGGGGGGGTATAATGGCACACACCTTCTCTAAAGAACAGTTAAAAGGTTGAAACATCAGGTCGTGATTTACATACAGCAGATAATCTGGCAAAACTGTGTAATCTCTTGCAAATGGTTCTCTCATCTGAAAACAAAAGCTGGAGGATACAAAGTGTTCCAGTGTTCTCCTATAGACTAGTGTGTTAAACAACTTTGGACATGCTCCTCCATGCTCAACAAAGCCTTCAACTCAAGAATGGGAAATGTGTAACCCTCCAGATGTTGTCATACTCCAGTTCCCATCAGCTCCTGCAGCCTTAGCCCATGATCACAAATGATGAGAGTAGGTCAATAGGTGTGAGGGCCACAGGTTCTCCATCCCTTTTTAAAATCCATTCACCCTATTGGCACCTTCTGAAAACACCAGTTGTAAGAAAGCAACATTTGCATCCTTCATATCAGGAGAGGACAACTTATGGGCAGCCTAGGGCCACGCCTGTCTCATTTTCCTCTTCTAGCTGGACCTCAGCAGACTTCATCCATTGCCTCCCCCACCCCACCCACCCAAAACCAAAAATGATTGAAAGGTCGCTTCTGGTTTTAAAAAAAAGATCTGGGATCAGCAGTGGTGGTCTTTGCTGCACGGCAGGGAACTGCATGGATATGAGGCTTTCATAAGCCACTTGTGCCGTAAGGTTGACAGTTCCTTCTTTGCTGCTATATACTAACAGCAAATTCTTAGGACTAAAATTGTAACATCTCTGCAGAAGAAGTAGTATCAGGAGGCTTGGGGAAATCTCAAGGTATTCTGATATCCAAGAAAAATTTAGGGGAGCAGGAATAAAAAGTCCAACAGGAACAGAGCATACTCAGTTGGCATGGAAGGGGAGGACAGAACTCTGGGGCAGCGGTAACAGAGGGGAAGTTCTGGGAGAGGCTACAGCAAGCCTTGAGCAGGAACACTCAGCACTGCAACAGTTAATGTACAACTGATCTAAGTAATACTTGGCAACAAAACCAGTTCTAAGTGTCAAGTATGAAAATAGATATGAACTCCCTGAGCTTGAAAATATTGTTTCAGCAATTTTAGTAGGAAAATGGTGCTCATTCTTACAAGGTCTCATAAGCCGGACAATTCACCAGACGTTTGAGTGGGAGGAGAAAGCACCAAAATCTGTACCTATGCAGTTGATAATATTTTTGTCTTCAGATTCTTAGACAGTTCCAGTCTGGAGAAATTTCAGCAAGAAGCAAAGAGATGCCTCACAGAATGTAGAAAGGATAATTTTTCTAAACCTTTTGAGGGCTCTTTGAATACATTTATAAATCCTGATGAATCATCACAATCTGTTCAGTAATAACTTCCAGACATGTTTCTCCATGGGTTTTTTGTATGTTTCAGCAACCTCATGGTTGGCAGGTTGGGTGATAAAGAAGCCAGAAGAGCTCATGGGCAAGGGGGTGGGGGAGAGAAACAGGTCTCTAGAATTATTAATGACAAAGATAAGAAAACAGGGCATCCATTCACTTTCTCTTCTAAATATTAGTCTAACATTAACCACCAGAAATAGCACAAACATTCAAACTTGGATCAGCATGGTCTTGTTTGCTGAAGACAGTAAGTGCTACTTTCAAGCAGAACATGAGATCTAATTTGCACTGCAATTCTATGATTGACTTGCCGCCATTCTTTCTGGCTTGGAATGTACTGCATGTGGCAAATGGGCCATCTGAATGGCTTAGCAGGAGTACAAATCCTGATTTCACCTGGTCCTCCTGAATCCTCACTCAGAAAGTTTATTCTGGGACATATGTGATGATTTTTTCTTTGCAGTAAAGAACATAACTGTTTTCTTCACACAGAGCCCTTTCATTCTACACAGTTATAGTACTAAGAATCCCCTTGAACTGCCATTGTTGCATCCCCTTGAATACTGGGATTTGTAGTTTAGTGAAGCACTAGACCTCTGTAGCTTGGAAATCCAAATGTCCCTCCCTAAACTGAAAACCCCAGGATTCCATAGGATGTTGCCATAAGAGTTAAAGTGGAATATACTAATGTCTGTTGCAGTCTGGTCATCAAGTATCTGATGCAGTCTGGACAATCTTTGCCCACTTTATGGGACACATTTGCCTGAGAGCCAGTGTGGTGCGTATAGTGTTTAGAGTGTTGGACTTTTGACTTAGGAAATTCAGATTCTAGTCTCCACCATGCAGCAAAACTCACTATGGGACCTTGAGCCAATCACTCTTTCTAGTCCTGCTCTGCCTCACAGGATTGCCGTGAGAAGCATATATACAGCCTTTTGAACTCTTTGGAGAAAATGTGGAATATAAATATAACTCATAAAATGCATTTCAAAGACATGACCGTGTTAGCCTTGATCAAGTATGCAAAGGGATCTTGTAGCATCTTTGACACTAACTGAGAGAATGACGTTCATAGCATTAGCTTTTTATAGCCTGAGTCATAGACTGTATTTAATGAAGTGGACCCAGGCCATTTCTGCACTATACTGTTATAGTGTTATTATTCCACTTTCAACACCCTATGGAATCCTGGGGTTTGCCATTTGAGGAGGGGCATTTAGATTTCTCAGCCAGAGAGCTCTTTGGCCTCAGTCAACTACAAACTCCAGAATTCCACAGGATGTTGAAAGTGGAATAATAGCACTATAACAGTGTAGTGCAGAATGGCCCCAGTCTAGAAAAGCTTGTGCTACAAACACCTTTCTCTCAGTCTCAGAGATCATAAAATGCATAAAGGCATCTACTATGGCTTCCCAGTTATGGAAGACTGTCCCCAGTTGGTACTGTTACCCCCAAACATGGGTGACTCAGGAGTCCACCCACGATGTCAATGCCTCCATGAAACAATGGGGAATATTAGCTCAAGGAAAAGGCCTGTGAGAGGGGGTAACCTTACAAGATTTCTAACATCTATGTGTATCAGTACTAGTGTAGGAATACAAGTTGAAAATTCAAAGAATGTCCTTAAAATGTGTTTTATTGGGGAATTATCAATCATGTACACAAGATTCAAGCACTCTCACAATCACACAAGGCTAACTGAAGAAAAAGGGAAGAGAGTTTGGCTAGCGAGAGTTTTAGGGTAAAGTGGGTGATATTTACCAATCCAGAGAGCAATGAAGAAGTGACGTGGCCTAGATGCAGAGTCTAATGACAGCACACAATCAGGAATCGGAGCAGCAGAGTGACAAACCAGCACCAGTGTACTGTAAGTTAGCTAGCCCAAAACTGCAGTTTAAATATTCTTTTTCTGCCCGGAGGGTGAAGGTATTACCAGCAGCATAAAGAATGGGGTCTAGAATGGACTAATGGCCTTACTGTTAGGTGACAAAAGGCCAGTGGAATTCTTGATAGCTCCTTGGATGCTGAGCAGGTGTGAGGGCAAAAGGAAAGCCTGTTGGTCTGAGGAAGAAGGATAAGACAATCAGCCATCCCATGGGAACATCACAGATGCTATTGTCTCTAATAGTTGAGTCATCATCTCTGGAATTTCCCTTGTACTTTCCTGATTATGACATCGCTATGACTTGAGGTCTAACCTGACCTGGTTTTGCAGTGCACATGGTCGGCCAGTTTTTCCTCTTAGCCAACATGGCCATGTAGCCAAAGCAGTGTATAATTTAGATTTTATGCCAATTAGATATTTTGCCAGTTACACCATATCAAAGTGTGGGGGTGTTCACCAGATGCTCTAGTCACCCCCCCCCCACTTCTGGCTCCCTTTCTGCCTGAGCCCTTGGTGGGGGAAACCTGGAGACTTCCTGGATTACAAATCCCTCAGGAGCTGTTCTTTCACCTTTACTCCTCCTAGGGATGACTGTCTCAAATCTATATAGGCCATCATCGCTGGGAGCTTCAGCCGTCTCTTCCACTTTTGGCTCACTCCCTATCTGAGCCCTTGGTGGAGAAAAACTGGACAGGTTCTCATCACTAAACTCTCCTGCCACCCCCCTCCCCTTCAGGCTCACTTTCTACCTGAGCACTCGGTGGAGAAATGTCCTCAGTTTCCACCTCAGTTGTGGAGGTGTCAGGCGAGCTGCCCAGTGGCTCCTTAGGTGTATGTGGAATGGTGGCAGATGGTCCCACCCCTCCATTCCCGGGGCTTTCACTCTGCTCTAGCCCCAGTGGCTGTAGGAACACTTCTTTGTTGCAGTGCAACTCTTCCCAACTACTGTTGGTCTCAAAACTTGCACTCCTTGAGAACAGGAGTTTACCATGTCCTAGGTGAAACTTATACTTGTTCCCAAGGTAGCCCACAAACCTCAGCCTCCTCCACGTGGGCTGTCCTTTGCGTCTCTGGTTACTGGGAATAAGGACATTAGCATATTGACCAAACACTCTTCGATATTTCAGAGTAGGAGATCTTCCGTATAACATGAAATAAGGTGTTTGCTTAATACTGGTACACCACATCCTGTTGATGATGTGGTTGGCTGCAAGAACAGCCTCCGCCCACAGTCCGGGAGGCGATTTGAAGTCAAGCATCATGCAATTTTTCATCTGTTGCAACACTCCAATTCTGTGCTCCGCCAGCCCATTCTCCGCTGGTATATACAGATTGGTGGTGTCATGTCTTATACCTCTCCTTTTAAGCCAACTCTGAAATTTGGCATTGCCAAATGGTCCTGCTAGGTCACCATGTACCACCTGAAAGGGCCTCTGGGTGGCGATTTTGCTTTCCTTGGGTACCGGAAAGGATTTTACCTTGGCCTTTTTGAAGACCGAACAGTCAAGGAATTTGCCACATTTCTTGACTTTCAAGTCTGGATGCACCCTTGCCAATTGCTCCAGCCAGCAGTAATTAGCATGACCCATTACCAGGTGAAGATAATGCCTACAGTTGTCATGTAGGGGGACATTGGCAATGACATTAGCTGTTTGGGAACCCTTAGCAGTTGGTAACATCAAATACAGTCCATTCTGTTTTACACCCTTAGCACAGACTCTCCCATCATGGCTAATCGTGCAGTTATCCCCTTTGAACACTAGTTCATACCCCTCATCCATCAGGCATGACACACTTAAAATGCAGTGTTCTAAATCCTCTGCACATAACACATTTGCAAAATTCTTTCCCAGACAGGGAACAAACGCAGACCCCAAATAGGACACTTGCAAGTGTGCTCCGTCAGCCATGCAAACAGAGCGCACAGCAGCCTTTCTAGCGTTCCTCAGCATGCTCCTGCTGTTCACCATATGATGAGTAGCACCATCGTCAAGCAGCCAGTCATGGCAGACTGTCCCTTTTGCTGCAGCGACAACAGTACAGGTGCTGGCTTTCTTCCTCCGGACTCCAGGCCTCTTGTTGTCCTTGTCCCCGGGCAATGTGGCTTTACAGTCCCTCTGGAAGTGTCCTCTTTTGCCGCATTTGAAGCACCGCCAGGCTATGCTGCATTCTGCAGTCTCCTCCCCCTCACGTGAAGGCTTGTGCCAGCTGCTCTCTGCTCTCTTCTTGGCAGCACGCTTTATCTGATCCGGGGATTCAAATTCCCTCCTGTCATGTTCCTCCAGAACCTGTGACATAACTAAGTCAAGGGTCAAGTCTCTTTCGCTCAGACTTTGCAGGCTATAAAGGATGAAGTCCCACTCCTTACTTAGACTGCTTAGGAGGATGTAACATTTTTGAGCCTCACCAAAGTCCATACCTCTATCAGCCAACTCGAGAAATATCTCCCCCTTCTTCCAGTTTCATGTTGTAGAGCTTCCTAGTCCACAACATCCTGGAAAGGCAGGAATCATGCTGATAAATGTTTCTCAGCGCATCTCACACATCAGCTGCAGTCGCCTTGTTTTTCACATGGATGAGTTGGCTTGGCTCCAAGCTCAGGACCATGGTCGCTCCGGCACGCTGATCCACTGCTCTTTCAGCTGCATCTTTAGGTGGGTGCTCCACCACAGCCCATAAATTTTCCCTCACTAGCAAGCTCTGGATCATAAGACTCCAGGTCTGATAGTTTCCCTCACTGAGCTTATCAAATCCAAGTGCCGACAACATCGTGCTTTGAGCCATTCTGCTTCCTCAAAACCGAAAGCAAAAACACAAAACTTGCAGCTCTTCCTGAATTTACAGCTTGGAAGACCTTGTGGGTGAAGTTACAAAAACAAACACTGGCTAGGCAAAAACAAAATAGCTGCTTATTCTCTGCTGCAGGAAAAGTCCTCCCACTGGAGCTTTACCAGCTGAGACTCTGACCATCTCCCAGGCTGTCTGCCACAAAAACAATAGGTTTAACTTGTCCGAACTGCTAGATCTGACCAGAACTTGGCAAAGCTGGGCAAGGCTGGGCCCATAACAGATTGTCCCAAGAACGAAGGGAAAAACAAAGCCGGCCAAGAAAAACTCTATATAGATAAGCAGAGATAGCTCCGCACAGCTATCAAAGCATGCCAAGCAGCAGAGAACACCTTCAGCAGCAAATGCACTAAGCCAGTAACATTCACCCACTCAGCTTGTAATCTTCCAATGTGGAGGCTCTTTATTCTTTGTTACAAAATATATACAATATTTACAAAGTCCAGATGGCGATCCAGCATATCTAGCTTGCTCTTTCCAGCAGAGCCTCCGGCGACATGCATCAGGCAACATGTGTACTTGTTGGCTGGGATTGTGCTACCTTTATACAGACAATCCTGGCCAACCCTTCCATTGTCTGCACCTGGTGCTCATCAGCATGACTCAGCATAAACTAGCTCGAGTCACATTCCTTTCCACAGGTGCACTTAACAATTAAAACAATTAAAGCAACATGACATTTACACTTACATCACAAATATTTTCTTGAGGTTTGGTCCAACCTTTTCTGACAGGTGTACGGCCTATTAATAGTACCAATGGTGGTGTCATTCATCACTATGCCAAAAGAAGACCTTTTATTAAAAGCCTTTATTGAAGCATATTGAGTTCATCCCATTTGATACGCATTACGATTTGCATTAATTTAAATTGTTTTAACTGGCTTTTACATTGTCTTGTTTTAAGTGTTCAGTGGTTTAATACATTTTTTAAAACTATAGTTTTCAACTCTTCTACTTTTTATTTTGTTGTGCACCACCCTGACATTCTCAGATATAGGTCAGAATGTAAATATTTTAACAAATGAATAAATGTGTATTGTTGAGGAGAATGAAATCATGAATTGACCCTTACCAGTAATAAGTGAGGTTTAAAAGAAGCAAGCTTCCAATATTAAGGCAGCTGTTGTGTGTGCACTGGGTAAGCCTGTGTGCACACACAACAGTGGATCTAGTTCTGTAAAGGATTCATGACATGAAATTCAATTGGCCTCTTTGCACCTCAGTACATTTCTTCAGTGCCTCAAGCTCTCCATATTCATCAAACCCAACCTTTTTGTTCCCTTTGACATCTAGATATCCTTAAGGTCTCATCTGTGGTCTCGTACTATTGAAATGAAAACCTATATCAGACACACTGAGATGAGTGCGTGCGAGCACACACAAACAGACACAGACACACACACAACTGTCACTTTTAGCAACTGGCTGGGCTTTTAGGAATTTTTTTACTAACAAGAACCGTGAGGGCAGTTTTATTCTGAGAACCCCAAGCTTCAGAGAGGAGAAACTTGACACATCCACAGCATCTGTCAAAGAGATGGGAAGGAAGTGAAGAAACCCCTGAAGTAATAGAAGGGTATCAGAGAGCTTTGCTAAAAATTACCAGGAGCATTCTGTGATATTTTGTCCAAAACATTCAGCAAGGAACAACTAGGCTCATTCTTTCTTTCTATCTGTCTGCCTCTCAGCATTTCCACACTGCATTCTTATAGGGCTATTAGTTGACTTTCAACATCCTATTGAATCCTGGGCTTTGCAGTTTAGGGAGGGAATGAGACTATAAGAATGTAATGCGGAAATGGCCTCTGTCTGTCTCTCCGTCTCTCTCCCTCCCCCCTCCCCCCCTTCCCCTCTCTTTCATGCTCAGAGGGCTTGCCAAGACCTTGTACTGTCTCATCTTCTCTATTACTCTTTTCTGTACAGTTGCTTTACAATCTCTGAAGGTATATAATGTAAGCTATGGCTGTGCCACCCTAGGTCATTTTATTCCCTTCCTGCCTGAATACACTAAAGGCACCTGATCCTGTCTGATCTTGGAAGCTACGATGGGTCAACCCTGGTTAGTACTTTGATGGGAGACTGCCAATGAATTCCAGGTGCTGTTAGGCTATATTTCAGAGGGAGGAATTCGCAAAAACATATCTGAAAAACATATTCCTTGCCTAAGAAAACCCTATGAAATTCATGAAGTCATTGTAAGTCAACAGGCAACTTGAAGAAACATACCCACACCATCTGACACTAATTTTGGCAGTGACCTCTGTCATCAGCAACTATTTGTAGAGATTGGCAATAAGGGTTAATGAGTCCCTCTCCTTCTCCTCCTCCTGTGAGCCTGCTTTTTCCTCTCCTCCCATCATACATAACCATTTTCAAACACTGCCTTTCACTTAGTCAGAACAGACAACCACATAATTAAGAACTGTAAAACCAACAAGCAGATATAATTAAGCCTTCTTAGATTAAGAAGAGAGGAAGAAAGACGGATAAGTATGAAAGCATTTTCTTTCAAATAATCAGAGTGAGATTTATTTATTTATTTTTGCTTCCCTCTTTCACACTTAAATGTTCCTTACGAACAAAAGATTTCCTTAGAGCTACAAAAAGGGAGATGAGTTATACTAAATTTGCAATTTTTTGTTCACTAACAGGTTGCATTTTCTTGATTATAAAAAAAGAGCACCTGAATTTCAAATGAAATATTGTGTTGTTTCTTTTTCTTAAAAAAAACAGGGTGGGGGAATCAAGCTTTTAAAAGAAATGTAATCAACTTCTTGAAGACTGGCTGTGATATCCAAGGGTTAGTGGGAAATGTTAAGTCCTTATTCAAATGTGTTGTTTTCTTTCGCCAAAGCCTACATTTAAACTATGGCAAGAAAAGACATTAAAGTATTACAATATGATTTTTTTAAAAAAAACATTTTGGATTTGCAGAATGTAGCAGCACCTCCAAGACTAACTGGTTTTTATTTTTGCATGGGTTTTTGTGGATATAAACCCACTTTTTTGGATACAGTACAGAGAAAAAGTGGATTTAAGACCATGAAAGCTCATGGAAAAATAAAAACCAATTTGTCTTAAAAGGTACTGCCACATTCACCCTTTCCCCGCTACTGTGTCTTCATCCATTTTATTCTGCAAGAAACTAATCCTGCTGTTTCTTTCAAAATTACTATTTTGGATCTGGTTTTCTTTTCTTTTCTTTTCTTTTCTTTCTGAAGTTTTCATAAGCCTTCCAGCTGCCTTGATGTATCTTTTCATGTGGCAATCTCATTTGTCCTGGATAGACCATGGTTTTATGTTGCAAAGATGTAAAGCAAGAGTGAAAGATGCACTTTCTTAAACATCCATCGATAAGTATCTGGGAAGTGAAGCATAACCCTATAGAAGTCTTCAGGCATGCACAGCAATGTTTTAAAATGTGTGCCTACTCTTCATGCCTTATAAGCAGAATGGTAAAGAAAATGGTTGCATAAAAGTGCCTATCTGCCAAAAATTAGGTTCATATAAATTTCTTTAAACAAGTGAAGGATTAAAACACAAGTTAAGTTACAGTTAAAGCTAAGTTAGTTTAAAACCACTATCTCCAACAGCCAAAAAAAAATTATTTAAAAAAAAACGTAAAAATGGACCATCCTGACTTTGAAGAGCCAATAACAGGATGTTTTCGTTATAAACAATAGTTCAAAAGATGCTATCTTTCTAATCTTCTTTCCATTTGGGGGCCTTCATGCTCTGCTTCAATGATCACATGGTGGGTTACAAGCTATGCATGCGGTTCTGGATTTGTGCCAATCAGAGCTTTCCAAATTACTTCTGCAAATGATGAAGGTCCAAGCTCAAGTAGCCCTGTTCAGGGGAGTGTTTCTTCCACTGAAATCTTTGAGGAAGCTATTGGAGACATGGGGTTATGATTGCTGCTTGTAAGAGACTGCTAGATTTCCAAGCAGGGTAAGAGAGGTTGAAGGTACTTTCAGTGGACAAAATGAAGAGAAATAAGACAAGGTTGGGACAGCTAACGTAATCCTGAGCAACAGGACATTTTAACAAGTGATATTTAAATCATTGCTGGATGAAAGAAACACAGAGAAGAAAGCCAATCATTTTATCCCAGGCACATAGCACAACCAATTAGATTTTAAAGCCAATAGAGTGGGAAGTTATTATAATCCTTCCTGTTAGAAAGCAGAGCCTCTCTGTGACATTTTTCTGCCTGAGGTGAAGGACAACATATATGTACAGGTGTTGATTGGACTGGCTGTTGAATTTTACCTCCACTTGGTTTTGTATAAAATTCCTCCTATATATGTGCGTGCGCGCGCGTGTGTGTGTGAATGAATGAATGGAAGTGATTTATTTTTTACACATAAAAATCAAATTAAAATAAAGATCAAATTCCAACCACCTCCAACCAAAAACATGCCTTAGGGATGTGTTATCATGCCCACACGGGATAGGAAGAATGAAACTGAGATGTAAGCCAGTTCCTTCTTGTGACAGAAGAACCCAAGCCTTTCAGTAAATGCCTCAATTCCAAATGCCATCCTTCTTCAGCAAATATCATAGCCATTACCTTCTGCTCCTGAATCTTTTGGCTGAATTTACAGGAGAAATAGTAACATCTTCCCATATGCTCCTAGTACATTTGTTTATTGGCTTCCATGTCCTTTGTGCCAAACATTAAGAAATAGCCACAATAGGTCTGTGACTTGTATGGCAAACTAGTCCCTGTATTTTCTCAAAAGACCATGTAGATAAATAAGGTAGGAGTATTGTACTGTGTATGTATCTTTTGAAGTCCTGGTGAAACACCTTGCTCAGAGAAAAAAAGCAAGATGACAAGATTATTAAATTGTGTCTTTGAAGTTGTTCCAACTGCGATCAGTATTGCAAACACAGAACACTGATATGTCAAGATTTGATATGCACTTATGCAAAAACTTTTAATTATTAGATAAACATTCATACTAATGACTGTAACAATTTTAATAATGTCTAATGATAGGCTAGTCCAATTACCTATTTTAGTTATGCATGAAGAATGAAATGACATATATAAGCATTCCATGTAGATATGAGTCTAGAGTTTAATACTTTTGCTGTCTCCTTACCTACATATCAATAGACCTTAGAGTACATTAATGGAATTTGAAAATAAATTTTATTTTGGATTTTCTTCATTTAGCAAAGCTTTTCTTAACACCATCCAAAAAGGTACTAATACCTGAAGAAGAAATAGTGAAAATTGCAATTAGTTTATGTACTGCACATTTTTTTTAAGTATTCTAGGCAGGAATTCATAATAACTCATAATAAATATGAGTTTAAATTTAAATTTAAATTATTATTTAAATAATAAATTCATAATAAAGCATTTGAGACTGGTTCATATTCATGACCCCTACATATTCAGTAGTGTAGGCGATATATAAGAATCAGGAAAGTCCCCCAGTCTGGATTTACCAAGCAGTAGCCTTTGTAAGTAATGGAGCTCTGTTCTCCTGTTGATCAGAACACAGCCAATTGATGTTTCTACATACACACACACCTGTACACAATCTCTGACACAAAAGAGATTTTTGACAGGGACCCTACTTCTGACTGTTGCACCAGAAATCACTCATGAGAAGGAGATCGTAATGTCTGTCAGCTTCAGAAGAACAGATGCCTGTCACTCACAGCTGTTGCCGCTTTGTCAGTCCTCGTGGGGAGGCTGGGAGATACTGCTCAGGTATGTAACTAAGGTAGTTATGTAGTTAAATAACTGATCTAGAATTGCAGCCCTAATTTATAAGAGAGCCAGCATGGTATAGTGATTTGAGTGTTGAACTAGGACTCTAAGAGACCCCTCTCGGCCATGGAAATTCACTGGGTGCCCTTGGGCAAATCACATTCTCTCAGCCTTGGATTGCAATTGCAAACCAACTCTTGCAATTGCAAACCAACTCTGAACAAATCTTGCCAAGAAAACCATACAAGAGTGTCTTGAAAGCACATTACGATAATAAGTTCTTGTGCAAGAGCATCTCCTGATCTTCCTCTTCTCTCCTTTGCCACATCAAAATCATGAAACAGAGCGTCACCGAACTCTGATTTCCCCTCTCCACTCAGTTTCACACATAACTGCCAGCTGTGTGGGGAGACTCAGAGTGTAGCGACATCATGCCACCCATTCCGGTTTACAAGAAACTCCCAGTGAGGAGGGAAAAGATGCTAGCCTTTTGTTTTCAGCTGCAGCAATGTAAATCTAATAAAATCATATTGTGTGTCAGAAGCAGAGGATTCTTATATGTGGGGGAGGGAGGAGTAGATCATTTGGGTTAGACTGTCAAGTCCTGTTGAGACATTCAGGTAATTTTATCCCGCATCTCATTCCATTCCATAAGCAGCTTTCCCATGTTACTGGGAAGACCTAGGGGAAATATAACCATGTTTGGGTGAACAAACTTACAGAAGAAAAGTACAGAAGAAAGGAAGAATCAGTGTAAACCATCTCATTCCTTCTTCCTGTGGAAATGCCCTGTGAGTAGAGTTCCACCAGTGGGAACTCTGGGTTGAAGTGTCTATGTTCTACCCAAGAAAGATAATAACTCAGAATTAACTCTGATAGCTTTTGTTTAAAATTGGTTTTTAAGAGACAATTCCATTCCTCCCCCTCTTAATTACTGAAAGTGGTTTCTAAGTAGCTGGAAGAACTTTTGATGCAGCTTGATTCTGAATGCATTCCAAGTTCCAAATAGACACCTATTTTAAAAGGCACAGCATGCTTGTCATGGCTTCTTGCCAGTCAAACAGTTGTCACTTACGAGACAATTCTAAACACTGTCTGCTACCTTCTATTTGCTGTCAGTTTGACTGATGGGAATGGCTGGGTTGTTTTTAATTCCACAGCCCAGCTCCAACATGGCCAAGACACAGGAGAAAATCTAGGAATGGACATAAAGACAATGCTAGCATCAGAAATTGAACAAAGACGCTTGAAATGAATTAGAGTAGATTATGGTATTAGCACCTAGAATCTACATTCCTAAATTCTAACTGAGAAAGCCTGCCTGCAGGTTTTGTTTCACTACAAGCATATCAAAGAATGCATACACTGCCAAAATGTAAATTTAGTTTGGCTCTCTCCTGCTGTAGTAAAGACAGATCTGACCCACATTGTACAAAATATATTGTGTCTCTTAATAATACGGCCAGCATATCATAGAGCCAAACTGCTATGCAAGAGATTCATTTTAATAAACTCTACATGGTTGGTTTTGTTGGTTGGTTGGGTTTTTCTTAAAAAAAAAAAAAAGCAGTTGGTATAAGGAGTACCGAGCAAGATAAGTCAAACCAATAGTTTGTGGGGAAAGAGGCTTCTTGGCTCCTGGTATTAAATATTAGTTCTCTTCCTCCACACACCATGTCTGCTGTTTGCAGGGAGAGGAGAATTCCTGTTGGTGCCTCATTTGGATCAAGTTTGTAGTGGGGGAAAAGGGTACCACATATAAATACCACATATAAATGCATATAAATGAGAAAAATAGGGAAAAGAAATAGGGAAATAGGGAAAAAATAGGGAAATAGGGGAAAAAATAGGGGAAAAAATAGGAAAAGAAAAATAAACAAAAAGAAGAGAAGGTGGAAAGAGGAAAAAAATACATGGGATATTAATATGTGCTAGGCATATACACTAATAAAAGCTGACCATACATCAGAATGGAGATATTGGCCAAGCTCCTGCATCACAAGACATATTCTCATTTTCCGCCACACATCTCCCCTCCAGCAGGACTCAATTTCCTCCTATTCCCACCCAGAACACAGCCATTTAGTGGCTAGTGGAGAGCAAGAGGTAGATGAAAAGAATTTGGCTGTATGACAAAATAGTCACGAACTGTATAGCAAGACACTTCTCAGTTATTCCCCACTCTCCAATGGCAGTGTCAGGAAAGCAGAATGAAAAAGGAGGTTTCTAATTTTTTGGACCATTGCACATAGGAAGTAGAGCATCCCACCATCAGTCATGACCCAAAAAAAGACATAACATGCATAAATTTGTGTTAATGCCTATGTATGTCATTAACAGGATGCTAGCCAACTTTTATAAAATACTTTCTTGATGTGTGGCTAAAGAAGTAAGATTTTCTGGCCATTGACTGATGGATGATGAATATTTGTCTTAGTGTGAATCTTTCAGCTATAATAAGAGCATGCAGAATCAACCACATTGACCATCAGTTAAGTTCCAAGTCTTAGAAATGTAATTTAAAATAAGAGATTGTTCTTTAAAAAACATACTACATGGCAGTAGTATTCTAGCCAGAAAGGAGTGACCACTAGGCACATCCACATCATGTGCCACAGGAAAGCTGTATCTGTATTACATCACCAATATTTAGCTGAAGTGGCCAATTTCTTTCAAAAAGATGCAGTCATGTCCAATATAATCACAACATCAATTTCTGCTTAACCAAACTGATTTAAAATCTTAAGAGGCTAAATATCAAGAGGGCAGAGGAATTTTCCTTTGACTGGTTTTACACAGGTCAGTCTTACTATTCCACTCGTCTCTAATTTCAGTGAGATTATATTTAGTGCATCCAAAAGACATTTTAAACTACATTTGTGGTTTTCAGTTTCTCCAAGGTACTTCCAGCACAGCAGAAGCAGCGGAGGCACTCGGAACTGATGGCCTGTATATAGACATAAAAATGTAAATATTACCATACTGTACTAGAGGGTAAACGGTATGTACAACTAAATACTAAAACAGAAAAAAAAAACTTGAAAAGGTTTAAAGTAGGCAGGGACAATTCAGTCGTGATGTTGTTCATGCCCCTTATGTATGTTTTCTTCCATTTCATCATTTCATTCTTCCATTCATCCATTTTACAGATTTTTTTTCTGGAGACATTTTCATGGATTTAACTATCTCTAGAAAGCATTTACATTGGCAGGTGGGCCAGCCTTCCTTCCTTCCTGAACAGGTGCCAACTGCCTAGAAGATTTTCCACTACATAGGCTGAAAATGGAAATGGAAGTATCTCTTATAAGCAATGGAATGACAATAAACCATCCTTCTCAGTGAAATCATATGGTTGTGTGGGGGGACTACAAGTATGTTTAAAAAAGAGAAAGACATACGGCTTAGCATTTTCCAGTTTTCAATAACACTTCCTCTTGTTAAGTCCCATCAACGTAGCACAAACCTCCATGAGGGAATTTTATCATCTACAGTTGGCCCTCCCAATTGGTGGGTTTCACTTTCATGGATTTCATTATTTCTGAATTTCTCCAACCTCTATCTCCCCATCTCAAGTGCTTCTTTTTTCAGGGAAACTTTCCCTCTCAGAAGCTCCAGTCAGTCTGTGCAGCCCTTTAAAAACCTACCACTGATCCTCTTCCTCCTCCACCAGCTGCTGCTTGGCCAGCTAAGGACGGCTCACACCAAATTTTTCCGCACCCTAAACCCTCCTGCAATGCCCGCCACAAACCCGAGGAAGGAGATGAGCACGAGAGAAGAAGAAGAAGGCCACCAAGTTGTCCCACCCCTTTCCCTTTCCTTTCTCTGACTTGGTTTGGTCCCGTCTCTCTATTGTGCCTCGGTTCGCTTCCCACAGATGCACAAATTTTTTGATATTTGTGGATTTTCCACTTTTGTGGGGCTGCTGTTCCCCTAGCTCTAATGAATTTGGAGGGCCAACTGTAAATTTCACCATCATATCTTGCCTTTAAATGTCACCACTGCTGAGTAAATTGGTAGTGTGTGGATTCCCCCAGGCCTTCTCTGCTGTACTGACCCATTTGTAGAATACCCTCCCCTTGGGTTTGTAGAATATTCTCCCCTTGGGGGTTCCCATTGCATGATGTTAAAACATGGCCAAGAGATCCTGTTTCCTTCCTTCCCTCCTTCCTTCCTTCCTTCCTTCCTTCCTTCCTTCCTTCCTTCCTTCTTCCCTTGTCAATACTGAAGTATAGCTGCTGCAGTTTCCAATGTGCTGCCCAGTAAATATTTGACCAGATCAGGGTGGCTATGTTGGTTAGCAAGGGAAGAATTTGGGGTACTGTACAGTTTCCTTCCTTCTTCCTCTCTGAGCTTGCAACTTGTATCAGATACTTCCTCCAGCATATGAAACTGCAACATTAACAGCGCAATAATGTTTGCTCACAATAGTGTTTCCTTTTGCCAGCACAGTATAACTACCCTTCTCCCCCTACCACCCTTGATAATTCTTTGTCATTTCTCTGAACTCGCTCCAACCATTCAATATCTTTCTGGTAATGAGGTGCTTAGGGGGGAAGAAATGAAATATACCAAGTCTGGAGACTTATCACAGTCACAGAAAATAATTTGAGTGTTTCATATGAAGCGTCTGTGCAGTGATAAGATAGAAAATGACTTAGCAGACCAAGTGGGTTTTAAGGTTGGATGCTGGAGGTAGAACTGCTATTTCAGAGTAATCCAGAAGCTGATCCTTTTATACAATCATGGTATTTCAATTTCAGGAAGCTTCCCTGACATATGTTATTGGTATTTAAAAAAAAAAAAAAGACTAGTGCTTTTAGAGTCTGACCCTGTAGTATATTCAGAAAAGCAAGTAGGAGAGTGGGCAAAGATCACTGCCCAGTGCAATGTTACGAGTCTTCATATTGTTCTGGTTTACTCAAACAGTGTAATACTGGTCTAGCCAAACAGAAATTCATAGGCACTGGACAAGACATTTCATAAGTCAGATATGAGCAGCAAAGATGGTCTGCATGTGGACAGAAGAGGACAGTTACATTAATAATATATTTTTTGGCTTTTCTAGTTATGTTCATAGCAAAAAGAAAAACAAGGAAATGGCAGGGTCACTGTGTGGAGAAAATAGTGAAATGCTAACAGGGGACAGAGGAAAAAGCAGAACTACTCAATACTTTCTTTGCCTCATTCTTCTCCCAAAAGGAAAACAGAGCTCAGCCTGGAGAAAATGGAGCAGATGATGTAATAGGGGAAATTCTGCACAGTATAGGTAAAGAGATCATGTAGGAATATTTGGCTACTCTAAATGAATTCAAGTCTCCAGGGCCAGATGACCTATATCCGTGGGTATTAAAAGAACTGGCAGAAAAATCTCAGAACCATAGGCAATAATCTTTGGGAACTCTTGGAGAACAGGTGAAGTCCCAACAGATTGGAGGGGGGCAAATATTGTCCCTATCTTCAAAAAGGGAAAAAAAGAAGACCCAAACAATTTCCACCCAATTAGTTTGAAATCAATGCCAGGAAAGATTCTAGGGCAGATAATTAAACAGAGAGTCTGTAAGCACTTAGAAAGGAATGCTGTGATCACTAAAAGTCAATATGAGTTTCTCAAAAATGAGTCATGCCAGACTAATCTTCTCTCTCTCTCTCTTTTGTAGAGTTACAAGCTTGGTAGATGAAGGGAATGCTGTGAATGTAGCATTTCTTGATTGTAGTAAGGTCTTTGACAATTTTCCCCATGATGTTCTTGCAAACAGGCTAGTAAAATGTGGGCTAGATAATGCTACTGTTAGGTGGATTTGTAACTGGTTGACCAATTGAACCCAAATGGTGCTCACCAAAGAGGTGCTCACTCCTCTTCATCCTGGAGAGAAGTGATTGGTGGGGTGTCACAGGGTTCTGTCCTGGGCCCAGTGCTATTCAATGTCTTTAGAAATGACTTCGATGATGGACTAGAGAGCATGGTTATCAAATTTGTAGATGATATCAAATTAGTAGGGGTACCTAATATTCCAGAGGACAGGATCGGAATTCAAAATTATCTTAATAGATTAGAGAGCTGGGCCAAAACTAATGAAACAAATTTCAACAGGGAAAAAAGTAACACAAGTAAAAGTACTACACTTAGGCAAAAAAAAAATGCACAGATACAAGATGGGTCACAGTTAGCTTGACCACAGTACATGTGAAAGACATCTAGGAATCTTGGTAGACCACAGGCTGAACATGAGTCAACAGTGTGATGCAACAGCTAAAAAAGACAATGGAGTTCTAGGCTGCATCAATAGTACAGTCTCTAGATTGATGGAAGTAATAGCTCCACTCTAGTCTGCTTTGGTTAGATCTTACCTGGAATATTGTATCCAGTTCTAAGCACCACAATTCAAGAAGGATATTGCCAAACTGGAACTTGTCCAGAGGAAGGTGACCAAATGGTAAACGGTCTGTTAATCATGCCATGTGAGGAGAATTAAGGGAGCTGGGTATGTTGAGCCTGGAGAAGAGAAGGTTAAGAGGTGATATGATAGCCATGTTTAAATATTTGAAAGGATATCATATGGAAGATGGGGCAACCTTGTTTTCTGCTGCTCTAGGACATAAAACAATGGCTTCAAACTACAGGAAAAGAGATTCTACCTTCTGTTAGATTCTCCTAACTGTTAGGAAGAACAATTTGACAATGGAATATGCTATCTCAAATGGTGGAGGATCCTTCTTCGGAGCATTTTAAGCAGAGGCCGGACGGCCATCTGTCAGGAGTGTTTTTTGATTGTGTATTCCTGCATGGCAGGGGGCTGGACTGGATGGCCCTTGTGGTCTCTTCCAACATTGTTATCCTATGATTCGAGGAGGAGAACTATAGCTAGGGAAAAGGTTCTAGAGGCTCCCTTTATGAGACACAGGGACTGCTGAAAAGGGGTTAATTAAAACAAACTTCCATGGGTAGAAAATGAGATGTGTCTCAGCATCCCATTCTTTCTCCAGATGGCTCTGATTGCCTCAAATGTACTTCCAGCAAAACTATCTTAGAAGTGACATTCCCCCTTCCAGCAATTAATTTTGGCCTCAGAACTTAAACTTCAAAGGAAGGTAGAGAGAAGAATAAAGCATGTTTGGCATCCCTCTCACCCTCAGTTTGTTTTGGGCAAGCAATGGTTACATGACCCTACCATTAGTACTTGGTGGCTGATGGCTTCCATGTCAGTGGGATAGGAAACCCTGCCTGGGTTTAAATCTGAACAGTAAAGGAGCTATCCAAGGTGCTCTATAATCAAAATAGGGTATAGAGAGGCCTTTTGGGCTAAAATCCAAGGTGCATTTCCCCACTCCACTAACTCTGGAGCCATCAGGCATTACAGTCTAATAGTCTGACTCAATCTAAGGCAATTTCCTATGTTCCTCAGAAGCAGTTTTCGCTCAGGCAGTGGTCCTCCTTTTTCTTAGTACTTCTAAATATTAAAGCTCTGACATGGTTTGCCTGTTTCTAATGGACACCTTCCTTTTGAATCTAATGGCTTGCTAAGTGCTGCAATTTAGACTGGAGTCTTTAGTTCTTTCCTCTGTTTCATAGAATCCCCCTATTGTCAGTAGTCCAACAGTGTAAGGCAGGACGTTGTGTGAATTACAGCCTTTATCTATGTGAAGAGCTACATAACATATTTTTAGGAAGACAGACTTCATTTTTGTTAATGTTTCTGCTCATCTAGTTTTCACTAATCATCTTTTCCTGCCTGTGACATGATAGCGACAGGATAACCATTAACTACAATTTGGCCAGCAGAAAAGTAGGGCCTTTCCACATTACACAGTTATGGTGCTATTGTTCCACTTTCAACATCCTGTGGACTTCTGCATTTTGTAGTTTACCAAGGCCAAAGACTCTCTGGCTGAGAATTCTAAATGCCCCTCCCTAAACTGCAAACCCCAGGATCCCATAGGATGTTGAAAGTGGAGTAATAGCACTGTCACAGACCCACAGTGGCCCACAGTGTTTTATAGTCTCAAGGAAGAAAAATTGAAAAATAAATAGATGAGCTATTGGCTGTTGACCACAGGTTTCTACCAAGGAAAGACTATTACCTGCTTCTCTGTTGCAGGTCCAAAATAATAAACTAATATAATCAGAAGAAAGATTTAAAAAAATAACAATTGTTTTGGGATTTTCCCTGCCTTCTGCAAAATATGCCTTTAGTGTTCTACCTTGAAAGGCTTTGTTTCTTTCTTATCTCACATCATATTGACTTCTGGTCTAAGTTACTAGAAGTTCTTCATCGGAACACCTTGGCCACAGATCCTTATAGGAGCAAGACAGTACAGACTGAAGTTACTGGATCTTCTAGCTGACATTACAGCATTGAAAGGATGAAGGGGAAAAATCACTTGTTTCAGCACAAGACCAAGACAAAGTAGAATGGGAATGGAGAACTCCTTCTGGTTTCTTTCCCCATAGCCCCCAAATCTGAAATTGTACAAGACGAATCAATACGCAGAAGAGGAATGTTAGAAATGAATTCCCAAAATGAGTATTCTTCAGCATTTTCCAAAGGTCTGTGTTTTGTGTTTAGAGGATTTTTTTTAACATATACGTAGTCAGCAAAAGCAGAACACCCATGGGAGCAAGAAAAGCAAAAACAGTTTGAAAAGAGGAAATAAGCTAAAATTTGCTAGTAAACATTCTGGTGCCAGGAGCTGTGGGCATCTCTCTCTCTCTCTGCTTTAATCACAGTTTATAACTCAAAGTCATCCATACCCGTTGAAGGAAAAGAGTTGAATTTTGGAAGTTTAAGACCTGGGAAATATCACTGATGAGAGACAAGTGAGGTGGTGGGAAGGGGGAGGAATCATGGCCTAAGGAGAAAGTATGCCAGGATTTGCCTGGAAATGTCCATCATATGCATTGACTTGCCTGAATTGCAGAGCTAGTGCACGGAGAAAGACTAAGATGAGTGCGGCATACACCGTTCGAAGTACTGTTGCTGGCCATTATTAATGACCTGTGATTGGGAAATACATGAGTAGTTCCACAGCAAACAGATTTTCCTTGTTCATTAAACTTTTGAAAGTGTTCTCCTTAGAAAGCAACCAGTTGTATCCAAGAAACTGTCAGTTGCCCTTATCAGTATTGCCTCTCAAATCTTGATTTGCTGCCCAGAAGTCCATGGGGTGACCTTGATCTCATTGGCCTCTACTGGTACACTAATATCTATAAATAATGCATTAAATTGTCTTTAATATGCTGGCATGAGCTCATCTGCCAGAATGCTTCCAGTCCACTGAGTTATTTTATTTTATTTAGCCATGTTTCCTAGGTTTCCTGTACCTTTTTTAAAAAATGTTTTAGCCTCTTTAAGGACTTTCTCTTCAGTAAGCCTTCAGTCCACTTACCTTGGATCAAGCCCCATTAAATTCAGTGAGTCTTAAGACCAACTAGACATGTATTTTACTGTGTTGTAAATATTAAACTTTCACCCACTGCTTGTCTTCAGTTTCCATTAAGCAAACGGGTGAAAGCTATGGCTTGTCTGAGAGTGGAGGATATTGTTCTGACACACCTATCTTCAGCTACGTGTGCTTTAAATATTGTTTACTACATATGATATCTTAATGGTACCTTTAATGTAAGCCAGCAAAGTACTGCACAAACCATTTAATTACATACACAAGGACACAGTTGTATACAATTATTTAGAAGGAACAGGGTGTAATGTCTAACTAATAAACCAAACAGCTATTATATTTTTAGATTGCTTTTCTTTATTCAGCCTCCAAATTAACATTACCTTAGGTAATGTTAATTTGTTAATAAGGGCCTTATTTCACCTTTATTTATAAAGGCTAAGTTGCCATTTTTGGTACACTAGAAAGTGGTTTTAAATTAAACCAATTTGCTCTACAGATTTTCAGAAATGGTCTCTGTTCATGAGAAGTCCCCCCCACTACACATTAGTGTGGAGCTGAACTTTTTTGAATTTTGACTTTTGTAATGAAATTTGCCGTCAATGGGGATGAACATTTCACTGAACAACTAAAAAAAACCCAAAAAACAGAAACTGGAAAGTGTTTCAAGCCTTGGCCATAAATCAGAAAGCAATGTGTAAGGGCTCCTATTTTAAAGGCTTCAGGAAATGTGCCATCCCTAGTCTAAAAGCAAGGCACAATTCGGCAAAAACCCCAAGACTTGGAATAGTGCAAAGTGTGATGGGTTACACTTGGGGAAGCTACCTTCCAAATTAAATCATAGGCAGAAGCTAAAAGCCTCTCTTTCTATTGGGGAGAGAATCAGATGGCCTTCCAGATGTTGCTGAACTACAACTTCCAATAGCCCTAGTTAGCATAGCCATTGGTGAAGAATGAAGGGATTCAGCAACATCTGGAGGCCACATAGTTCCCACCCCTGCTTTATATACTTTTATACCATGGTATCAGATTCCATATGATCTTGAATGCTAAGTAGAGTCAAGCCTGTTTAGTACTTGAGTAGGGGACCACTAAGGAATATCAGGTGATGAAATATTTCAGATGAATATTTCAGACGAAGGCAATGGCAAACCATTTCTGAGTTTTCCTTGCCTGAGAAAACCTTATGAAATTCATGGGCACACCATAGGTCAACAAGTGACTTACATACAATCTTATCTCATTCTATGTGACTTAAACCTAGTGGTTGGGACTAGGGTGGGCTTTTACTAATCACATGAACTAGGAAAGGGCTTCCTTCAAGAATATAAAGGGATTCTGCAGAAACTTTTGATCATTCAAGTAACAGAGTTTCCTCAAACTGGTCAGATTACTTCAGTAATTACACAGCTCCTTTGTTCCTAAAACACAGGAACCTTCTTGAACCATGATCTAGTTTCAGTGGACTGTATGGCTTAGGTCCAGGCTAAGAGATTCTCACAAAAAGCCCTTCTCTCAGCTTCAACACCCTCCCAGGCATTTCTTGTTGGAACTTGAGCCAGGAGTGCCAGGAATTCCCTTCCCGGGGAGGACAGAATAGTTCTGTCCTTGCTGTCCTTCCACTAGCAAGCAAAGATTTCTTTTTTCTGACAGCCTTTGAGAACTGAATGTTTTTAAAGAAAAGGCTTTTCATAGGATGATGTACTGCTTTTAAACTAATTTTATTATGTTTTGACTACTGTAATGTTCTGTACATGGGACTGCCCTTGAACTGTGTTTAGAAGTTACACCTAGTATAATATGGAGACTGTTTTCAGGTGTGTTTTTTAGCAACCATATAGCATTGATACTGATGTTACAGGAACTTTCCTGCTTCCAATTTGTTTCCAAATGCAATTCAAGGTGATGGTTTTGGCCTACAAAGACATTTGAGATCTTCAGCAGGGGTCCTTTTGCATGTACCACATGTGGCTAGTCTAGTGGGTACACATGAAATGCCTCTCTGTAGAATTTTGGAACCTACTCCTAAGGGAAATCAGGCTGATGCCACCCTTTTGGATTTCTGGGAGGCTGCCAAGACTGTGGTCAGAATCTTGCATCACTGAGACATAGCATAAAAGTTCCACAGGCAGAACAATGCATGTCTCTTTGATGCCATCCTCACCCAAACCACCTTTTCTACACTCTTCAGCTGGTCCAGTATGACAAAGATATTGCCAAGTAATCCTCTGTCATCCTACTTTTTCAGCTGCTGTTAAATGTCCCAGTTTTTCTCTCCTTCTCCCACTTTCCCCCTTTGTCCTCTGCTTACCTCAAATGCTGCAGACTGCAAATACAGTAAGCTTCTCCTGGCTTGTGTGTTCTTTTTCATTAATAACTTTTGCCATCCTGACTATACTCTGATGTTGCTCAGTCACATGCGTCCCAGTTTTCATTTGTGAAATATCACAAAATATGCTTCTCAGCCTTGTAGCCTCCCTTAACACTCTATTTCTGTGTTGGAAGAAGGCAGGTGATCAGTGGAGATATGTGCAGCTACTTCCCTTCACTAAAAGTAACATGTCAGGTATCTGCACAGACCTCTCAGAATCTTCAGGAGGTCACTTGCAGATGACATGTTTCCGGTACTTCCAACTAAAGGAAACTAGCAGCACATGTCACTGCTGATCCCTACACTCCCCCAACATGGAAATGGTTGGTGGGGACTACAGGATTAAAAAGGTGGGCATTGAGGAGAGGGTTTTGGTTGCTGTGCCACAATCAAAATTGGACTCAGCTATCACAATCCTTCAACCGGATCCCAGCCTGTATTTTTTCACATTCCTTCAGTTCTTCAGTTTTTCAGACCAAGGGTGGTTGCTCTGAATGTTTTAACTGTATCTGTTTTTAAATTATTTCTTAAGGAGTGATGAGAGAAGGTGGTGAAATCTTACCCTTCCCAGCAGGCTCAGGCAAAAGCAAACTGCTGCAGCCTGGCCTAGCTTGTGTGTTCTTCCTCATTAAACTTTTGCCACTTTGACCACACTCTGATATTGCCTGCCCATATATGCCCTGGTTTGCATCTGTAAATATATGGAAAGTATAAGGCTGTGGTCCTATAAACACTTACCTGGGTGTAAGTGCTGTTGAACTCAGTGGGATATATTTCTGACTCTGAATGGACCTGCCAAGGACTGCACTATAACTATCTGTGTTGTACTTCTCCTGCCAGTGAGTTGCAATTATTTGGCGAAAGCAGCACACACAACAATGTACAGAACAATTTATTAGGTCCATTATTTTACACACAGACTAAAAAGATACAGCAGTTCACTAAAGGTCAACCAAGGATGCTCTGTCAGTGAGAGTACATAGCCGACAGAGAGCCTGCAATGTACATTTGAAAAATAGACCTTCCTTGCCAAGGTTTTTGAAACAGGGCTTCCAAACTCTGATGGCAGTTCCTTGTGCCACAGAAAATTTGGCCAGGCAGCCCACAACTTCATTTATCCAAATGGCCTGGGAGACCAGTAAAATCATGCAGCAATCAGTTTAAATAAATGGACTGGTTGTTTTCATCAGGTTACATTGACCTGGAAAGCCGTTTTGAATCTGAATAATGCCATTTGAAAAACTGACACTAGGGATAGACAATAACTTTTCAGAAAGTTGAAAATGATATAAGAAAGGCATTTTCCCCCAGAGTTTCCATGCTCATTTATTTTCTTCCAGTGTTGTCTCTGGTCAGGCAGATTTTATAGGTGTCTGAAGCACTGCATTCTCTCTCTCTCTCTCTCTCTCTCTCGCTCTCTCTTTCTCCGTGTGTGTGTGTGTGTGTGTGTGTGTGTGTGGCCCATTGGGCTAGAGACCAAATTGGACTGGGTGTAGAGTTTTGTAAAGTTACTTTCTGGGCTACAGCTCCCAGAATCCCACATCCAGCTTGGCCATGCTGACTAGGAAGTTCTGAGATTTGTAGCCCAAAAGTAACTTTCCAGTCACTGAATAAATGTGCATCCCACAGGCAATTCTACCACATTTAGCAATGCAAAGGGAAAAAAAGCTACTGTCTGCCTCCTGCTATGCAATGCAATAGAGTCAACAAAGTACAACAGATTCACGAGGAACGACATAGGAAACCTAACCTTCATCAAACAGTACAGCTTGGGCTCTGGGATTCCAGAGTATAAGAATGGCCTCCTACCCTTGAACAATTCGCAGATAAAAACCAGGACACACATGGCCAAGCACTGTCAGAATGCGGTCAAGGTGGAAAAAGTTATCAATGAGGAAGAACAGAGAAGCTAAGAGAGGCTACAGGAGTTTGCTTTTGTCTGAACAAACTGGGAAGAGCAAGATTCTTTCCTGTCATCTACTCTCTACTGAGTTAACTGAGTACAAACTACTTTTGCAGTCTGAACTCATTTTGCAGCAATTAAAGTAAGCTGAGGACAAAGAAGAAGAGGAAACACAAACTATAACATTGTAAGAGCAGCTAAAACAAAAAGTGGGATTGTAGAGGATTGATCAGAACTGTCCCTGCCCAGTAGGAACAGTTGGAAGATACTGGATCTCAGTGGGCCTCTCTAGGTGAGTGGGCACAGTTGCAGGGTCCGTTCTCCTTTAAGGATTGTGGAGAAGAGGGAATTTCATCAGGTGTTGCTTGTCTGATAAGCCACACTGCCACATTGTAGATCTGTGGGAAGGATGTTGTAGGAGAAGCCAAAGAAGCCCACCATCTCCTTCATGCCCACTTTAAAAAAAAATAAATGAAAGAGCGGGAGAAAGAAACTTGTACATCATGGTTTCTTCTATCCTTATGACCAAGGCCATTTCTGCACTACACTGTTATAGTGCTATTATTCCACTTTCAACATCCTGTGGAATTCTGGGGTTTGTAGTTTACCAAGGCCAAAGAGTTCTCTGGCTGAGAATTCTAAATGCCCCTCCCTAAACTATCAAGCTCAATAGCTAGAAAATAATTTATGACACTGACAGATTACCAGTGCCCAAAATCCCCCAGAATCCTTTTTCCGTCTGAGAAGAGATACCACGTTCTGCTCTGTGACTAATCTGAAAGGCAATTGTACCAAGAAGATCTTTGTAAGTGTCAGTATTCTAGAAGGTTTTCTGGGAGATGTCCAAGAAGAAGGTAACTTACCTAAACTCTACAAATTGCCCATAAAACTGACCTTTGCCCTAAGATTGATTTTCCAAAGGCTTTAGAGTGTGTTTGTAGTTTGCTTCCTCTTCATACCCTCCACTGTCCTGATCTGGCAGACAGTCCCAATTAATCTACTCTTCTCCACCTTATTTTAGCTGCCAGTTCAACTCTACTCATACCCCTTTGTCCTCTGCATACTTCGGCTGGTGCAAACCAATTTCAAAATGAAAAAGTAGCTTGTGCTCAATTAACTCCCGGGGAGAGGGAAGAGGACAGGGAGGAAGAGTTTTGTCCTTTTGAATAGGCTCAAGCAAAAGTAAATTGCTGCAGCCTGCCCTAGCTTGTGTGCTCATCAATAAATTTTGCCATCTTGATCACACTCTGATGTCATTTGGCCACACATGTCTTGCTTTTCATGCATGAAATGTTGGATGGTATACCCCTTTCTCTCAAGCCAGATCTTCCATCAAACTTGAAGGTGACAGCAGACACTATTGCTGCAAAGCTCTATTTCGAGGTCCCCCTCCCCCGTTTCTCTGCTGATCCACTGCTAGACAGAGCAGGCACATGATTGGCTCTCTGACCACGAGAAAATCTAGCTGACATTTGTCAGAGAGAGTCCCACCACCAATATACAGACCTCATGAAACCAGCTGAATTTGTGAAGGAAGCTACCGGCGTTTTGCAACTCACATCTCAGAGAAGGGCAATGTGGACATAACTGCTGATCTACGATAATCTCAGCATACAATAAATTGCAAGTGATTTTTTAAAATAAAATAAAAAAAAATCTATAAGGAAAAATATTCAGGAATTCTGCCTTTTTTTTAAAAAAAAAAGTCATTTGTAAAATGAAGCCACTTATTCAGCCTTTCTGAACAAGCCATATAAACATCATGCAAAATTACATGTATTTTCTCCATGTGTTTAAACACAAACGAAGGAAAACTGGGGGAAGGGACATGCTAAACAAATGAGCTCAGAAACTGAAGTGTTACTGCCATCTAGTGAGAGATGGATTGCCCAGACATTGATTTTACATGCATGTCAGGCTCCCAAAGCCCTAGCTGGCTGGGAAAAATATTCAGCTTCAGAATACCACAAAGCAGATAGGATTTTACAGAAGTGTCCTTCCTGGTGGCATTCTGTTATATACCAATCAGTGCTTTCTTTCCTTTCTCAGAAGCCTCTGACTTTACTATTGCCAGTTTGCCAATCTTCAAGGTTTTCTTTTTTTTTTAATTCCACTCAGGCCTGCCCGTTTGTCTGTCTGTCTTTACAGCTCTGCTGCAGACCTAAGAGGTTTAGCTCTATTTAAACAGACAGTTGCTCTTTTCTGCAGAAAGTGTGTCAGCCCAGCCTTCTGTATTGCTACATGTGAGACAGTGACGCTTATAGAGCCCTTTTAAAAAACAAAAACCTGTTCATCTATCTTTCCTCATCAGCACAGAAACTGCTTGTTTTATTTCACCACAGCCTCAAGGCAGTAGACATGGGACTGGTTTTCTCAGTACATCAAAGATATGCCTTAACAATAAGCTGTCCATTTACTGGGCTGTTTTCGTCCATTGGTCCTACTCCTCCTTTCTGTAATGTCTAAGATCCTACTATCTAAACTGAAGACAGTTTAGCAGCTGCTTTGAAATGAAACCTGGCTGCTTCATAACACCATGTCTCCAGTTTCTCCCATTTTCTTGGCTTGTTTGCTTTTATTTGGAGGGGATAGATAGAAGATTCTGCCTTAATGAAAGGACAATATGAACTCAGTTCTTATTTCCAGAATGAAGAACTTCATATGTATAGGATGTAAGTCTGAGTGCAGTAACTCTCGTAAAGGAGTGGAGAATGTCAGCTGCTGAAAACAATTGGCCGTGGTGAATTACAGAGTTCCTTTCCCTCACAACTCAAAAGTGCCTGGGATACCTGTCTAACCATTACCGAGGCCATGCGTTGGTTTTTATGCCTTTGAGCCATTCACCCCTTGGTTCATTGGATGGAGGAGAGCAACCTTGTCTGGCAAATGTTTGTCTGGTAAACTCTATACACGAGACTGCTTTTGAAAAGTGTTTGGAAACTCCATCTGATAGAAGGTGTTGCCCCCTTGGTAAACCCTGTCCTGGGGTCTACAACTTTGATATAAAATTAATCTAACCCACCAGAGAGGTCACTCGAATGTGCACGTAGGCAATAATGGTCGTACGATCGAACGAACCAGATCAGGCCAGTAAAATCGCCAGTCACGTAGCAACAGCAGACCTCATGTTGTGATAACCCATGGTGGACGAAAGGTTCTTAACCTTTAAGGAGTCCACTTGAAGGGAGTAAAAGTGTTCCCGGAAGATTGGGCACTGGAAGCAATAAAACCTTATCAAATCCATCTCCAGAAACCCACACCACAGCCTCAAAGCGGAGGAAGATCCTGTTATTTAGATGACACTTTGTTATCTTCCGAGAAATGCTAGGGGTGGAGTTGTTTTTCTTTTCTGTCCCTGTTTGTTTTCCCTGGGAAAGGATTTGCCTTCAAAGTAAATTTTTCCTACAAATAGTCCCTGTTTTTGGGCTAGTTAGGGAAGGAGAGAAAGGCGAGGCAAGGATTATGATGCCTCCTAGGCCCTTTTCACATGTCGGGGGGGAAACAGGAGAAAACGCCCAAAAACGGAGCTTACCTTCAGCCGGGTAAGTCCGTTGCCGTGTGGAGCAGCGCGAGCTCGCTGCTCCACACTCCTCCGGTGTCGCAGATGGCAGCTTCCGGTTGGTGGAGGCTCTCCACCAACCGGAGAAGCTCACCAGCCGGAAGCCCGCCCCCGGCAGATCTGCAGGCACGCACTTGCCCGCGCCTGCAGATTCACTTTAGAGCCGGGCGACGGAGCGGCACGGGGCTGCGTGCTCCGTGCTTTTTAAAAACCTCGAAAAAGAGGTATTTAAAAAACACGGAGCCCGGCTAGTTCCGGCTGCTCCTGAGTGGATTCTGGTGTGAAGCTACCAAAAGTAGTCCACGCCAGTCCACTCTACGGTGTAGACTGGTCGCTCTACATCGTTCCCCCCCACACACATGTGAAAAGGACCCTAGTCATACCAATTGACCGGTCCCCCCTCCTCAGCGTCTCTTCGCTGAGTTGCTGTTCAATCGCTGCTTCCTGGACCAAGGACTTCAGAAAGAGGTGCAGTATCACCCAAGCTGCGAATCCCTCAACAATCCCTCTACCTTATTTCCACTCTTTATTTCTATTAGCCCTTGGATATGTGTGTGCGTGTTTGCGTTAGTGCAAACTATTACTATTCAATAAAGTCATTCATTGGACCTTTTTGTGTGATTTCTGACTGAGCCTGACCCCGTAAACATTGGGTAAAAGATCCTTAATTATCCTGCCGTCTTTGCATTGCTATAGCAGTGCTCATAGCTAATTTTCCCCACAAGTGATAATTTTGACAGGTGTTGGGAACCCCCCTAAGGGACCCCCAGCAAGCAGGGTAACAAAAGGGCGGCAGCCAGACTATAAACTGGGGCAGGTTACAGCGGCCATACAACACCCCAGGTGAAACAGCTTCACTGGCTGCCAGTTTGTTTCCAGGCACAATTCACAGTGCTGGTTATGACCTATAAAGCCCTATATGACTCAGGTGCAGGCTGTTTGGCAGACTGTATCTCCCTGTATAAACCAGTTCTGGCTCTGAGATCACCAGAAGAGGGCCTTCTCTCAGTCCCACCACCATTGCAAGCAGAGTTGGTGGGGGACACAATAGAGGACTTTCTACATGGCTGTCCCTAGATTCTGGAACTCCCTTCCTAGGAAGGTCACTATGTCCTCCTCCTTGTTGTCCTTCTCTCAGCAGGCTAAAACAGACAGGCTATTAAAACAGAAAGTTTTCAAAGAATGGGATGGGGGTGCTGTATCGTTTTAACCGAGCTGTTTTAAATGTTCGTTTTTGTGTGTTTTTAATTGTACTGTATTGTGTTTTTTTAAATTGTCAGTCCTGTTGCATATCAATTCTGGGGAAAAAGTGGGATATAAATAAATGTTGTTGCTGTTGTTGTTACTGGAAAAATGGAGGCGTTCAAGTAGTAAGTGTGAGGCGTCTTCTTCATTGGTATTCTAGGAAAATATTTGCCTGTAGCATAGCTATCACTATTCCTCCTGCGTAGATTCTTCTCAGGATCAATATGTTTAGTTTTCTCTTGCTTCCTAAGAATAAATATGAAAATCTATATTGCACAAAACACAAAGACTGGAGAAAACTGGAACCTGAAAAGAATAAATACGGAGAGAAGGCACAAATGCTGCCTGCCTGCTATTAAACTGTTGTATTGTACCCTGCCTATTTCAGTGCTCTTTTACATTCACCCCTAAAGCCCTTTTGTACTGGGCGGGGGGCAGCCAGGGCTATTTATTGCCTTGGGTGCAGTGAATATTGGACTTATCAGGTCTCAGTTGTCATCTTGTAAAAATATGGAAATCTCTCTTCCTTTTTCCTCAGGATACAAGAAAAAAAAATTATCTGCATGGTTCATCAGATCTTTCTGAAGAAGACTATTTCTGGTCCTGAGTGACGGAAGAGTGTTGACGTCCCCCACATGTCTGCTAGCTTGACACTTTTTGACATTTCTAAACAACTTGTTCCCCGACAACAGCAACTCCCTACTGCTTTTAAAAACCTTTTTAAATCCTTCAGAATGCAAGCCAATCAGCGACAGACAAAAAGCAAGAGAACCAGGCTTGGCCTGTCAGCCAGCTGGAAATGTCAGAGCGGTAGAAACGACGTATGTACCTGCTAGAAAGAAGGATGAGATGAGAAAGAGACAGGGACACACATACAGGCAATATACCTTCAACAGAGAGAAAGGCAAAGAAAAGAAAGCTAAGAACTAAAACATGTTAAGGTTGTCTGTTACGCAGACAAATTCACCATATCACCCAGGAGTATTATGTAATGTCTGCTGAAAAGGAGGAGCTTAAAAGCGACTGGTGTGGAAATGGTTTCCACGGCAAAGTGAAGCATTGGTCCTGATGATTTTTTAGTAGTTTTTTTTAAAGCTTAGCTAAATGGGTTTATATAGGAGCTAAACCAATGAGGTGATAAAAATGTGTATTCATTTAACATGTCTGGTTTTTACCTAAAAATAAAACAGCTGTTTGAAGGGGATGCTTTCAGCTTTGGGAATGTGCTCTGCTGAGAAGGATGCTTAAACATTTCACAAACGCCATGATCCTCTTAAGATTCTCCACCCCCAGCTGTTCTTTCCCCTAGGAAAATAAAGGTGCCACTGGTATCATGAGTGTGCTACAGATGTAGCCGCCATCATTTTCTCTCTAACAAGCTGCAGTGAACCTAATGTAATTGGTAGAAATCTTGTGGGTTTTTTCTTTAACTCTTTAACGGAATTGTTCTTGTTCTATGTTTCCTAGTTTGTGACACAAGGTGTACAACAGATTTTTTAAAAATAGTGAAAAATGCACAAAATACAAATGTTATAAATGATTAAACTATCAAAAAAAAATTAAAACCTGTTAAGAAGATGAACTATAAAGAACAGCACATAACATTACAGATAGAAAAATCTAGCACATCATACAAGGCTGTTCACACCTAAACAATCAGTCTTCAAAGGCATGTTAAAATAGAAAAGTCTTCACCTCTTTATGGAAAGAGAGTAGGAAGGGTGCTAGTCTAATTTCTCTAGCAAGAGAGTTCTCAAGTTTTGGTGCAGCCACTGAGAAGGCCCTCTCCCATGTTCCCACCAGATATAACTATGAAAGTACTGAGACAGAGAGAATGACCTTCCCAGAAGGTCTCAAAACACAGGCAGATTCGTAAGAGAGAATGTGGTTCTTCAATCAATTTAAACCTAAGCCATATGGGGGTTTATAAGTCAAAACCAGCACTTTGAATTGTGCCTGGAAATGAGTTGGCATTCATCAGCATTCTACAGGTGTACCTTCACTACATCATTATATCAGTTTCATACTGCTTTAATTACCATGGCTCACCCCAAGAAATACTGCAATTTGTAGATTGGTGATGTACTTAGCTCTAGTGTACTCAGCTGAAATTGAATTGAGGGGAGCAGAATTAACGTGGTACAACACTGAATTTATTGTGCACCCTTTTGAACAAGGCTTCTCCATGTGTTCAAAGGCAGTGTTATGTTTATTATTAAGTCACTTGTAATTTAGTTGAGCTTGTGGCACTAGAAATTAAGTTCTGTAACTAACTTACCATTCAAACATTGCTGACTGGCCAGGTTTTTGAGAAACTCCTAAGTGACATGTCAGTCAGGGAAGGAAACAAGCTATTTGTGCTCATTTTTAGTGCACAACCCAACACACCATACTAAAGAAAGGGGGGGGGCTGGTGGCAATGTGTGTGTGTTTGCACAGCTATATTGAAACTTACAAAGTCCGTCATGTTGTCCATAGATGGGTACAGCATGACCTATCACAAAAGGGGGAAAAGGCATCTCTTATGAAATCACAAGTTGCTTCTCATTCTGTGTTCCAGTTCAACCAAGAAAGGGGAAAAGAAGAAATATTCTCTCTAGCTTCTTCTAAATTCTGGAAATTCTGTTATACAATCCTCCCACCAGATTCGTGGGGTTGACCTTCATAAATTTAATTATTCGCAAGGTGCATGTGTGCCTCTCCCTCATTCTTCTCCTCCCGTTCCCTTGCATTTTGTCTGGATAAGCACCCAGACAAAAGACAAGGAAATGTGGGGGAGGCACACACACATCTTTCTTTCCTCCGGAGCCCCTCCTCCCCGCTCCCTTGCCTCTGGCCCCAGTGCACAAAAGGCAAGGGAATGGGAGGGGAATTGCTGAGGGGAGTTATTTGTGTTTTTTCCACTTTCACAAAGCTTCTGCACCCTGAATCTTCGTGAAAGTAGACAGGCCACTGTACTGAGATTGTAATCCTATGCATATGAATCCCTTGCACTTCATGAGACTTTAGCCATTTCCACAAGGGCTTAAAAAACCGGTGCAGAGCGTCCTCCAGAGAGGGGGTCTGCACCTGGGAGCAGACTGGGTCGGACCACTTTACATAGTTCCGGACCTCAGTCAGCTCCGGAACGACCCGAAGTGGTCGTGCAGCGTGCTTTTTAAAAACCTGTTTCTTCAGGTTTTTAAAAAGCACGGAGCGCGCCACTCCGTGCCACTCCATTCCTGCGCTCTGGTGCAGATTTGCAGGCTCGCACCAGTGTGAGCCTGCAGATCTGCCGGGGGCGGGCTTTAGGCTGGCGAGCTTCAGCGGTTGGTGGAGAGCCTCCACCAACCGGAAGCCGCCATTTTCATCCCTGGAGCAGTACAGAGCGGCGGCCATGCACTGCTCCAGAGCAGCCTGGACCCGAGTGTTGAGCCAAGAAGTCCAGTAAGTACCGGACCGGGCCAACTGCATCGCCACGTGCAGAAATGGCCTTTGTTCTGAGTAGATGGGCATAGGGAGAGCAAGTGTGGCCTAGTGGTTTGAGCTTTGGACTACAACTCTGGAGACCAGGGCTCAATTCCCTGCTCAACCAGACATTTTTGTTCTATAAATGTCCAAAAAGCACACACCCAAGAAAGGATGACCAAATTATTGTGACCCACATCCTTCCATCACTCGCTTCACTGGGGCACAGACAATCAAATGGAACTTTTCTACATCTTATTTGTGTAACAACCAGATGGCTAATAAATTTAAGAGATGCCAAGAAATACAAATATTATATATTAGTATTTGGCTGGATAGCAACCTAGGTTGGATTTTGAGAACTGTTTCATCCATCATTTCTGAAGCCAGTTAGGACAGTCTCTTGCAAAGCAAAAACTCCCTGCCCTGCATAGTTCCTATAAATGAACAGTGTTGTCTCCTAGGAGAAATTTAATAGAGAAACAGAACAAGGAACACAGAAGAAATGGCAAGCATCATGTCTTCTTTTTAAATAAAGCTCTGACCTTCCATTGTGCTTTTCTATTGGGGGGGAAAAGATCACAATTTTATTATAAGCTTTGGGAGCTCATATTGCAAGCTAGTTTAAAGCTTGTAATAAATGCTTTGCAGAACCAGATTCCTCATAAGTGCTGTTGCAATAAATCTTCTTGAATGCTATCCAAAGAAAAACCTGTGGCTTTGAGCAACATCCTTGCTTTCCAGTTTTTCTAAAACCTTCCATCTTTTATCAGCCCCAAGCAGAAAGAAATGTTGTCAATTCAACTTTTGCTCTACAACACGGGCCATTTCCACACTGGGAGTTTAAAATGATGCAGAGCAACCTCCAACGGAGGTCTTCTGCACCGTAGAGTGGACTGGGGTGGACTACTTTCTGTAGATCCACACCTCAGTCCGGTTCTGCGCGACCAGAAGTGGTCGCGCAGCGTGGTTTTTAAAAACCTCCTTTTTGAGGTTTTTAAAAAACATGGAGCGAGCGAAGCCGTGTAGCTCCGTCACCCGGCTCCGGAGCAGATTTGCAGGCGTGCGCAAGTGCGTGTCTGCAGATCTTCCGGGGGCGGGCTTTCGGCTGGCGAGCTTCTCCGGTTGGTGGAGAGCCTCCACCAACCCGAAGCCGCCATTTGGGGAGCCGGAGGACTGCGGAGCAGCAAACTCGCACTGCTCCTCGTGGTGACAGACTCGGCCGGCCAGAAAACAAAGCCGGTAAGCTCCGTTTTCGGGCATCCTCCCCCCCACATGCAGAAAGGGCCACTGTATCACAGCACGCTTTGCAACTTTCTGGAATCCAAGTAGACCACAATGTTGTCTAATATACCTGTGATGGAGCATATTAGCCATCTCTACTTATTTCATTGAAAAGTAGAAAATATCCAAGCTAACTCCACACTTTTCATTTATTTTTAGTTCATAGTTGTTCTTGTTGTTACATTATTTGCAAACCAGATTTTGGCATGATAGCACAGAGCTCTGAATTTACTTTTCAAAGGGAACTGCTTGTTGCTGTGAACTTCCAACAGGTCATTACTGTTACTGCTATACAGTTCAGAAATAATGCACTGAGCTGTTTACAAACCAGTTGCCATTGCTGTTACTGTTTCACACCTGAAAAGTGGAGGTAAATGTTCACTGGCTTCCCCAAGTGCCTAATTCAGATGCTGCACCATGGAAATTCTGAGGAAAATGAAAAACTCATTTTCATCCATGTTGCCCTATTCTCCATTTGTTCCAATGTTCCACAAAAAGGTGAGATGCAGAAGCTTTTTGTGGCCCTTCTGCCTCTCTTTGCTCTGATTGAGTCAGCACACACACACCACACACACACACACACACACACACACACAATCATGAGTAATGGGCACACATGTGATCTTGTTCCACAGAAAGGTAGTGGATTGCAGCAATGACTATTGAGGCAAAAAAAGAAAAGAAAAGAAATTCTGTTCTATCACAACTAGTTACAAAAGTAGTTCTTTAGAGAAATGAGTTACTTCCTATGATAGCACAATCATGAGGGTTTTCATGAAACATTAGTTGGCAATAAAATTGACAGCAAGCAACACAAATTAGCTCTGAGACATGTACATCTTAGTAATCCCTTTATCCCAGATGTAACCCACCACTATCCCACCCCGTGCATATACCTGCATCAACTACGCTTACTCCATGTTCCCTATTTTAGAACTGAGAAGGTACAGAGCAGAGTAATCAATTGTGGCCCTGTCCTGAGAGGGATATAGTTGCACCACCACCCACCTTGACCATCTCTTTACATCACTTTTATCACCAGTCATGAAAAAGTTTTGCTGGCAACTTTTCTAGAACCTATGTTGCTGTTCTCTTTTATTGGGATTTAAAAAAAAAAACTAAAGTGCTTTTAGAATATAGCATTGGTTTTTAAAAGCACAATATGTTTCACCATGCTCTCAGCACTCCTGGGGAGTGGAAAACATAACATAAATTCTATATATAAATTGTCAGCAACCTATTCTTTGTCAGCATACTGTAGCTTATTATAGTTTTTGGCAATCATGTTTTTGAATTAATACTACTGTTTATGGTCTCTGGCCTAGTTAATGTAGATCAGATTGTATTCTGTGGTTTTTCTTCCCTGGTTTGTCTCCGCAGTATACCCTTTCTACCCAAATGTGGCTCTTGCAAGGAACTTGTCCAATGTAGCTAACCCAACACAATTATAGTGCACAAAAGCTTTCAGAAGATGTACTGCCAAAGCTGATGAAATTATACTGGTGCGAGGGCTGTTGTACATTCTCCTGTTCATTGGATTGGATAGGAAGTCATAGGATCAGGCTATTGGGTATTGCTGAGCAGTGGTATAATGATAACATTTTAAGTGTAAGATTTCATCATGACAGTCCCCATAAGAGTATCTAAAATGAGGTTTTGTTTCCCCAAACCAGGCAATAACTATCTCAAAGTCAACTAACATGTTTAGTATTTCTACCAGAAACAGGTCTTCTGCAAATCTAATGGCTCTTAATAGCCCATTCAAAACAAAGACACTCCAGAATTCTTTACATTACAACAGAGATAGCTCATGACAACATACTGTGGTTGGGAAAATCTATTTTCCTTCAAGTTCCTGTGAAGACTTCAGTTAAATATAGAAGACTGAGAAGGATGTCAGATGATGTCATTATCACCTGCTAATGAGAAAGTCCCATTACTCCTATTCTTAAGCAACACTGAAATAAATGACCCGTAAGGCTCTTTGAAAACGTGCTGAATTCTGATCTTGCATATTCTGCATTTTGCATTTTCCTTTGAAAATACTCAAGTGAATGTTTTTGTGCAATCTAAATGTGCAATTGCTGGTTTGTGCACATATGCATATTTTCTATGTCTTGTTCCCCACTCAGCTGGAGAAGCATAATCAGAAGTCTCTTTCAGAAGACATGCCTGCAGGTCTACATTGGAATTATTGGTCAACAGGCATTGCCAATCGTGAGCCCTCAGAGATCTTGTTAGGTTACTGTCAGCCCACCTATTAGCTTTCTTGGCTCAAAGTGATGGATGCTACAATCCAACATTCGAGAACCTGAAGTTGGGAGAGAATTAGACCTGGAGAATGTCATATTGTAGCACAGCAGATAAGTTTATTGGGTCAGATTTAGTGCTACCTTGTGACTCACAAAAGAATTGTTTCTGTGAAAAACAACAACAACAACAAAGCATTAGATTCAGAGCATGCACAATATCCTAGCAGAGCAGGCAGTTTCACAAACTCTTCCTTGCCCCTGCAGCTTTCTCACTCAGTGCTGGACAAATATGTGTATTTATGGCCCATGTGTGTTTAACCACAATCTCTACTCTTTCTGCATGAATCTGTGACTTAATAAAAGAAACACTGACCTCAAAATATGTATTTACGCATAATTAAATCTGTGTGATCTTTCAAAACACTTATTTAAATGCATCATTTGATAAGTTTAAGCAGATTTTGGAAAGCTATTTCAGCAAAAATGAATGCAATGACACGTTGCGGTGTTCCCTGAGTGAGTAGTGGCAGGGTGATGTTCAGGGTCATGTCATGTCAGAACGTGCCAAGATCAAATTTCTCAGGCATTCCACCTCTTACCCCATTCCAGAGGGTTTGCCCATAGCGACAAAGAAGATTTTGTGGCAGTGGGAGCAGAATAGAGATGTATTGACAAAAATCGCTTCTTCCTATTCAAGAGATGCTAAGCATGCCCTTTCTGTTAGTGGAACTTTGCTCAGAAGGTCTTTGGACCAGACTGTTGTAAATGAGGCTGCCATAGCTGGTTGATCAGTCAGCTAGAACTTCAGTTGATTAATCAATTTCTACAAATTTTAATAGAAAGTCTAAAAGTTAATGGCAGCTCTTGCTTTTGAGATTACTTTGATTCTGGGGTGTTACTATCAAAGAGAATTTTAACAGGAAATATCAAAGATGACCTTCCCTATAAACAATGAGTCAGACTTTCTGATAATTAAAGCATGAGTTATCAACCTGTTTCCATCAATATCTCAAGAAGTCCATCAGATGAGATTTTGTTCATATGCTATTTATTTGAAATTGTTAGTTGGTGGGCAGATTATTAGTCTACTGAAATGCTTTAAGCAGTTGACAAGTCTAAATGTTATATGTAAATATGAAAATGGGGTTTTGTGTTTCTGGGAAATGTACATTTAAAAATTATTCATAAATCTAAACACTGCTTTTGTGGACAATAGCACTGCATTCTATGGGCTGACTGGCTTGTTTATTCTTAGCTGGTGGGTACTAAGTTGGCTGGGAATATGTTATCAACTGAACTTAAAACAGGGTGCCTATTTCCTTCTAACCAGTGGATCATGATTCATCATACTGTACTTGTGCCTGCATGTTAGAGCAGTATATGTGTCGCTGTCTCTTTAAGAGTCAAACTTACATTGCTAACAAAGCTGAGAGAGGAGAAAGATGCCAAGCTAAGAAACTGTGAGTCTGGCTGGACTACATAACAGCTGTGGATGAGCTTTAGGGCAAATACAATTCTTTTTTTCATAAATCCCTTCAGGTGCTTGAATGCCATAACAGCACATGCCAGGTGAATGAGGAAGACACACAGCCAGTTTCTAAGCCTGTAACTCTCTTCTAACTGAAATGTCAAGTAAAATACAGAAGCTTTTACAAAAGGCAGCCATTAAATATCACATTGCTCTGCCAGGAATGACGCACAACAAGTTGATAATAGGAAGCAGTAAAGTAGCACTATGCGTTCAGTGTCACATTTACCCTATGATCTCTAGTTAGCTGGGCTCAACTCATAGCTGAAGTGACTAAACTTACACTTGGCATCCACATTACAAGAGAAGCTACTATTGAAATTATTGAAGAATAAATTTCTTATTTCTTGGTCTTGATCCAAAGAACTTTACCCACTACAATAGTATGTGAAGATGTTGCTGGTTGTGGAGGGGGTTTGTTTCCTCTACTGAGCTCCAGGTTCTCCTTTGGTGTCATTAGGAATGGATGAGAGTCTCGTTTGGCTTGCTTTTAGAAAAAAAGAAACCTTTCCCATATTTGCAAATTTGCATAATATTTCAAGCGTCTTAAGAAACGTTCTCTCTTTGGTTCAGATTGTTGATGGAAGCTCTCTGGATCCCACACACCCAGAGAGAGAGAGAGAGAGATTCAACTCATTTTAATTGCATAACTGGCCAGCTGGGAATATTTCTATAGTCTGCTCTTGGATTGTGGTCCTCACTGTCAAGTGCCTATCATTTGCCTTCAGTGATATCATCAAATAGCCAAATCTAATTGGCTCTATGGCCCCATGATATCATCACATTTACTGTATAATCTCGTTAGCTGAGTTTACCCGTCTGCATAGTGTAAGAAGAAGAATGAAGCATGGTGAGGAAGGAGGAAAGAGGACTGAATCAAGAGCATAAAAGACACATCACAACATTAGACTGAAAAAAAATAATATGCTCACCAGTGTTGCTTGCAGAATACTCCCCTCCCCCCAAAAAGTCATATACAGTTCTACTCTCATCCTTTCTATGGACATACTTTTTCATCTAGCAAAATATGCATCATCCATACTAAAGCCAGATCCAGACTTGCAAGAACTGCAGAACATGCTGGGAGTGATCATCCTGGGTAGTCACTAATGATCACCAATGGTGCTATCTCTACATCCAGACAGAGACTGTCACTTTCCACTCTTTTTCAGTACTGGTTGGAGCAGAACTGAGTGAGGTTTATCCTGACCTGTTCCAGGACACAGCAGAATAGTAGGGAGGAAATGTTGTGAGTGGGAACAAAAAGTGCAGTTCTTCTCTGGAGTTCCCAGGGAAGCCCCAGGATGAGGGAAAAAGTGTCTGGTTCTTCAAGACAAAACCAAGAATGATGGGTATGAATAGCACAACCTTCAGTATTATTCAGTCGTGTAGGGACAGGGGGGCAGGGGGCGATGCGCCCCGGGCAGCAATGTTTTGGGGGCATCCCGGTCTGTAGACATGCCCCCGCACACCGCAGCCATGCCACTCATGCGGTGTAGCCCTGCCCCCCTCTCCTGCCCCCCCCCACACTCCAAGCTCTGCCGCTGGTAATATTTGCCCTGTTTGGATCCTCCCCTAAGTGCTTCTACCTGCTGACCCTGCATGAATGGAACTGTGTTACGTGCAGCTTAGCGTCACTCATATAAAACAATCATGGGAATACACACAATAGGGTAACATCACAGTGCAGAGTTTAATGATTACACTGTACAGGAGATGGGATGAGAATTTGGCATGGGGAAAGGTTGTTTGTTTTTGGCAGCATCTGTGTGTGATCTATAATGTTTGTTTCACCATTTGTGAAAGATATGTTGGTGTGTAGCATATCTCATTCTCTAAACTGTGTCCCCTTTCCTAGCCCCTACTGCATTTTACCATGGAAAATCAGGCTACAGAAAGGACACAATCAAATTATTTTACAAAAGCTGAAACATTTAGGTAGTTAACTCCTCCTTACAGATAACCATCTTGAAAGACAGCCACAATAGCACAGATCCATTATTTAAATTTCTGGGTGTTATAATGCTGCAAATACAATAATATAATCCAAACCAATTAGTCATTTCAGAAAGAGCTAGATATTAACGCGTCCCTTATCTAAGAATGTGTCATTTCCATTATTCAGCTTAATGAAACACAAATTCATCAGGGCAGTTACATTCATGGGAGGAAAAAAATACATATTTACAAGGGAAAATGGAAATTGCTAATATGATGATTAAGTTATTTGAGCAGTAATTATGTAGCTAAAGGGACCTGATTTCCATAATGTGCTTCCAATGCACCAGTGGTCCCCCATAGGTCTTTATATGGTACCCATTAAGGTAGTAGCTACATATTTAACAAGAAAAATTAGATATGTGGCGTGTTGATGCCTATATTTTTTTTTACCTTTGTCTCTTCCAATATTTCTGACATGTCCCCTACCCTCCCCAAGAAAAATATAACACAATTTCATTTATCCAAATGATTTGAATTGTAAATATACTTGCCTTTCATATACATACATTTCAAGAAAGCAAATAGAAGCTAATAGAGAGGCCTCTAGTATTTCTTCATCTTCATATATGATAGAGATTGGCCTCATTGTTCTTCATTAAACATAATGAAAGAATTACATGGTGTCCCATCAGGCTCACAGCAATGGGGGGGGGGGGATGAACAATGGAGTCCGGCCATCACAAATGTCTCTTTCTCTCCTCTTCTCTCACAGCATGGGCAGATTGGTCACTGTTCTCAAAAGACTGCATTTGCCCTGTCTGTCCTGTGTGGACCTTGCATTTCATGTTCCTTTCATGTTCCTTAGCAACTGAAACAGAGGCACACTGCCTTTGATACTGGCTGTGACATATAACCATTGATCCTAACTAGTAACTACTGATGACCCTAATTGCCATGAATTTATCTGATCCTCTTTTCCCCAGCCATCTAATTTGGCAGCCTTCACTACACCTCATGGCAGTAAATCTCAGAGTGCAGCTATGTACTGGGTGGAGAGGTACCTCCTTATATCTGTCCAGAATCTCTCAACATCCACCTTTGGTACATGACCCTGGGGCCCAGTAGTATCAGTAGGGGAGAAAAGCTTCTCCTATTTTCTCCCTATGCATTACACCTCTATCAGTTTTCTCCTTGTTTACCTTATTTCCCCTCAGATAAAAGCACTGAAGCTCATAACCATTGCTCACGAGGAAGTTGTTCCAGCCCCTTAAAATCATTTTAGTTTCCCCCTTTCTGCACCTTTCCCAACAATACAATGTCCTTTTTTCAATGCGGTGACCAGTACTATACATAACTGGATAGCCAGTGTGGTTCCCTAGTATCTTCCAGCAGAGCGATGACTGGATTGTCCTTGTGAGGATGAAATCAGGAAGGAACAGAGCTATGTCACCTGGACATCATTGAAAGAAAGGTGGGGTATAAATAAGTAATGCACAGAAATAAGCTACTACATTTGGCCCTCAACATTCTCTGGGGTTAGGTGCACAGGCCCCCAGCAAAAGTGGAAAAATCACAAATATAAAAATGTATGTGTGTCTGTGTGACTGTGGGAAGGGGGCCAAGGCATGCTGGGGAGAGCGAGCACCCAAGATCCAAACCAGGTCAGGGAAATGAAAGGGAGAGGGCGTGGGTTGGTATGGTGGCCATATACTTCCTCTCTCTTGCTCTTTTTGCTCAGATCTCAGGCTGTAACCCATCCTTAGCTGGCCAGGCAGCAGCTGGTTGAGAAAGAGGAGGGCCAGAAGCAGGTTTTTAAAAGGCTGAGCAGCCTGATCGGAGCCGCCAAGAGGGAAGGTTCCCCCAGAAAAGAGGAGATGGGACAGGGGCTGGAGAAACACACAAATAAATCCATAGAAGTCAAACCTGCAAATATGGAGCGTTGATTGTATAGTCTTCACTGTCCTGTCCTGGGACTCGGGTTTTAGCACTCATTTTATTTAACATGTATATTTTTTTCCAAAATAGAACAGAGCTTGATTGCTTAAGGTCTGCTATTACCAATCAATAATAAAACTGCACGTACAAACACTCTAAAGGTATCAGATCCTGTCTGATATTGGTGTTAAGCAAGGTCAGGTCTGGTTAGTACTCGGGTGTCAATGGATACTGGGTGCTATAGGCTATATTTCAGAGGAAAGAACAAGCAAAACCACCTCTGAGTATTCCTTGCTTAGGAAAACCCTATGAAATTCAATGGGGTTGCCATAAGTCGACAGGTGCATTGAAGGCACACATACACACACACACATAATTAAAACAATAAAATTAAATTAAAACAACAAAAACTCAAAAAAAATGTTAACAAAAGAAGGAAAGCCAGCAAAAACAGTAAGACAGACCAAACCGGCCATTTAAAATGTCCTATTATTATTTTACTTATTCCTTCACTTTGTATCTTACCTTACTCCTCTCTCACACAGATACAAATAGAACATAAGGTGACTAACAATACAATGAATAGAACAAGAGCCAGTGAAGAACATAAAGCAGATCATTTAAAACAAAGAACATTAATAGCAACTGAAATTCAATCAATGTTTTGAAAGGCAGTACCTGCTCAAATTAAAATTATCTTTTAAGGCAGAGCACTTTAACTGGGAAAGATCTCTTTGAATACAAAGGTCTTTGCTTGTCAGCTGAAGAACAAGAGGGTGGAGGCAGGAAATCTTTCCTTTGGTGGTAATTCCAGAAACTGAAAACAAGCCCTCTCTCTCATCCCCACCCAACATGAGAAGAGTGTCCCCAAAATAATTCATACCCTTTCTACAGTCCTTCACATAGGTTGGCCCCAAGCCATATAGGGCTTTATAGGCCCATAAGTAGGAATGTTAAAGACAGCCAGTGTGGTGTAGTGGTTTGAGCATTGGTCTACGGCTCTAGAGAGCAGGGGTCAAATCCCCACTTGCCATGGAAACCAGTGGGTGACCTTGGGCAAGTCCCACTCTCTCAGCCTCATAGGAAGGCAAAGACAAACCCCTTCTGAACAAATCTTGTCAAGAAAATCCTGTGATAGGTTTACTTTACAGTTGCCACAAGTCAGACATGACTTGAAGGCACCCAACAACAACAACAACAACAACAACAAGGGATGTAAATATCTGAGTATTTCATCTTCACATGTAAGGGTGAAGAATTTCTGTGTTCCAGAAATTTCTCCCAGCTATGGGAAAAAATAATATTTCCTCACAGTTTTTGCCCAGAATTTTCACATCCAGAGAGCCAGCATGGTTTAGTGGTTCGAGCATTGGACTATGACTCTGAAAACCAAGGTTTGAATTTCCAGTCAGCTATGGAAATCCACTGGATGACCTTGGGCAAGTCACATTCTCTCAGCCTCAGAGGAAGGCAAAGGCAAAACCTCTCTGAATAAATCTTGCCAATAAAACCCTACAATAGGATCACCTTAGGATTGCCATAAGTCAAAAATTGCTTGAAGGCACTGTTACCCTGACTTCTGGGGGTCCCTTGGGGGTCACCTTGATTCCCTCTAAGTTATAAAGGTTGGGGAAATTCGTGGAGCACTGGCAATAGCAAAACGAAGGGCAGGGTAACCCAGCAGGATCTTTACCCAACTTTACAGGGTCAGGCCAAGCAAAAAGCCAGACAAATGTACCAAATAAATGAATTTTATTAAATGAATGTAGTACCACACACTCACGTGCACAAGGACTATTGAGAAGGAAAAGAGGTGAAAAATGGATAGGGGATATAGCAAAGGGAATGTAGAGGCGGTGATACTGCACCTATCCTGAAGTCCTTGGTCCAGGAAGAACGGAGCTCAGCAAAGAGACAGCTGAGGGGATCACTCAACTAACAGAGTGCCAGTCTGCTAACATGGCAGGGAGTTCTCTGAAGAGACCCTCAAAAACTAGGACTACTTATAGGGCAGAACGTATCTCAAGGGCAGGCTCTCTCCCGGGGAGAACAATGGCCACAGCAAAGGAAGGAATGCCAAACAATGGCAACTTGGTCATTTGCGTGATTGGTTTATGCTGGGTTGCAAGTGTTCAGGATTGCGGTTGCAAAGGGTTGCAGTGTAAGTTTATGTAGATGGACCTCACCTTGTAAGATTTTTCCAGAATCACAGTTGCTCAACCTGGGGAAAACACGCTAAAATCCCCTCAAGTTGGCTACTCTTGGCTGAGGACCCTTTGTCTATGCAGATGTGTATTGCCTGAGGTCTCCTTGGGCTACATGACTGGGGATTTTCCTGGTCTTGACCTAGTTTTGGCCACTTGACCTCTTTGACTACATGCTCACTTGGGCAACCTCTCTGGCATGGCGGGCATATCTGATATCAAATTTATAGTCCCCGGGATAGGGTATGCCGGTGGGGTAACAGCACACAACACATACACATTTAAACATTCAGAAGTATGTTAGGAAATTATTATGAACATGGTTGTTTGTGGAAAAACATAAACACATGGTTATGGAAAAAATTTGGAGAGGTTGTGCAAAAAAACATTTTTCATGGGAAAAAAAACCCTCTCTTTCCACATAAACCTATGTATTTTACTACCAAATTGCTGTTTTTGTACAACCCCTGCCCCCAGCAATTTCACACTAGCAAACCACATGGGTATCTGGAAACAGTTTCTTTGTGCAAATAATGTACTTTTTCTGTGAAGACATTTTTGTGGCAGAAGAACACTGCTTCCAGAAAGCCATATGGTTCTCTTGTACAAAGAAAACAAAAAGAAAAAAGAAAGAAAGAAAACTGTGTTTTTGCACAAAAAACCTATGTGGCTTTCTGGAACCAGTGTTCTCTTTGAAAACAGTGGCTTTTGTGCCAAAAACACATTTTTCATGTAAAAAGGCACTACTTCTAGAAATTCACATGGAGTATTTGTACAGAAATCATATTTTTAATACAAAAACACTAGGTTTTGCACAAAAATATAGTTTATGGAAGCAATGTTTTCTGCACTAAAAAGGTTTTAAACTGGTGCTGAAACTATTGCAGTGCAGGTGCCAGCCACACTTCCTTAGGGACACTATTCCTTGGTTATCATTCCACAAGAACAACAATAATCATGATAAATATGATGAGCAGTAAAGTAGATTCTGGATAACTGAATAATGCAACACCTATTCAGGTGTTCATAAATGATATTCACAGCAAAGGGATTATGAGAGTTTCTTTCTTGGCCCTGTCTCCTCCACTTCTAGCCCCCCCCCCCCATGTTCAGCAAAAAAAGGTCTGGAGTGAGATTGCAACTACATTCAGACAAGGGCAATTATATCCCCCCACACCCATGACCAGACACTCTTGTCATGTAGACTTCCTGATCCCAGGAAGTACTGTCATCATGTTCCAATTAATGTTGCTACCATCCACTTTCAAAGTTTCTTGCTCAACATGGAAAAGTGAAAGAGGCAGAGCTTGGAAACATTGTGATTTGAGACGACAGCTCTCCACACCCTCCAGCCAGCATGGCCAGCTATAGTTTGCAACAGTAACTTTTCTAAACTCTACCCAGAGGGAAGTTATCTTGTGTGTGGCTACAATTTATGAACAGCTGAATGCCACAATAACCTGCCCTCAGAGCCTGGAACTCCACCAAGATGGTCTATGCAACACAATCAACCTTTCTCCCTCCTCCGATTTGTCTTCTAAATCACACTTTATTCATGAAGACTCTGCCTTAATCCTTTGATCCTCCTCATCCGAGATAAGTAACTACATTTTTCCACACATTGCAATCAAAATGAAAATATTTTCTTCAGCAGGATTGGGGAGGAGGGGCAGCAGTGGTGAAAGGTTGCTTCTTGCCCCTACTTGTAGGCATTACAGGTTGCCTTTGGTTGGAAAAGGACAAGGGAGAGGGGGGCTGAAACAACAGATACGCTCAGACACTTGAGGGTGTTCAGCATCTCATACCTGTCAGCTGCATCTTGGAAACTGGCCAGAGTTCTATTTCAAATTCTATATGATCTTTAAGGCCAGCAGAAGTAAACTTTACAACTTCTGTGTTGAAGGAATGCTCAGCTCATGAATTTTTAAGATTGTGATTTAAATGCAGGTTGTTCAGTAAAAATGCCACTGTAAATATGACTTCGAAATTCTGTAAAATACAGGATCTTTCTTAGACAGGAGGCTGTATCTGAAGTCCTCTGCTTTCATTCTATTGTTTTGGGTTCCCTCTTGCATACAACTGCTAAACTTGGGGGAAGGGGGATGCCCTAAATGAAAAACACAATAATTTAGGTCAGGGTTGAAGGATCCTTAGCCCTCCAGGTGTTGCTGGGCTATTCCTCGGCCTTACGAGGTTTGGAGGTCAACAACAGCTGGAGAACCATATTTTCCTTGACTGATGTCTCTCTTTGTCGGGCCTGAATTGTCTTACTTGCAAACATGCAATGCTTTTAAATTTATAAGCAGCAGGTGGTTGTTGAGTATTGGCTTGTGTAATGAGGGTCTGTTTATCAGCAACCCTTTAGACACATTGGGGCTCAAACGGCTCAGGTTCCATGTTGAATCCTGATCCAAACTGAATCTTGGAGTGTGAGATCATTTGGTTTCTAGACACTAGTGCTACTTGTCATTCTCCCTAGATACATCCTCTGGCCTGAATATGGAGTTTCTCAACCATTTCAGCATCCAGACTTTCTGAAGTCGTGGTGGAGAAGCTACCTCAATAAACAGGGCTGCCTGATCTCAGAGCCTGGCCCTGAGTCACCAGTTTTCATGGGTTAGCTACAGGCAGGAAACAAGGATGAAAATCCTCTAATTTTGGTAGGCTCAGCTCTGGGCAAGAGGAAAGAGCAGTGTGCAGATCTCCAGTTCCAGTTCAGCTACTGAAGTGTCTGCTTGCTATAATTTTGCAAGGCTTGATTTATATGTTGCTGCAACTTGCAAAGACTCTCCAGTGAGCCTATAAATTTATTCAGTTAGCCTCCTCCTCCCCTCCCAGTCATTGTGCCAGAGCTCACCTGCCACTCTGCTCTGCATCTGGCTTCTGACTAGAGGCAAGTAAACTAAATTAAATGTTCCTTATTCCATCTCCCTAAACAGGTGAACAACTGTGTTTGGTACTTAATGCATAATGCTTAATGACATCACTGGGGCTGTCCCTTGGTCTCGGGTTTCAGCCGATAAAGCTCAGGGCCCTAGGACATTCCTGAACTGGCAACCCTAACCATAAATCATGTTGATATAACCTGTTAAGATTCAAAGATTATTTTGCACAAAGCTGTGTTTAAACTGACCCTTAGACCCCTGGAAATTCTCTAACAGATTTTGAATTAGGGTGGTGAAGAATGCAAACTTTCTCCTCCTCAAGAAGAAAGAGAGTCTCAACACATTGAGATCTTCTATCAAGAAAATGGCCTGATCCACCAGGCTTTATATTCGCTGTGCTCTTAACCACTGTGTTATTATCCAGAGCCTGTCCAAAGCCAAACATTACATTTACTACAAGAACGAAAAGAAGTTGAATTACTATTCTGACCAGATCTAAAGCATTTGTAATTGGCATCCAGCACAGTATTTTTAAATTGTTCTATGGAAACTGATTCAGCAAATGGCACACACTTTGGCCTAAATCCAATTGATGGTCCCGCCCAGAGCAGTTCCATTCATCATATTCTATTCTATTCTATTGACCACCTTTCTCCCAATGTGGGACCCAAGATGGCTTAAAAAATTTCTCCTGAAAAGGGGCCCAAGGTACCTTAAAAAATTACATTAAGCAAACCCCATAAAATTTTTCACCATGACTAATTGTCCATCAAATGCCTGTTTAAATAAAAAAGTCTTTGCCAGCCAGCAAAAGGATGGGGAGGGGGGAACCAAGCCTTCCTTGGAATGGAATTTCATAGTCTGTGAGCAGCCATCACAAAAGCTCCCTCCCATGTTGTCACAAGACGGGCCAGTGACAATGCTGGAACCAAGAGAAAGCTCTCCTTGAGGATCTTAAGACCTGTGGAGTTTCATAAAGGGAGATACAATCATCCAGAAAGTTTGGACCTAATCCATATAGGACTTTAAAGATCATAACCAGCACCTTGAATTGTACCCATATCAATGGAACTTAAATATTGACTAACCAGGTTCCTATTGGTTCTGCTCAAGTTGGGACTGACGATTGGATTTAGGCCGTTGGGTCGAACAAGACAATACATTTATTGTGTATTTAGAAGAACAGCTTCCTCAAATGGTGAAAAACATCTGTTTCTCATAGCACATTATTATCCTCAATTGTGTGCATTGCATTTAGCATGCTTTGCTTTACTGTTGGTAAATATATGTTTAATTTGCAAATCTGATTGCTAAAGCAAGTATCTCTCAAGAAACTCCATTGGGGGCATGGAAATAAGCTAATTCCACAGGATATATATGCACTTCCCTTAACATCTAGTTGATTCTTTCACATTTCTACACTTGAATCCCTCCTTTCTGTGAGGTAACAACTTCACAATATCAGGATAACTCTTTCTAGCCAAGACAGAACTTCATATATGAACTTGGAAAAAAAATGACTTCAGGACAAATCAGATTTACGTACATCATGAGGGCTTTATCAGTCTTTCATACATGTGTAACATCTCTTTCTTTTTACTGTTCTGTTCCTCTCTCTTTGACAACAGAAATGTAGAAAATGGAACTAATCAGCGCATACTGAGGTCTACCTAACCTCTCTTCAGGCATGGCACTGTAGCAGAAAACACTAAGGCCCTTTTCGCATGGCATTTTCCATGTGAAAGAGGGCCTGGAGCGTCGCGCGATTGTGAGGAGCAATCTGCACAACACACTCACAATTGTGCGATGCTCCAGGGGCCGGCAGTCACCGATAGCGCATCTTTACATTTTTGGCTAGAAGCTGAAAATGGTGCGCGATCACGAATTGCTCCTGGGCCCTGCGCACGCTTACCTGGTGTGCGGAGCCTCCGGAGCCACACCAGTCGTGCTTCCTGCCCCAGCTCAGCCTGGGAAAGTCCCAGGCTGCACTGCGGAAGGAAGAGGTGGGGCTCTTGCACAAGCAGGCAGGTTGTGCGGAGCCGAAGGACCCCGGACGCGAGAGCCTTTCACTGGAGGCTGCTCACGCGATTCCAGCGCTGGAAAACGGTAAGGCGCGGAAAGGGCCTAAATGATGTCACTAAGTAATGTAAGGTCTCCAAGAGCTATTGTTTAATAGTAGTGGCAAAACCCCATATTCATCTCTACATCCCTAGTGCACCGACACTGTTTGGAATGCCAGCCAAACCCATGATTACTCAGGCACAGGTACCACTGTGAAAAATTATTCTTTTCATCAAAAATGATTCAGATTTATCATTATGAAACTCAGCCCTTCTTTTGCATGATTTTTAGATGTTTCTTGATTTTGTCTTCAGGATTCTAGAGATGGAAAGAAATGAAAAATGAATAAACCGTCCTGGAAAATAGTAATTTTCATTTTTCTTAAGCAACAAACTTACATGCAAGCCTGACTTAGCTTTACTTCTAATTCAAAATTTGTAATTTGGCTTGACAGTCTTTTTATTCCATGCTTGACTCTTGTACAGTGGTATCACCAAGGACTTATATTCTGTCCGCACCCACTTTTATGCAATCAGACTTTGAGTGTGATCTGCAAAATTAACCTGCTTCCAAAGCAGGTTAATTATTTCTGTCCCTAACTTGATTAATTACAGCACAGTGAAGTAAATATCTTATCCAAAAATCAATTCACTCTCTGTGTATTATGTGGGCTTGGATTAACTTTCTCTACAATGTGAAGATTCTAAATCCAGATAATTTTTTCATGAAACAAATCAATAAAATAAGGTCTATTTTATATAATTTATGGTAGAATGCTAGTGTCCAGCAAGTGCTATACTGTTGTTGTTACATGCCTTTTAGTCAGCTCCAACTTAGGGTGACCCTTTCATAGGGTTTTGTAACCAGATTTATTCAGAAGAGTTTTGCCATTGCCTTCTTCATAGGCTGAGAGAGTGTGGCTGAGCCCAAGGTCACTCACTGGGTTTCCTTGGCTGAGCAGGGATTTGAACTCCAGTCTACAGGAACAGGAAAGTGTTTCACTGTGGCTGAGATTTCACCTCAGTGTAATTTACACCACAGAGTGGAAAAACAAAAGTGGGATGTCATGAAAGTGAATAGATGTTTGGCCAGTTTAATTAGGTTTCTCTCTACCATCCCAGAAACAGGATTGTCTGTCATACAGAGAGGGCACAACAGGAATAGTAACTCAATCCACACTGCTGGACTTCAACACACTCCTCACATCACACCCGCACAAGCAGACTGGAGGATAGGAAAATGACTGGCCCAGGAGCCAATCAAAACACAGCAGCAGAAGAAAGTTCACACTAGAGGATGGGTCAGCTGCCAAGCAGATGGAAACATACTGTAATGATCCCAAAGGGGAAGCCTAGGAAACTTTCCTGATTCATTTAAGCCTAAAGCTTTAATGTTTTGTGCAGAGAACGTTATGGAGCGGGTGCTTCGTGATGGTTTGGCAGCCTCTTTGGAGAAACATGTGTTGTTGGATGCAACCCAGAGTGGTTTTCAAAAAAAAAGGGGGGGGGAGGAAGAGTCACTTGTATCATATGATGCATTTGGAAACTGATATATAGGAAAACATAACTTTTTTTTAGCGAGTTTGCAATATGTGTCTGTGTATTTTGCACTAAAAATGTGTATGATGTAAATGAATGGGTATGGTTCAGGTTAACAGGTGGGAACCTTGGAAGGTTCTTGGGTTTTTCTAAAGTGAGAGGACTACATAGATTCAACTCAATAGTAATTTATTCAATATTCACTCTGTCATGTCATTAATACTATTCCATAAGGCCAGCATGTCAAATCTACCCTATTCATTTCTATGGTTAATGACTGGACTCCAGCTGTTCTCTTTGGAATTGCTGAAACTTTCTACACTAATGATTTTGCCTTATGGGTCAGAAGTAAAGTTGTCCCAAACAGAACTTCCTACAGTTCTTCAGCCCACACGGCCACTAGCCATGCTAGGAGTTGTGGTCAAATGAGTAATTCTTCCAAGTTCTGGTCAGGGATCCTTCAGCATGATACTGAGGTATTCCTCCGTGAAAGCCTGCAAGCCAAGACTGAAGCAAGTTCATCTCCATTTGAAGCAGAAATGATTGACTGAAGTAAGGATGTGCTTGCCACCTTTCTCCAAGCCACCACTGCTGAGACAGTAGGTGCTCGTGGGACATGGAGAGTGCATTTTTTCACTGGGAACTGGACCTGTAAGTCCCACAATCCCTGGCAGGAAACTGATATCCCATCATAGTTCAGAATGTAATCTAATACGTAAAAGTCAAAGCTTGTGAGTTTGTCTATGTCAGGCAGGTGAAGACCTCATATGATTGGCTGTATCAGGTGAGAAGATCTTATATGATTGGCTGCCTGTGAAGATTCTATGGAATCCTGGGGTTGGCAGTTTAGGGAGGGGCCTTTAGAATTCTCAGCTAGAGAACTCTTGGGCCTCAGGCTGGTTGCTATGGAGAGGAGGCCTTAACAGCAAGGGGAAGGCCAGTGTATTCCCTCAGAAACCAAACCTCTGTATGTTAACAACTCTGCATACAGATTGGATTGGGGACTGTGGGGAAAAGTTACGGATAGTGGACAAGGCAGTTTGGGAATTAGAGACACAGGATCTCAAATCTGTGTGTCTCAACCGCATCTAATTCCTAAGGTAAAGTAAGATAATTCCTAAGATATTTCTAACAAGTATTACCTATGAGAAAATAAAATCCTGGGCAATGCTGTGTACATATGCTAGTGTCATATAAGCATGAGTTAGCTTCTTGGTGATTCATCTGCAAATTGGTGAAGAGAATGTGAGAAAGGAGATAATTTGGCTGGAAGTGTTAAAAGGATGCCCGTAGACATACTGGCTCTATTCAACAGCAGATATAAGGATCACTAAGTGGGAAAGGTGGGTTCAGATTTTTACATACCTCCTTTTCCAACTGAACCAAGGATTAATGACTCTCAGAGGAAGAACCTCTTTCGTTATGCTCCCCCAGTCAGTTTTGCAGTGTTGCCAAGTTGTGTGGCTTATGCAGAATCACAAAAACCTAGCAAAGTAAACCTATATTCCACTGATTTCTATACAAAAAGAAAAGCAAGAATCATGCAACCTCCAGATCTTGTTAAACTGTAACTCCCAACATCCCTCACCATGGGTTATGTCAGCTGGGGCTGATGGGACTTGCAGTCCAACATCTGGAGGGCCACATGATTCACATCTCTGATCTAGAAATGCATCAAACTAGAAATTGAAATAGAAGCATGCTTGGAAGGTAATCATGGGGATGTCTATACTCAGTACTCAAACAACCTGTAGAACTTAGAGAAAGGATTAGGCCCTTACTGCATTTTGTTTCCATTTTCCACTAAGAGAGTACACTCAACAAACAATTGGTAACTGAGCTATGCTTGGCACCTGCCTCCCACATCTTCAACTTGGTGTCCATGGTGAGTGCCCACCTCAACCAACCTGAAGGCTGGCTCTGCCTGTATTTGGTATCCAGATGACTGACTGATCAATCAATTTAATTGGTAGGCACAATTTGGACTTTGCACTGGATATGGGATGCCTGTTCAGAGAGAACAGTAATAATTAGATATGACCCATTGTCTCTGCTATTGGCAAGCTTAAACAGAACATCCATTTAGTTCATAAGGTTTGCTTTCCATTACTTGAGCATGTCTCATTTTGCATGAGGTGAAGCTTGTGTGGGGATCATGGACAATGAAGTACCTAGTATGATAGTCAAGAAAGGAATTAGGGGCAAAAGTTATGGATTATTTGCCAGGTCTCAATGAAACAGAAGAAGAAAGGGCAAACCATGTCCTTCAAGGAGGGAAGAAAAAAAGTCCAGTCTTCAGACACCAGCCACATCTTTTCTCTCCGTTCAGCTGTATTTCCAGAAATGATATGGGTTTCTGGGCTCTTATGCTGAAATATGTAATAATGTGTAGATTAGAATTCATTCTTATTGGTACATCTCCTTAGTGAAACATTGCTGCATGGGATCTGTCTGCACTGGAACCTTAGAAGAACATGGCAACAAGAACTGTCCTCCATGTTAATCCCGGTATTCCAGAGCATGACAGATCCTACAGTATGACAGTAACGTGTGTTGCATAGGCCAGCCATAGGAATACAGCAAATTTCATATGAATATCAAATGACCTTATGTTACCCTGTGTACTTGGGGTCCCGGGAGGGACACCAAAATGTGCTCAACTAAAGGTGGGGAAAATCAGCTCAGAGCACTGCTTAGCGTTACGAGAGGCAGGGTAACGTAGCGAGATCTTGAACCCTATGTCTACGGGGTCAGGTCGAGTCAAGGAGCACACAGAAGTTGAAGCAATAATGATGTTTTATTACAAACACAAGCAAAACAGTGTATACGACACACTCACACAAGATAACTAAAGACATAAAGGTTTGAGTGGTATAGAGGGATTTTTAGAAGGGTTGCTGGTTTGAGCGATACTTCACCTGTCCTGAAGCCCGGAAAAATGGAGAGCGAGGCTGGGGTGCGATGTAGCTCAGCACGTGGAGCTGAGGGGAGGCTCGCCAAGCAAAGCGGCAGCAAGGCAGGATGAAACTCGGGAGCGATCCGAGGAAGGTCTCGGAATCAAGGGTTTTTATAAGGAGAATGTGACTGCAGGCTATGCCGTACTTGGGGGAAAACAATAGATTTGGAGTTGGAGACAAAGCCTCTGAAAGGTCAGAATCTGAATGATTGAGTTATCGCAGAGGTTCTCAATAGAGTAGCCCATATGCAAACGTGGAATACTTGAGCGTTGTATAGCTCAATCATCAAGCTGTCAGCGTGAGGCAGAGGATCTTTTGTAGTTTGCGTGCATACCTAATTAGAGTACTTGCCTGGAGGTCTCCTAAAGTGGCGAGTCGGCTATTTTCTGGCCTGCCTGTATTGTCTATGAATATTATGGAGATAATCGGCTGAGCCTGTATGCGCGCTTGTCCGGGGGCCTCGCAAGCACGTGGAAGGGAATAGATAAGTGAAGCCGAATTATGATATCAAAAGGATATCTTTTAATATCCCCAAAACTCGGACTAGCCAGGGCAGTAACACTAAGGTGAGTCACATTCCTCAACCTTAAAGGAAGGCAATGGAAAATTCCCTCTGAAAAATATCTTCCCAAGAAAATCCTATGATAGGTTCACCTTAAGGTCACCATAAGTTGGAAATAACTTGAAAGCACACAATAATAATTCTTTACAAATTTCCTGCTAAGACTGAAGATGGGGAATTGATAGGCCTCCGGATGTTGTATTACTGCAGCTCCTATCACAACTCTGTATGAGAAGATCACAGTGTCAATCCTGAGACCAACCCCATATCACAAGATCTCAGGGCAGCAATATCTGGAGGGCCACGTGTCCCCCACCCCACCCCAGTTTACAACCAGAAGTTGGGGAAAAAATGTTGAACTAAAACTCTCAGAATCCTGCAGCTGGAATGGTTAAAAAATTCATTTTTCCCAAGTTCCATTCTATCACTCAATATATACCTAACATGGCTTAAAAGCAGCTTCTAACTATTCAGGCACTGGAGTCACTTCCCACATTCTGTTGTGTCCTTACTGAAGTTGATAACAGTAAGGCGGTCTTCAGCTCCAGGACAAGAAAGGCTAATTCCTCAAATTAGAACAGTTACTTACCCGTAAGAGAAGCATTGTTATGAAATGGATTTGATACATTCAACTGGGGAGGAAAAGAACCTTTTTACTCAGGAAAGGCCCAAATCATTTTTCACAAATGTTAACTACATCAGCCCTTTTTCTAGCGACTGCAAATTTGGTCAGCCCCATCAGTCTGCTAAATACATAGAACAGCTTTCTTTGCTCAGTGAGTCAAAAAGAAAGGCAACCGTCTGTATCTGAACAGAGTTCTGAAGCACAAAGCTTGTAGGTCCCTTTAAGTGTTGATGCCCGTGGGGTGGGGGGGCGTCAGTGCGGGGGCTGTTAACCATGGTAATTATGAAGTACTCAGCAATGTAAGTACAACAACATTATAATCATCCAAGGGTCTGAACAATTTGGACTGATTTTCTATAGCATATAATTTACAGTGAATACAAATCTTGAGAATGTGCTTTCCTTGTCCTAAGAACTGCTCCCCCCACCGCATCCTGGTAGCTGCAGATCACCATGCCTCAAGGCAAGCATCCCAATTCTAATTTGATCAAAATGAACAACAATGTCTGCAAAAAGGGAATATATTGTTTTGGAGATACTTTCATAATTTTAGCCGGATCTTGGTTTTGGATCTTTGCAATAGTCAGCACAGTACACACTCAACAGGATCTTCATGTGGTAAGTTAGGCAAAGTGAAAATTCACAAGCTCTTCTTACAGATTTGGCACAGGAAGGCTTTGCTCCACACCAGGCAATTCAAAAACCAGCCTTTCTTTTCCTGAATGAAGCACAGATGTCACACTGAGCATAAATGCTGCTATTTGAACTAGGAACGATGGATAGCTTCTGCTCTTTCTGGTCCATGCTGGCTTTACAAGGGTTTGGTCATAAGTCCATTCTCATTCTGCTGCTTCCCACAAACTTTTTCTTCCACCCATGTGAAAATCTTCATTTAAATTACACACATCTTCCCTAAAATGCACGTCTTCACAATTTTATATCACAAAATTCAGACAACTTATGCAGCCTAAAAAAAAAAAAACCCTTCATTCTTAGCTGCATATTCAGTTGGGATATTCAAATTTGCGCGAACTTGAGAAGTTACTTTTTGAAACTACAGTTCCTCAATTCTGTATGGCCACTGGAAGACTCTAGGAGTTATAGTTTATAAAAGTAACCCTTCTAAGCAGATGGAATAAACTTTCCCAGGATCCCTAATTTGGATAGCTGCTAATAGAGTACAACACAGTTAACATTTTACTTTCCTCTTAACATACCTTGTTAAACTACTAATTCTTATGCAAAAGATATGAAAATCTGCTCAATCAAACTTGACATCATAGTGACTGCAGGCCTTTCCGCACTACACCGTTATAGTGCTATTATTCCATTTTCAACATCCTATGGAAACCTGGGGTTTGCAAATTAGGGAGAGGCATTTAGAATTCTCAGCCAGAGAGGTCTTTAGCCTCAGTAAACCACATACCCGGGGATGTTGAAAGTGGAATAATAGCACTATAACAGTGTAGTGCAGAAAAGCCCTGAGTTTTCCCTGAGATCTTGATAGACTATGCATAACCCAACCAGAACACAACATTTTTGCAGGTATTATCACTACATTATAGATGTACTCATTCATCTTATTTATTCAGCTGTGAAAGAAAAATATAAAAATCATATTTAAATCTAATCTAAATCTAATCTGTTTGCTGCTCACTCATTCACTGTTGTTGAATAACAGTTTCTAGATATGGTAATTGTAGTACATCACACCAGAAGAGCACTTCTGAAAGTTCACTGACTTACCCAGACATTGAAGCTTTTCTCTACAATATTAAGGGCTACAAATGTACTTTTTGTATTTTTTTTTCTTTAAATTCTGTTTGTTCTGCTATCATGCTCAGTCTTTGTTAGCTGGCATCCCCAGGTAGGTCTGGGAAACATTCTGACCTGAAGCATGGGTGAAGCACTCCTAGCTAATGTAGATAAGTAGCTAGTTCAGGGAGTGAATCAAATGTGGCCTACGAGATGCATTCAGCCTCAGATCCCTATTTTGCAGCCCCCAGAGACCTTCAGAGCACCCAAACCCCTGATTTAAAAAAAAATTGCCTGAAAATTGTCCAAATCTTTGCAAATATGTGGCAGCTTAGGTTTATCTGCCCCCACCACCCCTCACAACCCCCTAAACACTCTCCATTGCTGATTTTTGGCCCAAACTGTCATTGGATGTATCATTATCCAAGGGTTTAACTGTCCAATTTGTCTGGGACAGCTCTGATTAATCCTCTTTCATCCCACTTTTTCAGATGCTTTTAAAATGTCCCAATTTCTCTTTCTTCCTCCCCCTTTCATCTCAGGTTATTTCAATTGCTGCAAATTAAGTTCAAACTGCAAAAATATTTTGCACTCTATTAATTCGACAAGGCGAAGATGAGAGGAGTGGGCAGAATCTTGCCCTTCCCAAGAGGCTCAAGCAAAAGCAAACTGCTATAGCCTTTCCTAGCTTGTATGTTCTTCCTCATTAACAATGTTTGTCATCTTGACCACATGCGTCCCGATTTTCATCTGTGAAATGTTGGTAGAGATGTGCTGTGTAAACTCCAAGCTGGCCAAAACATGGATGTGTGGTCCATTAGGGGCGTACATGAAGCAGCTTCCTGATCTCACCAAGGTCTTTCTCCTTAGCCCAAAATTGTGAATGTTAGAAGAGCGAAGGATTACAAGTATACCTCAGTAAACAAAACTTCTGAGAAAGAAGTTTTACAAAGTGTCTTTACACCTACTCAGCCCCTCTTCCCCCTTTGACTTCTGTCTGTGTGGAAGATTTTTAGCAGTATCAGCACTAGAAGGAATGGAACACATAATTTCACTGCAGGGTTGCAGCAATGTATCTCTATAAACAATGAAATCTATCTTGAGCTGGGTAAGAATGGGATTGTACTCTAGTCAATCCAGCTGCTGTTGTTTGTGCCTGCCTACAACAGGCACAGTAAACCGCAGCTACTCCCAGAATCTCTTACTGAGTATCCATTAATGGCATAACAGAGAGAAAGGGAAAAGGCAGATAAGCCTTTTTCACCAGCTACCCTCAGCAAGTTTTTTAAAAAATAGATCTGTAAGTTTGGCCACCAACATGGAAACCACAAGAAAAGTGGAGGCTGGTGAAAGAAAAGATCATTCCTGGATGAATATTGGAAGAAGCTTTCAAGTGACCTCTAGAAAATTCAACAAGTTTTTGTTTACCTGTGCAAGGATTCCCTGTCCCAATTGTTCCATTTCTCAGGTGCATATTGTTAGTTTTGAATAAAGAATTTGCTGAATCGTGTGGGACTGCTCTTCTTTTTGTGATGTAGGAACCTATTCTTACTCTTTCCATACCATTTCTGCCTCTTGTACCAAATTTTCTGTTAAGGAAGTAGTGCCAAGGAACACAGCTACTTCATTAACTGAAGTATACCTGTATCTATATCATGTTAATATCACTTTAAGTGTAATGGCTGTGTTTTAAGAAATCCTAGGATCTACAGTTTAGTATAATATTTAAATTTCTCTACTTGAAATCTTTAATCCCAGGGTACTCTGACTTGATTTTCAGTTCCTCTGTCTTCTCAATGTACCTTGGGAATTACAGTTCACAAGGTTGCACTAGAGCTGTCTAGCTGGGAAGTATCTCACTAAACTAGAAATCCTAGGACTCTCTTGAACAACGTCATTAAAATTAAAGGATCAAACTTCCAGTGTAGATACAGTACACCTGTAGTCTCTAAGCCGGTTCTGTTTCTGAAGTCATGTCAGTGAGTCTGCATAACTGTGTGAATAATTTTCAGAAGTAAAAGAAACACATCTAACAGTGCAGTAAGTAGCAGAATGTTAGGGAAGCCCAAGATGTAAAATAATGAAAACCCATTCTTCTTTGGAGGACTGCAGACAAGAAACAGCACGGTACTGTAGACTACATACAAAAGGTTCCAGCAGTGGCTACTTCTAATAGCTTCCCTTTTCTTATAACCATTGGAAGCCACCATTGGATGTCCAAAGTCTGCTAGTTTAGTTAAGAAGCCTTTCATTGAAAAGATCTATTGTACACTGTATTATTCACTGGCATGATGTTTGGGGTGTGTATTTTTTTGAGAAGAAGTCCACAACACAATGCAATGTCAGCACAATTGACCTGAAAGCAATGAAAGCCTTTTGAGCTTTTGTTTAGCTACTCTCACCTTGCTGTTGGAAATGACTGATCAAAAATAAATCAAAAGAGCAAGCAGGTTGGGCACTGAAGCTAACAAACACCAGCTCACAGCTTGGCGCCAGTAAATGGAAACCATGATTTACATATATATTTAGTTACCAGGAGCTGTCATGACTACAAATCAGCTGTGAAGCAAGCCCAGACTTCTTTGAGGTTCTAAAATTAAGAATATTAAGAAAATTCTAAAATTAAGAACATTAACACTAAAATTAAGAACATTAAGAAAAGGAGGGCAAGCATGTATAACTAATAGTGTAATTCTATACATTTTTTCTTACAAGTAAGACTTACAATGAAACTTACCTCCAGACAAGAGCATATCAAAATGTATTACATAGTTGTCGCTGTCAGAAAACCATGACTGGTTCACTGAGGAGTCCAACAAAAAAGCTTGTGATACCTATCACAGGCTTTAGACAGGGCCAGCCCAACACATTTTGCTGCCTGAGGAAAAAGACAAAAAGGCACCCTCTTCCCACATTCTGCATAGAGAAACTGGCATGACTGCCACCAGCTCAGTCTTTTTTCAAGTAGCAACAATGGGATGGTATAGAATCCTCCAACACAGTCGAAGGCAGCAGGCCACTTTATGGCATGAGGATATGTTGTATAGCACACACAGCTCTTTCCACAGAAGGGAACAGATGGGTTGTAGAATGAACCAGTCAGGGCACAGTCATTGTTGTCCACCAGCTACTTGAGGCAGTTCTCTTCACTCGCCTCAATGACAAGACCAGCCTGGCTCCAGCAAGGATCAATGTATCACTTCAAGTCACATTTAGACAAACAAAATACCACAATGAGATGAGGATAGTTTTATGCTTGAAGATATCCTGTATCGCCCAATCACAGTTGCCACCATCTTCTCTGTTCAAACAAGGACTGGGTGCAGGACAGATGGAGTGGAAAGTACCCCTTGGTTAGAGATGCTGGAGCAACATCCCTCCCAGTCTGTTACAAGTTGGAACTGGGTGTACTTCCAGGCCTCCCCAAGACTTTGTGAGGCATCCAAATTTGACACTTATTATTGTTACATTGTTGTTGTGGGCCGCCAAGTCAATTCTGACTTATGGCAACCCTAAGGCAAATCTGTCACGGGGTTTTCTGGGGCTGAGAGTGTGTGGTGTGCCCAAGGTCACCCAGCAGGTTTCCATGGCCAAGGGGGAGGGTCGAACCCTGGTTTCCAGGGTCACAGTCCAATGTTCAAGCCACTCCACCATGCTGGCTCTCCATTATTGTTATAACTTAAGCTTTATAGGTGGTAAGTGGTCCAGCAAATGGTATATTGCAGAGAAACATCCCAGACTTTTCATTGACAGGATCCAGCATTCCCTCACAACCAGTAGTAGAACTGGGTTCCTAAACAATAAATTATACCCAGAGTTTCCAAAGGCTACCTATCCCTTTCACTGTGTCTGGCTAAATGGGGACCCTGGGCTTGGATGCACATACTCTCAGGTGAGGCAATGGATTATACGGTGCAGAAAGAAAGAAAAGTGAAGTGGGCAAATGGGACTTCTCTCCTTTCCCAAAAGCTATGAGAACCAAAATGCAAGTTAGTAAAAGAGGAAAAGTTTGCTCCTCTACTTTGTACTCAGCTTTGAAAACCAAGCTAAAGCAAAGTATTTGGAAAATCTACTAAGACCAAACCCTTTCCATGTCAGTGGGCAGATGTTAATGTTTGGTCATAATGCTGGCAAGGACTCCGCAACCCATCTATACCCCTCCCAGACCAATGTCAGCTGTGAACCTGCAATGAGGCCACCTCAGAATCAGGCAGGAGCTTTTCTAATTACTTTTCATGGCTTTTTAACTGTAGTATGACAGACAGGAAATACTATCATTACCCAGTGCCCTGATTTCTCTTGTCCTCCATATGATCTGTGTGGGGTTCTGTGATGTGTTTAAATTTCCTTTCAGACAGAAGCCCATATTAGGAATTGATGTTGTTCATTTTTCCCTTTCCCTGTCCTGGTACTTTCAAATAGAAATGTTGAATATTTGCTTTGAATTTTTCAAAGCAAATCACCTCCCTCCCATTTCTTTTACTGTTGAAAATCTGTGCTCACACTTTTTCAATCTCCCTCCCTCCCCCCGCTCTCCTTCTACACACACACACACACACACACACACACTTTCTCTCTTTCTTTCTCTCTCTTTCTTTTTCACTCTCTCTCTCTCTCTATATGTAGCAATCTTGATAACTAGAGCCTCCAAGACGAAAAAGCAACATGATTGTTTTATACCTCAAAAGGACAAAGAAAGGAATAATCCAATTTTCTGGGGTAAATGCTTTAACAACATAATTTCCACAGATTTAGCTTTATTATTTAATACTTAATTTCAAGTGCATTTTGAGGAAGAGAAGCAGAGAACTCTTTTAAATGTAAATTTATAACAAATAACACACATTAGAAAGCCTGGAAATAATTAATTTGTGTGACACTTTAGTAGCTTTTAAGGAGCTGGCAAAAAATGTAATTCTAGTTGTACATCTATATCTAATAGTGGATCTAAGTGATATAAATTATGCAACATTATCAGCTATTTTCATGTTGAAAGTGGAGGTTAAAATAAATTATTTCTAAATAGTTCTATAGTTATAGAATACAAGCAAAAATTTAGCTGTATACTTTTCATCTATGGAACAGTCCACTAAGCACAGGGGGTTGAAAAAGCAGTGAAATGATAGATGAAGATGTTATTGGAAATATGTCTATTATTCACAGAGCAAGTCCAAAAAATATTGCTGCCTAAGACAAACAACAAACAGTGGCCCTTCACCCATCCAGCTAACCAAGGTACAGAAAACCCAAGGCTAGTAATTTTATTTTGGTTCCAAAGGCAAAAAATTCACAATTTCTTTCCCCCATCGTTGGCAGTAAAAATACAATAATATTTTTGGGGAAAAATGAATTACTAATAATTTGTTGCCATTTCACATCATCCGAAACCAGCTGCCCCAGGCAGCCATCCCAGTGCTAGGTCTGGTCCTGAATCATTTCTTTGGGGGAAAGAGTCGATGCCAGGAATTCTTTGTGCCTAGCCTTAGTTGGCTCCCCCAGGTGACTGGACTGGGCATAAGCTGACACCCTATGGGCCAATCCAAAATCCCTTTATTAATTTGCACAGGGCATCTAGGCACTCGGAAGCAGCACAAGTGTCTCCTGTATTATCTTTGGCAATACTCGGTACAAAATAATCATGACACTGTCACAGAGGTTGCTGATGTAGTGTCTCTTCCATCTCTAAGTCTGTAAATGGCTTCCAAAACAATCAGTTGCACACTAGTCAAAAGTTTATGCTGATTAGCAAACAGCCATTATAGAAATATATAACAAACATTACCTTTGTTCGTTGCACACAAACATAAGGCCAAAGCCAAGAATTTAGCAGTTCTAAAAGTTATATATTTGTTACAATTTCTTAATTAAAGGCACAGCTTTTCCAAAGGTGACCACCCTGTTATCTGGGTCAGTAGTGGGGAGATATACATTTCCTGTGTGGTGTAGTGGTTTGAGCACTGGACTACAAGTCTGAAGACCTGGATTCAAATCCCCATTCAGCCATGGAAACCCACTGGGTGAGCTTAGGAAAGTCACACACTCTCAGCCTCAGAAGAAGTGAAAGGCAAACTGCTCTGAACAAATCTTGCCAAGAAAACTCCATGAAGGGTTCCCCTTAGGGTTGCCATAAGCTAGAAATCACTTGAAGGTGCACAACAACAATAGCAACAACAAATATCAGAATTATCCAACACACAAACACCACATAGGACCAGACTGCTAAGATAATAAAACATGGAGGAAGGCAAAGTGTGCATGCTGCATAGTGAAGACTATACAGTTAGCCCTCCATGTTTGTGGGTTTGACTTTCATGGATTTGATTATTTGCAAGTTTCTCCAACCCCTTCCCCCACCACCTCAGGCGCTTCTTTTCCAGGGGAACTTTCTCTGTTGATGGCTCCAATCAAGTCCCATAGCCCATTAAAAAGCCACCCCTCGTCATCCTCCTCTTCCTCCTCTTCCAGCAGCAACTGTCTGGCTAGCTAAGGATGGCTTACAGCCCAATTTCTCAGGATCTCTCCCAATGCCTCCCACACACCCAAGGAAGGAGATGGGTGAGAGAGAGAGGAAGTATAGGACCACCATGCTGCCCCCCCCCTTCTTTCCCTCTCCTTTCTCTGAGATGGTTTGGACCTTAGGTGTCCACTCTCCCCACCATGCTGTGGCCTCCTTCCCACAGACACACACACACACACACACACACACACACTTTTTTATATTTGCAATTTTTCCACTTTGCAGCGGTCCTGCACCCCGACCCTAGCAAATGTGGAGGGCTGATTGTATTGTACTCCCTGGTCCTGGCACCAGTTCCCATTTTCCAAGCAAGTGCACATCACTACACCCCTACCAGTCACACCAACATCACAAAATCTTTTCTAACTAACAAAGGGCACTAAAAGAGTACAGAAACTAGTAACAGATTAGAAAAGAACAATGCATTCTGAAATGATCCTGTTAGATCTTAGCATTGGGGTTGGAGAGCCCCAATAAAACAATCTACTATAGCAATTATCCACAAGCTACAGTTGACAGTCACAAAATAACACCCACCCCACTTCTCCCCACCCTACCATTTTCATTATATGGAGAATTTGGGGAGAAATGTTTCAGATTTTGCAGGTTTGTCTCCAAATCTGAATTAACTAATGAATTTTAGATGTGGTCCACTTTGGAGAAGCCTCAGTTTGATTTGGACATCCCCCAGATTTCTTTCAATCAACCTGATATAGTTTGCAGTTTGGCAAATCCTGAGCACACTTTTTTTTTTTTCAAGTGCTGCCCTGTCTTCTCTTCAGCTCACCACCCCTTCACATATAGAGATCCCTAAACACACCCTGGAATGAGAACAGCAGTGAGGTTTTCCCTGCTTCCTGCAGGGGCAACACTGAAAAAAGGAAACAATACAAAACTTAAAAGTGATATTTAAGACTCAACAGCTACCACTGTGCTTTATAGCTACCAGGCAACGACAACACATGCAATAGGACTGTTAGTTTTTACCAAACAGAATACATGGTCCAAATCACGTCAGAGAAAGGAGAGGGAAAGATGGTGGGTCAGCATGGTGGCCCCATACTTCCTCTCTCTCACCCATCTCCTTCCTTGTCAGAAGATCAGTCAGTAGAAGTAAACCTAGTTTAACCAGAATAAATTCCAATCCTAAGGAAAGGAACAACTGTTAAAATCATATCTCTTTTTCTCTTAGATTCCTAAAGGATTTTTACTAGGGATGGGCCAACCGAATCCTCGAATCCTGAGCAAAGATTTGAGATTTGGGGATGTGAATCCCCCCGCCAAAACAGGTGAATCAAATCTCTCGAATCCTGCCCTGGTCTCCCACCAGCCACGGCCGGATCCTGCCCAGGGCAGGCAAGAAAAGGCAGTGGAGAGTGCAATCTCGCATCCCCTGCTGTGCTCCTGCTGGCCGTGGACCCAATCCTGCCCGGGTGAGAAAAGGAGGCGGAAAGTACAATCTCACACTCCCCGCTCTGCTCCCCCCAGCCGTGGGCCTGATCCTGCCCGGGCAAGAAAAGATGGCGGAGAGCGCAATCTCGTGCTCCCCGCTCTGTTGCCGCCCACCGTGGGCCCAATCCTGCCCAGATGCGTGAGAAAAGGTGCCCTAGAAGTGCTTTCTTTCCCTTGCTTTTTAAAGCCTTTTTAAAAAAAGGATTCAAAAGATTCGAGATTTGTGAGATTCATGGATTCCCAGAACCTTCCACGGATTCAGATCCAGATTCAGATTTGGAAAATTCTGGATTTGTCCCATCCCTAATTTTTACAGTTTCTCTCTTCTCTCGTGCCATGTTAAAACTATAGGGTTTTTCCCCTGTTTTAAAACTGGATTCTGGTCTTAGTTCATATCAAGCATATTTCAAGCACAGAGAATAAAGCAGCTCTGGTGAATGCCAGCTTCTATGTTCTCTGCCTTATGGCTTCTTATTTCTTTGCAAAGAAAATCACAGGGTAATTTTGCTCATAGCACTTCAAATAAATGAAAAGTCTAATGGGAGAGGGAAATATTACTATCTAGTCCATATTATGTCTACCATTCTCTGAAGGAAATGAATCTGAAAAGTTTTATAAATTCTTCATTTTATTTTATTTATGCATTTTACAGCCAAAATCAATCCTATTGAAAGCGTCAGTAGCATACTCCCATTACACTAATACTGGTATCCAAATTGAGTTCACCATCTTGATGATCTCTGGAAAGAGAAATTTGGAAGTTAAGAACTTTTTATATAGATTTTTAAGGCCTGACTACTTGAAACTGGATTGGTCTGAAGTTATTTGAATATTTGGAAAATATTTTACTTAAAACATGGCATGAGCAAATCAGTTCCTGCTATACTTTTTTTTTTATGTCCACTTCATAGCTCATTTCCCAGAGAAAGACTTGAGCAAAAGCATATTACTCAGATGTGAAGAGGGATCAAATCATGTGGGAATCTGTACATGTTGGGACTGAATGTTAACCACAGATCCACTCGACGCAACTACTGATGTAATTCTGAAGCAGAAGAACTCTGTGAAAATGAATGACATCATTGTGCTTTGTTCGATGGACATGATTTTTTTTTTTTTTTAGAATACTTACTGGGGACATGTGGGAAAGGGGTGGCCACAAGCCATTATTTTCAGCATGCTCCAAGTCACCTGTCTACTGCCCTTATTTATAAGGACCATTTTTCCTCTCAAACATTGTGGCATTCACCCTGTGGGCACACTAAAATCATATCTGCTGAAATAGCTCCAAAAATGACTATAAACCTCCCATTGTAATTGCTTTCAGTTCTGTTATTCAGCATAGGCTGTTCCCCACAAACATCTCCTCTTGCTCTTTCCCCAAACTTCATCAAGGTAACATTTTTCATCAACAAGCTTCAGGTACTACCTTCTTGATGCTCCTAACCATAACTGTTTCCAGGAGGCTGCATGCAACAACTGGCCAACAAATATGTGGAAATCTTGTGGCCCTCCAGATGTTGTTGGACTCGTAACTCCTAGCACTCCTCACCATTGGCTACGCTACCAAAGACTATAGAAGTTGCAATCCAGCAACATTTGGAGAACCACACAATCCCCACTCCTGACATAGGAGGTCTCTTTGTGTCTTCTGTTATATGAGGATATGGCTACCACATGCTATGGTGAGCATGAACAAAGTGCAAGCAAATGCAAGAATATCCCAGTCTCTCTTTCATCCTGAAACATCCAAAGAATCAGGTGAAAGTTTGAAGCTATAGCTCAAGACTGTGATTTTGCAGTGATCTTGCAAAAACATGTTTATTGCTTAAGGCAAAAGTTAAGATGATGTCCCCCTTTCTTTCCCTCACCCTGACATCACTGCCAAAAGCCAGCCATCCTCTTTCAATGATAGTGAAATGATGTACCTGAGTGAGGACAACATAGGAGATTAATGGGTCTCATACCACATGCTTCTCTGTCACTTCTTCATTCCTCAAAAGCCGCCACCCAAGGTGATTTCTTCATTGTGCCTAGTGGTAGGGCTGATCAAAAAGGAAATGAATGGCAGAAATAAATGGAAAGGGATAATCGTTGCATTCACATGCAGACACAAACAACCCACATTGCTACTCCTGTACATGTCTACTTGTATTTAGAGATGAGTACAAGTGAGAGCAATGGAAAGTCTTCCCAGATAAGCAATCTGAATATTTTAAAGCTGGATATGATAGCATAGAAAAACCCAGAATGCTTGTAGGGGGAATATTGGTTAGTCACATAACATTTTTTTTTCTCTTGTACATGCTACAAGAGCTAGGTAAAGTTGTTAGAGAGCAACATCCTCATTAGTAGTTGCGAAGCATCCTGCATCGAACTGGGGGACTTGCTAAATGCGTATTTCCATTCCATTTTCTCTTCCCTCTGCCCCGTGTGCATGTGTATATTCCACTACCTCATATGCACCCCATTTTGTCTGATTTTTGGAAATTAAATAAGGTTGAGACCTGGTTAAAATTTGGACAGGAGACCACCCAGCAATTTCTAGTGAAGTCCAGGTTCCAGGAAAGAATTCTCCTTGAAAGTCCTCCAAAACCGCTATAACACTGGGGAGGTTGGACCAACAGTCTGACTCATTATCAAACACCTTCACACATTCATTCAAGCATGTCTGTGTGTAGACAAACGCACATGTATGCTACAAGTCCTTTCACAATCATTGGGTAGCATTGCATAATTTTTTAGAAGGGGGAAGAATATGAAGCATAATAAATTTATCTGTCATTGCTGCACTTACCTGTAATATTATATAAGAAAACATGTACTAATAGATTTTAGGCTTCAGAGTGGTGTGTGTGTGTGCGTGTTCCGTTGACTTTTCAGATGGCACTTACAGTAATTCACTGTTACATTAATTCATACTGGCAAAGACATGTGTAATAACTACAGCAACTACCAGAAGTAGGTCACAGAGTCGCAGAATGCTACTGCTGAAGACTGTGTTGGGAATTGTTCTTAAACATTGAGTCACACACTGTTTTAGGGCTTTCGGAGCCTCAAAAGTTCATCCATGGCATCCTCCTGCATCACAGCATATGCCACAATCTATTTTTAACCATGGCATGATCTTGCAAAAGCTACAGGGATAAAAATTTGATAAATGGTAAGTAGCAGAGGACCTTAACTCACGGTGTAGGAGCTGACATTTGGTTAAAAATAATCGCTGAGCAAAATATCAATCGTTGGGGATGCCTTGTGCCCTTACACCTTGGAAAAAGGTTTCATTTTCAGTGTCTACTTTTCATATATATATTGTCACAGTGAAAGAGAGGGCCTGCACATATGTATCTGGGGGAGAGCCAGCATGCTATAGTGGTCTGAGTGTTGGATTACATCTGCATGTTGGTATAGTGGTCTGAGTGTTGGATTACATGGTTCACATCCCCCCTTGGCCATGAAAACCCACTAGGCAAGTCATGCTCACTCCATCCTCTGCAGAGCACAGCTGAGTCACACCAAAGCCCCTCTGTTTTAGGCATAGACAGGGTTATCCCTCTTCTACTTTCGTTCAGAATGAATCCATGAAAATAGTGCCAGAGCTGTTATCCTCATAAGTTTTCAGACAGGCAGATAAAAATCAGGTGAGATATTTGATGCTACAAAATCTGCTGCCATTATATCCGCAGATCTCAAATGTCCAGTGAAATATTTCAGAACAGCAATGCCCATTTTTCCTGCCCTTTTTTTAAAAGAAAATAACACATTAACATTTTATCAAAATCTTCCCTTTTATCCAAAACATAAATATATCAGAGTGAAAGCAGGAAGAATCTCAGCCTTCTCCATGCTGCTTTCATGGAAAGATGGCTTTCCTCTTCTTTCTTTCCCCCTCCCCTGGACCATTCACATCTAATTTTAGCTTCTGCTGCGCTGTTGCTTACTATGGAGGGGAGAGTATCCATTGTCTGTTGAAAAAAGGAGCCTCTTATAGATTGCAGTGTGTTCCACCACTGGCAAAAACAAATCAGTTCATCTATGAAAACTCGAGAGGACCAAGTGGGCAGAAGATCCTGTTCCACATGTGTGATTTTTTTAAAAGCAGAATGATTGATCTCTCTGCTATAATGAGTGACCCTTTGCACCAGCAATTCTATATGTGCTGCTGGAGAAAGATTGCTTTTCTTCCCCCTAGCGTACAGATTATTTTGTGCTTGTCTCTAGAGTTTAACTGCATCCTAATGTAGGACAAGCTGTGAAGGACAAAGGAGGCCTAAAACCTTTCTCTTTTGCTTCTCTTCCCTTTTTCTACACAAACAGCAGTCTCCAGAATTGATAAAAACAGTCACCTCATCTGCCTGGTAATAGTTTGCAGTGGGGTATCTCCCAGTAAGCCTGCACTGCTAGCAAATTGTTTCCCATTGAAGCCCTTTGTTTTCAGAACAGTACAGAAACTTGACCATTCAGATCTGAATATACCTGCTGCCAACCAGGAGAAAGAGAGAAAACAAACGTGCATAAATTTCAATATAGCGATACACCATCTACACTCATGTGAAAGTCGATCTCATGTATAAGTCAAGGCAGGTTTGGGGACCAAAATTACAGATTTTGATATGATCCTTGGATAAGTCAAAGATCATTCTGCAGAGAGGGGAAAGCACTAGCACCACTTCAGGGGGCCAGCTGCCTCTGGCTGCCACCGCTGCCATTTTCCTGCCCAGGCATTCAAAAAGGCCAGAAGTGACATCACAGCAGAGAGAGTAGAGGGAGTCAGTGCTTCTTTTAGGTTCTCCCAGGATGGACTTAGAGAAGGGCATGGCTCCTTTTTTGATAGGAGTTAAAGTATAGTACTTACATTTTGGGGGTCGTTTTTTTGACTAGAATGTCTAGACTTATACACAAGTATATACAGTATTTAAAGGCCAGCACAGAGAACTGTACACAAATGCCTGTTTGTAAATTACCAAAACTAAAAATAAGGGGCTAGAATCCTGTGTGGGAGATATGTATGTGTACGCACCACACTTATGGTGCTGCACAGCGGATCCTGGCCCAACCCATCCAATCCCCACTTACCAAAGCAGTCACTGCATTTGACAGAGTGCTGTTCCCCTGCCACTTGGCAAGCAGCTGACCACCATTTCCACCCCTTGCCATGAGTGATCTCCAGTGCTACTGACAGAAGCAGTCCCCTGTCACAATTTCCTCTCATGCTAGAGACCAATCACACAAGAGGGTAGGAAAAGTCATCTGCTTCCCAATCCACTGGGGAACTGACCCCCATCAATTGCAATGGCTGCTTCCTAGCTAAGTGGGCTTGGAGGACTCTCTTGGTCCCTGCATTGCTCCTAAATTAGGGGCTACATATAGATCATGAATACATAACAGCCATGAGTGTGTGACTCTAGGGTTATGCATTGTAGCTGACATGGAAGATTCTGGCCATGCATTGCTTTGCACTCCTAACTAGGAAAAACGACAGACAGAAGTTTGTGGAGGGAGCATCTCTATCTTGCAGGCAGGGCTAGAGTTTAGTCACATAAGACAATTGCCTCAGGCAGCAAATTTGATTTGTCATGAAAGGGCAGGAAATGGGTGGCCATTTGTTGTTAGTATATTTTCACAGATAGAGGCAGGGACGGGTGTTTTGGGGATTGTCTGCATCACGCGCCATGGCAATTTGCCTGGCATGAGGTACTGTTCAATTTGATTTGGAACCAAAGCAAGGTGAGGAGTGTCATTTCCTCCTCTGTCTCAGGCAGCAAAATGCTTTAGACCAGTTCTGAATGTAGGGACTACTCCTGGAAACATTTCCATGAAACTCAGTGTGTTCTGTATGCAATAGCTAGTCCAACTAGTGTACCCTCCGACTGTCCCAATGAAGCAGGGACAGAATAACTGTCTGCCATCCCACTTTCTCAGCTACCTTTAAAATGTCCCAGTTCCTCTCTCCTTCTCCCACTTTCCCCCTATGTTCTCAGCTTACTTCAATTGCTGCAAACTGAGTTCAAAATGCAACATGGTTTGCACTCAACTCAGCAGCGGAGAGAGGTGAGGAAGGAGGAATGTTGCCCTTCCCTGCAGACTCAGGCAAAAGCAAACTGCTGCAGCCTCTCCTAGCTTGTGTGTTCTTCCTCATTAATAATTTTTGACATCTTGACCACATTCTAATGTTGTTTGGCCTCATGTGTCCCAGTTTTCATCTGTGAAATATTGGAGGGAATGAACTAAAGCTTATCTAATGAATCAGTGAGATTTATACAAACGTTGACTTACCATTTAGCAACTGGTTCAGCAAGTCTGCTCTAATGGGAATGAACAACTGGATTCAACCCTTAGCGGAGAACTCCTGGGTCTAAGTTGTCATATACTGTGTAACTCCCCAAACATATAGAACTTCACATATAGGTTCACTGAAGCAAACCTGATTCCAAAATGTGTTTGAAAATGCCAAGTGTAATATCAACATATGTGGTATTCAAACTGCTGTGTTTATTGTAATATAAATAAAGCAAATGTGAAGAGAAAATAAACACTCCTGTTAAATTGCCTATGGCCCATAGGAAACAGAGCCAGCTCTACTTTTAGACAGAGTGAGGTGATGGTTCCAGTTGCCAGATTTGGGGGCCTCCTGGGTGCTCCTTCCAGACTCCATAGCTGTTCCCCTTTCACATAACTTTTCCCAGGCCCTCTAAATTGGCCTGATGTACAAAGTATATCGAGAGCCAGCATGCTGTAGTGGTTTGAGTGTTGTACTACAACCCTGGAGACCAAGGTTCAATTCTCTGTTCAGCCATCGAAACCCAGTGGGTGACCTTGGGTGTGTCACACACCCTCAGCTCCAGAAACCCCACGACAGATTTGCCATAGGGTTGCCAAAAGTCAGAAATGACTTGAAGGCACACAACACACACATCAAGTGTATTGAAACACACTCCTATTGCTGCTGTTAAGGGAAAACTGAACTGCCAGTCCATCCTGCTTCTCTACGCAAGAAGAGGTGTCAGCAACTTTTTGCCTCAGACAGCAAAATCCCTGATGCTGTTCCTAATGAGAAAGCCAAGTTCAAATACTTATTTAGCAAGAAAGCTATCAGGTTTGCTTTAGGCAAGGCAGTATCATAAAGCCCTGCCCAACTGACATGATTAAAACATAACAGCGAAATTTCTTAGAAGAAGACTGGGATATAAATAAATTAGAAACAGTGGCAGAGCTTGGAGTGTGTGGAGGGAGGAGGGGGCAGGGCTACGGCATGAGCGGTGTGGCCACCGTGTGTGGGGCGTGGCTGTGGTGCATGGGGGCATGGCCAGGGCACATGGGGGCATGGCCAGGGCACGCAGGGGCGTGGCTATGGGCCGGGATGCCCCCAAAACATTGCCACCCAGGGCAAATCGCTCCCCACCCCCTGTCCCTACGTGACTGACTAGAAAGACAAATAGATGTTGGGTTTGCCATGGCTTACAACTTCAGTATGTAATTTAAAAATGTGGAAAATCTGAGTTCCCAACTGAATAGATAGTCTCCATGAGAACAGTGGCTACTCACAGGCCTGAATTCTTTCTCCAAATAAGTTCCACACCTTGGATATTCCTGTTATTAATGATTGGACTAAAACTGGGAGTGGATTTTTTGACATCTTGAATAGGGGCCATTAACCATCCGTGCTTCGTGGACATTACTGGCTTTCCTCTTCAGACTATCACCTTCTACATATACAGGAAAATGATGGTGGCATGGACTAAATGAATGCATTGCTCCTCCTTGTGTATTGAGGAAACACAGACACACATTGCCTGGAGAGAGAGCAAGAGAGAGAAAGAGAGAAATCTGAAAGGACATCCTGTCATTAGTTGCACAAGACCTTGGCCACAAAGTCAAAAAATTCAACAAATTTTTACTCTAAAACGAAATTTTAAGGCCAGTTTGGAACTTTCTTTGGGGTTGATATTATCTGAGAAAATCTGAGCCTACAGATAGATAGATAGATAGATAGATAGATAGATAGATAGATAGATAGATAGACAGACAGACAGACAGACAGACAGACAGACAATCACAGAAGATGGCTGAAATTTCTCATGAGAGCTCTCCTGTCTGAGCTCTAATGTATATCACTTCCAAAAATATCTAGGAAATATAAAATAAAAACTGTCCTCTCAGATGACAAGCAGCATGAATACAAAGCAAAGTATACACCCCTGGAGACATGTTACCATAGTGTAGAAGAAGAGCAAGATGTGTGCATGTCTAATTCCACAAAATCACCATACCTGCCCTTAGGCTCTAGGTCAGTTCAGTTGCAGAAGTGAAGAGGAAATCCCTGCTTTTATTCTTATTTTAGTACCTAATGAAGCAATAGCATAAACAATCCTGTCAGGATATGCCAATATGATTTCTCTCCTCTCCCACAGCATAGGCCATATTGAATATTGGAGAATCAGCTTTAAAAGGTCAGCTAGAAGCAGTTTTACAATCAGTAAGCAGTTAGGCTTCCGTAAGAGCAGACAGTGAGGGAATGTGTGTCAGTGCCTGCGTAAGCTAGGTATCAATAAAATGGAGGTTGTGCCAGATGGCTTCCTATTTTGATCTGTAGGCTGAAAAATAGGATAATTCACTCAAATCAAGAGTCATGCTTAGTAAATCAGAGTGCTGGACTGGAATGCTTTTAGGCTTCCCAGTTTGTGACAAAGGGTGGAGGCTAGAAGACACTACCCCTCGGCTCAGAGGTGTAAAAAGGCTGCCGCTGAGCTTCAGAACTTGTTAGAATGAGAGGCTCACTCAGAGGTTTCCCTCAGAGGTTGCTGCAGTTGCAGCTGTTGTCTGCCTTCAAGTCGTTTCCAGCTTATGGTGACCCTAAAAGGAACCTATCATGGGGTTTTCTGGGGACACCAGTGGGTGTCCATGGCTGAATGGGGAATCAAACCCTGGTCTCCAGGATGGCAGTCCAATGCTCAAGCCACTACACCACGTTGGCTCTCAAGTGCTGCAATATCTGCTCTGTATTGCTTTGTTACCTTACCATTTTAGCCTAAATATGGGTGCCACATGCCACTGAACTGTAGCTTCAAACACACTCTCCTTCCCCCACCTTAGTGTCCTCTCAACACCTACATTGTCACCTCAACACCCAGCACTTAAACTATATGATATTTCACCTTTACCACTGAATGAGGTCACACACCCACAAAAGTAACTAAAATATTGTACTTACATTGCAAAAGAGTCCGTTTTTATGCCACCATTATCGTATAGTTATGCCTCAGTGGTGGGGAAAAGAAATTCATTGCAAGTAATTAAATAGCTAGCTATTTGTAACAAGTTATTTCTGACTTTGTCATGTTAACTGGGAACACTGGGCTTTTTCTTCAATAATATGACACATAGCGTGTTCATAATTTTATATCGAGTGCTTTAGTGACCCAGTCCACAAGACAAACTAAGGAATATATGAGGGTTTGAGCACAGCAGTATTTATATAAATTATATAACCGCATTATATAAATGCTTTTCACTTTCATTTCTTTCAAATGGCATAAATTCTCCTTTTCTTCTCCCTTCCATCAGGGAAAATGGCTACCTTTTGTCTATAGCCTGAGGAGAATGCATTAAAAACAGCCCTAATGAGAATGGCAGCCAGAAGCAAGGGCACATATAAAAGATAATTACTGCTTAGATTATGACTATCAACTTTCTATTGACATGTACAAAAAATGATATCTTAGAGAGATTATATAAGCATTGTCTTTCACAATGAAGCATGACAGGACCAAATTTAACCCTCAGCGGCTTGTACAATCAAAATTATATGGGTTGTTCTTTCAGCAGAGAAAAACCGTAAAACTAGAAGTTAGAAGATATGCAAATCTCATTTGTATGAGACAAATGAGGGCTGCATTTTTTTTGTTTTCATGGGAAGATGGAATGTGACCCAAAGGCTAAAAGCAAATGAAGACAGCACAGCAGGAAGAAATGGAAATGCATAATTAATTTTGACCTTTGGCTTCAGTCTGTAACATTGACCACTTACCTATGATCAGATCAGGGGTTCTGATGTCACTGAGATGATGATTCCACTTGTAAGTCTTACCCAAATGTTAAAGGAGTTATCCAAAATACTGAACCTATCTGGATGAGATAACTCCTAAATACCCTGTCTGATCTAGGAAACTAAAGCCATTTAGTTCCGGCCCCTCCCGAAACTGCAAACCCCAGGATTCCATAGGATGTTGAAAGTGGAATAATAGCAGTGTAACAGTCTAGTGCGGAAATGACCTAAGCCAGGTCAGCCCTGGTTAGGTGCTGTAGGCTATATTCTAGAGGAGGGCAATGACAAAAGGCCTCTGAATATTCCTTGCCAGAGAGAACCCAGTGTGGTATACTGGTGTGACCACTGGACTACCACTCTGGAAACCAGGGTTCAAATCCTTGCTTGGCCATAGAAACCCGCCGGGTCACCTTGGGCAAGTCACACTCTCTTAGCCTCAGAGGAAGGCAAAGGCAAACCTTCTCTGAACAAATCTTGCCACGAAAACCCTGTTCACCTTCGGGTCACCTTAAGTCAGGAATGAATTGAAGTCACAGAACAACAACAAGAGAACCCTATAAAAATTCGCCATAAGTCAACAGGTGAGTAGAAGATAACACACACACCTCCTTCAAAGTTCAGACAAAGCCCCAGCTTGGATTCACCATCCCAGTGACACTGGCCTCCACTGCCTGTGATGATTTTGGATCTTACATTTTCCATGATACATAAAAAGTGCTATTGAATCACGTTCCTATTCTGCACCTTTTAGGTGGTGTCTCAAACAGTGGAGCACGTTTCTCCCAGTGCAGGTTTCCTGGAAGCTCACATGCTTTCCTAGGGAGGGAAATTTGTCAGTCATTCTTCATTGCTGAAATTATCAAACAGAGCAGGTGTGCCACATTCAGGTACAGAAATCGTTGCACCTAAGATATTCAGGTGGGTAGCATTTTAAAATGGTTTCCTCTAAAATACCAAAATCAAAGGAATCTTCTAAACTTCCAGACTATAAACACATGACAAATCCATTCTATTGCTGTACCTACGCTATGAAGTCGCCTCATCATTATCTCCCCCCTCAGTAGAGCAAATAAGATTAAATAAGTAGAACAATCTGAAAAGTTCTTGACCAAGGATAGAAACAGTCAAAGAAAAAAATCAATCATCTGTCAAACATTCCACAAAATCACATATGGGAAAAGCACCAAAGGATAGCAATGAAGGGAAACCTCCTTCTTCCTTCTAGGGAAAAAGAGAACAACACACAACTAAAAACAACAATAGTAGGGTAATGAAATTCTGTGCCCCCCCACACGCAAGAAAAAAATCCTCCTCAAATCTGGTAGGAATTTTCCAGATACTTTAACCTGAGATTTCTTAAGCTAATTCCTCTTTTTTTAAAAAAAAAAATGATTTAATTCCATTGGCATGCTAGCATTTTTCAAATGGCTGGTCCCTCTGCTGAATGCACAGTTCTATGAAACCAGCACTGTCCTGTGGTAAACCTTCAAGTGTACCTGTTATAAACAAGAGACACAGGAATGCTCCAGTCTACTAGACACACAAGCACAAATCTTGAGATGACAGAACTATTACAGCAACCACAGTACATCTTCTTCCACCTATTAGAAAGGTGATACTATGTGAAGAATTGACCTTTTAAAGGTAGGACAAAGAAATAGGCTAGGCTGAGAAGACAAATGTATCCCGCGCATTATGATTATTTTGTGATACCAGTTCTTCTGAATATGTACAAACTTTCCCAATCTCTTTGTAACTTTCTGTTATCACAAGGATTATTGGCTATCTTTCATCCCTGTATTTAATTTCTCAAGAGCTGTCTCATTAGACCAGTATAGATCTATTCACACACCAGCATCACTGGATACAATGAAACAAATGCATCAATCAAAGAGAATTCAGCAGTACAATCTTCTACCATGTTGTGAGAAATGTCACATCTGACAAGGTACTTCAAATTGTTTACTGCATAATGCTTACCTGATTTTGAATTATGATGGAATGGATGCAGAAGCATAAATGACAGATACACAACTACCTAATTAGATCATGTTTTATCATTACTAGTAAGGTAGATAAAGAAATAATTTACTATGCTCAATCATTTCAATAGAGGCTTGATTTCACAGCACTCAGATGGACCAGAAAAACTAACAATGGCAATGCAGTTATCACTTGAGAAGGCGAGAGTAACTGAATCTGGGTTTAGGTATCCCAAAAAGGGTTGATCATGACCTGTAACACTACTGAAAGGAACATACATCTTAATTTTACTAACCTAAATGGAACTTCAATTTGAATTCAAACAGAGCATACAAAGTAAACTTATAAAAGACTACATGTATTCTTTTCATCAGTTAACAAAATGGATATGATGTAAGGCACTGAAGAAATAATAGATTAGATGCATAGGTGGAACAGACTGCAAAATTAACAGTAGCCATTTGCAGTAGCATTACTAGTAGAGGCAAGAAGTCCAAATTATTAGTTACCATTTCAGGATGATATAAGAGGAAGGATTTGGGTTTAGTAATGAAATTTAAACCTTAATACACTTAAGGGTTTTTAAAACGCCTTTTCAAAATGGCAGAACATTTTATCAGAAGCTGAAACATTCTTAGTAAGTCATATTTTAGGCTTATAACTACTTGAAGTGTAAAACCTAGTATCTCTAGAATCCCAAAGGACATCTACTGTGCCTGTGCAATCCGAACAGGCAGAAAGAAAATTTTAGAACTGTGACATCACACTATATATCCACAGCCCTGAAATATGTGTATTTAATCAATAACAGAACTGTGATTTCATAAAATCATAGAGTTGGAAGAGACCCCAGAGGCCATCCAGTCCAACCCCCTGCCATGCAGGAACGCACATCAAAGCACTCTCAACAGATGGCCATCCAGCCTCTGCTTAAAAGCCTCCAAAGAAGGAGACTCCACCACACTCCAAGGCAGCATATTCCACTGCCAGACAGCTTTGACTGTCAGGAAGTTCTTCCTGAGATTCAGGTGGAATCTCCTTTCCTGCAACTTGAATCCATTGCTGCTTCTCCTAATCTCTGGAGCAGCAGAAAATAAACCTGTTCCCTCCTTGATATGACATCCTTTCAAATATTTAAACATAGCTGTCATATCCCCTCTTAACCTTCTCTTCTGCAAACTAAACATACCAGCTTGCTAAGCCACTCGTCATAGGGCATGGCTCCCAGACCCTTCACCATTTTGGTTGCCCTCCTCTGGAAATGCTCCAGCTTGTCGATATCCTTCTTGAAATGAGGTGATTTGAATCTCTCAAGCCATTATCCAGCTTTCTGGCCACTGGACTGTAGGATCAAATTGTTACCTGGTAGATGACTCTGAAGGTTTTCAAAGAGAAGTTGTATGAAAATTTCTTCTTTCACTCCAACTCTGATTCTCTAAAAACAAAATCTGAAGAGCCTGGGCTTCCCCAATATGGTACTCTCCAGATGTGTCCAACTACTGTTCTTAGCATCTCCAGTCAACATGGCCATGGGCTATGCTTCTCCTGCATGATGGCCCAGGTGTTCCCAGAGACCTCAAAGCTAAGCATCAGTGAATGAGATATTTTGATTCCTGACATATGGCCTTGACTTGGAAGGAAGGAAGGAAGGAAGGAAGGAAGGAAGGAAGGAAGGAAGGAAGGAAGGAAGGAAGGAAGGAAGGAAGGAAGGAAGGAAGGAAGTTCATTCACCTGGAAAGAAATTAGAAAAATCTGACCGTGTTCAAAGAGATTGCACACAAATCTGAAGCAGTCATAAAAAGTTCTGTAAATGCACCTTTTATTTATCATATCTGATTCTGTTATAGTAAGAGAATCCTATGCTTTAAAAATGTATTTCACCAGCATTACTTGCATGATCATACGTAAGATGGAATAGTGGTAAAACAGATCACAATTCACCATTCTCAGGTGCCAAATTGAACCTAGACCTCATTAAGAGATGGAACATTTTAGCTCGATAACACAGTTGGATTTAAACTAAGGGTATCTGTTCGCTGTACAACTCAGGCAAGTTAGAAAAAGTTACTCGGTTTAAACAAAGCAATAGACCTGAAAGAGAAAACAGTGACAATACAATGGTGAAAAATTAACTTGTTCAAGCTTCAGAAAGAAGCAAAATCTCACAAAAATAAATAGAAAGAGCTTCTCTAATGGTTTGCCAACAGTGTGACACTGCAGACCTGGCCTAGGGGTTTAGACAGACCAATGGGCAGAAGGTCAATGGGTCCCCTGGGTCATTCTTTCTTTGTCTCCTTTTACCAAACCTTAAGCTTACAGTGCCAATTATTGTCAAACATGAAAGCGACATCTGACAAACTGTCCCTGAATCTGTGGCCATTGCTCTCTTTTTGCCCATGTTATTCAACAGCTACCAGATGATCATAACATTTGATTGTTCACTGCCAGTCCAGTCTGGATTTAGGCCAGTGACCTACAAGTGAAGAGTCCCAGATCACAATCACTTAAGCCATTAAGTCATCCTCAAGCTGTGTAATGCATTAGACAGGTTCATGTTGGTGCTACATTTATTTACAGCCACATGATTTCTACCTGTGATTTAGACTTTCTCATGGTACAGTGCCTTAAAGAAATAAAGTGTCATTAAGTTCTGCCAGGAAGAAACCTAACAGTTCTTCAGGATTTGTTTAATCATAACAGCAAGAGAGAAACACATATTCATAGCTTTCTTTCTGCTTCTGTCCCTCCTACACAGCTTCATATGCCTCACAGCAAGATAGATAAGGTGTGGAAATCAAATAATACATAGTATCATTTGAGAAGTCAAATACACAGTTGTTCAGAAGGCCACTCATCATTCTTTCTAACAGTAAACTCAGGTAATGAGAGACAGGCATGGTTCACAAAATGGAAGCAAGATGCCATCTAGCCAGCATGCAAGTGTTACTGCCCTGGCTAGTCCGAGCTTTGGGAATATTAAAGATATCCTCTTGATATCATAATTTGGCTTCACTTCTCTATTCCTCTCCAAGTGCTTGCGAGGCCACCGGACAAGCACGTAAACAAGCTCGGCCATTAATAGCCGTAATATTCAAACTACAATACAGGCAGGCCAGAAATAGCTCACTCACTGCTTTAGGAGACCTCCAGGCAAGTACTCTAATTAAGTATGCACGCTACTTACAAAAGAGCCTCTGCCCCGCGATGGCAGCTTGATGGGTAAACTATGCTATACCCAAGTACTCTACGTTTGTGTACTGGCTACTCTATTGGGAACCACTACGATAACTCAATCATTCAGATTCTGACCCTTCGGAGGCTTTGTCTCCAACTCCAAATCTATTGTTTTCCCCCAAGTACGGCATAGCCTGCAGTCACAATTCTCCTTATAAAAACCCTTGATTCCGAGACCTTCCTCGGAACGCTCCCGAGTTTCATCCCGCCTTCTTGCCGCTTTGCTTGGCAAGCCTTCCCTCAGCTCCACGTGCTGAGCTACATCGCACCCCAGCTTCGCTCTCTATTTTTCTGGGCTTCAGGACAGGTGAAGTATCACCCAAACCAGCAATCTCTCTAAAAGTCCCTCTATACGACTCAAACCTTTATCTTCTTTAGTTATCTTGTATGAGTGTGTTGCATACACTGTTTTGCTTGTGTGTTTAATAAAACATCATTTATTGTGTCAACTTCTGTGTGCTACTTGCCTCAACCTGACCCCGTAGACATAGGGTTCAAGATCTCGCTACGTTACCCTGCCTCTTGTATCGCTAAGCAGTGCTCTGAGCTAATTTTCCCCACCTTTAGTTGAGCACGTTTTGGTGTCCCTCCTGGGACCCCCAGTACACAGAGTAACACAAGCCTAAAATGAGCAGTGTTTTAAAAAAAAAACACTCATTTTTGAACAAATAAGGGGCAATCCTTTCTCTACCCCAGCTGAACAAGAGTAGAATCATAGAGTTGGAAGAGACCCCAGGGGCCATCTAGTCCAACCCCATGCTATGCAGGAACAAACATCAAAGCACTCCTGACAGATGGCCATCCAGCCTGTGCTTAAAAACCTCCAAAGAAGGAGTCTCCACCACATTCCAAAGCAGCATATTCCACTGCTGGACAGCTCTGACCGTCAGGAAGTTCTTCCTGAGGTTCAGATAGAATCTCCTTTCCTGCAGCTTGAATCCATTGCTCCTTCTCCTACTCTCTGGAGCAGTGGAGAACAAGCCTGCTCCTTCCTTGACATGACATCCCTTCAAATAATTAAATATGGTTATCATGTCCCCTCTTAACCTTCTCTTCTGCAGGCTAAACATATCCAGATCCCTAAGCTGCTTGTCATAGGGCATGGCTTCCAGACCCTTCACCATTTTGGTCGCCCTTCTCTGGACATGCTCCAGCTTGTCGATACCCTTCTTGAATTGAGGTGAGCCCAGAACTGGACACAGTATCCACACCGGGCTTCTGTAATGGTGCAGAGCAACCTCTCACGGAGGTCTTCTACACCGTAGAGTGGACTGGCGTGGACTACTTTTTGTAGTTTCACACCAGAATCCACTCAGGAGCGGCCGGAACTAGCCGCGCTGCATGTTTTTTAAAAACCTCTTTTTCGAGGTTTTTAAAAAGCATGGAGCGCGCAGCCCCGTGCCGCTCCATAGAATCATAGAATCATAGAAATGTAGAGTTGGAAGAGACCACACGGGCCATCCAGTCCAACCCCCTGCCATGCAGGAACACCCTCAAAGCACTCCCGACAGATGGCCATCCAGCCTCTGCTTAAAAACCTCCAAGGAAGGAGACTCCACTACACTCCGAGGCAGCATATTCCACTGCCGGACAGCCCTGACTGTCAGGAAGTTCTTCCTGAGGTTCAGGTGGAATCTCCTTTCCTGCAGCTTGAATCCATTGCTCCCTGTCCTGGTCTCTGGAGCGGCAGAAAACAAGCCCCCTCCCTCCCCCACACGGCATCCCTTCAAATATTTAAACATAGCTATCATGTCCCCTCTTAACCTTCTCTTCTGCAGACTGAACATACCCAGCTCTCTAAGTCTATCCTCATAGGGCTTGGCTTCCAGGCCCTTCACCATTTTGGTCGCCCTCCTCTGGACCTGCTCCAGCTTGACCATGTCCTTCTTGAATTGGGGTGCCCAGAACTGGACACAGTATTCAAGATGAGGTCTAACCAAAGCAGAGTAGAGTGGTACCAGTACCTCCCTCGATCTAGACACCATACTCCTATTGATGCAGCCGAGAATTGCATTGGCTTTCTTGGCTGCCGCATCACATTGCTGACTCTTGTTCAGCTTGTGGTCTATTAAGACTCCTAGATCCCTTTCACACGTACTGCCATCCAGCCACGTGTCCCCCATCCTATATTTCTGCATTCCATTTTTTCTACCTAAGTGTAGGACCTTACACTTCTCTCTGTTGAATTTCATTTTGTTAGCTTTGGCCCAGCTCTCCAATCTGACCAGGTCATTTTGAATTTTGATCCTGTCCTCTGGCGTATTAGCAACCCCTCCCAATTTGGTGTCATGGGCAAATTTAATCAGCATGCCCTCTACTCCTTCATCCAAGTCATTGATGAAGATGTTGAATAGCACCAGGCCCAGGACAGAACCCTTTGCCACCTCACTATTCACTTCTCTCCAGGATGAAAAGCAGCCATTGGTGAGCACCCTTTGGGTTCAGTCGGTCAACCAATTACAAATCCACCTAACAGTAGCACTGTCCAGTCCGCATTTTACTAGCTGCTTTACAAGAATGTCATGGGGAACTTTGTCAAAGGCCTTACTGAAATCAAGATATGCTATGTCCACAGCATTCCCTTCATCTATCAAGCTCATAACTCTATTGTAAAAAGAGATAAGATTAGTCTGGCACGACTTCTTTCTGAGAAATCCATGTTGACTCTTAGTGATTGCGGCATTGCTTTCTAGGTAATTACAAACTGTTTAATGATCTGCTCTAGGATCTAGAATAGCTCAAGGGGAATTGATAATCCTTAGCAGCATGTAGAGCGACATTTTGGAAAAAAAGAAATTTGGAACATGGCTGTCAGGGGGAAGATATGGAATGTTCTTTTGCAAAGGAGCTCTGAACAGAAATGTTACTTTAGTCTGCCAGTGTTTTGTGGATGGACCCCTTTAGTTCTGTGCCACAAAAGATCCATTTCTGTGCAGAAATTAATACTATATAGAAATATTATTTTCTATGAAGAAAATGCTGTCACCTGTGCAAAATACACTGCTTTCTGCACAAACAACCGTGCGTGAATTTTGCACAGAATAAGTTCTGAACTGCAAAGATTCCCACCACTCTAGGATTCTTCTGGCTAGGATTTCTCAACACTTGAGAAACATGTTTTTTGGCAAGTTTTCTAATATTTTGAATATTCTTCCCACATATATTTTTAATCAAAGTAATCAATTCATCCCTATATGTATGCCAAATATATCTGAATGATGTTGCAAGTATGACCTAAATCCAACTCTGAATTCCAGCTGGAATAAAACCATGGAATTAATGGAACTTACATAAGTATTGACTTACCAAACTGAGTCACTGGATGCACTCTCGTAGGGACTAGCAAATGGATTTCAGACTGTGTGTTTTTCTCATCTAGTGGACTGAAAATTTTATAAAGAACAACCACACTCTTATTTATTCTAGCATCTTGCTGTGGGCTTTCTCCTTGTGTGAATGCAATGCTTCAGAACTACAATATGAGATGCCATCAATTTAGCCTCTCAAGGAGACACTAGATTGCCCTGAACCTTCATTCCAAATGGGTGGAAACATGTTATGGAAACGTATAGTGATGCTGCAGCAGAGGAGAGGGTTGGAAATCCTGCTTACCCCCTAAATACTTCTATTTTTACGTCATATATTCTGGGAAGTGACCTAGTATGGAAAAATCATTTTCATGTCTGAGCATTAAGTACCTTGACATAAAGCTCTGTGACATTGCTGACAGCAGGAAAAAGCTAATGCTTGAACATTAACATTTTATATTTCGATAGGGTGGACTGTACTGTGCAGCATATTTCTCAGGTCTCTGTGGGAGATACATGTTTTAAGATTTAAAACAGAAATGGAATATGATGGAGGAAATTGGGTTGTAGCTGGAACATCAATGTGGAGGTTGCTCTGATTTTTATATTTTTTATTATTTATTATTTATATATTTATTATTTTATAAATAATAATTATTATTATTTATATTAATTATTAAAACATTTGTATCCCACCTTATATTCTAGGATCTCAAAGTGAGATATAAATATTTTAATTAATAAATAGTATCTATACTTATGTCTTCCTTCCTTGTCCTTTTTCCATGTTAAGCCTTCTCCCCAGCTTCCCACCCCAAACTTACCTATTAACTTAGCCTGGATGGGATAGAGTGGAAAAGAGGACAGGGACCTGCATTATGCCTGACTTCTCACCTCCTGCAGGGCTAATATCAGTCAGGGAAAAAGATTCAATTGGTTTTCAAAAGAAGTACAAAGGAACAATTGATCTGGTACAATTCATGCAACTCATGGCTGCTTTTATGTCTTTTTTTTTTAATTGAGAGATATGTCCATAGATCTTCAGCATAATATAGAGCTTGGCTCTAGGAATAAAGGTAGAATAAAAATGGAATAAAACAGAAAGTGAATCTTTTTGTCGTACTCAGACACTCGGGTTTAGGCACAGTGATTCTCAGTGAGAAGTTTTAAATATATCAAGACCATCCCAAGATGTTTTCCTGTGTGACACGGAGCAGTAAAGGTGCCCCACTTATCCAAGTCAAGATAGACATTAGTACATAAAACCAGCCCGCAGGTATTGCTTCTACTTCCTGGAATTAAAAAAAAATAGCAGATTAAATACAGTTGGCTCTCAGTATCTGCTAGTGTTTGGTTCCAGGACCCTCCGAGGATAACAATGTTTGTGGATGCTCAAGTCCCATTATGTACAGTGATGTAGTAAAATGACATACCTTGTATAAAATGGCAAAATGAAAGCTTGCTTTTTGGATTTACTTTATTTCGTTTGATTTTGAATATTTTCAAGCCATGGTTGGTTAAATCCATGGATACAGAATCTGTGGGTATGGAGGACGAACTGTAATTACTTATGTCTCATCTCACTCAAAACAAGCTGCCCAAAACAGCCATCTCAGTCTGCCGATTGCTAAATTTAAGAGACCTTCATACATTTACAATGCCCTAAGTAAAAATCAACATTTCTGTGGAGGCTAGTAGGAAAGTTAATTCCTGGGAAACTAAAAGTCAGTTTTTCTCTGCATTTAGGGCAGGACTTTAGGGAAACAGTCTAGGGTTCCACTTTGTAGAAGGAGCAAGAGGAAGTCCAATGCAGCAAGTTTGACTTACATAAAAATAGGGTAATAATAGACATTGTAATTAAACCAGAGCATCTCCAGTAAGATTATACAGTCCAGAGTGTAAATTAGTGAAGTGTACCACTGAATCTGAAGCATATTGATCTGAGACCAAAATGAATAGAACCAAAATAATCCCTGTTTTAGATGTGAGATTACAGAGCAGGATTGCTTTCTGAATCAACACAAACATGTTGAGGCAATATTTACACAGATTCGTGTTTAACATTCCAGTATTAAGGACCTTAACTCAGAGATTAAGCCCTACTCATGTACAATTGTACATGCATAACCACACAATGCAATCAGGTTTGTCGCTGGATCATAAGTCTGTCTATGGGGAATATGTAAGTGAATAGATGCCCTTTTATAGCTATACTGAACATGTACTCAACAATGTGGGAAGAGTGGGGCCTGCTGCCCCTTTTACAAAAATACCTTGTTCTTGTATGGAGTGGAGAAGATTAGAATCATGAGACTATGAGACAATTTTTATTGGAATGGCAGAGACAAAAAATAGGGACAAAAGTATTTTGGCACTGGTCACTGGAACAATGTGGGAAAATGTTCTCACAGAGAATTGCAAAAATAGCATGCATTTAATGCATTTTACTTAGAAAGTATATTGTGAAGTTCCCCGCCCAAAAAAAGGAAATCATCTTAAAATACTACATTTTCCACAAGCTAAACAGTTGTGTGATCTAAAGAACAGTGCCTAAGAAAAATGTACTGTATTTGCTGGAGTATAAGACTCACTTTTTCCCCGAAAAAATACTGCTTGAAAATGGGGTGTGTCTTACACGCTGGTGTGTCTTACAATTCAGCAAATAGTATTTGCCAGTGTATAAATGGAGTGTGCCTTATACACGGGTGCGTCTTATATGCCAGCAAATAGAGTATATTGTGCAAATCATCTTGCTATAATAATTTGAACTATTAAGTCTAATGAGCTATGACTTTTCTGCAAACATGCAGAGAAACTGCCCACTTGAAATTCCTTCAAATAAGTTACTTTTGAAAGTAAAGATTAATAACTTTGCTCTTCCTTGATGAAGAAGCGAATATCTGCATGAGGCCAACCCATGTTTCAAAGTCTAAATGACCAAGTGCAACGCTACACATTCAAGAACTGAAGGAAAAATTCCTTTGAGGCAGTGGAATTGTTATAGAAGGGCAATGCCCTCATCCCCTCACACACACCCCAGTCACTACACACCTCATCTGAATACAGGCAAACATGTATAACATAACTGTGCAAGTCCCATCATTCATGTGGAGTATACCTAACCTTGAACATACATGAATCTTTATTTCCTTGCCTCTGTTTTCTCTTCCACATTATGGCATGTCTTAACCTAACAGGGACACATCAGAGGACCATTTTTACAAGCTAAAGTCAACACATTGAGCCGATTCTGTTGCCACAAATGCATTTTGATGGTTATGAACAGGTTTGTGGAATCTCTTAATCTAATGTGAAATTGCAACTTGCACCACCCAGGTTCCACCATATTTTACACGCCTTGCTGTCTTGTCTTTGTTTTCATGTATGGCTTCTGACAATTGCTTTTACAAAGCGAAATGGATTTTCCTCATTAAGGTTCACTTCAAGCACACATGGCCAATTTAAAACAAACAATAAAATCTCACACGTGCTGTGCCATATAAATTAGTTTAGTGAAAATCAGACAGAATTCAATCTCCACTGAAAGAAGTCAAGGGATGCTTTGAGAAAGAATTAAAGATATAGACAAGGATTTTTAAAAATAAACTACCTTCCTTTTCTGCATAAGCCATATATGTTGATACAATATCATACAGCTCTATACAAAGGTTTCCATTTCTATGGCACTCCTCTGCAAACCTGTATTGATTTAAGTTAAACATTTAGCTTTCTAGCTTAACTGTCAAGTGTAATGCATTTTGACATACATTGATTTTTATTGTACAAAAGAAATGAAAAGGCTATTGTGAAAGGTTGAATTTCACTCAGTAGGAAGGAATAATCTTTAGTGCTGGTTCTGTTGTAAAAGCAAGGTATGAAGACTATCCTAAAGACTTAAAGAAATTCATATATTTCTCTGGATTCTTTTACACACACAAAAAAAACACTTCCTTGTACCTACACAGAGATGGGAAATATGTAAGCCTCTGGATGTTGTTATGCTGGAACACTCATTATCCCTCATCAACTGGTTACACTGGCCAGTGCTGAAGATGGAAATTCTTCCACATCAGCCTGAGGATTGGAAAAGAAGGTCTAGGTCCTGAGACTCAGAGACCAGTACTAAGATCTAAGAACCTTACCAGGGAGGAGGGTGAGAAATCAGTTCCTGATTTCTACACATTTAAATGAAAATGTGAATGGAGCGCACATGTGTTTGATGCAAATAGCTTTTTTGCTTAAGATGCTTCATCCAGTGAGGGCTAGGTTTAATATCACCTGCAGAGCAACCAAGAGCAAAGCTACCTTGGAAGCTGGCCCTCCTAGAATGCTATAGGTCTGTGCGAAAACAGCTCTCCAAAGTTCACAAACTCACTTGCAGAGGGTGTTTTGTCCAGTTGAAGGCAGGGAACGGAATATGAAATCTCTCCAAATATGTAGGAATGCTTAGCATTAGTGATATCAGCAGTAGAGTGCTCACTTCCCGCCACCCCACTTTATTTACTTTTAGTGCTTGCATTGGCAGAACTCTTCTATGCAATTGACAAGGACTGTCCTGAGACCTATTGCAGCCTGGGACAGAGAAGCAAATGACACTCTCCCCATCCACACACTACAGTGCATGCACTATATACATGGAGGTTCTGTTCCAGGGATCCCCAGGTAAGACAAAAAATGTGTCACATCCCATTGTAGTCAATGGATGCAATGTGCATATGCCCACATGGGCATGTGTCCATTGCATCCACTGACTATTTGAGGAGTGATGCTTCACACAACCAAGCACGCGCTTGTGTGTGTGTGTGTGTGTGTGTGTGTGTAGGTCACGCCGGAAGAGGGCACACAGTGTACTTAAATCAAGATGATAGGGATGACGAGAACAACGACGATGACGACGACGACGATGATACAGTTGTACTCCACTTCCAATGAGCTCAAGATGGTATGCATGGCTTTCCTCCTCACCAGTTTTATCGTCAAAACAAACCCATGGGGAAGTCTCAACTGAATGAGAATGACTAGCCCAAGGTCAACCAGTTAAGTTTCATGCCTCACTGAGGTATAGAACATGGTGCTCCAACACTGTAACCACTACAACACTGTAATCACACCTGCTCTCTGCTACCTAAAGCCAGCAAAACTACTTTGGCACATAAAGCAGAAAGTCTCTCCTGCATCTTCATTGCTGGAAGCAAATATTAACAATAACAACATAAATAAAGATCCTGGAGTGTGGGGTCATTGCCTCACTCCATGTAATTGTAAGGCCAGCCCTGGTATCTTCCCAAAGCACCATGCATCATTTTTAGCCATTCTCCCAGAAACGTGGTAGTTACCAAAGTCATAGAGGTACTCCTTCTACAGCAACAGTTCCAATGTTTTAAATAGGCAAAATGGACCGTCACAGAACCAATGGCAATCGCTCCTAAAAATAAAACTTTCAAAGAATTTGGACATGCATCCTAAAAAATTAACTTAGTTTTTTTTTTAAAAAAATAAAGCAGTAGAGAACTTCTAATTCAGCATTATTAGTAACTACCGCAAGTAAATGTCCCCAGAAATGTTTAACTTTCTGTTAGGCTACCATTTAACTGGCCACTGATTTGTCTCAGAGGAACTGTATTGTGTTTAAGGAGTCAGAGAATGTGAGACTCTGTGGATCCTCTGAAATTTTCTCAAAAGTGAGTTATCAGCCAGGCTGTTGTAGAAGTCTTGAGACCAGATTTTAATTTATAAATTGCTAGGTTTTAATTTACATATTTCTGGGTTTTCAGAACATAATGAAATAAGAGATTCTGATCAAGTCCATATTTTTTAAAATCAAAAATGCCAGTTGTAGGTATAAGACTTCACTCTTTACAGCGGCAGAGCTTGGAGTGTGTGGAGGGGGAGCAGGAAGGGACATGACCACTGTGCACAGGAGCATGGCCATGGTGTGTGGGGGCATCGCTACGAGCCAGGACACCCCAAAAACATTGCCACCAGGGGCAAATCTCTCCAATTGCCCCCACATCACTACACGACTGACTCTTTAGCTCAATGCATTGAAAGACAGAGTCAGATCAGTTTCTCACAAAACAACTAGACAGAAGAGTGAATTAACATTATGTGTAATGACATGGGTCCTACAAAAGCTAGAGACTTTCTTTTCTTAATGAAAGCTTGACATTCAGGACAGCTAATGATCCAAATGTGCACCAGGTAGCTTGCATAGTATCTGGATAAAATCTAGCCATCACATATTTTGAATTCCAAATAATAATTTAATCATAAAGGCTACATTTTGACTGATACCTGTTATTTTCATTTTGTACACACACGCACACATACACATATGTATGCTGCTTTGGAGTAAAAAAAGTGCTCCTATGATGGCTTCCAAATATCAATAGACTGTATAATTAACAATAAACTTCAAAAAGATTCAGGCACAGAAACAGAGCAACCTATTATCTGTCTAGTCAGAAGGATTCTGATCATTTTTAAACACACACACACACACACACACACACACAGTGTATGTTTATGATTGCTAATGTTACTTACAAGCCTTAGAAGAACCTGTGCAATTAAAGGTGGAACAATAACAAATATAAATAAATAAATAACTATTACACCATATTTCCTAATATATACATTTTTCTGCACACTTTCTCTTAATATATGTATTTTGACACATATTAACTGGAAAACTACATAATTTGAAAAAGTGCATATATCAAAATACAACTGCATTGTGGATTCATATATTTGCTCAGGAAGTGCAACATTGCATTAAATTGCATTTCTTCCCCACCACCATTTTTCTTATTGTTCGAGGAGTGTAAGAATTGTAATATAAATGTATTAAATTCTAGTAGTTGAACTCTGATTACATGATTCCTGGGCATTCATACAAGCACAGCTGCTGCAGTCTCTCTCTCACACACATACACTTTTATTGTCCACCAGATGTCTACATTTGCAATACTTGTAATACTTGTGGGTATATTTCAGGTCACTCAAAGTTCAAGCAGATTTATAAATCATTTTTTTTTCTTGGTGCATCTAATAGAAATACTGTACTAGATGCTGATGTTCTACTGAAATTTTATTGTATCAAAGTGTTTTCTCATTTTTATTACATAGCGCAATGTCCCATATTCTCATTGTTTACTGTGCTTTAATATTTTAATACTTTGGTATGGGTGTATCCAGACTGATTGAAAAGTCCCAGATTTTGTTCCTATTCTTTCTGATTTTGTACTGGGTTAAAATAAACCAGGAATCGAAGCAGCAGAGTGACAGCCAATGTCCAGAGTACTAAGGTACTACAAGTTACCTGGCTTGGAGCCAGGGTTTAAATATCCTTTTTCTGCTTGAGAAGGAAGGTGTTAACTGGCAAACAATAGGGTCCAGAATGGGCTAATGACTTTAGTATTAGGTGACAAAGCATTGATGGAAATCGTGATAGCTCCTTAATGGCTGGGTAGGTGAGGAAACAAAGGAGAATTTTGGTGAAAGAGGAAGTGCGTTGAAGACAAACATTTGCTCTGCTAAGGCAGTTTCAGGTGCTATTGTTTCTGAAGGTTGAGCCATTAAGGGGACATTTGCAAGCTCATAAATACTGGAACTTCCTTGACTCTGACCTGGTCATGCCCTGAGCTTCCTATCTGACTTATTTTCACACATGTTCAGCCAGTTTTCTTAGCCAGCATGGCCTCTTAGCCATTGCAATGTATATTTTATATTTCATGCCAATTAAATATTTGCTAACTATACCATATCATGAAGGAGGGGTGTATGGCATGATGACATGGGGTAGAAATGTAAAGTACCATAAGCCAAACAGACAGAACCTTAGGAGCACTTTACATCAACAGAAAAGAAGATATGACAGTGAAACACAGAAATTGCAAGTGACGCAATAATATATCAAGGAAGAAACAGTTTGGGAGGAAAGAGTAAAGCATCTTCCTCTAGAACACCATTATTCTGATCTAGAAGATATCCAGGGCATCTAAGTAGTAAAACAAAAACCATGGATAAGTTTTGTTACTGACCAAAATCATTCCTCATCTATGCCATTTAGAAAATCATTCCTGATCTATGCCATACTGAAAATCAAACTTCATAGAAAAGATAGCTACCCTAGAATTTTCCACTAATATGCTAATTTTCCCCAATTAGGGTTTTTTTTAATTATTTTTAAAATGCAGAGGTGAGGTATGCAGCCACCCTATGTGGCAGGTCATCCAGGAACCATATTACGGCACCATAAAAAAAAAATAGTTCACAAATCACCCCCCTTTTTAGCCAGCTAATTAATTTATAGTATTTCTTTTAAATTGTTTTTAGGCACCTTTGAGGGTGGAACGCTCCCTTTCTTCCTTAACAAGAAATGAACACTAGCTCAAGAAATAAATACTAAAGCCAGATTTGGACTTGCATCTCAAAACGTAAATTAATTTCACAGGACTTAACAGGGATCAGAATCCTGGTTACAGCCCAGAGATACATGCAGCCCTTTGTATTTTCAGACAGGGATATCAGTGTCCTAAACAGGGGTCATAACTGGACAGTGAACCCATGCGGAGAATTGAACACCTGCCTGTAATACATCTGCCCTTTCCTGTTTAATTAGCCAAAGCCTGTTCTATCTTTTGTTAGTTTTTTGATACATGCAAAAAGGGGCCTTTTCATTCCCTTTTATCACTGCTTTCCAAAAGCCAAGACAGGTGCCTGGGGATTAAATTTTCCCCCTTCCCCTCAAAGAAAGGAAATAGCAGGGAGATATCAGTCCTCCGAGGAGCTAAAATCTCAAAGCAAGGGAGCAGGTGCAGCAGCGTTCCATCTATCTAGTTCATTGATCCCACCATGTTCTGAAGAGGTCCAAATATTAGCCCTTTTTTAACTTCACAGTTACCTTGGCAGCTCATCCAGCCTCTGTTCAACACAAAAGCCAAGCCCAATCTGTTTAATGCCAGGGATGGCTGCTTTCAATACCACGGCTACCGTGGCAACCAGGCCCTACTTCGGCCATGGCCGCCTTTGTTGGCTGTCATCAACATGAAACGAAGAGCCACTTGCTTCCTTGCTTGTGACTCACACATGGGGATGGGGGTTGGGAGCCCTGTCTAAACAAATTAGAAGTTGCTCCATTAGAGAGGAAGGGAAATGCAGCTGACATAAGAATCCTTCCATTTCCTCAGTTTTTACTGTTTATTTCCTCTTAACAAACCACTCACTGCCTTAGAAAAACACACGTTTCTGTTACAATTGCAAAGTCATTTGCAAACAATTCTATCCTCTTGCTGCAATACTGTGTTGTATCCTACTTAGGATACCCACAGATAGAATCTTTGTCTTGAGGTTTCACAGTTAAGCTAACCCAGTTTAAAAGAGTACATATGGTACTTTAACTCTCCTTTTCTGTTCCCCACCCACCCACACCCAGCTTCTTCCAGCTTGCAAGAAAAAAAATCATCTTTTTACAGTCCACTGACAGAGCAGTTAAGATAGTGGATGGAAAGATTACAAGCAGTCCATCACCCTCCAAAACAATGAAGGGCCCGTTACCCCAAGCTGTGGGTGCCACAAGGGTCACTCACAATGCCAATACCTCTGTGCAAAAAGTGGGGAACAATTAGCTCAAAAAATAGGAGGCTTGCAAAAGGTGGGCAACTTAGTGAGAATTTGCCTTCCAGTGTTTACAGGCTCATGCAGGAAAAAGGAAACCAGCCAAAAAGTGAAATGTAAACTAAAAATGTGTTTTATTGAAATAAATTCACTCACACACACAACAGTTCAAACACTTACACACTTGCACAAGGACTAGTCGAAAGAGAGGGGGGAGAATGGGACAAAAGACTTTGAGGGATTCGGGCAATACTTACCAGTCTGGAGAGAAGCATAGAAAGCAGTGATACGGCTTAGGCAAGAACCTAAGGACAGTTCTCATTCAGGAATCGGACAGACGGAGTGGCATTTGGATCAGCAAGAGACTGCACTGGACAGTCAAAAATCAGGGGTATTTGTACCCAAAAAATGTCCCAAGGGATACAATTATGACTCGCACTCCCACCTAGACAATGGGAGTTGCAACACAAACAGTGAAGACCGGACAGAGGTAATAGGTTTCATGTTTGAATGACAAGGGGATAATGGTTGTCATAATAGCTGAATATTGTGGAGAGGTGGGGAAACAATAGGAAAATGGCCAGGTGTACAGAGACATGGGTTAAGTCAATCACAATTTGATGGGAACTTCCCTGTTTCAGCTCTGAGAGTCCAGATAGATTTTTCATGCCTATTGTATTCAGAGCAGCCACACTATTGTCCTGAACTGACCAGGTCTCCTGCCCAGAGGTAGGTGGGGCTGACCCTCCTTGCCACGTCATGTTTACAGTCAGAAATTTGCCTCTTCTGGTGTGACCATGCTGTTATCTCAGGTATCCCAATTAATATGGTGTCAATCGAATATTACTTACCAATTAAACCATGCCAATCAAGGAGAGGTGCACAGTGAGGTATCACCCCCTCCAACCCCTTAGCCAAACTGGGGTATGTTTTGAAAAGCAGACTTTTCAAACCATGATGTAGTAGTTTTCAAATTGCTAAACCACAGTTTGGTCCTGGAGAAAAATCCTGATTAATGATATTGGAAGATATTTGGGTCTGTAATCCAAGAAGCTTCCCCCTTGCCAGATTCTGGTTTAAATTACTCTTATCCCTTTTGCCATTACATTTCTTAGTCTCCAGAAACGTGACAACTTCTCTATCCCAGAAAAAAAAAGTTGGCTCCACCAGAACTGATTAAGGCCATTTCCACACTACAATGTTATAGCGCTATTTTTCCACTTTCAACATCCTACAGAATCCTGGGGTTTGCAGTTTAGGAAGGGGCATTTAGAACTCTCAGCCAGAGAGCTCTTTGGCCTCAGTATAACGGTGCAGTGCAGAAATGGCCTAAGATTGTGTCATGAACCAGTTAATTACCAGGTCAATCCACAGCTGAAATGAACTGCAGAGTTGTTCTGTTCCTCATGGTCTTTCTGTCCCCATGGTGAACAGTGTAGTGTAGCATCCATTTAAAGGACTCTGGGGCTTCAGCAGGAACGTCAGAAGATGAAAGTAAGGCTGTTTCTGCACTACACTGTTATAGTGCTATTATTCCACTTTCAACATCCTGTGAGGTTCTGGGGTTTGTAGTTTACTGAGGCCAAAGAGCTCTCTGGTGGAGAATTCTAACTGCCCCTCCCTAAACTGCAAACCCCAGGATTCCATAGGATGTTGAAAGTGGAATAATAGCACTATAACAGTCTAGTGCGGAAATGGCCTAAGAGATCTAGTGATCGCTCAGGCTTCATAGAGGCCTAACTGTTCTAGCCTCGGTTCAAGTCACATACCTCAGGGCTCCAAGCTGAACAGCATGTGCTTCAAGATTCAGATTTGGATATGGTAGCCTCACCCTGGCCCTAACACCACTAATACCTGAACAATGATCAGAGCTTAGAAAAGTTCCTTTTTGGAATATAACCTTTAGAATCCTCTCTTCTCTGAGAAGAGATACCATGCTCTGCTCTCTGATTAGTCTTTCAGGTAACCAGAATATCTTTTAAAATGTCAGTGTCATAGGTGCCCCAACATGACTAGATCCTTGCCATGTTATACAGGGACCATTAATGCTTTTTACTAACTATGGATTTTTAAACAAAATAACAGTTATGTGAGCTCACAAAATATTGTGCTAGTTGTACCAGAACACTGTATGTGTAATTTGATGCCTGCTCATTACGGTTTCACAGAGCATCTGCCATAAGACTTCTTCATTTTCCCTTGTGCCTACTCAGAACACTACAATTTCAAGGTTTTAACAGACTTTATGATTATTCCCCAATGCACCATTACTGTATCATCCACAATATACTAGATCTCTCCATCATTACCTGAGTAAGAGGAAAGTGATGCATTATCCAAAGAACTATGGCTTTGCTAAAACCAGTAACATTAAAAAAAAACAGTAAATACTGGTATATGTCCAGCACCAGGTAACAATTAGACAATCTTTATCATCTTTGTTCCACTGATTTTCATAGATGAAGACCATTCCCTTTCTATTTAGACATAGTTTAATAGACCATCATCATAAACCAAGTTCTTAAAACTATTAGAGAAATATATGGGATAGATACCAGGTGAGCCTTGAAACATCCTTTTGGTGACATATCTTCTTCTGGTTCATGATATTTGAGATGAATAATTATACTGTCTCCAGTAATTGCAGGTTTCATGAAAAATGTCTGGTGCCATAAAATACATATTCACATTTTTCAAGCTAGTTGCTCCAGCAAGTTGAAGGTAACATTTCCCCTCTTTCAGCATGCAAAAATAAGTCAATGAAAGCAAATGCCAAGAAGGCAGAGTGCCTATTATTACCTTCACTTGTCTTCTATGATGGTAACTATTTATTTCTGCTATGAAGTTTGGAAAGGTTGGTTGTATAATTCCATTGTAATGTCCCAGTGTTTGCTTCTCTCTATCATCACAAACAGAAACAAAGGAAGGAGGGTTTTGTTTTGTTTTGTTTGCACTGCTGATGAAAATAAGAGGGATCATTCAAGACTAACAAAGGGCACAAAGACTTTCCAATTCTTCGGTGGATGAAAACTCACTTTGACCAGCTTGCTTCCTTCCCCCAAGCCCAGTTATTTAAAACACAAGCAGACAGCAACCCCTGGATCTGATCATCTCATTGCCATTCATCTTGGTCCATAGGGGCAAAATGTCCATTTTGCCCCTATGGACCAAGATGCTTTGAGTGGTTTCTATCATATGTTCACAGTCTGAATAAATATTTGGAAAGATTCAACTGCACGTTGCTGGAAGCCACCTGACATTAGTACAACACTCCTCTTTCAGAAGTTCTAAGTGTTTTCATTAATAAGTGTGCTTATTTTCTAATAAACCATGAAAGTGTGAGATCCTCCCCTTCTTTCTTTTTGTCCTTTTAAAAAAAATACCAGAAATCTACTTGCTCGTACATGACTCTAAAACAGCTTCCCTAACATTGCACCCTCCAGATATTTCGGGACTACAACCCTCCTCCAACCTAGCCATCATGGCCATGCAACAACTCTCTTGTCCAAAACTGTGCCCCAAGTTGAAACTGCATGAGTGACGTCACTACAGAAGAATTCATTTTGCTTCCACAATCCAAGCAAAGCTGGGCTACTGAACCTAATCATTTAATGATTTTGATGGATGATTCCATGAAGTGCCTATCAGCTATTGATGACTGGCTGAAAGCACCTGCTTTTCTAGCACCACAATAACCTACACTCAGCCCAGTGAAATGCAGGCCATCACTCACCAGTCTTCATCAGCAAGTGTTTAAACTTAGCTAATGATTAACTTTAAACCCTTCCTTGTCCTCCTATTTGCTTGCTGAGTAGAGAAAGATGACAGGTGGTACTTTATTTAAACCAACCGTATGTAGGCAAAAACCAATATTTGTTCATAGGAGGCAGACTCCATAAGGAACTTCTCTTCAACATGCCCTAATGAAGTGCCTGAGAATAGTGCAAGGATATGGTGGAACTATGAGGCCTGTGAAAGGAAACGTACTGGTGAATTGTCTCTGAAACCAATGGTGTAGTGGTAAACTATAAAGTACAAGCATTTGTCATGACAGTTCCCATCGTCATGCCTCCATGCAGAGTTCTAGAATGCAAGCAGTTATGCTAAACCATATCCAAGTCCTCATGCAAGCAGTCTCCCCCCACAAAGGCTCATTTTACATAAAGCTAATGAGTCTCTTAATTGCCCCTTTATAACCGAACAACCATCATCCCACACCCCAACAACATTCTGTTCCTCAGAAAAATCACTTCACTCCCAGTTCCTCAGCTCCTTTGAGAACTACAACTAACCTCAGAGAGAATCTAGAACTGGTTGCCATCCCTGTTCATCAAGCACTCCCAGCACCTCAGCCATGGGCACCTCAGTCCTGCTACAACAATGCATGAAATTAAGAAAAAGTGTAGATTTTTGTAGATTTTCCTGGGCATTTTCTGAACACTATTGAAGCACCTTTTCTACTCTTGATCATTTTAAGAAAATTTCTACAGAAAAGCACAGCAAGCTGCCTTTTTTACCATCTAAGAACAGCTTGGGACAGCTACTGTTTTGAACCACATCTCCCAGCTTCTCCCATGCTATGGCTGTGCTGTCTAAGGGCTTCTCATAGTTATAATCCAAACTGTAATTTTACCAGGCTAAGGGCTATGGAGCAGGGATATTCACTTCTCTCATCTTCATGCTCTGCAGCAGTCTCAGAGAAAACTTCTAACAATCTGTCTCTCATTGCTAACCCAGAGAGAAACAGAGATCAGATAAGTAAGAGCACCAGTACTGACAACAACAAAGGCATTCTGTATGTATACTAAATGATTACACTGGAGAGTAACAAAAGATGACCTTGCCATAATCACAATGCAATCACATGTGTTAGCCATACTTTGCTTGGCGAAAGTCAAGAGGATAATTAAGGGCTTGGAAGGGGTTACTGGGCAGCATGTCACCGTCAGCTAGACAAAAGTCATACCAAAAAGAAAAAGAAAGATGCATTCCATTTGGCAGCCATCAGAGCCCCTAATGACTAAATGGCTTAAGAGGATAGCGGGGTTTAAAAAAAAATACTTTTCTGCGGCAAATAACAGAGTTACAGTCAGATTATATAAAGCCATGACCTGGGTAGCCTGAAACAGAGCAGGAAGATTGAATAAATGTCTCTCTGCAGATTGCTCCTTCCTAGAAATGCAAGATGAATTAAAAGAAGGGCAGGTGCTGAATGTCAGATGTTCCCAGTATCAAGCTACTTGACTCTCTTCAACCCAGCAGCTGGTCTTGTACAAATGACTGCTATCTCCGAGGGCAATTTGCCTCTTTTTCTATTCGCAGTGACTGCCAAGCAGCCACCATCTTTAGCTTGCAATGGTGATTCATCATTGTTACACACACAGGGTTTTTTTTTTTCAATAAATCTGTGCAGATTATGAGCAATACAGCAGGTGGACCCAGCCTCCTCTCCCTTTCTTCCTCAACTTGTTAAACTTGAGGTACCTTCAAGTGGAGAAGATTCAGCAACCTTCCTGCTACAGTTATTATGCACATCACATATGAAAACAGTAACCTCCTGGTACAAATAATTTACTCACGAAGCAATACCTGGGCTTCAGTGGATCTACTCCAAACTATAGAATCATTGTTGTGTCGTTGGAAGACCACAGTCAAGTTCACTTTTCCTGACTTTAATGAACAGTTATTTGTGAGCCCTTCACCTTTGCAAGAGGTCAGGATGCAGAACCCTTGTGAAAGTTGTCTTTTGTCCCAGTGCACATTTGTAGTTATTGTGGTTTCCTTGTGCTGTCCTTGTGCCATCATATACAAAAAGGGCAGCAGAAATGTGGTGACAACCCCTCATAGCCCACTGCACTACAGAACAGAAAACTAAAAGCAAGCCTTTTTTTTGTTGTTTTTTGTTTTTGTTTTGTTAGAGAGGTTCCAAATCCAAAAAGATGGAAGACTGCTCTTGTAGCCCATGGCTTAATGGCCTAATGGAAACCAAGCTGTCATTTATGGAACTAATTTGTCATACTTGCCTTGGGAATGTCTCCAGTGAGCACTTCAGACTATAACCTAGGCCAAGTGGAGTTAAATGCACTAAAGTGCTGCTAATACATTATGGTTGGTTGGTTGGTTGGTTGGTTGGTTGGTTGGTTGGTTGGAGGGTTGGTTGGTTGGTTTAATATCCTACTTTTATACCAATATGGGACCCATGCTAGCTCACTAGACAGAATAAAACAAAATAATACCAAAAGAAAAGCAAAGAGAGGATCCACTTAGATTGCTGTGAGAGAGAATTCCTCAGTCTTGGAGCAGCCAGTGAAAAGGCCTTCTCATGTGTGTCCGTGATGGTGATGAGACTGAGAGAAAGACTTTCTCTTGAGGATCTGAACACTTGATATGGTCTTTCAAATAGGCTATATAGGGCTTTATAGGCAACAGTGCACAGAATTTAACCAGTAGCCAGTGAAACTGTTGTAACAGGAAAGTTTTATGTTCCCTGTACCCAGTCCTGGTCAACAGTCTGCTTACAACATTTTATGTATGTGTGTGGGTATGTTGTGTGGGTGTGACTTTAATGATATGTCTTTTAATCTGGTTTTGATTTTTTGATTGTTTAATGTCATTTTAACTTTTGTATTTTGTGAATTTTTTACAATTTTTTTAAGGTTTTGTAGGTTGCTTTGAGTCCTGACCTGCAAAAATGAGGAGGAGGAGGAGGGAGGGGGGGTGTTTGATCTAGCCACACAGTGACACGTGCCTTGATTATATCCTGTTTGAATTATTGTAATGCATTCTGCATTGAGCTACCTTTGGAAAGTGTTCAGAAACTTCAGTGGGTCTTTTGTTGTTATTGGCCATTTCCGCACTATACTGTTATAGCCCTATGATTCCACTTTCAACATCCTATGGAATCCTGGGGTTTAAAGTTTCGGGAGGGGCCAGCCGGCCCCTCTCTAAACTACAAACCCCAGGATTCCATAGGATGTTGAAAATGGAATCGTAGCACTATAACAGTATAGTGCAGAAATGGCTGTTGTTGTTGTTACAGGTCCATTGAAGTTTCTGAACAGTTTCCAAAGGGAACTCAATGCATAGTATATTGCAGTAATTCAGACAGGATATAATCAAAGCGTGTGTCCCTGTGGCCAGATCAAACATCTCCAGGAATGGGCACAGCTGGTACACTAGTTTTAATTATACAAATGGTGTCCTGCCACCCCTCTGATCATTTAAACCCAGAACTGAGTCCAGAGGTGCGCCCCATCTGTGTACCTGAGATTTCAGGAGCAGTGTAACCTTATCCAGCAGAGGCTGAATCAATGTTTCTTAATCCCCTTTTTGACTTCAGGAGCACTTCTTTTTTGTCTGGGTTCAGCTTGAATTTGTTGAGCCTCATGGAATAATTTATTGCATCAGATATTGGTTTACTACCAAAATAGGATTATTATATTTTTTTTTTTTTTGATATAGATGGAAAGTAAAAGTGAAGTACAATAGCACCAATGGCAGCAGCAACACTTTTCAGAACCAGATTACATGTCAATACTATCTAAACTTTTCAGCTTAAAAGCGAAAAATGCTTAACAGAGTTGCCTTCTCCAGGCCTACTGCTGTCTTACACTTCCTAATTAATTCTGCTTAGCTCTGTTGGGTTGTACAGAAATGCTTGAGGGACTTTTGTTGTTGAGTCAAAAATCTGAAATACTCTCTCCTTGCGTGTGATGTATTGGCTTGTTTGCACACATGCCAGTGTCTATCTTCCTGGAGAGAGTATCAGACCTTTTCAATTATTTACACATTAAGCCCCTCTAGGTTTTAACTGGCTGCAATTGTGCATCTGTTTTATCATTTCATTTAGAAGAGGCTTTTTGTAGCCAAAGGTTATAAATTCTGTTTTTCAGACTAACACAGAGAGTAGATGGCTATGCCATCTCTGTACATTGTGCACAGACAGCAAAACAAAGAATTCTCATCTGAGCAGTTGTAGCTTCCAACTGAGTTCTCCACTTTTGCTTATGAGGGAGAAATACTCATTAAAACATATTTTCCCATTTAGAGCTTTTCTGTTGCAGAAGTAACTTTGCCTTTGCTAGTTAACATGGTAAAGTTGGAAAGAAGCGATCAAAAAGGCCACATGGTTGAAAAAGCAGAATCATTCTCCCACATGCAGGGGAGGGCCAGAGAAGTGGACCATGATCTTTCTGGGAGAGAGGAAGGCTCCATGATAAGCCACCTGACCAGTTCCAATAATATGTCAAGCCATTTTGCACAGAAACCTGGGGCCCTTTAAATAATTACCAGGGGAGAGTTAAAATGGGGGCATTGTCCCCCAAATGAGAATTCTTCCCCACAATGATTTTTTCCTTCAGTCCCCAAATTTGTAGCACTGCAGTCACTTAACACTTCAATTGAGCCTTTAGGAATACAGTTTATGTATCTGAAGAAAAGGATCAAGTGACAGTACCAAAGGAATGCAAACACAGAGAATTGAAGAATTCAACTGTGAAAGATTTTCATGATCTCAGTCTGTGCAATACTAGAAATTTGAGGACTGAAGGAAGATTTCATCAGGGACAGAATTTTTATGTGGGGGGGGATGCCTTCATTCCCCTGCTCCTGCCATAGCTATACCCTGGGCAGGTTGGCAATGAGTCTTCCTTTACAAACAATAGACCTCTGTTTAAAGGCATTCTTTCTTTGAAAGACTGCTCAGTTCAACACTGGTTTCAAGAAAAACATGCATAAGAAGGGAAAGCAAGGACCTTGAAATTGTCCACCAAAAGAACTTCCAGCCAATGTCGGCACAGCTGGTAGCCTGAACCACTGGCTCAGGACTACTGCTGGGAATCCGTAGGGTAAACATCTCCTGGGGACTTTGTGTCCCCACTAAAAGACACCCCCTTAGCAGATAGGGGATACAGAGCAGCTCATGAAGTCCCCGATCGTCCCAGCGCCGACAGAGAGGGAGTGGAGGTGCCAACGCGAATCGGACAGAGGACAGAGCCGATGCCGCGGATTCGCAGTCAGGCAATCTGACTAGCGCCAGCGAAAAACCTCCTTTAAAAGAAGATGGCTTGAAGAAACAAAGTATCCAGTTGAAGCGGTGAATTGAAGAGAAGAAAATTTTAGAAGTTTGAAGTTTAAAGACCAACCTTTACCCAGGATAGAGACTTGTTAGAGAGGTCGGCAGTTGATTAGAGGTTCTGTGGCACAGAGCAGACTCGTGAGAGTAATGGAGGACACAGCCGAGTTTGACGACTTTGGTGAGCAGTGTACTTTTTCCCCCTGACTGTTGGAAATTGAGCTTCCCCTCTGAATTCCTACTATTAAATATTTCTTTTAAAATTAATATTAACTAACGTTGATGGGTTGAATGTGGATCTACTGATACTCATTTTTAAGCAGAGTCTAACTTTGATTTTTGAGACGAATCGTGGAAAGGGGGGAAGCGGAAGACAATGGGGACATCACAGAGGGGGAAGACATAACAGAGAATCTGAGATTAAGGGGAGGGAAAAATAGTGAAGGCTGTGTCTCTTCCTTTCTTTTAGAACTGGATTTTCTCTTTTAACAACATGGTTGTTCTTTTTTCAAAATGACATTTGATTATGGATTAGCCTCTGGAAGAGAGGTGAAGAATAGAAACTTAAAAAGGGGGAAATTGTAAGCACAAAAAATATTTTTTTTTATTAATTTTATTGTGATTACATCATATAAAACATCATTTCTCATTGTACATTTTCCTGAACTATTACAGCTATCTTCCACTCCTCTCTGGATTTCAATACTGTTATTTCATTGACATATCAACATTATGCATTGCATTACATTTGTTAACATACAAGATAGATCCTGCTCTTCGACCCTACTTTACACGTTCCATAATATTCCACTGATTTTTGCTTTCTAACTGCTCATGCTATCATGAATTAAGAATTGTTACCTGTCAACACCCAACCCATTTCCAGAACAATTTCCCATTCTTTATTAATGTCGTCATCTGATTTTCCTTTTAATCTCTGAGAGACTATATCTGCATTCTGATTTTCAATAAAAGTTGCCCACCATTGCTCTATTGTAGGTATCTGCTCAGTTTTCCATAACTTTGCATATTCAATACAGGCTGTCCTAATCATATACAGCATTATTCTCCAACATTTCTTTGCAACAGTTCCATCTAACATATGTGTCATATTTAATAAGTACAGTTCAGGTTTCTTATCAATTTGAACCCTCAATATTTTACATATCATATTATGTATATCATTCCAATACTTTTTAGCCTTAGGACATGACCACCACATATGAAATAGTGTTTGTAAGCACAAGAATTATAAGCAGAAACTGGTCAGAGAAATTCATTCCCTTCAGAAACTAAAACTCTTAATTTCATTGAGTTGCTATGGTTTTTGAAATGATTCCCAAAATGGATTAGCCTCAGGAAGAGAGGTGAAGAAAATAAAAGGAACTACTGATTTTGACTGGAGTTTTGATTGGAGTATGGTTTGGAAATAGCAGGTTTTTAGACAATGGGGCATAATTGTTAATAATGATCTAAAACATTCTTTTTGATTTATTGATCTGTTTTGGTTTCTAAAATGGTCTCTAAAATGGTGAGAGGTGAAGAAAATAAGAGGAAAGTACTGATTGTGGTGGGAATTGGGCTGAAATAGTGGACCTCTGAACAAAGGATATAAATTGTTAATAAGGACTGTTATTTAAATAAGTTGGTTAATTGATGCTACATAAGTCAACTGTCTGATATAAAGTAAGAATAGAGGGAACAGCAATTTAATTGGTATAAACTCTTTTTTACAGATGATAAATGAAATAGATTGTTTAGAAATTAAGTTTTTATTGTGTAATTAATAGATTTTATTTTAATAATAAAGTAATAATAATTTTAGTAATAACTAGCAGTGTTAAATGTGATAAGTGGGTATACAATATGTTAATAGACAATACTCAATATTGAATGAACTCCCTTTATAAAGTGAATTGAAAACAAGAAATCAAAACTAAGGTGTTCGGGAGGCTTCCTTGGCTAAGTTTAAGAAGCGGTGACCGGGCACACCTGTGCCTGGGGCTATGTAATTGCCTGCCTTTCATACATCCGGTATTGAGAGAATATGACCTGTGAGAAGACTTTTGTAAATGGATTGAAATGATTTATCAAGAACAATCTGCGAGGCTAATAATCAACGGAGATATTTTGACAAGCTTTTAATAAATAAAGGAGTACAGCAAGGGTGCCCGTTGTCGCCAATATTATTTATTGCATCCAGAAGACATTGTTAAAGGTTTGGCTACAAATAAAGCGGAAATATTATACAAAACTTCCAATATGGACTTCACCACAAGAAGCATATAAAATTGCTCCAACAAAACAAGGAAATTTACTAACATATCAAGATATATTGAAATGGGAAGGGGATAAACCAAGAATGTGTACAGCAGAAGAATTAAAAGCTGATGGACATGAGCTAAACTGATTCCCATGGCGACAACTCAAAGAAATATTCAAAATGGATCAAAAATTGTATGGATTTGAGAGAAAAGAAAATGAATTAGATTCATTGATGAAGGGAAATCAAAAAAAGAGAATTTCTAAACTTTACAAATTATTATTGAAAAGAGAAGTGGAACCAGATGTAGTCAAAGATTCAATGGTTAGATGGGCCCAGAATGTGGGACATCCAGTTGAATTAGAAACTTGGGAGAAACATGGAAAATTGATATAAAATTTACACCAAACTTAAATTTAAGAGAAAATTTTTATAAAATGCTTCATAGATGGTATATGACCCCAGAAAGACTACAAAAAATAACCAAAAATGGGAATGTGAAGTGTTGGAAGTGTGATGAAAATATTGGGTCCTTTTTTCATATGTGGTGGACTTGCAGGAGGGCAAGAAGATTTTGGAAGGTGATACATGATGAAATTCAAAGAATTTGTAAAGTGAACTTTGAAATGATACCAGAATTTTACTTGTTAAGTATGTTAGGGCAACAAAGGGAGATAAGACGTCATCAGAAGATATTGTTATATTTGATAACAGCAGCAAGGTTGACATATGCGCAATACTGGAAAGAAAAGACATTGATTTAGGAGAGTGGAAATTAAAAGTTCTGGATGTGGTAGAGATAAAAAAATTAGCATTCTCTTTAAAAAACAAACCTATCCAGAACTTTGAAAGGGAATTGAAAGGAGTTTTGGATTGAATAAAAACATAAATGTATAAGAAACTAAAGAAAGAAACAAATGTAACTGTTTTTCTCCATGTAAATGGAAATGTAACTGCTCTTCTCTTTTGTAAATGGAAACAAAGTAGATTCAACTGGAGAAATATAAGCATGGAAGGGGGGGAGTGGGATATATCTGCCAATGGTGTATATCCACTCTGTTTTTTATGAAATTAACCTTTAATAAAAATATTTTTTTAAAAAAAAAAAGAAATTGCCCACTAAAAAGCAAGCCACATAGGTCACCTTAAGATGGGCTTCCAGATTACAGTGAGATGTACATTATTCCTACATAAAATATATTTTTTCTAAATTTATATCTATGCACAATGAATTAGCATATGCACACTTGATACAAACCCATGGCCACTCTTGTCTTCTTCTTGGATAATGCATTATATTTAGGGATGAAATTTTTGCTTATTTAATTCCTACATGCAAGAATGAATTATTTCAAAATCTTCATTCCCTGCCGGAATAAATGAGGAGAGTTTTGTGGGTTCTTCATTGGAAAATTCATTCAAATCTTGTGATTTTGTCCAAAAAAAAAAAAAGCATTCATCAGAGAGAACAGAATATTTTGCACAGAATGCTTTTGTCCACAAAAGTATATTTTGTGCAAAATACACTGTTTTCTGTGGACAAAGCATTATTTTTTGTACAGATCATTATTTTGCAAGAAGCCCCAAAGTGTGAAAAGTCTTGTGGCAGTTGACTGTTTTCTCAGTGGTGTATCTCTAGGTGTCCAAACACTTTTTCTTGTTAAGGCCAGGAAAATTTGTGAGTATTCTTTATACTCTGAATGATTTCTGTTCGTGTGATGCTTGAGCAGTCCACCTTACCATTAACTTATGCAGTGCCCTGGGCCTCAAAATACTTTCTGGAGCAGGAAAAGGTATAAGATGTGATGAGACTTGCAGTGCTTAACAATATGAGGAGAAGGTACATTGTGTGGGAAGCCAGGCACACAGTTAAAAATATGAGCCAAAGAAAGGTGGTTGATCCAGCAAGGATTAGCAGGATCTACTCCATCAGAGTTGCTGAATGGGAAGCTCAGGATAAGAATGGGGGAGTCATGTGTCTTTGCTCTCCCACACACATAGCAGGTATCCAAGTAGCACCATTGGATCTCAAGTCCTTCTCTGCTTAGTTGCCAGCAGAAAAATAACTCCAGATGGCTCTTTTCCTTTGAACCACAATTGCAAAATCATCCCCACAGTCTGTGTTCATTGGCCAAAATAACCATGACCTGAATCTGACATAAAGGAAAAGAGACAAGAAGTATTTTATTTGAAAAGGTGAGGAAGACAAACATTATATACAAGTACAGCTTCTCCTTTAATCAGGTTCTACACTTTGGATTTTTGGGTTCCATATTGGACATGGAGAATGAAGAGGAGTAATCTGCCTGGAAAAACTGAAGGCAAGTGAGCTGGATTACATTCTGTACTTTGCTCTTGGGACAAGGAAATAATCCTCTTTCATGCAGCATAATCCACACCTTTCACCAGTTGATAAACAGTCAGTTTTATCCCAATGTATTATCACACAGAGCCAGGTACTCAGACCTAACACTGGCCAAGTCCCTTGGAGGTCAGTATCCCAGTGGGCCCTGAGGCCCTAAGTGATCTAAGGGGTCTCCATCAGCAACACAGTGCTCAGCCATTATATTGGCCAATGGCATAGGCTTAGCCTCCTAGTGCCACCTGACTTCACAACCAACCTGACTGACCATCCTCGCTACAGGATTTGGAAGAAACTATAATCCAAAAAAAGTAACTTTCCCAAGCTCTGTCTAATTTCATTCCCTCTACAATTTTTTTTTTAAAAAAAACTATTTATGCAGGCTATTTATATGCCCCCTTTCAGCCAAAGTTTCTCAGAGTAGTTTACATGAATTCAGAAGGAGAAACTGGGCTAATGCCCATCATTGCTAAAAATCCCAAATGGCATCAACGAGGGGAAGAAAAAGGTTCCTCTATTTTTCTGTATGAAATTAAATCAAGTAAGAAAGAAAACGTTCATCCTCCCACCAGCCACTTCTGAGATATCTAAATTTCTAAGCTGTGAGAGAGGAGTGGGGGAGGAGAGGAGTGGAAGCCAGTCTCAGGTTGCTTGAAGCACTGCTTCTCAGCTTCGTTGTGCTAAAATGTCAAAATAAGATTTTTGCCATTGGCATAAACATTCTCAAGAACCTATGGGGAATGTGTATTGGGTGGTATGTGTGAGTGTGTGTCTCTGTGTCTGCATTTTTTTTCACTGCAACACAATGAGAGAAAGGGATGAAGGAGTGTCTATTAGAAAGGGTCGTCATGAAGCTGAGAGGGCTGTCGAGTCTGCCACAATTCTCAGTGCAGAGGTACGCATATTCATGGCTGCACTTTGCACATTACCTTGCCCATTTCTTTTCATTTCTTTCACACCCAGCCCCAATAAGCAGCAAAACCCAAGCACAGGCACTCTGCTTTTGTATTTGTGTAGCTCATAAAGAGGCCGATCATTTCCCTGTCTTTTCTTTCCATTTCCTCCCTTCCTCCCTCATGTTTCACCCCATCCCCCTCCCATCTTCTGTAGCATTTGTAATCCCGTGAACAGAGCTCCCAGGTGACAAAGGAGAGTTGCACACAAAGAAATGTGATAGATCACTGCAACACCACAAAGAATTCAAGGCCTGATCCATTTTAATAATAATAAAAAGAAAAGATGTCATTGGGGACTTCTGTGTGCTCTGTGAACTTGCACAAGTGAAATAGTAGCAATTATGTTCTATAGGATATTAAATCAAAAAGGCACTGAATGCCTGAAAGGTTCTGAGGCTGCCCTCCTCTTAATTCTCACTTGCCACCTTACTAGTCCAGAAAATATTGGTCTGACAGGACCGCAGGAATATATCCTCTGTCAAACAGTGAGAAGGCTAAGGGGTACCAACACCACAATACTTTATCTACAGAATTTAGTGACAGCTGGTAGTTTCCATGTCAGTGGAGCAGTGAATCCACATTCAATTCACTACTTCAAATTAAGACTGCTCTTTAAAAATGTCATCCAAAGCACTGAACCCTATTCTCAAAATAAGTTCAGCACCTTGCTTAGCTGCTTTAAAAACTCAGTCTAAAACACAAAGTGGATTGATTCCCCACCCGACCCCCTATATGGAAGCCACTACCTGCAGCTCGGAGAAACTTTTGCCTTCAATGAGACTTGCTCCCTAGGTAAGGGTGCATAGAGTTATAACTTAGAAACCATCTCCACCAGCAAGATTCAAGTCAATATCCCAATACACTATATTTGTGAAATAGGGACTAAATATCTTACAGACACCAGCTCCCCTCTGATCTTGGAAGCTAAGCAGGGTCAACCCTGCTTAGTACTTGGATGAGAGACCACCAATGAATACAGGGTGTTGTAGGCTATATTTCAGAGGAAAGAAGTAGCAAAACCACCTCTGAGTATTCCTTGCCATAGAAAACCCTAAGAACTTACTGGGATGGCCATAAGTCAACAAATGACTTAAAGCCACACACACACACACACATTTGTGAAATAAAAAAGTACAACTCATTGACCAGAACATAAGTTCTAGGATTTTTTAAAACAATCTCTAACTTCTATGTTGCTTTAAGTATCAACCAGAAATAATAGGATCATTTTTGTTCTGTTAAATGTGCACTTTGTTATCCTCTCTATATTTGGCTCTGTGTTGTGAGTTACGCCAACTAAGGTGGCTTATTATATTTGCCTTCTTCATCACCAGCACAGACCTTGTGAGACAAGCACTAGACAGAAGTAATTAAAACACTTGGCATATGCAAATAACATTCCACTGTCAGCAATCAGATCGCTTGCATTTAATGTCTGAGCAAATCAAGGAACTTGGTAAGCTTTTTATTTTTAATGTAATTTAAATATTTCTGCACCACCTTTTGAGGCAAAGACTCCCTGAGGTAGCTTACAAAGTAAAAAAAAATGTGAAGAATGAAATAGAAGATAAGGATGATTAAAACAACATAAAATGTTTAAAACAGAATCACCAATGAGTACCAAGAAGAGGCCTATTTTTCTTTGAGAGCAACCTGCACTCCCAAATTGTTATGTGTCATTAAAAAACAGTCTAAGGCCATTTCCGCACCGGGCTTCTGAAACGGTGCAGAGCGACCTGTCACTGAGGTCTTCTACACCGTAGAGTGGACTGGCGTGGACTACTTTCTGTAGTTCCACACCAGAATCCACTCAGGAGCGGCGGGAACTAGCCGGGCTGCATGTTTTTTAAAAACCTCTTTTCGAGGTTTTTAAAAATAGGCCTCTTCTTTTCGAGGTTTTTAAAAAGCACGGAGCGCGCAGCCCCATGCCGCTCTGTCGCCCAGCTCCAAAGTGGATTTGCAGGCGCGCGCAAGTGCATGCCTGCAGATCTGCCAGGGGTGGGCTTCCGGCTGGCGAGCTTCTCTGGTTGGTGGAGAGCCTCCACCAACCAGAAGCCGCCATCTGGGATGCCGGAGGACTGTGGAGCAGCGAGCTCGCGCTGCTCCGCGTGGCGACGGACTTACCCGGCTGCGGGTAAGCTCCGTTTTAGCGTGTTTTCGCCCGTTCCCCCCCCACATGTGAAAAGGGCCAAAGAGGGAGTCATATGATGTCCCAGAGCAGAACATTCCACAAGAGCCACCACAGAAAAGACCCTGTCTCTTGTGCCCACCAGTCTGACAGAACTTATGAGTAGATAAAGAGGCAAGGTTTCTGGGCCCATCTTTAGGCTTGGGAAGATGCATAATGGTGCAGCTGATCCTTCAGATAGCCTGGTCCTATGCCATCCAGGATTGTAAAGATTATCATTTGCACTTCACATCACTCGTGCTGCATACACTGGCACCTAACACGACTTGACCAGATCACATATTATATAACCCCCATCATTGTCCCCTAAAAAAATATAGAAAATTAAACTCAATGGGTGCCATTTCATATGTATTGAGCTAGATATTAAGTGAGACAGACCCATAGTTGTCATAGTAGTTATGAGGTCTCAAGTTGTCCTAAGTGATAGTACTAGTGTATCTGTTCAGGAACACAAGCCTGGAAGTCTTCAAAGCCATCTCATAAGCTACCTCTGTCAACTCAAACAGGAAGACTCTTGGGAAATGGGTTGTTGTTGTTGTTGTTGTGTGCCTTCAAGTCTTTTCCAACTTAGAGTGACCCTAAGACAAACCTATCACAGGGTTTTCTTGGCAAGGTTGGTTCAGAGGGAGTTTGCCCTTGTCTTCCTCTGAGGCTGAAAGAGTGTGACTTGCCCAAGGTCACCCAGCTGGTTTCCATGGCCAAGCAGGTGTTACCCTGATTTCTGGGGTCCCTTGGGAGACACCTCAGTGTGCTCCACATGATGAGGAATGGAAACTAGCCAGAGCACAAGCTATAGCAATGCAAGAGGCAGGGTAACCTAGCGGGGTCTTTTTACCCGGGTTTTACGGGGTCAGGCCAAGCCAAAAACCAAACAAAAATGTCCAATAAATGATTTTATTGAAGGAAAGTCTCACGCAACAACGCAATCACTCACACACTCACTCAAGACCTATTAAGAAGCAAAAGAGAGGAAACTGCATAGGGGAATATTGAAAGGGTGTAGCTTTGTCCTGAAATCCTTGGTCCGGGAAAAACAGCAGAGAAGTGGGGCTCAGCACAGAGAGACTGAGGGGATCACTCAACGGATGGAGCAATGGTCTGCTGGGATGACCGGGGGTGATCCAAACAACTGCTCAAAAACTGGGACTATTTGTAGGGGAAAAGGTACCTGGAGGACTAATCCTTTCCCAGGGAGAACAATGGGTGTTGGAGCGATAACGAAGCTCCACCATGGTAATTTCCTTGGTGTGATGGGATTGCAAGGTGTTGCCAAAGTCTCAGGATCTTCGGCTGTGTTTTGTGGTGTGACTTCTGGTCCTCACCTGATGGAATATTTGCTCAGCTTGGGGCAGACACGCTAATCCCCTCAAGTTGGCTTCTTGGGGCTGAGGACCCTTTGTTTATTGTGGGTTTATACATCTTGAGGTCTCCTGGGGCTACGTGACTGGGGATTTTACTGGACTGACCTGGTTTTTGATTTTTGACCATTGCTGCCTGCCTACGTGCCCCTCAGGGGACCTCTCTGGCACACAGAATCATATTTTAATATTAAAATTGCAGATCCCGAGATAGGGTTTCTCCAGTGGAATAACACAGGGATTCCAACCCTGGTATCCAGGGCTCCCTGCGCTAACCACTCCACCGTATTGGCTCTTTGGACAATGGTATGATGTCTCACATTCCTAATACCTAGTAAAGCATTCAAAACCTACTGACTGTTGAACAGGGTATCTGACCAGAGGGATGGAATCCTAATAGACCAATGCCTTGCTGCTTGCCCCTCTAGCCAAGCTTAGCATTGTGCATGTGGATATACACATTTGAGAGAAATGTATGCCTCCTCTTTCTTCTAACGAGTTTTACTGGTTATTCAGAATAGTCGGTACCTTCTTCCTAGCTTCGATCAACATAGCAAGTAAACAGAAGCTGCTGTTCTATCTTTTTCTGTGCTCTTCTCTGAGGTGTACAGAGTGTTGTTTTCCTCTTGCATGGTGGCAACTCACCTCAGCTGGGAAATGCAAGACAAGAGTCCTTGTGCTCTCACCTGGCAAAGAGGGACCAGTGAAAGTATCCAAATCAGGATACTTCAGGAGAAATGAAATGACAAAGCACATCATCCTCCTTACACTCCTTACATGTTTTTGCCAAGGCTCAAGATTAGGAGCAACGGAGGAAGCTGCCTTATAGTGAATGAGACCACTCATCCATCTGCTCCAGTTTTGTCATTCTGACTGGTAGTGACTTTCCATGATTTTAGGTAGGATTCCTTTTCTAGCCCTATCTGGAGACTCCTGGTATTACCGGATGGTCTCCCATCTAGTTATTAACGAGGGTTATTTCCACACTACACTGTTATAGTGCTATTATTCCACTTTCAACATCCTATGGAATCCTGGGGTTTGCAGTTTAGAAAGGGGCATTTAGAATTCTTAGCCAGAGAACTCTTTGGCCTCAGTAAACTACAAACCCCAGAATTCCAAAGGATGTCAAAAGTGGAATAATAGCACCATAATAGTATAGTGCAGAAATGGCCTAAGGGTAGCCCTGTTTAGCTTCTGAAATTAAAGATGTGCTGTGTTCAGGATGATATGGTCCTGAACACATCCATCTTTTTTAATGAAACAACTTAAATAAAAAATAAACAGCTAAAATCAAGGCACAATGATATTTTGACATTTCTATTCAGATCTGGATCAGATTGGATTGGTTTTGGACCAAACTGGGGCAGCAACTAATTCAAGAGGTCCTTGCAGAACTCCATGATCTATGACAATATACTACTTCCTAGCTGATAAAAATACTTTCATGAGCCCACTCATTAAATAATTTCTGCTATCCACAGTAACCGGTGGTTTTAAATTAGCTTTCAATGGAAGAGACTTCTTTTAATATCCAATTAACAAACCATCTTTTCTTCACATCTTGAACTAAACTATGAGTCCACATTTCTAGCCTGTTAACAAGAGTGGGGTTCAATCTTAACACATTTTGTGCTTAATTGTCTTCATTAATAGTTCCCAATAAAGGTCATCACTGTGTAAGTAAGTGTAATTAGCCTCAGAGATATTCAAGGTGACTGATGTCCTACCTTAAGTATCATAAAAGCAAAATGTGGGTAGAAAGAGTCAGGATATGTTTCCATGCTTTGTGCAACCCTAACTTTTTTTATGGACCTTTCTGAAGCTGTTAAGATTATAGTAAATGAGTATGGAAGGTGTTCCCCCTTTCCAGAAAAAAAGGATGGCCTTTGCTCATGCAGCTTATCCCCTTCTACTCTGAGCTTGAGGCCGGAGCCATGACAAGCCCCCTCACCATGTCTCCAAGACCATTCCATAACATTTCAGCCTAAGCCAACCCTAGATATTACAGGATGTGAAGGTCATATCACTGCTGGGCATAGCCACACTCTTTTAGGGGAGCACTCAGAGCACATCGTCCCATCCATTGCTTACAAAGACAAGTCCTATAATGCAACCTCATCGGTTCCAGTTGCAGGCAGCAGCTTTCCATCAGAAAGTGGAATTCTGTTCTTAAATTTACAATACTCACACAGTGAACTGAATAATCTAAATGACAAGGTTAGTCACATACCTAGGTCTAGCCCTAAAGGGTGGACCCTGAACAGAAAGGGAGAGAACAACATTTCTGATCACCTACAGCTCTCAGCTACAGGCACTTAGAAGTTATCTGTAGCTCATGTTGGGTAATGATACTTATTTCTTACAGAAAGAAGAAAATATTGGTGAGGCTAAAAGGACATCAAATGAAAGCATGTGTCTATCTATCCTATGACACACACACAAACATAAAACATACAGCACACATACAAACACATTTATACCTGACAAAGATGTTAACATCTCATGCATTTGATAAAGCAGTCTGTAATCCAAGGAAGTTTAGGACACTATTGTCATTTAAAGCTCTCCTTCCACAAACCTCTTGGCTTCTGTCTATTGCCATAGAGCATAAGAACTTTTTTTTTCTTTATTAGCCTTCTCTGAATGTCAGCCTTCTTAACTCAAGAATATATTCCATTAGGAACACACTTAAACTAAGTGTGCAGAAAGAGCTATGTGGTAGAGAAGTGCAGCTTTTTAATAGAAAGGCTATACTTTAAAAGATGTAAACACTATTGACATTTAACTCTCTTTGGACATGTCTGAGAAATTAGCATCTCTTGACTCAGCATCTGAGAGAAATGACTGAATAAATGCCATGTATTTCAAGGCCCTTCCATCTATCCACTGACTCCACAAAGTTTGTGCCTCTTTTTTTAAAAAAGGCTCTGGTTGTACCATGAGATGCCACAATTTACTTTCATTTGTGAGGAGCCCTGAACTACCTTCTGGCTAAACATAAAGAAGTCCAGGTTTTCATTCAGGCTGAGTACCGATTAAAAGTGGAGCAACTGTGACAATATCAGCATGGATACTCTGGAAAAGTGTCCGTGTGAATTCAACCTTGTGAGCCAGCTAGCTCAGAAATTAAACCATACAGTACTGCACTCTTGAGATGATAGGATTTTAGTGTAGGGGAGGGGGTCATTTACACCAGCTTTCTCATACCAAATGCACTCCAGATGGATTTGGTTACAACTCCCATAATTCTCAGCCAACATGGCCAGTGGCCTACTGGCTGGGGATAATGGGAGTTATTGCCCAACACATCTGGAGTGTCCATATTGGAGGCTGTGAATGTAAACAAATGCTCTTTTCTGTTAAAACTGCCTATTTGGAAGTCTAGAATGTCAATAAGGTGGACTAGCCTGTCCTTCTCCCTGATGTTCTATTTTTAATGCAGCCTGCCACCTGAAAAAACATATGGACATATGCTCCACCCCATGCATTCTGAAGCAGCATTTTCTAGGTGCTGAACCAAGTATGTTCAGGGCATTTCCTGATCCAAATATCCTTATTGTTTTTCACAGCTTCTAAGAGAAAAGTAAAATATGCAATCAATCCTGCTGAGCACCGTCCCATACCATTTCAACAAATATGAATTATACAGCTCACAGATAATAACAAAATGTGGAGATGGATTCTCATGGCAGAGGGAATGATGTGCCATTTCTTCATACCTTATCACATTGTACTGCATACATGGTATGCAGTTCATATCTAGACATGAAGAATGCACATATCAGAGAAGAGAAAAACAGTGCTTAGCAAATTGCCATGATGGCTGGGGGATTCCAACTATCACAAACCAAAATAGTAACTTTTCCAAGTTTTGAAGAGAGGTCACAGGCAGCATTAGGGAGAGGAAGCAAGAATCCCCAGCCTGACAGTTGATCTGCACACATTCACACACAAAATAATTTCTTTCCTTCAGAAATATAGTACGTGAGGCAAAGCTCAAGCTTCCAGAAATACAGTTTACTCCTGTTCTGACTGCTCCTCCCCTTCTATATTTTTTAAAGCTGCTACAATTAAAAGACAAAGACTGGTGTCAGATTTTTAAAATAAGAGGCAATTCAGAGAAAGAATGCCCTTCAGGGACCAACTTGTTCTCTGCTGCTTTGGAACAAGTGGATTCAAATGACAACAAAAGATATTCCAACCAAACATTAGGAAATAATTTCCTGACAATAAGAGCTGCTTGACAGTGGGATGAACTGCCTCAGAAGGTAGATGCCTCCTGATGGACATTTTTGGACAGAGCGTGGGAGGGCCATCTGTCAGGGATGTTTTAGTGACAGGTTTTCTGCATTAGCAGCATGTTATATAAGATGATCACAAGGTCCCTTCCAACTAGGACTGCCAAGTGTCACTTATAAAGGATATCCCTTATTTGAGGGCCAGAAATCTTCTCCCTTCCAACACTACATTTCTATAATTCTGTAACAATAAATACACCTGCCCTCTGTCTTCCATCTTTCCTACCAATAACATCTGATAAGGGATCTCCACAAGAATGCCCTGCTTTACTCTTCAAGCTTATCTCCCATGCTAATTAACATGAAATTGCTAAGAGAGGTTGTCCATTTTAGGATAGAGTTTTGAGGTCTGAACAACAGAAGTTCAGCCTGTGCTGAATGGGATTACACTCCTCTTGAAACCTCAGATTTACACATTGGTTATATGCTTGGACTGAACCCTAAGCCTGGATGCCCAGAATTCAGCAATGGCCAAGAGTAAATTTACTTAGTTAAAAGTATTGCAACAGCTGTGCCTCTTCCAAGGGACATCTGATCTGGCTATGGTGACACATATCTTGATCGTATCTTGTTTGAATTTGCTATGATGTTCCTTTTCCCTGACAGACTTTGGGCCCTAAACTGGTTGTTGCAGAAAGTTGTTTTTTTTTTTAACGGTGATGCTGTACTTTTATTCTCCTCCTTATGTTTGAAATGTTTTTAAAACATTTTAATTTAATGCTATTATTAACAGAATACTTATTTTATCTCTTTTTAATATAAATGTTTCTAACTATATTCTGTTTTAAACTGTGTTGTGAGCCATGATGGGTCCCATATTGGTAAGAAGGCTGTTAAACAAATGAACAAACTATAATGCTTTGGGCTCTAGCATCCCAAGTCCACCTGGCCTAGGTCACATTTACTGGAGCCACTTCCAAGACAGATATGGCAAAGGAATTCCATTGGCCACAATGAGGTTGCTTGTGCAGGGTATTAGGTCAACGGAAAGGCAAGGCAAGGAAAAAAATGCTCAACCACTCCACAATGCAAGATGTCAAAGTGTGAACTGGTAAGAGGTATGTGAATTGTGGAGAGAAGGGAAATCAAAGATAAATGAGTGTGGATACATGCATGTGTGTGTGTTTGCGCACACACACGCACACACACTAGATAGAACCTTGGCTCCAGGCTTCTAGCGCAAAATGTGAGACTATTGTAACAAACAGATCAATTAACCTTTTCTTTTAATCATCCCAACCTTTCAGGTGAATCCCACATTCCCAGTTTGAGTAGTATGATTCAGCAGGATTAACCATAGCTGATAAAAGCAAGCATGAAGTGATTAAAGGATAGGAGATGATTAATGCAGTGTAGGGAGAAGAAAGAGAGAGAAAGATGTGATATTCAGATGAGTGTGGGCTAATAATAAGAAGGAGGGCTACCCATACCTGATTAGAAACAAAGCTAGTCAAATGAGTGAATTTACTTAACACTGCCACTTTAGATTCTAAAAGGTTTTGAGTAAAGTTGTACCGCTTGCACTAACAACTTCAGCAGAAAATAGGTCTGTTTAATATACTAAAAATCCTCATGCTGCTCTCATTACAGATCAGAGATTTTTAAATAATTTGCAAAGATAATTTTAATGTATAAAAATACTGTTAGTTTTTGAAGAGGTACATTTTCTAGAAACAGTGAAATGTATTTTTGTCTTATCATTGCTCTTGGTAAGTGGAAACACCTTTACTGTGAAACGCAACATCTGAGCACCATTTATGGTTGAGAGGGGAGCAATTGTGTTTCAGACTCCATGCAGTGAAACCTCAAAATGGTCTCTTTCTCCCATTTCCATGAGATAATGGCTTTTTATACATCCATACTGTCAGAGCTGTCTATTGACAAACATATGCAATTCCGCCTTAATTCACCAGGTATATTCACAGAAATGATTTGAAAGCACACAAGAAGAACAACAACAACCTGCTGCACATCAATATCCATGCCCAAGTGTTACCCTGATTTCTGGGGCTCCCGGGAGGGATGCCTCAATGTGCTCAAAACAATGGGGAATGGGAATTAGCAAAGAGCACTAGTTAGCAATGCGAGAGGCAGGGCAACAGAGTGAGATCTTGAACCCAGTGTCTACGGGGTCAGGCTGAGTCAATGAACAAACAAAAGTAAATAATAATAGTTGTTTTATTGAGATACAGTCAAACACGTGTATGTAACACACTCACATGAAGAACTACTGAAATAAAGGTAGGAGTTGGATAGAGGGATTTAAGAGGAGGTTTTGTATGGGAAATGCTACACCTGTCCTGAAGCCTGGGTAGTCTGAAGATGAAGTCCGTGGAAGTAAGGATTCTCAGCACGAGGAGCTGAGGGGAAGGGTCGCTGGATGAAGCGACAGCAAGGCGGGATGGAAGCCAAGAGCGATCCAACGAGGCGCTCAAAGTCAGGGGTTCTTATAGGGAAAAATGTGGCCGCAGGCTAGTCCGTTCTTGGGGATAACAATGAGTTTCGGGCTGGAGACAAAGCCTCTGAAAGGTCAGTACTTTAGATTATTGAATTATGACAGAGTTGTCAATAGAGTAGCCAGTATGCAAACATGGAGTGCTTGAGAGTTGTATAGTCCGCTCATCAAGCTGCCTGCTCAGGGCAGGGGATCTTTTGTAAGTAGCCTGCATACATAATGTGGCACTTGCCTGGAGGTCTCCTAAAGCTGCATTCGGCAATGACTGGCCTGCCTGGATTGGGATTCGAATGGTTCAGCTATTTTCGGCCATGCCTGTGTGCGTGCCTGTCCGGGGGCCACACAAGCACGTGGACAGGAATGGGTAAAGGCGGCCAAATTATTGATATCAAACGATATCTAATATACCACAAGCTTGGGCTAGAAACTGCGGTAACACAAGAAAATAAAGTATCTGAATATTCAGTGAACATTCAATGGCATCATTGCAGCTAAGCTACCTGAAAGAGGTGACAGCAGTTTTAGTCTGCTATACAGGAGCAAAGGCTCACATCTGTAATGTCACTTCAAGTAACAAACAAGAACAATAACCATGGGGTTTATTAATTATTAGAAAAGTCCTGTACTGGTTAAGGCTGGTACAGGCTTGACGCTGTCTTTGCGAAATGAATTTAACCTTGATGTTCCTTGGTGTTAACATCCAGTGATCTACTGCCAGCAGTGCAGGTTTTGCTTAGTGAAAGAAGTCAGTTCTAATAGCAAGCCCAAGAGGTGGGTGTTGACAGTATTGTAGCCAGAAAGAAGTGTCCAGGAAACAAGAAGGACTAATTGGCATTCTTGGAGGACACTATGCAACAGCAGCAACAAAAACAAAATAAAACCAACAAAAATCAAAGCACACCAACAGAAATTGCTCAGTGGTCATAGAATATCTTAGAGTGCTGCATGGAACAGAACATCCCAGAAGAAGGAACATCTGGCTGGAGAGTTGGAATCCTGAACAAAAGCACACAGAAGAAACATCGCAATCCACACATTTTGTTGCTGGTCCCATCTGTCATTTTGACAGATGTCAAGTTCATTTCAATATTTGTCTTTATAAGGAATCCATCCGCTTATTGTGTCACAGACTTTGGTTCCCACTTAGGGGCAAAATAGTTTTGAGGCAGCACATCTCTAATCAGTGCCTCCACTGATTAGATGTTCCAATGTTAATGGAAATTACATTTAACATTTAATGTTACTTCTTTGTTGCTTCACTAATCAAAATCATCCTCCACCCATTGTTGGCTGGTGTTTCCTGTGTTATTGCCATGGTATATCTGCTGTATGTTTTATTCTCTCCAAAAAATATGTCTTTAATATGCTGGCCAGGTCATGGAAAGCAATAAATCATGTTCCAAAGAGAATGGCTGATGAGTCACTGGTGGCTTCCATGGCAGTTAAGCAAAGAGTCCACTCCAGGTCTTAGTCCAGACTTTAAAAGTGCTATCCAAGGTGCTGAATCCTATCCCCAAAATCGTCTCAACACTTTGTTTAGCTCCTTTAAAATTCAGACTGAATCCTAGGATAGATCTGCCACCCAATGACATGGAAACCAGCAGCCACCACTAGCTCCACCCCAGAAGTTTCTACTTTCTTAGGTCCCTTTCACATTGCACAATTATAGTGCTATGATTCTACTGCCATAGCTCCCTCCAACAAAAGCCTGAAGTTTGTCATTTGGTAAGGCAGTAGCGCTCTCTGGCTGACAAATTCTAATTTTCCCTCCTTAAACTACAAACCCCAGGATTTCATAGGATACAGCCATGACAGTTAAAGTGCTATAATAGTGTAGTGTGAAAGGACACTTGAATTAAAGGAAACGTTCTGAACATAACTATTCAGAATAATTTCCAATTGTCTTAATATAGTTACTATTCAATCATTCAAGCAGGCAGGGAGACAGAGTATCTGAGTGGATTACTCTGCTTCACAGTCATATAGGGCCTGGCTCCAACTCCATGAAGCCAGTAAGCCTTCCACTTTTTTCACAGAACTATTGGCTCCCATTATGTGGGTCTGGGATAAATCAACATCCCTATATTAAAGTGTGTCCAGACCAAATGAATGCCCTGCAAGGGAAACTTTGCCTGAAGTTGCCCTTCAGAGTCTCCAGTGCTGAGCAATATGCATCACTTTGACCTACAATCACTGATCAGACATAAGTGTACTTTTTCCCTGCTGAACCCTGGAGATTTTTTTAACAGCAACTTCAGAGAGGCAAGGGTGATTGCATGTGTGTCTGTGAGAATAAGATGTACGTTTACATGTGAGAAACTGGTAGGGGGGTGGAGAGATTGAGAGAGGTGAACAGGGAAGAAAAGGAGACGGAGAGACAGAAGTATGTTTATGTGTCACAACAGCTGTGCCATTAGACAGACTGAAGCAGCTACCGCAGGCAGTTAATTTTGATATTATACAAAGGTAATAAATTGGTTGTTATATGATTTACATTTACATTTAAATAATATAATTTATTACCTTTACTGCCAAAGAAGGAGGGGGTGTGAGATTTTCCATCCCAAGTTGCAAAATAATTTGGTTATCAGGGACCATAACTTAGGGAGAATGGGCTTCACCTGCTGCTCCACATCAGGCAGCAAAATGCCTTGTGGCAGCATTCCTTGTGGGTGAGTTCTATGACCATTCCCATATCTGTGTAGGAGAAACAGTACACCCAGAGACCTAACCCACAGCTGAGCCACCAATGCCTTTAAAAGCCTTGTGAAAAGCAATTTTCATTGTTTCCCTCACATAGTCATCCTAACAGTAATTGATTTTGTTACTGTTGTTGTTCAAAATGCAACCATTATCCATATAATCTGAATATTTCATTTTTTTAAAAAAAAAGCAGAGATCCTTTTTTTCCCCCTGTCAATGCAACAGTTTGGTGAGGGACCACTGCGAGCTGAAAAGCAAATACAGCTATCTGATTAATTGACTCTGACCTCATAAATATTATACTTTAGGGGGCTCTAATGGAAGTTCCTGAGGGTAAATTGCACAGTTCACCTCATTCATTTATATCTCTGGCTGACAGATGTACATTATGAAATGTCACTGAATATGCTTGGCAATAAATGAGGTATAACATTAGCATCTTGATTCTGTTTTCCTGAAGGAACACTTTCTGTTAAATGACTCCAACATACTAAAAACATTATTCCCCACCATATACTCTTGCTTTCTTTTTCAATCAGCCTCAAAGAACCACACAGTAGCCTTCCCAAAGGAGGGGGAGGAGAAATTGGCAAATTAATAAAACAGGCTGCTCTTTTGTTGCATGGACATCCATTGTAGAATCACCATATTGTTGGTGAATATTAGTCAATGCCAGACATTTGATATTGTGACTGTTATGCTGCTGCTATGCTTATTATCTCTACGACCATGCCGCAAAATGAAGTTAATTAAATCACATCGAGAAAGCATTGCCTCACACTACAAAATAAAGGAAGGAGCAGGAAACTATAAATTGATGGCTGTGGTCAATACACAGTATCTCCATGATCCCCCTGCTTTTATTTAGGTAGAAAAAAAATATTGTCTTTTGAGAAAGATACTGTTTTGCAGTGAGGCTTAGAGAGGAGCCACAAATATCCATAATGTGTACACCCTAATGGAATTATTGCACTGTAGTACATTTTAATAAACTACACTCCAATATGCTGTACAAAGTCCAACACCGCCTAACTCAAATCATGAACAGACCAGATATGAATGCAAATGTAAAAGATTTCCTTGCCAAATAACTCAGTTACATAGATTAGTAAATGCTAAGCCCTGCATTGTTTATTTGTTGTCCTTTCTCCCAAGAAGTGACACTAAATTAAAAACAGAAAAGCCAGAGGAGTCAGATATAAACTGCAAACACTGCTTAAATAGTGACAGCAGGTACAGGACCAAAGTATGGCAGATTAATAACTGGGGACCAACTCTAATAATTAATCCCAGCTAGTATAGGCCATCTGACAATGAGAACTTGGTAAATCAACAGCTATGTGACTTGTATTGGGTATCTTGATTCAATAGGCCTGCTTCAACTGGGACTACTAACTGGATTTAGGCAGAAGTCTAGCTACCAGAGCGTGCAAAATAAAGGTGTTGCCCTTCAGTAAGAAATTTTCCTTCAGTTCACAAATGAATGAAAGACAGCAAATATAAGAATTCTGGGTATGAATGACTTTCAAAGTCTCACTCTCTGGAATGCTAGAAATTTGGAGAATGAAGGAAAATTTCATTGAAGGGCAGAATCCTTACTGGAGGCAATGCCTTCATTCCTGCCCCCCATAGCTACATCCCTGGATTTAGGCATAGTTACTTGTCAAGATAATACTGCGTCCAAGGCCTTTTCCGCCTGAGACACCATAAGCACATTGTAGCATTATTATGGTGGATTCTCCATAGCGACATTCTGTTCTGCACCCCTCTGCTTTAATGCAAGTAGGAGCAGATTGCTGTTGGTTGTCACTACCACACTACGGCATCCTTGGCCACTCCCCTGCGGACAGTGTTATTACAAGCTGGGAACTCCCACAGCTCACCCACTGTTGGATCTGCCATTTTCTGGAAGTGCTGTGAAGCGCTTTAATATTTCCACACTGAGCCAGCTGACAGGATAGAAGTGATAGAGGCGGTGCAAAATGGATTTTTTCCAGATATTCAACATATGGAGTTCTAGCAACGCTTGCAGACGTGCTGGCTGCTGGATGGTGATGACGTCGTGTGGAATGGTGGCTCCTGAACTGACTGCAACCAGCCGCTAATGCGTTTTAGTGATGCCATGTGGAAATGGCCTAAGCAAACCAAGTCCTGGGTTCCTTAAGGACAGTCTCTTCTCATGCATACCTTTCTGTTTCTGGAGATCATCGAAGGTGGTAGGCTGCACCCCAGGCACCATCTTTGCTGAAATACTAAGTGTGTGAGTTAAATTTTGGTGGTAGAAGTACAGTTATGAAGCACCCTCTCTTGCAAAGCCCAGTCAAGAAACATCCTGGAATGACTTTTCAACATCATTTTCACCTATCGTTTAAATGTGATTAATCTTGCCGTTCTTTACATAATCGTTTGATTTTAAACGTAATTCACCGACTAGACTATTTTGAACGCAAAAGAAGTATGTTAGTGTTACAAAATAAACAAAGCATTCACTTGATGAACACTGGTAGAAAGAGAAACCATAAACAGAACATGGCAATGAAAATGCTTTTCACAGGCTTTTACCTCCTGCATATGAGGTGGAAAAGACAGGAGGAAGAAGGAATGTTGAAGGTAAAGGAAAGCAATAACAGGTGACAGTAGAAGAGCAAGAAAGATGAAGTTAGGATGTTTCAGGATGACTGTTGCAGAAGGCTTAGAGCAGGGGTGGCAAAGTGTGTCCCTGGTGCCTCAAGTGGCCCCCAAGGATAGTTTGTGACCCTTGACACCTCCAGGACCCCCAGACCCACCCTTTTCTGGCAAAGGAGGAGGAGGAGGAGGAGCAGGGGCTCCTGGAAGTCTCTATGTGCAACAATTTACCATTTAAATAGGTTCCAAGGTTTCCCTGTATTGTTTAACATCAAAAGTACCCATTATTGAGAACCAGAAGTGGACTTCCAGCCCCTTTGCATTTTTTTTCTTTTATTTTTTCAGTAGTTCATGCAGCTCCTGGGCCTGCCCCAGTTGCTCATTCCTGGCTTAGAGAATACAACATTCAGAAAGCTAGGCAAGCATGTTATTGTCTCTCTTCAACAGGAAGAGAAAGGGAAATATCTGACTTCATCCTAGAGACTCTGTATAATGGCACAACCAGCAAAAGCTTTGCTGAAGAAATGGGTCTTGGAAAATTAATTGGCTTGCAATTAACGGAAACTGTTTTTGCTAGAGAACTTGGAATTATGAATCCCAGGTATTGTATATTTGATGATTTCTTGGAATATCTGTTATTCCAGAAAGAAACTCCAAACAATTTAACTTGGGACTGTTAGCACGTGAAGTTGTAGCCTCATGCTATCATGGAAAAATGGAAACAATAGGTTCACAACTCTAGAAATGAACTCCATGATGGACTCCCTTATTACAGATTGATTTCCATTTATTTCTTTTACTAACAGAAACAGAAGTAATCCTTATCCACATGGTTTTCATGTCAGTCTTTGAAACAACATCTCAACTTGAATGCTAGAAAAACAAATGTATGTATATGTATATGTGTTTTGTTAAGGAATGCTGACAGGTTGTAAATTTTGTTTTGTTCTGTTGGATTGTGTTAAGTTACATTTGTTTCAGTACTTGTGCTGGATCAGATCGAAGGCCTACCTAGCCCAGCATTCTGTTCACAAACAGGGAATGAATGCAGTGCCACCCTCACTCATGTTCCTCAGCAACTCATCCTGAGAGGCATGGTGCATCCAACAGTGGAGGTAATATGCAGGCATCACAGCTCATAATCACTGATAGTTTTAGCTTCCATCAGTTCATCCAAAACCCTTTTAAAGCCACTTAGGTTGGTGTTCATCTCTAACTTTCAAGGTAGCACATTCCACAGCTTTAACTAACAAAAATTGCTCCCTTTTGTCTACGCCGTATCCCCTTCCATTTAGGTTACTTGGATAACTCTGGGTTCTAGTAGTATGAAAGCAGAGGGGAAAAGGTTGGAAGAAAAAGAGCTGTTATAGGCATAGAAGGCAACATGGTGGATGACACAATTGAAAGCCAATGGAAATGCTTTCTGCAGAGAACCAAGAGTCCTCACAGAAAACAGAAAGTGCCAGTATCCTTCAATAATGAGTTATCTTTTGTGTCTTTGTGCACTATTGGCTTGGAGAACTGGATGGATGCACCTTCTTCTCTAAAGGTTCAGTCTGCCAAAAATGTCACTGTTGCAGTAAAGGACTTTGTGCTCCACCCATCCATCCAGTAAAGGAGAGGAAGAGGAATGCCCAAGGAATCCGGTTGAATTGCAATATAGAACCATACAGGCCCTTTGGGATTATTGGTTTTTTGGTTTGGTTTGGTTTTGCTGTGATGTCTTCTAGAATAAAATGGGAGAACCTCTGAGTGGGAGCAAACGCTAATGATGATGTTGGATTCACCATCATGTACTCCAGGATAACAAAAACATCATCTGTATGGTAAAATAAAACTCAAGATCTATCAGTGCAAACACCACAACCTTCAGCAATATATCACCCATCTAGAGATTCCCAGAATTAACTGTAGAGGGCCACATTTTGAGAAAGACACTGCAGCTCATGTTTCATTTTTAAATTTGGCAAAATTTTGTTAATAATATTTTAGGATGGAGTAGTACATTCCAAATCCCAGGAGGCTCTACTGCCCAATGTTCAGCTCCTCCAGAGCTCTAGATGCTACAATATATCCTCTCAGACGTCATTTTAGATGACCAGAAGTGACAGTCCATCACTTCCAGTCAGCTTGGGGGCTAGTCTGAGATGCTATTGGGTTTGGGTGAGGGGAAGCTGCCATTTTGAGGTTGAAAACCCCCAAAATAGCACTGTACATCTCCACAAGTGTTGATGGAGAACAAAAAAGAAAACATTTTTGGTGAAAAATGGGGGGAGGGGGTTTGCAAGGCCTTTGTGGGGGCCTCCAGAAAGCCACATGCAGTTCATGACATGCACAATTCCTGCATCTTTTTATGTAATATGCAAGTCTGAATTTTATTGGCTCTTATGTGCCACATAATACAAACTTACTTGAGAAGAGCATCTTTGCACCCAAAAAATCATGTAGTTTTCCTAGCTAGTTGTTTTCATCTAGGACTTTTAAATGCTGCAGCTTTTAAATAGTGTACCACTTTGCATTTGATTTTTTTTTTACAAATGTAAATATTCTCCCCTCCCTTTGCTGTAGCATAACTTGGGAGAAGGCTGCCCTCCTGTGGAATTCTGAAAAGCATTTGGATATCTGTCATATAATTATTGTTTCAGAACTAAACCACAGAGAGGCAGCAGAGAGGAAAATCTATATTTCACTGCTATACATCACTGTCCTCCAGCCGCCTTACGAAGAGTTTGGCAAGGGAAAATGCCTTTGGTATCACAGTGTTATTTATCGACTGATCTCAAATTCAATGTCCTGCCCAACGTACCAAAATAAATGAATCCCTTAGTTTAATAGCAGTTCTGGGAGTACGGATTCTATGAAATGTGTCAGTACAATGCTACTAAGCTGCTCCACTATGCTGGCCAAAGAGACATGAAAAGGGAAGATCCAGTTTTGTGGCATTGTGAGGTGGCCAAGATCCTTCTTAACACCTTCTTAGGATCAGATTACAAGGAGTTGTAGACATTCTTCAAGAGAAACTATAAATGGTTTCTGTGCCACTTGTAATAGTTCCATTGAAATTTCAAGTAGAGTTAAACCTGAAGCAAGGATCCAGGCAAAATATCTGAGGAACCCACAGGGAAATGAAAGTGTTTTGATAACACTCGTAAAAGTTATCAAGGGAATTCTATGCATCCCTAGGTTGCTGCTAGATTTTTCCTGTAGCAAAACTCAAAGCAAACATGTGGTTTTCCCTTCAGGCAAAACATCTATGCAATGTCAAAGGAGGTCAAACAAGTTTCTACCAGACCAGGGAGATTTCCTGCAGGAGACAGGGGGAGAAATTCTCACATCAGCCATTTTTGCAGTTTTCTTGTGACATTTTGTGTGTACCTGAGACAAACAGTCAGCATGCACCAACATCATTTCAAATTGCAAAGAAGTCAGACTTGTATAGCTCTGGGAGATGGGGCTGTTCAGAAACAAATATGTATCATGCAATATCAGTACACCTTTGAAAAAGATAGAGCTGGATATTGCTGCTGGGAGTCACAGTCCATCAACATCTGGAGGGTTACATGATACTCATAACTGGTATAACCCAAACCAGGACATCTTATCACAAGTCATCTTTTTTATTCTTCTTACCTGTGAATTCAGCCCCTGTCTGTGTGTTTAGATGACCCGTAACTATGCTGGATGACACTGATGGGAATTGTAGTCCTGTATATCCGGAGAACACTGGGTTGGAGAAGGTTGCTTTAAACAATATGAAAACTGCAAGCCTTCCAACAAGGGGCCTTTGGAATTTTGACATGCTTCCTCTATATACCATCCATTCTTCATATGATGGGACATTTAATTATTGATTAGAAAGGGAAAAAAACAAGTTTCAAAATGCAACGTTTTGTTCATGGCATTAATGCAGTAGCCCTTAAGAGGTATATTGAACAGCTGACTAAAAGCCTAGAAGGAGAATATAAATGGCAAGATCATTCAAATGCCTCTGGCTAAGTATGCAAGCCTCTTATATCAGTACAACTTGATTGTCAATATATGTGTCTAGACAGAACAGACTGTGAGGACAGATCTCACACTCAGACATAAGGCACACACATCCATCAGTCAAAAGCCTCTGATTATAGGGCATGTCATGTCAGGAGCTCACAAACAGAACTGCCACATACTTCTTGGCCTGCCGAAGATCAGTCATAAATTGTGACCTGTAAAATGCTGCTAATCTTACACAGTGGTCTAATGGTAAATTATGAAGAACAGGCACCCATCATGAATATTCCTATTGCCATGACCTCATGCCAAATAAGTGTCCAAAAATGGAGGCAGCTGGATGGGTCTCTATCAACAAATGAGTCCCACCATTTTGATCTTCACCAGGAACAAACCTTTTGCAAAGCCAATGGGTCTTAACCGCCCTTTCAAGACCACGTCACCAACACCACCACTCAAAATAATCTGCATTACAACAGGTAAATCTAACACAATGGAATATTGCTGGAAAATCCATTCCTCCTCTAGTTATTATGAGGATTGTGGCTAAGCTCAGAGTAAATAGGGTAATCTGAGACAATGCAGATAATATCATTGTCCCTACCAATAAAAAGTCCTAAAGCTCCAACTTTCTGAGCCCTGGGTCTGGTATATCCCTGCTTACATACCTTTTCTGCATATAATTGCTGGTACAATCTCAAATTTCCAGATATTTGTGACCTGAATTCTTATTATTACCGTCATGGTCATTTGTAACAGCAGTTCTGAAACCTGCCACTCTTGTTACTATGTACAATATTTAATATAATAATTTTTGTTCCTTCCAGAGCTAAAAATCTATTTTTTTATCTCAAGCGTCACATGATATTAATAAAGGAAAGCAGATGTTTACCACTGGAAATTTATAGCTCAGAAATAATTAAGAGTATCAAAACTGACTACTATGAATCTGAGGAATCAGATTTATGCCACACAAGAACTGATCTCATCTTACATCCTGCTTACCTTCCCATCCATAAAACTGACCTAATCCCTGATCTTGAAAAAGATGTTACTTTTTTAGACAACAACTTCCTATAACCCAGTCCTGCAAATACTCATAGAAATCATCCCTGTCACCACTCCTTCTTACCTAAAACATATATGACTTTAACCTTCTCATCTCTAGAATTTACTTGGATTTGTGTTAGGGTACCAAAAGGAGGGGGTGACAACTTCTAGCTCCTCCCATTCCATGGGTGGGAGGTATGTGGTCCTACAGATGTTATTGACCTGAAACTCTCATCAGTCCTAGATAGGATAGCCAATGGTGAGGAATGTTGGAAGTGGTAGCTCAACAACATCTGGACGACCACACAGTTTCCATCACTGTACTAAAACAGCTAATTTGGTGGATAAAATGATAAAGAATTGTGTATACCAAATTATTAGGTCTTTCTCTTCTTAGATCTTCCTAGAACAATCTTTTAAGTTCTGTTTCTTTGCGTGAATATATATGTTCTTTCCATGTCACATTATATACGTTTATTTCAGTCAAGCAAGCAAACAAAAGGAGCAAAATAGAATGATAAAAAAAATTAATGAGATGCATTAAGAAGAATAACTCACTAATTAGAAAAATTTTAAAAAGCATTATATATAAAATATTTAAATATTAAATATTTGAATTACAATTACAATTAGGTAAAAAAAGCAACATAGTATGATAATCTCTTTGATACTAGGATAATATCCTATGCCGACAAGCTATAGATGCCATATCTTATAGCAATTTTTTTTCTGTGCAGTCTGAGCCAACACTTCTCTGATACTCTGAAGAGACTTTTAGAAAATGTTTTTCACAAACATCCTTATAGAGGTATATAAGACTGTGCTCTAAATTCCTAGACTTTGTTTTTCTCAAGGAATTTGATGATGAAGACATTGAAATAGTTAAAGATTTTCCTCTATCTTGTTGTATTGTTGTGTGCCTTGAAGTCATTTCCAACTTATCGTGACACTAAGCCACAAAGTCTTCTTGGCAAGATTTGTTCAGGAGGGAGTGCCTTCCTCTGAGGCTGAGAGAATATGATTTGTCCAATATCATTCAGTGGGTCTCCTTGGCCAAGCTAGGATTAGATCCCTGGTCTCCAGAGTCCTGGTCCAATACTCAGACATTGCATCATGCTGGTTCTACACGTCGGCTCAGTCATAAATCAAAATGGAGACTATAGTCAAGAAATCAGAAGAAGATGAGATCTGAAAGGTCAGATATGGAGAAAATATCATTAAATACCAAAGTCAGGATCATCCATGCCATAGTATTTCTGATTTTTATGTATGGTATTGAAAGCTGTACAGTGAAGAAAGCTGGCAGAAAGGGAATCAACTCATTTGAAATGTAGGGCTCAAAGAGAGTTCTGTAGGTACCATGAAGTGCCAAAATAATCTATAAATGGGTTGTAGGATAAATTAAGCCTTTAAGTCAAAACAAATAAACTGCAGCTACCATACTTTGGCCATATCATGATATGACTCTTGAATACAAGATGACATGACTCATTAGAAAATATTATAATGCTTGGTGACATGGAAGGCATTAGGAAAGGAGGAGCATCAGATTACAGGTGGATAGACTGAAGGAAACAAGCCATAGTCCAGAGGCTGCAGGACAAGAGCAGCTGCTGGTAACAGGTTTTCTTGGAGATCTCTCATTCATAGAGTCATCATAAATCAAAGCCTAAGTTATATACAGCTAAAGTTCTTATCTGTTCTTCCTGAAATGCTGGATTAAAAGGACATGCATTTGAGCAGGGTCAAATGCAACAAGAAAGTTTTCGCTGTGAGGCAAGATCTAGAGTGAACCAAGAAGATCATCTTTGATGAAGGATAGACTGAAGACTGATTGCATCTAAGACATGCAGGCTGAACTCCCATTTGCCTCCATCTGCTGGGGACTGGCCCATTCCCTTCTAAAGTGCTCTTTCATCTTTGTGAAGTGGAAATCATACCTGTCTTCCTCCACAGCAGGGAACTGGAAAGCTTCAGAACCTTGGAGTTTCTACTGCTTTCTTCCCCCAGGACATTCACAATATCCCAGGAAAAGAATGATGCTATGCATTAAGAGAAATGTGGAACAGGTAAGGAATCCTGTTCAAGAAACATGAGAGGCACAAAGATACAGCAAATGTGATAAGAGTTGCAGACCCTGCAGAAGTTTGCTTTTGAGGACTATACCGTCAGAACCCTGCAGCCTGCATGGCTGCTGGCTATGAATCTCCAGATAGCCTTCCAAAATATTCATAATGTTAGCAGCCTGTTGGCTATTTCAGTATATGATCACTGGAGGAGGCTTTGCTGAAAACATGAAAGGAGCAGAGAATGCATCTTGAGCCTCTAACCTTTCCATGTTAATGGGGAAGGTCTACAAGGAAAGTTTAAACACGTGTGGCTGTGAATACACTTGCAATCTTCCATACATCCAGGAATTCTGGCTCCTGATCTTGTGTCACAGTGTGAGTGTGTCCAAGAACCTATTTTTCCCTGGTAGGCCCTTCTCATCCACATGGGAAGCCCAGAGGTACCAAAACCAGACCATGCAGCCCTGGCTCCCTCCACATTTTCAATAAAAGCTCTCTTTGGCAAATATCCAAAGCAGGCTTTTGTGTTTTGCAAATATAACATGTTTCCGTCCTTTACCAGTGCAGTTTAGTGATTGTATTGATCTCATCTGGATCCATTCCAGGCCTACAAAGAGATGTATATATAGCTGAAACTAGCTAAAGCCACAGGGGCAACAGCTGATTTTATTGATTAGTGGATGAAGCAACCTTTTTTTTTTCACAGCAAATTAAACCTAATGTTCTAACTACTACGAAGAATGGAAAGTGTGTCCTAGAGGCCACCAAGAGCATACTCCAAACCTTGGGGAAACCATGCTGTGGCTATCTCCCAGGGCCTTTTGAAGAACTATCAAACAAAGCCTCCTCCTTCTAAAAGCAGACCAAAGTCCTGTTCCTACCCCCATAGCCTGAGTAAGTGGGAGAACAAGAAGCACTGATCTGCAGGGCTCAGCTGAAGGGTGAATAAGAGTTTGGTATGGTCCAGTGGCTGTGTTGTGCAGGTAACCCTTTCAGTTATGATGCAGGCTATGTCACTGTGTCTGTGAACAGCTCATACACCTGTCTTTTACATCCACATTTCACCTACCTGTGATGTTTCTACAGAGACGATTTTGTTTGTGATTCCACATAGGCTTCTACATTGCATTCCCACGTACAGGTTTTTTCTATCCCAGTTTCAATCTACCATTTCCAAAACACTCCCATGTAGGAATGTTAATATTCACTTATTTTGTGCTTGCAGACAAGAACAAAGTATTTCAAATGTTTTCTCCCAGCTGGAGAAATGTGTTTTAGTGCATTTTTAGATAATTTTTCACATTTCAGGATTTTTTTTCTGAAAAATCCATTTATGTTAAAAAAAATTCTCAACAGTAGACAGTGTGCTTTGCACAAAAGGCATTCTTTTCTATGCAACATGTTGGTTTTGTGCTAAAACCAAGATTTTTGCATAAAAGCATTTTTTGCCAAAGAAAGATCCCAACAAGAAAAAAAAAACTGCTCTGATTGCCCATTTTTTCAACCGAGTGGAGACATCCTTTCTTGTCAGAACATTTCTTACATCCCATCTCTCCAGAAATACCTTGATGTGGGTCCTCTAGTTTCCTGTCTCATCTATAATGCTGTTGTACTTTTATTATTGGAAGAACAATAAATCATTACTTACGAATTACAAGTAAATATTTGTAACCAGATACACCTGAGCTCTGATCTGGAGCTTTTGTACAGAAAGTGCCATTCCCTTGCTGTTGTTTATCAGAGATGCAGCTGTCTTCATTTCTGGATGGGTCAAACTGTTGCATGCTTGAATGCTTGTTGTCATTACTGGCATATTAGTGCCAGTTCATTTTAACACTCCTGCCCTGCCCTGGCCTGCCCTAGGCTTGACTAATACTGGCTGTACAACTTTGGTTAATGGGTGGAAATGTCTGCACATTTCCTCAATGAGGCTACAAGGGATTGTTGTAATCAACCACAAGAAATAATAATACATCATTTCATCCAAAAACTTGAGGAAGCAGAAAAGACCAGAATATTATTTGGATCCAATTAGTTTTCCCTGGAGTACTAATCTGCAGAGAGTATTATAGAAAAAATGTTAATGGTCATTGCATCTCAATTGCTCTCTAATTGCTGTCTAATGCAACATTCGGAAGTATTTGACAAAGTAGGTCCTTATTTTTCTTCCTTTCCATTTTCTTCGAGGAATATGGAAGATCTGAGTATCTGGTATCTCTGAGCCTTTCCTAGATACCCAGACAAAGACTGGATTGTTAGGATATAAAGATGTTTAAGACATTGTACTCAAACCAGGCATGGCCATTTTAATTCAATACAGTCAGCCAACAGCACTGGTGCAAATAAACTCAAGTACCATTTTCTCTGCGCAAGTCCAGACAGCCTGTGTAAGCAGAAGGAAAAGGCAACAACAGTACTGGTTCATAAAGAACAGGGGTATTTCTCCTTCCCCAGATCCATTTGCTCTAAAACTCCTTCTACACATTTTCGTCCTACAGCAGGAGTGGCAGGGTCATTTTCGTGCTCCCCTTAAAAATTCAAAACTGTTTTCCCCCAAATGGTCTCTGGAGCATGGGGCTACATTTCCTTTTTCCAGGCTAATTTAGGCCCGGAAGTTTTGAATCAGAAAATGAACTGGAGGTTATTTCCACTTAATTTCTGGGCAAAGTACAAAGTGTTGGTTAATACCGTTAAAGTCCTACAGGGTTTGGGGTCCAGGTTACCACTGGTAGGATCATCTTCTCCCATATAATGTATTTCTTACACTCAGGTCCTCTGGGATACCTATACTTCAGTCAGCCAAAACTAGACTGACTGTTACCTAGAGGACATTTTCTTCAGCCACTCCTAGACTGCAGAATGACCTGCCAGAAGAGATTTGTCAGCTCATGATGCTATCTGAGTTTAAATCGACAATAACAACCTGTTTCTTCCAGCAGGCCTATCCAGATTATTTTTAAATTATGGTTTTAAATTATTTATTGATGGATTTTAATATGTATTGTTTTTATATATGTTTTATACTTATTAAACCATGTATACGTTTGCCAAAGGTTTGCATTTTTTACTATTATCATCAGCATCAGTATCAGCATCACTAATTACATCAGCTTTGTTTAAAAAGCTCTCTCCTAAGCCCAAAATGACTCAAGGGGCCTAAAAAAAATGGCAAAAATGCCCTACAGCTCCTATGGATGATTTGAAGGCAAGAAAAATTTGGGGGTTCAGTGAAGCCAATGTCTCCTGGAGAAGCTAATATGGCCGCCTTGTCTTCCACAGTTACCCACCTCTGCCCTAGACCTCCCATTTGCCCCAGCCAGCATAGTTAATACTGAGGTATTATGAGAGTTGTATTTTAACATCTGGAGGGACAGAGTAGCCCACTCCTGATGTTGGTGCAGTGGGTTTAGTCAGAATGAATTACCCAGTAGTCTTTTGGAATGATTGAGGTCAGGTATGCTTTGTCATTCATGAAGTGTAGAAGGTGGCATTAATCTGGTACAGCCTCCATAGCTAATGTGTTGGGGTGTAAAGATTACCTGAAAATGTTTCCATTCTCAAGAGAAGGGACATTGATGTGTCCAAGAAAAAGGGAAACAGTGATTGATTGATTTGCATTTTAGAAATTTTGAAAAAAAAATCACTTTGTCCACAAAACATTGCAATCTCTGTCTAAACTTTTTGTCCAGAATTTTCTGCAAAACACCCTTCTAAGCACTAAACTATGTTTTTGCACAAACCAAAAAGTCCTCCCCTCAAAAATCAAAGTGTATACAATTTCTTGTAATCCTGCCCAGAAGTGAGAAAACTTTTCAAATGCTTTGTTCTTGCGTGCAAGAATCAAATAAACAAGATTTACAGCCCTACTTAAGAGTGTCTAAATGTTCCCAGCATAGCTCAAGCGTTTGATTAAGTAGCCGAGGCTTGCCAACCTAAAGCTATATATGGTACAGCCTTTGTCTGCTCTCTGCAATTTCATCTGATTATATCATGAAGTGGTCGGAAATTCAGCCAGTAGGCTGCATGTATGGAATCACCATGGTGTAGTGGTTTGAGTACTGGACTATGGCCATTTCCACACTAGACTGTTATAGCGCTATGATTCCACTTGCCAGCCGGCCCCTCCCGAAACTGCAAACCCCAGGATTCCATAGGATGTTGCAAGTGGAACCATAGCACTATAACAGTCTAGTGCGGAAATGGCCTATGACTAGAGACTAGGGTTCAAATCACTGCTGAGCCATGGAAACTTACTAGGCAATCCTTGGCACTCTCTCAGCCTCAGAGGAAGGCAAAAGGCAGAAAACTCTGCACAAATCTTCCCAGGAAACCTTGTGATAGGTTCACCTTAGTGTTGCCATAAGTCTGAAAGGGCATGAAGGCACAAAACAACAAGGTAGCACGCAGCCAACCAGGGTCCAACTTTTCCCCCCAATACACTCCAAGTACTTTCCAAGGGCATGGAGACATTTTTGCTTTTTCAGGCCATTTTAGGTCCAGGAGAAGCCTTTATTCTAACAGGAAGTGACCCACAAAATAACTTCCAGGATATTTCCTGTTGTAAAAAATGCCCTTAAAATGTCCCAGAAAAGGCCAGAAAGGCACCCTCTAGAGGGCAGTGGAGGGCATTTGAAACCCACACACCCCATGTTCTTTTACAAGGAATGTGGCAGGGGTGTTGCCCTGTGAGGACTAACAGTTGTCCATCCTTTGCAGCAGCACATCTTCCTTCCTTGTTTCTCCCACAGTTGGTGAATAGAGAATAGCGATTCATTCAGCCCCTTTCCCCAGCCACTCCATCCCACAAGAAGGGCACCTGCTGAATCCATTACCACAGAAGCAGTGAATCCACTCTTAGTTTTACAGCCACGCCAGCCTGTGTAGGTATTTTCCCTATGCTAAACCCTTGTCAGTCATAGCTCTCATGGCAATGGTCACCCCTGCCCCACACATGAATACATGTTGATTAGGGCTGTCAGCCCAGGATCACCCGAGGCCCTGAGGTTTACAGGCAAAAAAACAAGACCAAAGGACATCCCCTGGTGATATCATCAAGCATTATGGATAAATCACCAACCACAGTTACTCACCTGTTTGGGGAGATGAGATAAGGACCATTTAATCTAGCCAACTTGCCCCTAGCCAGAAGGTAGATGTAGTGCAGTATGGAGGGTGAGCCCTGACAACACAACAATTGAGAAGGAAGGAGGAAGCTAACTAAATAAATACAACGATCCACTGGAATGTTTTGGCAAGTTGCAGCAACATATCAGTTAAGCCATGCAAATTATAGGCCATTTCCACACCGGGCTTCTGTAATGGTGCAGAGCAACCTCTCACGGAGGTCTTCTACACCCTAGAGTGGACTGGCGTGGACTACTTTTTGTAGTTCCACACCAGAATCCACTCAGGAGCGCCTGGAACTAGCCGCGCTGTATGTTTTTTAAAAACCTCTTTTTCAAGGTTTTTAAAAAGCATGGAGCGCGCAGCCCCACGCCGCTCCATCGCCCGGCTCCGATGTGGATTTGCAGGTGCGCGCAAGTGCGTGCCTGCAGATCTGCCGGGGGCAGGCTTCCAGCTGGCGAGCTACTCTGGTTGGAGAGCCTCCACCAACTGGAAGCCGCCATTTGGGACGCTGGAGGACTGCAGAGCAGCGAGCTCGCGCTGCTCCGCGTCGCGACGGACTTACCCGGCTGCTGCTAAGCTCCGTTTTTGGGCGTTTTCGCCCATTTCCCCCTCCACATGTGGAAAGGGCCATAGCAAACTGATGCTCCAGTTTGGACATTTGCATAGACTTTTTCTCTTGCCTGGGAGTGAGCCCCCCAAAATTGGAAGATTTGTAACTTTGTTTCTTGCCTGGACATGATCCAAGAAAACTGGAGACTCAGGGCCAGGCACTGAGATCTGGAAGCCCTAATGTTGATGGATGTCTGTCCATACTGCCACTGGTAATCTGTTGTATTTTATTTCATTGTACTTTTTGCTCCTCATTGTTGGTGTGTTTCACATGCTTCTCCTGATACAATGGAGGAACCCCACTGGTGGATCTGAGAAGGAATTGATTTACCTGTGCTCCCCCCCTTGAAAGTCTGCTTTGGAAGACTGAGGAAACCATCAAGAGCAGGGGAGAGCTTGCACTGAGGTTGGCTGCAGTCAGCTGGAGTGTTCAGATCAAAACTGTACTTGTACTTGCTGCCACTGACGGACAGAAGCAATGGACCCACATCTGATGTTCCAAGCTTTACATGTTTTAAAGTGAAATTCAGTATCATTGGGATGCAGTCTGACACATTATTTGTTCTTTGTGACAGAACTGGCATGGGGATCTTACACAAGCTGGTTGAAAGGATGGACTTTTCACCCATGGTAGGCTGAAAGCTAAATAATATACTATGTTAAATACATACTGTGCAATTACAGCCCCCCCCTTTTTTTTTTCACAAGTAAGCATTCACAGCCCCGACTTGGATACCTGGGTAAGGGAGGTTTACACCTCACTTGCTCCCCCTCACACTGGTTTTATTTTTAAATTCTTCATGCATAGGGATGACAAAAAACAAAAGAATCAATTTGAACCAGTGGAGCTCTTTCTTTCTCTTCCTCTCTTTTGTGGGTGGAGTAAATAATAATTAGCTAGAAGAGGTTTAAATCTCCCCCACCTGTGCATAATGGACCTGATCCAGATTGGGGTCATTCAGAAAAGAAGGGAAGTTAAGCAGACTGGGGTCATGCAAGGTTACTTCTATAGGAGAGAGAGAGAGAGAGAGAGATTTAACTGCAGAAGTACTTAACACAGTGCGTAGCTTAGCCCTCATAGTGCAGTATGCCACCTAATGTGTCCATGTTATCTTTTGATTTTAACACCTTTACATGCCCCAAACTAGGCACAGGCTCTTGGCCCCAAAGAAAACATTACTGGCGATGTAAGCACCCTCCACTGTTACCTGATGCTTCCATTACAACCACTGTTTTACTACAAATGTATTTCCCCCATGAGTTGCTCTCTTTATTTCCAGCATTGGCCCAGGTTCTTGCTGGCCGTTAATCATACCTATCGCCTTTGTATCTCTCTTTGCTTGCTAGTCCCAGGCATATTTATCACAGCCCATAATGTATTCTTGTCAGGCTATAACCCAGCAGCAGATAGTTTGTCTCTTTGAAATGTTATTTTGCTTCCAAGGTGCTGGCAACGTTCCCTGCTTAGTTTTAATCCTGACTCTGTCAAAGCCCTTATGTGAACCTTTTCAGTGCATCCTTGTTTGTACCATTCTTCCCCCCTACCCACCCCTGCCAAAGAAACAAGCAACCATCATCAGTGTATGCCTATATTACTAGTTAATGTCTGTTCCCAAATTTCTAAGAAAAAGGGCTTAAGAGGTTCTGAGTAGCTGTTTTGGTATGATAATTTTTTACAAGCTAAAAAAAGAGCACTGTAAGTGGTTTCCTCATTATCAAGGCTTTAGCTAACAGAACTACTGCGGAAAGCCAGTCTCCTCTGGAAAGCTAAGAAACAGCTGACAATTCCATTGTTCTGTTTTCTTGATAAACTTTCCTCTGTCTCCTCTATCTAAGGCCAGCCCTGCCATTAAGTAGAGTGTGGCAGCTGTCACAGGGAGAGGAGTGTGAGTGTCATAAAAGTGGATCAAATTAGTAGTTATTTCATTTATTGTTTTTCTTTTTTTTACCTCTAGGAGAAGGCACTTTCAGGACTGCCTCAGATGTCAAAATAACTTGGCCAGCCTCAGAACTGCCTCAGATGCCAAAATAACATATTATCCTTCTTCCAACGAGATATAAATTGATATTCTCTCTCAAGCAGCAAAATGTCTTGGGCAGGTCTTGTCTAGAATGATATGCTCAAGTTAAGTTATGTAACCCACAGAGTCAAACAGCCTTGCTCTTTTATTAGGCAGTGGTGTAACCAAGTAATTTTAGGCCTTGTACCCCAGAAAACCCCATGATAGGTAGCCTTGGGGTCACCATAAATTGGAAACACAACCACAACTTAATGGCTGGTCTGAGAGAGGGAAGGCTTTAGGCAGCCACCAGTGTTAGTTCAAATGTGAAGCAATTTCCTGTTTCCTACGTTCTACATTCCTGATATGTCAAAGCAAAAACAAACCTCTCCCACAAGAAACCTGTTTACCAATGTTCCACGCATTTAAAAAAAAATGTTCTGAGTATGGGCAGTTTTTCATTTGAAAGCACCATCATAGGCTATAGGAATAAAATGGAATATGCTTCTTTTTCCCTGACAGTGGCAGCTGGTGACTCCCATGTCAAATGGGAAGTGAATCTACTGTTTTAGTCTTTAAGAAGCTCTCCCAAGTGCAAGCTCAGACCAAAATCCGAAGCAGATGTGATATGGGAGCCACCAGCATGCAGCCGTGACTCCCTGTTAAACACATTTACCTGGGTGGGGTGAAAGTACCATTTCATTGTAGAAAATGGTATTTTTATTTTTTTGAGGGGGAGAAAAAACATAAAAGAAAACGCGCATCTATAATCATATACATGATTATAATCGTATACATATATAGAAATATAAAGAAACAAGGATAAAGTGGTGAGGAGCATTGGACCCAGTGAGTTCCAGTCAATTTTTTTCAACCTTATTGTCTGCTACTCTCTGGGTGCTTGTTGGGGGAAGCAAAACAGCCTGTAAAAACCTGACCTTTAGCGCTGAGCCCCGGTCTACGGTGCATAGGTGTCATTATTCAGTGGGTGATAGCCAAGGGGAACTGACCCATGTTAGCTGCATAGAAGTAAATATTACTTCAACCAAATGAAAGGACTTAGGGAGTTGGGTATGTTTGTCTTGGAAGAGAAAAGACTGAGACATGGCACGATAGCAATCTTTAAATATCTGAAGGAATATCATGTCGAAAATGGTGCAAACTTGTCTTCCGCTCCCCTGGAGACTAGAGCACAATTCAGTGGATTCGAATTACAAGAAAAGAGATTCCATCTAAACTGTGGGAAGAACTACTTTACTGTAAGAACTGTTCAAGAGTGAAACAGTCTTCTTTCCAGGGTAGGAGACACTCTTCCTTTGGAGGTTTTTAAACAGAATATGCTCATTTCTCAGAAACACATTAGGTTATATATTCTTGCATGGCAGAGGGTCAGACTAGATGGCCCTTGTTGTCCTTTCTGACTTTAGGTTCCTATGATTCCCATGCCCATAGTACACATGGTTGTACTACAGGAGAGTTGCTAGTGTGGTATGAAGAAATAAATACTTAAAGACTCTTAAAAGTTTGAAAGCTCCATCCACAAATAAGGTTACAAATTCCATGAGCCCTGACTCTGATCTTATGTCTCTCCAAACAACCTCTTCAAGAGATGGCTAATTCTCCATTGCATAAATTGCCTCAGCTCCAAAGGCATGATATAAATACCAGTCCTCAGGGAAAGTTGGATGTTGTTTCTTTATGTGAGGGTGACACCCTCTAACATCACAAGTCTAAAAGCTAGAAAATAAGGACACATTACACAGTTATGGCACTATAACCCCACTTTAACTGCCATGGCAACATCCTATGGAATCCTGGGATCTGCAGTTTAGGGAAACATATACAGAATCCTAAGGCAGAAACATTTTTATTTAAAAAAAAAAAGCAGAAGGGAGAGGACTATTATGAAATGTTTAAGACCAACAGATTTATTTCAGCATGAACTTTTGCAAATTATAATCTACATTTTCAGTACCAGCAATGGAGCCCATTCATGTCTCAAATGCATAAGCACAGTTATATAGTAGTGGGAGTAGCATCAGAGTGGAACAAGATACAGAAAATTACAGACGTAACACTGATTATAGACCTTCAAAGGGTTGGTCCAGTATAAACATACTCCCAACTATAACCACAAACCAGAACACAGGATCTGTTTACAACAGAGAAACTAGCATATTGGGTTAAGCAAGAAACAACATTTTTGCCGTATGGACTCTATTTGGGCTAAGTACCCTAAAGGCACCAGATCCCATCTGATCTTGGAAGCTATAGCGAGGTCAGACCTGGTTAGTACTTGAATGAGAGACTAAATATATTTGGGCCTAAATACCTCAAAGGCACTAGATCCTATCTGGCCTTGGAAGCTAAGCAAGGTCAGACCTTGTTAGTTCTTGGATGGGAAATCACCAGTGACTACCAGGTGCTATAGGTTATAATTCAAAGCTAAAAACTGGGAAAAAAAATACTTCTTATTCTTTACTTAAGAAAACCATATGAAATCCATGGGGTTACCATAATTTAATGGGTGTCTTGTAGGCACATATGCATGCACAGAGTCTGTTTAGTGAGTGATACAGTGATTCTCATTACTGTCATGTAGCTTCATGACTCTCCACAAGTTACACTATGATTTTCACCTGTTCACAATAATATGCAATCCAGACCAATACCACGTCACATCTGGACTAATGTTATGAGGGTACGCTCATTCATAGTCACCCTACCACAAAAGATACCATAGGGAACATGGTCTGCCAGATATTGCAGCATATCTAGAAGTGGAAAGGACAAACTGTATCAATCAAGAGTGGGGAATCTTTGATACCCCAGATGGTTAAGTCTATAGGGCCCATCAGTGTCACCCAAAATTACACATGTGAGTTAAAACTATGCATAAAAGTTATTATCTTTTGGAAAAATGCTTTCCAAAATGTGCATGTTGGGCAAACATTTTGGGGGCAAAATTATTAGATTATTTTATTTAGATTATTAAAATTGCCTAACATTAGGCACAACATAATATTTCCAATTTCTATATATGGTTGTGAAAGCTGGACAGAAAAGAAAACTGTCAGGAAGAAAGTAACTCATTTGAAATGTAATGCTAGAGACCCCATGAACCGCCAAAAAGACAAATACATGGGTCTTAGAGTAAATCAAGCCTGAATTCTCACTAGAAAGCAACAATTAAACTGAGGCTGCCATACTTTGGATGTATAATGAGATGAAATGACTTGTGGGATAAGACGATTATGCTTGGTAAAGTGGAAGGCAGGAGGAAAAAAGGGCAGGCACACAACAGGTGGATTGACTCAGTCAAGGAAGCCATGGCCCTGAGTTTGCAAGATCTAAGCTAAGCAGTTGATGGTGAGGACTTTTAGAGTTCTTTCATTCATAGGGTCACCATAAGTCCCAATCAACTCGATTGCAAAGAATAACAACAAAGGCAAAACATTAGGCAAAATTATTGCCATTACCCAACATTAGGTGAGAATATGTTTTGGACATATTAGGCAAAATAAATAACTTGAGGCCAGATTATCTAAAGGACAATCAGTGTTTACCAAGCCAGATGTTAATTACATCCCTGTGGCCTTTCTCCAGATGCCTCTGAAAAAGGATGGTGGGGAAGGACTTATCAGTGATGGCACCCAAAAATGCCTTTCTCAGAAAGGTCATTGTGTGCAAATATTATGCTCTTATCAGTTTCATATGAAGTACTCTTTTTCCCAAGCATTTTAAGAAGTAATTTCAGCATCAGGAATTGGGGAAAGATCACCTCCCTTTGAGAGTGATTAAACTGTGGAGAGCTCTTAATCCTCTTTAATTTTCCTGATTTTTTTAATTGCTCTGTTCTTAAATTTGTTCCTGATTTTATCTGGTGTTATCTTAATGTCATACTTTATCTTGTTGTGGTTTGTATTGTATTGATTGTATTTTTTGATGTTTTTAATTTCAGCTTTCACAAATCTGCATGCTTATACATGAGCTTTTGCAGAAACATGAAAGTCTGCCAAGTTGTTACAAAGTTATCAGGATCCCTTCATCTCAATTCTTGCATAATAAAGCTGTTGATCTTCTTAGTAGCTATAACCCAAAACCTTTTTCCACCATGACTGTGGAAATCTGCTGTCTCCACACTGTAGCAATCTATTTTTCCCTTGCAGCAGACAAATATTGTTTAAAACGGTAGTTAACATATATTAACAAAAGAAACCAGAAAATAACCCTTCAGACCCCAACATCCTTTAATTGTGGCTTAGCTTCACAAAAATTCAGAAGGAACATAAATATGAATGTGCGCAAATCTTGGGAACACAGGGAAACACTCCACAGCCGAGTGCATGTGAACTGAACATTACTATCACTAAACTGAACAGAGATTCTGACCAGCAGCAGACAATGGTATATACAATTTTTGTTGTTAAATTTTCCTTGCAATTGTCTGTGTCTAAGATACTTGTTCTCCTTGATGTCAAAGGTGGTTGTGTGGTATCTAGATCCCTAAGAATATTGATGTGTTTCTACACATACAGATAATTTATACAGATAATACAGATAATTAATGTATTGAATGCTTTGCCTTTCTGTCAAAAAAAAGCAATCAAGTTGGCTAACACTAATAAAATACAGATTAGAGACTAAATTTTGATTAAAAATATAACATTTGAAAAAATTAAAGCAGAGCATAAAAAAAAACAAAAGAGCTCACATAGATCGGACTGAATCAATTAGACCCCTTCAATATTAAAAGCCTATTGGCAGAAGGACAATGCAAGAGAGGGTGAACCTAGCCTACTTTGGCAAGGAGTTCCAGAGTCTTACAGCTCACAAACACAAAAGCAGACATAGATACACACACACATAAATACATAGGCACAAACCAGCATATATTGTATCTGTGGTGAACTTCAAGCTCTGTCAGAAAGCTGACCATCGGGCCAGAGGTATCAGAATAAATGCAGTTCTGCCAGATGTATGCAGTTGACCAACACTTAACACCAAGGGGCGGGGGGAGACCTTTCAACTGCACAATTATAACACTATGAATCCAGTTTCACTGCCATGGCAATATCTTGTAGTATCCATGGGTTTATAGCGTGGTGAAGCACTCGAGCTCTTTGGATGAGAATTCTAAATACCCCTCCCTAAACTGCAAAACCCAGGATTCCATATGATGTTGCCACAGCAGGTAAAGTGGAATCATAGTGCTATAACTGTATAGTATGAAAGGGCCCTAGAAGTCCCACTCCAATAGACTAAGGAATAGGTCCTGAAACATGGATGTTCCACCAGTGGAATAGAAGATAACAGGGTGTGGTGAGGCTGCATTCATTTCTGCAATACACTCGTGCTAGCACAGTTATTTCCCTCCTATTGTAATCAATTGAAGGGAAGGAAACATCACTTACCGCACAAACTCCCCTTCTACCTTGGCCATGATGGAATGGCAGAGCAATGAATATGGTTGTTGTTCTGTCAGTGGATCTTCCTCTCACTACAAATGTACAGTTCATTTTGTTGTTGTTGTTGTTGTTGTTAGAAAATACTGAACAGTGGCTGACATTAACAGATATCATACACAGACAGAACTCGATAAGCCAAAGTAACAGGAGAGGTAGTGGGAGTATAAGATGGAATATGTTTGTTTTGAAGAGTCAATTTATAGCACTTATAACCGCAAATATGGGTGTGAAACATGTTGATGGCACCTACTATGATCTCAAGAACTGGGAAATAGCTGAGCAGGAATAATGATAAAACAGGCATTCAGTGTTTGCATAGCTGCCTGCTTCTATTGCTCATGAGAAAGCAATTTAACATAGGGTGAAAAAAAGGGTTGAGGCCTCTGGTTGCCCACAGTGGGAACAGAATGTTGGACTTAGATAAGCCCTTTCTCTGGTCCAGCGGGGCTATTCTTATCTTCTCAGCAAAAGCAGTAAGAGTCACTGTTGCACTGCTAGGGGACCTCCACAGCCATGCCAGTAGAACGGGAGTCAGACTCAGAGTTGAAGGCTAATTACCATAAACCTTAACTGCCACTCACAAGCACCAACATCCCAACAAAAGCCAAGAAGGGGCTCTACCAGTCACGTAGGGATGTGGGGGCTGGGGGGGGACAATTCACCCCGGGCAGCAATGTTTCTCAGGCGTCCTGGCCCATAGCCACGCTCCCACACACCTGGCCACGTCCTGGCCATGCCCCCATGCACCACAGCCACGCTCCCAGGCACAGTGGTCGTACCCCTCGTGCCGTAGCCCCGCCCCCCTCCACACACTCCAAGCTCCACCACGGGGCTCTAGTTAGCTTTCTTCCTTTGGAGTTCTCTCCCAATGCTCCAAAAGCTGCCCATAGCCCCATATAAATGGGATCCCCCCTCCCACGAACCCACATATTCCTGTTACTCTGTGATGCCTACTTACTGTTGGCTTCAGCCAGCTCCCTGCTGGCAAACCCAGCCTCACGCTTTCTGCCATGCTCACATGACACAACAATCTGAGGACCAGACTTGGTATGATAATCTCCCTTCTCAGTGGTGACAGTGAAGAAGCATTGAATGCATTTATTTTCATTTGCAAGGCACACCCAGCTCATTTCATGGCTTGGTACATGATATTTTCTCCTTTGGGATGTAGAGTCCCTCAAGAGAGGAAAACACATGCAAATGAGCAGAGCCTGGACAAGTTACTTTGCTAGACTACAACTCCAAGGATCCCACAAGTCACAGTCCAAAATAAAAGTAATTCTTCCAAGCGCTGCATGTGAGCATGCATTTGCATTATGCAAAAGGAATGACCATGCCACTAATCTATACAGAAAATAATCAATGTATACAGACTTGAGTGAAACACCGAGAGACTACATCAATTTTCTTATATTTCAGGAATGACAGCAGGCATGAGCTCTCTTCTTAGCTCAAGTACTATGGTATCACTCCCATCCCCAGAAACTCACAGAAATATCTCTTACACAGATGCTTGGAGATTCTGGCCACCTACTGATGAGGCAGTAATCACAGACATATGTGAGGTAAATTACAATGAACATTGACCATGAAGTCACCAAGACAAATTATTATTTTGCATGATGAAGTCCATTTTTAACCCCCCTACAGGAAGTTTCATTACATCCTAGCATGATTCTGCCCATAAAAGGGATTTCCTGAAAATGACCTTTTTATAGGCGGTATCCATAGCAACCAGTTTCTCCCTGCTAAGGGTGCAAGACAGCTTGTTCACTGAAAAGTGATACATTGACAGTTGATTTTCTCACTGGGCCACTAAACACTGCAACAACATGAATACTTACCCCTTCAAGAGAACAGTGATTCAAAGAAATGCAGTCCCTTTCCATAGTTATTTAGGATAACGGTTCCCATCTCCTCATCTGAGTTGGATATTTGAGATGATGCCCACAAGAAACATAACCAGAACTTTAAATTATGCATAGGGTGGCTGGCTGAGGTCTCCAAGAATTCCTGGACATCCCTGTTCTCCAGGTGGGGAGACAAGTGGCACTACAGAAGGGGAAAGTTTGATTTTTGTTTATGGGGTAGACCTGATGTTTGGACAGACATCTCCAACTACTGTCAGCTGCAGCCAGGACTTACGGGCTCAGTGTTTCATGTGTGTTATGTCTGAGCAACAACAGTGGATCAAACAACCAGCAATGAGAGAGAGCACTGAGAAGACAGCCACCAGGTATGTTCACTAGGCACCATTCTGCCACTTCCTCTCTCAGAGTGTGGTGGAGTCTCCTTCTTTGGAGGTTTTAAACAGAGGCTGGATGGCCATTCATTGGGAGTGCTTTGATGTGTGTTCCTGTATGGCAGGGGGTTGGACTTGATGGCCCCTGTGGTCTTTTCCAACTCTATGATTCTATGATTCTTATGTTTTCTGATCTCAGGAGCTAAAACAATGTCAGGCCTGTTAGTACTTGGATGGGAGACCACCTAGTACCCTTTCAACTGTACGAGTTTGGCAGCAACAGTCCCAGTTAATCTTCGGTTGCCTGACTTGTCCAGCCGCTTTTAAAATGCCCTGATTTCTTTCTCTTCCTCCCCTTTGTCCTCAGCTTACTTCAGTTGCCACAAGCTGAGTTCAAAGTGCAAAAACAGTTTGTACTCACTTAACTCAGCAAGGAGGAGAGAAGAGGAGGGGGCAGATTCTTAGCCCTTCCTAGCAGCCTCAGGCAAAAGCAAACTTGTGCAGCATCTCCTGGCTTGCACATTCTTCGTCATTAATAACTTTTGCCATCATGACCACATTGTCATGTGGGTTGACCACATGAGTCTTTCAGCTGTGAAATGTTGGAGGGTATGCTGCCAGGGAATAATGAGTGTTGAAGGCAGTGGCACAAAACCTGGAGAAACAGGATACTCCACACGGACTCTTAGTGAGCAGTTCCCCAATGACTTGCAGCCACATAGGGGGAAAGAAAACTCTCCACTTGTCCTGTGTGCTATAAGTAAGGCCATGTGGCATTGAGGAGTACCTCAGTTCATTCACTGCCTTTTGCTGTCTACATGATCAGTAAAAATGAGATCCCTCACCACTGCCTCAAAACTAGGTTGTCATTAGTGGCAGTTGTTGGCTTGCATGTTAGTGGGACAGTTTCACTGCCACCTCTCTGACATCAGAGCCCTCACTCACCACCGGCTGCTTGATTACATGATTAGCTGGGGTTTACCTGGATTTTCCCTTGGGAATCATTTCCTTAATCAGTGAGAGTGTGGAGAATTCTCTAGTGTGGTTCACAATTCCTTAGAACTAACATAAATAAAGAAATAAAGTTCACACCTGCAGTGTAGATAAGAATTTAGAAATTGTAAAAGTTGTATAGAAGCCAGCTATGGTTACTCTGTGTTGAGGAAACAGCTGCTCTATAGTGGACGCAGAAGGAGCAATCTATTTCCAGACAGAAGAAGCAGCTACAAGGAGCATTCTGTTTCTGGTCTATGTCAGCTTGTCAAGTCTTCAATCGTAAGTTTGTGACTTCTAAACACTGAGTGCATTTTGAGCCAAGAATGGTAACACAACATTTGGAGAAATATGCATTCCGGAAGATAAACTGAGTTCCAATCTCTGAATGAGTCCCATATAACTTTCTCTGCTGGTGTACACACTTGGCTTTCATAAGATCCCATGTGTAGTAGCTCAGATCTCCAAATCTTAAAGTTCAGTGCTAAAAGAGAACCTGGAAAAAAACCTACTTCACACAGTTGGGAGTAATGAATCTGATGGTCCAGTGGACTGGCTAATATTCATACAGATTAGAACCTGATCAAATCTTGCTCACTACTTTCAAAAATTAGTGAATTCCAGTTACAATGTCAAAGCCATAAAAAGCAGCTCTTTACCATTATTGTTAGATATTTTAAAATAACCCTTTCTCATTTTTCAAAAATACCTAAAATAGTTACTTCTAGTTACTTTTGCAAGCAGCTTCTGAATGCTACTACCTGTGGTACCAAACACATTATCCTCCTTTCCGTTTTGTCATCACTTTAAATCCAACAATGTAGCATGAGGCAGCATTACAAGTCAATGCACAGCCAGCATGTTAACCATGTAATATCCCTTTTCCACCATTTAGTGAAGGACACACACACCACAAACTACACCGCTAATTACAAGGTTACAGTTGTGCTCCAAAAGGAGTCGCATTCTCTTTTATTAATTGAAATTCAGTTATATCTTCAGTATTGAATGAAAGGGTTCAGTTCAAATACCAAGCTATTTATAAGCACTTCAATGTTCTGCTGATTGTACAACAGACCCTTTGAATCAATGGAACTTAGATAAGTGTTAACTAAATAAGTTCCCATTGACTTCATGGCACTACACTAGTTGGCACTAACAACTGGATTTCGGTCAAGACAACAAGTCACCCATTTCTCTTCATGCCTAGGAAGGAAGGCAAGCAAATGGATCCTGAAGTCTAGAAAGCAAATGCCAAAGAGAGTTGTGAAAAAGAAAAGACTTTCAAACTGAAGTTGAGAACTGGGACAGCAGGACCAAATCTATCCTGAGGAGATGGAGGAGAAGAAATGTCATGGTGAAAATGATTAGATTACCGCCTGCTGGTAGACATGCTGAGTCCTGTTGTTCATTTTCATTTCATTTTGTTCATAAAGGGCTAGAGTTAAAAGGAAAAGGAAAATGATGAGGAAGATTTCTCCTGTTGTATTATTATTACTATTATGATGTCTGGAGGGAAAGCAGAAAGTTGATCGGAGAATGTGTGAGAGCCTTTTGACAAGAGGGGAGAAAACATTAAAAGGATGCGGCAAGGAGAGAAATCTCTTTGTCTCCTTGCTGATCTCTTCCAAGTTTGCTTCCCCCCTCAGCCCTCCAGCCCCAGAAGTCTTATTACATTTACAGCTAGAACACAAGCTGTGCTCATGCACACAGCAGTGGGAGATCACAAAGGAAAAACCAAAGCTATAGAATCAGGTTGATTATATCCCCTGGCAGTAATGACAGTGGTGGCAACTGCAGGGTGGGAGCCCCCAAGGAATTCTGTCTTCTCTAACCACAAAGCAACAAAAGGGAGGAAAAAGGCATCTTGGCAGCATCTGCCATCAAAAGTGCCTTCCTTTTCCCACATTTCCCAGCTACTTATTCTCTCCCTGCCTCCTCTCAGAGCTTAACATGGTATAAGGCAGCCTTGTTCAATCAACACACAGATATGGCACCACTCAAAACTCTTTTCACTATCACCTCTTGTGCCAAGCTGCAGCACCACCAGTTCAGTAGGGGCAGTCACTAGGTACTGCCTCCTGTTCACACGAGATTTGTGTGAAAGTTTCACAGGCGGTAACTATCCAATAAACTTCAATTAAAAAAAAAAGAAGAGGAAGTGTGACCCTCAAGCAGATCTGAAAACATGAATCCCACTGCACGTGCTCACTCTTGCATTAAAAGATGATAGGCCCTGTCTCTTCACTGTCAAAAGGGCCACTGAGGATTTGGAAGTTTCCTTGTTTAGCGGTGCAGCAAATCTGCTCTGGGTTTTATTTTGGAGTTTAATAGAGCCATCCATGGTGCTGAATTCATTTTGGGGAAAATAAGGTTCCCCACCTCAGACTCTTTTAAAACCTGGAATAAGAGCATTGGGCTGCCACCCTTGAGACCAGGATTCAATTCCCTTTTAGGCCATGGAAACCCACCAGGTGACCTTGGGGACATCACACATACTCAGCCTCAGAAAACCTCATCACATGGTCACTGCAGGGTTCCCATAGGTTGGAAACAACATGGAGGCACACAATAACAATAACAACAACAACAAGGCTCCCCTGACATGGAAACCTGAGTGGGGTAGGTATTATTGTCTTACAAGAATGTATACCAGAGGTTGTGGATCTTCATAGCCCCATTTCACCCTTCTGGATCTTTCTGGAAGCAGTGAAAGCCAAGACTCCCAAGGGATCATGGCGGATGGGCAGTTCAACACTCATACATGAGCACAAATCCTAAAGTTTCATCATATATTATTCTAAACAGGCCTGCCATCATCTCTTTTGTCAGGATATGAAGAACGTGAATGATTGTTTCATCTCTCCTTTAACACAGCTCATGGTAAGGAAGCTGTTGGAAATCTGAAGTGGGAGCTACCAGATTTTAGGTCTGTAGGATCTAAGTTCTTTTTAACTCAAAAGAACATGGATGGCTGGATGCCATTGTTGATTTACTGAAGTTTGTTGTGCACATAAGTAATGTACACCTTGAAAAGTAAGGATGGGGAACACATTCATATGTGGATGACATCTGAGGATGAACGAGTCCACCTCCCCAGTATTTAGCAAGGGCATTCCCACCCCCAGAAACAGCATCACTGGCTTCCCTTTTTAGTTGCATAGTTCAATTCCACTGTGAAGAATAATTCAAAGAGAATGGATGAAACAAACAGCATGATGTCCTCACTTTAAAGAAACTGAGACTGAGACCTGTGGATTATGTTTTTTTAATAAATGTTGTTACAGCTTATTTTTTGCCAAAACATTATACCACGTGGAATCATCCCCTCCCTCCAATTAGGAGAGTTCCAGCTTCTATTCAATCCATTAAATACAATGCTTCATACTTGGGAGTGACAAGGAAATAGACATCAAACAAAAGTGCTGTGTCCTGACACATTTCAGTTTTTGTCCTTTATATCCCAGGTTTTCTTATTGATTTCAACTAGCAGATAGTTTTCCAAGAAAACTGATGCTCAGCTCCAATGCAATGGGCAGACCTGGATCTACTGATCTGGACCTACTGGGTGATTTTCAGTAATATGGGAAGATTCTCTGATTCCCAAAAAGGCAACAGTAGCAACAACAAAATGACTCACCCCCTTCATTGTGGGCCTAATATTACATTCTGAAATGACAAGCACTTGGAAGAAACAGTACAGAATGCTCCATTCCTGGACTTACCACAAATAAGAAGAAACCAGGATAATAGTGAATGTCGTTACTATAGCACTCTATGCAGCATCCTTCCTCCATTCCTTCTCCAAGAGACCCCAGGCCAGGCAAGGTAGTGAGGGAAGGAGGCAGTGCCACTGCCCAGCATCTTCTTTCTACCTGTCTGCCTTCCTGATGGAGCTTGGTGAGCTCTCTATGTGCCTCTCTCCATCCTCACTGGTCCTGGGTGCTCACGTTGCACAGGAAGCAGAAGGTGTGCAACACCTTGTTGATACATTCCTCGTGCAGGGCACCCTGGATCACATGCAGCCAACTCACCCACTGTATGTAGGACCCCATCAAGAGTGACAAAGAGGTAGGCAGGGCTGCCTTCCTGGCCCCCACAGCTTCCACCCTCTTTGCATAGCAGCCGTGACCTGATCAGCAGGGTCTGGCTCAGCCATACCAAGTTCTTCACCTCTGTTGCTGCCACCTCCAGCTCCTATTTACATAGGCCAAGGTGTGAAGGAGGAGCAAAGCGAGCTGGACATTCAGGCTCCACTCCTGCTTGTTTTTCTTCTTCTTCCACTAGCTCAGGTGAGAGTGGAAGCTCCTTCTCAGCCATGTCCTCCTGGTTGTTGCTCTCAGAACGGCTCAGCTTGGAACCCACAGTGATGCACTTTTATATATGACCACTAATCCATGGACTGAATGGAGAGGCAGAAGAAAGGGGGTCACAGCCAGAAGAGGAGGGGATCAGGGCCACAGATACATCAGAGCCAGCCTCTCCCTGCCCTTCTCCACCTCCTCCTCCTCCTTGCCACTTCTCCTGGGTGCCATACCAAGAAGGACACACTGCGCCTTGCCTCACTGTTTGGATGCCTCTCCTGCAGTGAGGTTCCCCCCACAATGCTCCCAGGTGCACTCCCATCCCTATATTTCTCTGGCCTCTGCTGCCATCCCCCTCCCCTGCCATGCTCACCCAAAAGAGGGCCACCTCCCTGCCCTTGCTCTGCTTTCCCAGCTTGCCAAAAGTGGATGCCTTTCCACGTCCTCCTCATGGGAAGGGGATTTCTTTTGGATCTCAGGCAAATGAATCCATGTATACCAGGGGACATAATGCACTAGATTTTTGTATCGAAGGAATATCAGTTCTGCTCAATGCCATTTTCTGGGCTCAAAATTCTTCCATAGAAACATAGAGTAGGAAGGGGACTAATAGGTCTAAACCCCAATTAGTGCAGAACTCCAGATAAAAAAGCATCCTCAGCTGGTCACTATCCAGACTATTTTGACGATATCCACAGAAAGAGACCCTACCACCTCTCTAGCTAATTTGTTACATTGCCAAACATTCTTAGCATAAAGAAGCCCAATTGAAATCTACCTCCCTGTGACTTAAAGCTATTAAACCTGGTCCTATCCTCTGGGACAGCAGAGAACAAACCAGTACCTTCCTCTCTGTGACAGCCCTTTAGATATTTAAAGAGTGCCATCATAAGTCACATACACTTATTCATACAGTTGGCCCTTCGTATCCACAGATTCTGTACCCACAGATTGAACCATCCACAGCTTGAAAATGTCTAAAAAAAATTAATAAATTCCAAAAAGCAATCTTGATTTTGCCATTTTATATAGGGGATGTCATTTTACTATACCATTGTATATAATGGGACTTGAGCTCCACAGATTTTGGTATCCACAGCAAGTCTGGGAATCAAACCCTAGCGGATACTGAGGGCCCACTGTGTATGGTTTTCCTCCAGGCTTCAACTGGTGGATTTTGGGGTTCCAGTGTGAAAAATAAATTCAGTTTTACACATCAAAAGCCTGCTCATTACTGAGAAACAAGATCCTGAATAAATACTTAGCGCTACACAATGAACCAGTTTGCCCATCACTGTGGTTTCAAGGAAACACCAGATTATCATTTCAAAGCATAAAAGAAGGTTCAGCTAAACAAACTAGAGACCTCTTATTCATGATTTCTTTGCCATGACATCCTCCAGATCCACCTCTCTGGCATAATTCTCCTGCAACAAGACATCTTGCTAAGCCAATGATTAAATGTGTGTTATTTCTCTGGTTTGTTGGAAAAGCATGAAACCATAGTACTAGCTTCAGGTTGATGGTTTGTGTACCACCTCCCACTTTGAGCAGCCTTCTGCTTTCTTCATATGGCATCTACCCATACCCAGTTAAGTATTTTTGGTTGTCACTAAACCCTGCAAATGGAAAGAGACCTGGATTTTGTGTTGCACTTGTGTTTCAGTTTTGAGACCTGCATTTCAGAACAACACAATTTAAACATTAAAAAGAAGTGAAATAGAATGCATGGCAGATTTCAAGGTTAACACAATGAACTCTTTCCTAAGTGAATCTTGGGAAAGGAGAACACATTTTGCTCGTGCTGAGACTAAACAGAACAGAAGCAAGCCAAAATGTCTGTAGCAGAACTAAATGAAGAGGTGATAGTTAAATATTTCAATAGGGGGAAAATGGTTGTGATGAAATATCAGGGACAGATCTGAGAGATGGCTTGTAAAGGTCAACAGAAGGTTTTCTCACAAACCAAGATTTGTTCATCTGACTCCTTAGCTTTTGGAGTTCTGTTGCCAAGTATTTTAGAACCTAGAAGATTTTCCACTCCCCAGGCTACTGTCCTATACACATTTTATTGAGAAATGTTCCATTGAGCTTACCTCTGAGTAACCATGGATAGGATTGTACTGTCAGTAACAGAAGGTGTTTAAACTTCCTGGATAGATAAAATTAAGATCTTGTCCAGGTAATATTAACTATGTGACTAAACCCTATTACGCACATGAATCTTGATTTTAGTGGGACAGTAACTTCAATCTTTAGTTGACTGGACTTGTCTCTATCAGCCTGCATACCTGAAGAGCAGTCCCTCAATTTCCAAGTTATATGAATATCTGGCTCATTAGTAAATACCATTTCCACAGATGCCACAACCTTCTTTCACATTTTTCATGCCGACTGCAAACTAGGAAACTCCACTCAGGAGCAGTTTTGGCCCAAAACTTTATAACTGCTGAGCCTCGCAACAGGAACACTAGATTCTTCCTAGAATCCCAATCATAAAGATTCAATGTTGAAGTGCAACTCCATGCAACACCTGCGAGATGCTCTCTTTTCTCTCCCTACTAAAATATTCCACCACCTCCTAGCCTCAAGACAGTGATTATGTGAGGAAGAATTCATCTGTGTGGGGAGCTAAAGATACTCAAAGCCTAAATGTATATATGTGAACTAAAAATCAAAAGTGTGAGCAGCGGTTTGAGAGAAACCAATAAAATACAACCTTAGATCTACTTTGGTCAACATAAGTAAAAGACACAAAACAAAGGAATAACAGTTCGTTACGGGGCTGTTTGTCTTGTTAAAAAAAAATTAAAACAAATACATAAAACAATGCTTATAGCATTTAAAAAGAACATCTTTACCCCTCTAAATGAGATATGCTTTGAAAACCTTCCCAACAATCACTCAAGCCCATGAAAGACTGATCTATGTGTACACTTTTCCATACACTATTCTGTGCTCAATAGATCTCTAATGTTCTATTTCAAATCACCACATGGAGTAGCATGAAATTTTGAACTTTCATCAAGGACACAGAGTCCTCTGCGAAAGTCATCAACAAGCTGTACTATTATGCAACCATTCTTGAAAGAGAGGAGGTCGAGGGAGAATATGCCTGTAGTTGTACCAAGTAAATAAGAGCTGGCACTTGAATTAACATCATGACCCTCTCTCTCTCTTGATCAGGCAGCACAGGAGTTGAGCAGCTACAAATCAGGCAACGGCCAGCACTGGACTCACAATCCAAAGGGAGCTTCAAGCTCCAAGCACGAGATCATCAAAAGAAGCAAGTTCTAAAAGCAGTCAGGGAGTTCATACCGAAATGTTGTTGCAGCTCTCTGTGCAAAGAACTGAAGGCTTTTAAGCCTGAACCTCCCAGACCTTACTTTAGATCATAGCTCCTGAACAGCAATGTTACCCATTTTAAATATAAATAAATAATGTATACTCATATTTGTTTACAGGAATATGCGTATACCACATTGCAAACCCCACTAGGGCTCATAGAGTTCACAACAATATGATGCACTTTTGACATAATCCCAACATAATAAAATTTCTTTGAAACAAAAGGCAGACATCAGCAAATATAAAATACATTTAAAATCTCTGATTTTATCAAAATCAAGCTGATTGACCACCTAACAAAACAAAAGGACCAATTTACTATCTCACAGGAGTTTGCTCCACAATTGGTGCTGCTCCTAAGAAGGCCCTGTCCAGGGTTAGCACAAGCAGTTTCTAGGCATATTCAATGTAACTGAGGAACAGACAAACATATACGGTATTATTATATATTCTAAAACAGTATGTTTTTGTGGTTTCTTTTTTTCCTGTGATAATCATGAAAGTGGAGTTCAGGAACCTGTGATATTTGTGCACCCTAGCAGAGCATCATAACTTACAAAGACAGATAAATGTTGGGGGGGCGAATTCCAAGCTATCAGTAGAATAACTTTTATCACTGGGAGGGGAGAAAAGAATAATATCTGCTTTCTGTCCAGTGTTGTGACAGTGTTTCAGAACAATTTTGGCATTTTTGTTGTCATCATGGCTACCAATCAGCTACTGGATGTGTGTGTGTGTGTGTTTGTGTGTGTGTGTTTGTGTGTGTGTGTTGTATGACTTCAAGTCATTTCCAACTTGTGGCAACCGTAAGGTGAACTTATGATGGTTTTCTGGGCTGAGAGTGAGTGACACCCCCAGGGGTCACCCAGAGATTTCCATGGCTAAGTGGGGAATCAAACCCTGGTCTTCAGGGTTGTAGTCCAGCACTCAAACTACCGTTCCACACTGGGTCTCTCTGGATGTCTTTAATTATATTCAAATGCAAAATAAAAGCAGGCAAAGGGCATTCAGATGAAAAGCAAAGCAATGTAGGACTGATGCATTCCTGATCTCAGTGGGCATTCCATAGCTTTCTCTCTATCCCATGCTTCCCCAATCCTGCACCTTCCAGAGGTTTTGGACTATGATCATCCACATATATTATAGACAATTTTCAAAGCATGCAACAGCACCTTGGATACATTTGTTCTGAATCCTAGAAGGATGTAGTTAATCACTTAAATCTTATATATTCCAGTTGTTACCCTGTGTACTGGGGGTCCCAGGAGGGACACCAAAACGTGCTCAACTAAAGGTGGGGAAAATTAGCTCAGAGCACTCCTTAGCATTACGAGAGGCAGGGTAACGTAGCGAGATCTTGAACCCTATGTCTACAGGGTCGGGTCGAGTCAAGTAGCACACAGAAGTTGAAGCAATAAATGATGTTTTATTAAACACACAAGCAAAACAGTGTATGCGACACACTCATACAAGATAACTAAAGAAGATAAAGGTTGAAGTGGTATAGAGGGATTTTTAGAGGGATTGCTGGGTTGGGTGATACTTCACCTGTCCTGAAGCCCAGAAAAATAGAGAGCGAGGCTGGGGTGTGATGTAGCTCAGCACGTGGAGCTGAGGGGAGGCTCGCCAAGCAAAGCAGGATGAAACTCGGGAGCGTTCCGAGGAAGGTCTCGGAATCAAGGGTTTTTATAAGGAGAATTGTGACTGCAGGCTATGCCATACTTGGGAGAAAACAATAGATTTGGAGTTGGAGACAAAGCCTCCGAAGGGTCAGAATCTGAGTGATTGAGTTATCGTAGCGGTTCTCAATAGAATAGCCAGTATGCAAATGCAGTGTACTTGGGTATTGTATAGGTTACCCATTAAGCTGCCAGGGCGGGACAGAGGCTCTTTTGTAAGTGGCGTGCATACTTAATTAGAGTACTTGCCTGGAGGTCTCCTAAAGCAGTGAGTCAGCTATTTTCTGGCCTGCCTGTATTGTTGTTTGAATATTACGGCAATTAACGGCCGAGCTTGTTTATGTGCTTGTCCGGTGGTCTCACAAGCACGTGGAGGGGAATAGAGAAGTGCAGCCAAATTGTAATATCAAGAGGATATCTTTTAATATCCCCAAAGCTCGGACTAGCCAGGGCAGTAACACAGTGATGACCATAAAAGGAAAAATCATTTTGGCTTCCTTCTTCTTCAGCTGTTGTACAGTAAATCAAACGTTACATGAGCTGAGGATGAATTAATCTGGCAAATTCATTTTCTCCCTCTCTTATTTTTCCGGTGGTACTTTTGATTTGTCTTGAAATTTAAAACTTTTTTTTTAGATTTGCATAAGATGTATATTTTTTTTAAGCACATTTTCTTAATAAACAATTTTGTGTATGCAATTTTTCCTAACACATCATTTTTGCAAACAATTATTCCTACTATAAGACATTTGAATGTATAGCATATCCTCCACTGTTGCAGAAGTTAGGGAGCAAGACCCCTGCAAAAGTGGGGAAAATATGAATATAAATAAAAATCATGAATGCCAGTTTTTTCTTTTTCTTTTTACCTGAGAGAACACTAGGTCTTCAAGCACAACTATATGGTCAACTTCTAGCAGAGGTCGACCATAGAATCACACTGAAGGATATAGAGCAAGACCCTCACAAAAGTGGGGGGAAAGTGAATGTAAATAAAAATTGTGAATGCTATCTTTTTTTTAACTTGAGAGAACTCTAAGTCCTTTAGAGCAACTGTATGGTCACCTTCCAGAAGAAGTTGACCATAGAATCACACCGGAGGACCTAGAGATTCCTAGAGAAGTGTTCTCTCCAATGTGATTCTTGGTTGCATCAATAGGAGTATGGTATCTAAATTGAGGGAGGGTGTGATACCACTCTATTCGGCATTGGTTAGACCTCATCTGGAATACTCTGTCCGGTTCTGGGCACCTCAACTCAAGAAGGATATTGAAAGCTGGAGCATGTCCAGAGGAGAACAACCAAAATGGTGAAGGGTCTGGAAGTCATGCCCTACGACAAGCAGCTTAGGGAGCTGGAAGAGAAGGTTAAGAGGGGACACAATAGCCATGTTTAAATATTTGAAGGGATGTCATGTCAAGGAGGGAGCAGGCTTGTTTTCCACTGCTCCAGAGACTAGGACAAGGTGCAATGGATTCATGCTGCAGGAAAGGAAATTCCACCTGAACCTCAGGAAGAACTTCCTGATGGTCAGAGCTGTCCAGTAGTGGAATATGCTGCCTTGGAGTGTGGTAGAATTTCCTTCTTTGGAGGTTTTTAAGCAGAGGCTGGATGACCATCTGTTGGGAATGCTTTGATATGTGTTCCTGCATTGCAAGGGGTTGGATTGGATGTCCTTTGTGGTCTCTTCCAGCTCTATGATTCTATTAATCTCAAGGTCCCCCAATGCAACTCTATGGTCCACTTCCGCAGACCATAGAATCACACTGGAGGACCTAGAGATTCCTGGAGAGAACATTTTTTTTCATGGCATGGGCAAATAAAGTAAGATTTTTTAAAAAAATAAATAAAATAATATAAAAAATAACCCATTCATAAGCAAATAAGTGAGTGCTGAACTTGCAAAAGTGGGGGGTCAACTGTACAGATTTTATTTTCAAGTTTCTATTATAAATGCATTTTTGTACATTTTTTAAATATCAGACTTCATTGCAAAATTCAGAGAAGTGTGAATCTTGACGAATGAGATTTTATTTGCACAGTGGTTGGTAAGTATGTACAGCCAGCCCTCCACATTTGCGAGTTTGAGATTCACGGATTTGATTATTTGTGAGTTTCTCCAACCCCTGCCGTCCCACCTCAGGTGCTTCTTTTTTGGAGGAATCTTCCCTCTTGGTGGCTCCAATCAGTCCACATAACCCTTTAAAAACCCACCTCTGGTGCTCCTTTTCTACCAATCTCTGCCTAGCCAGCTAAGGATGGCTCTCTGCCCAAATTTTCAGCACCACAAACCCTGTACCCATGCCACACACACACCCAAGGAAGGAGATGGGCAAGAGAGAGGAAGTAGAGGACCACCATGCCAACCGTCTCCTTTCCCTGACCTGGTTTAGACCCTGAATGCCCACTTTCCCCACCCGTGCCTCAACCCTCTTCCCACAGACACACACATTTTGTCATTTGCAAATTTTTCACTTTTGCAAGGGTGCTGTGCCCCTAACCCTAGCAAATGTGGAGGGCCAACCGTAGGTGATGGTGATGGTGATGGTGATGGTGATGGTGATCACTATCATCATCTCTATTTATATCCCACTTTTTTCCCAAGTTGGGACTCAAAGTGGCTTACAACAATTTAAAGGACATAGTTAAAACCCACAGAATACAAAAGTTAAAACATAAACAATCAAAATGAATTTAAACAATGTTAAAATCCATAATTATTTTTTCTTGTGTATCTTCAAGTCACACATTTAAATTTTAATGTAAATGGCAGAATGCATCCCCTATCTCTCACTCTGGTCAAGGTAGCAGTTATACAATAGGGAAAGCAGAATATTCTGAAGAACAATATTTCCATTAAAGGTAGGAATCGGATGGCCCTACAGATGTTGTTGAAACTACAAATCTCAGCAGCCATGAGAAACCAGCACAGTCTATGCAAAGGAATCCTGGGAAATGTAGCCCAACAATATCTGAAGTGCCAACAGTACCTCCTTCCACCTTGTTCTAGACACAACAAGTCAGGGACTATCTTCCAACATGAGGTTTCATGGTGTTTCTATCAAATTACATGGGCTTAAAATAGCATTCCTTCAATATCCATCCTTGAAATTTACTCTACTTCTGAAAGAGCCAAAATGATCTCCCACTTGTACCATTCACAAGTGGAGCATCAAAATGAAGGAGTTATTTTCACCATGTTATTGTGCTTTTAGGGGAGTCTGGCGACACATTAAGGACTTTTTATGGCACAACCTTTCATGAGAGCTTGGAAAAATCTACTTTTTTGGTCTAAAAATAAATATGGTCCCTGCTTCCCAGCAGCTTGGTTCTAGTGAGCAAAAGTTAGGTACAAATGATCCCAAAACTTCCCAAAGGTAGTCAGAGCTCATTGACACAAATTTACATTTGTCACTAAATCAGAGCTTAGAAAAGTTATTTTTTCAAACTACAACTTGTACAATCCCACCCTCAGGAGATCCTAGAAGTTACATTCCAAAAAAGTAGCTTTTCCATTCTATGCCTTTTGTGCAGTATAACTTGCTTCCTTTGACTCACATACTTTGTCATTCTTAGTTGTCTAAAGTGGGCCAACTTACTGATCAATTACAGTTCTGCCATTTCAAGAAGGAGTCGCCTTTTGAAGGTTTGTTGTTGTTGTTGAAGAATGGTGACTTACAGGTCAGCAACAGAATATCAAGGGAGACAGAAATGTTCTCCTATGGCTTCTGAATGTTGCCTTTCAGAATGTCAGATTTGTATCAGTCCATTGTTTTGCATAGAAATTGACCTATCTGTCATCATGCAGGCAGCAGAAAGCCATTGTTTACAGGTAATGGAGTACAAGCATGTGAATGAACAACTGATGGTATTATTTCTTACATTTCTATCCCACCTTCCCTCCAAGGGGCCCAAAGCCGCATTCAGAGCTCTTCTTATGAGCACATTATCTACACGACAACCCAGTGATGCAGTCAAGTTTAGAAAAATCAGGTCACAAGTGAGATCCTGGAATCAGTGGAGACTTGAGTCTGGGATCTGTCCAGTGCTAGCCCAGTATTTTGTTCACTACAGCACACTGGTGTGAATTTTTATAGATTGCTTCTCGCATCCCATGGCTATTTGGTCCTGCTGTTTATACCTCCTGCTCCATGTGCTCCTGCTCCATATACATCTTTCAATAAATGATAACATTTGAGGAAGTGACCTCAACCATGAAAGAATATGCTATTAAAAATCTGTTAATCTGTAAAATGCTGCCTGACCCTTGTTATTGTCACAATAGAACAGGGATGAAGGGAATTCAAAGGAAGTGGAAAATGGGAGCTGTTGGAGTGCAACATCCAGCATTCTTCACCATTGGCTATGCTGACCAAGGCCGATGGAAGTTGCAATCAAACAACATATAGAGGGCCACATAATCACCATCTCTGAAACAGAGTAACACAGCAATTCTTCTGAAATTTTTTACAGATGTCCACTTTTCATAATCACATTCTAGTGTAACCAAAAGACATACATATTCAGAGAGAAAAGATATGCAGCATATTGAGACACAATACATGATGCGCATTGTACAGAATGTATAAAAGTAATAGATTCCCACAGATTAACTCATTGGAATTCCCTCTTTTCCTTGGATAGCAGCCAATGAAATTTGTAACATCCACTTGAGCAGGAAGATAAAGTGTTGCTTTGCATTCCATCTGGCAAACTACCCCCCAAAAAACACTTATTTATATACTCGCACACATACACACACACATTTTGAACAATGAACAATGGATTCATTTTTCCTGCTGTTACAGAGACTGAACTGATATGTTCACCCCAGTGTATACAATCAATGTCAAGTCCTAATCACCAGATTTTCAGAGCAACCAGGAGCTACTATTGATGTATTCAGATGATGTGAAAAAAAGACTTTCTAGACACAAACAATCGTGGCGGGGACGTGGTGTTGCTTGTTATAGTGGAGATAGCATGTGGCCAGTTTTCCCTGGAAATCAACCTGCAGAGCAGTATGGTCAGCATAAAATAAGATCACCACACCCTTCCAACTCATGTAAATGTTAAGTAGATGTTAAATTAATGGACACAAGTTCTACCATTTCCAATGGAGTATTTGTTTAGGAATCCAGCAGAAAAGTACTTTTATCTGCCACAATATTCCTGTACAATTTTTCTTCAAAAACTTAAAACACCCAGCAAAGAAGGTCTGGCATTAATATGAAAGTAATCAGAAAGGTAAGAGGTACCTGAGGACTGAACAGAATTTTTCTGCCTTTATAATGATAGAAACTCTACAACTGAATGCCGTTTTCCAACATGAGATGGAATGACAATGGCTTCTCTGGGCCACTTCAGACATTTCATTACAGCAGGGGAATATATATTTTATTTTAAAAAAAGACATGTAGCAGGAAAATACAACATGTGCACATATACGTAAGGGACTAAACCTGTTGTATCTGGCCTGCTGTGCAGATGAATGACACAAGGCAAGAAAAGATTAAAATTCTGGAGAGCTACTACTGATGAGTGCAGACTAGACCAAGCTGGCTAGATGAATCATTTGATTCATTACATATTCATATGTTCTCCACCTATGGCTATGATTACACCTTGCCTGCTGTCAGCATTTTCCCACTTTTCCTTACCTATGCTTCAGTCCGCATTTCTTCTACTTCATTTAGGTTATTGCCCCTACATGTCGGCTGAAATCATTCATTGCACTAGTGGATCATAAAGTTCTGCCAGGCATAGTTACATCTCATTCCCTTTCCCAGCATGCTCAACCTACTTGATTTCTAGCTGGGTGCCCTTCACCAGAGCCATTCACTAGCCAGGAGATTATGGGAAAGATGAGGGACAGAAAACCAGACAGGTAGCCATCTTCATTCCTGCAGCAGGATGCAGGAAGAGGATGTCACCCTCTTGGACCTCTGGAAAAGCCACCAGGAAGTCCAAGAAAAGGCTTATTTCTTCTTGTGGACAGCTGCAAGAATGGCTGGCTGTCCGTCCCTTCTCCTCCCTTGGCCACTGAATGGACATAAAAAGGTCTGCCCGACCAGAAAACAGACAAGTAGCTTGGGAAGTTGCACTGGAAGGCAGTACTGAATTCCTCCATCTTCCATCCTTAATATGCAGGCATAACTTTCAGTTACATCTGTGTTCTCCAGATAGTTTGAATTACATATTCTTTTACCATTGGTCATACTGTTTGCAGTGCAAAGCATCTGGAAAGCACAAACCTGCTTATCCTTTGTTTATGTTAACGGAAAATATGTCTATAATCAGCAGTTGCCAATTCATCATGAGTTCAAAACGCATGCAGGAAAATTAAATCTTTGCTTCCCACCATGGTCGTGATGAAAACCATGTACCTGTGACAACTGTGGGCAAGATCCTATTTGCTGGTTGTGACTACACTGGTGTAGCCAGAGGTAGCAGTGGCATGGTGGCTGAGGTAGAATAGCCATGGATACAGCAACAAAAAGGTAGGTGGCCACAAAAACCATCCTCTGTAATCACAGGACCCCATTCAAAAAATCAGCTACACTGGCAAAATCAAGTGCATGCACTTATATCTCTCCCTGTGTGTCCACTCGCACACTGAGCCAGCTTGAAGACAGACAAGCAGACAGAGAGATCAAGCCTAGTTTGGCCCTGATAACAGGAGTTAGGATGCATTCCTATACATACTTATTTGGCAGCAAATTGCATCAAATGCATTCCATCTTAGCTTTAAGTAAACAGTTGAGTGTTTTCTTCCATGGAGGTAATGTGATAGGAAAAGCTTTGCCTAGTTTATTTCCTCATGTTAGCAGATTTCATGCAGACTTCTACCATGCAATTGGCCTGCTTTCTTTGTGGAATTTTTCAGGAGGTCAAAACAGTGTTGTCTTCCATTTGTAACCTCCATGTATTCCTGTTGCTTCCTCCATCTTTTTTTTTTTAACCATACACACATAATTAAGGAGAGGGAACAGCATCATCATACAATTTGTACAACATCATACGTACATTTTGATTGGTAACTGTAGAAGCAAAGCCACCTCTATCATTAGACAGAGTGAGAAAACTTCCTTGGGCAGCAGATTTAGGACGTCATGATAGGATAGCCAAGTCTTACCTATTTAGTACCTTAATACTATACTTTCATTGTGAGGAATGTGGAGCAAGGTGTTTTGGGGATCCGACTGACTTTAAGTGCTTGGGTGGAATAGGGGAGGGACCATTTATTGTTCTACCTCACATAATAAAATGTCTTAGGTTAGCCTTAGCTAAGAGTCATCTGACTAGAAACATCCAGGGTCAGCCTAATATACAGTTGGCACCTTCAACCATTACCAAAGAAAGGCAGCAAGGAAACTAGACACCATGTAAACAGCCAATTAATGTGACTGTAGTGTAAATGCATTCGTGTGTGTGTATACTAGGAGACTAGGAAACAACACAGGGACTTATTAATGCCACTGGAGTTTAGTGATGATTATGGAGGCTTTGAGTGTGTTGGAAATGTGCTGGGAGGACTGTTTGCTTGAATGTACTAGTTTGAAATCTTCCAAGATTAAAATGGTACAAAAGAAATAAGTTTCTGAATTACTGCAGCTGCAACAAGCCATGTTCTTATCTTAAGCCCAGCATGTTACACTGTTATCTTAACTTAAAGTTGACTATCCTTTTCCAGAATTCGCAACCAACTGTTCTGCCACCATCATCCATTGAGACCCAGTGTAAGTAATAAAGTTTGCAAGTTCTGGTTTGAAAAGAAAAATGACTAAATCTGTACTCTCTGTGTGTGATAAACTGCTTCTAAGCAGCACCTATGTACAATACTATTTCCATTTAAATTTAAAATTTGACATTCTGATGCACTCAGTGGCAAAACCATGCCATTTAAAACACCAAGAACAGAATAATCTCTTCCTGAATCTCTTGGAGTGAAGATAGGTTCATTCAGATACAATTAGCCATAACTGCCTCTAAGCTTACTGTCTTCTTATTTATGTAAAAATTGTGAAAATGCAGTTACCTCTTACAACTTGCCATGGATTACAAAAATTTGGTTATCTACATAGAAAACCTAAACACAACCACACACACACACAAATGCCCCCAAGGCTTTATGATCACTCCTGGCAAAGTAGGATTATGCATGTTCCTAAACCTGTTTCGAAGCCCCATTTTCAGACACAGCCATTTCTGCACTAGACTGTTATAGCGCTATTATTCCACTTGCAACAACCTACGGAATTCTGGGGTTTACAGTTTTTCCATAGGATGTTGCAAGTGGAATAATAGTGCTATAACAGTCTAGTGCAGAAACGACCACAGAGAGAGAGAGAGAAAAGAGACTGGTGCCACTGGTGGGATTTATGCACTGGACAGGATTTATGAGGAAGAGGAACCTCTCTGAGGCTCTCCTTAAGCAGAAATTATGCACAGCATCATGTTCAAGAGCATAATTTTTTTATTAAGATGCACAGAAACATTTTCTCCTGGGAGAATGAAGTTCTCTCTGTCCCCCAAAATGAATAAAAAGACAGGGAAAACTACAATAATCCCATGCTCACAAGCAGAATATCTTTGTCACACACCTGAGTACATTCAGGAGCATCACTGCTAAGTAATCAAAGGCCCAGCTAGATCTTTCCTCTTTGCCAAAAGCCCTTCCTGTAATCAACAACTCTGTTCCTTTCATTATCAAATAAGGTTTGTGAATTTAGAATTTTCCTGTACAGGAGGATCTGAGCATATGAATCTGCGAAAATATTAAGATCCTCAGAGGAGGGCTCTCTTTAGATCCCAGCACTGTCCCAGGCCTTCTGATGAATATGTGACATACCCTGCAACTGTCTCCATTTGGCAGGGACAGTCCCAAATTAATCCTCTGTTATCCCACTTTTTCAGGTGCTTTTAAAATGTCCCCGTTCATCTCTCTTCATCCCAGTTTCCCCCTTCATCCTCACCTTACTTCACTTGTTGCAAATTGAGCTCAAAGTGCAAAAGTAATTTGCATTCAGTTAACTCAGTAGAGAGGAAAGGAGAAGAGGGGGGGAATCTTGCCTTTCCCAGTGAGATCGAGCAAAAGCAAACTGCTGAAACTCTCCTAGTTTGTGTATTCTTCCTCACTGACCACACACTGATGTTGTTTGGCCAAACACGTCCCAGTTTTCATCTGTGAAATATTGGAGGGTATGACATGGAAGAGAGCTTTCCAAATGGCTGCTCACAGGCTGCGTGATCTCTTTCTACAAAAGGGTAGGCTGGCCTGTTCGCTACTCTTTTTTTTTGTCAGTAGGCAAAGCTCTTTTTATTAAATATTACTATTAATTGGTGGCAAGAAATTTTTTTTTTTTTTTAAGGAAGAGGTGCTGTATTTTTAACTTTGTTGCTATCCTTGTAAATGATTTTATATTTTTTTTAAATTCTAAGGACATTTTGATTAGATAACTTGATTAATTGTGTTTTCACTTTTTTATTATCAGGTCTTTAGCTTTATCTTGTTTGAACCTTGCTGTACACCACCTCAGACCCCAAGTTGGCAGAAAGGTGGGATATAAATTAAATAAATAAATAAAAACAAATATGAGCAGTGAACTGTTGCAAGCAAGACTCCAGTTCAAAGGGATTAGGATTCAAGGTTTTTTTAAAAAAAGAAAAGAAAGGGTGAAGTTTGCATTCAAAGTCTGCTAATTTGAACTTTGCCTCTAGCACCAAATACAGACTGAGCCCTCGATACTGTTAAGGTACTTCCTGAGATACAGAATAATTCTCTATGCCTGTGGTGTGGTTTCCTTTTGATATTTTACCTTTTCTTATCTACACGCACACATTTCATAATGTTACTTAAGGTCCTGGTGTATCCCTTGGTTTGCCATATGAGTTTGCCATTTGCCTTGTGCTTCTACCACCTACGCCTGAGAGAGCATTTCAGCAGCTTTGGGAAGGGGGCGGATGTCAGTCTCAGGACCACAGTGCTCTTTCCTTCTTGTGGAAAGTATTCCCTCACTTAGACGCTCTCAGTCTTTTTGCAGATTTATGTGAATTGGTGTTTATTTTTCCCCACAAAGGAAAGTTTTGATTACTGAACTGAATATTCTGTGCCATTTTATGTCCTTTAAGCTACTTTAAAAATTAGGTTTGCTATGTTCATTTTCATCACCAGATGGCACTACTACAGAAGCTAGGAAGTATGGAAAGCCAATGTGCTTCCTTCTTTCCTGGCGAGGCAAAGAACTTCGAAGAAAAGTACACATTATAGTACTAGATAGATGATAGATAGGTGGATGATAGATAGATAGTCCAAGTTGCAGTTGTAAATATTTCAACTTTGCCCAAGTGCAAATATCAATAATTTTCCTTACATGCTGCTTCTTAAAAAAAAAGGGGGGGGTACACAAGGGTACACAATAATAACAACAAGAGAAAGAAAAACAATTAATCTATGATATTTTCCTCCATTTTTTTTAAGCTGGCAACTCTAAGGCAACCCTATCACTGGGTTTTCTTGACAAGATTTGTTCAGAAGTTTGCCATTGCTTTCCTATGAGGCTGAGAAAGTGTAACACACCCACGTGGGGATTTGAATCCTGCTCCCCAGAGCCGTAGTCCAACACTCACCACACCGTGCTGACTTTCCTATTAAACCAAATAAACTAGACTAAGGGCCTTTCCACACTACACTGTTATAGTGCTATTATTCCAGTTTCAGCATCCTGTGGAATTCTGGGGTTTGTAGTTTACTGAGGACAAAGAGCTCTCTGGCTGGGAATTCTAAATGCCCCTCCCTAAACTGCAAACCCCAAGATTCCATAGGATGTTGAAAGTGGAATTATAGCACTATAACAGTGCAGTGCGGAAAGGCTCTCTATGTTCCTATGTTAGCATGAACCCTAATATTTTATTCCAGCGATATGCATGGTAATCATAAGGACATTGCCTGCAGATCAGTGTCACAAAAGGGTAAACGCTACCTGATTTCCCCTTTCCTACTTCAGTAACCGCTACCCTATCAAGAGCATTCAGAAAGGACCAGAGGAATTTATCAAAGAACATATGGAAAAGAACAATTTTTTTATCAACTTCTCTATATTCACTGATGGCTCCATGCCATTCTTTCTGTATATGTGCAGCTGATGAAATCAGGAAATGGGATGAAGAGTTACACTGATATAGAAATCTTCCAAGCCCACAAAGTGGGGGTGGGTAACTGTGCAGGGGGCAAGGGCTATTTTCCCTCCCTGTGCCTACCTGGCATACCACACCAACATGTTTTAATAGACCCAAACTGAGCCAGTGTTAATTCTGTTGGTAGTCAACTTTTTTGTTTTATTTTGGGGTTTTGCAGGAGGTTTGGGGGAGGCTCTGGGGTGTTTGGGGAAGTAAACCACACCATTTATAAGTGATTTTTGGCAGATTTGAGTTTGAGAGCAAAAAAATGACCAAAATTCAACCCAAAAGAAATTTTAAAAATTTGGGGGAACCCAGCTGCTTTGGATGGCTCCTGGGGACCTTCAGGTTGGAATTTCTAGTTCCAAGGGCCACATTTGCCCACCCCAGCTGTGGAGAAGTTGCCTGGGGTTAGAATTGGACATTGTCTGTTTTGGGTTGTCATATTGGCCAAAGCAGAAACTTTCTTATCTCTTTCAAGGCTGTGCACAGAACAAAGCTCTGCTTATCCATCCACCACTGTTTTCACAAGGTGAAGGCAAGCTCCTCGTACCTCTCTCTCTACCTCCACCACCACTTTCTCTAATGACCAAGACCACTCATTGTGTCTGAAAGAAAGCAACACTGCACACTGCTTTATTTTCACCTAGTAGAACAATCAGGATCAGAAACATCTCACAACTGTATTTCCCCACTTCCCCTCCATTGTAAAAGAAGGGAAAGGGCCAGCCATCAGTGTAATAACGTATTAATTTCAATGATAATTTTCTGTTGGTGAGTGCCTCACCTTTGCCCTTTTCTGATAGTCATTAGGGGATAACGAACATGTAAATGGGTGGCACTAAGATAGCATGTTCTGAACCACATGTATTTATTAGTAGGTGTACAGATCAGGGGGTGCAGATGGCTGTCATAATGAATCTCTCCATGTTCATTACGCCCTAATTCATGCTCCAAAGAAGCTAACTTTTTTTTACAGCAGTTACCTCTTTGGAACTCTTCTCTCCACATTTCATTATTATCTCTTTATACCCTTCCTATCAGTGGAGTTCTCTTAAGATAGTAATTGTTGATGCAATCTGATTTAGAAAACAAAAGGGGTAGCTGGTACTCCACAATCCTTTACTCTGAAGACAGACACAGGAATTACAAGTGCCAGCTACCTCCTTAGTTATGATTGACATTGTTCCCAAGGAAGCAGTACAGATGGTCATTAATGGTAAAATAAATAATAAAAATAAAAATCTGCACTCAATTTCCCCTGCACTGGCCATGCAGATGTCCTCGCTGCAGCTCTGCAGTGAGGAGAACTTTCATGGTAAAAGTACTGGCCTGAAGGACCTTTAGCTGGAGCATTCCCCACCCACCCCCAGATAAAGGGGGAGCAGAGGATTACCCATTTGGGTTCAGAATTCCCATTATATGTATATGTTTACTTGTTAGTAAATGTGCTACAAATGGGAAGGACCAAGGGAGTAAACTCATGCTCTTGCTGTGAAACACAGCTATTCAGATCAAAAGATCTGATGGTCCTATGCCAGTGACCTGCATTTTTAAAGAAGAACTTTTAATTAATCTTGGAAGTCATAAAAGTGAAGATACCGTCTGATTAAGACAGAACAGAGAAGCCTTTGAAGCTGTCTTCTTTCTCCAATTAAGAGCTGAATACGTCTGTTTACCCCATAAGACTAGGCCTGATGAACTTGAAAACTGGAAGTTGACATTTTAAAGAAAAAGAATTAAGAATTTAAATGCATATACTTTGTGAATATACTGATTTGCATTTTATCTGTAAGAAGGAATTGGATTTTGATAAAGCATGAGAAAGTACAGGCAGTATCAGTTGGATGTTGTTTTGCTGGTGCCTTTTGACTAGACTCTAAGGAAGTGAATTATTAACTCTATAACTGCTGGATTAAGTGAAAAATGGAACTTTCCCTGGGACAGCTAAAGGACATTTTACAACGGGCTATGGAGGAAATACATGGAGAATTTTTAAACTGAAAGAAGAATATGATAGACATCATGAGCAAAGAGATCAAGGAACTGATGTAAGAGCTAAATCAAGAGGGAGACACAGGCCATTTCCGCACTAGACTGTTATAGCACTATTGTTCCACTTGCAACATCCTATGGAATCCTGAGGCTTCCCCTCCCGAAACTGCAAATCCCAGGATTCCATAGGATGTTGCAAGTGGAATAATAGCGCTATAACAGTCTAGTGCAGAAATGGCCACAGACTCTGATATGGAAGTGAAAGAAGATGAAAACCAGACAGAGATACAAGTACAAGCCAAGTTAATAAAGGAGATTCATGACCAAGAGGTTTTAGTTTGTGAATGGGAGATTATACCCCAAGCGGGGAGAAGGGGGAGATGAATTTAAAACTGACCTGTAAGCAAACTGTTTTGGGGTTCACCAAAAGCACACTGAAGGGAGTGTGAGAAAGATGTCAAAATTAAGGATGTTGTCTCAGGGCTGTGATTCTGTAATGTCTTGTGTGAAGCTTGAATGAAGCCAAGTTGATTCATTTTGTAAGACTGAAGGACGTTTGAGAAACATGTCAAAAATAAGAATGTTGTGATTTTAAAATGTTATGTGAGAAGCAATTATTGAAGAGATGGCTATGAGAGAAGAGGGCAGTTAAATTCAAAATGAAAGAGGTCTACAGTTTTAACTAATGAATATGAAATGTAATCAAGTCACAGGTTTAGGATATTATTACTAGATTGTGTCTGTACCAATACTGACACATTTGGGTTTAGCAATGGTATCAAATATGTCACAGATCTATACACTTTACTAGTGAAATATTGGTCATTTCCATACCGGGCTTCTGAAATGGTGCAGAGCGACCTCTCACGGAGGTCTTCTACACCCTAGAGTGGACTGGCGCGGACTACTTTTTGTAGTTCCACACCAGAATTCACTCAGGAGCGGCCGGAACTAGCCGCACTGCGTGTTTTTTAAAAACCTCTTTTTCGAGGTTTTTAAAAAGCATGGAGCGCGCAGCCCCATGCTGCTCCTTCGCCCGGCTCCAAAGTGGATTTGCAGGTGCGCGCAAGTGCGTGCCTGCAGATCTGCCGGGGGTGGGCTTCCAGCTGGCGAGCTTCTCCGGTTGGTGGAGAGCCTCCACCAACCGGAAGCCGCCATTTGGGACGCCGGAGGACTGCGGAGCAGCGAGCTCGCGCTGCTCCACGTGGCGACGGACTTACCCGGTTTCAGGTAAGCTCTGTTTTTGGGCGTTTTCGCCCGTTCCCCCACACACATGTGAAAAGGGCCTTTATGTAATTAAGTCAGTAAGCAGCACTTAGAAAAAATAGTCACATTAAGGCTATTTAGTAGTATTAATGTGATTTACTATATAATGTTATTTACCATGTAAGTAAATTGTAACAGAATGTAGTAGAAATAGTATGGAAAGCAACAAGGGAAAATGCTCAGATACAAGATACAAAATATACAAAAGAAAGGGTTATCTCTGACAGAAGGCAGATAGGGGAAATATGGCTTAGTGTTAGGGAAAAGATGGCACAGAATATAGGAAAAAGCTGACACAGAGACAGGGAACAGATTTCAGAGGGACAGGAATAGAAGGCATAAGGACAGAAGATCCAGACGGAGGAAAGGACTGTCTATGGGTTTGGGGAGTTGCAGACGATTTAGTAGTTCAAGCATTAGTATATCATTTTCTTGTGTTTTAATAAACTCCCATTTGTTTGTTTTTACCACTGGTTCTGTCTGGTCATATTAAGTTTGGTGGAGGACCTGGTCTTGCTTACTGTGTCAGACCAACCAAAACAACACAGCCACTGTGTTGGGCCACCCTGAGGCCCAAGTATGCAATCCAGGAAGGGATTAAGGTGTGGGGAGGCAAAGCAAGTGACAGGAACCCAGGGTTGGAACTGCAGAGCCCGCCTGGCAAAGGGATCCCTCACAGTCACATTGCAGAGAGTGAGATACCGCAAACTATGTGTGACAAGAACTCTTATCTTGGCTGTGTTCACATTCCCTTGGGAACTTTGCCTGCCCTTTTTCTTTAGATGCCTAAACAATATTTCTAAATGCTCGACTGAAGTTTTAAATTACTGCAATGCTAGAAATGTAGGGACTCAAGGAAAATTCCATTGGGGTGGGCAAAATTCCTATTTGAGGAGTGGGCAGTGCTTTCATTTTGTCACACTCCCATAGCTACACCCCTGGTAGAAACCATCCTAGGAATAAGTAATTCAGTAATTTAAGTGGTGATAGAAGGAAGACATCTTCTTATCAAGATTACCTGAAGGAATCATTTGATGATTTCTCCATTTATTTTTCCTACCTTTTTTTCTTCTTCTATGATGAAGGTGTCAAACTACAAATCGCTACACAAAAGGTTTCCTGTGACTCTGTCCTGTGAGCAATAATTTTCGCTAAGACATTTTGTGGCATTTGATGATTCATTTGAAGTACTTCATTATGCATATTTTTATGATCTTAGTCATCTGGCATACTCGGGGAAGAGGAGGGAAAGAAAAATTACCCAGTACAATAAATAACTCCACTCATTCTTCAATGACAATATTATACCCATTCTTCAAAGCCTTTTTAAAAATCATCTGAAGAATATTAGTTTAGGCAACTGATTTCCGACATCTCTAAACATTGAGTAATCTTTACTTGACTTGCATTAAAAAGCTGAAGCATAAAACAAAAAAAAAGCTGTCCTATTAGAGATGACAAAATTAAAGTTGTGGATTGGTTTGAAGTCAAAAGGAAGTTTCTGATCTAAGCCAACAATGGTCCACTGACAGCATTTTGCCTGGATTTGAACTCAGAAGTAATTGCATCTTGCCTCTAGCACAATTTGCTGCAAAAGATCTTGCTCAATTTTTTCTGAAAGGAAAAGGAACGGTGATATTCTATGACTCTGTTCCTGTATGGCTCAGTGTAGCATGATAGTTGTACATGTGGACCTAAGCTAGGCTGAGTCACATACCAACACCACTCCTGTATTTATTGCACAGCTTCTGAAGCACACTCTCCCCAGCTGGCCATCCCATGCCTCATGGAGATTCGGCAGGATCAGAGAAGCATCTGGCTACGTCCCTGTAGCTAGGCATGAAATGATTATCTCAGTGCTGCAATCTGCCAAGGTTCTCTGGAGGTCTCAATGCTGCTGTAATTATTTCACATCTATCTGCAGGAACATAGCCAGATGCTTCTCTGATCCTGTCCACTCCCATAAGCCAAGAAACAGCTATGGAGGGAAGACTTCAGAGACTGAACAGTAAGTCCAGGGAAGGGCTTTGGGCACTGCAGAGAAAGGAAGGGAATACCAAACTCTACAGTGACATACACATGCTTAACAGTAATTTATACAGGTTTATGGCACTAATAAAATGCCAGCCAATGTGTGTTTTATATAGATGTTGTTGCCATGCTGTCCCACATGAGTCCTTGGACATGAAGGGATTTGACATATCTGATTACTGCAAAGATCTTTGCAGGCTTCCCTTCCCTATTTTTCTTTGCCATATTTCAGGCTCTCAAATCTGGACATCTAATTTGCATAGTATGCCAATTATTTCAACTATGCAGCAAAATGGATCTGTTCTGAAATAGAATTACAGCGTTTAGAAAAGCATTAACTAAGATGGAGACAATGTGCTCAGTGCTTCCTAAGGTGTTAGGGAGAAGGTTAGAAAAGATATAGGAATGTGGTTCAGACTACATAGCTACCTAAACAATATCTATCTTACACTACCTAGCCTTACTGTCAACTCTCAATGTCATTAGCTCTCCAGGATTTCAGGTAAAATACTTTCACAGTCTTTAACGGGAAATGACTTGTATAGCCTAGGGGTCTTTCATACAAATATTCACCTGGATGAATCATAGAATCATAGAGTTGGAAGGGAACACAAGGAACATCAAGTCCAAACCCCTGTCAAAACATTCCTGACAGATAGCCATTCAGCCTCTGTTTAAAAACCTCCAAAGAAAGAGATTCCGCCACACTCCATGGCAGCTCATCCCACATCAAACTGCTCTTACTCTCAGGAAGCTCTTCCAAATGTTTAGATGGACTCTCTCCTCCTGAGATTTGAAGCCATTGCTCCTTCTTCTAATCTCTGAAGCAACAGAAAACAGCCTTGCTCTATCCTCCATGTGATATCCCTTCAAATATTTAAACATACCTTACCTTTCGAAAGCAGACATGGTTGCATGGGTTCCGGGTAGTAGGGTGACCATGCTGGATGAGCAATTCAGTGGCCATGCTGGCTGGGAGATTCTGGGAATTGTAACTTTTTTCAAGCTCTGGTGGAAAGCACTATGGCAAGGATAGCTGCAGCATTCTCATGGTCTTGAATTGGATATTTATAATGAGGATTTGGGCTATGCTCAGGAACTCCCTTCTTAGAGTGGCCTAGTGGGCCCCCTCCATGGCGTCTTTCCCCTGGCAAGCGAAGATTTGTTTGTTTTGACAGGATTTGGGAAGTCACCTATTTATGAGGAACTGGCTTTAGATAATGTGCTGCCTTCTGTATATGTGTTGCTTTTTAAATGAATATGTTTTAAATGGCTTTTGATTGTAGTGATAGTTCAATTATATTTAAACCTTTTTTAGTGATGTGAGCTTTTCATTTATATCTCTTTTAAATTTTGTAAGCCACCCTGTGCCCCACAGCTGTGGAAAAACCAGGATATAAATAAGGAAAAGAAGAAGGAGAAAGAGAAGGGAAAGTAGTAACATTAACAGTAGCAGCAGCAGCCACCACAGTTGTTTTTTGTTGTTGGAGCCATTATTAAAAGTGTATTTATTTCAGAATTCTCTGTTCAAAATGAACCAACCAAAATTAACCCAATCCAAACATAAAGCCAACAACCCAATGCTGCAAGACATCATCATACATCACAGCTCGCTCACAACCTTAACAAGAAAACAAAACCAATCCAAGAAACTAACCCCAGTGAAAGCTCTCTCAAGCAGCCAAGTCTAAGTCATTTAATTGCCTGGCAAAAGAAGTATGAAGATGATATAAAGTAACCTTTCCTGGGCAAGATGCCCTGAATCTAGGAACTGGCGAGAAGGCAAATCTTCCCCCACTGCCTCTGAAAAAGTCTCCAGAGCAGAACCTCCTTTGCTACTCAAAGTGGAAGCAGGGTGGCAAAATGCAAAAGAGGGTTGTGTTCCTGCACCTTTAAGGTTTGTGACATACAAGGAAGCAAGGAATGTGGGAAAAATTTGACTGTGGACTAGCAAAAAGACAAATAAATCAAGTTTGAACTCTCCCTAGAAGCCAAGATGTCTAAACTGAGACTGTCATATTTTGGACATCTCATGAGAAGAAATGACTCACTAGAAAAGACAATCATGTCTGGTAGGGTAGAAGGCGGTAGGACAAGAGGAAAGCCACACTACCGGCGGATAGGCTTAATTATGGAAGCCATGGACCTGAGTTTGCAAAACCTAACAGGGATGTTGATGACAGGAAGACTTGGAGGTCTCTGATTCCTAGGGTCACCATAAGTCTTGAGAGCAGTTAACAACAAAAATATGGGAGAAAGAAGGCCTTTTTCAAAGTACACAAGAGGCCTAGACTGTGATTATGTCTTAACTGCCTTTCAAAATCAAGTTCCCCACGGTGTTTGCCAACAGAACAACGGACATTAAATTTCCAAGTATTAACGGATCCACTTTGGGAACTGGTATGTTCCTAGGGTCCTCATTTCTCCAGCCACTTATTAAATGCAACACACATCTTCAGTGAGCTACAATATTAAATTATAGAGGCATAATCATTATAAATAATGACAGCAGGTAATGTACAAGTTAACACATAGACTCTGAATGATATCAGCCATTATTGGTAAAGACTTTCTGGTTCTTTTTTTGCTATATAGTGAACCCTTCTAACTAAAAAAAAAGCTAGCTTATTTCATTTTATTTGTTTTAGATTTTTGTTTTAGACAGGTTTAAAAGTTTAGTGCCAGTGTGGTATAATGGTCTGAGTGCTGGAGAAGGACTCTAGCAGGCCAGCATTTGAATCCCTGCACATCCTTGGATTCCCAGGGTGTGACCATGGACAAGTCATTTCTCTGAACCTAAAAGGCACGCAATGGTAAACCTACTCTTAATAAATTGTGCCACCTTCCCTTCCTTTTGACTTAAGGGTATGACAGAGTTAAAGTATTAATTCTCCAAAGACTCAAGGATACTGAGATGCAATCTCAGATGAGTTAGATTAAGTCCTGCCAACCCAACAAATTTTTTGTTTCTTTCACCCCATTGTATTTATCTCTTCCAAGTTACTTGGTAGATCTTCCAAACATTAAAATGAGGTTAGCCTTTCTACATGTCAGGTTGAATGTTCTTCCATTGGCAGCTCAGACAGGCCATTATAAGAGTGTTCCTGTGAAGGACAGAGTATGTTGCTGTAACTCTGTCTCAACAGAAGACCTAACTCACGTATTGCTTGAATGCCCTATTTATAATTATTCGGAATGGCTAACCAAATCCTCAAATCCTGGGCAAGGATTCAAGATTCGCAAATCCGAATCCCTGTGCTAAAATAGGCAAACCGAATCTTTCAAATCCACCAACCAAATAGTTTGTTGGAGACCGGGATGCCTGAAAACCTGATACACGAGGGGAGATGGCAAGTAGGTGAATTTTCCCTTGGAGTAATAATGTCCTTTGTTAACAATTTCAGAAATTACATCTGGGGTTGTATTCTAATATATTTAAATTGAACATTTAGTATTTAAGTTCAGCACTATTTTCTGTGCTGAAAATCAATGGCATGTATCAATGCTGGGGCCAGTGGGCCTGACGCCTATCAGAAGTAGTGGGGCAGAGGGCAAGATCACACAATCTCATCCAGTGATTGCCACATGTAGGCCAGTGTACCTCCTTCCACAAGACTAGTGCCTGGTTGTAAACCTATAGCTAGAATAGGATGAGAAGTGAAATGTCTGTCATGGCTTCTCATGAGCCACATGACAAACTACATGTAGCAGAAAGGAAAAATTGTTTTTAAAAATTGACATCTCTGGGGCCCATCAAAGGCCTGATTGGCAGTCTTCTTGAGATTTCAAGGACAGCTGAAAGATTCCTTTGCATGGCCCCCTTGCAAAGCCCTTTCATATATAATTCTGGGGTTTGCAGTTTTACAAAGTGTCACAGCCTTCTCTGCCAAAGTGTGCTGGTGCATCATCAAACTGCAAACCCCAGGATGCCATAAGGAGCTATGCAAAGAAAATCTAGTTTTGACGTGGATTATCTCTGTACTGTACTATGTGGCCCTGTTTACACAGGCAGGAAAATGTGGGATTAATCCACATTTTCCTGCCTGTGTAGAAAGGGCCTTCATGTCATTTTCAGTCTGGGGAGATCCTGAGGCAAAACTATGACAATTGTCCTGGCCAGTTTTCTTCAGAGGGAGGTTTGCCTTTCCCTAGGCTTTTTTGCTAAGGCTGAGAGAGTATGTCTTGCCCAAGATTGTCTTTCTTTCCCTTGCTTTTTAAACCCTTTTTTAAAAAAAGCATTCAAAAGATTCGAGATTCGTGAGATTTGTGGATTCCCAGAAACTTCCAGGGATTCCGATCTGGATTCAGAAAATTCTGGATTCGTCACATTCCTAATAGTGATCTTAGGAATTATTATATGTTTCCCTTATTGAAATGTCTTAAGGGAAGTTCTTCTTTTGTGAAAGTTTGTTTTCTCTTATCTGATGCTGTGAAATACTTATCTTTTAGGACATCTAAATTTCTCATTAAGGCCTTACAATTACGTGCTATAAAGTGTAAGGAGGGGTATGGAAGGTGATTCATCTATTGCAGATTAACTATTACATGTAAATTAATTTATTTTACTTTTCCCTTTACTTTTTATATTTCTGTATAATAGCTGGTTGCTAAAATACAGTCAACTGAACTGAACTGAAATGAAATTGTGCAACAAAAACCCGATGATAGAGTCATCAAAAGTCAGAGTGACTTGAAGACATGTAACAACAGCAAAATATATACACCTATGACTGTAATGCCCAGTTGTCTGGGGAGTGGGGCAGGCCAGAATTTGTCCCCCCCCATGTGATCACGCATGGCAGGGGGGCACCTTTGCTGGCCTCCCATGAGAAGAAACCATGCAATCACCATGTGACAGGGATCGCAGGGTGGGAAGGGGAGGGGGCGGGGTCTACAGATCCCATTTAGGGCCACGCCGCCCCTTCCTCAGCCTCTTTGTTTGCTGGCAAGGCTGACGGAGGGGGCTGCTGCGGGGCCCGGAAAGCCAGCCATGTGGTGGGGCCTAGACAGGCCTTTGTTCACAGCAGCACAGGGAGGCAGCTGGCGGTCACATTGGCAGCCGCCCAGGGCTCGTTTACAGGTCCTTCCTTCCTTCCTTCCTTCCTTCCTTCCTTCCTTCCTTCCTTCCTTCCTTCCTTCCTCTTCTGCGCCTCGTCCCCCCTCCCTGGGCTGCTCCTTGGCAGTGGCGGGGTTGCTGTGGGCCCCCCAGGCCCTGGGGAGGGCTGCTGGTGTGGCAGCAATAGCAGGAAGTTTTTGGGGTTTTTTTGGTACCTGTGGGCGCCAGGTTGGGGAAGGGCCATGGCCGGCACACAGGTTTTATTTTTAGAGCATCAGAGAGGTGACCACTGGGCTTGGGCGGCCTGGCTGGGGGCAGCAGCCCATTGGGTCCCTTAGGTGTTTGGGAGCCTGTTGGGGAGGGCAGTTGTTGTGGCTCTGCCCCCCTTTTTTTTTTCTTTTTTCCTTCCCCTTCTTGTTCCTCCCCCTCTCTCTTCGGCATGTGCTTGCTCTTTGGGTCGGTTTTGTTGCCTCTGGGTCACGAGAGTGTGGTCTAGTTGTCTTTGTGGGCTGAGAGAGTGTGCCTTTCCCCCTTCTTCCTCCCCTCTTTTTTTTCTTTTTCCTTTTTCCTCTCTTTCTTCTCTCTTTCTTTTGTGCCTCTCTTTGGGGGGAGGTTTGCTCTTTTGTCTGGTTTTGCTGCAGCTGGGCTGTGAAAGTGTGTCTAGTTTGCCTTGGCAGACTGAGAGAGTGTGATTATTTTGTTTGTTTTTGTTTTGTTATGTTTTGTTTTGTTTTGCTAAGGGAGTTTTAGAGTTTATTGCATTTGGTTCGGGAGGGGGACATTGTTGCATGTTTCCATGTTTTGGGCTGAGAGAATGTGAAAGGACTTAGTCATTTACATGCTTCCTGGCCTCAGAGCTGAGAGAGTGTGATGAGTTGTGCTGATTGAGTTGGGAGAGTGTGGAGGTACTTTCTCAGTGGCATGATTCCCTGCTGGTGGGCTGGGGGAGTGTAACTGGTTGTGCTACTTGAGCTGAGAGAGCGGATTTTGGCCTTGTCAGTCCATTGTGGGTGGTGTGCCTGGATTCATTTCATGGTGGCTGGATTTTCATTTGGGGCTGGGAGAGTGTGATTCATCCTCTCCTAGGGGCTTTGGTTGGAAGATTGGCCTAATTTGCCAGCAGTGCTGATGCTTCCAAACGAGTTTCATCAGCATCAAAGGATAAACAGCCCACCAAGAAGGCCACACCAGCCAAAAAGGCCACGCCAGCCAAGTGCTTAGCTACCCCAATGTCAGTGACCTCATTTTCGGATGAGGATGGTGGAGCAAATGTGGCGGCCACCATTTTTGCTAAGCTTCAGGCCATTGAGAGTGGTCAGCAGCCTGCGGGGCAGAACAGAGGAAGGGAAAAACAGAGGGTCTCAATGCCTGTAAGCATAATTAACCAAATTTTGGCATGGCTAGATGCTATTAAGAAGGATGGGTCGGGTGAGAAGTGGAGCAAATTGCCTTCAGAAAGGCGGGAACAAGCATCCTCATCACACCATGACAATCGGGAGGCTGGGCCATCAGGAGAGTCAGAAGCGGCGGGAGCAGCACTGGGTGAGTCTATTGTTCACAAGGAGGGCACTGTGTCTGTAGCATGGCCCTGAAGCTTCATTACCTCCCCAAGGAATATGATATGGGCCCTGCTCACAGGTTCTCACAGCTGTCATTTTCTTCTTCACCTTCTTCCCCTGGGGAGCAAGTGTCAACCTCTCAGCTGCCATCAGGGGTGACACCGCATTCCCAGGATGTCCCTGGACTTGCTCAGGGAGGAGCCCCAGGGTCATGGGAATCAAGCAAGGATTCAGGCCTCAAAGAGAAGGCAAGTGAGCAGTCAGGGGTACTGGATGATCACCTGACCCCAGCCACTATTGAAAGGATTTTGAAAGGTGAATACGCAGACATATTCTCCCTTTTGTATTGGGAACTCGGTAAGAAAGAGAAGGAGGATTTGGATGCAAGTGAGAGAGAAAAATTGAAAAAAAAGCAGTATCGACAAGAACTGGACTAATTGGTTTATAGGTTATCTCATTTATGTGGATGTGATAGTCAAGGCCCAGCCATCAAGAGCTCACTCCCTGGTGGTGTATTTGAACATGATTTTCAGGGCTTATGCAGATTTTGCTGGGACTGGTTGGCTGCGCTACGATGAGAAATTTAGGATGAGGGTGGCAAAGCAGCTAAACCTGACCTGGGACAGCATCCAGCCCGAATTGTGGATGCAGACCTTGACCCCTTCTCGCCCCATTTTTGGTGAGAGGTCCCACTCTGGTCATGTGGTGCAGTTCAAGAAGTCCGGGGGGCCTCCCTGCACTCAGGGCTCGCAGGAGCAGCAGCAAATCCAGCTCTGCTGGGAGTTTGGGATGCAAGGGTTTTGTGCCCATTGCCCTTGCAAATACAAGCAGGTATGTGGGATCTGCTGAGGCTTTCACTCCATTCGCAATTGCACCAAGGAGAGAGGGGGAGGGACAGGCCCCACCGATGGAGGTGGCAAGTGGGGGCCAGGAAGTCAGCCACCATTTCACAAAGGAGCCCAGTCCAATTAATGTTGAGAAAGCGCTGGCTTGTCTCCACTTTTACCCAGACCGGGCTGCAGCTCTATATCTGGGGGAGGGATTTCCTTGGGGGTTGAGGATCCCGAGTACCAGGAATCTCTCCCTGCCGGGCCACAGCCAGCAAGGGAGGAGAGAGGTCAGGAACACTTGGGCAATCTGAATATACCAAACACCAGGAAAACACAAGCCGAGCCGGGTCAAGGTCTAGTCCGAAGGTTCAGGAGGCAGAGATCCATCCAGAGGGTTTCAGGGAGCAGGAGACACAAAGGTTGTGAGGACTTGCTAATAATTTGCTGCAAGCAAGGAGCAGCCATGCTGGCAGACTTAAATAGCCCCTGTGAGCAGCTGCTGCTCATTATTGTTTCCTCAGCCTAGTCCAAGCAGCCTCCCTCTCAGCAGCCTTTTTCAGCCTTCTTCATGATTAAGAGCTTATGGGCATAGCTGGCTGCAACTCTTCTGCATCACTGCTGGTTCCCTTTCTGTCATGAGCTGGCTGGGGCAACTCAGTCTCTGTTTGACCGTCTAGTGCAGGGGATGTTTGCAGGTTGACTTGGTCACTCACTGGCTCAACCCCCTGTACAATCAGTTGCTCCTCAATCACAGCATCATTATCTATCACACCGAGTGTGGAACCTCAGCAGTTTTTTATGGCTAATAACCTTAAATCAGTAATAGGCAAAGAACATGTGGTAAAGGAGAAAATTAGGAAGGAGGTTGCTGAAGGCAGGGTGATAGGACCACTTGACCAGCCTCCTACTCCCAACGTTAGAGTTTTCCCCACTAGGGGTCATCCTTAAGAAGGCTCTGGGTGAATTCAGGTTAATTCACCATTTGTCTTACCCCAGGAGCGAGTCCATTAATGATGCCATTCCAGCTGAGTTATGTTCTGTTAGGTATACTTCATTTCATGCAGCTGTACGGGTGGTGTACAGACACAGCATTGGGGCTCAACTGGCCAAATCTGATATCAAGTCAGCCTTCCACCTGATGTCCGTACATCCATGTGACATTGGGTTTTTGGGATTTGCCTTTGAGGGTAAATTCTACGTTGATCGCTCCCTCCTGATGGGATGTTCTGTGTCTTGCTCTGCTTCAAGATGTTCAGTACCTTTTTAGAATGGGCCATCAAGTGTAAGTCGGGCCTTAAGGGCACTGTGCATTATTTAAATGATTTCTTATTCGTGGGACACTATGGTTATGGGCAGTGCACATTTCTCTTGGCAGAATTTGCATCTCTCATGGGGGAGTTGGGCGTGCCCTTGGCACATGAGAAAATTGAGACCCCACACAGCAGCTTACATTTCTGGGCATTGAGTTACATACAATCAACCAAGCTCGTAAACTACCACCAGGAAAGGTTCAGAATCTTAGGTCAAGGGTGGCTTCCTTCATGGGTAGGCACAAGGCTACTCTTAAGGAATTTCAGGAGCAGGTGGGGCACCTGAATTTTGCCTGCCAGGTGGTTGCACCTGGCAGGGTGTTCCTTTGGCGCCTGTGCAATGCCATGAAGGGCATCACCAAGCTGCATCACAGAATTAGGATCACCAGAGGGATTAAATTGGACTTGGGGGTGTGGCAGGAGTTCCTGGCTGACTTCAACGGTGTCTCTTTTTGGCGCGATGAGATCAGGGTCAGGGATGCACTGAAAATATCATCTGATGCAGCAGGATCCATTGGTTTTGGTGTCTTTTTCAGAGGCAAGTGGTGTGTGCAGAGATAGCCCGAGAGTTGAGTAGATTCAGGCCTCACAGATGACCTTACATTTTTGGAGTTTTTTCCAATATTAGTGGCAGTTCACATCTGGGCACATGAGTTAGCCAATGCCTCAGTCCACTTTTGGTGCAACAACTTGGCCATGGTCAGGGTGATTAACTCTCTCTCCTCTAGGTCGCAGTGGGTCATGCACTTGGTGTGGGCTTTCACGCTTCAATGTGTCCATAGTCTTCACAGCTGTGCACATTGCTGGTGTGGATAATTTCCTGGCTGATGCTCTTTCCCATATGCAGATGGAGCATTTCAGAGAGCTGGCACCAGATGCTGCAGTCCTCCTGGAACCAATGCCCTTTGATCTGTGGAAGCGTGGCGGGGTGAGGTAGCACAGATTATCGGTATGTCAATTGCACCCAGCACTAGAAAGAGCTACAATAAGGCCACTAGGGATTTCACTAACTTTAGGAAATCTAACAGGCTACAGGATGCATAGCCACTCCCTGTTGACCACATTTTGCAATTCTGCTTGTCCCTTAAGGAAGCAGGCCTCTCCCCTCAATCCATTAGATCCCGCATGTCTGCTCTGGCCTTTTGGTCCAAGACACGAGGTTTCTCTGATCCCACCAGCAATTTTAAGATACGAAAATTTATTGAAGGGTGGGTCAGGCAAAAAGAGATGGCCCGAGACAACAGGCAACCACTTTCTCCTGGCGTTCTGAAGGGTTTGGGCGACACGTGGAAAGTCCTTTGCTCTTCTTCGTACAAGGCTCTATTGTTTCACTCAGTGGCTCTCACTGCATTTTTCGGCACACTGAGGGTAAGTGAGCTGGTTGTTCAGAGCAGGGGTGACAGGTCTGGCAGGGCCCTAGAGTTTAGGGACTTGACCTTGGGAGAGCAGCACTTATGCCTTTGCATAAGGGGATCAAAAACTGATCAGGCCAGGCAGGGCACTGTAGTTACATTGCAGGAATGTTCTGATGCTGCTTTATGCCCTGTCAGGGCACTGAGGGCTTATATAGCTAGCCAGGGGTCACATTTGGGGGCTCTGTTTTGTCATGCTGACACAACCCCGCTCACTAGGGACCAATTCTGGGCCATCAAGAAAAAGGCTTTGGCCTCTCTAGGCCTACAAGGCAGTAAGTTTGGCACACATTCATTTTGCATAGGTGCAGCTTCCACTGCGGCTTTGATGGACATGACCACCAGAGGCATCCAGAGGATCAGGAGATGGAAGTCCATGGTGTACCGGTGCTATGTCAGGCCAATTCACCTGTTATAATGCTTCTGATTTTGTTTCAGATCATCCTTTTCTGGCGGGAAGGAAGCGAGTGCTGATCTGTGGTCACAGCTTCATCTTTTGGGCAGAGCGGCAGGCTCGTGATGGCCATTTTGGCATGCATTTGGGATTTGGCAACCGAGCCTTACTCTAATGGCTTGGCAAGAGAGGACTTTGCTGGCATGGCTTGTTGCCTACGCTGTTCGGGGAGTGTCGTGGGCCTCCGCCTGATGTGTTGGTCGTTCACCTGAGTGGTAATGACCTTCGACTTTTAAAAGGAAAGGCCTTGATCACACAGGCCATTCATGATATGTGGTTCATTCTCAACATTTTGCCTGGCATTCACATTGCTTGGTCTGCAATGATTCAAAGAAAAGTGTGGGCTGGGGGAGGGGATCCTCAGCTATTGGAGTTCGCTTGTAGGTGAGCGAACAGGGAAATTCACAGTGCTTTGAGACAGGACTTGGGTCATTATATTCCTCACCATGACATCGTCTTTGACAAATCTGAGCTGTATAGGACTGATGGGGTACACTTGTGGTCCGAAGGCAATGAAATCTTCCTGCATGATTTGCAACGGGGCTTGAAGGTATCCGGGGGGAGGGTTGGGGGGATAAAGACTAAGCAGACACTTGCCCTTATCCATCGCTGGGGGGGGAGTCTGAGGGTTTTGGTGAGTACCTATGGAACGCTTTGGTGTAGGATAAATGCTGTCCTTGGGGCGGGCCCAGGACTTGCCCCTACCCCGGAGTTGTGAAACAGAGGGGTTGTGGTTTGTGGGCTTGCCTTCCAGAAAAGGGCCAGCTGAAGTTTTAACCCAGCCTCATGGATTGGCTTCAGGGCCCAGTACCTCGCCCAAAGGGGGCTGGGGAAGATGTCTGGGGATGACCCTTGACTTAGCCTACCCATTCTGTTGACCCCCCCTTCTCAGGTCACAAGTACAAAATCAAGGTCAAGGTCAAGTTCACTAGTAGCTTCATGTTAATTAGGCATACATTAATAAATTGCCCTAGTTCAACCCAAGTGTGTCTCTTCATTTCACGGGTTGGGCAGCAAATAAAAAAAATTAATAAAAACAACTGCCTCATTTTGATGAGACAGTAGATACACACCAGACTTAAAATCTAAGCAAGTGAAAAAGGAGTTTTAGCAGCTTCAGAAGATTTGAGAAAAAATATTGGTGACAAGCCGATTCTAGCATATATTACCTAATCCATTCAAACGGCAGCCTTACGCACTTCAACTCAGAAGTAAGTCTCACTGACTTCCCCATCAAATACTCGTAAGCAAGTATGTTTTGCATTGCAGCTTTCAAGTCTTGTATCCTAGTGGCTTTAGTTGTTTAAAGAAGCAGGAAAGCCTTCACCATAAGGAATAAATTTTAACATACACAAGAGGACAATGTCACAAAATAAGAATAGGCCTCAACAAAACATAGTCCTCCAGAGAACACAAGAACAGTCACATTTTGTCTTCTTTATATCAGGGCAGTTTATCCTCTCAGCAGTCATACGCATTTAAAGGTGTTTTTCGACTAAAATCCAGTAATGCTATTTTACAAGCTAGCAACTTGAAAAGGGGGATAAAAGCTTACCCCTGCTATTCTTACCTTTTGTACAAATTTTGAAAACCAGCATGGGAGACTACTTATGGGAAAGCTGTGTGCAAGATCATTGCTCAACTAATGACTGCTGTTTCCCAGCAGGACTCTGTTAAAATATGAACTCTGGAAGCTTGAAGAAGCTGGAGAGAGAATTCTAACATTTCAAAATAGAGAACTCAAGCTGAGTTCATCCCAGGCTTGGATTTGATCACAGGAAACTAAATTACCTCCCAATCTAGGCTGCTCACTTCTAACCAACACATTTGACAGTATCCTTAGTGGGCCCTTCTTGGCAAAGTTTTATCATTCAGACCACTTGCAGCAAATATTGTCTTAATACAGTAGCTATACCAAAGTGGTTGATGGAAGCAACATTTTACCACTCTGCTTGAAACCAAACACACTCCCTGGGAAGAGAATATTTTGGAAAGGTTAACTAAGAAGAAACAAGAAAGCATTCATGCCAGACAGCACATTAAGTTAAATACCTTGCTCCGCACTGTATGATTGTTTTCCAAAGCATTAAACAGAAGCTGTCAGAGGGATCAAGTTTGGAACTGTGGCAAGGGAAGGGAAATTTGCCCTTTCTTGCCAGGACATGCTGCTGACAAAAATATTACACACATATCAGTGCATACCCATTGTTTCCAATAGCCAAGTTTCCTATCAACCAGACGATAGCCCTGGGGTTCTGTTGTCATGAAGGCCACAAAGAAGGATCCTCCCATTAGCTACTGTGTAAATTTTACAAAACACATACAGTACCACATTGTGTATTTGAGATGTAACTCAGTGTTTGGAAATGGAGTATAGCAGAAACACTCAAATAACTTACCAGAAAGATGCTATGACTAGTTTTTAAGCAGGTAGTACCCATGTTGTTGTTTATGCAGAAGTGCTGGACACTTCTCAGTGATGGTTTACATGTCAGTGGAGTGGTGAATAAAGTCTGGATTTTAGTCTGAACTTTAAATGAGCTATCCAAAGTAGCGGAATCCTCTCTTCTCCCCAATTAGGTTCAACACCTTGGCTAGCTTATGTATTTAATGTGTAACACCTATGATGAATATATGCATGTTTCTTTGAAGCAAATTCTCTATGCACATTATATAATAATACGCAGCAGATATAATTTACGAGACTTCTGGTGGCTGCGGCGAGGAGTGTGGTCGTCTCTCACCAGAGCTGGCGAAGAGCCGATCCCCTACGAAGTCGGGAACCCACTGTTTCGGGAAAGGAACGGAGGGGGGACACCCCCTTGGTAAAGGGGGTTCAGAGGCGCAAGCGGAGGACCCGAAACCCCACGTCCAGGTTTGAGAGTTAGCATCTTAAAGTCGAACCTGCAAAATGCAGGGGAGGATCCGTGGAGCAGCCATTACCTCTGAAGGGCTCCGGGGGAGCTGAATTCTCGTCACCACTTTTTTAAGATAAGTTGAGGAAGTAAAGAAGAAAGAAGAACAGGAGGGGAAAACAAGGCTTCTTTCTTCAAAATCTCTGGTTTTCTATATTGGAAGGTTGGGATAACCAACACGAAAAACAGCTCCGCAAAGGTGGTAAAGAGACGAGGCTCCTTTAAGGGAAAAACCTCAGGAAGGAGCATACGGAAGTGGAGTTCTCTAGAGCTAGAAACCAAGAAAGCTGACGGACGAGTGAGAGACAGTGAAGTGGAGAAGCGTATGAAAGTAAATGTGTGAGCAAACATTGATAACAAAATAATAAAGAATTTGGAGATAGCTTAAGTTAAGTTAAGTAAAGTTAAATTTAGAATTAAAACTAAGGCGGCATGTGCGGCGGAATAACAAGAGACAAAGAGACAGAAAAGAGAAACGGAACGAGTGGGAGGAGGAGGAGACGGAGATACTGGTTAAACGCTTAATTTAAATACAAATACGCGTGACTGGAAGTGCAGGAGAAAACTAGAAAGGAAGCTAATTGGAAAACAAATTTATGGTTCTACTAAAAGGATAGAAGAAAGATTGAAGAAGTGAAAGAAAGGGACGAAATAAATATCTAAGAAGGAAATAATGATGAGAGAAAGATAGAAGACCATTGGACCATTGAGAATGAAAAAATAATTAGGGACGCAGGACATCGAGGACTCAGAGGGAGCAAATCGTTTGACCAGGAATAAGCTTGTGGTGTTGGAGTTAGAAGAGCAGAAGAAGGATAAGTATTTCTAATAAATAAATAACATAAGAATTAAAAGTATATAAAAGTTAAAAAAGGAACGACTAGTGGTTTAGAGGTGAAGAGCTGGAAATCCGGTAAGGAACTGTATGGACATTTGAATAGATAAGGGATTGTAGAACATATTGAATGTACTGAATGTATTGTTTCCTTTTTAACCCACTGTATGGAATATTGAATTGAATGTGTATTGAGTTTGTACTGTCTTGATTTGATGTAAATTGGGAGACTACAGGAAAATTAGAAACCAATAAATTATAGGAATTGAAAACCAATAATATCTAGTGGATTAATAGACTGAAGATTTAAGATTCTTTAAATATTGTTATACTGTATGGCATAATATATTATTGTGTTATATTGTATTTCAATATTGTTATATTGTATAGCATAATATATTGTTATAATATATTGTATTATATAATAATATTAATATTATTAGAGGTAGATAATCTATAAGTTTATAAATTCATAAGCTTAAGGTAATCATAGACGGCTTCAGGTACAAGGAAGGCAGTATCAACACAACAGCAGAGAAGAGGTTCCATGGAAGGTCAGCCCAAATTCTTAGAATTTGGGAACACAATATTAGAGGAAATGAGGAAATTAAGGGAGGATTTCAAGAAAGAAATGCAGAAAGTATCCTCAGAAATGAAAGAGGTACGACAAGAAATGAGAAATATAGGTTATGAGATGGAAAGTAAAACAAAAGAAATCCAAACAATAAACCAAAAATTAGTAGTATAGAAGATAGAACAAATAAATTGGAAAAAGAGGCTCCAGAATTAAGAAAGCAGATAGGACGAGTGGAAGTGCAGGCTATAAGCACCGAAATAAAGATTAGAGACAAATGTTTGGAGATTAGAGGACTGGAGGAGGTAAGAAGGTGAGGAATTATGTAATCGGGTAATTCCGGTCTTAGCAAAATATATCGGGTGGAATTTTGAAGAGCTGGATCTAGAAATTGATAAAATCTTTCGTATCAATTCCTTTGTGGCAAAGAAAAGGAAGGTCCCTAGGGATATTGTTGTATATTTTCTCAGAGAAAGGGTAAAGGAGTTGGTAGTGCGAGACAGTTATATGAATAAATTAGTGATAGAGGGAAAGGAGTTGCAGATTTTTAAAGACGTGCCTTCTCAGGTTTTAAAAAAGAGGAAGGAATATGGTTTCTTGATACAGTTGTTGAAGAGGCATGGAATTAGATATAGGTGGTGTAAAGGTGAAGGCGTGACCTTCACGTTTGCACAGAGGAGATATGTTTTAAACTCCACCCAAAAAGCGCAAGATTTTATGAAACGATACAACGAGGAATTAAATATTATGGAAGCAGAAAGTAGACTAGAGTTAGTAGAACCCAAAAAGGATATAGATAAGGATACAACAAAGGATAAATATCAAACTTCAAGGAAAAAAGACAAGAAAACGGTAAGGGGAAAAGGCACTGGACGAGAAAGAGAGAGGGAAAGGAAAGAACAAAGAAAAGAGCTAGAGGAGAGGACAATTTGGGATAAGAAGACAGATGACAAGGAACTACACTGTAAGGATTTGATAGGGACGGATGGAGAGGATGAGGACAATCAGGACGAAGGACAGGAAGAGGATGGAGAAGAGGAAGATAAAGATTCAGAATTAGAAATAGATCAAGAAATAAACTAAAGGAAAAAGGGGGAACATGAAAATACTTTCTTGGAATATGTGAGGTTTAAATGCACCTATTAAAAGGAAAAGAATATTTCATTATTTAGAAAAGGCGAAAGCAGATGTAATCTGCCTCCAAGAAATGCATATAAGAGATAAAGAAACTATTTATTTGAAGAATAAAAAATTAGGTTTTGAATTTTCATGGGTGCGTAATAAGAAAAAGAAAGGTGTTACAATTTATGTAAATAAAAAAAAATCGGAAGAAGTCTTTAAAGATGAAGGTGGATTATTTGTAGGGGTACAAGTAGAAACGGCGCAAGGGAAAATCTTTTGTGTAGGGATATGTGGACCGCAGCAGAATAAATCAGGATATTTTGGTAGATTGTTGAAAGTGATGGAAGAATATGATTATGAGAAAGTTATGATAATGGGCGATTGGAATGGGGTAATAGACCCCGAACAGGATAGGAGAACGGAAAAGAAAGCGGCACAAAGGAAATTACCTAAAACCTTTTTTGATCTTATGGAAAATGTTGCTCTTATGGATGTATGGCAGTATTGCTATGGGACTACCCAGGATTTTACATATTATTCAGAAATGTGTAGATCTTGGTCTAGGATAGATATGATCCTGGTATCCAAAACATTAGCGAAGAGTATTCAGAAAATGGAAACTTTGCCCAGGATACTGTCTGATCATAGCCCCCTAATACTGACACTTAAAGAAAGGAAACGAGAATATCGATGGATACTAAAAGAAGACCTATTAAGAGATGAAAAGGTTGTAAATAAGGTAAGAACAGGATTAGAGTATTATTTTAAGGAGAATTCAGGAAAGGGGATATCAGAAAGTGTGGTATGGGAGGCTGGAAAAGCGGTAGTAAGAGGGATTTTGATAGAACAGAAGATTTATAAAAGTAAGAAAGGGAAAGAATTCCACTATAAAATTATGGAACAACTTAAGAAAAAGGAAGATGAACTTAAGATAAACCCCTGAAATGATAAGGTAAAATATGAATTGAAGGTACTACAAAAGCAAATTACTATGCAGAATACAATTGATTTGGAAAAGAAACTAAAATATATAAAACAAAGATATTATGAGCATTCTAACAAAACTGGAAAGTGGCTAGCTTATAAACTTAAGAAAGAAACAGAGAAAAGGACAATCTTGGAAATTAAGGATGGAAATGAATTGTGTAGATAACAAGACAAAATAAAATTAATATTTTACAAATATTATCAGACACTTTATGAAGAAAAGGTACATGATTTGGACAGAATCATTAAGGAATATTTGGGAAAAGTTGAAATACCACAAATTAGAGAGGATTCGAAGTTAGAGTTAAATAAACCCATCATTAGAATGGAGATTATGAATGCAATCCAGAAATTAAAATTGGGAAAAGCCCCAGGACCTGATGGATTGACATCTCATTATTATAAAATCTTTCAAGATGTATTGGTGGAACCCATGCATAATGTGATAAAAGAGCTAGAGAATGGGGAGCGCCCGAGCATTTGGGGAGACGCTATGATTAGTCTAATTCACAAGGAAGGTAAGGACCACCGTGATGTTAAGAACTACAGACCGATTGCTTTGCTTAATACAGACTATAAGATATTCGCGGCCATTCTGGCAGAAAGATTGAAAAAAGTATTAAAAGGGTGGATTCATGAAGATCAATGCGGCTTCCTCCCGGGAAGATCTATCAAGAATAATATGAGAATTGTCCTGAATATAATAGAATATTATCAAAAGCATAATGAGAAAAAGCTAGGAATGATATTTCTTGACGCCGAGAAGGCCTTTGATAATATTAAATGGAGTTTCATTGAGGAAACTTTAAAAAAGATAAAAATAGGTGACAAATTTTTGAAGTGGATTGGCATGATTTATAAAGCTCAGTCAGCAAACATTATAGTAAATGGAGAAAAAAACATCTAAAATCAGTATTATGAAAGGGACGAGACAGGGATGCCCATTATCCCCACTGATCTTTTTAATAATGATCGAAATCTTAAACATTCAAATAAGACAAGATACGGAAATAAGGGGAGTACAAATAAAGAATCAGATCTTCAAACTTAGGGCATTCGTGGATGATCTAGTAATTATATTAGATAATCCGGGACAAAGTATAAAACGGTTAAAAAAGATCTTACAGAATTATAGGACAGTGTCAGGTTTTAAAATAAATTCGTATAAAACATCTATATTAATTAAGAATATGAACAAACAAGAGGAAAGTGAGCTGAAGAGGGAATCCCAATTCAAAATAGAGAAGAAAATAAAATACTTAGAAATATATTTGACTAAACATAATACGGACTTATATGATAATAATTATAAGAAAGTTTGGCAGTCGGTCAAAGAAGATTTAAGGAGGTGGACAACTTTGGATATATCTTTGTTAGGGAGAATTGCACCAATAAAGATGAACATCTTGCCAAGATTGATTTTCTTATTCGAAAATCTCCCTATTATAACAAACGATGGGGTTTTTAAGCAACGGAGAAGCGATCTCTCCAAATTCATATGGAATGGCAGAAAACCCCGAATAAAGTGGAGTGGTTTAATAGATGTTAAAGAAAAAGGAGGTTTAGGAACACCGGAGTTGAGGCTATATTATCATGCATGTTGTATGGATTGGGCGATTACATGGATTAGACTGGATGACGAGAGATCGTTAGCTTTGGAAGGTGCAGATTTGCCCTTCAGTTGGCACTCATATCTTTGGTATGAGAAGGCTCGAATAAATAGAGAATTCAATAACCACTTTATTAGGAAATCAATCCATAGAGTATGGTTGCTGTACAAGAGAAAGATATATAGGAGATTCCCATTGTGGGTATCTCCTCATGAGGCTTTTTATAGGAGAGAGAAGCCACAAATAAATAGATGGATCTCATATAAAGATATAGTGAAGTTACAGGGGGGTGAACTTTTGTTAAAAACGAAAGAAGAATTAGTGGACTGTGGACTTTCTACCCACTGGTTATTGCAAAGACAGATATCGGAGAAATTTAAGTTTGATCAAAAAAGGGTTGGGATAGAAAGTAAAGAAAATGAGTTGGACAAATTATTCAAACCAGGAGTGGACCATCTTATAGCAAAGTTATATAAAACCCTGTTAAATTTAGAACTTGAAAAAGAGATAGTAAAGGAGAATATGTTAAGATGGGCTCAGAATATAGGAAGGCTGATGCAACTGGAATGTTGGGAAAGATCTTGGTCTTTAATAAATAAAACACTGCAGAGTGCAGCTTTAAAAGAAAATTACCTTAAGATCTTTTATAGGTGGTACTATACACCAGTGCAAATTGCAAAAATGAGTAAAACTGATAAAACCAAGTGTTCGAAATGCGATCAGAAAGGAACTGTTTTCCACCTTTGGTGGACGTGTATAAAAGAAAAGAAATTTTGGACATTAATACATAATAATATAACGAAAATTATCCAAAGGAAATTTTCCGTTACTTCCAGAGGTATATTTATTAAATATGCATGAGCGTATAGGACCACTAAAAAAAAAATCACATCAAAAGATATTAACTTATATGATAGTTGCGGCGAGAATGTGTTATGCTAGTAGACGGAAACAAGAGGAACCCCCGGAAGTAGAGGATTGGTTATTAAAAATATATGAAATAATGGAAATGGAAAAATTAACGGCAGCACTGTCACAAAAGCCAAAAGAAAAAATAAATGAAGAATGGGATCTGATCCTCCCCATATTGGAAATTAAATGAGGGACGATGGCTATTAAAGGAATAAGGGAATAGGTGAAGCATGTGTTAAAAGTTTGGTTTATGTAGGATATGAATAGATCTATAAGTTTAAAATGGAAGAATGGGAAAAGGATTCAGTATGGAGAAAATGGGAATATAGAGGCTAGGAGGACTTAAGCAAAGAAATAGAGAAATTTAGTGAATTCGACATTGATGGAAGAAAGCGGAGTAATTTGATGGGATGTTTAAGCTATTGTTGGACTGGAAAATCTATGGAAGAACCAGCTAGTACAGAGAAAAGAAAATAAGGGAAGAGTTTTTTGTTTTTTTTTACCATGGTTAACATGGAGAGACCGGAGATTGAATTGATTTAGATAAATAAGTTTATATATTAAAGGACAATTAAAAGAAAGGAAAAGAGAGAAATATAATTGTTTAAGTATAAAAGTAAAGTTGACGCTATGGGATGTAAAACAAGGTAAATAAGTATTTTTTGTGTTAAATCTACTTTACATTTTAAATTACTTCCTTGTCTTCTGAATTGTTCATTGAAATGGACTTGGAGAAATCTGAATTTGAAATTTTAATAAAAAGATTAAATTATATAATAATACACAGCAGCAACATATTGCAAGTTCTATCAGAGTTTTTATAGACAAACAGACGGATTTCTAGTCAAAAGGATCAGTAGCATCCCCTCCAGGCCAGGAGAATAGCCCTCTGCCCCAGAAAACTCCCTAATAGGTTCATCTTAAGGTCACCATAAGTTGGAAATGATTTGAAGGCACACAGCAACAGCAACAACAACAACAACAACAACAACAATAACCCCATTCCAAAAGGGACCTACATGTACATAAATTGGACCTATGCATGCATAAGTCACTAACAGGATGACAAACAAAATTAGCAGTATGATATCAATAATTAAATAATTATCAATGCAAAATCCCAGACATTAAGGGACAATTGGTAGGGATCACAATCAAAGCCAACTGACTACTTTCTTGATTAAGAAAGCAACTTATATGGACCAAGAGTAGACATGAATTAATCTGTCACTTGCTCCTCATCCCACCTCCTACCAGCCAACCAAACTGCTTCTGATTGGCTGGCCTTCCTGCTCCTACCAGAATCAAGGGAAACTGTGTGGATTTCGGAGAAAGTGAAACAGCCTGGGCATCTGGAACACAGTATTCCTCCTGGCTTAGCCTGGAGCCGTGATCCAAAAATTGGTGCTATCAATGAGTTAGGAAATGCACTTGTGTTGAATGGTGCTCATTGTTTGTCCACATTCCTGTTGTGGAACAACAATACATTTCTATTATTCCTAGGCGTGAAGCACGTCATATTTGCTGCAATTGTTGAAACACTTGGAAGTCAGAAATCTTTTCTGACCTACTGCAGACCAACTAGCGATCTGCCAGTATAATACAGTTTATTTTTGGCCCGCTCCTGAACCAGAGATTTATTTTCCTTTCAGCAAAGCACTTGCTTCATGTTGAGTATTACAACCTTTAGCCTGCAAGACTCTCATAACAGAGTCTGAGAGACAGACCATTGGTAGTATTAAATTCACCATTGTGTCTATACTTTGTTTGTCCCTCCCTCCCTTACTGCCTCAGTCATTCACGCTCTCTCTCATACGTACACATGCAGACACGCACACATACAAAGAGAGAGAATTTTGAAATTGTTACTGAAGAGCCTATCCAAAGGGATCCCGCAGTTTCAGGAGACAGGATGCTGCTGACCTGGCAACCATAGACTAATAACTATTTTGCAGAAGTCTGAAACAATGAGTAAGAAGGGGCTATTTGTATCTGCTATTTGTAAGCCCAGCAAAATAAAATATTAAAGGCAAAGAAGACAGCTGTGGACAAAAGGCTGGTTACCTCTGTTCTACATTGTGATGGTTAGCTAGACAGGAAATGCAAGGACAATAATTTCATTATATCCCTAATCATGGCAAGAGGATTCAGGATAGCCACTGGATCATTTTTACAGGAAACCAGAGCAAAGAACTATACCAGCAGGAAGTATTGCTGGCACAACATGGTAGTTAGGAGTATGAATACCGTGCCCACCCAAAAAAGTGTCCAGGGCTTCTGCATGTTCCCAGGAATTTCAGTATCAGTCAAACAAGCTAAGTTTTTTGGCATAACCATTAAAGGCACAGTAGCTCTGCCTCTTTTTTCATGTGTCCACCCCTCAGTATGAATTCCAAACTGTTGGCTCAAATTTCAGCTCATCCAGTTTAGTATTGTTTCTAATCTCTTATATTGAAGTTATACTGTTATATATTGTTTCCAATTGGTGTGGCATTTTAGAAGGAATATAAGAAGGTTGCAGACCTATCCATGGTTATTTGCAAGCAAGTACTCAGTGCAGCTAGAAATGAAGAGCAGACATCTTCATATGCTCTGGTGGGAGGGAAGGCGTTTAATCAGTCTTTATGGATACCTTTTCCCAGTGGTGTACCTTGGCCCAGCAGTGGCTAGGGCAAGCACAGAAGTTGCATCCCTGGGTGGTGGGGCACCGCTGCTGCACCGGGCCAGGAAGGACGCTGGTGGCAACGGCAGGTGGGGGGAGTGGCAGCGGCAGGCATGGGGGCCGGCAGCGAGTAGGGTGGTGGTGGGCAGGCACAGATTGGCAGTGGCAGGCTCCTGGGGATGCGGCAGGCAGGCATGGGTTGGCAGCAGTGAGCATGTGGGGGCACCAGGCGGGGGCACCAGGCAGGTGCAAGTTGGCAGCGGTGGGCTCCGGGGGCGGCAGGCAGGGGCAGGTTGGCAGCAGTGAGCACATGGAGGTGGCAGCCGGGGGCCGGTTGGCAGTGGTGAGCTTGGGGAGATGGCGGGCAGGCAGGGGTTGGCAGCAGTGGGGGGGGCGGCAAGCAGGAGGGCACCCCCTGGGTATTGGCGCCCAGGGTACACACCTCAGTTGCCCCACCCTAGATCTGCCTCTGCCTTTCCCTGTTTTCAATTTTCATATGTTCTCTTGCTTCAAAATACCACTTCACCAGTCAAGTCAATTTCATAAATAAAGCTACATCTAGAAAAATGCATTTGGCTATGCTGTTTTTTCCAAGGGTCTTCATGTTGTCGAATCTCAATAGCAAAACTGGAGTGGTAAGTAAAATGAGCAAAGCAGAATAAAATTAAACTAACTCACAACAGAGGAAAGCTGACAACAAGAGTAGTATTATATAGGAATCCATATTAGCCATGTTCCTTCATAATTTGTATAAGTTAAAAGAGACACTGTAAAAACCAATTTGCTGCTCAGAGAAACAGAGGTACACCTTAAGCATAAAGCAATAGACTCTAGCTGTTAATGCATTTTCAATCTCTTTAAACCAGTGACTGAACCAGCAGGGCATTGGTTGCTATGGAAACAGCTGGAAGGATTCAAATAGATGCTACTTAGGACACATTGTGAAAAGCTGTATAAAATTGGTTGACATTAAATCCTTTTTGTCAGAATGCAATGAAAGCTGGTGAACAGCTAAATGGCATCTGGATCCTGAAGTAGATTTTATTGCTGAAAGGGTTTTTTAAAATGTCTTTTTGTTTTGTTTGATTTTTGGGTTTTTTTGTTCTTACTCCTGACAATTCTTACATAAGACATCTTATTGCATCTACTGATAGCTTTGTAAACCAGATTCGTGTTGCAATGACTTGTTTTCTAGCCTGTGTGTTGTGTTGCTATTTTCTAGCACAGCTTATAGATCTTCTACCTTCTGAGAATAATTTTACATGTTTAATATGTGGCCTAGGAAATGCAAGCAATAAAGCACATTCTGAGGAGTACAGCTGATGTTACTGGGGGCATCATTGCCAGTGAATCCATTCCAGGTTTTCATCTAAATTTTTAAGGAGTTATCTAAGGCATTGCACCCAAGTTGCAATGCACTTTCAATGACTTCTATAACTACTTTAAAGGCTGTACCAACACCGATAGCTGTTTCACCATCAAACTGACATAGAAGTGACCAAATGTCACTGATGTGATTAATATTCTGGATATAATACTGAGGCAGTTGAGATTCAAAAGGAAATTTGACACAAAGACCTGAATCCTATTAGCAATTCCAACCAGAGATGATGCATCAAATCAAGCGCTGAATGGTGAATCCAAGGATGTGTAAATGATACTGATTCAATGGGTCTGTTGTAATTGGAACTACCATCTGGATTCAGTCTTTAACATATTCCAGGAACGAGGAAATTCTGCTACTCTTCACATACAGATGGGACCTCTTGCAGACCACTGAGAACTTGTTCACCAACATAGTATGGGTTTTTTTTAATCAAAGAGATGAAAGGTTCTCTTTTACTTTTTTAAAAAAACCCCACTAAATGCACATTTTTTTAAAAAAACTGCACCTTCAGGAAGTAGAAGTAGAAAACTGTGCCTACGGGAAGTTTCCAGAAGACAATTATTTCCTTTCTTTTCTTTTCCTTTTCCTTTCTTCTCTTCCTTTTTTCCATCTTCCTCCCTTCCTTCCTTCCCTCCTTCCTTCCCTCCTTCCTTCCCTCCTTCCCTCCTTCTGCTACAAAAATATTTGGGAGAAGCAATGGGAAATATCTGGGAGCTATAAAGATGGGGGTGTTCTGATGCATTCCTTCATGAATACAACAAAGCAACAGCCCAAAAAAAACCCCAAATCAGACTGAATAACTCTTGTTGCAACAGCTCCATTGGCTGTTAGCTTGTTTCAGGATACAATTATATGTATTATGGAGACCTGGTGGAATGAAGCTAGGGAGGAGAGCTCTTCCTCTAAGCATAGCCAGGTCATAGTCAAGAAATCACCAGGCAACTCTGGAGATAATAGGCTTAAGCTAGCCTTAACAACTCTGCCTAATGGACAATAGCGACTGGGAAGTTCCCACCATACTGCTGATTTTTGCAACCCCTCTTCCCACCAACCTGTAAATCTCTCCATTGTCCTCACACCTGTCCAACTATTACAGAGCTTTCATGAGATCCATTAGTCCTTTGTCACCTAATGCTAAGATTGTCAACCCATTCCCAACCTCATTGTCCACTCCATGAACTCCATTGTTTATTTGGCAGGGAGCCATTCATACCCTTGCCCTCCAGGCAGAAATTGTGCATAAACCCCACCCCACCCCCAGTTTTAGCCACCTAGACACAGTACATCACTTGTTAGTAGCCATACTGTCACTTTGATTTCTGATCGTTTACTGTCCTTAGACATGAGTCTAAGCCACATCGCTGCTGCTTCACTGCTGTCTGAGCCTGGTAAATATTACCCACCATGCCCTGAATCTTGCTATCCAAAACCTTTTCTCCCTTTTCCTTCAGTTAGCCTTGTGTGAGTACTTGACTGTTTGGGTCTTGTGTGCATGTAATCAATTCTTCCAATAAACACATGTGAACTTACTTTTGGATCTCTGGCTGGTTCTTCCCTGAGAAGAAGAGCTCATTGGTAGAAAGAGCTTGCTAGTTACTCTCCTCTTGCAGTCCTCCCAATTTGACTTAATATTACCCCATCTTTTCAGGGAGGGACTGCGCATTGTGGGTGGACCTCTAAGTCACCCATGTTTTGGGGCAACAGGTGAATCTCCCCCAGCAATGTCTACCCGGGTTCTCTGTGCAGCAGCTGGCAAGGCCAGAGGTGGGGTAGTTGAACTAGTCTATCAGGATGTCATCCCTCTGAACACGCACCCTGTCCCATAGTCTGCTAAGCTCAACTGTGTGTGTTAGAGGGCAGCAGGGGCAGCAAGGGCAGAATAGGGATTCTGAAGAGTCTCTTTTCCTAAACCGGCTGAGTTGGACTTGGCAGTTGTGTCAAAAGGCAGATCAGGAAACAGGGATACAATCTGTGGTGGATGGGATTACACTTCCCCTAAAATCTCAAGTTTACATCTTGGGCATGTAATTTGAGCCTAAGTGCCCAGTTTTCAGAAGAGGCCAAGAGTGCATTCAGACAGCTAAAATTAGCGTGCCAACTGTTACAGTTTCTTGGAATGTCAGATACAGTGGCACATGCCTTGATTACATTCCAGTCGGATTACTGTAACTCTACATGGAGCTACCATTGGAAACTATTCAAAAATTTCATTGGGTCCAAAATGCTGTGACCAGGTTGATGACTGGGGCTGGTTATAAGGAACACGTGACCCCAATGTTGAAACAGCTTCACTGGTTACAGGTCCACTTCCATGAAAAATTTAAAATACTGGTTATGACTTTTAAAGCCCTGTACAGCTTGGCTCCAGACTATCTGAGAAACCATGTAACCCTTCTGCCTCAGTTTTAAGATTTTCAAGGAAAGCATGCTCTTGATACTATTATCACTACCAGACTTGTCTGGTGAGGACACCAAAGAGGGACTTTTTGGTGGCTGCTCCCAAGTTGTAGAATTCCCTCCCAAAAGAGGTTTGATTGGCCCTCTCTGTATTGTTTTTCCACTAGCAGGAAAATACCTTTTTATTTAGGCAGGCTTTTGATTTTTAATTTTCACGTGACTGAAGCAGCTTTTAAAATAGTCCACTGTGCCTTCATCTTTTTTATTTTAAATATTTTTAAACTGTTTTAACTTTGCGTTTTTAATAAAATTGTCTGTTTAATTTTTTAAAACTTTTGTACTACAGTCATTCCATTACATTTGCTAAAGTTAGGAGCACAGGACCCCCATGAAAGTGAAAGAAATGTGAATAACTCTTGGCCCTCCCAAACCATATTTAACACACAAAAAAGTATGATCACCATATTCAACCCACCATGGATTTCTCTGAGGCATCATGTTTCCTTCATAAGGCAGAAGTGGGTGGCTGATGGGGCTTACTGCCATCTCCACTGCTGCCCCACACCATTTTTAATAGGAGCTTACAAGGCTTGTTCACAGTTTCTCAGTCTCTATTAAAAATGGCATAGGGAGGCAGCAAAGGTGACAGCAAATAATCCATGACTAATCGAATCCCCAAAAGTGAAACCTGCAAATGTAGAGGGCTGACTATATAACTTTTTGAGCTGTAATTTATTTTAATTTGCTGTAAGCCACCTTGAGTCCTGTGCTGGCAGAAAGGGGGGATAGATATTGAATAATAAATAAAATAAAAATACCTTCACAGTCCTAAGCCCTCCCAAAGTAGTTGGTTGCTGATAGCTGATACAGTCCCAGCATAGTTATAAGTAATTAGATAATTCCCATTCCCTGAAAGTAAATCAAATAGTTATTTGTTTTTAAAAACCATCTGAATGCTGCAAGTGGTGCCCTGTAATACAGTACTTATTCTCCCACATTCACGTCATTATCACCTCAGCACACACAACAGAATAAAAGGCACAGCAGAAACCAACACCTGAACTATGGGATATTAATCTCCATTTAGTAAGGCTAGACCGTTGTAACTCTAAGAGTAAGTTTCAAATCAGGGAAAAGAATCATGTGGTCCTCCAGATGTTGTTGGATTGCAACTTTCAGTGTTTACAATCATTGCCTGTTTTGGCTAGGACTTCTAGTCCTAGAACTGGAGGACTTTTAGTCCTCCAATAACATCTCAAGGGCTGCGTGATTCACATTTCTGTTTTGAAGCTTATTGTTCCATTGCAAAAGAAGTGAAGCTGTTGTTCTGTGCTTTCAAGTTGTTTCTGACTTATGGTGACCCTGAGGTGAACTTATCATGGGGTTTTCTTTGTAAGATTTGTTCAGAGGAGGTTTTGCCTTTGCCTTCCTCTGAAACTGAAAGAATGTGACTGCCCAAGGTCATCCAGGGGTTCCCATGGCCAAGCAGTTGAAGAAAAGAAGTGAAGATATCCCCAATAAATCCAAATACACTGTAATGTAGTTATACCTTAATTATTGCAGGAAAGAATTCATTATAAGCAACCTGTTACTACAAGTTAAATTATGATAACAATAATTATACTATTTGGGTATCTAGTTACTTCCAATTCCAAACTCTCTTTTAAAAGTATACTTTGCACAGACACACAAACACATACTGCCTCATAAAAAGATTAAGCCTCGGCTTTTAAATAAATGACAATTCATTTCATGCACTACTCTAAACTCTCCAGCTAAAGATATGTATATACCTATTTATCCTGGTGACATTCCATCACTAGCTTTTCTCCTGGTCTCTGGAGAGAATGCTATGGGTGTACAATTTAACTGACATTTTTATAGCTTAGGAAACATCATGTATTCTTCCTATCAGTAAAAATGCCCTTGTCCAATTATGACTTCAACTGTAATAATTTTCCCCTCCAGGGAATACACTGACATTTTAAATTAAAAATATTCCCACTAACAAGCCTATAAATCCATCCAATTAACCATTATTCCCTAGGTTAAGAGTTTTTATATTTAATTTGGCAGCCCTTATCTTGGGAGTCTAGATTGATGCTTTTGGAATCTCATTTTCTCATTTCTTACAGCAAAAGTATGGCTTTCAGTCATTAGGTGACCCTTATGCACTTTAGGCAGGCCCCAGTTTCAGTGTCACCATTGCACAATTAGATGAAGAGAGCCATGCAGCTAATCCCCTGGTCCACGCCTCAGTGACTAAAGGAGCCTACTAGTTTTCTACATTCTGACTAGTCTGAAAAATGAGCTACCTAATGAGGCTTTAAAATGCCTGGGTCTTAGCCAGATGACTTTTGCAAAGCACTTTACATGATCCTTCAGATTGAGAACTAAATAATTTGTACATGCTGGCTTTGATTGCAACATGGGGAGGAAATCCATAAGCCTCCCACTATGTTGTCCCCCAGTGGCCTTCTCCTGGCAGAAGGCCCAGACCAGCAAAACTTAATTATTTGGTACAAGCATTCTTACTTGGACAAACCTCTCCTTGCAGCCAGTCAGAATAGTAGTGAAGAGTGAGACTTTTGAAGGATAAACCTAGGAGTAGGAGTGACTAATTTTAGACCGGCTTGAGGGAAGAGGAAGGAACAAACACACTGCAGAAAACAGAATACATGGTCTGCGTGGGGCCCAGATTCAGTCATTCGTAGTTCTAGATAAGACTAGGAGACACCTTAGTCTGAGACCCTGGAGAGCTGCTGTTGATATAGGGATAGGCAACTGTGGGAGTCTAGGGGGCTGCGTACTCTTCAGCTTTTCACAGATGAAAACCAGGACAGATATGGCCAAGCAACATCAGAGTGTAATCAAGCAGCCTTCTGTGACTCAGAGTGTGGGAGCCATGCTAGTTGGAAGGTATCGACAAGCTGAGGGTGACCACAGAAGGGTGACCAAAATGGTGAAGGGTCTGGAAGTCCTGCCCTATGAGGAGCATCTTAGGTTACTGGGTATATTTAGTCTGCAGAAGAGGAAGTTAAGAGGGGACATGATAGCCATGTTTAAATATTTGAAGGGATGTCATGTCAAGGAGGGAGTGGGCTTGTTTTCTGCTGCTCCAGAGACTAGGACAAGGAGCAATGGATTCAAGGTACAGGAAAGGCAATTCCACCTGAACCTCAGGAAGAACTTCCTGACAATCAGAGCTGTCCAGCAGTGGAATATGCTGCCTCAGAGTGTAGTCGAGTCTCCTTTTTTGGAGATTTTTAAGCAGAGCTGGATGGCCATCTGTTGGGAATGCTTTGATGTGTGTTCCTGCACTGCAGGGGGTTGGACTGGATGGCCCCTGGGGTCTCTTCCAACTCTATGATTCTATGATTCTTTTTGCACTTTGAACTCAGTTTGCAGCAATTAAAGTAATGTGGGGAAAGTAACAAAGGGGGAAAGTGGAAAAAGGAGGCAGAAACTGAGATACAGAGCCCCGCCCCCCACTTTTGTGAGGGTTTGTGATGCAGACAACTCATGAAAGTGGAAAAACCATGAATAATTCCCACCTGAGATCCCCCTCCCATTCCTTTGCATTTTGTCAGAGGCAAGCGAATGAGGGGGGGAGCTCCAGAGGCAAGAAGGAAGGTGCACATGTGCCTCCCCATTATTTCCTTGCCTTTTGTCACAGTGCTTCCTTTTCTTCTCTGTGCCTGGCAAAATGCTAGGGAATGGGAGGAGGAGAATGGGGAAAAGGTACATACACACCACATGAATAATCAGATTTGCAAAAGTCAAACCTGCAAATGTGGAGGGAGGACTGTACATTAAAAGCAACTGAAAAAGTGGGACAAAAGAGAATTGCAAAAGATAACAGCTTCTTCTAGCCTGAGTGTTCTTCCATGTTGTCCATCATGCAGTCAACAGTTCCCCATAGTAGCAGCTTGGGGGTATATGAGTGGCCAAATAGTCAGTCCAGTCCAAGTCAGTTGTGGGTTATCTGAACAAGATGCAGGAAGAAGCATGAAGGTGGTCCAAAAGTTGTATCATAAGTCCAAACACATGAGCCAGCAAAGAATAAGCATAATAGTCCAAAACATAGTCTGTGTAAGGTCAAGACAAAACAGGAATGGACAGAGTACTACTAGGCAACCAGATAAGACGGTTGTCAGCACTAAGACTGGGAAGGTACTGTCACAGTATTTATGACCAGCTCCTTCCAGGCCACAGGTGTCTCATGAGTGCTAATGAGGTCAGTGTTCATTACTTAAACATGGCTGGTCTTGGTGTTTTTCCCTCCATTGCTCAACAAAGGCAAGAAGGGCAAGCTGTCTTCAGTGTCTGTAGCCTCTGCCGCAAGAACAAGAACTTCTGCTGCCTCATCATTCCCCATCTCCTCAGAGGGAGCTGCAGCTTGTTGGCAATTTGCCTCCTCTTCCTCCTTATCTGAGACCTCCAAGGGGTGAATTAAGGAGTGAATTATGACATCTTGAGTTATGAGTTCTTCAGCATACTTCCTGAACCTTGCCCTCCCAACATAATTTTTTTTCCTGCTTAAGTCAGAAAACATGTCTTGCAGTCACAAGACATTTTGTGCTTCAGGCACAGAGTTTTGCTGCCTGAGGCAGACACATATACCATATAAAGTCAAGATACAGAGTACCTAATTCCAGTCTTATTTCAGCACCTGAGGCAAAAAACTCCTGTGAGCACCTATTCTCTTCCCTAGCAGGAAAGAAAAAACAACAATTACAGGAACTGCAATTTTTTGAAAAAGTAGCTTTCATAAACTCTGATCTGGCTGCAATATCCGGTGTCCTCAGTCATATAAAACAAGTCCTCAGATTCATAAAATAGTGTTCACCCTCCTCTAGAGACAAATGTCTTTTCCTCAAAGGATGTATCCATCAGTGTTCTGCTTTTGTCACAAAAGTAGCGCTGCAGATGGCATTATCAAGATGATTGCTCCTCATCTTTTTCAGCACTCATTGGTGCTTATTTCTCCATCAGTGCCCATGGTAACACCCAGGGAGAAAGCAACAGGGCTTGACATCAGCTTGCAAACCTCTCCAGCTACAAAGTACTGCCAGCATGAAGAGTTATTTGTTCCATAAATTATATATAATGGCATGTTCCACAAAAACAAAACAGCATTGCTCCTCATTTGCTATGAACTGAGGAGCAAATGTAGAAAGGATGTCACCCATGAGCTGATCTGCAGCATCTCTACAGCATCTCTATAGATGAGAACTCAAGGGAAACAGCCAAATTCTAAACATGTAATCAAGTCCCACAGGGACATGTAATTGAGAATTACATCACAAGACACACATCAAAATTTCTACAGACAGTTTTATGTGGCTGTTGTTGCTGTCTGCCCTGAAGTTGACTTTGACTTACGGCACCCTGTGGGAATGAAAGGAAATCCAGTGTGATCCAGTGGTTTGAGCATTAGACTACGGCTCTGGAGACCAAGGATTGAATCCTCACTCAGCCATGAAAAACCTATTGGGAGACTTTGGGCAACTCACACTTTCTTAGTCTCTGAGAAGGCAATGGCAAACCTCTTCTAAACAAATCTTGTCAAGAAAATTCTGTGATGTGGTGACCCTAAGGCAACCCTGAGTTGGAAATGACTTGAAGGCACACAAGAACCCCAGTCAGGTCTTGCAGGCTCAGCTCAGGTCTTGAAAACAGTTTTACGGCTGAACTGAAATTGCAATTGATTCCCCACAATTTTCCCAGCACTAGATCCATTAATGTTAGTAGCTAAACTATGAGCATGACAAAGTGAAACTGTAGCTATAGGAAAGGTATGACAAAGATAACTAAAATATGAACCCCAAACCTGCTACCTCATAAAAATTTTAAGAGGCACATAAACAACCAATCTTCTGTAAATCAATGAGAATGAAGTGCAACCCACTGCAAAGTGTCACGTTGTTTTGACCACAATTCTCATCCAAACATGGTGGAGAATTGGAGTATTCCCAACTGAGCTGTAATTCAAATAAATTAGGATTTCTCAAAGAACAAATGCACCGGGTGCTGCTGCAGAGGCATTTCCCACTAGAAAATGTACGGAGAAATTGCTAATGGAATGGATAACAACTCTGAGTGATTCTGCCCAGTGATGTCAGAAACAGACAAAAAGGAAAAACAAAGCATTGCGATTTTGCTGTGGTTGCCTATAAAATTCTCAGAGTACAGATTGCAAAACTGTGAGGCATGAAATGAAGAAAAAGTTAAATTAAACAGGGTAGAAATAGTGTGATCATATATAACATAATCATATATAACATAAAACTGCAGTTCAACGAAATCTGAAAGACTGTATAGTTTCCACCCATGAATCAGATACATATATAGAAAGATTCTGACTTTGTGGGATGGCAGCAGTATGCCAAGAACATGACACAAAAATCACAAAAAAGGGTCACTGAAGTATAATCCAAAGTAAAGTTAATGTCTCCCCTCTTATTGGAAGATACAGCATGTGCTTCATAGAGAGGATGCTTGGTGATGGAAACTTATGTTGATAGCGTGCTATAAAAAGATGAACAGCAGAAGTCTGTGTGAGTACCTTGAATAGATGCAGAAGAAGAAATAACTATGATTAGTGTCACCTATCCCTCACCAGCAGGGGCTGTATCTCAGAAACAGAGCATATGTTTTGCATGGCAGAAAGTCCCAGGTTCAATTCGCAGCATCCCAAGGTAGGACAGGGAAGACCCTCAGCCTGAAACACAGGAGAGGTATCACTAGGCAGTGTGTGACAATACTGAGCTAGATGGGCCAGTGATCTGACTCAGTGGCTTCCTAGTCACCCTGGGGAGGTATTGAACACGATGGAATTTGAATCAAGATAAACATGTGTATCAATTTTTTAAATTCTTCCTCATCAAGCACTGCTTGCATCACATCTACAAATGTTCAGTGTGGTGGGAAACCTGTATGTAGGGGGTAGGGAAACTGTAACCTTCCAGATGTTGGATTCCAATTCCCATCAGCCCTTGCCAGCAAGACAAACAATCCGACATCTGGAATGCTACAGGTTCCCCAGCACTACACTACAGGGGTATCTAGAGTTGTACCTTTTCTTTCCCAAAGTATCAGTGGTTCCCTAGAGTCTTAGCTCAACACACAAACCATTATATCACACTAGTTCAGCATACTCTCCCAGGATCAATACAAATTAGAGGGACACATCAGGGAAGAAAGAGTAGTAAAAAAGGACCCACCAGTTCTTTTCTCTGGTAGCATTTGTTTCTTTGTACACAGGCACCTTACAAAACTAATATTTTTAGTGTTGACTAGTGTACTTACCCAGCGTTGCCCAGGATCTTATTTTCCTCTTAAGAACTCAGCAAATTGTCTTCTCCAGTATCTGTAACTTTTCCTCATATTTCTCAATGCAATCTGTATTCAGAGTTATTTTCATAAACAGTTTGGGGTCCTGAGGGAATACACTGTTCTCATCCTTGTTGCTAGGCCTCATCTCCATACCAACCAGCCTATTCCAGTACCTATAACTTTTCCCCATGTTCCTCAATCCAATCTGTATTCAGAGTCGTTAACATACAGAGGTTAGGTTCCTGGGGAAATACATGTCCTCCTCCTTGCTGCTGGGCCTTGTCTTCATAGCAACTGGCCATTCCAGTACCTGTAACTTATCCCCATATTCCCCAATCCAATTGTCAAGGTCAGAGACCTGGGCAGCAAGCCAGCCTGGAGAAGGGAGAGGGAGAGATAGCAGAGTCCTGCCAGGAGGAGTCAGAGCAAGCAGTTTACTCATAGGCAGTCCATTTACCTAAGCCTGAGCAACAAGTGGAAGCCATAGTCAGAGTCCAAAATCCAGGGGTCAGGAGCCAAGAGATCAATCCAAGGTATCAGGAGCTGGGTGCTGGAAGCAAGGGACAGGCAAGGAGAGGGCTTGTAGAAAGTTTGCTGCAAGCAAAGGGAAGCTTCCGGGCAGGCAGTTATATAGCCCAGACACAGGTGTGGCCAGTCACCACTTCTTGAACTTAATCAAGGAAGCCTCCCTTTGCTCAGCTCTCTTGAGTCTCTGCCTTGTTTGTGGGCTGATTGATGCAGGCTCCAGGGCATCCTTGGGATCACAGCTGGATCCCTGTTGCCCTAAAGGAGCAGGCAGAGGACCGTCCAAGCCTGCTTGGTCCATGGCAGCAGAGGGAGCTCTTGAGCTGCAGGACTCATCTCCAGCCAGAGCCACAGGGACCAACAGCTGCTGCTCATCATCTCCACCCTGAGCAACAGGGACGAACAGCTGCTGCTCATCAGCAGCAGCTCTGACAGGGGCTTCAGTGATCACACCAATCTGTATTCAGAGTTGTTAACATACAGAGGGTTTGGTTTCTGAGGGAATATGCTGCCCTTCTTCTTGCTGGTAGGCCTTATCTCCATAGTAACTGGCCTGAGGCTCAAGAGCTCTCAGCTGAGAATTCTAAAGGCCCCTCCCTAAACTGTCAACCCCAGGATTCCATAGAATCTTCACAGCCAGCCAATCATATGAGGTCTTCTCACCTCACACAGCCAATTGTATGTTCACCTGACTGCCGCAGACAAACAGACAAACTTTGACTTTTATATAGTAGATAAGGAGGACAAAAAGAGTTGTAAGACTCAGATTGCAGGCAAAAATGTAAGACCTGGCAATCAATTCAATCTAATCTAGAAAGCCACAACCCAAACAAATACAGAATGTAATCTGGGCTCAAAATCAAGCAGGTGCTAAAACTGTCATACTGACATTTAAGTCAGAGTTCCTTTAGATTAGAGTCTTATTGTTCAACTACTATGCCCCATTAATGAAACTCTATGAAACAATGACATCTTCCACTTTTACCCCTAACATGGTTTCTCACTGCTTCCAACTTTTTTTTTTTCAGTCAGAGAAAATCTGAAAGATAAAAATAGCTTCCCAACATATTCTGATTTATCAGTACTAGGAGCTGTTTCCCAAAACAAGCTGAAAGTGATGGATTCACTCAGTGGCCAAGTCAAAAAGTGTCAACAGGAGCACTACCTGTCTGCCACAGTTTACTGAAGTTAATCTTGGATACACAAGAGATTCGCATTTATCTGCAAACTCTACTGAAGGGAGATGCCTCTTAATTGAGCCGCTTTTCATTCATACTACATAATTACAGCACTGGGATTCCACTTCAACTGCCGTGGAGTTGAATGGGATCATGGGATTTGTAGTTTGAGGAGGCACTACAACTTGCTGGCTGAGAATACTAACTGCCCCTCCCTGAACTGTACATCCCAGGATTCCTCAGGATTTAAAGAGAAACCATAGCACTGTAACTATATAGTGTGAAAGAGCCCTATGACAATGACCTGAGTCTGACATTGGATTTATCTTCATTCTTCCCCTGCCCTCTACCTATATTTGCTTCAGACAATGGGGTTTTTGAGTAGAAACAGGTCCAGCAACTTAGAACCTGCGATTTCATTTCTAATGCTCTTAAAATCCCACAATCATTCACAATCACCATGGTAAATTCCCTGGGCGGAGATGACACCTAGAGCTGGAGCCTGTTCTGAGTGTATAAAAGCAATTGGCCCTACCATTAGCCAGGGTGAGGCAACTGTCTCAGACAACAAAGGCTGAGAAGCAGCTATGGGAGTTCCTTGACTATTCTTCCCCAATCTCCCTGTCCATACAGTGGTATAGCTAGGGGGCGGGGGGAGATCCACCCCTGGCAGCACTCTTTTGGGAGCACCGCCATGGCATCCCCAAATCAAATGGAACCCACCTCCGTAGTCTACCAACATTCCCCTCGCCTGCCTTTCCCTTTTGGTACATGCCAGCCAGCTGCTTCTGCAAGAGGTGCATGGCTCCTGGGGTGAACCAAGTCAGAATGCCTGGAAGGGGCACACAGAGGGGGCAGAGGGAGGACCTGTCTGCCATTTTCCCCCTAACTATTGGTGGCATAACTGCTGAGGCGAGCCAAGAGGGTTCCCGTTACCATCGCGGCCACCATGCTGGGGCAAAGGATAAAGTGTCCAGCTGCCGGTTCATTTTTTCCCCGTGTCCTCATTAGTATTAATGAGCTGGGTTCTTTCTTTGCCCCCTTAGTGCCATTCCAACTACCATGTGCTGTCATTTCATTTTTAAAGCCACTTCAATTGTATTGAGAAGGGTCGCAAAAGCTCTAGCTACGCCACTGAGTCCATGCCTCTCTTTTGGAAGTCAGAGCAACAAGTACTATAGGGGCCTGTCCTATTCCCCTAAAGTAGCTTGCTGCCTTTTGGTTTGGTAGAGTATGTTGTGTGTGCCTTCAAGTCATTTCCAAGGTTCACAGGGTTTTCTTGGCAAGATTGGTTCAGAGGAGGGTTGCCTTTATCTGAAGCTGAGACAGTGTAAGTTGTCCAAGGTCACCCGGTGGGTTTCCGTGGCCAAGGAGGGATTCAAACCCCGGTCTCCAGAGTCACAGTCCAGTGCTCAAACCACTACAGTACACTGGCTTGTGGGTATGCCATTCTATTGCCAGTACTCCGCTGACAGTCCAGGTCACCTTCTAGTATGTAGAAAGGGTTCAAAGAGCACTGTTGTTCTTCATAAATCTGCTTGGACATTTCTGTAGTGTATCTCACATGAACCGTCTTGCACAGTTCATTCTCTTGCCCAATTAAACATTCCAGATCATTGTACAATTTCCCTACATGTTCTTCAGTACTCACCGAAGTAAAGATTTCAAGTCAATCCTCTTTCTTAACAGCAAATTTGAATTTGTTTCCAAAAACAAAAATTAAAGAGTGCATTGCTTGAAGCTGAATTGATTCTCAACATTACTCCATAAACTCCTGCTGTTAGATTTAGGCCTGCTTTTACAAATGATCCCCAATTCCCTCAGGATAGCCTCTTCCTTACACAGCACTGCCTCCAGAGCATTCTTTTGACACCTGATGAGGTGTTAAAAACCTGGTAGAAAATTACCTTTCCTAAATCCAATTACCAAGAAGGACTTAATTATCAGTTCACAGCAGAGTACAAATTAGATCGTTAAAGGAATTTAAGGTTTCTCTGACTTTTCCACAGATCAAGAGCTGTCTTCTTTAATCAGCACTGAAAATCTTAGGTTATAAGAACAACCTAGAAATAGAAAACCTTTCTGAATAAATGGATCAAGAAAAGAACCAGAATAATATTGTGCACTGCCTTTTCAGTGTTTAGGTATGCTCTGTGTTTGAGGTTCGGCTACAGCATTTGGGAATCATGTGGCCCTCCAGATGTTATCAGACTACTACTTCCAGAAGCCCTCACCAGGAAATCCTGTGGTAAAACAGCCTAAGAGCTGCAGTCCAATCACATCTAAAGAGCTACATAATCCCAGCCTCCGGGCTATGAGTATGGCTTAAATCCTATTATTAGTCCAAACTATTATAGAACCATTGAATCAGTGGAATTTACCAATATATCAGTTGACTTGCCATTCAACTGCCATTCAGGTCAAATGGTTCTCTTCTATCTGAGACTAATCAACAGGATTTAGGCTTATATCAGTTGTTTTATACCATTTTCTAGCTCTTTGTTTGATACTACTTTGGTAAAATTCTTATTGGTCATAACTTTGTATTTCCCAAAAAGAAGTTAACATTAGTTATTGTTATTTGCCAAGAAGTCAGCTTCAACTAAGAGAAACCCTATGAATAAGAGACCTGAATAAGCCCTGCTCAGGTCTTACAAATTTGTTCCTGTTAAAAGTAATTGAGCATCGGTAAAATTCTGGCTCTCCCCACCAAAGAAGTTAGTGATTGTTATAACTATATTTTCCTCAGAAAACAATAAGATAATTGCATGCTGGCTTTCTTAAAATGATGTGAGCAGCAGTGGAAGTGGAAGGGCCCCATCTGCCAATTTTCAAACCTATTTTAGACTCCAAAAATCTGTGGGCTTGGGGCTAAATATAGCCTTAAAATGGAAACATTCATCTCCTGGGGCCGGTAGTGAGATCAACAGCAGTTGATCTCACTAGCAGGGTAATCAGTTAGCAAAGCAAAAGCCGAACAGTGCCCAGGGTTTAGCAGAGAAAAGGAATAATCTTAGCTTTCTTTGCAAATGATATGCAATAGCTTTACTTCCAAATTACTCATGTATGGTCTAATGCAGTGGTTCTTAACTTGGGGTCCCTGGGGCTCTGTGGAGCCATCACAAGATCTATGTAGGGTTGACATTCATCCTGGAAAACGGGCAAAATCCCAGATTTAAGGGACTAAAAAAAGTCCCAGTTGGCTGTAGCCAGTTGATGCAGCATGTCCCAGATTCCTCAAAGATAATAGTGACTATGGTGGTAGCAATGATGGCGTCAATTTGGCGGGTGTGTCACCCTATTCAAGAGGTTCCAGGTGCTACTGGGCAGTTGCACCAAAGAGCCCAGAAGGCGGGAAGGCAAAAGGATTGCTCAGAAGACGGAGGAAGATGCCCAGCCCAGCCTTGTGTGGTGGGTGTAGCAATGCTGCCTGAGGTCAGGGTCAGGAAGCACTGTGGAGCTTTACTTCCAAGCAGCCATAAGAAAAGAAAGGAGTCCCTTTACTCTTGTGGCTGCTTGGAAGCAAAGCAGTAAGGGTCTCAGTGTGCCTTTGGAGGAAAGCATGAAAGAAATGCCATTTCCCTCTGAAGCAGCACTGAGATAGTAGAGAGGGTAAGTGCTTCTAAAAGAAGAACAAACATGTGAACTAGCAATCAGTATCGGCTTGTAAAGGTTGCTAGCGCTAACAGGTCCTGCACTGTGGGCCTTTGTGAGCTGCCTGTGGAGCCGCACAATTCCCACATAGTATTTTTAAATAGACATACCACTACCAGCCAGCCACCAGCATTGACTGCAAAACACAACATACCTACAGAGGCTACACACACTATGGAACGATATAAGTAACTAAAACATTTAGTGTTTTACCCTCCACAAAGGAGTGATGTTATCCCTCATTTGGCTACCACTGTAATGCCCTAATTACTGCAAAAAATGAGGGCAATTATAACAACTAACTAATTAGTTTTAGCAAGTTGTTTCCAAATAAGCATGAATAATCTGGATCCAACCCATCTGCAGTCAGAGAAATTTCTAAAATGGCAGGTCCCAGATTGAAACATGTCTAGAAGAGTCTGCTGCCTTACATGAATGCTATCATCAGTCTAGTGCAAGAGGATTAGTCCTAATGTTAAAGAAGGGCTTTTATTTATGCATTACTTTCACTGCATTTAATTTATTATTAAAATAAATGAAATAAATTTCAGCTGTCAGGCCAGTCATTAAGCATAATCCCTGACTCAAATTAATCTGAGTAACCTCTTCCAGGTCAGAAAGAAATATATATAAAATCATTATAAGACTAGAACCCTCTACACATTTACTCCAAAGCAGGCCTTGTTCAAGTGAGTGAGACTGCTTGGAAGTAAAAACACACAGGATCAGGTTGTAAAATGTAATCACCAACCATTTCAGGGGATAATGGCTTCATATGCTCGCTGTGTGGATTAGTTGAGTGATTTACTGGAAAAGACTCATTTTGAAGGTACAATTTATGCTATACTGTGGTTTTTGGAACCAGTGATAAGTATGAATCCATGGAACAGCATCAGCTTTTTTGGGGGAAAAAAAGAGGAGGGGGGGGAACAATTTTAAGTTTCACTGGCCTAGAAAATGCTGGTTATTTTGGACCTGAATGAGTCAGCAAGCAAGAGATGAGAGCCAATTATAGCCTCTGACACACAAGGAAAACTATCCATCATAAAGCAGTTGTGAGTGGATTTCTCAGCATCTTCACTGTAGTGAGGGCAGCCACACTGGCTGAGAATGCTGGGAGCTATAGTTCAACACTCACCAAAGGGTGCCAAATTATGAACTCTAGCTTAGGAGGACAGAAAGGGGAAGAAATGATTCCTACTGAGACACGGCCTCCCGGTAAGAAACGTTCTGTAGTTCCATTTAGTTTACTCTTCTCAACTCCCATTGTTCTAGAAGCAGCACAGCAGCAGCAAAAGCCTGCTTGTGCTTTTATATCATAGCAGAACTTGAAATGGTTAATGAAAGTAATTGACCAGTAAGCATAAAATGGCTACATACAAGCAACTATTTTATAAACCTGCACACAAAACTCAGCTGTTTTGTCAACCTATTAGTGTATATACCCACATTGCCCAGGATTTTGTTTTTTTATAGGTAATACTTGTTAGAAAGATTTGATATCCTGTGTCTGTAATTCCCCAAAGTGTCTTGTCCAGTACCTGTAACTTTTCCCCATATTCCCCAATCCAATCTATTTTCAGAGTTATTAACATACAGAGGTAGTGGTCCTGAGGAAATACACTGCCGTCCTCCTTGCTGCTAGGCCTCATTTCCATAGCAACCTTTCTATTCAAGACAGACATAGTTGACTAAGGCCCAAGAGCTTTCTGGCTGAGAATTCTGAAGGCTCCTCCCTAAACCGCAAAACCCAGAATTCCGTAGAATCTTCTTAGGCAGCCAATCATATGGAGTCTTCACCTGACACAGACAAACAAACTTTGATTTTTACATATTAGATCAACGTATGCAAGTAGCTGAAATTTATTCCTGAGTAGACAGTGTTGTATAACGGTTTGAGTGTTGGACTAAGACTCTGGGAACCACCCACTGGGTGACCCTGGGTAAGTCACACTCGTAGCCTCAGAAGGGAAAAGGCAAGCCCTTTCTGAACAAATCTTGCCAAGAAATCACATGGTTGGATCACTTTAGGGTTGCCATAAGTTAGAAACTGCTTGAAGGGATATAACAACAACAAACAAGTAAAAGATTATGCTTTCATTGTTATTGAACCATTGAATTGATCTGATCACGGTTGCATGTATTCTGTATTCCCCAAATGGACAGTGCAATCCTGCTTCAAAGAAGCTCTGGCTTTAGAAGGTTGGGATTAAGCACTAAAGTCTTCTGCTGATTGCCCCCAGAGATGTGCCAGTAGAAGACTCTGCCAGCAGAACCGCTCAGCTAAGATCCATCAGCAGAATAGTCAAAAAGAAGCTGAAGGAGGCCAAAGAAGGAGCTGAGTTATACCAGGTTCAGCCAGAAATTTAGACCAGGTTGAAAGTAATCCTAAATCATATCCAAGGTCCCTAGACTGTAAAGGGTGAGGAATTAATACAGCTTCAGCTAACCTAAGCTCAGCTAGTCCTTGGCCATTTTTACCAGGTAGCACTGCACAAAAAATCAGGGACATTAGGAACATAATTTTTTCTTCCTTGCTAACTAGCTTGCTTGAGTGGGTGGAAATGGAGTGGAGTATAATAGTTCAGTGTCATCACCTAATGGATGGTGGTAAATCTGCACAGGAAAAAACAGGAGTGGGAATTGTGTGGCCCTTCAAAGGCAGTTAGATTGCAGCTTCCTACACTGAGCCAATTCACACCACACAATCATAACACCATATTCCATTTTAACTGCCATGGCAACATCCTATGGCATTCTGGGCCTTGTAGTTTGAGGAGTACTAAAGCTTTCTGCCCATCAATGGCACTACCTTTCCACAGTTGTGGGACTGCGTGATCCTATGAGGCAAAACATTCATGCCTCAGTCCCTTCCTAAACTGCAAACCCCAGGATTTCACAGAATGTTGAAAGTGGAATAATAGCACTATAACAGTCTAGTGCAGAAATGGCCTAAGAGATTATTACTTGCCCAAGGTCACCCAGTGAGTCTCTATGGCCTCCCCTCCCCACTCTGTCTTAAACCAGTAACTAGAATACGGAATGAAGCGAAAACTTCCATGCACCAGCAATCCTGACCTATCGCAATCCTGTGTGTGGAAGTATGTACATATGCATTTATACCTCCTGGCACCTTGGTTGACTCTGGATGCAGTCCTTAGGGTCAAAAAAGAGTGTGCCTCCTTGCACAGAAGAAACAGCACCCAAAAGATTGTCTTAGTATGGTAGAACTAGCAAGCAGTATATCTTTACTTTGCTGTGGCAAAATCTGAGGTCTTTTTGAAGATATGTGTTGTGGCAAAAATGGCAGACTGCGTGAGAATCAGAAATGGAAGGAAAGCAAATAAAAACTTTGAAAATGTTTGCTACCAGAACTGATGTTTTGCCTATTTAAAGAAATGTTTATCTGCCCCCTAAGTTGCACTAAAACAGGAATTCATGATTACTTCTCTCTGAATATACTATATAAATGTCATTGAAATATAAGATGTAATTGTAGAGAGCTCATTCCTTGGAAATGTACCTTATTTCGGAATATTGGTTCTCTGTGGGAACACCATTAATAGATTCATAAAACCCCACACAAACTCACTCTCTTGCAAAGCTTGAGCACTCAGAAATTGGATGTTGTTATTTTAGGATTTTTTTTCTATCTGCAAGAACAAACAGTCCTACAGCATATTAGCTGCACTACCTTGCCAAAACAAATTTAATTTTGGTTGAGCTTCTATTATGTATTGTTTCCTGGATCATTCTGTACACTCTTCCCTACAAAGGTTTCTTTAGAAGTCAGTGGACAAGAAAGGCTGCTATTTATAGACACTTCTTCATACTGATTCTTCACATCTTCTAGGCTGCGCTCCAAAATTCAACCAGCCATGGACAAAAATCAGAGCCTGGGAAAGTTGCTTTTGTGAAGCACAGTTCTCAAAATCTCCAGCCAGTATGGCAAGTAGCCCTGCTAGCTGGGAGATTCTGAGGACTATAGTCTAGAAAAGTATCTTTTACAAGTACTGCACATAACACATGGCAAAATAAGAAGAGAGAAGTGGATGTCTTCAGTATCCTATTGATAGCATTCTTGTGATACCTACAGGACTACGGTATCTATATTAGGCATCACCTCAAAAATTCAGTAGCACTGTTTAACAAGAAAGAATATGATTGTTATTGCTGGAAGCATCTGAAGCCACATGTGGGTTCTTTCCTTATGTTTTCTTTTTATAACAACTCTGTCATTTATGCCAGGTAGAACAATGGTGATTATCTCAAGGTCATCATGGCTGACTAAGTATTTAAATGTGGTTTGTCCTAGTCTGACATTCTAACCATTATCAGAACTCCTTTACTGATCCTTGATGATGTATATTGGTTGATATGCGTTATTGACTTAAAGCTGACCTTACCTCAGCCTTGGGATGCAAGCTTATGTGGAGGCAGCTGGGAGTAAATGCTGTTGAACTTCATAAGCTGTACTTCTGAGTAAACATGCAGTGTATTCTGTACAGCTAGGAAGGACTGGGCAATGGGTGGCCCTTTATACGATTGCAGTTTCCATGCTCCAAATGCAAAAGAAGACAAGGTGCCTGCACCCTTTAAGCCTTGTGCAGAAACCACAAAAGATGTAGTTTATCAGCAGATGTCTGGATGAGGAGAGTTGTAGGGTTGCAGTAGCTCTGTACTACTATTAAATGTCCTGTCTTCTTTTGTGTCTGGTCACTATAGCTACCATTATAATGAACCGATGTACACCCTCCAACATTTCACAGATAAAAACAAAGGCATGCGTAGCCAAGCAACATTGGAGTGAGGACAAGGTGACAAAGGTTATTAATGAAGAAGAACACACAAGTCTGAAGAGGCTTGTTGCTTTGCATGAATCTACAAGGAGGTGCAAAATTCTGCCCTCTCCTCTCCTCCTTGTTGAGTTAACTGACAGCAAACTGCTTTTGGCTTTGAACTCAGATTACAGCACCTGCAGAAAGCAGAGGTCAAAGAGAGAAAGTGGGAGAGGGAGAGAGAAACTGGGACATTTTAAAAGTGGCTGAAAAGTGAGACAACAGAGGATTAATGTGATTCTCCCTATCAAAAAACCCAATTATTTTAAAAGTGGCTGAAAAATTAGATGACAGAGGATTAATCAGGACTGTCTCTGCCAAATCAAGACAGTTGGAGGATATGCCAGCGTGTGAATGCCATCAGGTTTTAGGGGAAAAACCCCACTACCTAGGATTAAGATATTTGCATCAGTAACAAATACTGTACAGTAAGACAATAGCCTTCCTGTTATGCTCGTCATTTGTCATGCATTAGAACATAGAATTATAAATAATATGCTTTCCAAATTTGTTTGTAGTAAGGATGAGCAAGGGGTGGCTTCTTAGTTGTTGTTCGGTGGCAACTCTGAGATTTTTTTTTCTACTATGCTACTTAGGAATGCTGGGTGCTGCAGTCCAACAACATCTGGTGAGCCACATGATTCCCCACCCTGATTTTATAATTGCCTTTGTTATAACAAACTCCTTTAAAATAAAACAAATATCTAGAAATCTTTCAGACATTTTAACAGAATTGTGGTGACTGGGAAAATGTCAAAAGACAAAATAAAATAATCACAGTAGCATTGTCTGACTGATAACAGAAGAGGATTTATTGTCTCTTTATCACCAAGAACAAGACAGCAAAGCCCTCCAGCATTTCTCAAATTATCTGCAAGCTGGATTCATGGGGAAAAGCAGAGCAGGAAATCCAGGGGAAATGTACAGAGGATCATTCCTTAAGGTTCTGCTCTCTTATGTCAGAGAAACAAAATGAACGAGGGATGAGTCAGTTCTTTTTTGAGATTACTTTTTTAACCAATGACACTAGCAGAACACAGAGAGTTGAAATCTTCTCTTCAGAGAGATGGACAACAGCCATGTAAATAAGACCTACTCATTCTCTGTGGTGAAATCCACACTCCCCTAAAAAAAACTTGTAGGGGCTTGCAAAAAAATTACAAATGCTATTTACCCTATAACATTTCACAGATGAACACCAAGGCCCCTTCCGCACCTTACCTTTTTTCAGCGCTGGGGTGCGGGGATCGCATGAGCAGCCTCCAGCATGTCCCCGCTGCTTCAGTTTTGCACAAGCTGCCTGCTCCTGAGCACACAGTGCAGGAACCCCGCCTCTTCCTTCCACAGCGCAGCCTGGGAACTTCCCAGGCTGCACTGGAGCAGGAAGCGTGAGTGTCGTGGCTCTGGAGGCTCTGTACGCACAGCAAGTGTGGGGGGGGCCCTGAAGCAATGTGCAATCACGCACCATTTTCAGCTGAAAACTGAAAATGAAAAAGTGTGCAAGTGGCACCTGCCAGGACCAGGAGTGTTGCGTGATTGTGAGTGCATTGTGCAGATTGCTCCTCACAATCACGCGATGCTCCAGGCGCCCTTTCGCATGGCAAATGCGATGCAGAAAGAGTCCAAGACACTTGTGGGCAAGGAACATCAATGTATGGTCAAGATGGCAAGAACTAGTCAGGAGGAAGATCACACAGGCTAGGAGAGCAGTTTGCTTTTGCCGAAGCATACTGGGAAGGGCAAGATTCTGCCCCCTCCCCCCCCACTGAGTTAATTGGATGCAAACTACTTTTGCACTTTGAATTCAGTTTACAGCAACTGAAGTAAGCTGAGGATCAAGGGAAAAAGTGAGGGCAGGAGAGAGAAATTGGGACATCTTAAAAGCAGCTGTAACCATGGGATGAAAGAGGATTAATTGGGACTGCCAAACTGGTACAATTGAAGGATATGAGGCAGCTTTTCTTCCAAATACTAATCAGGTCTGACACTGCTTAGCTTCTGAGATCAGATGAAATCAAGCATGCTCTCTCCTGTAATGCTGCAAGAAACAGTGGGATGACAGATCGTCCCTGAAAAACTGGGATAGTTGTAGGGGGTATGTTGACATAGTGAATTAAACTGTAAATGAAAAGAACACAACCATTTGACTGTTGGTGCAATCACAACCATGTTTGTGCAAAATTAAATCCTATTGAGTTTAGTATGACCTAGTTAGGTTGAAGATGGAACCTCAAGATCTCAAATGTTATCGAACCCAAGGGACAAGTTAAAGCCACCCTCTAGTTCAGGGTAGCAGCTTGTCTATGTGAAGAAGATTCCACACTATTTGCAGCTGTGCCTGAATCAGACTTTCTCAATCTGCTGCTATGTAGATGTTTTGGAGTACAATTCCCAGTCAGTCCCTGCCACTATAATTAATGGTCATGGAGTTATAGTACTTTGTATACTACCTTTGGAAGGCAGGTGGCTGGGGAAGACTAGACTAAATTATCCAAACATGTGGGCCAGGGACCAGTCTTTCTCTCTCAATGGGCACCCTTCCAATTGGAATTTGACAATTTGGTGGAAAGTATTGTATGAGAACAAAAACACCCCTGGATATGTAACTGGGGTTGACAAGAAATGGGCAACTTGACTGCAGTTTCCAACACCCCTAACTAGCATAACTAATAGTGAGGGATTCTGGGAGCTGCAGTCCAGGAACAACTGGAGGAATAAATTGCCCAGCCTGCTGCAGATGTATCATATATGATGCGCACGTGCATGCACACACACACATACACACACACAATATAGAAAACTAGATGAAAGGCTGATAAGTTCTAGCTCTTCTTTTAAAAAAAATGGTCACCTAGACCCCATGTAGGTGGGAGGGGTGTAGTTACAAGGGGATGAGCAGTTAGAAAAGATCATTTGGGCAGTTCATAATTTCAAGCTAAACTTGTATTATATTAGATGATATTAAAAGGTGACTATAACAATATGAAAAGTTAATCAAGTATTCCAAGCTGTCCTAGAACTGCTGAGTCTGATCAAGTATACCCATTCCTCCTTCATCTGCTGAAGACACTGCCCATAGACTGCCACTAGTGGTATGAGGGTCTTATATCAGTGCTACTTAGCTATCTGATGAATGATGCTGGCAGAGTTTGTTCCCCAACAGGCCAGGGATAGGTACCGTATTTGTGCCCATTGACTACAACTGGTTCTCTCTCTCTCTCTCTCTCTCTTTCTCTTTCCTGGAAACTCACTGCAGATCAGCAGCCAAAAGTTCACAGCCTGGGACAGATCTGCAGATCACTGCTTTGAGCAACACTGTTTTATGGGATGTTTTTTTGGTTCACCATCCTGATCCTAACATCAACTAGGTTAATAAATAAATATAAGCTATTAATTTCACATAACTTGTAAAGAAAGGCACCTCCCTGCTCTTCACTTTAAATGCACTGAACTGTGTTTCTAACATGAAAGAATTGTTAAACATATGACAAGGATAGTGATGCCAGAAAATATCGAATGTAATATTCTTAAAACCTTATCTTAAGATCTTATTGAGGTGAAGGTACAAGAAACATTGCACCAGAATGTATCATTACAGTTCAAAACTATTGAATTTGAACACCAAAACAAGAAGAATGCTCTATCTCCATCTATCACGGTAATGCATGTCAGCCACATGCTGACCTTAAAAAGGTACTTATGAAGTGTGAATTCTCAGCTCTCCCGAGATTCCTCTTCTCTTTAGGTGGAAACAAGCTTGTTGTTGTTGTCATTTCTGACTTATAATGAACCTGTTATGGGGTTTTCTTGGTAATATTTGTTCAGAGGAGGTTTACCATTTTGTTCTTCCTAGACTGACAGAATGTGACTTGTCCATGGTCACTCAGGGGGTTTCCATGGCCAAGCAGCTCTCAGACAGCTACACCACACTTGGCTCTTTCTATTACTCAAAAGGCACCCATGTCTACCTGATGCAGTCTGCCTGTGGAAATAAGAACACTGTGAGCTGAGTCCTGCAGGCTTATTACATTGTGCACTGCCTTGTTTTTCCTAGGAGTGAATGTTTTTATATTTCTAATTTAAACAAAACTTTGTTCAGATTCATGACTCATGTTGTGCAACATCTGAGTTTAACACACTTCCATGTTAAAGCTGTCAAATTCCCAGTATTTTTCTGCATTTTCTAAATATCATGTGTTATCTCACTGGTAAACCCTGTCCTGGGGTCTACAATTTTGATATTAAAATATGATTCAATGTGCCTGAGAGGTCACCTGGATGGGCACGTAGGCAGCAACGGTCAAACGATCAAAAACCAGGTCAGACCAGTAAAATCCCCAGTCATGTAGCCCCAGGAGACCTCAAGCTGTGCAAACCCACAGTAAACAAGGGGTCTTCAGTCCCTGAGAAGCCGACTTGAGGGGATTAGCATGTTTGCCCCAAGTTGAGCAAAATCCTATCAGGCAAGGACCATTTACATAAAGTCACACCACAACTCAGTGCAACTGAAGATCCTGAAACTTTGGCAACACCTTGTGATCTCATCATGCAAAGGAAGTTGCCATCATGGAGCTTCTTTTCTGTTGAAACATCCATTGTTCTCTCCAGGAAAGGATTAGCCCTCCAGGTACTTTTTCCCCTACAAATAGTCCCAGTTTTTCAGTTTCTTTGGATCACTCCCAGTCATCCCAGCAGATCGTTTCTCCGTCCGTTGAGTAATCCCCTCAGCCCTCTCTGTGCTGAGCCCCACTTCTCCGCTGTGTTTCCTGGACCAAGGGCTTCAGGAAAAGGTGCAATATTACCCCAGCTACAACCCTTTCAATATTCCCCTATCCAGTTTCCTCTCTTTTGCTTCTTAATAGGTCTTGAGTGAGTGTGTAAGTGATTGCGTTGGTGCGTGAGGCTTTCATTCAATAAAATCATTTTGTTGGACATCTTTGTTTGGTTTTCGGCTTGGCCTGACCTCGTAAAAACTGGGTAAAAAGACCCCGCTAGGTTACCCTGCCACTCGCATTGCTATTGCTTGTGCTCTGGCTAGTTTCCATTCCCCATCATGTGGAGCACATTGAGGTGTCCCCCAAGGGACCCCAGAAATCAGGGTAACACGTGGAATGAAATTCTGAGTAAGAGTGTATGCACACATGAGGAAAATTCAAAACCATGTTGTAGATAACTGCCTTCCGTTGGTCTATTTTAAATTTCCATTTTAAAAATCCCTCTTCCTGACATGCTTGTTGTCTATGTGCAAATGTCTGTCTTGTATTCTATCATGTGAGTCTTTCCAGTACATCTTATTCTTTCAATATCATTTCTCTCCACATTCTCTTATTGTACAGCCAGCCCTTCACATTAGCTAGAGTTAGGGGCACAGGACTCTCACAAAAGTAGAAAAATTGCAAATATCAAAATGTGTGTGTGTGTGTATGTGGGAAAGCAGCCAAGGCATGGTGGGGAAAACATACACCCAACGTCCAAGCCAGGAGACGGAAAGGGGGTGGGCCAGCCTATACTTCCTCTTTCTCACCCATCTCCTCCTTTGGGTGTTGAGGGAAATTGGGAGAGGATCTGTGGTGCTGAGAAACTGGGCTGCAAGCCATCCTTAACTGGCAAGGCAGCAACTGATCGGGGAGAAGGAGGGCTAGAGGCAGGTTTTTAAAGGGCTGCATGGCCTGATTGAAGCCCCTGAAAGGGAAGGTTCCCTTGGAAAAGGAGTGCCTGAGGTATGAGAGCAGGGTTTGGAGAAACTTGCAAATGATCAAATCCATGAAAGTCAAGTTCACAAATGTGAAGAGCCAACTATATCTATACTATTATTTTTATTTGCATGCCACTTTTCCGGAAGTTTTGTCCAAAGTAGTTCTATCCACAAGCACAGCAAATGCTCATTAACCAAGTCAAAGACCAAATTAATCCAACCGACCCACCCGCAATATAAAGAACACTCCAGCTGCAGGATTTAGTTGCATTCTCTATGGAGTCTGCTTCTCTTGGGCAATTCCTCATGTAAAAAATGAGGCAATTAAGGAGAAATTGTGAAATGTGAATCTATTATTTAAAAACAGGCTCTGTTTCTTATATAAATTTAACAACTTTCACTAGGGGAAAAAATGGAATAAGATGAGATACTCTCTGAAGAAACGAATGCAATAAAACAGTTTTTACATGTTAGGATTTTCAAGTCTTATTCTAGGTCTTCAGAAAACAAGATCTAAAGTCCTTAAGATCCAAGAAAATTATTATATCAAGACACTATTTCTCCCCACGTATCCACTAAGGACATAGTGTAATGTTGTGGAAAGGGCTTTGCCTATTGAATTTCTGCCTGATGTAGCTAAGTAACTAAAATATAAAGGCCAAACTGTGCCAAGCGGGATATAGAATAAAAAAACCCATGATGTTGGTTAGAAGAAGGCAGTTAGGGGAGCAGAAAATGGCCATTTTAAATAAAAGTTCTAGTACTTCCTGGTCTGGATGTTTAAATTAAACAGTTTGAGGGATTTCTTTAAAATTGTTCAAGAGATAAATTGCCCTGCTCATAAGCTTTGCTGTCAGCCTGAAACATCCTGAGTACCAACTTGCTTTCATGCTAAATAAATGTTCCTCTAGCAGTAGGATTTAATTGCATTCTCTGCTAAACTGACTTCTCTTCTCTGATGTCCTATTTCATTATAACTCTTTAAAAGCTACTTATTTGTTGTTTCTCTGGTCAGGTTAGTTTTAATTTTTGTTTTGGGTTCTACTTGTAATTTCTAAGCTTCCTGAAGCTTGATTTTATCATGGGGAAGGCAGAGTATAAATGTGCAAATAAATAAAGGGGAACCTGCCCCCCCCACCAGATATTCTGGGACTCTTATTTCCCATCAGCCTCAGCCTTGATTAGTGGTCAATGATGATGGAAGTTGTAGTACAACAGCATCTAGAGCGCCCTAAATTCCCTATTCCTGAAATTAAAAAAAAAAAGAATAGATCTCAGGCATTAAGAAGCAGGGTGGAAAGATGACTTGAAAATACAAACTGTCCAAAATTTCACAGATCAAAACTGGGATGTGTTTGGCCAAGAGATATCAGAGTGTGGTCCAGCTGGCAAAAGTTACTGATAAAGAAGAAAATACAAGCTAAGACAAGCTGCAGAAGTTTCCTTTTGCCTGAGTCTGTTGAGAATGGCAAGATTCAGCCTCCTCCTCCCCTCTCCCGGTTGCTGAGTTACCTGAATGAAAACTATTTTGCACTTTGAACTCAGTTTACAGCAGCTGAAGAAAGTAACGGTCAAAGGGGGAAACTGGGAGGAAGAGAGAGAAACTGAGACATTTTAAAAGCAGCTGAAAAGTGGAACAACAGAGCATTAATTGTGACTGTCCCTACCAAAATGGTGCAGTTTGAGGCTATGCAAATATGGATGACGTTAGTCAATGCAACACCATCCTGGAAATGCACAGACTTCAACTGACCATTTCCAAGTCACCATCAGCTACAACACTGAAACATATCTGTGCACTACATCAGCATCAGAGATGGGAAACACGTAACTTCCAGATGATGTTGAACTTCAGCTCCCATCAGCCCTAACCAGCATAGGCAATGTCATTGGAGTCATGGGCCATTTCCACACTAGACTGTTATAGTGCTATTATTCCACTTTCAACATCCTATGGAATTCTGGGATTTGCAGTTTAGGGAGGGGCTTTAAAGGCCCCTCCCTAAACTGCAAACTTCAGGATTCCATAGGATGTTGAAAGTAGAATAATAGCACTGTAACAGTCTAGTGTGGAAATGATCATGATCTGACAAAATCTGGAGGACCACTTATTCCTTACCCCAGTTTATACTCTCTGGTGCTCCAGCTATAAGGAAAAGAATCCAGTATGTGAGCTTTCCCCAATCTTGTGCCCTCCAGACATTTTGGACTATGACTCCCATTAGCCACCACCAGCATTGCCATCTAATTGTATATACAATTGTGGTGAGAGGAAGAGCCTCATATGATTTAATTGTTCTTAATCTGACATTTTATGCCTGTCATATATCCCATGATTTCTTTCCCACTCACATTGCTGTATGACTTCCTATCAATGCCAAAAACATTTGTATATTTTACAAAAACATTTTAGCTTCTCATGAGTAATTTGACTGGAGGTAAAAAAAAACCTCTGGTTTCTGTAGGGCAGAAATGGCCTAAGAGGGGGTGAAGTGATTTTTATGGGGTGCATGGCAAGGGAGAAAATGGTTAGCTGACTTCTAACAAAACAAGTTCTGTTGATGAACTTACAGTTCCTGATACATGAAAAAGCTTTAGCAAAGGCCAGAACTTATGATACAGAATGCTTGTTTAGAGAATGAAATACTGTTTACTATGAAATAAGTTCCATGGAACTTAGCAGGACTTCTGAGTGAATGTATTTATATGCAAATGATCATAGTGTGATTTTGTGTGTGTGTCTCCTGAAAAGTGTTAAAGGCTCCTTACATACAGAAGAGTATTTGGAATAAGTCCCTCTCAACTCAGTGTGACTTCTCAATAGAAATACATGGGATTGCAGTGTTAATGACATTAATTAAAGAACTCCAGTTGGGAAGCTGTTTTACTGGGTTAGCTGACGTCAGTGCCAAAAATTGTTTTATTGGCTGTCCCTCTGAGGAAACTCAAGCAGATACCCAGACTTTTTTTTTCCTAACTATAGTTTGTTTTATAATAGTTGCGTTGCTGCCTCACTAGCCAACAGTATCTTGATGCTAAATGAGGCTACTTGGTGAAATGAAACCAGAGTTTCTTTTTACCTCCAGTCAAATTACTCATGAGAAGCTAAAATGTTTTTGTAAAATATACAAATGTTTTTGGCATTGATAGGAAGTAATATAGCAATGTGAGTGGGAAAGAAATCATGGGATATATGACAGGCATAAAATGTCAAATTAAAAACAATTAAATCATATGAGGTTCTTCCTCTCACCACAATGTACATACAAGTAGATGGCAATGCTGGTGGTGGCTAATGGGAGTCATAGTCCAAAATGTCTGGAGGGCACAAGATTGGGGAAAGCTCACATACTGGATTCTTTTCCTTATAGCTGGAGCACCAGAGAGTATAAACTGGGGTAAGGAATAAGTGGTCCTCCAGATTTTGTCAGACCATGGCCATTTCCACACTAGACAAAAGTAGGAGTCATACAGCACTCCAGATGTTATTGGACTGTAGCTCCCAGCTTTCCTCGCCGTTGGCTAAGGCTACCAGGAGTTGCAGTCCAACACATCTAGAGGGCCACATGCTCTCTGAGAGAGATTTAGATCACTTGACCTGTTGAGTGAACAATGTAGTATGAGATTTTATTTGGAACCAAATGCTGTACACCTTTCATCAATCCATTAATCTTCACTATTTCTTTGTTCAAAGAGGTCTAATATATCATGTGCCTAGACTGACAGTGAAGAAATATTACTCTGGTTTTTAAAAACTCTTCCAAAGAACAGCTTGAGAGCCCAGAGTTGGATGGTTTAAAGCATCTTTACAAAATGATCTGCAATTAATATAGATGTGTTGGCTGTACTCTGATACCTGGGGACAATGTGACAATACTGAGTTATTTTCTGAGCTCTTTAAGTACCAGCAGAACATTTCTATTGGCATATTACAAAGGAGCACGTCACACTTACCCAGACTCAGTGCAACTGAAGGTATCCCACAAGCATTCATGGGTTGGGGAAGCATTCTTCCCACCCACCCCCAAAAATGACAAGTAGTGAAATCATGTACTTTCACTGGTGAGTGCCTGGGGTCATTTAAAAGAAAAGAAAATCTTGAGTGTGCTCACTGGAAACTGAACTCCATCAAAATCAACAGGACATATTTCAGACAAAATATCCTTTAGGATATATTTTGTATGTTATCTTTTCTAATGGATAGGACAAATGTGCACACACCTAGCACACACACAATGTAGCACCATGACTGGAGAATTATTCCCAATTATTGTCAAAGCCCATGATGATTCTCTCTGTTCAAAAGTATTTGGGCATATCGATCTTCGCTGGAATTACAGATAACCACTAGAAAGCTACGACCTCCTTAGATCCTACCCATTTCTACCATAAAGTGTTCTCTATACATACAGTCAAGCCCTATCAAGTACTTTGTTTGGGAGCAAGACACTGCCAAGCACAGCGCTCCCGTGCAAAGGATATCCCCGAGCTAGACAATGCCAGGGAATAACTGGAAAGTTGAGAAGAAGGGGAAGAAGAATGGACCCAAGGCAGGGCTGGGCTTGCCATCAGAAGACGCTGCCTCAGGTGGCAGTGCCCTAAGTCCTATCCTTTGTGGAGGCCCACTGAACCAGTGGAAACTTGGTAAGCCATCACTAAAGTAAGTTTCCATTGATACAATGGATGTCTTCCGTTTGAGACTGCAATGCAGACTTGGGTCATTTCTGCACTACACTGTCATAGCGCTATTATTCCACTTTCCACATCCTATGGAATCCTGGAGTTTGCCCTTTAGGGAGGGGGCATTTAGAATTCTCAGCCAGAGCGCTCTTTGGTCTCAGTCAACTACAAACCCCAGAATTCCACAGGATGTTGAAAGCGGATTAATAGCACGATAACGACGTAGTGAGGAAATGGCCTCCATCTCTTCCTCTCCATTTTGTTGCTTACTGCCTGGGCTGGAAAGAGGGGCGTGGAGGGTGTTCTGTCTCTGTAACCCGGATGACTTTGGGTACTATGCCACTTGCCTGGGATGGACAGAGGCGCCCTTTGGCTGCCGTATGTTGCCGAGGCTTCCCTGTGCCCCGGAGCCCTTCCCGCCCTGTGTGGAAGTTACAGGTGAGAGGCTCAGAAGACACGGAGAGCCTGACAGGGTTCTCTCTCGGCGCCTTTTCGTCCACGTCTCCCGAGCGAGGCCTGCACAAAGGGAGTAGGGGAACCGGGAAGGCTCCGCGCCGCCGCCGCCGCCTCCTCCTCCTCCTCTTCCTCCTCCCCACCTCCTTTGCGGAGCCCGCCGGCGGCGGCGGCGGCGGCGGCGCGGCTCTCAGTGCGCAGGCACGGGTCGCGCGCCAGGCTCCCGGAGTGTAAATAATACGTGGCGTCTGAAGCGGGAGCCGCTCAGAGCGGAGATGGGCACCGAGCGAGAGATTTGCAGCTAGCCCGGCTGCATTTGCTCACCCGGCCAGGAAGGTGGTGGCGGCGGCGGCGGCGGTGGTGGAGGAGGAGGAGGAAGAGGAGGAGGAGGAGCGGCGGAAGCTCAGGATCAGGTAACCAGCCGGCGTCCTCAGTTGCAGTCCTGCCGAGTTTGAGTTGCTTCGCTTTCCTCTGGGATTAAAAAGGAAAGAAGGGAATGTGGGGGGTGGGGGGGAGGGGGGAGACTCCTCCAGGAACCACTTTCGCACCCGAGCCTGGGGGACCGATTTGGTGGCCACTAAACTGGAGCGGCGGGGAAGAGAATGACAAGAGGGAGCGCCGGAGGAGTAACGTCCGCTCTGGCAAAAGTGTGCTTAGAACTGCGTGGAGCAATTCGATCCTAACCTTTACCATTTCCGCACTAGCCTGTTCTAGCGCTATTATTCCACTTTCAACATCCTATGGAATCCTGGGGTTTGCAGTTTAGGGAGGGGCCTCAAAGGCCCCTCCCTAAACTGCAAACCCCAGGATTCCATAGGATGTTGAAAGTGGAATAATAGCGCTAGAACAGGCTAGAGCGGAAATGGCCCTTGTCATCCCAACAGGAGCAGCGGGGATGGGGGGGGGGCAAACCTGAATAGGGAGAAAGAGAGCGATGCCTCGTGTGAATTGGGAGCTAGTTTCCGGGGTAGGCTTTTCTCCTTTCAACTTTCGGGCTGCCCTCCTTGCCCTCCCAAAGGAGGCGCGAGTTGGTGGCGGGCAAGTGGCTGGAATGGGCTGAGTGGACAGTAGCCATATCGGGCGAAGAGGTGGCGGGAGAAGGAGGAGAAGCCCTCTCCGAGAGGTCGGAAGGGAAAACGGAAGGTGGAGGAGGACAGGAGCGAACGGCCGGAAAGGTTAGCCTGCTCTCCTCCTCCTTCAAAGGCTCGGTTTTAACCACCGGCAGGGGAAGAGAAGTGGTTTTTCCGAACGCAGCGACCCGGGGGTGCTGAAACGGTCCGCTTCTTGCTCTGGCGTTCAGCACCTTGGCCAGCGCCCCCCGTGAGCAGAGGACAGCGCACGGGCTCCCATTTCAGCGCCTTCCTTCCTTCCTTCCTTCTTCCTTCCTTCTCCTGCAGGGTCGCAGCTCATTGGCTGTCACCTCCTTTGCCTTCTAAACTTGTAGGAAAACTCCTTCCCTCCTGCTTTTGTGTTCTTGGTTGTGCAGACACGTCCTTGGTTGCCTTTAGATTAGCTTCAGCTTAGGAATTTCTATGAATTTTCCAGGAATGACAGATTTCCAAGAGGGCCCCTGTGCTCTTGGTCTTGCTCAGGTCTTGTAAAGTCAGGGTCGTGTGACTTAGTTGATTGAGGCCATTTCCACACTAGACTGTTATAGTGCTATTATTCCACTTTCAACATCCTACGGAATCCTGGGATGTTGACAGTGGAATACTAGCGCTATAACAGCCTAGTGAGGAAATGCTGTGAGTCAATCCACCTGTAACGTAGTCTTCCTCTTTTCCTACTCCTTTCCACTTACCAAGCATCATAGTCATTTCTAACGAGTCATGTTTTCTCATGATAAGTCCCAAGTACAATAGCCTCAGTTTGGTAATGTTGGCTTGTACTGAAAGTTCAGAATTTAGTTGCTTATACATCCATTTGTTTGTCTTTTTGGCAATCCACAGTATCTGCAGAACTCTCCTCCAGCAGAAAAGACCCAGAAAGAAATGTAGACCTTTAAAAAAAAAAAAAAGTATATTGGCTTGTTTAAAAATTTGAGTACTCAGTCATTAAAAAAAAAAAAACAAGTAGCTTGGATAGCTCTTTTTAAAAAAACTAGAAAGGCTTCTGCTTATAATTTACTGACTATTGTTTCAGTATTTCCTCAAGGAAATATTCAGCAATTAAATTCTAGCCATTTTTGAAAATATATAAATAAAAAGAAATAGAGGAGGCAAACCAAGGCTGGAGAAGAACATACGACATCTAAGTAATATGTTTCCACCACTAACTCACACTGGCTTGTCAGAATGATATAATACCTAACAGAATAGGGCATGTTATACAATTGGATGCCATTGCACTTGTGACATCAGTTTGGATTCTTTCATTTGACAGCTGGGCATGTAAGCTTCTGAGTTCTGTTATAGTCATTCAAACGAATGTGCAAACAATTGATATGCATCAGTATCGATGAGCAACTAAGGCCTTATCTGGATCAGCATCTGGAGAAATGCACATGATTCCATAAGAGCTGCAGGGGAAACAGATGTGCTTCTATTACAGAAAATTGTATTTTCTCAGCAGTAAAACATATCATGAGGGTCAGCCTGGTGTAGTGGTTTGAGCACTGGACTATGATCCTGGAGACCAGGGCCTGAATCCGTGCTTGGCCATGGAAACCCACTGGGTGATCTTGGGCAAGTCACACACTCCCCGCCCCAGAAAACCCCATGATAGGTTCACCTTAAGGTCACTATATGTCAGAAATGACTTGAAGCCACACAAGAACAACCACACATATCATGCTGGGAAAATGCAGCAGAGCCCTACTGGCACTTCCAAAGCTGTGCAGAATATGGTGATGCCAATGGAACTGGACATTTTAATTCTTTTGAACTAGTGGCCATACTCATTGTGGAATTCTGGGAGCTTTAGTAGAAAAAAAAGTTATTCCAAGCTCTACTTAGTAATCAGATCAGATATGAAAGAGAGAGAGCATCAAGATAGGCCTGGAGTGTTATCCGTATTATGACATTTGGCTTAAGTTTTACTTTGAAAGAGACTAAGTGCTTTCCCTTGCTGTTAACACTAAAGTGCAAGGGAACACTCATACTCATGAACACCAGTCAGGATACCTGTCTTCTCTGGGACAACAATTTGGGAATCCTGTTCATGTTGTGGGCTCCCTCTTTCCAGGGCCGAAAGGAAGAACTTCTTGTTTGCATTTTAAAAAAAGTCTAGGAAAAATATGTCTCCGCATTTACTCAACCCATGTAACATGCTGTTCCATTTTACATATAGGACCTCTTTTCTCGGGTGGATTGATTCAGGTTGATATTAGACATCTCAACAGTGGCCTTTTGATAAGGGAGAAGTATCCTGGATTGTGGAATTACTTGTGACTATTATACCCACAGTAGATTCAACCTTCCTTTCGACTTAAAAATAAAAAAAGGAAAAATGTTATAATATTATCCATTTTATGTTATTTTATGTAATAAAATAAGAATTAATGATTCTCTCAAGAAGTAAACCTAAACATTGTTTTTGTACTTTTACTGTTAATATTTTTCTCAGAATAGCCTTCAGTCATAATCAGAAAACAAGCATATACATATATGTATTTAAAAGACTTGGTTAAAAAAACTACAGACTTTTGCACTGTAAAGGATGCTCATGAACAAGGTTTGTGTTAAGTTCAGAACCTAGAAACTTTTAAACATTGGGCTGATAACAACAGTTTTCATTTCTCTGTCCCATTCTATCCCAGTCTTATTGAAATACAAATGATTACAGCAAACAATATTCTGTCTAGAAAACAGTTCCTGTGTGCACCGAAAATCTTATCCAAACTTCATTAAAATTTAACAGCTTTCTTTAATTGTGCTGTGGCTCCAAACAAAGATATTTTGCATCTTTATTGTTCTACTTAGAAAAGCATGCTACAGACTACTGAAGTGTATCAGTGAAGTTTGTTTTCTGGTCGATTGATTTCATTTAAATCACATATTTCCTCCAAGAAGTTCAAGATGGTATGAGTGGTTGTCTGATCCCCTCTGCACAACAAATCCTACCAGAGATAGGTGGCTCAAGATTTCCCAGTGAAGTTCATGGCTGGGTAGTAATTTGAGCATAGCTCTCTACAGTCCTAGTCTGGCAGTATATAATGACATTACATATACATACATACATACATAATAAAAAAAAAATCTAAATCAGAAAGAGTAGCATGCCTGATGTTAGAAAGCCATCCTGTGGAAGTTCTTTATTTTTTCCTGTGTCCCTAGGCTGAGACCAGGATCACTGTTTTTCTTCCATTTAATTTAATGTTCACGTTACAAAAGTACATGGACTCGATTGCTGATGAAAATTAAAGATTCATTCAATCGTCTCCACAGCACTGTTCTGAACATTTAATGCATCTATTCACAAATCTGATCACACCTGCAAGGTGCCACTGGAGTGTAATAACACTCAAAAGCCAGGCAAGGCAACCTTTACCATGGCAACAGAAGTTGCCAAGGGATTGCCTACTACACAGCTGCGTAGTTCACAGATCTGATTGTACATTTTCTTTCTTTCCTAGTGACCCTTCTTATGGTACAAATCTAGATGTTCTACTGTGAAAAGTTCAGGTAATAGCAGTAACTTTCCATGCAAATATAGGTGTTATTTGATTTTCCCCTGAAAAGAGCTGAGAAATCTTTATTGTACTCGTTGTATCCTTTAATAAATAAGATACAAGCAAATAATCTACTTCTCTTTATTACTTATTTTGTAAAAATAGTGGCCTACTAATGGTAGAAAGAAGGGTTTCTAAATCGTATTAAGATGATAAGCTTAAATGGACTCACTGACAAAGGGTAACGTGTTCTATATGTGAACATTTGCTAAAATTTACCAAAAATAAAAACATGATTTTGGGATTAGTGTGAGTAAAACACTTAGCAGAGATTCTGCTAAGAAATCTCTTTCCCAGCCAAACTATTTTCCAAGAAAATTCACTTTCAGTTTCAAAGTGTTGTTTATTTGTTTATATCTGTTTGCTATCTCTTACCATAAACTTATCTGGGTGGCTTACAATAGATACATGGAACATACAGTCATAAAATCAGAAGTGAGTTTATAAATGAATAAACTCTCATGCAGTAACAACCAAATGATAACCACAGATTTTAAAACTGAGAGGTCCAAACTACATGAGTCATTTAAAAGATCTGAGCAAACAGCAGGCGGACACTTCTCATGGCAGCTTTGCAATGAGGAGAGCTTTCCACTAAAAGTGCTGGCCAAAGGGATCTCTGCTTGGAGAAATTCACCCTGGATTAAAGGGGGAGTGAAGGATCACCCACAAGGGTCCAGAATTCCCACTACTTGGATTTACTCATGAGTAAATATGGAATGAATGAGAAGGATTGAGGGAGTTACATCTTTTTACCTTTGCTGTGAAACACAGCTCTTTTGATCTGAGGATCTGATGGCCCCAAATCAGCAACCTGCTTTTTTAAAATTCTTAAACAAACTTTGGAATTACACAAGTGAATAATTCTTCTGATTAAAATGGATGGATAGAAGCCTTCTCAGTCACCTTCTTTCTGCAATCAAGAGTTGAGGAAGTATACTTACTCCATAAGAAGAATGGTGGTTGATATGTTTAGAAGAGAATATTTGAGGATTTAAGTCCATATACTCTCATGGATAGCTGATGTCATCTCATTTACAAGACTGAACAGAACTTTAGCAAGGAGAAACGACAGTGTGAGAAAGTATAGGTTTATTTCTATGATGCTGATAAGACTGACTCACTAGCCGTAATTGAGTAGTGGCAAGATAATAGTTGAACTATTAACTCTGTAAATTCTGGATTGAAGGAAAGATGGAAACTTCCCAGGAACTTTCTCAGGACTTTGTACAATGGATGCTAGAGGAGATATGTTTTCTGAGAGAAGAGGGACTCCCAGACTTGAAGAAGAGATTGTGAGAAGATCTGTTAGAGAACCTGGGGAATGAGAACTGTTGGGAGATGTAAGACAAGGAACGGGAGAGAAATTTTGGGGTAATATGGAAGTGAGGGAGGCTGAAAATCACATGGAAAAACAAATTCAAGCAGAGTTAATGAAGGGATTAGGCATCAAAATGGGAAAGATGAGGGGTCAAGAAGTTTTGGATTGTGAAGTGGTGACTACAGCCCAAGGGGAGGAGAATGGTGACGCTAATCTGAAGTTGATATGCATGGAAGCTACACCAATGGTCAAATGAAACCAAGTTGACTTAAAGAAAGGATTAGTCTGCAAAACCAAAGGGAGAGAGAGAAAAATAGAAAAGGAAAAGTATTCTAAGGAAAGAAGTAACACATGGAAACATTAACAAGGGGTAGGGAAGGGAATCTGAGAGGACTGGAGGGAAGTTCATGGACAGGATGAATGAAAAGGAAGAGTAGAGCCAAATTTAAAATGAAATAGGAAAATGGAGGTTGTTTGAATACACATTATGATATGGTTACAGATACATGACAATGAAAACTGGATTTGATAACAAATGTGAAAAGGATTTTATAATACAAAATGTTATAGAAATATTTGGACTTAAATGATGTTATATAATATGTAAAAGATTTATAGTTTTAAGTAGTGAAGATTAACAGCATGTCCGTAATTCTGTAAGTAGCTTTTGGCATCAACATTAGAAAATGAAATACCACTTATCACAATGTAATATGATGTAATGGGTCATACGCTGGATAAGAATAGAGATAATAATTGATATATTAATGCTAGATATGTTAATCTTTGGAAGAAGAAAGTTTTTTTCTTTTTTTGGTTGTTGAAAAAAATGAAATAGGAGATGGAAAGAAGAGAGTTGTTGAATATTATCTCTGAGAGGCCCATAATAATCTGACTGTCATATATCATCTAAAGGAAGACTGGAAGTCACCTTTTTATTTCTTCTTTTATCTCTAACTCTTATTCTTTAGTATGCCTTAGTCCTTCTTTGTCTTTTTTCTTTCTTCCTTTCTTTTTTCTTTTTCTTTTTCAAAACTGTTTCATAACTGGGGTGCTTTGGCTGATTTAATAAACGTCCTTGACCTGTTAGTTCTATGACTCACTTCATCTGGCAGGGGTGCTCAGATTTTTAAAACCATTATGTGTTGTCCTGCCTTCAAGCAGAAGTCCATGGGGCCTAAGGTTAGCTTAGGCAAGCAGTCAGCGTCAGGCTGGCATTTCAGGATTTGGGAGAGCTCCAAGCATGCAGCTGTGCTATTCAGGATGGCTCCACACAAGGTTTTTATCTCACCTTTATCCTGTCTCATTCCATGAATTTTACTAAGGCTCCAAATGGCAGCATCCTCCACTCCTTTCCTTTTTTTTCCCCACCACTGTTTCTTTGTCTTTTATCTTAGGATAGAAAATCTCTTAAGAGGGGGAAAAAGACAGAAGAGTGGCACAGTGTTTTCCAGGGCCCCTCAAACTCTTTTTAAGGATGTGGGCAGCTCAACACTGATAGCCAGATCATTATTAATTTTGACTACTTGCAGATAGTCTCTCTCTCTCTCTCTCTCTCTCTCTCTCTCTCTCTCTCTCTCTCTCTCTTTTTTAACAAAGTAATGACAACATAACACAATGTATTAAAACAATCATCATCATGCAATGAAAGATGTTAACAATCTGAGTTATCATAAAAGCAACAGCAAAATCATTATCGTTTAATATACTTCTGATTGAGAGTTCCTAGGGGCACAGCCAATTACATGGGGCTACATGGGGGTCTTGGTGATCCAATTTTCCCTGATCATTTCAGATAGGGCTTGGACACCAAGCCTAATTTGGGGGGGGGGGATTGGAGAGCTTGAGCCCCTCTTGCCCACTGTTCTAGGGTACATGCTGTCTTCTAATTGTTAGCGTAATGTCTGAAAATATCCCAGGCAGTCCTTCAAGTTGTGCAGGATACCAAGATCCTGCAAGTGTTCATGGTGTGCATCTTGTTGCAAATCTGAGGAGCTATCTAGCACAAGTGAGACATGAGGCAGGTCTAATGGATGTGGCCCCATGACCCCCTTCCCTGTTGCTCTATTTATTCAAGAGCATTAACACTTGAATTCTTGGATCTCAGCTGAGACCCTTTTTCATTCTTGGATTGGACTGCTCCTTCCAGGCCCTTCCTCCATCTAAAGAGTGGAGAATCTTGAAGAGGTAGTCATTTGACCTTGAGTCCAGTCTTCTTGTTCTTCTCTGTCAGCTCCTGCCTTGGCAAAAGGGCAATGGGAACATCAGACCTCTAGTGTAAAGGAAGCTGATTTCTTTAGAGAATCCACTTCTGGTGGCCTTCAGTTTGAGAGTTTCTGGCTCAAGAGACTTCTAAATGACAGTCTGTGTGTCAGGGTTAGGTCCTGGGTCTTAGTTCAACATTTCTTCAGCTTGCATTCATGGTACTCCTGATTCATCCCTCTCTCCCTCTCTCTCTCCCTCCCTCCTTCCCTCTTTCTCTCTCTGGCTTTTTCCCATCTGACTAGCCTTCAAAATTGAGGTTGTGACACTTAGATTGATCTAGACCTTGAATATTTTCACAAAGTGTTTCTTGTTCGTAATTATACTGCACTATGGATTTGGAACTCAACAACAAGTAGCTTGTATATCTTATGTATGCCTACTCCTGATATTCCATTCTGCCTTGCTCAGAAGAAAGCAATGAATGGGCACAGTTCTTGAGCAAAGGCCAAGAGAAGAGGAACCCTCACCGTCTTTTTGGTAGATATTGGATCACTTGGAGCAGTGACCCCCTTTCCAGCCAGTTAAGCACAGTTGGGAAATGGATAGACTTACCCCATATAGACAGGGCAACGGAAGATCTCATCAATTTGTAATAGAAGATGGTGGCCTCTCACCAACAGTCCCCCTCCACAATGCTGTGTGGGGCATCCCATGCTTTGTCTCCAAAAAATACCCCCAGGAAGATTTCTGGTGCTAATGGTTACTGAACTCCTTTCTTCCTCATTGGTAGTCACTTCAGTCATTCAATTAGAAATGCATGCAGCGCTGAACAGATGACTGATGCTGTTATCTTTGACGGCATTTGTATCATCACCTCTTTGAGCAGAGGGGAAATTGAATTAAACAATCTAGCCAGTACAAAAAACAAAAAAAAAGAACAAGAACAAGAAAGGGAACAGACTGGATATTACTTTGGAAGAAGGACAATGTAGCCTTTGGAATTAATTCCTTGTTCCTCCAATGGAGATAACTTTGTCCTGCAAGCATGTTCCAGCTGGCCTTCAGATGGTAAAGATAATACCTTTTCTGTCAAGCAGAAGATTTGCAGTTGGCACAGTTACAGTGCCATTCTGAATTAGCCCAGCAGAGCACCTCTGTTCTGCTTTATTTCCTATCAACTTGTAATAGTTGTAGTTATGAATTGTAATCATGGATTGCATTAACTGTGCTTCCTTTTTTAAAAAAATTTACTACTGCAAGTCTTAGTTTTGATCCACAAGACAGTTCTGCATTGAGAAGAGAGAGAAATAATATGTCGTCCCCTGGCCCTGAAAGGATGATTGTACTGGTGTCCCTACGGAGATCATTCCAGAGATATTTTGCAGTCCCAGAATAAATTCTACCACACTCCTCTGAGACTCTCCCAGAAGAGCCTCAGTTGTTAAGAGGCTTTAAAAATAACAGAGGTCCCAGGACAGCTTCCATCGAGAAATCAAGGAGTTCAGAAGTCAGTCGCAATAAAACAATTAGCACAGGATAAAACAGCATAAAAATAATTGCATAGTAAACACAACCTAAAGTCAAAACAGCTTAAACAGCCTAAGGAACTAAAGCATATTTTCCAAAAGACAGAAGTAGGTGCAAGTTCCTTGTAGAGGTTGGAAAAGTTTATCTTTTGGGCTACAGCTCCCAGCTGGCTTGGGGATTCTAAGCATTGTGTGTCTGTTTGTATATAAAATTTGTCCAAGCTCTCCTCCTCAGTCATCTTAATTCTACCTCCTTTCAACTCGTTTATTTCATAATTCCCCACCAATAGCTGCTTTGGCTATTGACAGTGAAGAAAAGAAACTTTCCTCACCAGCGGAGAGGCAAGGGAATTCAGATGTTAAGATGCAGCTGGTGTGATCTTGCAGAAGAAGGAAAAGGAAGAGGAAGATGAGCACAGCATCATTTCTTTCCTCCTCTAAGCTAGGACCAGCTGTTACATCATTGCCTCAATTGCCTCTCCCTCCTTCCCTTCCTCATTGGTTAGTGGACTGGTAGGAGCCCCTTCTGAGACTTAACACTTGCTGGGACCGAAGGGAAATTGTGCTGGCAGAGCATTACACTCCTCCTGCTAAGTATAGGACTTCAGCCCATAGCTCATACTACATCCCAGCCAGTAAGTTCACTGGCCATGCTAATTGGTGGATTTTGGAGTTGTAGTTCAAAAAAATAACTTTTTCAAGCTCTACACAGTATTGAGGAATAAATTGTCCACCCATTTGACTGAGAATGGAAGAATGCTTTATGTAACGTTGCTGAAAAAATGCTTTATTGGCTTTTAAATGGTACCTATAAAGCAGGCTGTATGTCTCTGCCACTGTAGATTGCTATACATCAGGATGATTCTGAATCCAGACTGTTGGTATGTCTGCATTTCATGTGAAGAAAAAAAATACATAAGAGGGTCAGACAGCAGGAAAACAAAATTTCATAAAGCATTGACATTCCTAAGCCAATAGGAAAAATACCACTCACAGCAGGCAGGAGAAACTCATAATGCACCTTAACCCAAAATCTTGGATGAATGCAATCTGAGGGATTTGTTGTCATAGTGATGAAACTACCAGTAGTCTGTGCCTGTGCCTGTCATTTTACTCTGCTGTCCTACAGATTTCTATGCAATTTAAACTAGAAGGTTGCTGTTCTGCTTCATCGAAAGTAATGTATGCAGAGTTGGAGTTTTGTTACTGGTTGTTCTAATTGCTTAATGGGAAAGGGACTTAAAAGCTAAAGTCACTCTTTAAAAATACATATTTAGAAACGAAGTTATAGAACAGAAACCTTGCTTTACATCAGAGTGAATCAATGAGTTCTATAAAAGGAAATCACAGCCTATTTTTAGGGAGTAAGGTACATTTATTTTTTGCTGATGCTAACCTTACTCATACGTTCCTATTCATATAATCTTTCCAAAATACACAAGAGGAAGAACAGTTGAGTCAGGAAGCAGAAGCAACCATTTATAATAGCTCTGGGGTATAATATAATTTAACTTGCATTGCAGTAATGTTACTTCTAAACGCTACCTGACGTAGGACGTGTAAACTCATTGACTTCTCCACTGACAGATTTTTTTTTTAATAATCAGATCTTGGCAAAGCTGTATGTTGGGCTACAACTCCCAGAATTCCCCAGACAGCCAGTGCTGGTGTAGTCTGGAAGAGTAGGTTCACCAAATTTTTATTTATGTTTTTGTTATACGTATCAAAAATGCACAGTGGTGGAGGAATGGATGGATAGGTGGATGGATGGATGGATGGATGGATGGATGGATGGATGGATGGATGGATGGATGGATGGATGGATAGATGGATGGATAGATGGATAGCACAAACAATTATTCTACTAGTAAATAGCCTAGTTCACATTTTAAGGGTTCTTAGTTGCTATTATGTATTCACAACAGAGATATGAACTTGACTATCAGCTGGCATCCTCTTAGTGGCATATGCTTTTGTAAGTCAACTTCTCTTTTTGGTCATTGTGGAAGCTGATATTCCTTTCCTCCCTCTGAAATGAGCAAAGCCCCTCCCTGTGGACCATGGCAGCTTCCCTTCATGGCCATTCTGTGGCTGGTAGGAAGCAAGGGAGGGAATCAGAGATGTGTCTAGCTGATTCCTTGTAGCCAGATATGAAATGATTACATCATCCTCTGAGACCTCTTGAGGACCGCAACTGATCTGAATGGATTATGTAATCTTTTTGCATCTGGCTATGGAAACATAGTCAGATGCTTTCCTGAACTCCACCTCCCACTCTCCACCAGCCATAAAATGGCTGTGGGAAGCTGCAGTGGCTTTGTGTTAAGTCTAGGGGGTTGTGAATGGCCAAGTGTAGTGCAGTTCCACATGCAGAACTACACTGAACCATAAAGATTTCTGATCATGCATCCATTTGGCTTTATAATTCCCTCTGGTCACTGCAGCCAAATCATGAGGCCACAGAGAATACTATCATGTAATTCAATTCAAGAACGTTGTATAAAGGACTGCAAATAAATCAGTCATGAGAGTGTGGAGGTGGAGAAGCATATCAGGATATGATGTACCAAGATAAATAAAGGTAAACTGTGAATATATATGAGACTGCCTTAGACAAGTCCAAGACAAATCATGTGTGTTGCTTGGAAAAATTACTGTTTTAGATTGGAGTCCCCCCAGCCAATATGGCCACAAAAGTAATTTTCTTACAACTTTTCTTTGCTTTTGGGAGCCATGACAGAGTCTGGTTGAACTCCATTGTCACCTCTCTCATTGCAGGTGAGAAGGATGAGCGCTTATGCGGACATCTCTGCATCCAAGCAGGCACCACGGAGGACCCCAGAGGGTGGTTACCAGCGCTATGGTGTTCGGTCGTACCTGCATCAGTTTTATGAGGACTGCACAGCATCCATCTGGGAGTATGATGATGATTTTCAGATCCAGAGATCACCCAGCAGGTGGAGCTCTGCATTCTGGAAGGTACAGCTACCGCATCATTGTCCTGAGCTGTCAAATATGTATCAGTTTGGGCCTTCCAGTTGCTTGACTCTCCCCTTTGCATTGAAATTTCTAGGCAGGTAGCAAAATGGGAAGTTTTGAGTCCTGGGGGAAGTCTTTCTGTGGTGTTCAGAAGCTTTGCAGATCTGCACAGCATTTACTGTAGGGGGGCTTTTTGGTTGGTTGGTTGGTTGGTTTTTTTTGTTTTTGTTTTAAGAGGGAGAGTAATGTACAGATATTTTGTTTGGGGATATAGCTTTTTTTGGACTGTAGCTCCCAAAATTTCCACAGTGAGCATGGCCTTTTTGTGGATTCTGGGAGCTATAGTCCAGACATCCTCAAGCATCAGTACTTCAAATGTTAGAATGCTACAAAGAAAAAGGCCTGAATTTCCAAGCAAATCTCAGTCAAAAAGCAATGCTGATTTTTCAGAATCAATTGGCCCAAAGGGCTGAGAAGCTAGCCACAGCCCTTATGCACCTTACCACATCATGGCTGAGAAAGAACTCAAAAGGAGGACAGCTTTTGTTAAAAAAACTAAAAATGAAGATTTTTGTCTCTCTTCTCTGTCCATGTGCATCAACTTTGCCCAACCTAGTGTCCTCCAGAGTGCAAATCCCATCAACCTAAGCTATCATGGCCATTTTGCCTCCTGGTCTGGAGTTGATAGGAGCTCTAGTCCAACACATCTCGAATGCTCGAGGCAATTGATAAACAGTAACAGGCTACCATTAAAGGCTATTGTACCATTTATCAGATTATCATATGAAATTGCTATGTACTGAATTCTAGTTTGATTTATTTGGAAGTTCACACACAACACTCTAAAGCAACTTAGTTTGACTTTCCTGTACTCCTTGATTTTAATGTTAAAAAACAAAAACAAAAATTGACTTGTACTAAGTATGCCTCCAGTGCAGGAGTAAGAATTCTGTGGTCTGTAAGGAGACATGGGGGACATTTTTTTCAACCTTTGAGATCTCCATTAGTCCCTCTAAAGGCCCTCCACCATCCTTTGAAGAACAGAGGGGTGAGTGTCACCCTGAAAATCACAACCAGTCAGTGGCCTGTGAGGCAGAGCATGCTTAGTGATTGTTCTTGCACATTGACGGTTAGTAAGCCCACTCCACAACCTCTCATAAATAGATTGGCAGAGTTTTACACTCCAACAGTACAATATAAGATCTCAGCCTTCGTGCCCAAAAAGAGGTGAATGAACCCACTATATATTACTATGGGTCAGAGGCGGTGATGTAGACTCGAGTCGATAGACTTGGTCTCAAGTCGGACTTAAGTTACTTCAAGTGACTCAACTTGGACTCGAGTTGGCAATAAATGAGGCACAAGTCTTGACTCGACTCAAGACTTGTATATTTTTAATGACTGACTTGGTGCCCTTGATTCAGTAATTTCAGTAACTTAGAACAACGCCTCCATCTCTTTTTGCCTACTGGCCACACATCAATCTCTCTCAAGCCCAAAGTGTTAGTGCATTTCTCAGGCCCTTTTCACACGGCATTCGCCATGCGAAAGGGCCTCTGGAGTGTTGCGCAATTGCGAGAAGCCATCCACATGACGTCCTCACAATTGCACGATGCTGCCGGGGCTAGCAGGCGCCGATCGTGCACTATTTCATTTTCGGCTTCTTGCCAAAAATGGTGCATGACCGCGCATCGCTGCAGGGCCCTGCATGCACTTACCATGCATGTGGAGCCTCCGGAGCCATGGTGCTTGCACTTCCTGCCCCAGAGCATCCTGGGAAATTCCCAGGCTGCACTGCAGAAGGAAGAGGAGGAGCCTTCACGCTGCCTGATCACTAGCAGGCAGCAGCTGTGGAGCTGAAGCAGTGGGGACGTGAGGGTCTCTTGCAAGAGGCTGCTCGCGCGATCCCCATACCCCAGCGCCGAGAAAAGTTAAGTTGCGGAAAGGGCCTCTGAGGAGAATAGCAAATAGGTTAGGCAATGGGCTTGAGGCAGGCATGAGGTCTCCTCAGCAGCCTGTCCCTGCTGCATATTGGAGGGGCCTTCTAAAATGTTTCCTAAGAGCAAAAGACAAGACTCACCCCTAGAGTGCCGGGTACATTTCTCAGAGGGGAACAGCAAATGGGTTAGGCAATGGGCTTGAGGAAGAAGGATTGTTCCTTCTAAATCTTTTGAATCTTCAGCAGTGGGGAGTAAGATAGGATCCTATTCCCCACTTCCAAAGCTGCAGATGGCAAAATTGCAAATGTGGAGAGCCAACTCTGCTTAAATTGTTAAAACTGAATTTATTTCACTCTATCCCATAATTCTGGAATTTTGGTTAGGGTATAAAGTTGGCTTCCAGACTTGAGACTTGACTTGAAAGTATCTTCAAGGACTTGAGACTTGAAGGTAGAGACTTGAGACTTGGAGTAAAAAACTTAGGTAGAGACTTGAGACTTGGAGTAAAAAACTTAAATACATCATTGGTCAGAGGTAAGGAACCTTTGTCTCTCCAGATGTTTCAGACTACAGTTCCCACAATCCCTTACAATCTCCAATGCTAGCTAGAGCATCTGGAATTTGAAACCCAAAGTATTCAGAGAAACAAAGATTCCCTGCTGCTGTAATACATACTGTATGGTGTGCACACAAAAATAAAGTGGCACTAAATGGTCTTAAATTAAGTTGTTCAGAGCTTGGAAAAGTTCCTGGTTTTTATACCGCAATTGGTCATGCTAGCTGGGGAATGTTGAGAATAGTAGGCTGAAAAAGTATCTTTTCTAAGTTCCAAATCTTTCAGTTTCAGCTTGAACATATTAAAGAACAGGAATGGAATCTTACTCTTGTTCTTGATCATTTTTTTTCTTGTTATGGCCTCTTCCTCTTTAAAATTTAAAGATCTATGGCTTAGCCTCATTGCTAATCCCAGCAGAGTGAGCCCATTGAATCAATGGGAATTTGGTAAGTCAACACTTAAGGAACCTCCATTGATTCGCTGAGTCTATGCAGTTTAGGACTAGCAGTTGGATTTAGACCTATGTCCATGCACACATTCTGTATCTGCACATATGCTTGCAGACTCTTCATTGTTACTGTGTTCCTCTGCTGCTTGTTGATTCAGTTAATGTTGCGGAAATCATCTGTCTACTCAAATTCTACATGACAGAAGCCTCGGGGGACTTAGAGCATTGCATGTTCCACAGGAGTGAAGACAGATGTCAGTGACATGTCAGATATATTTAGCAGCTCAAACAAAAGCAATCAAACAAAACCCATTGCATTCAGCTTTGCTGATTTTTCTTAACTTCTTTGTTTTCTAGGTCGGACTCATCTCGGGGACAGTGTTTATGCTGACGGGGATCATAGTTCTTGTAGCAGGTTTCCTAGTATCCCCTAAAATTGAAGCCCTTGGAGTAGAAGATTTTGTAGTGGTGGATATGCGTGCTGTTCAGTTTAACAGAGCCCTTGACATATGCAAGTTGGCAGGAGCGGTATTATTTTGCATTGGAGGAACCATGATGGCAGCCTGCTTGCTCATGTCCACATTTGCTAAAAGCTACTCCAAAGAAGAAAAGTATCTGCAGCAAAAATTTAAAGAGAGAATAGCTGACATAAAAGCCCACACACACCCAGTCACAAAAGCCCCAGCACCGGGAGAATCCAAGATACCTGTTACATTGTCCAAAATTCAAAATGTCCAGCCACTGTCTGAAACCTGATATTTTCTCCCATCTTGTGAATTTGTAAAGGTTGGCTATGGCTAGCAAACGAGTCTGTGTCTGCAGTGCAGCATCACTGCATTCTAAACCCAGTAGGAAAAAGAAGCAGATTGGGGAAAAAAACTGATGAGAGCATAGAAGAGGCAAGAAGGCGAAGGCTCAGCCATTAGTGGTTTGGATAGAGCATTCCAATGTAAGGTGTGTGTGCGTGTGTGTGCGTGCGCGTCCATTTAAAAGTGCATCAACCTCTTTTGAACCACAAGACTTTGCAAAACACAATACAATCTCTCCCACACCTTGCTTTATTGTCATACATTAGCCACATTCACTTGTTATAGTAATCCCACATTCTAAAGGTTTCTGATTATTGTTAATGAGTCAGCATGGTTTTGTATGCTGCTTGATCACTCCTTTTTGGCTTGTTGTATAATTGGAAAAATTTAAACAAACAGTGCATCCTGTGTGACTTATGATGCAGAAACTTATCTCTTCCTCTGACAAGGCAGAGTCACAACCCATAGCAAGTTCTTGGCTTATAACTCTGGCTTCTTGGCAGGGAGGCAAGCCAGAGTCCTGATTCATGTGCCATTATAAATAAACCACAGATTGAAGCCATGTGGTGGTTTTCTGCCAGTCTCATGTGCAGTAAGAATAATCAGATAGCAGCGTGCTGCTTATAAATGAAAGCCAGACTACTGGTGGAGCTCTGGCTTAGAGTTATATGTAAACTGGGCCACTTTGTTGTTTTCAGATCAGTGATATATTTATATCTGTTTTTGCTGTGGACAATGTGATTTACGCTCTGTAATCAGTGGTTTATTCAAAAATAATAGCCAGACTTTACAAAGTGATGCAAGTAGTAGTAGATTTCTTTGACGCTTCCACCACACCTGTTTTTCCTGCCTCTGAGGAAGGCTCCATTGTAAACTAAAAGGCCAGTGTCATGTCCATCAGCACAAGCAGATGTGGTGGAACATAACAGAGATCAACACAAATTTCCCTCATGCTCACACAGCTTTATTAGATTACCACCAGTGCTCTCACATCACCGTCTGTTTATTTTAATCTAAATATTAGATCATCAACTCAGTCACATTATGAGTTCTCTCCAGCTGTTCTTATCATCGAAAAAGGAGGGAGGGAGGGAGGGAGGGAAGGAAGGAAGGAAGGAAGGAAGGAAGGAAGGAAGGAAGGAAGGAAGGAAATAAATACCAGCAAAGCTTACTTTAGATTTTAAGTAAAAAGAATTCCACACATTTCTATAGCAGCCTGATCACATTATTTATTCCTGTAATCACTACAAAATGTTCTCCTCTATATTTGCTATAATGAAAAATGATCTGTTCTGAGCTTCCCATTTAATCTCCAGGCCCAGACAGCCTTATTTTCCATGGAAATTCTGAGATTGCTGATGGTGGGGGTTTTTTTCCAGTAGTGGGATGTGTTATCCTGAAAGGTGTCACTTTAATAATGGTGATTATTTTGGAAGAAAATTAAAGCCAGATAACCCCAGCAGTAGTTTCACTTTCAAATTCGTATTAGAAAAAAAAAAGTGATGGATGATGTTTTGTCTCTGAGGGATGTGTTTGCATTAGTTAAAGGATAAGGAGCATAAAAACTCAGTCCTGTGCCCTGTGCCCTGAGATATGCACACAGACCTTGCTGAAGTATGTGGAGCACTCCTAGACCCATACAGGTGGCTCCCCTGTTCATACCCATTGTGGGCACAAATGTACACAACAAAAAAAATGCATACTCAGATCTGCTCCCTTCATTGAAAAGGCAAAGCCCTCATATCTACCGCAAATTTCTGGACTGGGAATCATTTATATCAGAGTGTGGTCAAAGAGTGTGGTGAGGCAACAAAAGCAAAAAGTATTAATGAGGAAGAACATATAAAACTACTATTCTAAGTAGAGAAATCACATCTCCTCTCCCTCCTGTTGTATTAATTGATTGCAAACTACTTTTGCACTTTGAACTCAGTTTACAGCAATTTAAGTATGCCAAAGATGAAGGGGAAAGTAGGAGGAAGAGGAAGAAACTGGGGCATTTTAAAAGCAGCTAAGATAGTGGGATGGCAGAAGATTAACTGGGACTGTCCCTGCTAAATCAGGACAGTTGGAAAGTATGGAACTGGATATATGGTACATGCTGTTCTGCCTTCCAAAACGGAGGAAAGACCAGGGCTCTGCCACTAACATCTGCTGCATGCGGTGGATACTTCAGTGTGCCTGGTGATACAGCTGGCCCTGCATATACATATAAGGCACCTCTCTGCTAATTCTTGCTCAAGCCCCATTAACTGTAGTAGGTATGTTACAAGGAAAGTTCCTGGTAGACCATGTCTATTTTTAAACATGAAATATTCATCTTTAAACCCAGCTGCCTGACCTTGAAAGAAACTATGATGTGACACTTCTATTTTTCTAGATAATAGAGAAAGCTTATCCTTAATAAGAGTACAGCTATGTAAATGCTTACCTACAGATTTGTCCTTTCACTAAAGGTATAAATTGTCTTTGGCTCAAAAGACATGATTATCCTTATCCCTTTAACCTATGGCTCTGAAACAAAATTGTATTAAAAAATTAAAATGTGAACTTTGTATTCTTTGAAAATGTGTGCCCAGTGTCTGTCTCTTTCTCTCTTTTTTTAACATAGTCAATAAAATTATTAAGAACTGGTGTTGTTGTTGTTGTCCTTTCCAAATAATACTATTGAGTATTCACAATGAACTGAATTGAAACAGTATGAGGAGATACTGGACAAGAATTTTCCAGTATATATAGGTGGTAGGGAAAGGAAAGTTTCACAGTGGTCTGGGTTTGTAGTTAATATACATATAGGCCAAGATCTTACATAATCTCAAGGTAATGTAAATATTCACTGGCAGCATTTCTCTTTGCTAGCACTACACAACCCCTATACCAAATACCAATGTAACGCAACATATGAGAAATGATGAATGCAGGTAGCTATCACCTCATTGCACAGTGCACAGTGCACACTGTCACTCCATTCTAGGAATGTTATGGCACATCTGCAAAAGTTCCCCATATGAAACGCTGCTCCGACCACCATCAGCTGGATATATCTACCCTTCAATTTCCAAAAAGTTCACTCAACATAAACAGTACAAGTTAACGCCTACATATGCCACCAGAAGGATTCTAGCCACGATGTGCATAGCTGCAAATCATTGGTGACATTTTTGAAAGTTTAGGAATTCTTCATTGTCTTTTTGCAGTATAAAAGAGAATGATATGATAATTGTAGGGTTCAGTAATTAATATGCTTGAATTACAGGAAGAAGTATATGAAATATCTGTTAGTCAGCTGGAGAAGTAAGATTTTATATATTATATATATTAGGACCAATAACCAGCCCCCAAATTCCAGAAAGTGAAAAATAACATTTTGGTCTAAAATATTTAACAGTGCCACTAAGTCCGGGGGATTGTTACGAGCCATTTTGCTGTATTTTCAGACATTCTCCCCCCCCCCCCAAAAAAACCTGGAGTGATCAAATTTCCTCCAGCAGATTCCCTCTTTTGAAGGAAGGATTCTACAGGCTTAATAAAGGTGGCACCCTCCCAGTCCCCCGGAACACAGTGAAATGGACAATCCTCTTCTCCTAGGCTGATCATTAAGGTGCTTTATAAAAATCCACCAAGTGGGCTCAATTTACTCCTCAGGACTTTAGACCATTCTTTGTCCACTCCTCTCTTAGAAGGATTTCCTTCATCTGGGAAGCCCTGGTAAAGAGTCTGTAGAGCTGATGTGCACAAAGCTTGGGGCCCTCAGTCTCTTTTGCCCCTTCTGATAAAAAAGAATGCACACACTCTCCAATATTTCACAGATGAAACCCAGGAGACATGTGGCCTGGCAGCATCAGAGTGTGGACAGGATGACAAAAGTTATTAATAAGGATGAGCACACAAACTGGTAGAGGCTGCAGCAGTCTGCTTTTGCCTGAGTCTGCAGCAAAGGGCAGGATTCTGTCCCTTTCTCTCCTCTCCCTGCTGTTGAGTTAACTGAGGGCAAACTACATCTGCATTTTGAACTCATTTTGCAAGAACCGAAGTAAGCTGAAGACAAGAGAGGGAAGTGGAAGGAGAAGAGAGAAACTGCAACATCTCTTTTCGGCCTCTGGGATCCTTTTTTTTCCAAAGCCAGAAGTCACCATTCTATAATGAAATGGCCCATCATGAACCCTAGAGGGCACACCTGATCTCCTAGAGATGCATGGAGCAGTGGGTGGGATGGGTGCAGCTGAAGTCCCCAGGTGTGTGTTGGGGAGGGTAAGTTCAACCCCCAGGCCTCTTGCAGTCACCCACTCTGCAGCAGACAGTAGCAGCAGAATCTGCAAAGAATGTCTTTGGCAGGAAATGAGAAATGGCTGATCAATTCTCTTAACAATAATTCTTAGCTCCTTACTCCTCTAATGGTGCTTTGGCATGATTAATAAGTGGGGTAAGCTTACTCAAGCCTCCAGGAGTAAAGCCAGATTAAAATTTTCACACCCTCTTTGAGCCATACATCCAGAGACACCCCAAATAGCCCTTAATAAATTGCATTGCTGCTGTGATTATTGAAATAAGAACACTCAATCCTGTAGCCACGTTCCTTATTAGATTGTTGTTGTTAACTGCTATCTAATCAACTTCAACTTATGGTGACCCTGGCCATTTCCACACTAGACTGTTATAGTACTATTATTTTACTTTCAACATCCTATGGATTCCCTAGGATGTTGAAAGTGGAATAATAGCTTTACAACAGCCTAGTGCAGAAATGGCCCCTATGAGTGAGATACCTCTAAGTCACCCCATCATCAACAACCCGGCTCAAGTCTTACAGGCTCAGAGCCATATCTAAGTTTGGCTTTGACGCTGGATTTGGTATCTTGGTTTTCACTTGAAAATAGGCTTGGCCATACTGCAAATTTAAGCAAGGGCAGAGAGAAAATAAAGACTTGGGGTTTGTTTGCTGACTCCCCATTGAGGATCCCTTCTTCTAGTATTTCTTCTTGACCTTTATATCGTCCTTGCAAATGGACAATCAAGCTGTGTTTTGTTTTGTTTGTGGGTAGGCCAACTGGTGCCCAATCACAGCTACACTCAAATTCTGATTTTTTTTTAAAAAAAAATGTGGTTACCAATCTAGCTTTCTTTGCATTTATTTTTAAATAAAATTTGGGACTCAGGGAATTAAGACTGAATTAAGACTGATTTATCCCTTCCTGCAACCCTTATAGATGTTAATAAATATTGATTTCTCCTGCAGCAACTGCATAAGTCAACTATAATGCCCTGGTTCTTCCAGTAATTCCAGACTCTGATTTTCCCTAATTTATCTGGTCTGTAGCAGAATACATGGCAGCTGCTATCTTAGAACAAAGCTGCAAATGCGCACTGTGCTTTGTGTTTAGAATGACTTTTACCCAGCTATATTTTTATTTCCATAACTCTTTTGCTTTATCATTTTTGCTAAAGCAGGATAGATATGGCTGTGATAATTAGTATTTGTTAAAAGTCACCTAGTGAGTCCGTTCGGAAAGTCACTTAATGAAATAAACATAAGCAAAAATGTGCTGAGCTACTTCTGAAAACAGTCACACTCTGAACTTAATGAGTAACTGAGAGGTAAGCAATCATTACAAGGAATCTCTTGTTTCTTTAAAATCTTTAATGATGTGTTTCTTTCCAGATGGGTTCCCAAAGCGATTAACAATATATAATAAACTTGGGGAAATGGTGGGGGTTTTTAGGCTGCAGTTTCCAGAATTCCCCAGCCACCACTGCTGTCCATAGCTGTAAGAGTCTGAGAAGTGAGAAGAATCCAAAAGGTTTTGCAGTAAAGCAACATGCCCAGGGAAATTCTACATGACAATTATGGTAGACACGCTCACATGTTGGCAGTGAAGAAAGCTAATAGGAAAAAATGTGATGCTGAATGAGATTTCTACAGGTACCATGGACTAACAAAAAGACAAATAAATGGGTCTAAAGGAAATCAGGCCTGAACTGTCCCTAGAATCTGTTACCCCAAAAGGGCTGACTAGACTTCCACTGTGGTGCCAGTACCTCCATGGAATGGTGGGGAATTATTAGCTCAAAGGGAGGCCTGTGAGAGGCAGGTAACCTTACAGGATTTTTCCACCCATGTATACCAGTACTAATGCAGGAACACCAGTTGGAGATTCAGAGAATGTTTTACTGGAGGAAAATCCCAATCACACACAAGATTCAAGCAGTCTCACAACCACATAAGGCTAACTGAAGGAAAGGAAGGAAAAATTGAATAGCAAGAAGTTGGGGCCAAATGGGTGATGTTTACTTATCCTGCAGAGAAGAGATGAATCGATGTGGCTCAGTCTAAGTATCCAAGGGTAGTACAAGAATGGGAATCGAGCAGCAGAGTTAAAGCTTAGGTCCAACGTGCTACATGGAATCTCCTACGAGTTGTCTGACTCAGAGCCAGGGTTTAAATACCCTGTTTCTGACCTGAGACGGAAGCTGTTAATGGCTATCTGGCAGAGCAAACAATGGGGTCCGGAACAGGCTAAATGTCCTTAGCAGTAGGTGACAAAGCACTGATGAGAATCATGATAACATCTTAATGTCTGGGCAGATGAGGAAACAGAGGAGAACTTTCATGGGAAGAGGGAACAGGTTGATGACAAACAGTTGTTCTATTGAGACAGTTTCAGGTGCTATTGTCTTTAAAGGTTGAGTTATTGAGGGAATTATTGCAAGTTCATTTGCTTCAGAGCTTCCTGACTGATCCCTTGGCCATTCCTTGAGGTCCCATCTGACCTATTTTCACATGTGCTTAGCCTCTTTGTCAGCATGGCTTTTCAGCCATAACAGTATATGAATTTTATGCCAATTAAATAATGTCCATTGCTAATCATATCCTGGAGTGGGGTTTATGGCATAGTAACAAATCCAAGATGACTAAACTGAGATGGCTGTATTTTGATCATGTCATAAGAAAACATGATTCATTAGAAAAGACAGTAATGCTTGTTAAGGTCGAAAGCACTAGGAAAAGAGGAAGACCCCCCCCCCCTTATAGGTGGATAGACTCAATCAACAAAGCCATGACCCTAAGTTTGCAAGATAGAACAGTGCCATTGATGACAAGGTAACTTAGAGGTCTCTCATCTGTCATTCATAGGGTCACCATGTTGAAGTTGACTTCACTGCAATTAACAATAAACAATGCATGCTTATGGTGCCTCTAGGCCAGTAGAACAGTCACCTTTTCCTGTATAAAATATCATCTTTGTGCTCAGCTAAGAAAGGGAGAAAACATATGAGGTAGTACAAACTCAGTGTAAAAATAACAGTTGTGCTCCCAGTGTCTGTGGAAACACCACCACCATTCACCAGTTGGAAGAGGGGAAAAAAACCCTTCTGCCAGCACATCTTTAAAAGTGAAATTTCTGCATCATTTTAAAAAAGGTTACAATTTTCCCACTTCTCAAATTTCAGTCTTGTGGTGTCGGGTGGATTTCCTCTTCACCTCCTGAAATTTAAGCCATTCAAGTAGGCCTGACCATCCAGCTGAGCATTAGTTTCAAAGCCAAGCCAAACTCTGTAGCTAAAATCTCATTTCAGCCTTTAGCTCAGTTTGGGACATTAAGTTTCAAGTGTTAGTTTGGAATGCCTACTTGAGTAATCTTATTTCCCACCATCTGCATCCTGAGGCTGATCATGCTGGCCAATCTTACAGGGTCATTGTTGGAAGAATTACTGAAATAATTCAACTTGAAATGCTCAGAACAATCATCCGCTAAGCTACTATGCTTCTTTTATTAAACCATGCTTTAGAGTCACAATGTCAAATCATAATGACAGGGCTTTGTTTTGTTCTTTTCATGTAAATGGAAACTTGTTTAGTGCAGTTCTTCCTTCATTGCTGTCAAGCTAACAGTGTGGGCAACAACTAGGCAGGGCATAGTGACCTTTCCAATGGGAAGTTTAATTAAAGACAGTGTGGAGCAGACATGTGACATTTTGAGCTTGCTGAAGGGCATTTAAAATGATGGCTGCAATCTCCACTAGACCTCTTCCATCTTGCCCATTTCTTTTTGATAACATTATTTCTAAAATCAGATTGCAAATCTAATTTACATGCTTTTCTGGAAAAAGCAACCAAGACATCTAGAAAATTTTTGCATTGAAAAGGGCAACACCCATTGTTGTCCCAGAGCAACCTTGGCAAGGCTGATAGTTCTCTGAACAATTAGAGAACAATTACTGGTCAGAGGTTTGGCTCCATTTGTCTGGTGCACCATCTGGATTCATTACCTGGTACAATCAGACGTGGCCAGGTCCAGTCTGTATTAGTTACATCTCAAATGGACTATTGTAATGGCAGTTGCCCGTGAAAAACATCTGGAAACTTCAACTAGCATAGAGGGGCTGCTGCTAGAAGAGGGATAAGCTATGATGTTGTGGACTTTTGGGGTAGGATGTTGTTTGATAGATCTAGTTTGATGAATCGGATCAACTGCTGACATTTTTGTATCTTCCTTGAAAGTGGGGTGATGATGAGTATCATGATGAGTGTCTGCACATCAACTTTTAGCAGTGCAGCACTACTCAAGCACAGAACGAACTTAGGCTGGCCAGAGACATCAAAAACAATAAAAAGGGCTTTTTTAAATATGTCCGCAGCAAAAGGAAAAAGAAGGAGACGATAGGGTCGCTGTGCAGAGAAGATGGCGAATTACTAACAGGGGGAAGAGAAAAGGCAGAACTACTTAACACCTTCTTTGCCTCAGTTTTTTCCCAGAAGGATACAAGCACTCAACCTGGTGGTTGGGGATCAGGGGAGGAAGCAGGGGGAATGCGGCACATAATAGGTAGAGAGGTGGTACAGGAATACCTGGCCACACTGGATGAATTCAAGTCTCCAGGGCCAGATGAATTGCATCCTAGGATATTAAAAGAACTGGTAGAGGTCATTTCGGAACCGCTTGCTATAATCTTTGAGAAATCTTGGAGGACAGGAGAAGTTCCAGCAGACTGGAAGAGGGCAAATGTTGTCCCCATCTTCAAGAAGGGAAAAAAAGAGGACCCAAATAATTATCGCCCAGTCAGCCTGACGTCAGTACCCGGAAAGATCCTGGAGCAGATCATTAAGCAGTTTCTAATCACTTAGAAAGCAATGCGGTAATCACAAGAAGTCAACATTGATTTCTCAAAAATAAGTCATGTCAGACTAATCTTATCTCTTTTTATGATAGAGTTACTAGCTTGATAGATGAAGGGAATGCTGTGAATGCAGCATATCTCGATTTCAGTAAGGCCTTTGACAAAGTTCTCCATGAAATTCTTGCAAAGAAGCTAGTAAAATGTGGGCTGGACAGGGCTACTGTCACGTGGATCTGTAACTGGTTGACCGACCGAACCCAAAGGGTGATCACCAATGGTTGCTTTTCATCCTGGAGAGAAGTGACTAGCGGGGTGCCACAGGGTTCTGTCCTGGGCCCAGTGCTGTTCAATATCTTCATCAACGACTTGGATGAAGGAATAGAGGGCATGCTCATCAAATTTGCAGATGACACCAAATTAGGAGGGGTTGCTAGTACGCCAGAGGACAGGATCAAAATTCAAAATGACCTGGATAGATTGGAGAGCTGGGCCAAGGCTAACAAAATGAAATTCAACAGAGAGAAGTGTAAGGTCCTACACTTGGGTAGAAAAAATGGAATACAGAAATATAGGATGGGGGACACGTGGCTGGATAGCAATACGTGTGAAAGGGATCTAGGAATCTTAATAGATCACAAGCTGAACATGAGTCAGCAGTGTGATGCGGCAGCCAAGAAACCAATGCAATTCTCGGCTGCATCAATAGGAGTATGGTGTCTAGATCGAGGGAGGTACTGGTACCACTCTACTTTGCTTTGGTTAGACCTCATCTTGAACACTGTGTCCAGTTCTGGGCACCCCAATTCAAGAAGGACATGGTCAAGCTGGAGCAGGTCCAGAGGAGGGCGACCAAAATGGTGAGGGGCCTGGAAGCCATGCCCTATGAGAATAGACTTAGAGAGCTGGGTATGTTTAGTCTGCAGAAAAGAAGGTTAAGAGGGGACATGATAGTTATGCTTAAATATTTGAAGGGATGCCATGTAGAGGAGGGAGAGGGCTTGTTTTCTGCTGCTCCAGAGACCAGGACAAGGAGCAATGGATTCAAGCTGCAGGAAAGGAGATTCCACTTGAACCTCAGGAAGAACTTCCTGACAGTCAGGGCTGTCCGGCAGTGGAATATGCTGCCTCGGAGTGTAGTGGAGTCTCCTTCCTTGGAGGTTTTTAAGCAGAGGCTGGATGGCCATCTGTCGGGAGTGCTTTCAGGGTATTCCTGCATGGTAGGGGGTTGGACTGGATGGCCCGTGTGGTCTCTTCCAACTCTACATTTCTATGATTCTATGATTCAAGGGCATATTTTATAAATCCTACTGTTACTTGTTCTGTTAAGAAAAGAGAACATGTTTCATCCCCTATTAGATTAAACATAAAACAAATAAAATGAAGTTGATGCTGGTTTATTCTTCAAGGACAGTTTTAGTGCTCTGAAGTCCTCTACCCTTCTGTGCCAAAGAACAAAGGGACATTTTGTTGTCTTCCTGACATCCTGTCCTAGAGTGTCCCCAACACTCAGCTTGCAAGTGATCCCATCCCACCATTCATGCCTGAAACTAAAGTGATTAGTGGGTAATAAGCGAATTTGTGGCGAAAGGAGCGTTGTCTTATTCAGTAAGAGGCAAATAGCCTTGAGTCTGAAGTGATGAGGAAGGAATGTGTGTCCTGAGACATATCGGGGCAGTCTGCCTTTTATAAGTGTGCCACAATCCAAAGTTTTCCAGTAACCATCTTCCCCCATCCTTCCATTTCCCTGAAGCAATTACATGAGTGTCATCTCTGCAGAGGGGCGGGGCGGGGGGACTAGTAACCTTCTTTGTCCTCTACTAACAATCAAATATTAATCTCTTATGCAGATTTGGAACCCTTTCCCCTTTGCTTCTGGACTAGAAACCCCCAAAAGCCATTGAACATAAGAGTTAATCATTCATGCAATTTGTGCAGAAATCAAATTTGGCATAGCATGATTGGCAATCATTGCCTTTTATCTTGTTCAAGTTGATGAACACATGCTCTCAGGATGTTTGTGTCTACTGCTTCCCTTCAGATTTGCACAACCCGTGCATGCCAGCCATCTGGCTGTTCTCTGCAGGCTGCCTTGACCCTGCCGCTGCTGCTGCTGCTTTTCTTTTTCCTTATAAGTATTCTGATAACATAAGCACAATGAGTCACAGATTACAAGGCTGGGGAACACACGTCCTCTCTTCTTCCGCTATGCAACAGCAGATTCTCCCTTATGGTTTCTGGGTTAGCTTTGGAGGGATTCTTTTGCACTACTACAATTTCCTCTCTTCCAGTTTCCCATATCATTCCCATTGTTTGTTTTTAAAGTTTTAAGACTTCTGGGAACCAAAAGTAAGACCAGATGCTTAGAAAGCATAATTAATGCTGATACAACTTGATTGATTATTAATAACAGTTACAGAGGATTATAGCTGTGGGGAGACAAAATGAGGATATTGCTCTCCCCCAAAAAATTCTGCCCCAACTTGAATATGTTAGTATGTGTGTATCTGCCTTCAAGCTACCTGACAATTAATGTAACCCCATGAGTTTCATAGGGTCTTCTTAGGCAAGAAATACTCAGCAGTATTTTTGTCAATTCCTTCCTCTGAAATACAGCCCACAGCACCTGGTAGTCCTGGCAGTCTCCCATTCAAGTATTGACCAGTGCTGACCCTGCTTAGCTCTGCAAGATCAGACAGGGTCTGATGCCTTTAGGGTACTTAGCCATGTCTTCAGCTGGCAGTAGAGAGCGGTTATGAACCCTATGTGTGTCTCTGCTATTCATATATTTTACCCACCTACTTAGCTTTCTGTAGATCCTGTCTTCCATCTTTGTATCATAATTACTCTTTAGGACCATCATTGAAACTGAACTTGTTGAAACTAAACTTATTCACATGTTTTGCATTTCTGTTACTATTCATACACACTGCCCATTCTTTGTTATAAATAAAACAATAATAAATATATTTTATACACATATAAATGTCCACAGGTGCTTTGCTCCATGTATTTGCTGATGAAGACTGAGTCTACAAAAGCTTATGCTACAGACTTCTTTCTCTCAGTTAGGCCACTTCCACACTAGACTGTTATAGTGCTATTATTCTGCTTTCAACATCTGATGGAATCCTGGGGTTTGCAGTTTAGGGAGGGGCCTTGGAGGCACTCTTCATGTAAACAAAAAACGTGAAATGTTAATGTTATGGCCAGATACAAAATGCTGCTTCAACTTGCTTACCTAATGTACAATGTAGCAGCCAGATACAGAAAAGGTCCTGCAGAAGCAGAAGAGAGAAAGTATATTTAATGGGCAACTGCCTTTGAAACGTCAGAATGTAATCAATAAAAAAGATATCTCTTGATCAGGAATATGGGTATCCCTATTATGGAATCAGAAAGCTGGAAAGGACCACAAGGGCCATCTAGTCTAACCCTGCCATGCACAACACTTAAAGAACTTTTGAGAGATGACCATTCAGCTTTTGTTTAAAAGCCTCCAAAGAAGAAGAACTGACCACCCTCAGATACAGTCTATTCCACTGTTAAAACAGCTCTTACAGTAAAGACATTCTTCTTGATATTTAGGTGAAATCTATTTTCTTGTAAGTGGAATCCATTGGTTTCTGTTCCAGTCTCTGGAACAGCATAAAACAAGCTTGTTTCCCCTTGTACATGACATCCTTTCAGGTAATATGGCTACCCTATCACCTCTGCATCTTCTCTTCTCCAGGCTAAACATACCCAGCTCCCTAAGTCATTCTTCATAGGGCTTGATTTCTAGACCTTTGGTCATCTTGGTCACCCTTCTCTGGACACGTTCAAACTTGTCAATATCCTTCTTGAACAGGGCTTGAACATAACAGGGCACAGTATCCTAGCTGAGGTCTGACCAAAGCAGAATAGAGTGGTGCTATTATTTTCCTTGATCTGGACCCTATACTCCTGTTTATGCAGGCCTGTTCATGCATTGTTTTTTTTCTGGCTGCCCGATCACAATGTTGATTCATGTTTTGCTTGTAAGACACTTACATCTTTTTACATATACTACTATCAAGCTAGGTTTCACCCACCCTCTATTTGTGCATTTCATTTTTCTTGTCTAGATGTCATGCTTTATCTGTTGAAATTCATTTTGATAGTTCTGAGACAGCTCTCCAATCTGTCAAGGTCATTCTGAATCCTGATCCTGATCCTGACACATTGGTGTCATCTGAAGTCTGATAAGCATGTCATCTTCCAAATCATTTATAAAGACGGTGAACGACAGTGGGCCCAGAAAATAGAACTCTGAGGTACCTCATTGGTCACTTCTGTCCAGGATGAAGAGCAACCATCATTGAGTACTCTCTGGGTTCAGTCTCTCAACCAATTACAGAACCACCTAGCTGTAACACTGTCTAGTCCACAGTTCACCAGTTTGCCTGCAAGAATATCACAGGGGACCCTGTCAAAAGCCTTTGTGAAATTAAGATACATTCCATCCACAGCACTTCTCTGATCTACCAAGGCTATAACTCTATCAAAAAGAGAGTCAGATATGATTCATTTCATTTCGAGAAACACATCACAGCATCCCTAAGTGCACACAGACTGACTGTTTAGTTATCTGTTCTAGAACTTTCCCTGGCATTGACTGGTCTGTAGTTGCTCAGGTTCTCCCCCCCGCCCCCCCTTTTGAAGATCAGGACAATATTCATCCTTCTGTACTCCACTGTGACCAATCCTGTTCTCTAAGAATTCTCAAAATTGATTGAGAATGGCTCTGAGATTACAGCTGCAAGTTCCTTTAGTACTCTTGGATGTGGTTGATCTGGCCCTGAATACTTAAATACATTAACAATAGCTAAGTACTTCTTTACTGTCTCTTTACCTATGGGTTACTGTCCCCTTACTGTATCATTTGTTCTATTTTCACCAGGTACAGCACTGTTCTGCTTTTTGGGAGAAGACTGACGCAAAGAAGGTGTTGAACATCCATCTACTCTCTGTTGTGTTTGCATTTCACCATCTTCCCTACGCAATGGCTCTATCATTTCCTTGTTCATCTTCTTGGTCTTAACACACACACCCCATACACATACTTCTATTATTTCAAACCTTTCTAGCAAGCCCAAGCTCTTTTTGAGCTTCCACTTTTCTTCCTCCCCACAAGTATTGGCTATTCATTTGTATTCTTTGGTGATTTCCCTTCCTCCATTTCTTATACAAGTCTCATTTAAACCACAGTAGAATCATTCTAGATGTTTTCACTGTCGCTTCCCTGTCATGGATGACAGAGAGCTGACAATTTACAGTCATCAGTTTAATGTTATATTTGTTTATCTCAAACTGCATTCCCTGGAAATTATACCCCCATCAACTTGAATTTAACTATACTCCTCCTCGACTGGAATGGCACCACCTGACTGTGCTCTTTTCCAGAGTTGGGACAGGTACTGGTTATCACAAAAACAGAAAATGCAATGTAGAATCATAGAATCATAGAATCATAGAAATGTAGAGTTGGAAGAGACCACACGGGCCATCCAGTCCAACCCCCTGCCATGCAGGAACACTCTCAAAGCACTCCCGACAGATGGCCATCCAGCCTCTGCTTAAAAACCTCCAAAGAAGGAGACTCCACTACACTCCGAGGCAGCATATTCCACTGCCGGACAGCCCTGACTGTCAGGAAGTTCTTCCTGAGGTTCAGGTGGAATCTCCTTTCCTGCAGCTTGAATCCATTGCTCCTTGTCCTGGTCTCTGGAGCAGCAGAAAACAAGCCCTCTCCCTCCTCTACATGGCATCCCTTCAAATATTTAAACAGAGCTATCATGTCCCCTCTTAACCTTCTCTTCTGCAGACTAAACATACCCAGCTCTCTAAGTCTATCCTCATAGGGCTTGGCTTCCAGGCCCTTCACCATTTTGGTCGCCCTCCTCTGGACCTGCTCCAGCTTGACCATGTCCTTCTTGAATTGGGGTGCCCAGAACTGGACACAATATTCAAGATGAGGTCTAACCAAAGCAGAGTAGAGTGGTACCAGTACCTCCCTCGATCTAGACACCATACTCCTATTGATGCAGTCGAGAATTGCATTGGCTTTCTTGGCTGCCGCATCACATTGCTGACTCATGTTCAGCTTGTGGTCTATTAAGACTCCTAGATCCCTTTCACACGTACTACCATCCAGCCACGTGTCCCCCATCCTATATTTCTGCATTCCATTTTTTCTACCTAAGTGTAGGACCTTACACTTCTCTCTGTTGAATTTCATTTTGTTAGCCTTGGCCCAGCTCTCCAATCTGTCCAGGTCATTTTGAATTTTGATCCTGTCCTCTGGTGTATTAGCAACCCCTCCCAATTTGGTGTCATCTGCAAATTTGATGAGCATGCCCTCTATTCCTTCATCCAAGTCATTGATGAAAATATTGAACAGCACTGGGCCCAGGACAGAACCCTGTGGCACCCCGCTAGTCACTTCTCTCCAGGATGAAAAGCAGCCATTGGTGAGCACCCTTTGGGAACGGTCAGTCAACCAGTTACAGATCCACCTGACAGTAGCTCTGTCCAGCCCACATTTTACTAGCTTCTTTGCAAGAATGTCATGTGGAACTTTGTCAAAGGCCTTACTGAAATCAAGATATGCTACATCCACAGCATTCCCTTCATCTATCAAGCTAGTAACTCTATCATAAAAAGAGATAAGATTAGTCTGGCATGACTTATTTTTGAGAAATCCATGTTGACTTCTCGTGATTACCGCGTTGCTTTCTAAGTGATTAGAAACTGACTGCTTAATGATCTGCTCCAGGATCTTTCCGGGTACAGACGTCAGGCTGACTGGGTGATAATTATTTGGATCCTCTTTTTTTTCCCTTCTTGAAGATGGGGACAACATTTGCCCTCTTCCAGTCTGCTGGAACTTCTCCTGTCCTCCAAGATTTCTCAAAGATTATAGCAAGCGGTTCCGAAATGACCTCTGCCAGTTCTTTTAATATCCTAGGATGCAATTCATCTGGCCCTGGAGACTTGAATTCATCCAGTGTGGCCAGGTATTCTTGTACCACCTCTCTACCTATTATGTGCCTCATTTCCCCTGCTTCCTCACCTGCTCCCCAACCACCAGGTTGAGAGCTTGTATCCTTCTGGGAAAAAACTGAGGCAAAGAAGGTGTTAAGTAGTTCTGCCTTTTCTCTTCCCCCTGTTAGTAATTCGCCATCTTCTCTGCGCAGCGACCCTATTGCCTCTTTCTTTTTCCTTTTGCTGCGGACATATTTAAAAAAGCCCTTTTTATTGTGTTTAATGTCTCTGGCCAGCCTAAGTTCGTTCTGTGCTTTAGCCTTTCTGACCTCCTCCCTACATTTCCTGGCTACTTGCTTAAATTCTTCTTTGGTGGTTTCCCCCCTCTTCCATTTCCTGTACAGGTTTCTCTTAACGCTTAGCTCAGCTGAGAGTTCTTTAGTCAACCATTCTGGTTTCTTCAGATGCCTTCCATTTTTCCTCCTTATTGGCACAGTTTTAGACTGTGCCTTCAGTATCTCCCTTTTAAGGAACTCCCATGCCTCCTGAACTCCTTTCTGTTTCACTATTCCTGACCATGGAATTTCAGCCAGCAGCTCCTTAAGTTTGCAGAAGTCCGCTTTTTTAAAATCTAAGATGAGTGCCTGGCTACACTTATCTTCTCCTTCCCACTGAATGCCAAATTCCAATAGGGCATGGTCACTCCCCCCTAAAGATCCAACCACTTCTACCTCATTAACAAGGTCATCCCTATTGGTCAGGATCAGATCTAGAATATTTGATCCCCTTGTGGCTTCTTCCACCTTCTGGACCATGAAATTGTCTGCAAGACAAGCAAGAAACTTGCTGGACCTTGCTGTCTTGGCAGAGTTTGACTGCCAACATATATCCGGGTAATTGAAATCTCCTATTATTACTGTATCTCTCCTTTTTGAATGCGCAGTCATTTGGTTGAGGAAGGCGTCATCAAGGTCCTCAGTCTGGGCTGGAGGTCTGTAGTAAACCCCCACCAGAATATCCCTATTGTTTCTCGCTCCCTTAATTTTTACCCAGATGCTCTCGACCTGGCTTTCTGGGTTCAAGTCATGGATCTCTTCACAGGTGAAAACATCCTTGACATACAAGGCTACTCCTCCTCCTTTCTTGTTTGGTCTATTTCTACAAAATAGGCTATACCCCTCTATTCCTACATTCCAATCCTGAGACTCATCCCACCAGGTCTCAGTGATGCCTATCAAATCGTATTTATTTTGTTGTACTAGGAGTTCCAGTTCATCTTGCTTGTTTCCCATACTCTGCGCGTTAGTGTAGAGACACTTAAATCCCTGGACCCTTCCTGCAAGTCCTGTACTATAGTTTCTACTCCTCCCACCACTGGACACTTGTACTACTTGGTCAATAGAATTTGGGCCTTTCCCCCCTACACTCGCCGTGTCTTTGCCCTGAATAATATTGTCTCCCTCCCCAGCAGAACTTAGTTTAAAGACCTCTTAATCCTCCGTGCAAGACTGTTTGCAAAAACATTCTTGCCAAGTTTCGTGAGGTGCAGCCCATCCCTTGCCAGAAGCCCCCGTTCATGGAAATTCAGGCCGTGTTCCAAAAACCCAAACCGTTGCTGGCGGCACCATGTGCGGAGCCAGTTGTTGACCTCTGCTATTGCCCTTTCCCTTTGTGCACCATATCCTTGAACAGGGAGGAGAGATGAAATGACCACCTGTGCACCAAGGTCCTTAAGCTTTGTCCCCATAAGCTCGTAGTCCTTTGCGATGTGGTAAAAGCTGCACCTCGCAGTGTCATTGGTTCCGACATGAACCACAATGAGGGGCTTATGGTCAGTGGGCTTGACCAGCCTGGTTAGCCTCTCTGTTATGTGGTTGATCTTGGCCCCAGGAAGACAGCAGACTTCTCGATTGAACTTGTCGGGTTTGCAAATTGCCGGTTCAGTTCCTCTGAGCAAGGAGTCCCCAACAACCAGAACTCGCCTCCTCTGAGGCTTGTCCGGGGCTCCTCGATGAGCAGGTTCTTCTAGGACTTGCTGGGCACTCTGTTGAGGCTGGGACTGTTGATCTAGTTCCTGTTGCCGATGTTGGATTCCTTCTTGTTGACGTTCTGTTCCGTCCTCCTGGTGCTCCTCGTCGTTCATAAGGCCAAGAACTTTGAAGCGATTGTGTAGGTTGAGAGTCTCTGTTTCCTTCCTGGCCCTCCTACTCCCCTGTGTGACATTCCTCCAAGCATCCGTTTCCTGGCCCAGTGTGCTGACTTCCTGATCGGGCAGCTCCCCCGCGCATTCGGTCTTCAGGAAGGTCTTCTCTGCCCTATCCAAAAACTCCTCCCCTTCCCTAATAAGATGAAGATTAGAAACTCGTGCCTCCAGCTGGCGAACCTTCTCCTCCAAGAAGGTCACCAGCTTGCACTTGGTGCAGGTGTACCCGACAACATCTTGTGGCAAGAAAAGGAACATCCCACAAGTGCTACAGGTGACCGCAGCAGCTCCCTCACCTTCCATCCTTGATACTACAGACAGTAGTACAGGGAGTAGGTCTAGAAAGAATAACAGGGCTTTCTTCCTAAAATTCAACTGAATCAAGTATGTCTCCTCTGCTAACCGCCAAGGGACGAATTCGAAGAGTTGAAGAAGAGGGCTTCAACTGCACGCGCCTTTGGCGCGTGCCGTTGGGAGCTCCTAATAAGACTCCTCCCCCCTAGCTGGCTCCTCCCCCTCGTTAGTCAGACCGTGTGCTCAGGGAGAGCACACGGCCAGCACAAGGAGACCTAGCAAAAACAAGCAACAAACAGACAAACAAGCAAGCACAGCCCCACAAGCCTGTAAACAACACCTGGTCAAGGATGTCTTCACAGACCCAGCTCACCCTCTGCTCTCTCCTCTGGGAATGAGCTAGAGGGCCGTTGGGAGCTCCTAATAAGACTCCTCCCCCCTAGCTGGCTCCTCCCCCTCGTTAGTCAGACCATGTGCTCAGGGAGAGCACACGGCCAGCACAAGGAGACCTAGCAAAAACAAGCAACAAACAGGCAGAGTTTATTTTATCTCCTATGGTTGAAAAAGAAACCAGCTGCCCACAGTAGGATTTCAGGAAGGTTACCATCTGAAAAGAAAAACTAGGGAAGTTTCTAGAACAGTACTAAATTTCCTGAATTCTATGGAGACCTGGTGAGGTTACTGATCCGTGGATCACAACTAGTATGCACCCATGCTGGTGCACCATGAAACTCTCTTCCCATTGAGGAAGAGAAAAAACACAGTTTTGGAAGACCTCTTCCTTTGAAGTGTGGTTGCCACTTTGTCTGGTACACTTTTTGATTTGCTTTGGAAGAATATCAGAGGTTTGTAAGGAGAGAGCCTTTGGGGGACAAATTCCTTTAATTTTTTTGGCTTTAGATTTGAAATCTGAGTGGAGCTGTGGTCCTCCTTCTGTTGGGACATATGGGAATACATACCTGATGGTATTTTTATTGGGGTTTTTTAGTCATTTTTCAGTTGTTCACTTCTTATAGAAAACCATTGTTTCCGCCACTAAAGAAGATACAAGTCAAAACATGTTTGGTTGTGTCATTATATTTCTAAAGTAGTCATTTTCTGTTTGAATGTAACTTTGAGTGCTAGTTAAGTCATGTTATAGGTCCAAAGACACTTCAATATTTCATGCTAGTCATCACAGCTTGATGATGTTGCTGTTATTGGGTGATGGACACATACTTCTGAACCAAAGCTTGGAATTTTTTTTTCTGGACCATAATTCCCAAAATACCCAGACAGTATGGCCACTTGTGTAAAAAAAAAAAAAGTAACTTTTCCAATTTCTGATATTACCCTTCATCATTCTCTCACCTTCTCTGTTTGGGTCCCAAGACTTGATCCACACAGTGAAACACTTTTTGTTCTGAAACTGAAAGATATCTTAGGGCCCTTTCACAAAACAAAATTATAGCACTATATTCCACTTTGACTGCCATGGCTGCATCATACAGAAATCTGGGTTTTGTAGCTTGGTGAGGGTACTACAGAGCACTCTGGCTGAGAATTCTTAATACCGTTCCCTAAACAGCAAATCCCAGGGTTCTATACGTTAGAGCCATGGCAGTTAAAGTAGAATCGTAGTGCTATAATTATGTAATGTGAAAGAGTCCTAAGCATTTGAGCAACCTGCCCCACAGACTTTTACTGCACAGTGCTAAAGGTAAACCATCCCTTGACCTGTCCAAAGGCCACAAGACAATACTTAAACACTTTAAGATAGAACGAATCATTCTGCATTTATTTCAGAGGAGTATGCTGATGAGACCAGACTTATTTTACTATTGATGCAGCAATTAACGGTGTCACAGATAATATGTTTGTCTTGCCAGTACTGAGATACAACAAAATGCTTTTGGAAAATTACCAGGCCCTTGTCAGTTGCCTAGAAACAACAAAAGTTGAATTCTACCCACAATGTAATAGCATAATCTTCAACAGTCATTTTCCAGTTTTAATAGTACATTCTAAGACCCAAATCTAGAATGCACTATCATTTGTTTCATGCATCAAAATATTTTCAGGCTGAAATATAAAATTATAAAGAAATCTCATATAAACAGAAACTGCTGCTTCCCATAACAATTGTAGGCCAAGACTTTTTGTAAAGTCTATCATCCTAAACCTCACATCAGACAAACTTTGTCTGTTTACTATTATTTACCACTGATACATCTGACCCAATATTTCACTATGCCTGTTTCTCATGAGCTGAAGTTATAAGTTAATCAGAACACAACTAACAAATTGAAATTAATCTTTAAATTATTTTTCCCACAAATATCCCCAGTCCATAATATTGTGATTGGTTACTTGCCCTTGTTTAAAAATGAAGTCCTCCAGCATTAAAGATAAAATCTATATAGAAATTTTGCCCCAATTTCAATTTGTCTCCTGTGGCCATCGTAATGGAGGCAATTTTGATTTAAATTACTCTTACCTACAGTGGAACTACAGCAGAACAGCGCCATGGATCTCGTTTGGGTGAGATCGTAAGTACATGAAAGATTCATCAAAGCTTGATGGAATTTACTAACAGAGAGATGCATATAGGATGGAGTGATTAATGTATACTATGAAACACAGCCTGCCCCAACCTGACCCTTTCAATGTTTGGGGGGCACTACAACTCCCACAATTCTTCAACATTTGCCATGCTGTCTGGGGTTGATAGGGCTGCAGTCCTAAACATCTGGTGGGCTGGAGAAGGCTGGTGCAGGGTAGCTATTTGTGTTACTTAAAGTATTAATGGATGTAGTAGAACCTTTCTCCTTGTGGGCACATTCTGCCTCCTCAATCCAGCAGTGAATTCCAGATATGGGAGTACCGTTCAGCCTATCTAATATTCATCCACTTCCAAGGCTTCCTCTGTCCATTTTAATGGGGAGAGCAGATCCTTGTGGGCATTTATTTGAAATGAGGGTAATGGACCATGTGCATAGCAGAGGTATCCCAGGGCTTTGAATCAAGACTCGTTTCTGCATTTGTTGATACCTCCTAGAGCCACTCTCCACATCACTAAGCAGGAATTTGGCTGTTAACCCTAGATTAGATTCTGGAAATACACCACAGTTCATATACATATAGATTTATTCAGCTTTAAAAATATTACAGGTTTTTTATTTCAAAGTTGCAAAAATACTATTTAACTCTTCTAAACCAAGTGCTTTTAGTTTAACCATATCTTTTGTGAGCATATATGGGGGCTAGTTCCACATTAAGCATCCTGTAATGAAGTATTTATTAAATGAATACCCACATTTTCTCTTAAAATTCACATAGGAGGAAAAACAACCAATAGGACTATAATTCCATCTTCCTCTTCATAAGCATTCATTTAATTATCTATTTAATGGATACCACATTATCACATCAGGGATCAATGGATGGAGCTCCATCATATTGTTGCATTATAAATTAATCAAGCAAAGAGAAAGATGCTTTGCATTCAAAATATAAAATCCTTCATTTTTGGTTAAGCTATGTCCTTTGAAATATGTCTATGCTACTGCTGCGTACTCATTGCTTTGTTCATTTTTGTCACTTTCCTGTGGACTGGTGACAGTGACTCTTGGAGCTGATGTTTTTTCATAATTGGAATCAGCCTAGAAAGGGACAAAGAAAGATATCATGAATTGCTGTAGGGCAGTTTTTCTTGGGTATATATGTATGTACATATCACAGAACGGACCTGAACAACCTGAGCCCTGTCCATCCAGATTCTGCTCATCAGCCACAGCAGATGCTTGGCAGTCCTTCTGCTTATGCCGTTGAAGACAGGAAGCAGAACTAGAGGGCCCATCAAACCAGAAATAGGTCCCCACATATAGCAGGTGAATTGTGCTCTGCATGATGAGCCACTAAGTATAAACTCTAGTAATAAAATAATTAGCCCACCCTATACTTGAGCAATCAACAACAGATTGTTTCCTGCTATCTGTGGAAAATGTAGTTGACAATAAAGGACAAAGAGTGAAGAAAAACAGCACTAACATCTAGTTTCCGCAGACAAAGGAAACTCCTATTAAGATGAAGAAATAAAAAAGAAGGGGACAGTTGGTATATAAAATTAGCAACACAATGACAGAATGGACCCAATTACCCCATTCTTGCTTTAACCATCTCACTCAAATGAAGGTTCATGTATGGGAGCATTTTTAGTTCCTTCTACAGGACGCTGGGCAACATGCAACCCACAGAACTGACCCTGATTGCCCCACCTCACCCCCACCCCATTGTCCCGTGAAGGCACCACTTCTGGAAAACAAAAACAACACCAAATCCCACTGCCTTCTCTTCCCTTTAGATGGATATGCTCTGCTTTGTACACTGGCAGATATATACTGGGCAAGAAGGCTCTCTCTGTCAACAGCAGCACTATAGCTTCAAATGGGTTCTGGGGATCCAATGCAGTCCAAAGACTCCTGGAAGTTACCCATCCCTCTTCTACAGTACACCAATCGTTCTGGGAAATTCCATGACGGCAGCTGTCAAACAGCACCAGACGTGATCACAATAGTTGTAAGCAGATTTTCCAGTGGTGCAGCAAACAATGCTTCATCAGGTCTGTGATTTTGTGGCTGTATAATCTGCTGGATTCACAGTCTGCATAATCATGCACTTAGCCTGTCAGGAGGTATGAACTGTGACATTGTAAGGAAGCTGCACTCAGTTTCCAGTTATCCTCTGGAAAAGTGGTTAGCATTCACCGGGGCTTCTTGTGAGGCAGGCCAAAGAACTGAAACATTCTCACAACACTGGATTGAGTGTCTCATGTGACAGGACCTTTACTGGAATCAGCCATGAAAAGGAGGCAAAAAAGTCATCCCAAAGCTGAAACATGAGGCCTGGAGTACACTGGCCGAAAGCAACCCTATGACTAAAGCAAACAAACAGAAGCACTGACACAACAAGACAGTAAAGACATGTTACCTGGGTTTGATCATCAATACCTTCTTTCATTTTTTCTTCATGATGGTTGTGATCCATTTCCTCACCATTTTCTTCATTTTTTTCGCCATAAGTATGAGGAAGGGGCTCATCTTCTGCTCCTTGGTCAAGCTTCTGGCCTTGCTGTGCATCTTCATAATGGGAATTCAGTTTCTCTTTACCATCTTCCATTCCATCCATGACCTCCTCAGTTTCTTCACCTGGATCAGCCTCTCCATTCATTGCTGAATATTCTCCTTGATGTTGAGTCTTATGTTCTGAGCCTATATTTTCTTCCTCCTCCACAGTTTCCGCTGGTCTCTGAGAAAAGAGAAATATCAGGCTACAAGGTGGCATTTAAAGATGGGCTCACTGTATCAGCATTTTAGAGTAAAATATCCGAAGCAGAAGTCTTATGATGAACTAAATAAAAGATGGAAAAGGACATATGCATTTCATGGTGTGTTATATGCTCTGATGCCAATGTTACTTCACAGCAAATTCCTTCTAGGTTATGAACCAGATCATGATTATGAAATACATGGCTGAGAACTATATTTGCATATATAGATACAATACAGATGTGTGCATATACAGATACAAATTGTTTCTTCACTTTACAAAGATGATAGTACAACGGAAAGTAGACCAAGCTCTACTTTAATTGCCTTCTGAGAGATTTAAGAAAAATCTACATGCTGTACACTACAAGCTACATGTTCATTATCTGGAATGACCAATGTATAAAGTTATGGGAGTAAGAATTAATGTAGAAAACAGCTACAAAGCAAGGCGATCTATACATTATGGCCACCTTCTAGAGAGTTCACCTTGGGGAAGCTGTTTCAGTGGACTGCCACATAACTGATATAGCATGCTCCTTCTTAGCCACCATTTACATGTTGTTCAGTACCACTGCTAAGAATATCTCCAAGAACATAGAAGTAGATGTTAAAGTATTGTAGCTAAAATCCTACAGTCACCTATGCACATTGAAATTCCACTAAAATCACTAATACTTATGACCAAAATGATTCCAGACAGCTTACATTCCTGGCAACACAATGCTCAACACATTCTACTGGTTCCACCGAAATTGGCAGGACTTAGTTCTAAACAGGGTTTAGCACTAAGGCTCAAGTTTCTTGACAGAGGCATTAATAACATCCTACGTATTGTGAAATAGGATGTCCTTTGAAAACTGTACGAAACAAAGAATGCAGTTCCTGTGATAAGAGAAGAAAAAAGACATGGCAAGAAGGAAGGGTGGGTGTCTCCCTGTATCCCCCTCACCACCATTTCCCAGCTCTATTAGGAGCTTCACAGACGTCTTCAGCCTCTGGCATCACTCTCCATGAGCCCAACAATTCACCATCAAGAAGCTAGTTCACTTGCCTTTGAGGAAGAGTTGTTTGACTTTAACATGCTGACATTAAAGAAATTAACTGATTCCCAACAACACTGATGTTTCCTTTTCTCTTTGTTGCATTATACGTGGGAATTTATGATACTCTTTCTCTGCACCTCTGTTGCCTTTGATCACTGCTAAGAGGCTGCTGACCTCAGCATGTCTGAAAATGTTGGAGAAGGGACTATGGGACAACAAGAGATGATGCATGAGGACCCAGATTCAGAATGCAGTATTTCCAGCTACAGGTTTGGACTGGGAAAGGCTTATCTTTAAACTTTGGAGAACTGTTGTCAGGCAGTGTAGACCATTTTGAGACAGACTGAGGTCCTCGAGTCTTACATTCTTAAAAGCATGGTATTTCTGCAGCTCCCTGGTCCTCTTTATGGCAGCTTACCAGTCATTTAGCTTTGTCTCACCTTTCAGGTTCCTACTACATCTTCATACTACATGTATAAACCCGAGTCTACATATACCCTTCCCATACATACCTACCACCAACTACATTTGGGACATCATTTAGAAGGAAGAAAAGTAACAACAAAATCATGTTTTGCTGGGAAAATTTCCATACAGTTAACATATGACAACTCTAAAGTAAATATAAGACACTTAAAGCCTGTTTCAATGTGAGTCATTGTGTTCAGGTCTGTCATTTCCTCAAGGGACTGCTACAGAGTACAAGTACCTTTACAATAATACTGCCATGGCATATTACCAGGATTTGAAACTTACTTTCTTTGCATGCTTTTGGTTCGCTTTCATGAACTCTCCTGTTCTTCTCTCAGAAAATAAACACTAGTCACCTATTCTGATTAAATGACGCAGCCTTGGTGGTGTAGTTATAAGAGTCAGGAGAACTCAAATACTTGTATAATTCGGAGGCTCGGGCTCAGAGAGATCAAGAAAGATCTATAAATTGTCCAATGTGGGGATAGAAAGAACAGCCACAATTATTCTTCCCCAGATTGAAAAATGGGTGTCCTGACATACTAGAGCAGTGACACTAGAATAGTGAGAATTCTGTGCATTTTTCTCCTCATATTAGATGTCCCCAAGTGTTGCACTGGAATTATTCTGCAGAGGAAAAACACTTTTTTGTGCAAACCCTCCTGCCATTTCCTGTATTGAAAATTGGTTTCCTTCATTACAAAAACACTGTTTCCAGTGTAAGAAACCTGTTTTCTGTCCCGAAAATAGTTTTTTGCTCAAAAAATAACATGTAATTTTCTCTGAAGAACAATTCCTGTATAACATTTCAGGACAGTTGAATATGGTGGGAATACTACTGGACAAATATTTGTTTTCTTCTGCAGAGGAAAGAACGCTACTTCATTTATTTGTTCTCACACACAAGGAAAAATAGTAAAGGATTTATATTCTTAGCTCAAAGTTTATATGGCTATTAGCCTGGGTGGGACCTTCACATATACTTAACATATCCTTGAAGTACACAGTGCTAAAGCAAAGCAGATCTGGGTCTGCTGAACTTTGTGGGAATACTTTGTCCACTACCTTAAGTTTAGTTAGGGAAGAAAGGCAGAATACAAATGCAGTAAATAAATGTACAGTTGAAGGTCTGACTCCAGACAACAAGCAAACAATAAGACAGAGGGGGAACTGTTTAGCTGCACCTGGATACGCAAAAATAGATCCCGGAAGATGGATTAGAGGGACTTCTGGCCCAGTCTATCAGGGTTCTTCCTGAATTCTTAAAAAGTAACACTGACCCAAAAACCACATAGCAAGCACTCTTGAAATTAAATTGAAATTAAAGGGAAATAAAGGGAATAAAGGAAATTTAAAGGCATAGAGGACTGGCATAAAGAACGACAAAACTGAACTGATTTTGGACATATTTTAATGGTTCTTTATATCCAACTTGCCATTTACTAGTCTCATACAATTCCATAATGTTCGTACCTTGCAAAAAACACAGGATTTGCTGGAATCGGCCATACATATGTAAGCAACTTGTTCTTCAACTACATACCTAGCCTGCTTTGTTTTTCTTGACAGTGATGATTTTCTAGATTGGATAATCAGTGCCATTCAAACACAGCCCTTGTATTCAAATTGCTAAAACCAGCTCAGAATGTACCACTTACTACTCACTGTAGGTAAAACATCATAATCTGAAAGCAACTCAGGCTGAAAATTCAGAAAAACAAGCACTGTTTTAATAGGTGTCTGGGGGTTTTAGTAGCTTATTAATATTTACCCCTTTCACTAGAGGTATGAAGCACTGACTGTGAATATTACAGGTCATTGTTCAATAGAGGTGAAAAGAGATGAGCAACAAAAGCCTGACAGACACAAACACCACAGCAGGAATACACCTTCAAGGAGCACTTACCATAGCTTTGAATAAATGAACACCACTTAAATGCAGCTGCTATTTTCCAGTGCTGAATAATGCTTCACAAATATCCCAATTGCTTTCCAAAACGAGAAGAAACATTTTGTTCCTAAACCAGTTAGGGTTGCTAAGTAACTATACAGCACAAGCCTCCACGTTATTTACAAACTCTAAACATATTTTAAAAGGAAAAGAAGTAACAATTAGTTTGAGACTCAATTCAGCATTGGCTGATTTCTGTTTAAAGCTATATATTTGCCATTTTGGATAATGTACATTTTACCTTAAGAGGTTTGAACACTGGACAACAACCCTAGAGACCAACATTTAATTCCCTGTTTGGCCACGGAAACCCACTGGATGACCTTGAGCATGTCGCACACTCTCAACCCCCCAAAAAACCATGATAAATTCACTTTAGGGTCTCCATAAGTTGGAAACAACTTGAAGGCATAAAACAACACATTTTACTTTTGTCCCCTTCTTTCGTATTTGTTGTTTTGATTCCAAGAGTCAAACATTTCATTTTACCAGTTCTTAATATCTGCATGCCAGCCAATACACGAATCATGAACATTCAAATAAAATTTCAGAGATCTCAGAGTACATTAAGGACTCATTTAGATGTGGCTTGCAGTTAAGATATCTACATCACATTTTTGTTCCCCAGATAACCACACTGATCATGTAAAGCCACATAGTTTTGCATGGTGTCTACAATGGCCCAGAGCTCTTTACAATTTCATTCCTCCCTAGGCAGCACCCTTTTTATCCAGGTAACATTACAAATGGCTTAGAAAATAAGTTTAGTGATTACTTCATTTTCTGCTATTTAGTTGGTATGGAAGAATGGCTAGCAATCCTTTGGAAAGGATTTCATATACTTGACCAGTAATCTCCTTTCTACATGGAGCCATCTGAGAATGAATAATTCAATTTCTCATCTAATTCAATTAGAATTCTGATTCAGAGATCTGCTGAACATCATTTGTAAGGAAGTGATTAATACATATTATTAAACATGCATGTTTTGCACTCACATAAGAATTCAGAGGTAAGGGTCACTCACAGGATTTATACTATTACCAAAAATGAAGACATTTAAACAAAGGGGGATTTCTTAGAATCGCCTATTTTGAGCTTGGATCAAAGCAAACAGGACTAGAGAAAAAAGAAAAGTTTGACTCAGGTGAAATACATGGGCAACAGCTAAGTGAATGTTTCACATACAAGCAAGAGATTAAAGACATGGTTCTGTTAATAATGATACAGTTTCTTCCACTTCACATCAAACAGGTACAAAAAGTAGTCCTCAGTGACAAAGTAAAAGTAGTACTGGACAAAAGAAGTAGGAAAATAATTGTAAAAAGTGAAGGTGGATGGTAGCTTTCCTTTTCGAACAGAAAAAATGAAGCCATTGCTCTTAGCAGGGTCCAACCACATATACAGGCACCAATCTCACCAACCTATTCCCGAAATTAAAGTTTCTTGGAAAGACATAAGCATATCATGATTCACAATCATATTAGAACCAATCAAGTTTCTGTTAAGATATACAGAAGACTCTCATTCCAAGAGAATATCAAGGAGTATAAATACTGTATGAGTGTATGCAAGGCCTAAAATATATATATAAAAAAAGAGTGTATGCATGGCTTGATGCTATCAGCAACTACAAAAGGGCTGCTTGCCCAAGTGAAGCCGGACATGCAATGTGTATTCTTTTGTGACGTTAACTCCAGTAGAAAAATCAAGCAGACAGACAAGAGATTAGGATACAGCCTATTATAAATACTGCAATGTATTTGCCAATATAGAAATGTGTGCTAGAACTATAATGACACTGAATTTTAAAAATAATATCTAATATCTATCAAGTATCTAAAACTATATCCACTTTTGTTCATAAATATGCTATGGAAATCATAATTTTCATTTGTAATTACTTTTTTAAAGGTAGCAGCTGGGTACTCTAACAGATCTAACACCACAGCATGACTGTGCTTCCTCCTCTGCTGTTACCCAACAATATCTCCACCCTAAAACTATATATCAGTAGCCATATGTAGCAGCCATAGGAACCTGTGTTTGGTGTTTTAGAATGGGAAAACTTTAGAGGGAGGGGAAGTCAAAGACCTCTTTCAAAGTCACAACCCCAATCCAATTGTGCAGTATCTCCAGCTACTGTTTTTCTTTTAAAAAAAAGTTGATAAAGGAAACACTCAGAGGTCTGATCATGTTATCAACTGTATCTCATTTAGTTTCATACTGACTTTCAGGTGGAAATGAACACACCAGACATGGGATTTGCTAACTGCACAATGAAGTTGTCAAACTGCACTGCCTATTCCTCTCTCCATCTTCCTTAACCTGTGCTGTCCTCTGCTCCTTTTGCTGCCATCACAACAAAGTTCTCTGTGTTGCTGCTACAATTCTATCACTGCCAGTGTAACATACAAAGGCTGGCTATACACACGCACTGGCACATGCACAGAGAGAGAATGAGAGAGAGTGTGCAAGTATTAGGGAGGGGGGAGATTTTTAAATGGTTGCTAAACCAGAACAGGAAAAGTTGCATGAAATCCACAAGCACCTAACCTATCTGCTTAGGATTTCCCTTCTGTTCTCACTCATCCAACATATGACCAGTAAAGTATTAACAAAGAGAACAGAATAAGCTGTCTTGGTTTATGTCCCAAATACTTAGGTAACCTGGTCTGTAAGGAGGATTGCAGGCTTAGACCAATACCTATCGGAGTTAAGTAGTCAGAGGCTCATATGATTTTCATCATTATGCTGCTTCAACCTTGTAATCTGGTCCCATGATTACTTCATTCCTCATTACAGAACAGGGTCATTATCTTCCTGAATGTCACATGATTTCTTCACATGTTTTTGAATTAAATGTATGTCCCTATTACCACACAACTGTAAATGTGAACTGTCAAAATTTTGAAACAAATATCAAATGGCTTCTTTGAATGTGGGAAACACTACTGTCTAAGGCAATAACTCAGAATGCAAAATAGGGGTTTTTTATAATGTTGGTTTGCCTTTTTAGTATTTCATTTTACGTCCATTCATGCAGCCCATATAAAAGTTAAAGACACGCAGAGCCTACATGTGCTCTGGCTCAGCACAGTGGTTGGCAAAAGGCAGCTCCAGGTTGTTTTGTGGCACTTGACCTCTCCCAACTCCCTAGACTGTAATTCTTCTATCTCCACTCCCCAAAGGAGAGGTGATTTACCTCTTTTGGAGGACTCTTTTTAAATAAGATGCAGAGCATGTCATCTTTTAAAATAGGTTGCATGGGAGCCCACTACTGTTTACCACCAAAAACTACCAAGTTTTTCAAAATGAGAGTAGACTTCTGTTTGTTTCCTGTTTTGCACTGGGTTTTGGCCATTTTGCTAGTCCGTGCACATCCCCAAGGATCCATGCAGAAGAAAATTAGTCTCGGGACCTGCCACAATGTTATTACTATACTATATTTTAGTTATATATATTTTTAACTATACTGTAAACTGCCTTGGGCCTCATATTGGGAGAATGATGAGATATACCATAAATCATCCTCATTTTCATCCTGCCCTTTTCCCAAAATTGGGACTCAAGGCAGTTTACAATTTTAGAAAGAACAATATAGCTAAACAGATAATAAAAAATGAACTCTGAAATGGAATTAAACTATTTACAGCATTAAAACAATTTAAACCTTCACTTTAAGAAGAAAAAATCAATTTTATTGAATTTATTTTTATTTTTAAAATTAAAATTAAAAACAGTTCAGTTTAAAAAAATATAACACCCTTAAAATTTTACCTGCCACTGGAAATTCAACAATAAGGGGACCATTCTGGCTTCCCTGGGAAGGGAGATCCAGAGTCTAGGGCAAAGGTGTCAAACACAAGGCCCGCGGGCCAAATCTGGCCCACCAGGCCATTTCATGTGGCCCTTGCACCTTTGCTGCAGCAGTGGCACTCCCCCCGCCTGGCGAGCCTGGGGGCAGAAAGAGGCACACTTTGGATATACTGACCAATTCTATGTTACTTTACAGAGGTACAGGGACCATAAACTATGATGAAATAGTCCCCAAATGTCCAAGACAAATAAAGTTTATGCAGGGGGAAGACAGTTTAAAAACCAGTAATAATCGAATGCAGAGGCAATTATTTAATATGATAAAAGAGTAGATACATTTATATAGTCTTACAGATACGACCGGTCCTTTGAGGGCAGCCATAATGCTGATGCGGCCCAAGATGAAATTGAGTTTGACATCCCTGGTCTAGGGGCAACAAGAAGGATTTCATGCATCCCCACCAACCACGTTTGTGATCATAGTGGGACTGAGAGAAATCACGAAATGAGGAAATCAGGGCCTGGGTAGGCTCATACAGGGAGATAGCCACATCTTCCAGATAGCCTGGAACAGAGCCATACAGGGCCTTTAATGTCATAACTTGTACTTTGAATTGTGCCCAAAAACAAACTAGCAGCCAGTGGAGCTGTTGTAGTAGGGACCTGCATGTTCCTTGTAATCTGCTCCAGTTAACACTCTGACTGCAACTGTTTGTACTAGCCCAACTTTCTAACACTCTTCAAAGACAGCCTCATGTAGAATGTGTTATAGTAGTCAGAACACAACATAACTAAAGCGTCGACAGCCACGGCCAGATCTGCCATGGTGCAAATGTGCAAAAGCGCTCTTGGCTTCTGCAAAATCCCAAGCCTCCATGTTCAAAGCTGAATCCAGGTGAACACCTGAACAGTGAAACTGCATCTTCAACCTCATCCAGCACAGGCTGCATCCTATGTTCTCTGATCTGCCTTGTAACTAACCAGAAGCACTTCTATCTTGTCTGACTTACTGATGGCAGGCATTGGTTTAGAACTAACCCCATTTCCGCACTAGACTGTTATAGTGCTATTACTCCACTTTCAACATCCTACGGAATCCTGGGGTTTGCAGCTTAGGGAGGGACCTTGGAGGCCCCTCTCTAAACTGCAAACCCCAGGATGCCGTAGGATGTTGAAAGTGGAATAATAGCACTATAACAGTCTAGTGTGGAAATGGCCTAAGACAGCCTCCATGGATTGAGGTGGAAAACAGTAGAACTGGGTATCATCCACACATTGATGGCACCATATCCTAAAACTCCAGATAATTTTTCCCAGTATTTTCTTGCCTATGTTAAATAGCATAGTGGATAAAATAGAACCCTGAGGGACTCCATAGGTCAATGGTCAGGGGGTTGAACAGGAGCCCATCTTCTGCGTTTGCCCTTAAAGGAAGGAACTGAACCACTGTAAAACAGTGCTTCCAACTCCCATCATACCACAGTAGACCATAAGGATATCATGGTCAATGGTATTAGAAGCCACTGAGAGCTCCAGCAGAACCAAGAGGGACATACTCCCCCTATCCAGTTCCCTGCTTAGGTCATCCACCAAGGCAACCAAAGTTGTCTTAGGTCCTTTTCGCACGGCATTTCTTAAGCGAAAGGACCCCTTGAGCATCGTGTAAATGTGAGGAGCAGTCTGCATGATGCACTCACATTTACGCGACGCTCAAGAGCGTGATGCGCAGCGCATATGTACCTTTTTATTTTCGGCTTTTAGCCGAAAATGGTGCGCGCTTGCGCACCGGTTAGGGGCCTGGGGCGAACTCTGGAGCCTCTTGAGCCAGGCTGGTCACGCTTCCTGTCCTCAATGCAGCCTACAGCTCCCAGGCTGCACTGCGGAAGGAAGAGGTGGGGCGTGGGCGGGACGCTCGCGCGACCAGGAAGCTGCTGTGAAGCCCAAGCAACAGGGACGCGAAAGCCTTCCTCTGAAGGCTTCTCGTGCGAGCGCCGCCCCCCACCTCCGCAAAAAGGTAAGGTGCGGAAAGGGTCTTAGTCTCATAACCAGGCCTGAAACTAGATTGAAATGGATCTAGATAATCCATATAACCCAGGAAAGCCAGAGGTGTAAAGCCAAAACATGCTCATACCTTGCCCCAAAAAATGGTATGTTGGATACTGGCCAACAGTTAGCCATTGCAAAGGGATTTGGGGAACTCTTTTTAAACAAAGACCTACTTTAGGCCAGTTGGAACTCTGTCTTGTTGTTAGAAGACAATGACTATCACTTCATCCACCCAGCCAGTCCTCTTCTGGCCTGTTTAATGAGCCAGGAGAGGAAGGGTTCTAGCAGACATGTGGTGGCTCTCATCTCTCCAAGGATACTGTCCACATCCTCAGGCTGCACAAACTGAAAAGTATCCAATAACACAGGACAAGTAGGAGTCAAGATTACATCTGCTGGAGCTGTCTACACTACAGCACCCAAGCAACGTACTGTGCAAATTCTTTACAGAGGGCGAGTGAATGATCTACATTTTCTACTTGAGGACCTCTAACCACTTGAAACAGCTCTGCTGGATGGCTCCTTGCAGACGCAATAGTGGCAAAAAAAGAATTATTTATTTGCTGCCCTCATTGAGTAGACCTTCAAATAGGCTCTATCCCATGTTTGGTCAGACACACTTTGAACACGGAATAAATAAATAAAAACAAAAATAGATAAATTAAAATTTACAAAGGACAGTGGTGACTCACTGAATAAATAGAAAAAAATTAAAGAATTTTTTTGAAAGCTTTAATTGTTTTATCTAAATACACTAGCAGATGGAACAGTTAATTGATAAGGGGAAAAAGACAACTTGATTGGTAAAGAAAAAGTGGGTGAATAAAAAAACCTGGCACACCAAAGCACAAGAGAGACATCACAAAGCCATTGCAAACTGCTAGCTTCTACAACAATTCGGGACATAACAGTAGTCAAATTAGTAGTCAAAGAGCTGGCCAGTCTGCTGCAAATTGAACCGCAGGAAGATGCTTCTGGGAAGCAAAAAGGTGAAGAAAGATTGGTAGAGCTTGTTGCCATTACTGACTTCCCTGGGGGCTTTGTGCTAGACACCTGGCAATTTTGTATGACTGATGACTGATTAAGTTAATGTAATGATTGAAGGTAATGGTAACCCAATGGTAATGGTAACAAATACTGTTAGTTCTGTTCAAAGTAGGGAGTCTTTCAGTCAATAAGTTTTCCCTATGTGTTGACTCCCCATTCAACAACTGATTGAACAGATCTACTCCAGCTATGACAAACCAAGACAATAGCCAACCATAAACTGTAAATGATACCTAAGCAGACTGATGGAAATTCAACTGAATGTTTGTTTGTTCAACCACTATGAATGAGACAGGCAGTAAAATAATCATGAGAACATAAGAGCCATGCTGGATCAGACTAAAGGCCTATCTAGTCCAACATTCTGTCCACTCAGTGACCTATCAGTTACCCACAAGAAGCTCAAATGAGCACTATGGCATGTCTCCCAATTCATGTTCTCTAGCAATAAAAATGCAAAATAACAATATGTGTGCCTTATGAACAAAGTCAGCGTGCTTGTTGATGACTGAAAAACTGCACAGAGAAAAAAGCAGATGGAAGAGCAAGAGAGATTATATTTTAAAAAAATTATTCACACTGAGAACGCAAATCAGACATCTAACCTAACAACAGTTAGATCCAAATTGGGCAAAGGAGAGAATTGGTTTCACTACCTAACACACATAGATCTACACCAATAAACACATGAATACTCAAAAGAACAAATAGCAAGAAGGCAAACAAGGAGTTAAGTTAGCTACTCAACGAGACCAAAGGTTGGGAAACTGGAGAGATCAAGTCCAGACAATAACTAGCAACCATTCAAATCCATGTCACAGCTAAATCAGGCAAAGAAAGGAAGAGATTCAAGAGATAATTGACTCTATAACTTCAATAACTTCACATATACTCTCCCTATAAGCACTATACTTGGAGACCGCCAAGAAGTTTCTTGCCTCAGATTGGACACTAGAAGGAAGAAATGAGCAAACTCAAGCTCCCTTCCTTCCTCTTCCACATTATACTAGCTTCATATTTTCCTTACATGGTTCTATTAGACATACACTGTCTGAATCTGAATCTGCAGACTGGCCCAAATCTCTTCAAACTGTGTTGTTATACATAGGCCAATCTGTTAATCTGATCATATCACATATACATGCACATCCACACACAGAGAGTGTTACTGGTAGCAAGTATGCTTAGCTAAAATATAAAAAGGAACTACACACATCCCCATGTGTCATGCTTTTCCTACATTTCTTAGGACATGTGGCAAGATTTCAAAGCCAGCAACTGAAATAGCTGCAGCCTGACATCTGGTTTTCTACAAAGGACACCAGTGGCTTGGTATAATTTTGCAGCCTTAAAAAAAATGTACATTGCTAATGAGCTTTCTTGACATTCTCAATGAAGAGTCATTCTGACCTGAAAAGAGATGTGAGAGTACTGTATCCTTTATTTAAAAGGGAGATGCTTCTCCAGCTTGAGCTATACTATATTCACAGAACTTGGATTAATGCAAAGGCTGGCAAAGTGATTGCCTCTTATCTCTGCCACACTGCCGTCCATTTGGCAGTTTTCACATGCAATAAAGCTGTTTAAATTCATCACAAAGTGCTAAAACCAAACAGCTTCCAGTGACCCAGCTGGGACTATCAAAAGCTACCCACAACAAGGGTCAAGAGACCTACAAAGTATAAAAAACAGATTTCTTGAAGCCTCATGAACTAATTGTTAGAAAAGCAGGACTGGGACAGGCAACTTCATGATGCCCAAATGAAATAAACAAATCAATTACACAGGACAAATAATGGTGTTGTCATTTTCTAATGTCACATCTTGAAGAAAAATATATCTCCATCTTGCACAAATATCATTTCTCTGCGTCCTTTCCACCTGTGACAACATGAGGTAACTAATCAGTTGCTACATCAGACCAGGGGGACTGCTGTTTTAATATTTCTTTTTTTTCCCTAGGCATTCTGCAGCCTACATGTTCCAATCTGTAGATGATGCATGCTTGGCAAATCATTAAGGTTAACGGAAGGAGGGGGGCATTTTCAACATTAGCCATTTATTCACAGCTTCTAGATTACCTGGTCCACTGGGACCTCAGTCTGAGTGTCTTCATCTTCCTGGACTTCCACAGCACCCCGCATTTCAGATCGTTTTTTGCCAGCCTTGTAAACACCTTCTTCTGAAAGTGGAAAAAAGCAGAATCCAATTGTGACACCATGTGGTAAAAGGGCTAAACTGCATTCAGAGAATACAAGCACAGGGGTCAACATCTGATTTCTCATTCACCAGAGGTATCTATTATTGCAGAATCTAATAATAATTAGATTATTAGAACTAATAACAATAATAATAATTACCTTATCTGTTCCATTAAGCCAGCTTTAGAAAGGAGGTGCTGGAAAAAACGTTTGTAAACATTAACATTTTACTTGTTCCTTTTTGAACCTGGTAGGGACATATGAGAGGGCCTTCTCTGTCGTGGTGCCCACTCTGCAACTCCATTCCCAGAGAGACCTGTCTAGCCCCCTTTTTCATGGCCCACTGTCAAGAGGTGAAGAAAACCTTTTTAGAGAGTTCCCTGTTAGGATTGCTCTGTAAGCACATACAAACAACCAAGTTCCCTGTTAGGATTGCTCTGTAAGCACATACAACCAAACCTACTTGCAAAATCTTTCAGAGTTCTTCACAGTAAACACAGCAAGATCTGATCGGTGTGAGCCTTCCAGGGATGATGGGGGCAGGACCTACATGCACACTCCTCCATAGTTTCACTGCACTGCATGCTCCTTTTGCAAGCTAATGCCTTCCACAGACTTCTGTTCTCCCAACATCCTTTCAGACTTTAGTGCAATTAAAAAATACAAAACCCAGGATGAGGTTACACAGCTGAAGAGGTCAGGCTATACAGAGAATAGCAAATTTGACTGTTTACTACTAGAATGATCACTGTGGCCAGAGAATAATTTTAGATTCCCTGCTAAGATTTACTCTGGCTGTTGGCCCACCCTACTCTCTAACAGACTCTCTGCCTAACGCCCTTCAGTTCTGCTGTTTCCACTACTGTTGCAGCACTATTCTTGAGTATACTTGCTTCTCCCCTTCTGTTTATGTTAATGGTTGGCATTCATTTTTATGGATAAGATGCAGCACTCAAGTACACTGTTGCTCTTAGAATAAATCCTACCATTCAGCTACAACGTACTCCTTAGAGATCCCTGCAATATAGCAACAGCCCTCTTACACACACACACACACACACACACACACTTTTTTCTAGTAATTATAATACATACCACTTGTGTAATTCAAGCACAACATATCCCTCCTAGAGACCTTTCAAAATATAAGAGCAGCTCACATATTTTTCTAATAATCATAATACTTGTGATTTGTATAATTCTCATGAGATTTCAAAGTCATTCATCCATTTCATTTCCATAATCCTTACAATGGTATGGCAAGGTAGATTAAGTTTATTGCTCCCATATAGCAGACAGGACCGTTTAGCGGAAAAAAATAGCTTCCTTAAGCTCACTGACTAAGCTGATGGTACGGGAAGGATTTGCCAAGAGGAGTTTACCAGTTTTGGTCCACACTTCACCAACTGTCATGATGGGACAGGGAAGATACCTGAAGATATCAAAATGACAGATTTGTGCAGAGTAAATAGTGGGGAGAGGAGAGCAGTGCTGATGTTATGTAAAACCACCAAGTTTAAGGATTTCAATACTCAAATTGCCATTATTCTAAACCAGGTGGCAAGGCAGGAAAAAAATACAGGCGATCATACACAAAATGATAGTCAGAGCATATACAAGAGATATTCAGAGCAAATAGGAGGGGAAAAAGTGGATCCTGTTGCCTGGAGATAATGGAAGAGAAGGAGTAGCTGGAGGCTTCGAACAGGACTGTCTAGCACCTTTGCGTAACATATCCTGCTATAGAAGAAGGCACGAGAATTTGATAGGAGCCAATTCGAGGCTGGAGCACAGTAGAAGTTGCTAGGCTGTCCTTCAAAAGGCTGGTGGCCTCCTGAGTTCTGAAATTACTGACAGGCATTTCCTAGTTTGATTCAGCCCTGTATATCCATCTAGCCTAACGGAAACTTAGTACACATCAGTAAACAAGAAAATTACATTACTGTATTAAATAGCAAATGAGTTATAAATTCAAACAAGCAAGAAATCAATATACTTTAAATAATTAAACACAGAAAATTAACATTTCTTGCATAAGCTCCTTTCCTAGGCAGTACCAAAAATAATAATAAAAAAAAATATTGCTGCACAAATGATAGCATTATGCATAACCATGGAAGTCATTTCAAATTTGAAGCTGATTGAAGTTCAGCATTAGGGAGAAAATAATCACCGTAATAACAGTCTGCCCTGAATATTTTATGGAAATCAGGGGCATTTACAGAACTGTAAGCTCTGTATGTAAGAGTGGGATTTAATCTAACTACAAAAAATACTCAATATAATATACCAGATGCTGCCTCATAAAGTCAGAATGGGAAAAATAACAACATAGGGATTGTTTTCTTCATGAAATCCAACGGAAAACTAAAAAGGGTGGAGAAAATAGGGGATTGTTTACCTATCTTAACTAAACCAAAAAAGAAGGTAAGGAAAGAGAAATCAGCATGTTGCTGGGGGGATTCATTTTAAAATGTCTCAAGAGAATTTAAAAACTGTCATAGATATAGAACAGTTTAGTGTTCAAAAGGCAGCCCTTGATACATTCACTTGTCATAAATAAATACACACACACTTATTCTGTGGCAAGATAATATTCATTTACTACGAATTCAGTATGGTAAGACCAAAAAAAAAAGCTGAAGCTAGGTAAGCAGTATATTTTTTTAAGCTGATAATAACTAGCTCAGTTCCCTTTGCGAGAGGCACAGCACTTAGATACTCGCAGAAGACTGGATTGAGTCCAAGTTATTAACTACACCTAGCTTTTAAACAGCAATGGGCAAGTCCTAGGGATGTTTACTCAGAAATAAGTGCCACACAGTTCAGTAGGCCTTAAATTCAGATGACCTCATCAGGCAAAAGCATAGGAATAAAACCTCTTCAGATGCAAAACCTTTGGCTTTTGATATTCTGAAGTGCCATCTTGCTATGGAGAATGTTTCTCATGACCTCTGGGGAAGGAGGCAAAGAACAATACAGAGGAAACATTGTTGCTGTTATAGTCATTGGTGGCGGTGGTGGTCAAGGATAGTATAAAAACTGGAGAAACACTCCATTTACTATATAAATATTTCTTCTTTTTTGCAAAATCTTTTACCTTAGATTTGTATTTAATTTCTTTTTTAAGCTCTTGTATACTTTGGATTTAAGCTAAAGATGCTTAGCGACAAAACTCCAACCTACTGATTGTGTCAAAGCTGTCACTAGGAGGTGAAGTGAAAAGAGAGAGAGAAAAGCTCCCGCAATAACAACAGCAGCAAGAACAACAACTCTTAGCTTATTTTGTCATTTTAGTATCAGCTTGAACTTAGCATGCCTGGGTAGTTTTATTTTACTATTTGTTGCTACTAAATAGCTGCACTTGCTTTCCAAGAAAGCAAGGGGGAAATGGCCCTAAATTGTAACTATGTCATTGTCAGTTCAGAACACTGTGAACTCAAAAAGCTACATGGTCAACATTAGGAAATAAACCCAAAGCAGAAATTCAGGACATGGGATACTACAGTCTCTTAAGGGAGGAGAGGAACAGCATAATCTTATGCGTGACTACTTAGAACTAAGTGACTTCAGTGGAAAATATACCTAAATAAATGTGCAGCAGCAAGGAGGATTCACCAAATCATAGTTACTGGTCTATATTTGGTGGTGAGCCCTCGCACAAAAAACTTAACAAAATGGTGTCTGAAACATGCTCAGAAATGGATTGGCAGATAATGGCTGGATTCCTGTGGATTAGTTCCAATCAGAATAGATCCAGTCAACCAATTGTTGAACAGTGCGTCAATAAACAGGTAAATTCCACTGATTCAATGGGTTTTCTTTAGTCAGTCAAACAATAGGATTTAGACCAATGTGTGAGAAGCAATACCAATCAACAGTCTAGAAGCAGCATTTTGGACCAAATAAAGCTTCTAAGAAGTCTTTAGAGAACAACTAAGGGGCTTCCCAAGGGATATGGTGAATAATCTCAGTAATGGTACTTTGAGAAAACAGTGTACTGCAACAAGCACAGACTGAATGAAAACTGACTCATCAACTGCTTTCATAATGTTCCAAACGGTAGCAGCAATTGGTACCATGACAAATAAATCCTATCCACCACACAGGTTCAATACCTTGGATAGCCTTTTTAAAGTCCAAAGTGGATTCACCATCCCACTGATATAGGAGTTGTCAGCAGCAGCTGGCTTAATGTGGTGGCTCTTTCCAGGCCTGTGAGGTCTGGAAATGCCACCCTACACTTCCTCACAACTGGAGAAGTGTGGTAAGTGGGGTGGCGACTTACAAATTAACTTTATTATTAAAGTGTTATGGTATATGTAAAATTGTATGAGATCACTGTTCATATTTGTTTCTCACTGCTTTGAAATCTTTTTGACTAAGGGTAGTGTATATATCTTAAGTAAACAAAAACCTGAAGTCTCAAACCATTTTTATGATTGATAACACTCAGCTTGTTGAATCTGTTCAGAAACTAACTGGAAATTTTTTAAGAAATCTGATGTTACATGCTCTGAAAAGTGAACACCAAGAACATAGAATACTGGAAAAATGTGAGCATCTGGACTGAAGTAAAAGACAATGCGAATTATTATTAAATAACTACCATGCTTTGTTTCCTGATTCAGCTGTTCCCAGATTCAGCTGGCTATTCCTAGTCCTTAGCTAGGAACATGCTTTCTCAGAAATCCGAAGCAACATACTACAAGGTGCAAGGTGATTTATGAGCTTACAGTGAACATGTAACCTTTATCAGGTTCTCTTGTTGCAGAACATATGTTAGGGATATGAATCAAATATCATTTAAACATAGATGTTCTGATGCATTATCGAAGAAGTTTATTATTACTAAAGGTTTTATAACAAGGACTATTTATAGCAAATACCAAAAAAATATTAAAAATGGCTTTTCTTCACCATGGTCTTAGCTTTTTTATTTTATTATGCAAGGGTGTATTTTGCTCAAGGACTGCTGTTAAAGTATAAACTGCGTACCAATACAGAACTCTGAGAAACAGCTCTGCCAGAACAATTTATGTGTACAAGAACATAACCAGGCTTTGGATTTATTAACGTTCAAAAAGCAAGAACATAAATTGTGTTGTATGAAATATAAACAGCAGTTTGCACACCATTTACCGTTGGCTTGGAGAGAAAAAAGGCATGCTGAAGCTGCTTGAGAAGTCTTTATTTGCTTATTTGATTTATTGATTGACTGATTGACAGCCCACCATTCACACACAGTTGTCTAAGCAGAAGCAGAAGCAATTGCGATGTGTCCAAGTTTTACGATTATTCATGTTCACATTTATATATTTCAATCTAAGAATGAAATTTAAGACATCTTATCAGGCCTTAATTCTAGAAGTACTTTTTCAATTTTTTAGACATATACTCCAACCAAAATATATTCACCATTAACTTTACAGGCCTTGATTCAACATGTATTGGCCAACTCCTGGGAGTTTCAAGTAAGATACTAAGCAGGTGCTCTAGGACAAACAATTATAGATGCAATAAAAAGCCCACTGAAGCTAAACGAAAAGCTATTCACTCCTGTGGGCCTTGAGATAGATTCTGTTTACTTTACCAATAAACACAGTCACTGAATTCCTGCTCAGATATTGTTAATACTAACAGAAAGCAACACTTTGTTAGTTTGAATTTAAGGATGTACTCAGTGAGAGTCAAGATGGTGTAGCAGTTTGAGTATCAGACTACAACCGAGAAACCAGAGTTCGACGCTCTCCTTAGCTATGGAAACCCACTGAGTTACCTTGCGTATGTCACATACTCTCAAACCCAGAAAAACCCATGATGCGGTCACTTTAAGTCAGAAACAACTTGAAGGCATCCAACAACAACACATTCATTTGACAAGACATTCTCCATCATACATATAAACTTACAATAAACCAGCTGAAGCTTCACCTATCAGAGCATGCTGTGAGCTATGCTATCATTAGCCAAAGGAACACAAGAGGTTGTTACCCTGATTTCTGGGAGTATTACAAGGGGGTCATCTCTAGGTCTCAGATATTGCCTCTGAAGTCTTAGGGCCTGGGACATACCTGACCCGGCAAGCCCTTGCCAAGCATCCTGCATATATGGTGATCCAACCTCCGAATGAAGTCACAATCCCTTTTCAAATGAAGAAGTCTCATACGTTGAAATGGGGTGGGAACTGTGATTACGCTGGCTTGCCATGAGTTCTCTGTACTTATATGCCAACTGGTTACATGGCCTATAGACTGCATACCTGTCCCCAAGAGTCAGGATTCCAAAAGAGATTATCCTCTTACCAGTAGTTTCATTAATGACTGCATATTCCATATTCCATCTCTTGGAAACTTACTTCCAAAATATCTCTAGATATGAATATCTTACAATCCACTTTACCAAACGAAATTCATCAACTTCTTCACAGCATAAAGAACACATAAAATAGATTGAAATATCCCAGTTCTATAGCAAACCAAACTGATACATGGCAAGAGAAAGCTATTACTCTGCAGGTAGTAAAACTTCTCATTTCAAAGAACTTCTAAAAAAGTTATGTATTTGGCTTGTAGGAATTGTTATATTTCTTCCCCTCACCCCCAAAAATATAAAAACATAATTTCATCACTTGCATCCACATCCACACATAACATCTACAAGCTGGATTCTGGGTACAGGCATTAACCTGCTGTGGCTAAAACCAACAGCCTCCTAAAAATACAGGAAGAGAGTCTACCATTTGATAAGAAGCAATTCCCCTTAAGAAAGAATGTGTGCATGCATACTGACATACCTACCGCCAACAGGGGAGGAACTGAAATCTGATTACAACAGGACTGCTGATGGGCAATTAAGAGATTTCGCAGGAAGTATTTTGTATGAGAGAGGTACCACTAGACCCAGGAAGCAGAGACCTAAATATTCCAAGGGCACTAGATTCCATCTGATCTTGGAAGCTAAGCAGGGTCAGGCCTGATTACTACTTGGATGAGGGACCACCAAGGAATATCAGGTGCTCAAAGCTATATTTGGAGGGAGGGAATGACAAACCACCTCTTGAGTATCATTTGACTATGAAAACCCTATGAAATTCATGGCATCTTCATGAGTCAACAGGCAACTTGAAGGCACATACATACACACACCCCCCCAAGAAATTAGACACTGTTCAGTGACAGTTTGGCCACAGTACATTAGGCACTGTAACCTCTGAAATCTGAACTCTTGCAATATATTCATTGTGGAATTAAGGTGCTTCAGGTTTCTGGATAGGTAAAAGCACCATTCAGCACATGATGTCTCCCTGGCAGGAACTGTACTGATTATTCGCTAGCCGGCAAAGTGCGAAGTTTTGTTATCAGTTCACACTCCAGTATGTGATTGCCGGAAAGACCACTTTTTCCCTTACCTACCTACAGGGTCCTTGAAATCATCTGGAGAAGACCACCTGGTAGTGCCACCTGCTCCTGAGGTCTGCTCTACTCATTCAGAGAAGGGCATTTAGCACTGCACAGAACTCTTCTCTTTACATTTCAACATGGTCCAACAAATTCTCTTTGGATCCTGCCTGAAAATATATTATTTCTACAAATCTTTCCAGTGTAGTCCAATGTACCATCTGTTTCATGGATAATATAATATTGTGTTTTAGTTCTTTGTACTATGAATACTGTATATTTTATTATACTGCATTCCATTCTGAAATATTTTCATCTCAACAATTTATAAGGATTCATAAGCAAATAAATAGTATTGTCTTCATGTTTTGTAGTTATATGGTAAACAGTTAAATATTCTCTATGTGTGCACTGTTTTTCAGTGGCTCCAGTTCCTCCTAGAAGATGATTGCCAGAAGGTGGTGCTGAGAGACTGCTGCTAGACTACAAGATGTCGCAAGGATCCAATCAGTGTTATCTTAAGGGCTTCCTCTACCTATTTGAGTCTGTCTAGAATCAAAGCCTGAAGTTCAACAGCTAAGATTCTGCTCTGTGGTCTAGTCTTAAAAAAAATCTAATTGGCAGGTACCAGAGACTGGGGCGACACTGCAGTCATGGAATTCTCTTGAAGGAAGAGAATTCTCTTCCACTAATCTCTTATTTTCTCCAGTTCAAGACAATGAGACTGAAAATGGGAAGGGCATCTCCTATTTTTGTTTTTGTTTTTTGCCTCTTATCACCTCTCTCGATGGCTGAAAAAGGGACAAATATCATATTCAAAGAATTTATTTAGATCAGTCCATTACTTTTGCTTCAAGAAAGACTTTAAAAGAATACAGGATTGTTAGTTAACATTTCTCCACAACACTACACTAAATAGCTAAAAATCAGGGGCTTATGTAATTAATTTTTCAGGTCTCAATTAACTTCTGTTCACCGAAACTGTTGCTGGTACATGATGAATGTTTAGTTTCCATGCTCTGTGTCTCTGGAGTTTGGCCATATGGATTTGCTTTTGGTTTTTAGCTTTTCAGGTTTGGGATATTATTGTTTTCTATCTTTATTGCAACAGGTTGCTTTATTATAATGAGATGCATTGGATGCTGGATATGACACAAAGATAACATACAAGTATAAAATATTGAAGTGCCAGTTCTCCATTCTGCTTCTCAGAATCAAAGAGACAAGTGGTCAAAACTGTGTATGATGCAGGTGAAAACAAGGATGCACAAACTATTTCAAAATAAGTCCAAGTTCTTTCTGTTAGTAGGAAAAAAACTCAATATGCATTGTTAGCAAAAAGAAGGGCTATTACTCATTTAATACAAATAAATAAGTAAATATTAACTGCTTCTCCTCAGGGTGGAAAAGGTAAAGGAACGTGTCATTACGTGTTGACACAGGACAGCAGATTTTGTGTTAATATTTGGAATGTTTAGAAATAGCTACAACAGTCATGGCCTAGCAATGTCTAGAAATAACTGCCTATTACCTGAGCTTCAGGATAATGTTTTAGACCTTTTGGGCAGTAAAATTGTACCCTCAGTTCCTTCTGGACTGCTGACTTGGCATTACAGAGAACCAAACTGAGGCCCATAAGCTGACAAATTATGATCCTGAATTTGTTCTGCTCTTCTGTTCAGGTTGCAGTAACAGAATAGTGCAGTCAGTAAAGTGCAGTAAAGTGGTATAATGGCCCTTTCAGAAGATTGGGCCACTGGAAGAAATTGAATTAAGTTTCAATGCAGAGGTCTGCTTCCATTTCACTCTAGATATACTCCTTTTTTCTAACACATACACACACATAGAGACAAACACACAAGCACAGAGCAAACCAAGGCACTGAATGTCACCTATGTATTCACTGACATCTCACATTCTCACCTTTAAATTATTTTATATCCTCCTTAAAATTTACATTGTTTAGAAAATAACCAATTCTCCACTGTAATTGACTTTTTAAGTCATTGAACCAATAGGGTTAAATCAAGCCATACACAGAGAGAAAGGAGAGAGAAAGATTGGATTTAAACCTGGGAACTGGGAAACCACCTCTAAGAAAAACCTATGAAATTGATGGGATCACCATAAGTTGACAGGTGATCTGAAGGTACACTCTCACACATGCACACACACACACACACACACACAGTCAGATCTAATCTCTTCCCCACTGACACTCACAGCTCTCCTACAGTTGAAGGAAGGTCAACAGCAAGTCACCCCTGTACATGAAGCAATGTATGAAATGGGAGGGGATCCCTGCCTCCCTCCCCACAAAAAAGATAAATCCTATGGTCTTGCTCTTCTGGCAGCTCCTATGCCACAACTGTCTCAGTACTGATCCCATGTGCCCAACCAACAGGAATACACAAAAGCACTATATTATAGATTGAATGAATGTAGCTAGACTGACAGTGGCTTCCACAGCATTCCTGAAAGCTCCATTATCACCCACCAATCACAATGTTGCATGCTAATGATGTTCCCTCTCCATTCGTGCATGAAAAGTGCCAATCAATATGTGATGACAGCAACAACTAGAGATCCATAACGTTGTTATGGATGCCAGTCCACAGCTTCTCCCACAGAGAATGCAACAAGCATGCTTCCAAAATCAGCTCATTGCACCTCACTGATGAGATTTAAAAAAGCCCAGTAGAAGCGGAGGTGGCAATGAACAATGAAGCCACAAGCCCAAACACAGTCACCAAGCAGTGTGGAAACATTTTTTTTTCCTGAGATAAAAGCAGAGTCAGACAGAGAAAGAAGTTGTCTGCATCTTAATCACAACTCTCAGCCAGTTCCAAGCCCTCAGGAAGGGGTTCAAGTCTCACTTCAGTACCAAGGATTCCATACCAAGCACACCTAGAACGTTACTCACAATTATGTAAACACAACAGGAAAAAGTATCCTGTGAGTGGAAAGGACAAGGACGACATGGACAAAAAGAGAATGTACAAAAGAATGGCAAGGAGACAACATGATGACCTTATTGGAAAGTTCTAGAAGGCCAGGTGGCTATTAGGGCCAAGAGTGTCTGCCCTTGTTCAAATGGTGCACCAGTTGCACTTCTTCCTATAGAAGACAGATTTGGCCATATGCCTTAATTACTCTTTGATTACTGTACTACATGGGGTTCCCCTTCAAGATTGTTCAGAACCTACAGGTAGTGAAAAATGCAGCAGCCAACTGATATATATTTTTGAGAAAGATCCCATTTTTGTTGAGCTTCCTAAAATACCAGCATTGTGCTATTAACTTTGGGTACTTACCATTATCTGGGAGAGCATGAGATTTGATTATTGTTCTTGATTTTACAGGTTTCCTAAACTCTTTAGTCCATCCAGGCTTTTCCTTTCCCTTTGGAGGTTGAGGAGAAGACACTGTTTCTCCTGTGTCAGTAGATTTTGACTGGTGTGATCATTCCATCAAAGAAGAAGAAACATTAGTTAATTTGTGAAAATGTTAAATAAGAGTTTCTCTTTATTCCTATTAAATTTATACATATATATGTGGATTTTTGTTAACAATATTCCTAAATTGGGAGAGCCAGTATGGTGTAGTGGTTTACGTGCTGAACTAGGTCCCTGGGAGATGAGGGTTCGAATCCATGCCTGGCTATGGAAACCCACTGGGTGATCTTGGGCAAGTCACATTCTCTCAGCTTCAAAGAAGGCAAGGGCAAACCCACAACAATCAAGGCCAAACCCTTTCTGAACAAATTCTGCCAAGAAAACCCCATAATAAGTTAACCTTACACAAGTCATAAGTCAGAAACGACTGAAGGCACACAACAACAAACAACATTCCTAAATTGTAAACTTGACATCATTGCGGTTTGGTTTTCAGAGTGAAAAGGCAAAGTTTTTGATGGTACCAGAATTATTTAAGCATAGCTTTGGATCTGATAGAAGTACAAGAAGAACATGTACTTCAAGACTCTTGCCTAAAGAAGAATATTTGTGTACTCTGTACCACACCCAAAGTGGCCTGCCATCTGTTGGAAAAGAACCTGATGCATTGGGACACTTACACTTCCTTTGGACTTTCCAGATCCACCAATAGGAGGTAATGAGGATGCTTTTGCACTACAGAAAGAAATAAACATATTTAAGTTCTGAACACTTTGAATATTCTCAGGATAATAAATTACTACATTAAAACTGCCTCATAAATTGCCAGTAAACTTCACATCTTCCCAAAATGTCTAGATGCACGGGATTATGTGGTATATTTTACAATGTACCATGAACCTCAAACTCAGTTTTGAGGAAAAAAACAGGGTATAAATGATGATGATGACGACGACATGCCTGTCCAGAAAAGGATGTAAATCTAACAAAAATCCCATGAAATGTCATCATTACATTAACTAAAATAAGGAGATAGGAATTGGACTAGAGATTTGTGAGATTGAGGTTCTATCCCACTAAGTCATGGAACTCACAGGATGGTTTTGGGTAAGTCACTCCAGTGTTCAATACCATGTTTGGGTAAGGTATTGGAGTATTTGGTGGCATCTCAAGTCTAGGGATTTATGGATGAAATGAATTATCTAGATCCACTTCAATCTGGTTTCAGGCCTGTCTATGCGACAGCTTTGGTCACCTTGCAGGAGAGCTTACATTGAGAACTGGACAGGGGGAGGATGTCCCTGTTGGTTCTGCTGTATTTCTCAGCAGTTTTTGATACCATCAACCATGGTATCCTTCTTGGTCACCTTGCTGGGATGGGAACTGGAGTCACTACTTTACAGAGTCTCTCTTCCTTCCTAGAGGGTCAAGCCCAGAAAGTGGTGCTGGGGGACTGCTGTTTGACCTCTCGACAATTGGCCTGCAGGAACCTGTGTGAGGTGTGGTATCTATGTGGATGACACTCAACTCTACTACTCTTCTCCACCTCAATCCAAGGAGGCTGCCCTGGTCCTAAATCAGAGTCTGCCCTAGATATGGGCAAACAAATTGAAACTTAATCCAGACAAGAGGTGCTCTTGGTTAGTCAAAGGGCAGATCACAGAACAGGGATTCAGACTGTGTTAGATAGAGTTATGCTCCCTTTGAAGATACAGGTTCACAGTTTGAGCATACTCCTGGACTCAGGTTTGAAACTGCAGGCTTGGGTTTCTTGGGTGGCCAGGAGCACTTCTGCACATTTAAAACTTGTGTACCAACTGTACCCATTCCTTGGAACATTGGATCTGGGATGGTCATACATGCCTTAGTTACATCCTGTTTGGACTACTATAACACATTCTATATGGGGCTGTCTTTGAACTTCAGCTGGAACTTCAGCTGACCCACAAAGCTGTAATCCATCTGTTAACTGGGACAGGTTACAGAGACTACACTAAGCCCCTCTTAAAACAGCTCCACTGGCTGCCAGTTTGCCAGCACAATTCAAAGTACTGGTTATGACCCTAAAGTCCTATATGGCTCAGGCCCTGACTATCTGTCAGACTGTATCTCCCCATATAAGTCTGCCTGGGCCCTAAGGTCATCAGGAGAGGCCCTTCTCTCAGTCTCACCACTATCACAAGCAGTTGGTAGGAATACAAAAGAGGGGCTTCTCAGTGGCTGCCCCTAGACTCTGTAACTCTGTTCCCAGGGAGGTCAGAATGGCCCTTCTTTGTTGTCCTTCCATCAGAGGCTAAAACATTTTTGTTCTATTAGGCTTTTGAAACAGAACATTTTTAAAGAATGGGCTAGGGGGTGCTGTAATGTTTTAAACCAAAATGTTTTTAAACACTTTTTATCTCTTTAATTGCATTTTATTCTTTTATCTTGATACTGCATTTTTTAATACTATGAATAATTTAATTCTATATTTATGTTTACTTTTTGTATGTTTTTAATTGTATTGTTCTTTTAAATTGTATGCCGCTTTAGAAAGGCATAAACTGAGATTTATCAAGATCTTCTGAAATATGAGCAAGAACAACATGGAATCAGATCAACTGAAGAGTTAATATCTAAAGCTCATAGTTTCAGTGGTTCTCTTACAGACAGATAGCAGAGATATATAAACAGAATAAAAATTGTATGACTTTGAGTTGACTAAATCTGGCTTTGAGAAACAGTTGTGCTCAGATGTTGAACATCTGATTGACTAAAATTAGAGATAGAAGAAGGATTGGTTAAAGGATTGGTTAAATTGGTTATTGGATTTAGCTGAAATGGATAAACTGATGATACTGATAAGAGAAAAATCAGTGGCAACTTTTGCAAGAGAATGGGAAACTTTAATATGCTTTTTGCAAGAAAAAGAGTACAATATGCTGATTATAGGATTTGATAATCCGTATTTTAGTGAATGTAGCAGTTGAAGCATTTGAATAGTATTTGAAATTAGAGAAGATTTTTTTTAACAGAGAGTTATCTATAGTCCACAATAACAAAGCTGAAAACTACTCTTTTTAAATACTTTTATGTTTTTAGTTAGTTCTTAGGAGTAAGCATTCAGTATTTTTCTTTTTTCTAGTTTTCTCTTTTTTCCCTTTGTCTTTCTTGTTTACCTGTTGTAATTTGCTGTTTTTTTCGTCTGCTTGGTTTGTATTTACTGTGAAAACTTCTATAAATGTAAATAACTCTCCCCCCAAAAATGAATAAATTGACTTTGAGTCCCAATTTTGGGGAAAAAGGAATTATTCTTATCATCATCATCATCACCATTATTATTATTATTATTCCCAAACTTCAGAACATGAACTCACTGGAGCAAAGGCAAGATAATTTAACTAATAAATAAGTTATTTTAAAATTCCAGTGAATAAAACTAGTCAGTGACAAGTATACGGTCACATGGAAAAACTCTGAAAATGAACTCTTGCACTGCATGCTCTAGTCCTTTATATATTTATTTGTACCCTTTGTAATAGCAACCATTTGGGTTTATGGCATTGCGTTCTTAGAAATGTCACTCATAAACACAATCATATGTCATAACTATGGCTAGTGCAAAAAAAAATTAACTTACCCATTAGATCTTCTCATTGTGGACTTGCTGAACATCAATTCACTATAGGGCAACTTCTTAAATTTATCTCTACCAACTGCAACATAAAACCGTCCATTTTCCAAATCCAACCCACTCTCTACCAGTTTTCCATCTAAGGTGTAGAGCCTGTGACAGATATACAACAGTTCCATGATGAGTTTTTAACAAATGCTGTTCTTTAGCAGTTCATACACAATACCCCTGCCCTCCAAATAATAAATCAGTGTCCCTTTAGATCAGTGGATAACCCTTGGAATACACTGCACTACCGTAAGAGAGAAATGAATTCACTTTTGGGTATATGCTGTACCTTCACAGGAACCATATTAACCTGACAGGAAGAAATTATTGTCAGAACCAGTAGCAGAACCCCCACCAATCTGGAAATGCTCTCATTCATTCATTTAGGTATGTACACAAGGAGTTTTCTACAAATTTGGCCTGGTACAGATAACCAGTGTAACGCATTCATGTAAACTTTGTAAAATGGGTTTTTCAAGGGATTTTCATGTGAAATATATTAGTGTTTCTCAAAGTGTTGAGTGCCTTTTCCCTTTTATGCAAACCATAACAATACTGTGGATTTAGTATGAGATTTTGAAATCAATTCCATCAATAAGGCCAGTCACACTTGCCTTAAGCCCATCTATCTATAATTAATGGGACATAAACTTGCTAAAATTACATTATGCATATATGTGTGAGGAAGAATGTGGAAAAAGAAACAAAGTAATATAGAATTTCTACTTGCAACATCAAGAATGTGCAGTAACAGAATGGTCTATTGTCTATTGTAGTATGTAGAGTATCCAATTAGATTTATACAACGCATCTGGTGCCATAAACGTACATGATGACACTGTACCAAAGAATGTATAAATTGTTGTGAATTTACGGGGCGGGGCTCTCAGTCTTTGGAAGCGATTCCACCGAGACCCAGCCGGCTGAATAAACTTTGAATTTCCACTCCGTGGGTCTCGATCTCTATTTTCTGCAACATTTTCTGGGGGCTCGCCCGGGATCTGAGGGGCTTTTGCCCACTTAAGCAGCCACCACTTCCCCGGTATCCGGGCCTCACCGACAGGGACCTTGGGCGCCCCCGATGTTTTGTCGGACGGTCCTCCTTGTGGCCGGAATGTCTTTGAGCCATTGCAGCTATGGCACTATTGGTCAAGGAAGCTGACAAGCTTACCCTGGGCCAGACGCTGACTGTCAGAGTCCCTCATGCCGTTATCACCCTACATGCACATGGGGCTTTATATAAGGAGAAAGGATTGATCAATTCAACTGGCCAAAGTATAAAATACGGAAAAGAAATAGAAGAGCTGCTCCGTGTAGTCTGGATCCGTAAAAGGGTGGCTGTGATCCACTGCCGAGGACATCAACGGGGAAGAGACCCAGTAGTCAAGGGAAATCAGAAAGCAGATCAGGCGGCTAAAGCAGCAGCAGTGGAAAATCTACAAACAGGATTGACAAGAGACCCTCTTATGGCCCCGCTATTCCAAGTTTCGCTGAGAGAGCTGAGCCCGACTTACTCCGAGGAGGAAGATGAAACAGCCAGGCAAGATCTCAGGGTAGATAAGGGAAAGGATGGATGGTGGAGGCTGCCAGACAGAACAATTTACCTGCCCCGACAGCTGGGATGGTTGGTGGTCCAGAAGGCCCATGAAGCCACGCATCTAGGAAAGACGGTTCTAGTTCAGCTGTTGGAAAAAGAAGTCTATCTAAATGGGATACATGGATTTGCCGCCCTGGCCTCCTCAAGGTATCAGCTGTGCGCCAAAACTAATCCCCGGGACCCAAGATGGCGGAGGGACAACAGTATCAAGGGAGTAGTCCTTTTGAATCGCTGGTAGTAGGTTTCACTGAATTGCCCCGGGCCAGAGCCTATGACTACCTCCTGGTCTTTGTTTGTACTTACACTGGATGGGTGGAAGCTTACCCCACCTGCACCAAGAAAACGCGGGAGGTCATACGGGCCCTACTTCGAGATATTATTCCCAGACACGGACTACCACATCATATAGGCTCAGATAACGGACCTGCGTTCATCCACAAAATCATCAAAGACTTAACCACCGCTCTGAGAATCACCTGGAAGCTACACTGTGCATACCAACCCCAGAGTTCAGGGAAGGTGGAAAGGATGAATAGGACCCTAAAGACACAGTTGTCCAAATTGTGTCAAGAAACGAGGTTGAAATGGCCAGACGCTCTTCCCATAGCTCTTTTCAGGATAAGGTGCACACTGTCAATGGCAGGTGGCGGCTTGAATAGAAAACAGAGGCAGGAGCCGAAGTGTATGGATTTTAGCAATAAGTAGTAAAATAAACAAGAGGTTACATCACTCAAACGAAAAGAGACAGCAAACTCGACAGCTAGGGCTGGCCTGGAACGAAAAATACAGGATGCAGATTCCCCGGATGGAAGACAGTTGTTGCCCCGTGCCCAACTCCCCCCAGCGTCTGGCTTAAATACATAGTCCTTAACCCAGCTGGGCTGATCAAGCGTCCATTGGCCCAGCTCACAGCTGAAGGCCCTCAGACTTCAGACGCTTCGCTTGCAAGCATTTTGATCTGCGAACCACCTCCTTCTCTCGCTGCCTCTGGAGGAACGTGGGGGGAAGGTCTGCAGCAAACTCCGGGTTGGAGTCAGGAACAGCAGCTTCTGTCAAACCCGAAGCACTGGTCTCCTCTGCTGCAGGTACTGGTTCGGGGACCACTGTGGGGTCGCTGGCAGGCCCCTCCCTTGCCTCTGCAGGAGCCCCCTCTCCCTCCCAGGCATCCACTGCCGCCTGGGGTTCCCCGTCTAACTCAGAGTCCCCGTCTGAGTCGGCAGCATGCTCAGCCGGGCTCATGACACACGCCACATCAAATCACAGGGCTGGCCCCTTTCGAGTTGATTGGGTGATCCCCTACCATTTTGAGTGGGTTGAGGGGAGATACCAAGGAATTGAGGAATAAGACCTACAGGAGGAGGTTAGCGCCTTAGGGAAAGCTCTGAGTAAAATGAGGGAGTACATGTTAGAGCAGCGTCTTCCCTTCTTGTGAACTCAGGCACATCCTTTCCAACCAGGAGATGAGGTATGGGTGAAGGATTGGAAAGGAGAGCCACTCAGCCCCGGGTGGAGGGGGCCATACCAGGTTATACTGACAACTCCCACCGCGGTGAAGGTAGCAGGGTTGAAGCCTTGGGTTCATTACACTAGGATAAAGAGGGCCCATACTGACTGGACTGCCGCCCCAATTATAGGGCAACCCTTGAAGATGAAGATCACTAGAAAGCAGTAAGGAAGACTGGGACTAGGCCTTGCTGTGTTCACATTCTGGGAAGCTGAACACTCGGCGCACGGCCAGATCCCGATCTGGAGAGGAAAGAAGACTGCAACTAGGTCCTACTGCAGTTGGTACCAGGGATGCACTGCTTTACGTACGGCCAGATCCTGAATGTGGGAAACAATATTGTGGGTCAGAGGAGGTATGGGGGAGCGGCAGGCCTTGGCTATCTACTGTATCATTTCAGACGGTGGTACTGCGAGTCTGAACAATATGTGGATATGGGGATTGTTGCTTGTGATGGGAGTGAAGTCGGGCGAGGGAGGCTGGGAAGTGAATCGGTTTCACCAGCTAGTCAATCAGATCTTGAGCACCCTGAATGTCAGTAATTGCTGGGTATGTTCTCATGGGCCAAGCTCACACATGCAAGGGTGGTCTGTAATGCCGGCAAGTACTATGAATCTGACTGGATGGAATAGCACTACTATATATGCATTTACTGCAAATAAGACACAGCCCTTAAGGGACTCCGGCCAGTTTGTACTGAGTAGAATGGGAAAGGTACCCCTGGCTCCTTTGTGTGTAAGGAGGTGGTACATCTCCCAGGAAGGGTATCACGTAACTTCTGGGCAAGGGTGAACACGACAACATCGCTTACCTAGAATATCAGTGGAAGGTTACCCCAACTGTAATATAACTATTCTTGTCCTGGAATATAACAACTCCAATTGTAAAAAGACTAACCCGAATATTTCTGCCCCTTTCGCATGCGGAACAGGGGACACTGTCGATATAGTAACTATGTACTGGAATCTAAGAGGAGTTAACCCCCGATCAGGATTCAGGAAGTTGCTATAGGGCACAGCGGTCAATGGATCTACGGACTGCCCCCCGGTATGTATTGGATATGTGGGTCCTGGGCAGGAAAGGCTCTCCCCCCCCCAGTTTGGAATGGAATGTGCACCATAGGGAGCCTAGTGATGACTGGGATTGCCTTTCACCCATTACAACAATCAATTGATGTTTGGGATAGACAATTTGGATGGTCTAGGGTCAAAAGGGTATATGATGAGAGCTACGGATATGACCCAGACAATACTTACCTGAGGGTGAAAGATTCGGAGCCATAATGTTCTCCATAGTAAGGGTGGTTCTGAACATAAGACAAATTTGGCGCTTGTCAGCCCAATTGGAGATATTGGCCAACTCGACGGCCAAAGGGATCAGTGCCCTATAGACAGAGGTGGACTCGTTGGCTTCCATACTGACTCAGCATAAAATAGCCCTGGATTACCTCCTCAGCCGAGAAGGAGGCTTGTGTGTACGGTTAAATACCACTTGCTGTCATTATGTTAATGAATCTGGAGTAGTAGAAACCAATCTGGAGAAAATACACTCTGTGGTATCTAATATTAGGAAATCATACTTGCAGACTACCGATATGTGGGCATGGTTAACTTCTTGGCTCCCGAATTTAGCATGGTTGAAGACGCTGGTTGTGGGATTTCTCTTCGTATTAATGATAGGGTTAATGATATGTATGATAGTACCTTGCTTGCTAAACTGCTTTCAATCTGCCATGAGTAAAATTATGGATGGGAAAGCTGCAGCTTATGCCTTAATGGCCCAAGCCAAGTAATTATGCTTAAACTGCTGTGTAGAATTTAGCATAAAAGGGGGGAATGAGGAAGAATGTGGAAAAAGAAACAAAGTAATGTAGAATTTCTACTTGCAACATCAAGAATGTGCAGTAACAGAATGGTCTATTGTCTATTGTAATATATAGAGTATCCAATTAAATTTATACAACGCATCTGGTGCCATAAACGTACATGATAACACTGTAACAAAGAATGTATAAATTGTTGTGAATTTATGGGGGTGGGGCTCTCGGTCTTTGGAAGCGATTCCACCGAGACCCAGCCAGCTGAACAAACTTTGAACTTCCACTCCGTGGGTCTTGATCTCTATTTTCTGCAACATGTGTATGTTTGCTATCTATACTTACTTCTCCTGGAACTCTGATTATTCAGGGTTTGTTTGTTTTTTTAGAAGCCCTGGTTTTTAGTGTACTATTTGAATAAATAAGCTTTAATAAATAAATAAATGTTAATATTTTGCTATCACTTGAGTGAGAGAAAGGGAGAGGGAGAGATTGACTAGCATCTTTTATAACAAAGTATATCACTTCCAGCCCATCAATATCTTAAGAAACTCTTTTTCACACCTGTACCACTAAACAAGAGCCACTAGATGGGATGTAAGGCCAGCTTATTTCTGATTGGAAACCAGCATAATTCAAGGACTCACAATCCTTAAAGAATTATTCTGATCTAAGTTGGTTGTCATGCTAGGCCTGAATACTCTAAAGGTACAAGATCCCATCTGATCTATGTTAGTACTCGGACGAGAGACTGCCAAGGAATACCAGGTGCTTTAGGCTATATTTCAGAGGAAGGAACTAGCAAAACAACCTCTGAATGTTCCTTGCCTATGAAAACCCTATGAAATTCATGGGGTTGTCAGAAATTGACAAGTGACTTGAAAACACATACTTCCACAAGTTAGTTGTCATATTATATTTTGAAGACTCAGTACTTGACAGATTTAGACAAAATGCATCCTAGGATGATTAAAAGCATACAAAATTACCTGAGTTTCTCTTAATTCCAGTAGGCTGGCTAAGCAATTGTGCATTTAGCTAAATTATTATTCCATATTGGGAGCACAGATCATCTACTACAGTAAAGGCTATGAACCTCAATCTGAACTGGGCTTTCCTGCGGTCCCAATCTAGCATTCTTGATTTCCCCACACAGCATCATTTAATGGTTTCCCAGGTTTTTAAGAGGTTAAAAATTGAATTGCCTTTCCAAAGGGAGTAAGAATTCTAACCTAAAACATAATTTTTGGTCCTATCCTTTCGCCTTTGGTTTCACTTGCCACCAGCATCAGGTTCCAGAGAACTTATCTGAAATTGAATTCAGCCCTCAGACTGGAAGAATTTTTGAAGAATAACTTCCAGAATCTCCCAGCTTGCATGACTGCTGGAGATTCTTAGGACTATGGTCCAAATAACTTTTCCAGGCTCTGCTCTCTCTACATTTTCTTCTGTCTATCCAATTAACTAAGCAAGTGAGTTTGACCGCTGACTTCGAACTGTAATAAATTTTGATTGTTTGGGGCATTGTGAATCATGCTGACCAGCACAGATTTTCTGTTCCACTCTGAGGCCATTTCCGCACTAGACTGTTATAGCGCTATCATTCCACTTTCAACATCCTATGGAATCCTGGGGTTTGCAGTTCAGGGAGGGGCCGGCCGGTTATTTTGATAGCAACTGGTGATTGCTTCTACATACACCAGGAATCTGCATGCACAAATCTGCATTGTTATTGACATGTGTGACTGACTGGATAGTCTCGGCTGTGTTAAACTCATAATGTTGCATTCATTGATTTAATGAAGAGTTTTATCTTTATCAGGATCAGCAGTCTTTACTGGAACTTTGACTAATCGTAGTCCAGTTACTGTAAACTACAATAGCTAATTTGTTAATTATTAAAGAACGATAAATTTCACTAACCTATTTAGTGTGTTCATTCAACCTTTTAAAAAAACTGAGGAAAAACGGATTTATAGGAAATCAGGAAAGGTTTTATTTAAAAAAAAATTGCACATAAAGCAATTTCTTATTCAGTTGGTTCCCATTCTGTATTAATAGACAGTGTGATCACATAAAAATGTTAGGGGCTTTCCAAACTAAGGCAGGGAAATTTTTGACCGGTATGAAGCTTCAAAGCTGTGAAACTTGTCTTCAGAATACAGACTTTCCTTTCATCATCATGATATTACTTGAAAGCATTCCATCTGGACCTCTGCTCAAAGACCAGTAACATCACAAAAGCTGGAGGCCTGCTTATTTCACAATACTGCGCCTATCCAACCTTATTTATACATTTTCTAGAGCATCAGCTGCTGCTTGGCATTCAGAAAATATTTTTATAGCAATATTCAGGAACGATAAGAAACACGCTGTCTGTATATGAAGAACCACACACAAAACAGAAAAACAGGTCCCACTTGTGACATTCAAGCATGAACACATGAGGAAGGTAAATGTGCTTACCAGCAGCTTCAACCAACTAGTGAAATGGGCAAACAATATACATTGATCAAAGAGCTAGCAAGGATTCATTTCAGACTAGTCTCTAGCAAGGGAACAAGACCCACAAAAAGGGCAAGGTTTACCTAGGGACTTCAGGAGGCCAGATGGCAAAACTCCTTGGGCCAAATTAGATCTGTGGGCTGGAGGTTCACCACTCCAACGTACATCATAGATGCTGATCCTATTTAGTTCCACTTTGGTGTCATTGAACTCAAAATATGGTTCTGTACCTATACCACACAGCTATGTCTTACCTGTGTACAGCTCCACTCCTGAGTGTGACTTTTTCAGTAACCATCTCAAGGACGTGATCCCATTGATTAAGCGCTTTCCTTGGGATGAAGAGACGCACTGCTGGACTTATGAGGTCACCATTAGCAATCAGGCTAAAAAAGATGATAGAATGTTACAAATAGTTTGATGCTTTACATGAGAATGTTGAGCAAACTGCTTCATCAGAAGGTTGTACTCACAAAACAGTGCATGGCTCTTGAAGTGGCTTTCGAAACCGTGCAGACACATTTATTCTACTGTGAGTAACTGGCTTCACCTAAAAGACCCCAGAGATCAAACAATTTATTAAGCATCAAGGTGTATAATTTTTGTTATCTTACCCAACATCAATTTTTCTAATAGTACCTTAAGAGAGATCATATGACCATCAACCAAACATATTGCATACAATTCCACAAAGGTAGTTCTCTTTCATATCTGCTTTTATTGAGTTCCTGTTTTCCCTTTCTCATCAAGTCCTTTATTTTCCCTCTTTTTCACTGTGGCCATATATTTCTAGCTATGGCTGACCTGAACTTTGGAAATTAAGTCACTAGCCTTTGCTAAGATGCTAGTGGCAGTAACAGGGTCATAGGAGCACTGGTCAGATCTACTGTTTTGTTAGCTGTTTCTCACAGCTCATGCCTAGTGGCTTGGAAAGAAATCTATATCTCATTAATTTGATATTACAGCCAAAAAGAGCTATTCAGATCCAAAATTGTCAAAATACTTTGCAAATGAGATTTAGGCTTGGTTTTGACATAACGTATCTTGACCAAGCAAGCAAAGATATGAATGACCCAATGTGCTGCATTCTTGTGCAATGCTTTTCCTCCTCTGGCCTGTGATATAAGTTTTCATGGGTAGTTTACCATAGTTTCCCAATACACCTAATGTGGGAAGCTGGCTACCAGATTTGGAACAAACCAAGATCTGATACTAACATCCACCTTCCTTTCTTCTGAACCTAGGAGCCACAATTTTCCACCTCAGTCATAGAGGAATGCATGGTTCATTAATTCAAGAATTCTTCAGTCATGCCAATCACATTAAGAGGATGAAGAAGTCTGCACAAGCACAGAGTGTGCAGATACAATAATATGTTAGAATGGGAGTAAATCTTAAAACTTGGAAAAAGAGATTAGAAATGAGCACTCACGATGAATGTATGTATGCATATAGGTACACACACAAAGAACTTCTCAGTATGTCTGACCTGTTACCTAGCTTGAACAATGACTACTGTGAACAATGGCTTGTTGACAGGTTCACAATGTACAGGTCAATCCTGCTTTGTAATAAATAATAAATACCAGCTTAAATAACCACAGTTTGATGTGACAGTTAATTAAGGAAAAAGCAGTCTTCTTCCTTTCACTGTGCCAGGTATGGAATGGTTGAGCAAGTGAGCCTAAGGCTCATTATTATATTGCTAAACTATGATATAACATGAGGTGGGAACCACACATTTCTGGACTTGAGAGAAAAATAGACAGCTGGTGGTGGGATTTTATTAGACATAACTGAATGTTTTCTCTCATAGTCACAAATCCATCTGAACAGGTTACTACAGTCAGCTTGCCACATTCACAAGGGTTAGGCACAGAGGACCCCCACAAAAGTGGAAAAAATGCAAATATCAAAGTGTGTCTGTGTGTCTGTGTCTGTGTATGAAGGCTGCTAAGGCATAGTGGGGACAGTGGGCACCCAGGGTCCAAACAAGGTCAGGGAAAAGAAAGGATCTGTGGTGCTGAGAAATCAGGCTGTGATCCCTCCTCAGCTGGTCAGGCAAAGGCTGATGATGTGGTGGTAGAGGAGGAGGACCAGAGGTGGTTTTTAAAGGGTTGCATGGCCTGATTGGAGCCACTGGAAGGAAGAGTTCCCCCAGAAAAGAAGGGCTTGAGGTGGGGGTACAGGGGCTAGAGAAACTTGAAAATAATCAAATCTGTGAAAGTTAAACCCGCAGACATAGAGGGCTGATTGTATGTATAGTTTTTTCAACAATGCTGGAATTGGACAATTGATTGTAGAAGTTGGGCCATGAATGAGACCCGTACCTACTGCCCATTTGAGATCACAGATTTCTCTATATGACTCCAAATGATGATTGCCCTCTACTCTTGAAAACTAAAGTAGTACTGGCTAGCCATAAAGAAGAAGCCACTGAGGAGATTCCCAGGAGTATGCAATTAATTAGTCTCTACAAGCTGATGAAACCTAACAACCTATCTTAACAGGACACCATACTATAGGGCACAAAATCACAATCTAAGATCGTGTGGAAATTAGACTTCATGGTCTCTGTGACTCACAAATCTAAACCAATGTTTCTTAACCTGTGGTCTATAGATCCCCAGTGGTCTGTGATATCTTCAATGGGGTCTGTGAAGGCTTGAATAACAGTATGAGTTTTACAGTTAAAACAAAAAGGAAGAAAGAATGAAAGAAAGAAAAGAAGATAGATGAATTTGTATGGAATCATCCCAATACAAAATATTATAATTGCAGTGTGTGCCTTTACTTATTTCTCCTTTCTCTCTAAATTTGAAGACTCTTGAAGAGCCACTTTAAATAAATATTTGATGCACTTTAGGGTTTTAAATCTTAAGTCTTGTTGGTCTGTGCCAACAAAAGACATTTAAAGGGGGACTGGGATAACTGAATAACTGTGAATCTTCCAGATATAAATGTCATAGCAATCTGCCTTTTAAAAGAGGCTCCAAGCAAACAGCATTAGTATTTCAGGGTGTTTTGTTCTATATGGAAAAACAACACAGTACCATTCTAAAATAAGACAATCATCTGGGAGTGCATGGCGTGACCAACGCATTTCTTTTGAGAATAATTACAAAGTTGTGCTGATTTTCAGTATATTGCAGTGCAAATGCCTCATTTTCCATGGGTGTGGACGCATACACACACAAACAAATAAATCACTCAAACACAACTGAACTACTTCAGTTAAGTAGAACTGAACACATTAAAATCTTCTAAAAATCACAACATATCCCAAAAGTAATTAATTCAAAATGCTAAACTCAGCATATCCAATGCTATATATATTGCATGACTCTACATCCACATATGTGTACTTCACTTTGTTGCCATGAGGACTACACGTTGTTTTTTAAAACAAAATAAAACTGCAGCTCTTCAAAAACTAACAATTTGCCCTTATGTGAAGGGTACTCTGCTGTCTAGAGTATTGACTGATATCAGCCAAAAAAAATTCTGTTTCCTGCGAATCCTAGTTTTAATTTGTTAGTAAAAATCAGCCTTCTAGTCTTCATGCCAGCAAAGGTAAATTGGAAATTATGTGCGTAAAGATTAGAGACTGTAGAAAATAGTGGGTGGATTTGTAAGGCAATGTTTCTCAAATATCTGACACTAAAGGCATAATGTGATATAGATTTCCCTGTTCTACAGCAAAAGGTTTAGTTCCCTAATATGCTCTGGCATACAATTCTTAAACTGTATGCCAAAGCATGTTAGGAAAAAGAGAAGCAATGGACCTGTTTTGTGCCTTGGGCAAACTGGCCCACCATGTTCATCCACCCCTCTGTGGCTCTCAGAGTAGGGAGGCCCGATGACACAGCTGTTTGCATATAGAGTATACTTGAAGTAGACCGTAAAGATGCACCAGGATCCTCTGAGAGAGTCCCTGGAGTATCCTCATCTCCAGCAAACCACAGTCATCCTTGAGCTCTGGCTCAGCAAAACCAAACAAAGAGACATGAGATGCTAGGAAACAATATTGGCCACAAATTGCCTCCACAGCGGCAATAAGGATGCCTGTCCATTCTTATACCTTACAAAATCACCTCTCTGAAAACAGAAGATGGTAGAGGTAATTCTAACCCCCTGATGTTGCTCTCCTCAACACTCACAGCCTCAAAATCTGAACCAGGGGGTTGGGAGACCATAAGAAGCAGTCCCAAAGTTCCTTGTGCACAGACATGACAGAGGGACACTTTGTGGGAAGGGCAAAGTAAAGCATGATACGACAGTGCGTGCAAGTGCTTCTGCTTCTTTTGGTAAGATTGCAAGACCCTAAGTTTCTACTTCACTCCCAGTTTGAACATCACTTTAGACAATACCATCTATGCATTAGAATACTGACTCAGAGCAATCAGCAGCACTTGTTTTACACTGCATTCAGTTCTAAAAATTATGATACTGAAGTTTGGGGAACTAGAAGATGCTTCTAAATGCCTACATCACAATTATTCTAAAGTTTTCTGATAATTTTCCATGTGATATGTAGCAACAGAAAAAGAAAACACACTTGATCTACTACTGGAAAAGTATGTGAATTATTAGATTTACACGAAACGGCTTCAACTAACTTTCAGCCAAGTGTACAAAGTCCTACCGAGTTTTTTGCATTCTGCCAGTGACTGTGGTAAAACCCGAAAAGGATTTCAACCAGCTCTTGTTGCTGTGTGCCTTCAAGTCATTTCCAACCTATGGAGACCCTAAGCCAAAACAGGGTTTTCTGGGGGCTGAGAATGTGACGCACCCAAGGTTACCCAGTGGGTTTCCATGGCTGAGTAGGAAATCAAACCCTGGTCCAGAGTTGTAGTCAAATGCTGAAACCACCACATCACGTAGCTCTCTTCAACTCTTCATGCTAGCACTCATCAAAAACTGCTGATATTCTACAATGGGACAACATAGACTCTTGCCTGACTCCTTGCTTTAAATCCTCTTTGCTCAACTCCCTTGAACAGAAATCCTGTCAATCCCTCCAAATCCTCCTACCTCTTCTTCCTGAAAATATAATAGTCAGGTAATTTTTAAAAAATTTAAAAAGTACAGCCACTAAGTAATCCCACATGCCTGAATGTGGCCCCCAGCCCTGCCACAGTTGCCCACCCCTGTTTTACAGGTTTGTACTGCTTCTCCCCCCATGATAGTTGGGCCCTGCCTACAGCCTATCATCTTCAAGATGTCTCTCATAATCTCATTCAACAATCTTTTTCTGACTCAGAATTTCTTTCTACTCTCTACTTGCCACAGGACTAGAAACTGTTGGTAGGTCTATCCTCCATGAATTTGCCCAGTCATTTTTTAAAAGATCTTATAAAAGCCATTTTGTTTAGGAACGTGAATTAGGTAAGTTAAATGAGTCCACAAGTCTTGTTCTGAAAATACCTCAGAATATTAACTGTACTATATTTACACTGGCATACACTTCAAAATATATAATAAAAGAAGCAGGGACATTTGAATCCTCATGATCCCATGGTTAGGATAGTTAAATTTTTCTTTATAGCCTGGCCTTCTAGACTTCTTTCAGTGTCACAGTGTTGTTCACGCCTCTTGTTAATCCCATTTGATTGTAAAATAGTATTCTCTTTTCAAACCAGCAAACTTGTGAAGGGGGAGCTGGGATCATGTTACAGTCATCCCTCCACATTCACTAGAGTTAGGTGGACAGGACCCCCATGAAAGTGGAAAAACCGTAAATAACTCTAGGCCCTCCCAAACCATATTTAACACCCAAAAAGGTATGATCACCATGTTCAACCCACTGTAGATTCCTCTGAAGCATCAGGGTTCCTTCACGAGGTGGAAGTGGGTGGCTGGTGGGGCTTACTGCCACCTCCACTACTGTCCCACACCATTTTTAATACGGACTTAGAGGCCTCGTTTGCAGTTTCTCAGTCTCACGAGACTTACAGTCCCTATTAAAAATGGCATGGGGAAGCAGCAGAGATGACAGCAAATAATCTGTGAATAATCAAATCCGTGAAAGTGAAACCCGCTTAAGTGCTTAAGCAAACAGGTCTTTGTCTGTTGGCGAAAGGAGAGTGGGGCAGAGAGACAGCCCAGCCTCTCACAGAAGGGAGTTCTAGAGGGGTGGGGAGCACTCACTGAGAAGACTTGCTCCTCTGTCCTCACCAAGCTAGCCTATGATTGTAGCAGGACTGAAAAAAAGCCTTCCCCTGCAGATCCCAAGACTCTGGCAGGTTCATATGCCAGAGTCTTTTCCTATTCCTTTTGTCTTTACCAACTATTATCATCTTTTTCAAAGAGTCACATCGTATATCCAAAACACAATAGCTTTCAGTTGGTTGTTCTGGCTTTTAGGGGAAGTTCAAGCTTGGTTTGTTCTATGAATCATCTATTGGTCATTTTGACAGTCTATGATATCTGTAGAACTCTCCTCCAGCACAATATTCAAGCTAATTGATTTTCTTCCTTTCCACTTTCTTCACAGGCCAGCGTTGTTTGGCTGTAATAAAAGTACTGTTTAACTAACTCTACAGCTTTCCTAAAGAAGCAAACATTTGCTCAGATGTTAGTCATTTTTAGTGACAGCGAGGGCTGTGCTTCACAGTTAGGATTATACAGAATGGCAAACACATCCGAAAACCAAAATGGAAGTTTCATCGGCTTATAGCAGATTTTGCAGAGATTTCCTCAAGTGCATGCTCACAGGTACACATGTACATACACATACTGCATTTTTCTGAAGCTGAGAGATCAGTGCTCTGATGCCCTGATAAACACAAAGTCACGTGTGGCAGGGTACTTCTCTGGATATGACCACTGGCAGAGTTTGCATGTGCTCCTCTGCTAAACTGTTAGCTCATGACCAAGTTATTTAAAGCCAAATAAGTCAATTAAGGGCCAGCCTACATAGCACTTCTACTTACGTGACTATTTCCTTTCACATTCTTGCTCCTTCAAAGGAAGAAAGATAAAAATACAGGCATCTGTGTCTCTTCCTCCCTGGGTGGGACAATAGAGTGTTGTCTGGGGGTGAAGGGACTCTTAGCTGATGGATGGCATGGTAAAGATTAAACAGCCCTTCCACCCAAGAATCCAGCTTTTTGTGGGTACTTTTCTTTAAAGAAACTATTGGGGGAGAAAAAACCAAATAATTACATACACTCTGGGATGATTTCTTCTGAGCGCATCAACACCTCCAGTAGTCACTTAGCTGTAGTGTTTCAATGCTGACAATCCTAGAATGCCCAATGATCTGTATAACAGACTAAGCTGACTAGCCAAAACAAAATAGGTTTTTTTAAATGCTTTTAAACATTCAGTCTCTGAAGATTAAGGTTCTTGTTGGTGGTATATCATTTTCATCTCTGCACTAGGGAACTAGCACTGAACTGGAAGCTCTTGAGCGCATATGCACAGTTCAGCTATTCATTCATTCTACATACCAAATCGCACATTCATTCTGCATACCAAATCGCACAGCACCACAATGTCTGGAATATGACCCCCTCTAGAGCCACAAAGTGACATATTAACCAAAGTGGAATCTTGGGAAAACAACTATAATTACGTTAAGGGTCTCACATCAGCAGAACCTTTATTCTCCTGTTTGACTCATCAGAGCCTTCCTGGGGAGCAAATCAACATCCTTCAAATGACACTAATGAATGAGTTTATTACAACTGGATACCTAGTTGTGTCTGGCTTTGAAAACACAAGACTAGAGTTCCATGCCAGACAGTTGGATGACTAGTTTTATCGCCTAGAATCATAAACATTTTATCCCAGGAATTTTTTTAAAAGAAATATAGTGACCAAATCATTCTGATCTGCACATAGTGATTCCAGAATTAGGTTCTTCTTCATTCCTCAACAACTTTAAGAGTGGTTATGATCCACACAGAAGTAATAACTCCTATCATTCCCAGTCACTATGGCCATCCCCCCTGTTGGCCAGAGGGATTGGAATCCAAAAATGTAATTTGTCCAAGCTCTGGATCCAAAGGTCCACAAAGCAGGATGCACAAAGCCAAACTAGACGATGTGCAACAAATGTGGGATTCTCAGCTCCATATTTCCTTCTTCTCAACTTAAGGAGGCAACTGTACGGAATGATCAGCAGAAGGGACAGAGTGATTTATCTATGCAACAGTCATCCCTTGCAAAGATAGAGGGTCTGGAATTGAAATTGAGCTGAGCCGGAAGATAAGTTGGGGAGGTTAGGGATTTTCCAGGATTTATTGGGTGGCCATATGGGGAGCTAAGTGCACTTTCCCTGTATAATACAAGTGATCAAGACTGTATATAAGCAGAAATTAAGCCTCATTGGTTTCCTGAATTGTGCTGCTATCAAATGTGATCCCATAATCATCCACTGGGAGGAGAGTAAGTAAATGGAATGCTGGAATCAGTTCACCTTCCTTGACGTACATACTAAATCCAAACACATGCAGAGTCTGGAAAAAAACTGCTTTGGAACAATAAAATTACTTTTTTCAACTCTCTCTCTGAGAATGTCTCAGCTAGCATAGCCAGTGGCCATGCTGCTTGGGGATCCCAGTAATTGCAATCCAAAATATAAACTCTTCCATGGTGATGATTGGTATGTGTTCAGTGCCAGTGACTGAATAGAAGTTATCCTGCACTGTACAGCATCTTTGCATGTGCATGTGCATGTGGAAGAGTTCACTGGAAGTAGGGCTCTGTTTTTTATTGTCAACATATTGATTTGTAAACAAGTTCGAGAGCAGTACAATTTGTTTCTGCTTTGGGGAAGGTAAAAGGAAAAAGTGAACACATTTGGCAAGAATATTTGAAAACACTAGGCTCCTCCTCTTCGTCTAAAAAAACCATCCTTGAATTCTCAAGATTGAGGAGCCTTAAAAGACCTGGAAATCTAAGTAGATTGCTTCTAAAAATTTCAAGCAAGTTTATCCATTAGCTTTCTGTTCCAGCTTTCTCCCCAAAAGGTAGCTCAAAGTCATATTAAATAAAATGTTACAATTAAACACAAACCAAGATCAGAATATTGAACTAAAAGCCTAATTTAAGCAAATCAGCCCTAAGGAAAGCACATCACCCAAGTATGAACAAGTCTCATCCTCAACAGCCAGTCAATTGCCAAAAACCTGCATGGGAAAGCCTTTATCTGGCATCAGAAGAATCGGAGGAGAGGGAAGCTTCCTGTTCCCTCAGCAGGGAGTACTAGAGTCTATGAGTAGCCACCAAGGCAGGCCTGTCTCATGTCCCTACATACCTCTGAGGATGATGGAACAAAAAGAAAGGCAAAGAGGACTGCCTCCCTTGAAGATCTCAAAGTCCAGGCAGATTTCTAGGGTTATTTCTATTTGTACACATATACTAGTAACTGCACGAAAGCTGATGTCAAAATAGGTACTGAGTGCTTTCTGCGTACAGTTGCAGCCATATTATCAAAAATAGCAATGTTGATATGTCCAGGAGTTGGAGGACAAAGCAGAGGATTGAATTCAAGGTGCTTCCAAATGGTGGCAGTGATGTCACATACATTTAAAAATAGTTTCATTTAAAAATGGTATGAGTTCCTGTATTTCATTTTTAGCATAATACAAGACGTATGGTTAAAATGATCCAAGAAGACTGACTGACAGATGCAGATAATGCAGTGAATTTACGTATCAGTGGTGACGGGTTCACAGAGTAAGAGTTGGAGGTACTGTTGTAATGATATGGTAAATTTGTGTATGTTAAAGAAGATTAGGGTTCTGAAGAAGACAAAGGGAGATAGCTTAAGAGTTCTCAGATCATGGGAAAATTCTATTAAGACTATTTTGTAAGTACTACATGAAATAAACAAGAAAACTGCAAGTGTTTATATACTAGAAAGTGAAGAGTGAAATATTAAGTTGTATCCAATGCAATAATATTTGTTGTTCACCATAATTACAACTTCCTCTGGGTTAACCTTACCAGTGTTACAGTGAGGTAGAGCCTAAGGGTTAAAAAGAAGACATACATAGACAGTAGAGGGGATCGCTGTGTTAGCAATACCCTCAGAAGAGTGTGAGTGTTGGCAATGGGACTGCCACAGGAAGCATCTAAAGCTGTCAGTCTGAAAGCACTGAGCAGCTTTCTTCTTTCCTTCTCTGATAAATTCATTTTTCTGGTTAAGGAAACAGATAGAAAGAGAGTTGGGAGAACATGAAACATGAAGAAGAGCTGGGAAATATGAAACATGAAAGGATTACAAACTGAAGACCATGACACTTTGGGCCCCTGTAATCTTCTATGAATGATACAAGGCAATAAAATATTTGGTCAATCAACACTACACTGTTGAACAGTCCTTCTGCTCAACAGTTTTGTTGGGGTTGCACATGCAAAATCTCTCTTGCTGGAAGGGAATAGGAACTAAGTTGTGTGCATCCACATTTCACTGTCTGTGTGTATAGCTGGATCAAAGCCTCACAGTATAAGAACTTTTTGTACAATGGTCATCCTAACACTATAATAACTATCACTCAAAAATTGTTTAGGGAACACAGCAATACACAACACTCAAATATCCAACACTGGTACTTACATTTTCCAATGCCAACTGTCAGTTAAAAAAAAGCAAAAATATTTTACAATAGAGTTTACAACAGAGTCCCAACTATATCAAAAATATATTAAATGGTTCACTAATTATCATTTGTTTATATATGTACACTTCGTTTATTATTATTACATACTATTACTGGTTAGCCAAAATCCATTATTATTATTATTATTATTATTGCCATTACTGGTTACCCAAAGGTCATAAGTTTAATGAAGTAAAATTGTTTACAAAATAGCCAACTTACAACTACTGAATACCAAACACAAATACAAATACAAATTAAAAAATAAAGTATTTTACCAGCATCAGCTCAATTTACATTCCATTAATAGAAAGAGGGACATTAACTTTATTATCCTTCTTCCCTTCCTTCATATCTTCTCCGCATTGTTATCAACAGGTTTTTAAGTATGTCATTTAAATATAAAGGATTGAGGTCATCCAGCATGTAGAAACAGCTATGTTAAGGTTAGACACATATACTTAAGTCCATTACTACTGCTCCCCACATTCACATGTAAAAACTTACATGACAGTTAAATTTGTATCCAAAAAATAAACAACAAAAAAATCACAATCAAGATTGTGTCCCAAAACAAATAGGGTACAACAAAGTACTATCTTTTCAATTTATTTTTCAATGTGTAATCAACACCTTCTATAAATAGCCAGATGTTAATTAAATACTGTGAATACAAAACAAACCAGGTAACAATTCCATATATATAAAGAAAATACAGTTTGAAAACATATTATCAAGTTGGTTACACCAGTAAAATCCTTTTTTCAAGCTCTGTTTTCAATGTCCTGTATGATATTAAATAGTCATGGTGATAATCAAGGCACACTAAGATCTGTAGCTTGCTTTTGGATATGAAAGCAAGGAACCATATTCAGGAAGTTAAACATTTAGTAGATCATTGCATTCTCTGCCTCTAGAGCAATTACCATCATGTGTGGCAATTAGTTTAAAGAGTTTCACAAGTTCAAGCACAGAGCTGGGAATTACCTCTGTATTTACATATAGATTTTCTTCCAGTTTTCTATCGTTTGCTTTGTTGGTATGTTACTTCTTTAAAGAGAACAGGCAAGATCCTTTGAAATATTAGATCATGGCCACACAGGAGTCAACCCCCCTCCTCCAAAAGCATTCACTAGAGTTAAATGTTTTTGATTTAGGGCCTTTCTGCACTACACTGTTCTAGTGCTATTATTTCACTTTCAACATCCTGTGGAATCCTGGGGTTTGCAGCCTAGGGAGGGGCATTTAGAATTCTCAGCCAGTGAGCTGTTTGGCCTCAGTAAACTACAAACCCCACCATTCCACAGGATGTTGAATGTAGAATAATAGCACTGTAACACTGTAGTGCGGAAAGACCCCTAGTCTGGGAGTAAAGGTACAAGAGTAACAGAGTCCAATATGCATGTTAGAAAACACAAGGAGACAGAACAAATCACCATATGTCAAAGGGAAAAAAAGTAACAATGAAAACTACAACTAGACAAAAATCCACTTGCATTTCAAAAAGACTTCTCATTCCCTGAGAACTCGAGAGAAAATATTGCAATCAACTGTAGAGGAACTGACAGGAAATGCAGAAGCCATGCTCACTGAATATTTACAACAGTGGTGGAACCCAGTGTCGTACAAAAAGCTCAATTCTCAGTTGTTCAAAAAGAGACTCTGCAGGTGCCAAGCTGTGTGTATGATGGACAGATATTGCAAAAAAAGAACCAAAGTTATTCCATTCCTTCTCATAACAAGTTATATTGGTACAGGACAAAGTGTAGCTAAGTGGGAAAGCACCTGCACCTAGGTTCAGTTTCTGGCATCTCGAGGTAAGGATGGAGAACCTCCTGCCTGAAGCCCTTGAGATCCCCTGCAAGTTGGTGTGGACACCACTGCCCTGTTGGACCAAGGCAGTTTTCCATGTTCCTATGTAAGTCCATATCTGTCAAATACATCCATCAGACAAATGTGACACTGGCCACACTGTTCTTAAACATGCATCAAAACCGTTGAGCTCTCATTATTTGTTCACCAAATAAATATCTTCATTCTCCATTTGCCCTTACCTCCCTTTTCTATTTCTTCACAAATATCCACATAAAACATTCACTACACAACTAAGTTATCTACACAAGATATAATACTAGGTACCTCACAAACATGCAGTGCCTTATGGGTGAGAGTCCGCCCACTTTCTGCCATACTCCATTCCTCAAACGGATGGCTTTCTGCATGGAGCCGGGTTAGCTCAGCTTGCTATCTAAGGCCAATCTAGTTCCTTGGATCAAAACTGCTAAATGCCAGCACTGTCATTTTGCCCAGTTTCACGGATTTTATGTAAATTCAGCCTAAACTGTACTATTGAACAAGAGTTTAGCCTTTCTGTACATGAGTTCTTGAATTCCTTCATAGGAAACTGTTCATAGGGAACCTTCTTCATAGGGACAATTTGATTTCTCTCTCCCCACCCCTCATATTAACATTCCCCCACGTGCTCCTAAAAACATAAACACCAGCAGTCTCCTAAGCCTAATTCTTGTATGTGGGCTGCAAAAACTGAGATTCAGACTCCTACTCCTCCCCCACCAATTCCTGCACTACACAGGTGGAGAGGACAGAAGCCTTGCCTCTCCTTCCCTTCCCAATCCATACACACCTAACAAGCAGGTTTGACTTGCATTCTTAGCTCAAGAGGTTATCTCTGGCAAGGCAGAATAATATGATCCTTATGACTTTGCTCATAATTAATGTTCCAGAAAACCTGAAGCTAAAATTCTAAAAGTACTGGGGCAAACCCATCAACCTTAGAGACTAACAATTATGGCATAAGATTTTGAGAGATAACATCCTTGTAAATATATTGCTGGCTTTTTCCCATAATAATAAACTTGTACTTATATTAATGTGTCTGTAAAACTGAAACAAATTCAATTCTACCTGAGCATTTTGGGAACTGGGCAGAAGAGCATCTAATGTTCTTTGCATTTGGGATTCCCAAAATGGTTAATATCACAATAGTTTGTTACCGCCATTGCTAGCCCGAGCTTGTGGGATATTAAAGATATCTTTTGACATCAATAATTCGGCCTCCTATACTCATTCCTCTCCACGTGCTTGCAGAGCCCCCGGACAAGCACGCATACAGGCTCGGCCGATAATCGCTGTAATATTCCAAACAAATACAGGCAGGCCAGAAATAGCCAACTCGCAGCTTCAGGAGACCTCAAGGCAAGTACCTCCATTATGTATGCACGCAACTTTCAAAAGATCCTCTGCCCCGTGCTGGCAGCTTGATGATCGGACTATATAATGCTCAAGCACTCCGCGTTTGCATACTGGCTACCCTATTGACAATTTGGCTATAACTCAATCGTTCAAATTCTGACCTTTCGGAGGCTTTGTCTCCAGCCCCAAAGTCACTGTTTTCCCCAAGTCCGAACTAGCCTGCGGCCACAATCTTCCCTATAAGAACCCCTGACTTTGAGCGTTTCCTCGGATTGCTCTTGGCTTCCATCCCGCCTTGCTGTCGCTTTGTCCAGCGAGTCTTCCCCTCAGCCCCACGTGCTGAGATCCACACTCCCCAGCTTCTCTGCTTCTAACCGGGCTTCAGGACAGGTGTAGTATCTCCCATGCCAAACCTCCTCAAAAATCCCTCTATCCGCTCCTACCTTTATTTCTTTAGTTTCTTGCGTGAGTGTGTTGCATACATTTGTTTGGTTGTGTTTTTAATAAAATAATTATTATTAATTTCAACATCTGCCTCATCCTTGACTCGGCCTGACCCCGTAGACATAGGGTTCAAGATCTCGTTACGTTACCCTGCCTCTCGCATTGCCAACTTGTGCTCTGTGTTAATTCCCTCCCCATTGTTGTGAGCACATTTAGGTGTCCCTCCCGGGACCCCCAGAAATCAGGGTAACAAGTTGTCATGTTATGCCCCACACTTCAAAATTCAAACTCTTCAGGAAAACCAAACCTTGATGTGTAATAGACAAGCAGCAAATCTCTTCAACAAGTCCTCTTTTTGTTTCAACATTAACAAAAAGGCAATGTGTACACACAGACTCCCAAATCTGATTCCTCCCTCCCTTCCCAAAAAATCACTCTAACTAAACCTTTGAAGATTTCAGCACAGTAGTGCATATTAAGTTGATCAGCTTGTGTAATGAACCATGGTCTCGCCAGCTAAATACAATGGCCTATTATATTCAGTCCTCCCTGGTAAATTGAGCATAAATATTTGTGTTCCCTCAGGGCAGACTGGGGTCAAGAGAACCAAAAAGTCCAAATGCAGCATTCTTGCTATCAGGTTCAAAGGCTATCAGGCAAATGAAAAGAACATTCAAGGTTCATTAGTCAAAAACCAGAGAGAGACTAAACCCATAACTCTTTTAGGAAAAAAAGCAAACATTCAGAAACCAGTTTAATCCAGCTGGTGAAATTGCTGACCTTCTCATAAGATAGATAGGTTTAAAAAATAATAATAATTGCATGCAGCCAGTATCTGGTTATTTGCCTGCAGAAAACCAGCCTTTTTATAATTGGCTCAGAATATTCCAGATTAGTCTGTGAATTAGCACCATCCGCCACCAATTTTCATCTTACATTTACCTTTAGAAACAGACACTGGAATATTTTAGGATCTTTAGAAAACTCCTTTATGAGCACATATTATAGGCAGAGACTGAATGAAAACACTTGTCCCTCATCTCCAGCTCCTTTCACCTTTTTCGGTCATTTCTCTCTGTATATGCTCTGTGGCACACCACTATCCATTAGCCTCTGATCACCCAAAAACACAATTTGGAACATTAGTTTTAAACATTCATCGACAGTGATCATTGGAATGGGGGAAATTAATTTGTTGTCATTAATGTTGGGAACTGGGAATTTAATTCATTACATTCTTTGTTAATTCATTAATCCATTAGTTTTTTTAGACTAAGGAATATACAGAGAACAGCAAATTCAATATTGTTATTGCCCCTTAATTGCACATTTTGTTACTGGTTCCTTCAGAAGTACTCTTTCTTTTAAGTGGCCTTCCCCAACTTGCAACTTTCCAGATTCATTGAAATACAAATCCCAAATCTGGTTAATGGCTTGAAATGGTGGGCTTTGTAATAGAATGCACCTGCAAACTGCTAGGTTGGCAAAGGCTGTCCTAACACATGGAATCTTACAATACACTGAATAAAGTTTTGGCACTAATCCGTATCTCTCTTCTCTTTTCTACCTCCAGTCTCCTATGCTAACATGTACACAGTTCCCTCACCCTTCAAACACCATAGATTGTTTGGCTTTTTAAAAAACAACGTGAATAAGGAACTATGTGTTCATTCTGGTCAAAAGACAGTGATGTGTAGCAAAAAGCAGTTTGAGATCAGTCAGAGAATCAAGGATGGAAAATTCTTAAGCGAAAATATTATGGATGAACATACAAAGAAGATTTTTCTGCACTATGAATAACTGAATACTGCAGCACCTTTTCCCCACTTTTAGAATTACAAAGTAAGAGATTACACAAATATTACTAGTTTTTTCCAGTTTCTGTATATAAGTAACTGTACTATCACAAAATGCACAACCAACTCATTGAAACAAGTGTGTCTATCCAACAGGTTTACAAAGAGATGAAATCCTAAGCATATGTTCATGCAAGAAAAGTGTATTTGTGGACACACTGTGGCCTTAGATGAGAATGCTTGTATTGGTAGATCCCACCAGATTGCTCCTGAAGATAAAGCTCAAGCACAGAGAAGGTCCTGTAGCAAATGCAAGGAACAAAGACTTGAAAACAGGCCGTCTAGGCAAAAATGGGAACTGAGGTAGCTAGGACCAGGGATTCTGGAGGAAATGTTAATGAGGCTCTCTGCCAAACTCTCAAGTTGTGTGGCAACACAATTTCAACAAAGTGATTTTAATAATTTTGCTTCAAAGTGACTTTAGCAAGAAGCCAGCAAAACAACCTGGAACTGGAGTGACAACATGAACTTGATCCAAGAACTAACAGAAACCCAAAAGAACAATAGAATGTATGAGAACAACTGGAAACTGAAGCCAAGACAAAACAAAAAATGTCACTTTAAATTTGGTCACTTATATATTTTTCTTACAAGAAAAGGACAAAAAGGTTGATATTCTTTTGACTAAAGTGAATAGATATATCTGTCGGACAGACAGACTCCTCCTGCCTTGTCATCAATACCTGAAAAATACCTTGAAAGCATGCAACTTGTGGACATTTTATTTCTTATTCCTGATTGCTGGGCCACACATCAATGACCATTCTAAAGCTCTGTTTGTGTACGTGCATGTACATATGTGCCTTCAAGTTGCCTGTCAAACTAATGGTGACCCCATCAATTTCATAGAGTTTTTTTAGGCAAGGAACACTCAGGGGTGATTTTCCTAATTCTTTTTCTGAAACATAGCCTACAGCACCTAGTATTTATTGGCAGTCTCCCATCCAAGCACTAATTTTGTCTTGAGTCCCATACCGGGAGAAAGGCCACATAAAAGTATAACTAATGCATTTACCCGGCGTTGCCCAGGATTTTATTTTCTCATAGGTATTTTTTAATTTTTTTCATAGGTTAGAAATACCTTAGGAATTACTTTACCTTTCCTTAGGAATTAGATGCGGTTGAAATACACAGATTTAAGATCCCATGTCACTAATTCCCCAATCTGTCTTGTTTAGTATGTGTAGCTTTTCCCCATATTCCCCAATCCAATCTGTATTCAGAGTTATTAACATACAGAAGTTGGGTCCCTGGGGGAATACCCCCTCTCCATAGCAACCAGCCTGAGCTCTCTGGATGAGAATTCTAAAGGCCCCTCCTAAACTGCTGACCCCAGGATCCCACAGAATCTTCACAGCCAGCCAATCATATGAGATCTTCTCATCTCACACAGCCAGTCACATGACGTCTTCACCTGCCTGACACAGACAGACAGACAAACTCACAAACAGACAAACTTTGATTTTTATATAGTAGATAAAATAAATATAAGAAAGAAAGAAAGAAAGAAAGAAAGAAAGAAAGAAGGGAGGGAGGGAGGGAGGGAGGGAGGGAGGGAGGGAGGGAAGGAGAAAAGAGGGCTGACCCTGCTTAGCTTCCAAGATCAGACAGGATCTGGTGCCTTTACTGCATATAAGCCCTATTTTTAGTAGTCACTCATCTAGACTCTATTTTTAGTACTAACTAGCTACAGTTATATGTTGATACCTTGCTGATACCTTAGCACACCTATGTGACCTGATATTCATTACCTAGGGGGAAAGTATTTGTTGACTGTCCTCTTGTCATCTGGGCTTTTTTTCCTGCATATTTTCATAAGCATAGCCACACTACCATACTTGTTTCTTTAGTCAGGAGAACAACACCATCGCATAATATTGGGATGAGAATGCCTTTTGAGTCAAGCAGCCTGCAAACATCTCACCTTTTGGCAAGTTGATGAGAGATTTGGTGCAATAACATCCATAGATTGCCTGCTCCTGGTATACACAGTTTTAGAGCATTTAACACTCTGCTAGGTTGGCCACTGGATCTACTTCACAGACTACTGTCCTCTACTTTTAGGTAACCTCTGTTTGAAGGATACTCCACTTCAAGTCCAGTTTAAAGGGGAAGAACCATGAGAAGGGAGAGCAAGGTCATTAAATTTGCCAGTCAACAGGGAGCCAATCAACCCGCACAGAAAGCTGAGTAGCCACATACTTCACCTAATCAGTCTCCTCAGTATTGCATCTCTACTTAAATTATAGCCAATATGTCTAAATATACATCTTTAAATAAACATAAGCATATCTACTATTTTGTTTTCACAGGCTTTCTGGTCAATACTGCAATGAATCCTCAAGGTATTCATTTTGAAACAGTAACAGTGTTTGTATAACTTGTTGTGCTAATTAGGTTACCAAGATACTACCTTCCAAACAATTTACTGAGCTGCTTGCTATTGCAGAACTTTAGGACATTAATCCAGCACTTTTATGAGCTGGGTCATTCAACCAGCATAAGAAATACGGTTCCTTTTTTTATTTTTTAAGGACAAATCTTTTTTGTCTCTTATTCTGCAACTCTCCAGCATGAGAACACACAATGAATGTTATTTTTTCTAGAATACAAAGCCTTCATTCAGCAACAAACATCATAGTTTTTAACAAGTCTTATTTCTAAAATGTTTATCTTACAAATTGCAGTACAGACTGTAAAGTACTTACAGTATAGTCTATAAATAAAGATTATTCTTACTCTAGAACCTTATATCAACTGTGCCAGCTCAAAACCAATTATTGTATCCTTTATAACATGTAGAAAGCTACGGTTTATTTTAGACAGGGTGTTCAAAAGGTTTGCTGAAATGAACCATTAATACTCAAGAATATAACACTTATTTAAATGATGATATATTCAGCTGATGCACTCTTGAAGAGAAGAGCTAATTTCTTTTTTACATCATTCCATATGGGTGATCAGCATTCCTCCATTCTTTGGCGACTGTCCTACAACTCAGAATGTGTCAGCATCAAGTTCCTGCCTGATCTTGTAAGTATCTCTATTTTGGGTGCAACATATTCAGAAAATTACCTATTTGTCTTTATTTTGAATATATAATCTTACTAAAACATCTTGCATTTGTTTTCTTAATAAAGAACTTTTAGTTTAATTCTGAGTGGTCCTTTATTCTTCAGACAGTAGTGTGGCAGTCTAAACTTTTTAGAGAGAAGGGAAAATCTTTCTTCTGTTCATCACTCCTTGGTGATCATTTTGGTTAAAATTCAGTAGAGGGATAACATCCTTTACAAAAGTACTCTCTGCAAAGTGAGACACACATATTTTGTGCTATTATTACTGTTACCCAATATTACATTTTTCAGTTCTACAGCATGTGATGGTGATCACCAGCCTAGATGGCTTCCAAGGAGACATTAAATCAATTCATGAAGGAAAGAGGGTATTGGTGGCTATTACTCAGGCCCTTCTCGCATGGCATTTGTCATGTGAAAGGGCCTCCTGAGCGTCACGCGATTGCGAGGAGTGTTTCACATGACATCCTCGCAATCGTGCGACGCTGCCAGGGCCAGCAGGCGCCAATCGCGCAATATATCATTTTCAGCTTTTGGCCGTCCACGCAGAGCCTCCGGAGCTGTGGCCCTTGCATTTCCTCCCCCAGCACAGTCTGGGAAAATACCTGGCTGCGCTGCAGAAGGAAGAGGCGGAGCCCTCATGTTGTCTGCTGGCCGGCAGGCAGCTGCTGCAGAGATGGAGCAGAGGGGATGCAAGTGCCGCATGGAAGAGGCTGCTCGCATGATCCCCGCGCGACCACGCCAGATGGAGGTAAGCTGCAGAAAGAGCCTCAGTATGGCTCTATGCCACCTTTAAGATCAGAGGCAACATGGCTGGTTGCTGAGAATTACAATGGTAGTGAAAAAGCTACTGCCCTCACGTCCTAGTTGTGGGCTTCCCACAGTCATTTGGTTCATTACTCTGGGAAATGATGCTGATCCCTCAGAGCTCTTACAGCTAGGATTGCTATTTGGGGAAATACAGATTCCAGGCACAAGACTTCTGTACCTTTGGCTTGGTCTAATGCACATATTACCATAATATGCAATTTTGGGTTTTTCTTATGATCAACACAGCTACCTCTCCCTTTATTTCTCTGATTTACCATCCACTTCTCCCTGCTCCTATAGTTGCTGCACTACAACAAAAGGCTATCAAAACTGCAAGTCAAGAATAGTTGACTAGAACTGGAGAATTACATTTTCTTGCCTCAGCAACAAACTAGAAGAGGAAGGGTACTCCTTTATTATAAGTACATAAACTAGTTTGTAACCCTCACCATGGGGCATAAGAATCTGATGGCAGCTAATACCAAGTCTTTTCTACAAAATAGCAATCAGCTGTTGCCACTTAGGCAAAGAAACCAGTGCTAGTCCCTAAACACCTCCCGTTTTAATAATAAATGATAAACTTATATGATCTGTAGCCACAAAACTCTTGCAGGACACACAATTTTCCGGATTACTGAGGTAATCTAACCTGCCACACACTCAAGACTGCACCTTTGAAAAATCCAAAAGCATCTAGGCTTCCATGCCAACCTGACTTCACTGACAAGTCTTTCCTCACTCTAAAGTGGCAAACAGTGGGAGCCTCGAATATATAGACACAAACTTATTTCATAAGTGAACTTTTAATTCGGTCAGCACTCCATATTAGAATCAATGACTATGTTACAAATAATAACCTGGAAAAGAAGAAAGAATGCCTACGCTATCTAAAGGCTTCTCAATATAATCTGGAAGGGAAGAAAGAACGCTGATTCTATCTAAAGGCTTCTCAATACTTTTTAAACACACCACTTTGAGTGAACAAAGCCAAAGTTTGGATCACATTAATAATATATCATGACACATACAAAAGAGTGACTCAAGCCATAAATGCCCTTTTGCACTCATTTTAGCTAAATATCTTCATTATCCACCACACTCCATCATATATGGTACTCTGTGGGGCACTGAATTTTTCAGAAATTTCAGTAACATAGATTTTTCTCACCTTCTAAGTAGAAAAGGTGGGTTTCACTTTTTTTAAGAAAAAGGATTTTCACTTGACTATAAATATTGGCAGTATATGATTAAATTATCTCATCCTTGTGGGAAGTAATTATGTGATATTTCTGTATTATATCAGTTTTCAATGATCTCATACTAAAATAAAAATTACTGTTACCAGAATACAGTGTCCGGCTTTTCTTTACAATCTTTTCTGTAAGGAAACAGTTTTCCCAAAAAGGTCAGGAGATCTGAAGCAGGAAAGAAAGAAACCAAAACCACAGAAGAGATTGGATTTTAACCTCATAACAGATCCTGAGTTGACGTTAATGAACTTTAAAATCTCAGTTAAAACTTCTATCAATGGTTTCCACTTCTTCAAAACCCAAATCATGGTTTGAGCTTTTAAACCTACAGGAATATTATACACACACACACACACACACACATCCCTGCCTTGTCTACTTTCACATTCCATGCATTAATAACTACTGTTTCTATGTTGCAAGGACCTCTGGAGGCAGAGCAAAGCCCATAACTATGGTTTGCCAAACAGTTTTCAATTCCCATTCAATCCATGCCTTCTAATTCTGCTAGCCAGAGTCAGGGTGCCACAGACGTCCATGACTTTTCAAATGTTGTATCACTCCATGATTCAGCATAATATCTGAACTAAACCAAAGAGACAACAAGAAGCCTTACAAGAACAATCAAGCATGAACCTCAAATTTTTGTGCTGTCTCTCCCTAGATATCTCTCCCTCTGCACATGAGGGGAGAAGATTAGGAGTTACCAGTCATGGTTTGCAGCAAATCACAGTGTGAAGTAAATCATAGTTTGCAATTTCATTACTTGCCAACAAAACTAGGATCTCAAACCAAGATTTGGGACACCAGTTTATAAGCAAGCTAGCTTGCCAAATTACAGATTTGGAGAAAGCACAAAACTACAGTTTGCAGAAAATCTCCAATTCTAATTTGAGTCTTCAGCTGGAAGCTTCTAACCTTATCCCTTCTGCTTCTCCTGCAAAGAAAGGAAGGGAGAAAAAGAGGAAGCACTTTGCAAACTCAAGTTCTTTCAACACCAAAATGTAACCAATGTATAACTATCTATGATATGTCCTAGAGATCTCAGCAGAAGGTAGCCTGTGGTTTACTAGTCAGCTCTAGATTTTCCTCTTACATACTAAGGTATTTCTTATGTTTTTAAGTAAGAGATTCAGCACGGGATCACTTATCGCAAATTAGTCATATCTGTAGAGTACACATTCCTGCTTTGCACATTTAGATCATATCAATGAACCATAAGATTCTAAGCAATGTTGTTTTTTAAAGGACTACAGATGGCTGAAATTAGTTCATCCTAACTAACATGAGATTTCTCCAACCTGGTATCATCCACGTATTGTAGCCAAAAAATCCCAACAGCCACAGCAAGCACTGTCAATGAGCAGGAACAAACAGAATTGTAGTCCTTTAGTCCAGGTCAGATATTTGTACTGAGATAACAAAGCAAACTGACTTATAAATTCTTTTACTATTGCATGTTGAAAACAACCTTAGTTGCTTTTTTCATGTTGAACTGACATTCTGACAACTCTAAATTAACTTTGTGACTTGACACATTCCCTGCAGGTTTTTCTAACCCAGAATCTGCAGATATTTTGGCAACTCTTATCAGCCCTACTCAGCATATCCAGTGTTAAGGGATGATGGAAGTTGTACAGTGGCCCTTCCACATTTGTGTGGGTTCAGGGTGCAGAACCTTCACAAAAGTGGAATAATTCCAAATAGCTCCCCCTGTGATCCCCTTCCCCTTCCTTCCCAGGATCTGGAGCAGGAGCCTTCCCTCTCTGCGTGCAGGCCAGAGGCAAGGGAGTGAGAGGGTGGAGCTCCAGAGGGAAAAAGGAAGGTGTGTGTGTGCCCCCCGGACTGCCTTACCTTTTGCCTGGCACAAGTTCTCAGGGCAGAGCAAGGGAATGGGAGAGGAGAACACCAGAAGGCACAAGGAAAGTGTGCGTGTGTGTCTCCCCCCCCCCCCGCCATTGCCTTATTTTCTGTGTCAGCACACTTGCCTTCTTTTTCCACACCAGCAAAATGCAAGGGAATGGGAGGAAGAGAGTAGGGGAGGCACAGGCACCTTGGAAATAATCAAATTCGTGAGAGTCAAACCTGCAAATGTGGAGAAAGACTGTAATCTAAAAAGACAAAGGGCACTAGGTGAAAAATACACTAATTCCCAATTATACATTTTCCAGGACTTAATCTACGTCCCCAGTCACACAAACACACATGGTTTTGTTGTGGGAGCACCAAATACTGCTACACTGTAGATGCTAAGCAGAAATAGGCATGTTCAGAATCTGGAAGTAAGCCACTCTGAGTTATTTATGACAGAGTGTAATAGAAATGTAAATAGATACTAGGTACACAAGTAAATGCATAATTTTATATGCAACAAATACATTAATCCTGTAACTCTACTTTGCCAAGGCAATTCCCAGTATTGTATTAGCATGTTGAGAAGTTGCAGAGATAATTAGCTGGATCCATTCTCCAGATCACAATCTCTGATCTGAGTAAAATTATTCTGGAATAGACAACATTCACTGTTTCTCTTCCCTGTAGCTGTGAAAAGTAATTAAAGTCTGTCTTACAGCTTGAATTTATTGATTGTTAATAACAGAAGGACCAGAGCTCAACAGCTGAGTACATTCTCTGCATGCAGATTTAGTATCTGGCAACTTTTGGTAGGGCTGTGAAAGATCTCTGTCTGAAACCAGATGGACCCAGATAGAGCAGGGTCTGATGCAATAAAAAGAAGTTTCCTATATTCCAAATATATTACTGCTCTTTCAAATAAAGCCAAGAAGTACTCTTCCAAAAGGATGGACAAAGCAGACCTTAGGGCAGCTGTGTTTAAGTTCTGAGTATCCACAACAGTCTCCCTAGACCTCTGCTGTGGAAATGAATGACTCCTACTGTGTAATCCTCATGCAAGGAAGCAAGTAAAGGAATGTAGCCTCTTTCTATGAAAAGAGTAATTTATTTGCATATCCACAGGCAGGACCATGTTACAAACTGTGAGATACTATTTTTTTTATCGGATAAATTACTACCTTACCTCATTATTTATTTCTGTGAGCCGTTTCTTTGGCTCCCCAATATCCAAGTAGCTGAAAATCAAGAAGAGTATCGGTTACATTGAAATGAGACTTCAAACAAAATGTTCTGTCCTTACCCATCTCCCCGCCCCACCTTCATCCCAACAGTCAACCAGCATCTCATTGATCATACTCAGCTCTCACTGGGCTATTTACTTCCTTAAACCTTGATGTATCCCCAAGCCTACTGATACTCCTGCATGGCTGAGGTGGGATTTTGGCTCTAAGGATCCACAATGGAAGAACAAATTTGCTATTAGTATACAGGACAGCTGAGTATCATGTAAAGTAGAAGCTTCTTTACATTTAATTAGATGGATGCAAGTTGAATAACTTCCAGTGGAAGTTCCATATGTTATACTCTGGCTGGCATCCTGTTTAATGGTTATAAGATCATAACCTGGACTTAGGATCTCGGAACTGCTGGGACTTACATTTATAGTCATTAACATACAAAAATGACCCCCATCCCCACCAAAAAAACCCCTATTGTTTCAGCCTGGCAACACATCATCTGAAGGATTTCCAAGATGCTTCAGATCACAGTGTATTGACACACTGATTAAAAAACAGAAAATATGAAGGAAATAGTAAAGCTACAATAGGATAGACTGATTCTGTATGTATCAGCATTATAACAGTTTGGCTATCATGGTTTCTCTAAAGAATCTTTCGATGTAGACGCTGAAAATTTTGTTGGAGATCCATCAAACCCCTCACAGTACTATAGTTTTAAGATACCCTGGAAAAGAAAACAACTAATTTGTGTTTGTGTATATAACAAAGGCTATTTGGCATTCAAGCTAGGATATTCATCCAACAGACATGACTTAATTATCAAAGTAATGAAGGCTACAAACCTATGCATGCTTACCTAGGATCAGATCTTAATAAATAAAGTGGGACTTGCTTCTGAATAAACAAATGCAGGAACAGTTACATTTTTTCCTATTCCATGTTTTTTGACTTTGTGACAGAGATTTAAAAATTTAACAGTGTAGTCCTACACAAGTTTTGTCAAAAGTTCAGTTCTAGGTGGTCCCCCTCAGAAGTAAATCCCAGAGTTCAATGGGACCTACTCCTAGGTAAGTATGCACTATGGTGGCCTGATACCAAACAGAATAGGACTTCTCTCCAGCACTTTTAACAGTTGTTTAGTAGAGGGCATTTTAGTTAGCATAGTATTCATGACAAACTACCCTTGCTGAAATGCCTCTTTTCCACAACTGCTAAAGGATCCAGATGCTTCCCTTGCATCTGGCCACCTTGTGCAACACTGCTGTATAAGAGTGGTTCTTAACCTTTTCTTTACCATGGACCCCCCTTTAAAAAATATTTTTTGTTGCTGTGGACCACCAAGACTCAAGGCAACTTCTGGCTGTATTGGTAGTAATAAGAAAAGTCACATGCTTAGGGATATAATTTTTATATAAATTAAACATAATTATGGCTTGAAATGCACAACTGGATGTACACTGGCTGGAGAAAAAGCTGTTGTCAGTTCAGGCTGCTAAGACATGAATAAGGCCATAAAATTCAAAGAAGATTGAGAAGCAAGCGCTGGCATCCAGGAGCCCAAGCTAATCTCTTTTTCCTATCACAAATCCTTCCAGACCTGGAGACAAGCAGAGACCATTCTTCTGATCAGAGACTCTTTTCGGGTTCTCACTCAAACACTTCCCCTGCCAATCCAAACTTCAATAGGCTACCATGATTTCTATAACTCTGTCAGCCTGGTGTCAGAACAATCTCCTGTCACTCACTTCCATGAGAAAGTGTTGAGCTTTGCCAGAAGCTCCGCTTCAAAGTCTAGAAAGGGCACTTAACTCCTGACTGATTTGCAGTTCCTTGTAGCCCCTTAGATGTAGGCTACCGCTCTGTCTGCTTGCTCCCCAATTATTCAAGTAGCCCTTTAGAAGCAGGCTGTCACTCTGTCAGTTTGTTCCCCAATCCTAAACTACCCTCAAGCCCCTCAGGTTTGAGCCTTCACAGTGCTGGTCCCCTTCTGCAGGATTGGTAATTATTATCCACTTTTCCCTAAGAACTTCACTATCCAAACTTTTCCTCCTCTTTTCCTTCAGTTAGTCTTGTGTGATTGTCAGACTGCTTGCATCTCATGTACTTGGCTGATTAATTCCCCAATAAAACATTTTAAAGGTATTCTTTGAATCTCTGACTGGTATTCCTACACTAGTACTGGTATACAGTGGTGACGAAAGATCCCATTAAGGTTATCCCACTTCTTGCAGGCCTCCTTTTTGAGCTAATATTTCCCCACCTTTTCACAGAGGCACTGGCACTGCTGGAGGACCTCAGGGTTCCTCACCTATTTGGGGTAACCTATCTTCCTTCCTTCCTTTCATTCATTCATTCTAACAGTAAAAGCTCATAACATTGCTTCAAGCCTTTGCAGACCCCCTGTGAGGACCCTGCAGCCCTCCAGGGATCCATGGACTCCAAGTTAAGAAATGCTGCTGTATATAATTGCAGCATTAGAAACGTCCCTGTCAATGCTGATTACCATTCAAACAACCCTCAATAGCCTCATATGTTCTCATCAATGTCACTACTGATTTTAGAGTGGAAGATGTTTCCAACCAAATGTTCCTTTTCTTCAGCGCCAAAGACCTGATGGGAAAGTGACACAAATATCTTGGGTAAAAGGAATATACATGGGGTGGGGGGGAGCAGAGTGGAACAGGAGTGGGAAAATGAAGTGGAAGAACTTTCCAAACTATGAAACTTCTCCATTCTTGTTAACAAATTTTCACTTTCTTTTTTGATCTCCTCATGAAAATGTGACAGTGTGTCACTGTCTATGTTGCAGATTCATTTGTGTTGTGTTGTGTCATTTAGAAGATCACATATTTTCTAGGCTATTTTACGATTTGTTTCAAAACGCTGCTACTCACTTGAGTTTTTTGAAGGCTTCTCGGCCACCAGCAACATAATGCTCTCCACTTTGAATTTCATCTAGCTGCTGGATACGGTGTCCACCCCGGGGTGTGTAAATATTCCGTACAGCCCCAAAAGAAGCATTCACTCCACCTGTCACTTCTTTTAGGAAAACATCAAAACTAGACACTTTCTTCTCGTGGATGACCACACGGCGTCCTGGGAAAAAGGGGTCCCCATTGCGATACACCATCACACTCTTCACCACCGGCTGTGAGAGGCATGTTGGCTTGGCACTGGGACTACTCATAGCCGAACTTCAACCCCCCTCTTCAGGTTCCTGCTTCTGGTAGATTCTTTGGTCTGCACACCTGTTGGGCCAACAAGTACAGAGTTATTTTTCCTCTGCACCTCTCCCCTACAGACTTGCTCAAATTCCTTGTTCACAGTGTCCATACACATCCAGTAAGACAGGCACACTGGGACTGCCATCAGTGCTCTCTCTTTCTCTCCCTAAAGAACCACAGAAGCATTTTCTTAGTGTGTCCCTAAGGATTCAGTTTCAATACAGTTAAAGAGCAACTTCTGCTAGGCAACAAGTTCATGCCACTCTCTCGAGAATAGGAAAGTCAACTTGAGTTTCTGCATACTCACATGAACTATAGTTGCAGAGAAGAAAAAGTGAGAAAAACCAAGCCTAGCAAAGAAATCCTTTTCTACAGGGGCTTTTCTATGCAATCAACGGACCCCCTAAACACCCAAGTTTGTAGTCACCACAGCTGGCAACATTTTTCTCCTCAACTGTCTTCATACTTGTCTTTTTTCTTTGATGTTAACTCTATTCTTCTATTTCTCCTTCATCTTCTTCAACCTGAAAATCAACCATAAGGTCACCAGCAAGATCACAATATCCTAAATTAACCTAAAATCAATACTAACTCAGAGATAACATGATCAATACAGGAGGACTATCATATTAAATACTGACAAGGAAACAATACATGCTTATAGTAACTTTCAGCTGGCAGTATTTCACTGGGAGTGAAGAGAAGACACCAATGTAGGACAGAAATAAATCATCACAGTGGAGTTTTTTTTCTTTTTCTTTGTTTGGTGTTTGTTGTTTGGTTGGTTGATTGGTTTTTTCGCAACCTTTACTTGTCAAATTGTGTTATTATCCTAACAGGAGTAAATTCAGTGAAATAAGAGATGGGAAGGGATGATGGCCTGTGACAATGAATGACAACAGAGTTTTTAAAATTACTTTGTTTCATAGATAGTGTAATGCAGAGTGATCCAATTTTTGATCTCCCTTTTCTACCTCAGAGATGAAGCAAAATAAAAAGATAAAGTCTTCATGTAGCGAATGAACTGCTCTCCTTCACACTAGAAGTAAACAACACCATACAGGGAAAAAAAATAAATCAAGATTACGACATCAGGATAGAAGGTGAAAGCCCACCAGGTTTTTTTATTTGCAGGGAAGTGAGGGAGCTTCCTTTAACATACTAGAAAAGCATGATTCTTCCAAAAGGGAAACTACAAAGATACATAGACGTATGGTTCCTTTCACACTGCACAACTGTAGCATCTTGATACCTCTTCAATTGCCATGTCTAAATTCTATGGAATCCTGAGATTTATAGCCTGCTAAAATACTAGCAAGAACCAGCATGGTGCAGTGCTTTGAGCACTAGACAATGACTCTGGAGACCAGTAACTGAATCCCTGCTCAGCCATGGAAACGCACTGGGTGACTTTGGGCAAGACACACTCTCTAAGCTTCAGAGGAAGGCAAACCTCCTTCTAAACAAATCTTGCCAATAAAACTGTGTGATAGGATTGCCTTGGGACCTCCATAAGCAAGAAACAACCTGAAGGCACATAACAACCAAGTACTAGAGACCTCTAGGTAAGAATTCTAAATACCTCACTAAACTACAAATCCAAGGATTCTATAGGATGGAATCATGGCAGTTAAAGTGATACAGAAGTGTGACAATTAGGAAGTGAGAAAGAAAGCACTACAGATACAGAGACATTTATTATTATTTATTATAATTCTATCACCTTTGGATGCAGTACCTCATTCTTACCTTGTCCTCTTGGAAGGGAAGAATCAGTTGAAGCCCCACTACCACAACTGCACTTTCATTTAATTCACTCAACTATTCATCTTCCAGCAGTCAGACACACTCTCCCTTTTTAACTTGAGAAGCATATTCCCCAATGATTAATTTCCATGGCGACAGGTCCCAGGAGCTCAACCATGACACAAAGCCACACCTTCTGACCAGAAGCCCTCCTATCTATACCAGACGCCTAAGGCCTAGCTGTAGTTACTCAATAGGGAGACGCAAACACTTCGCACATGTTCAGAAACATTCTCATCAAACTGCCACATCGTATCACTTACGAGCTAGATACTCGTGAAATCTGGTTGAAACTCACTTGAACTAATGAATTTCGGGGAGGAGGGAGAGAGAGCAATCTGTTTTATCTTTAATGATGCCCTTCTTACCTTTGTTAATACGGTTATGCAGATGCTTAAAAGAGGGGGGCGAACTGGATGTCATTAATCATGTCCCTCTTTTTTTTTTTTTCTTTTCCAATTTTTTGCTCAGGGACCATTAAGCCTCAGGTTACCTGGGCTGCTACATACACCTTTTTTTTCTCCGCTTGTTTTAAGAAATCCTCGTGTTCAGTAATTCCTCATTTTTGGAAACGTATCAAAGGCTTCCACGTCTCTCTTCTGCCCGCCTCCCCCCCCCCATTCTTCTTTCTTCTCGCATTTGACCACCCCATCATCACCCTGGGAACCCCCAAGTCGACACGGGTGCTCCCTTCCCACGTGACACCCAAAGCCACGTCGTGGCTCCTGCGCCCACGCGCTGCTGTTTGCCACCCGGGAGGAAAGAGGCAGGCTTCAATCGCCGTCTAGTCCGTGCCCCCTTTTTTTACATTCCCGCGACCGACTCGCAGGAGCGACCAACAAAACGCGCGTCCAGCGTCACGTGTGTCAGAGTGAGGGAAAGAGAACACACCTGGAGGGAAAGAACAGGGCGAAGAAAGCCAGCCAGCCAGCCAGCCAGCCAGCCAGCCAGGCGAGTGGTTTCAAAAGAGCGAAGGGAGCAAGGGGAACAAGCAAGCACCTGAGCGCGGCCACGTCCAAAGCCTCCTTCCCGCCCTGAGGAGGGCCTCTCCCTCTCCCTCTCCCTCTCCCCAGAGCGCGGGCTCAGCTCGGGGCACCTCCAGCGGAGGGCGGCGGGCCGGGTGCTGTGGCCGCAGTCCCCGTCCCACCCCGGGGAAACCGAGGAGAGAGCGAGCGCGCGCACGAGGAGACGCCCCTGGCCGTTGGCTGGTGGCGGCTCCTATTCCCACGGGAGGAGGAGAAAGCAACGTTTCTTTTTTCCTCCTCCTCGCCACCCTGCCGTTTCCACGGCAACGCGCCGAGCGAAGGGCAAGGGGGAGCAGGGCAGTGCGGGAGGCCCGGAAAACCCAAGACCGCTCGGTATCCCGGCGCCTTCCTCCCGGGAGGAATCCCCCAGGGCGGAAAGGAAGCGGGCGGGTAATGTCTTTCCTTGGTTGTGTGGCCGGAGAGTGGGGCGAGTCGGCTGGAGAGGGGCAGAAAGGAGCGAGGAAGGAGGGGAGCCGTCCCGCCACGGGTGCGAGAACGGCAAAAAGGCCAGGCGCGGTTAGGGGCCAGAGGGATCCGAGGCAAGGCAGGACTCCAGTGCCTGGCGGATCGGTGGGCTGCCTGCACCTGTGAAGAAAGGCAGGGGAGATGGCAGCTGCCACATCCTTGCTGCTCTTGAATTTCAAAAGGGGCTTAGGTTCCTAACTGTCCCTAACTGTCATCCATAGGAGAACCAGGCTTGCATTATTGTTGTTGTTATCATCATCATTGCCATCACCATCATTTCTATTGCTATGAAATACCTCTACGGTTCGCCTGATACTCGGAAGGCACTAGAGTCCATCCAATCTTGGAAGTCAGCCCTGGTTCGTGTTTAGATAGGAGATCTCCAGGGAATACCGGATGTGTTTACGTGCCTTCGAGTCGCCTGTTGACGGATTGAGACCCTGTGAACTGCGTAGGGTTTTCTTACACAAAGAATACCCAGAGGTGGTTTTGCGAGTTCCTTCATCTGAAATATAGCCTACAGCACCTGATATTCATTGGTGGTCCCCCATCCAAGTACTAGCCAGAGCTGACCCTGTTTAGTTTCCAAGATCAGATGGGAGCTGGTGTCTTTAGGGTATCTAGATGCTGTAGGCTAAATTGCAGGGGAAAGCAATGGCAGATCTATGAAATCCATGGGACCACCATGGGTCAATAAGTGACTTGAAGGCACGTACATAAACACACATACACAGACTCTGTGTACATTCCACTCTGAGATAGAAAGCTACTGATAGTCTATGCGAATCAAAGGCCGCCCTAGACTAGATGCTCTATTTAGTGTTCACGTTTGGTGTGATGTATATGCCATTGTCACATGTGTTGTGTGATTACAGATCTGAATACTAATTAGAATTTATTTTTAATGTAGACAGAATATAGCACTATGTCTCCTTTTAGTTTGTACTGAAGCAGTACAAATCTGTTTCATCAAAACACCTTTCTGTAATAGCTGCTGCAAAGGAAAATCTGCAGATATGAAGATATTTAAAGATTTAAATGTCAAAAAAGAGTCTGGATTTTTGCTGCAATGGAAAAGCTCACCCAGAGATGTCAGCTGGCCGGGGGTGAAATGAATAACAACTTCACCGAGATAAGGCTCCTGTTTATTACATGCAAGTTTCACCATCCAGCTGTGTGCAGGGACCCTTTGAACGTCAAATGCTAAACAAATTCAAGTTGGGTAGAAGTCTGTCCCTTAGGTTGACAGAAATAATGGGGAGGAAGGAGGCTTCTTTGTAGACATTCTTTCTTGGATATCCTGTCACCTTCATGCAGGTTATTTCTGATTTAATAAAATAAAATTAAAATTAAAAATGCTATCACACCTACCACAGAACTATTTGCTCTAGAGAGAGCACCAAATAAAGAGTAAGATATTAGCCTTTTCCTGATCAAATTTGGATGACAAATGCATAGATACAAACTAGTCATCATATAGAAGATAATTGTAACAGATTCATAATGGATGATGATATTTATTGTCATTGCCACCACCACCACCACCACCACCAAGTTACTTCCATTCCTGATTACAGTATCCCAAAGGTGTTTTTTATTTAAAAACAAAAAGAGAGCAAGAAAGCATGCTGTCCAGTTTGGATTACAAGAGAAACAGGACACAAAGCTAATTAATCGTCATACAATCCACTTTGGAAACAAGATGTCCATTAATTTTGCTACTTGACTTCGAGCTCCATAAACGGGGCTCCTGCCATCCCTCACTAAGTCAAACTGTTGTACAGAAGGTGAGTCAAATTATCCTGACACCTAAGTGAATCAGAAAATTCCACAAGCACTTTTCTTGCTCCCTAGGGGGAAAAATTAAAAATATATTAGTATATTATTTACTAACATTTATTATTGTTAATTCATGACAACTGAAACTAGTTGTCTGAAGCAAACTCCTCATTTTGCCCACTGGCGGTCTAGACAATGAAGTAACATGTGCCCCACAATTACAACATAGTCATAGTCTACTGAAGCCCCCAAGGATGAAAGAAGACCTTCATATATGCAAAATACAGTATATAGACCTGGAATCCTTTCTTCATGAGAATCTGAGAATGCCAATCCCATTCTTTTCACTGTGTAGTTTAGTGGTTTGAGCATTGGGCTACAGCTTTGGAGACCAGGGTTTGATTCCCCGGTCAGCCATGGAAACCCACTAGTGGCCTTAGGCATGTCACACACTCTTAGCCCCAGAAAACCCCACGATAGTTTTGTCTTACAGTCTCCCTAAGTCAGAAATGACCTGAAGTCGGGGAACAACAACAATGTATTTTTCGCTGAAAGTGCATAGCCATCATGGAAAAGAGTAAGCATATGCATTACTGACTATGTTAATGACAGAATTCTGTCAATATAAGAAATCTATCAAGTCTCTAATTAAAAAAAACTACAAGCTTCTTGTCAGATTTATATTAGGCAACCACCATTCATGAGAATCTTAATCTGAATATTTGGGCACACTAAATGCATTCTGTGCAAGGCTGCTCTTTTTTTTAACATTTACTTATTTATTTTAGAATATACATCTGAATATTTAGGTACACTAAATGCATTCTGTGCAAGGCTGCTCTTTAAGGTATCCAGAAGATACAGCTAAGGCAGAAGACGGCTACTCCCATCCTCTGATAAGTGTGAGTCCTTGAGTGTGAGCCCAGTGGGTCCAGCAGATTGTCCTTTAATGCACACACTGCACAAGTGTGACCCAAGATGTTCAGTTTGATCAGCAGAGAGCCTGAAGTGAGATGAGGCATACATACCCACTAAAAGATTGTCTCCATCAATAAGGTGGTGCTTTTTATGTCTTTATTTGCATTGCATTTCAAAATTCTGTGTATACTAATATTAATATTAGCTTTCGTCTGGAGACCCAGATATCACTGTCTGATTTTAAGTACATCTATTGGGAAATTGAGAGCCAGAGTAGTGTAGTTTGAGTGTTGGACTGTGACTCTGGAGACCGGGGTTCAAATCCCTGCTTTGCCATGGAAATGCACTGGTGATGTTGGGCAGGTCACATTCTTTCAGCCTCAAAGGAAGGCAAAGGCAAACTCTCTCTGAACAAATCTTACCAAGAAACCTAGTGATAGGTTCACCTTAGGTTTGCCATAAGTTGGAAACAACTCAAAGGCACACAACAATAATTTGGGAAATTAATCAAAACCTAACCAATTTCAGTAGAGTTTACTTCTGTGCGAGTATGCTCAGGGGGGAAAAGCCATAGAAAGCTTTATAATGGGGGGAAGGTTCCACATGAGAAGCCTCAAAACCACTCTTTATTCACATTTGGCAAGTTTACTGCCCTCTTTTCTCAGCTAGATTTGACACTTAAAACAAAACAGACTTTTATGAGAGTTGAGAGCTGAGCCAAAGGGGCAAACCACAACAAAACAATGAAGGGAAACCTCAGGGTAGATAAAAAATGTGTTTGTGGTGTTTTGTTTTGTTTTCTCTTAAGTAAGTAGGTCCTGTGTCATTTAGAGTGCAATTTTTATACATTCACCTAGGAGTAAGCACTATTGAACTCCTTGTGGGACTTCCTTCTGCAAAGCCTTCCACTTTCAAATATTGATTTGTGTTCCTTTTCTTTCTTTGAGAAGTAAACTATGCTTTGCATCTACCAAAGAGCTGGCAAAATATCTTTATGCCAGGTTTTAATGCCCACATGAAAGTGGCACAAGCAAGGGCCACCACATTAATTTGAGTGGAGTTAGCTGACGTGCAAAGATGTTGTCTTCCACTAATATAAAATTAGGCTGCACTGCACACAGAAAGAGGGACATGTATTATTAGTGTCTTACAGCTGGCAGTTACCTGTGAAAATTAAGTTGATAGTTTATAAATGGACTAATTGCAACAGTGTCTTTCTTAGTGATAACCACCCAGTTTCAAGTGACCATTCCTGCATTTCCAAAAAAAGATATGCACTTATAGATCACCAAAAAAGGAGGCCATAGAACTTCCTAAATTCTTCATATGCTAAATTTTATGTAGGGCCTAAATACACTATGGCACCAGGTCCCATCTGATTTCAGAGGCTAAACTTGGGGCACTTCCTCACTACACTGTTATAGTAGTATTATTCCACTTTCAACATCCTATGGAATCCTGGGGTTTGTAGTTTAGGGAAGGGCATTTAGAATTCTCAGCCAGAGACCTCTTTGGCCTCGATGAATTACAAACTCCAGAATTCCACAGGGTGTTGAAAATAGAATAATGGCACTATAACAGTGTAGTGCGGAAAGGCCTTTAGATGGGAGACTGACAACAAATACCAGATGCTGTGTTCTATATATATATCAGAGGAAGGAACTGGCAAAACCACCTCTAAGTATTCCTTGCCTAAAAAAAACCCTATGAAATTAATGGGGTTGCCATAAGTTAACATACAACTTGAGGATACATAAATGCACATATGTTATATAGAGACAAAAAATTAGGAAAAAAATATAACATTCTAGTAAGGAAGACTGTGGACCTGCTGGCTTTGTTCCTGCTCATGCTGTTATCTAGACGCTAACCCTCAGTGGGCAATTTCAAGGTCCCTGATCTCTCTTCCATTGGCTGATCATCTTTAAATTGGACTTGGGCTGGATGACCCTTAAAGCAAGCAACGGCCTTCAATAGATAGACGATTGTAAAGCTGGATGTGGGGCCAATCGTCTGGAGTACGTGTGGTGCTCCTAGTCACCCAGGTATTCTGTTTAACCAAGTGAAATATAATCCTGCTTTCCTCTTTAAGAGGTTCCCTTTCTGCCCCTCCTGCCATTCTTTGGAGTTGTGTAATTCCAGAAAGGGGTTACAGCATACCACTAAAGGAAAGTGAAGATGCTTTCCCATCAAAACTGTTCTATAGCTTCAAAAATGGAAAATTAGTTATTGTGTCATACCATCCAACTGTCTCAATCTGGCAGGGACATTGCCGATTTGGTTTGCTGTTGATGTGTGCCTTCAAACAATTTCTGAGTTATATAAGATAATCTTATCTTGGGATTTTGTTGGTAAGATTTGTTTACCTTTTTCTTCCTCTGAGGCTCAATGTGACTTGCCCAAGTCACACTGAGCCCAGCCCAGTGTGACTTGCCCAGTGAGTTTCTATGGCTGAGCAGGAATTTAAACCCTGGTCTCCAGAGCTGTAATCCAGCACTCAAACCACTGTACTATGCTGGTAATCACAGTCCTGGTTAATCCTGTTATTCTTCTTTTTTTCAGATGCTTTTAAAATATCCCAGTTTTTATTTAATTCTCCCACTTTCTCCTTTTGTCCTCAGATTACTCTAGTTGCTGCAAACTGAGTTCAAAGCGCAAATTAATTCAGCAAGGGGAAGGCAGGGGTGGAATCTTGCCCTTCCCAGTAGGCTCAAGCAAAAGCAAACTGCTGCAGTATCTTCTAGCTTATGTATTCTTCCCCATTAAAAAGTTTTGCCATCTTGATCACACTCTGGCCCTTTTCACATGGCAGTGTACAAGCGAAAAGGCCCCTTGAGCGTCGCATAAATGTCAGGAGTGGTCTGCATGACGCACTCCCATTTCCACCACGCTCAAGGCCCTCAAGCACAGCAAATGCGCATTTTCCTATTTTTGGCTTTTCGAATTGATTTGAATTGAATCTTTACTTTTAAGATGTCTTTCATCAGTCTATGGATAACTTTGTAGCTTTTGGGTTGATTCCCCAATATTGATTGGTCCCCCAGTACTGTCAATTTTGGAATTTTTCTTGTGGGTCAGCATGGCTGTTTTTGTTTTGTTTTTTGTTTGTTTTTTTCCTGATGATTGGGTATGAAACACTGACCCAGACATGGGGAAAGGCTGAAATGGAAATGGAGAAAAAAGTTAATGGGATTTACCTCTGGTGATGCAATGCTTTTGTTGGGACACAAACAAGGTATGTTTGAGACAGAGTGGAATGTTATCCATGGGGGAGGTAGTAATAAGCTTAATTTGACAGTTAAAATTTATCCCAGGAAGGGTCACATATAATTACTGTAGGTCAGGGTCCTTGAGAAGTTGTTTGACTACAAGTTCCCAGCCAGTATAATCAATGGTGAGGAGTTCTGGGCACTTCAACCTTTATGCATTAAATATGTTTTTGCATGCTTACATTAATTAATGTTTAAATTAATTTTTAATAGTATTGTCTATTTAATTTTTTTAAAAAAATTTTTGTACCATACTTTTGTTGTATTTTATTTTTAACCTATACTGTAAGCTGCCCTCGATCCTATATTGGAAAAAAAAGATATAAATTTAAATAAATAAATAAAGCTGGAAAATGCAGTTCAAAAACACAAGGAGGACCATACCATACTTGTGGTGACTTGTGGTACTAAAAATAAAGTCCATGCAGAAATAGTTGAACTGCTTTTCTGAGTCTGTTTGCAGCTTCTGTCATAATTATTCCTTTTGAACTTCATCAGTCTACACATTATAATGTTTAGTTATTTAGGGGAATAATTATAAGATTTACAGCGAACTGCTAAAAAAATAAAGGTGACATTATCATGAATCACCATGATAGTTCAAGCACATGATAGTTCAAAGATAGTAAATGAATTATCTTTTTTAGAAAAAAAAAACCCTCTGTTTAAAGGTCTGCACTATAAAAACACTGTTCATAACCAGCTTAAAACTTTGACCTCCCAGTGAAACTCACACTTGAAGCAACAGAAAGGGTGACACCTGGCAGAACATTAAATTCTCTCAAAATTAATACTGTTTCCTTTATTGGCCTGCACTGCCCAGTGGATTTACAAAGCCCAAATGGCTCTTTTGCTTATCTGTCTTTTGAAAAGCAACTCTGATTTCAACACACAGGATGATAAAAGCCCATAGGAATTTTTCCTCTCTTTTTATCTCAGCATTCAGGAAAGAAGAAAAAACTCCCCCCTGCTGTGAGCTACAAAGAAAGTGGTTAACCATTACAAAAAAGGTAATTTGAAGGGAAGCAACATTTCGTATACTACTGTTACTGGTTAACACTAGTGTGGGTTTTTTCCCCAATTTTGCTGTAATTAATATAAGTGAAAGTGCAGTGTTACAACTTTAGAATATTGTGCTTTTCTAGATTGCAGTTTATAGTGTTACTAAATTTTATGTTCCTTATTATCTGTAAACTCAATTGGTTAGTCAGCCTAGTCTTAGTAACTTGTGCTGCCAAACCTAGTGGCACATCCTGCTTTTTAACATAGCATGGATAAAAATGTTGTCCTCTAATAAAGTGCCTGTTATAAAATTTACATTGCTTGGCACTGAATAGCCATTGAAATGCTTTCCAAAGGGACTTGCCCCAGATCCCTTCATTCTCTGAGTGTTGCCCACCTGAGAAAGAATTGCAAGTGGCAGAGGAGAGAGAAGCCTGACTTCAATAGTTGCCAGTATCTGATACTGTGCACAGTGCTTGGGCTCAGATTGGTTTTTATGATGGTAGGAAGATTGGTGTCCAATGTTGGAATCTGAGAGCTGATTCTGTGAGCTGCTAACTCACTAGCAGCAGTGTATGGGACTGGAACTATGCAAATTTCAGCCCTCCAAACAGGTATTTAGACTATACCTCTGGTTGGCATTCTTTTATTACAATTCTGGGGAAAGGAGCACATGAAATCTATTCTGACAGACAATAAATGTATACTTAGCTAAAGAGGCTTCCACTGAACACCAGGGACTGAAGAGAGGAAGCAAAAAGGGATGCAAAATCTCTGGGGTCCCTGATCTTTTGAGGATCCAGCCCTCTGGAGAACCAGACAGTAAAAAGACAAGAACTACCTTACAAAATACTGTATATACTTGTGTATAAGCCAACCTCATATATCAGTCGAGGGCAGATTTTGAGGCCAAAATTATGGATTTTAATATGACCCATGGATAAGTCAAGGGTAATTCCTCAGAGAGGGGGAGGCACCACTGCTATCTCGGGGTGCTAGCCCTCTTGTCAAAAAAGGAACCATCCCCTTCTCTAAGCAGAGTGGTGAAAGGCAGCTTAGTCCATCCTGGGTGAACCTAAAAGAAATACCGATTCCCTCTACTTTCTCAGCACTCCTTTGAGGGGAAGCACCAGAGAGCCACTGCTACCATTCTCCCACTCAGGCATTCAGAAAGGCCAGAAGCGATATTGCAGCAAAGAGAGGAAAGGTGCCTCTTTTAGGTTCTCCCAAGATGGACTAAGCTGTCAGCTTTTATCACTCTACTCAGAGAAGGGAATGGCTCCCCCTTTGAAAAAAAGTTAAGATACAGTACTTACATTGACCTGTGGATAAGTCAACTTAAAATTTCTAGACTTATACATGAGTATAAGCAAGTAGCTCAGAGAGTAGCTATAATGTCTGCTATAAATGCCGAGGAAAACCCAACACACAGCTTGTCCCAGGCCTAGTGCCAGCCATTAGAGGTTCTACTAACAATATTAAAATAGCTAACTCCAGAGTTATTCCTGCCACTATAATTGGGGAATGGAGAGAGCTTACTTTAGCCTCACAAACAGAACAATTTGGAACAGGATTTTGTCTGTACTGTATATATTTATGTCCATCCATATGAACACTGATGCCAAGGATATATTTGCATTGGTAAGCATCATCTGTATGTGATTATGTGACACCTAAGACAAAGCACATCAACTCTTTAGTATGCAATGCCTTTAGCAAGTGCATCTCGGTGTCCTATAGGACTAAGCAGCAACATTTAAAACACTGTATCACAAGGACAATGCTCGACAAAGTAGTTGTCAGCTATCCAAGAAATTGTCCTTATGCCTCAAGGGAGGCAGGCAGAATATAAATGAAACAAATTTGATGTAAACTTTGTCAGAACAATTAAATGTCATTGTAGATTAATGAACTCAATATACTGTCCTTCATTCCTGTCACATCTGAAATTACATATTGTAATACAATTAAATAAACATCACTGATAGAAGCTGTTATTTAAAGGTTCCAACACGAAAAACTTAAATGCTTTCTATAAAACAGAATGTCCAGTCACAGTGTAGAATTATAGCAAGACAGCTTCAAATAACAAACAAGACAATCACACTTGGTACATAACTCACAATAGTTCTAGAATCCAAGTATACCTCAGTTAACAAAACAGATAGCTTTGCTTCCCTAACAGAAATTTTGGTACCAGAGTCAGAGGTAACTAGGAAGGAATAGGGATAGGTTCCTACAACACAGAAAGGAGAAACAGCTGTTCAACAAGTTTCAGCATGCTTTTTTTATCTCAAACTAACAATATGCATATATGAAATGAAACAAATATGTCACATAGTCCTTTCATAAATGAACAAAAATATTTTAAACCTTCTAGAGAGCACCTGAAAGCTTCCAAAATGCATCCAGGGACTTTTTTTTTTTTTCCTAACCTCTACTTTTTTCCCCCTTTAATTTCCATTTGGGTGGCCAGACTAATATATCTATGTTTTTTTTAACATGTTGGGAATAGCTGGTGAAGCAGGCTAATCTGCTTTCCCCTTTTCTTCTGTTTCCTCCCAGCATGTTCACGAATGCTCAGTAAAAGATCCTAGAGGCAGCTGCTGTTTACCTTGATGGTTACAGGAAGGAACACAAAGCTACAGTAGAATCAGCTAGCGTAGAATCCTATTCTCTCTCAGCTCCAGTTTTATTAAATTTTTACTGGAGACGTATTGCTGCAATCTGCCATTAATAGTCTTGTGTTTCTACTGCCCACTTTCACCATCTTCCTAGTGCTGATGCTGCTAAAATCACTTCCAGCTAGACAGAGGAAAAGGGGGACTGGGCAACTGTAAAAATACTTTGCAAAAAGAAGTTTCTTTTTCAGAGGCTTTGTTAACTGAGGCATGTCTATAATTTGACTATTTTCACTGAGAGTTTAAATGATTCACTGTTTAGTGCTTCCACCCACTAATGCTAATTGGGACAAATGAAATATTTATGACATGTTCACCTTTTTCAAATTTGTGCCACAGTCATTTTAGAGACCTGTACAATTCTCTGTCCAAAGACTAAATTGCAATGCAATTAACATTAACACTGCAAAGATGTATCAGTTTCCTTTTTGTTAACTACAAGCAATGTTAACATTTAGCCACACCTCTGTTACCCTGTGAACTGGGGGTCCCGGGAGGGACACTAAAATGTGCTCAACTAAAGGTGGGGAAAATTAGCTCAGAGCACTGCTTAGCGTTACGAGAGGCAGGGTAACGTAGCGAGATCTTGAACCCTATGTCTACGGGGTTGGGTCGAGTCAAGGAGAACACAGAAGTTGAGATAATAAATGATGTTTATTAAATACAAGCAAAACAGTGTATGCGACACACTCATACAAGATAACTATAGAAAATAAAGGTTGGAGTGGTATAGAGGGATTTTTAGAGGGATTACTGGTTTGGGTGATACTTCACCTGTCCTGAAGCCCAGAAAAATAGAGAGCGAGGCTGGGGTGCGATGTAGCTCAGCACGTGGAGCTGAGGGGAGGCTCGCCAAGCAAAGTGGCAGCAAGGCGGGATGAAACTCGGGAGCGTTCCGAGGAAGGTCTCGGAATCAAGGGTTTTTATAAGGAGAATTGTGACTGCAGGCTATGCCGTACTTGGGGGAAAACAATAGATTTGGAGTTGGAGACAAAGCCTCCGAAGGGTCAGAATCTGAATGACTGAGTTATCGCAGCGGTTCTCAATAGAGTAGCCAGTATGCAAACGCAGAGTACTTGGGTATTGCATAGTTTACCCATCAAGCTGCCATCGCGGGCAGAGGCTCTTTTGTAAGTGGCGTGCATACTTAATTAGAGTACTTGCCTGGAGGTCTCCTAAAGCAGTGAGTCAGCTATTTCTGGCCTGCCTGTATTGTCCAGGAATCTTACGGCAATTAACGGCCGAGCTTGTTTACGTGCTTGTCCGGTGGCCTCGCAAGCACGTGGAAAGGAATAGAGAAGTGAAGCCGAATTGTGATATCAAGGGATATCTTTAATATCCCCAAAGCTCGGACTAGCCAGGGCAGTAACACCTCTATGGTAACTGTTAATTAACAACAAGTTGTTTTATTTTTTAAGCTAAGGGCAGTCTCCCAAGCTATATTTAAGAAGATGGCTTCTATGAAAAGCAGCCTTTGCTATGGAACAGACTTTAAACTGAATAAAGGAAAGGATGACAGATTGCCCAAGATCTGTTTAAACGAACAAGCACTTAAGCCTATAAGTAACTCCTGACTTTCCAATTTTTCAAAAATGCTTTCAAAGCAGGGTTTGAGCATTGAGGCTGTTAGTTTGTGCAAGTCCAATACTAGAAACATGTTTAAACAAAGAGTGATGGACATTAGAACGCAATTAGATCTAGCTGTGCTGTCTTCTGTAAGACCCTTGAAATGGTTAGCAAAGGCCAAATCTCTTTTTTGTCCTTTGCAATGAAAAGGGACTTGTGCACGGCCTTTATACAGCTCCGATTTGAGCAAATGGAAACTAGGATGTTGCAAGGTCATTATCAGGATATTCCTGTTCAAGATAGAATCTGCATTTGTGGGGCATCTGCCATTGAAGATCTTGCCCACTACTTATTGCACTGTCAGCTTTATGTTAACATTAGAGTCCACTACTTCAACCCATTTCTAGTTAGTTGGAGGGAGTGGGATGATGAGTCCAAGCTGACTTTCCTTTTGGAAGGGGTTAATCCTTTTGTGACTCAACGACTCAACGAGTGGCCCTCTTTGCGTATTATGCAGCTAAATGGAGGAAGCAAGTAGTAGATAAAGGGTCCGCCTTGCCGGCTTATGGGTAATCTCTTTTTTTTCATTACTTGAGGGGTGTTCTAGTGATTCAGAGGGGTTGGTCTTTTCAATCTTTTTAATCTGAAAATTGTTATTTTATCTGCATATATTGTTTTGTATTTTATATTTTATATTTTTATTACTTGTCAATGTGTTTCCTTGCTGATGATGCTGTTTTTGTTCTCTTTTCCATGCCTCAGGTTTTGTTCCCTCTTTTTAATTGTCTGATATAGTCTGTAGACTGATTCAATAAAGATTTGACACCTGAACGAAGGAAAGAAATGATCCCCCTACTGCAATAGCATTAAGTCAGGAAATCAGGGTTGGAGCAACCTTTTGCTAAATGTAAGCATATTCAAGAATACATAGGCTGGCATGGGGAAGGGGGTCGTTTATCCCTACTTCTCTATCTGCCTACCTACATACTTTAAATCAAAAGCTTATATGTAAAATTTGTCCTGTACTCCCAATGCTCTGTCACCATTTGTTGTTGTACTGTGCCTTCAAGTCATTTTTGACTTACGGCAACTCCAAAGAGAATCTATCATGGGGTTTTCTTGGCAAGATTCATTCAGAGGGGTGGTTGTCTTTGCCTTCTTCTGAGGCTGCAAGTATGATTTGCCCAAGGACATCCAGTGGCCAAGATGAACCCTAATCTCCAAAATCATAGTCCAACGTTCAAACCACTACCCCATGGTGGCTCCCTATCATCCTACTGTGATGAAATATGCCCAGAGGTGGATAGACCAGCAGCTGCCTCAGTTCCTGATAACTCTTACTGATTCATGTTGGAGAAAGTAAAGCAAAGGCTTAGTTTGAAAGCAGAGACCAGACTATGGCCTTTTCCGCACCTTACTTTTTTTTGGCGCTGGAGTGTGGGGATTGCGCGAGAAGCCTCCAGCGAGAGGCTCTCACATCCCCATTGCTTCAGCTCTGCACGAGCTGCCTGCTCCTGAGCAGGTAGCACGAGAGCCCCGCCTCTTCCTTCCGGAGCACAGCCTGGGAGTTTCCCAGGCTGCACTGGGACAGGAAGCGTGAGCACCATGGCTTCGGAGGCTCCGCACGCACGGCAAGTGCGCGTGGGGCCCTGGAGCAATGCGCGATCGTGCACCATTTTCAGCTGAAAGCCGAAAATGAAAAAGTGCACAAGCAGCACCTGCCAGGCCCTGGAGCATCGCACAATTGTGAGTGTGTCGTGCAGATTGCTCCTCACAACTGCGCAATGCTCGAGGGGCCCTTTCGTGTGGCAAATGCCGTGCGAAAAGGGCCTATGTTTGGAAATATAGGTCTGACCTACTTGCTTACTGCTCAGTTTCAAGCAGTGATTGGAGTATATGGCCCTTCGATTGCTGTTGGACTGCAGCACCCGTCTTCCTTCTCCATTGGCTAGATCACAGATGAGCAATAGCTGAAAACTAGGAGGTCATATTAGCCCCCCAGAAGAACTTGGAGGGCTGCCCCCCCTCACCCAAAATCTTTCCTCTTCTAGAGGGCATGGCAGCATCTTCACTGTTAGAGACCCCTGGACCATATTGGGACCAAGAGAGGCCTTTTTGTAACAACACTCTTCACTTTCGAAAACACAGCCCTAGTGGGCCACAGGTAGCCTTTGGGCTACCCTTTGCCTGCCTCTTGAGCTGGGTTATCTCTACACTGATCCTGATGCCCAAACTTGCTGAGCCTTAGCTTCTTGGCAACTTCATAAAGATAAATTATAGCTAGCCAGCATTATTATATAAATATTCACTGTACAGTTTTTGTGATTATGGCCATTTCCGCACTAGCCTGTTATAGCATGATGATTCCACTTTCAACATCGTTTGGAATCCTGGGGTTTGCAGTTTTGGGAGGGGCCGGCTGGTCCCTCCTGAAACTGCAAACCCCAGGATTCCAGAGGATGTTGAAAGTGGAATCATTGCACTATAACAGGCTAGTGCGGAAATGGCCTATGATTGTCACAATTTCAAGTTTACTGCAACTTCACATATTAACCATGCTAAGCTAACAATCCGGGACCTCACTTTCAGCCTCTACTTTGTTTAGCAGAACTTGAAAGCCAAATTTGGAGGGACATCACCAGTCTTATCGAGGCTGCCCAGTGTGATGGTTTGACTATGACCCTGGAGACCAGGATTTGATTCCCCGCTCAGCCACGGAAACCCACCAGGTGATCTTAGGTGTACTGTACACTCTTGGCCCCAGAAGACCCCATGATAGGTTTGCGTTAGGGTCACCGTAAGTTAGAAATGACTTGAAGGCACCACTACCACAACACGCAACTCCAGTGGCTCAGTTAACATTTATGTCATGATATAAGGTGGCAGTGCTCCCCTGCATTGGGTGTGGGAGCTAGGTTTCACTCCTGCATTGCCACCAAATGGGTTGAAAATCATAACTGGAAAGAACTAGAAATCTACTTCTGGATGCAGTTTCAGCTGTTTTCAGGTTGCATGGGCAACCTCCAATGGCACATGGCAGTTGGACCTCAAATTCTTTTTTAGGGTAGGTTTTGGGGATTGTTTTATGATAGTCTCAAATATCTGGCTTCGCTTCTTGCAAATTGTTTCTACCTGTGTGTAAAGAATGTTTGTATCTGTTGTACATTGCCTTGGGAGCCTTGGTAATAAACAAATGCTTTAAATAAATAAAAGTTTGGAGGTCATAACAATAAGTACAAATACAACTTTTTAGTTTCTCTCTTAAAAATTAGCCTTTGGGTTGATTTAATATATAGCCCTGCAAGAAAAAAAAAAGGCAGGAAGCACATACTTCATCTCCATTCTACATTCTGATTTTTGATAAGGATCAAGGTCTTAAAGAAGCCACAGCAAGTACTTTCTTGCTGTTATTTTCCACAGTCTGTTACTGATTTCTCTTGTTTGTGGTTGTATCCTTGGCTTCCAAGAGCCTCCAACCTTGCTTCATTATTACATATACTGCCACCTGCTGCAAGCCCACAAAACAAACACCAATTAAGCCAAAGCCAATTTTGAATCACTCTAAACATGGTGACTTTCACTTGGAAAGCTTTGCTGTATTAATTAGGATGTTGAAAGATTCTGAACCCTGGTATTCAGACAGGTTGAGAGCTTAATTCAAAGTATGTTCTGTCTTGAATCAACTTTGGAATGTACTGTAGACCATGTGTGACTTACATTTGCTTACTTGTATGCTTACTGTTGCTTTCATAATTATGCCTTTTGGATAGAAATGAGGAGAATAAAATATCTGAAAGCAATAGTTCAGCTTCCATTCTGAAAATCCATTTTCCTCAGAGTGTGCTATTTAGAGTGTTCCATGTACATTCATGAGCCAGCATGATGTAGTGCTTTCAGCACTGGACTATAACTCTGGAGACCAGGGTTTGAATCCCTTTTGGCCATGGAAACCTACTGGGTAATTTTTGGGAAGTCACACTTTCTCAGCCTCAGAGAAAGGCAAAGGCAATCCCCTTCAGAACAAATCTTCCAAGAAAACTCTGTAACAGGTCACCGTATGTCAGAAATAACTTGAAGGCACACAACAACAGGAACTTCCTGTTTCCTTTCCTTGAAGACAAACTAGGGGGTTGTTTTAGCCCCCAGGATTCTGAGGCTGAGAGAATGTGAAACCCAGTGGGGGATTCAGGGATTCACACCCTGTTCTTTTGGAGTCCAAGGCTCAAGTCACTTCAGCACATTGGCTCTCCTAATATGCACACCTCTAGGATATGAAGCAGTAAAGCAAAACAACTTGTGCCCCTCCTAGAGGCTGTTTGGGTATTACTCGGATTAGGCAGTGCTGAAGGAGGATGCGGAATGCAGTCCAACTCTAGAGCCACATCACCCACTCCTGGACAAAATAAAGTCAAGTAAATTTTAAAGTATACAATTATAGAACACTTTATTAAAAGTACTGATTCTTAACCTTTGGAGGGTCATCAACTCCTCTGAGAATGGACTTGCACTGCCCCCCAAATGCACTTAACCTAATTTTCAAAATAACAAGAACACAAAGGGGGAGAAATTTTTTCCTCTGGCTCAGGGATCTCCTCAAGTCTATTCATGGACCCTCCTGGTCAAGCACTTCTGTTCTTGAAAACTGCCTTTTAATCACTATCATAACAAAAACATTTATATGTATGGTATGAAAGATGGACAGAGAAAGAAAAGGAAGAAAATCAAGTCATTTGAAATGAAGTGGTGGAAATGAATTCTGCGGATAACATGGACTGCCAAAAAGACAAATGAATGCGCCTTAAGAGAAAACTCAGATCATTTCCACACTAGACAGTTATAGCGCTATTATTCCACTTGCAATATCCTACGGCCCCTCCCGAAACTGCAAACCCCAGGATTCCATAGGATGTTGCAAGTGGAATAATAGCGCTATAACAGTCTAGTGCGGAAATGGCCCAAGTTTGAACAACTCGCTAGAAGTGAGGATGAATAAACTGAGAGGTATCCTATTTGAGACATATTACGAGGCTCATTAGACACGATAACGCTTGGTAAAGCGGAAGGCAGTGGGAAAAGAGGAAAACTGCGTTACAGTTAGATTGATTCAATCGAAGAAGCGAAGGCCTGAGTCTGCAAGACCTGTGCAAGGGAGATGACGATGGGGAATCCCGGAGGTCGCTGTAAGTTGAGGTCGACTTGGCCACAAATAACGACGACAAAGAAAAACTTGCCCTCTTGCCGCACCTTAGGCCATTTCCGCACTATACTGTTACCGCGCTGTCATTCCACTTTCAGCATCCTATGGAATCCCGGGGCTTGTAGTTGAGGGAGGAGCCTCAAAAGGCTGCAAACCCCAAGATTCCATAGAATGTTGAAAGCAGAACAATAGCACTGCAGCAGTCTAGCGCGGAAATGGCCTTAAAAGCCCAGCGGTTTTATCATCGCATTAACGCAGGTCCCCCTTTACGCAGTTCTAAATTTGTTAAGTCTTTCAGGCGTCACGAAAGTTGTCGCGGCACAGCCTCCCCAGCTTTAACTAGCCAGCAGCAGGCCTTTTGGGGGCACACGCCCACCCCTTCCCGACATGCTGAGCCCGTCTTTCTCCCGCCACGGCAAGCGCGTCCCTCCGAGCCCTTCCCGGCCCGCGGCCACTTCCTATACCGAGACCGGCCTCTGGAGCCGGAGGCTGCAGGCGGCCCCACCTCCGGCCCCTGCACGTGGGTCGCCCCCGGAAGAGGAGAGCCGGCGCGCCTGGAAAGTGCAACGCGCTCCGGCTTCCCCGGCGAAACGCTCCCGCTCATGGAGGCCGCGTGGCTCCTCCGGCAGCGGCTCCGGCCCGGCGCGCTGTGTCTGCTCGGCTCGCGGCTTTCCTGCAGCGGCAGCCGCCGCCGCCGCTTCCCCCACCGCCTCCTGGTCCAGGAAAGGCGCTCCCACCTTTGCGCGGACGCCGCGGCCGGAGTGGCGGCTGCCTGCTGGGCCGGGAGGTGCCGGCTGCCGCGGGAGAGGCGACAGAGAGCGGCAGCTTCGCCGCGCGCAAGTAAGTCGTGGCGCTGCCTGGGCGTTGCGCGCAAGCAGGTCTTTGATTGCTTGCGACTTCTGCTGGCGGAGGAGGCTCTTTGGCGGTCCGATCTTATCTGAGCTTTCTTATAAGTAAATCCCGTTGGTCTCCAAGGCAGCGCGTTGGATCCTAGGATTAGGCCATTTCCGCACTAGCCTGTTACAGTGCTCTCATTCCACTTTCAACATCCTACGGAATCCTGGCTTTGCCCCTCCCTAAACTGCAAACCCCAGGATTCTGCAGGATATTGAAAGTGGAATGATAGCACTATAACGGGCTAGTGCGGAAATGCCCTTAGTGACTCCCAAGAAAAAGCGCTTAGGGCTTTTTGCTGCCCAAGCGAGTCGACCTTGCAGCGGTCTTTATACTCCCTACATCGATTGAATGTGATATGCGAACATGGTGTGTCTTCTCCAGACCTCTCAAAAGTTGGCCATTGGGAATGTTGTTGTTATGTGCCTTCAGGTCGCTTCCGAATTACGATGACCCTAAGGCGAACCTATCCCCGGAGTTTTCTGGGGCTGAGGGTGTGTGACTCGCCCAAGGTCACCCCCAGTGGATTTCCATGGCCGAACGGAGACTCAAACCCTGGTCTCCAGAGTTCTAGTCCAGCGCTTAAACCACCATACCATGGTGGTTTGCGTGGGGATTAAATGTTTACGTCTTTACAGCCTGAGGCTGAAAGAGCCTGTGCATTTAAGCTGCCCAGTCCTATGTGTGCATCCTCAGAAGGTACACTGCATTCAGCTAAGCTCTTCCACAAGTGTCTGTCTGTAGGATCCTACCTTAAAAGTATGCCCACCCCTTGGAGGTATAATGTAATACTTGTATTGGTGTGTAATACAGTACCTAATATAGTCACTCTGACTGATTAGCTGTGCAACTAGCGTGTTAATGCATCATTGGGGCAATTCACGGGAGAAATGTGTTTTGCCATGTCAAGGCACACATGGAACACTTAGGTGGGAAGGTATTTGGCTATGCCCTGTGAATTTTGACTTCCTCATTGCACTGCATGCTTCTAAAAGTTCTAGGGTATCATTGGAAGTGTCTTGAAGGTCCTTCTATTGTTTCCTGTGGAGAAATAACTTGAGAGTCCCCTCCACCCCCCGTTGAACTGAAATCACAAAAACTCTAGATTAACTTTGCCTTGAGATGCATTTACAGTAATGCAACTGTTTCTAACCTGGGCCTTTTCTGCATTACGCTGTTATAGTGCTATTATTCCACTTTCAACATCCTGTGGAATTCTGGGATTTGTAGTTTCCTGAGGCCAAAGAGCTCTCTGGCTGAGAATTCTAAATGCCTCTCCCTAAAGGGCAAACCTCAGGATTCCACAGGATACTGAAATGGAATAATAGCACTATAACACTGTAGTGCGGAAATGGCCCTGCATTTTTGCATATGTTTTGCATTCTTGCTTATGTTTTGGCCTAAAACTCCCATTATCTCTAGCCAGTATAACCATTGCTAAGGGATGACAGAAGTTGTAGTGCCAGACTTTCAGAGAGTCTGGGAAAGCTGCATTACTGTAAATGTTTTTGCTTTAATTCCTGTTACACAAATTACACATTAATGTAGGAGGTCCATGAAGAAAGGGTCTCCTTCATCTTTTTAAAAAAAAACTTTAAAAGTAGTTGTGAGGATCCTCTTATTTTGTTTGAAGCACTGGAGGAGGTATATTTAACTTCTTCCCTTTGCATCATTTTTGGAACTTCTTAACTGCCTTTGTCCAAACCAGATATTTGCCTAGAAGCAAATGTATTTTTAACATGCTGGAGGCAACTGATAAGACAGGTGTATCTGCCCTCTCCTTTTCCTTCTGTTCTGTTGTTCACACATACTCAGTAAGAGATTCTGGACAGACCTACAGTAGGACTAGCTAGAGTAGAATCCTGAGTCTTTCCCAGCTCAAGCTTTGTTTATTGCATTGTTTATTGCAGATATGCTACTACAATCCAACACCAAAAGTCTGTGACTCTCCACCCTCCTTTACAATCCACACACACACACACACACACACACAATCTTCCAGCTAGACAGGGGATGAGGGGGAGAAAGTGTGGTTGGGGAAATAAAATCTTTTGTATAAAGGAGCTTCACTGACAGAGGCTTTGTTAAGTGAAGTGAACTTTATTAAGTGAGGTGAACAACTGCAGAAGTACTCATCTGTAGTGGGCTTGTAAAGTAAGGATCCAGATATTATGCAGATCATTAATTGGGGCAAAAATAAATGAATTAGCTATAGCTTATGATAGATTTTTCAATGCCCATGCCACTGAACAACTTTTTGTGTGCTCATATTCATATAAGCAAATACTATTTATAGATGCTTTTTTTCCCTCTCCCCAAGGAGATCTTTCTCGACACCTGACTACAGAGGCATCTCAAGCTACTCTATCCAGTGTGGCCCCTGTGTTTTCAGTGGTAAGTTCCTATTGCTATTTCAACACAGGACAAGTAAGCAGATGGGCACAGAAGGCTGGGCAAGAAGGAGTAGGTGGGAAGTTGGTTAGTGAAGGCAGAGGGAGGAAAAGCTGAAAAAAAAGAAAATCCAGAGGATGGGGGAAAAGGAGGTATATATATGTGTGTGTATGTGTGTGTGTGTGTGTGTGTGTGTGTGTGTGTGTGTGTGTGTATATATATATGCAGTCATGAGTTACCGGGGTTGGGCCGCCACAAAGGTTTCGGAATACTCAGCAAGATTTCAAGATCTTTAGCACTGTTTCTTAAATACTGTGGTAAGCAAAGAAAGAAGGTATATTAGAGGAGGAAGAGTGGCTAATGTTAGTACAAACAAGGAGCAGACACTCAAATGAAGCTGTGCTGGGTGCTGAGATAATTTCAAGTTAAGCCTGTGATCCTCCCAGGACTATTTGGGAAGGAAAAAAGAGATTAACAATGGACAGTCATCCACTTTTGAAAATATAAAACCCAGGTTGCTCAGAGCCACTCTGTTCTTGGGTGGAATACATAGATTCCTTAGAATGTAGGAAGAAAATAGAAAGAAACTTGATATGTTTTATATTCACAAAGCTGGAGAACATTTTAGATGGTTATTAGATCTATTTATGTTTTATGCTTATTTATTTTAATAATTTTGATGTTGCCTTTTACATGGAAAAGCAGGCTCCACAGTAGTGTGCAAAGATGAAAGAATACAAAATGAAATACAGTAAAACAATCATAAAAATAAAGGTAAAACAAAAATCCTCTATGTTGTGTAGACATGGTCTTTGGAAAGAAGATAAGACAAATATCCATACCTGCTTCTCCTTATCCATAGCTGAGAGCACAGTTTTCAATTTCTGACGCATGTAAGAGTTCAGTTTGTGGTACAAGGCAAAAAATGCCGTGTGAGATACTATATCTAAGGTGTTATCTAAACTGGATATATAGTTTTACAGCGGCTTGCAGAAAGATTCACCCTTCTGTAAGGTACTGTCTGTAGCTGAAATGCTACCTCTAGAAACAGTGCAGAAAATTAAATGATGTAACTACCTCATTACATTTTCTTATATGTCATTGTCTTATGGAAAGAAAAACTCAGTGTTGATTATTCTTTTCTCCTCCTTAGATGAGATTTGATAAAGATGGCAATGTAAGCTCTTATGGTAGGTAGAATTCAAGACTTCTTTTACTTCTAAACCCTTAAACAGTGAAGTCTTACGGGCACATTAGAGCCTTTGTACAGATAATGCAGCATCATGGTGTACAATTTAGTTCAAATTCAAAATATTAAATAGTTTGCCTTTTTCCCACCATGGAACAGAGCCCAAGGCAACATGCATGTTTTTTCCTTAGAATTCTTGTATTTGTTTTTATTTATTGAAATTATATCCTGTCTTTCTCTCAGCCCAGGATTCAAGGTGGTTCAACACTGTTCTAGGCACTAATTGGGCCAAAACTAGCTTGGCTTTTAGCACTGTGCCTATATCACTTGCCCTCAGACTGTAGCACGAGATTATTCACTTCTAAGTCTATTTAAATTATACTGGAGTGATGGTTTTGAGGGTCAGTTTGTAATTTGTAGTCTTTGTTCTCGCTTTACATCACTTTTTAAACTTGTTTTGGGCAGAAAGAAAGAAAACAGAACTGTATCAGGAGCTAAGCCTTCAGGCACGGGATCTACGATTTCAGCATCAAGTAAGCATATCACCCAGGAACAACAGGATTATCACGAGAATGGAGGTAAGTGGAATTCTCTGTGTCCTATATCTGTTTGTTATAGGTGATGGTATACTTTTCCTGCAGGCATTTTACTTCTGTAGGAAAATCATGTATAAAGCAGCACTTCTATTCCTTACTATAAGCTGGAGGCATTTTATTTGTGGAGACCAGCAACCTATTGTCTTATAATCAAACAAAGCAACAGAGCCAAAGTGACAGGAGTAGAAATACATACAGCAGCAATATAGAATAGTATAGTGATATGTACACCAGTGATAAGAAGAACGGAACACAAATCAGATAAATGCAAAACTAATAGAGATTCTGAAGAAACCAGTAGAAGAGGATAATCTGTAGCGTATAGGAGGCAGCAGTCCAATACACACTTACCTGGGAACGTTACATTGTACTCAGGGGGGGATTGCCTCTGGGTAGATCTGTATAGGGTTGCACTGTCAGCCAGGTAAACTTTGCCCCAAGAGCCATAACAAAATGAGATCAAGGATAGGTTTTCTGGGGAAAGGAATTCCACTGAATTGACACCATAGCTGAAAAGACCCTTGGTAGCAGAGTACAGTTGTATTACAAATCAGTCTAATTTTTTTTCTCCTTTCTTATTTAGTTCTTGAAGGCAGTAGTAACCCCTGAATATCTTCTGATTCTGGACTATCGTAATGTAAACCTGGAAAATTGGCTGTTGCAAGAACTGGCACCTCAGCTAGCTGGAGAAGGTCAACTAGTTACATATTCTTTACCTTTTGAATTCAGAGCTATAGAAGCAATACTACAGTACTGGGTGAGCATGCTTTTCCTGTAATGAGAATAATTTGTTGTGGTCATGTGCTGAAGGAAACAGGATGAAACTAGAATCATGGTTAAATAGAAACTGGCCACTTTATCTGTTAAGGCAATCACAGTCCACTGGAATGATGTTCATATTCTTTTGAAGAAAACCAGTCTAAGCACAAGTTCTGCTTTCAGGTACCTGCTTCCCATTTCCTGAAAGACTAACCTAGGGGAAGGTGGTTGTCCTTTCCAGGTTGTCTTCAACAATCCTATGTCAGGAGTCACCAGAATTTAAGAATGGATTTGCTTTATCAGTCAAACTCTGTGCTCAGTCAGCAGAGTCAAACACAAAGAGTGGCTGTAGAATTTAAGAACAAGGGGCACACACTCGGCCCAGAAATCACTTTTGAGAACCAGACCAACAGAAATGTTTTCATACCTCTGTGAGCCTCCCTCCCATTTTTCTTGATTTTAATAGTCTAAATTAAAGGAAGGAGAGGTATTTTCTTACCAGTGCTATTAAACCCCTTGGTAGTTTGCAGCCCTTCCAGTTTGCTGCCTATTGTCCAGTTATCCAGCAAGAAGACACCCTGATGTGGGTTGCTGCTTCCACTTGTTCTGATAGGGAGAGATTAGAACCCTTGAAAGAGCACTCAGCAGGAAGAACAACCATCCTGAACGCAGACTCTTTTCTGCCAGATTGCTATTCTTCGGGAAGATTGTCCTTCATTTCACCAAAAGTATGGCAACTTCTGCTGCCTTTTCCACTAAGGCACTTCTTGTTGATCTCTGTTGAGCTGCCACCTGAACTTCAGTATCTGCCTCTGTTTGGCCCTACAAGTTGGACACCTTTTCTTCTGCTGAGGCATCCTTTGCAATGAGGCAGCACCAAGAACTGGTCCAGCCCTAACCAGTCTGTGGGCCTGGGAGCAGCTGCTGTCCCTCATGTGGCTGGCTCTGGTATGTCCCATGTCAGGTTGTCCTCCCTCTTGCTACTGCAAAAAGTAACGTTAGAGATATAGAATTATCTCTGTCTATTCTGTTTGTCTTACTGGATTATCTAAGTTTGGACGCAAGACCATAAGTGATAGTCACTTAGGTTCTGACTCCCACCTTTTCTGTTCAACTGGCTTCAGGAGAGTTGCTCCCCCTGCTAAGTGCTCCTTTGAAGCTTCTAGTGGGAGTGGGAAGAGCAACCCACATCAGGATGTCCTCTCCTCCTCTGCTGACAAGGAATATCTTGGAGACAAGCCCAGCATTTCCACATGCCACCTTCCTCCCTTGAGCCTAAGCTGCCATCACCAATTTTTTAAAGGCTTCTTAATGTTTTCCCTCACTGGACCTGTGTTTCTAGATTGATTTCCTGCAATAGTTACAATAGAGTAAACAATGACAGAAGCAGGAAAAGTAAGAAATATGTATGCAGAAAGAGGCTGATTTGTTCCCCCTGCCTCCAGGCTTTCAGTCATTGTAGCAGCTTTCAAGCATGGAGCTATAAGAACAATAATTTTAACACCATAATTTTGGCTTTCTAAGATCAGAAAAGTTCTGATCTCACCATCCCTTCCCCACTTTAAACTTTGGGATATTTTGGCAGAGAGGGAGATATTCCCCTTTGTAGTCCATTCCCATCAAGAGGAGCTCTTGTTTTCCTGCTGTTGGATATTTGCTCTCCCGGGATATCCCCCGCAAATGGTGGCCAAAGCCTGCAAATATCACAGCCAGTGAGCAACTTAGAATCATAGAGCTGGAAGAGACCCCAGGGGCCATTGAGTCCAACCCCCTGCTATGCAGGAACACCTATCAAAGCATTCCCAACAGATCATCTGCCTCTCAAAAACTAAACTCATTCCTGCTTAGAGGTGAAGCTAATTAATTTTCTCAAGTGGAAGTAGAGGTTTACGTTGATTTTCATCATATTTCCTGTACTCATGCTGATATGTACATATGATCTGTGCATAGCTGGATGGATGATTTTGCTGGGGAGGGCTTGTCCAGGAATTCCAGGAAAATATGTCTGTTTCCTGCTTTATTCAGCAGCCCAAAGCATTCTAAAAAGATTGTTCTAATTCTTATGAAGGATCATGTTGTTATTTAGATCAGCCACTTGCGTGGGAGACTTCACTATCTGCAGCCTCAGATTCTTGAGACACTGGATGCTCTAGTGGACCCAAAGCTTTTGTCTTTGGATAGGAGCAAAGTTCATGTCCTTTTGCAAAATGGGAAAAGGTAAGAAAGCCTCCCCCCGCACACACACCATTTTATGGAGAACAAATTATACATTTCTTACAAAACTTGACTGTTGAGCCACTTAACATGGAACCTCATGCTGCAACATGTTGCATGCAGTATTGGGCTGGGATGCATTCTGGTCCCAGTCCAAAATAGGCTTGCTTAACCCTCAGTTCCATTCCTTGGAAAACTCTAACCTCCTTGTTCTGCTGCAGTAGATTAACACAGTTATCCTTCTCACTCCTTCATGAGTATCTTTGCCAAGTACTACCTGAATTATACAGAGATAATAAAACATTGATGTAGGTAGCTGTAAAAGTGAAACTTTGCTTAGTCTGCCCCATCTCCTTTGAAAAGGAGAAACACCATCAGCACTAGTAAGCTTAATTAATTAATTTAAAATATTTACAAGCTGCTTTTCAACAGGCTATGCTTCTAAAGCAACTCACAGTCAAAATTCACAGATGCAGTATTTCAAAGAATTCCGAAATCCCAACAGAGTCATAAAACAAAGAAAAAAACAGCCAGTGTATTCAAAACCAAAAACTACCAGTTGCAGAATCATGGAATCATAGAGTTGGAAGGAGCCAAGGGTCCAGCACCCTTCTCAGTACAAAATCTCCATTTAGATCATTTCCCAGAAGATAATAAACGGGCCATTATTAAATGCCTTGATGACAACAAGAGTTTGAATGTGGTTCTCAGAAGTGTTGACTCTTATTTTTCCTATGTGTGGGGATAGGTGGGTAGATAGGAGGATCCCCTACATTGTCTTGTCTCTCTGATCTTAGTGGTCTCCCCACCTAACATGAGGCCACTTGGCCAAAGGCCTCATGCATATTTTAATCATCATGCAGATTCACATGGGGGGAAAAAAGTAGTCTTCCAGATAATCATGTCCCAAACTGTATACAGTCTTAAAATTTAGATCCCAGGTAGCCATTTCTTCATTTTATTGAACTTATGTAGATGCTAATGCAACATTATGGATTGTTTAGGCATCCACCCAAGTATTCGAGATACATGTGTTATTGGTGTGTTTTGTGCTGCAGGTTTTATTCTTTTTTTTTCACCTTTTCTTTTCTTTTTCTTTTTTTTTGTTAGTTTGTCAGAGTTAGAAACAGATCTCAAAGTTTTCAAAGAGACAATACTGGAAATCCTGGATGAAGAAGAAGTACTGGAAGAGTTGTGTCTAACTAAATGGACAGACCCACAAGTTTTGTAAGTATGTACTATCAGGGAAGTTCAAGGAGCACATAGCTGGTTGTCCAAATCTCACAGAATTATTTGGGGGAGGAAGTGGAAACAGCACTGCTTACACTTGTGTAAACAGCTTAATTTTCCAAACTATCTTGTTTGCGCAGTGGAGGACTAACCATGCGGACTATTAAGAAATTTGTAGCATTTTTGAGACTTAACTGGAGGAAAGAAATTCATAGCATAAACTTGCATAAATGCAGCAGATGCATCTGCTGAGTCTATGAAACCTGTGCTAGAAATCTCTTCCAGCTAGATTCAGTGGTGCTACAGATTCCTTTGTATCCTGATGCAAACTTGGCTGTGTCTTTAAATGTTGTGCAGAATGCCATTATTTAGCATAGACTAATCTCCAGTTTGTTAATGGCTTATGTGAGCATATTAACTGCAACTATTGCAGTTAACAGCCTAGTGAGATACGAATGAACCTAAATTGTCTGAATAGGCTTGTAGCTTTTACAAAATATGGAAGCTGAAGGGTCCCTATTGCTTGGGTAACTACAAAGTGTGTTTCAGAGTGGTCTGATTCCAGTAGAATCCTGCTATGAGATACTGTTCAAATAGGACTGCTCTTGGTAACCTTTTGTATCTTTTATTAACAATTATTAGTCAGGCAAGGAACGGCAATTAGTAAGACTCCTCTTATAAAAAAAAACAAAATGCAGATTTGAAAAATTCTGTAAAATGACTAGAATAAAGCACAAGTGGCAATATTTATTTATTTTATTTAATATCCCGCCTTCTTCCCAATACAGCACCCTGGTGGGGAGGTTTAAGGAGTATTTTTGGGAGAGACACTTCAGAAAAGTGTCGTCTCCTAACACCTATGGAAAGTATATATTATTATAGGTGCTGCTGTTGTTTAATTGACAGAGGATTTTGTATCATGCTTCTTCAGTAGTTGAAATGAGAGTCATCACATGTAATCTTATGGCAACAGCATGCAATCAGAAGACCTCACACTTCTGACGTCTTCCAGTGCAATCTTTTAATATGAGGTGTTGATTAAGAGTTTAAGGGCAACTTACAATAGCTTAGCTGCTGAACACTTTTCTTCAACATTCTAACAAGCAGCTGTTGAATTTGCAGAGGAACATGCAAAGGCCTTCCCCACTGGCTGACTGTAGAGCAGCTCATGCAGTGCATCAGCAAGGGAGACTTAAGACATTCAGTTCTCTTCATGGAAAGAGAGGTTTCAAGAGAAGAGGCTGTGTTAGCAGTTACATTTCTATACTGCTTGTAAGTGCAAAACACTCCCTAAGCGGTTTACAATGTGTTTAGCTAATCGCCCCCAACAAGGTGGGTGCTCATTTTACCGACCTACAGGAGGATGGAAGGCTGAGTCAACCTGGAGCCTGGCAGGATCGAACTCACAGTATTGTGGCTGCAGTACCGGCATTTAACCACTGTGCCTCCAGAGCTCAATATGTCTGTACATATAACTTGTTTTCTTTTTAAAATAAATGTTCAGCCAGTGATGGGCAATAACACTGTTTCAAATTGTTGCGCAGACACTGGCACTGACCTGACTTCATTTCACCAAGGAAAAACGTGGCTTTGTATTAAATCCTTTGGGGCCTAATTGACTTACTTCAAAATGCATGTTTTTCAACTTCTAAAACTATTTTTAATCTTTCAGATTGTTTAATATGCATTTACACTGTTTACATTTTTTTTACTGTTTTAAAATTTAAATCGTTTTAAATTTTTTAACCGATTTAATCCATATGCCACAGTGAGATCCTAGAGTACAGGCTGGGATATAATTATTTTAATGAATAAAATAAATAAATAACTTTGGTCTAGGCTTCTTGTTGAATTGATGTGCATTATGGATTTGCAGTTTTCTGGCATCATAATTAGAAAAGGTTCTTGTTGCCCACAGCGAGGAGAGTCTCTCTGGAATCGACCATGCAGAGGAGATGGAGCTACTGCTGGAGAATTACTACAGGCAGGCGGAAGATCTTATTAATGAAACTCGTGAACTTCGAGTATTGATTGATGATTCTGAAAGCATCATTTTTATCAACTTGGACAGGTTAGCTATGTGTAACATAACTGTATGCTAAAATTTAAGATTATTCTTGTGGAAAGCATTTGAACCATTGCCTTAGTATCATGTTTGTTTATGGAGGTTGTTCTCTGTTCAGGTGGAATGAATGAACTACGTTTCATCCCTGTAATTTGCTTGGGTTGTTTTAATAAATTGCCTTGCATACTATGCAGTCATTCCACTGTGAGGGCTAAAAGGAACATGACAGTGCACTTCAGACTAGAATAACTTCACAAACTTCATTGAGATGCATGGGGCACAGTGGTATGTAAACTTAGTCTTCCTATGTTTGGGATTAAAAGTAAAGACCTGGTCCCTTCCAGATGCTTTGGGCTACAAGTTCTGCAACCCCTAAACAGCATGGCTGATGGACAGGGATTATGGAAACTGTGGTGCAACACAGCTGGGGGTCACATGGTTGCTTGCCCCATTTTAAGGCAGTATTGCTCTGCTTGTCTACTGGTGCTCCTCTGTTAATGATTAAGCTCTTTTTTGTGTAAAACTGCAGTTAAGTGCAGATCAACTATGCATACAAATGTAGTATAAAGCTTCCTTTTCTCCTCTAGAGGGAGGTTACATCAGAAGGAGTGCTGTATCAGGAAGTCAGGAAACAATCTTAAATGAAGAGCTGAATATCAAAGATGGCATTACGCTCCTGCCTTACACACCCCACCACTTTTTTCCTGATGCTCTGCTCCTTTTGTAAGTATTGTTGCAAGGTAACAGTAAATTAGTTTGCCATGTAAATATTTTAAAAACTGATTCTGAAGAATAAATCTCACTGTAAATCCATGAACTTTTACTGTTACTCTGTCAGTACTTACCAAAGGAATCAGCAAGGGATGGAAAAGAAATGGAGACCTTTGCAGAACGGAAGCTGCTTTTGCCAGATGCATCATGCAGTTTTGAATGCAGAGCAAAAACAAATATCCAGTTTGATCCAAAAAATTGTTTGTCCACCTTCCATTTTGTCATTCTCATGTTGTCTGAATGCAAATTATTGTGTAGCACAAGGAAGATGTTCTGGTTTTGCTTATCTGTGTTAATGCCTCCTCAATATTTTTTTTTTCCTCTTGTGAATACAATTGCACTGAGAAAGGCTAGGACATCACACATCTCCTAATTGTTTCCTGGCATTTCGGAGCATAAGCGTTCCTTCTAGCTAACTCCTGCTTCCATTGTAATAACTCAGTTATTTGTGCTTGCTGGCAGAATCTTGTGAAAATCTGATGAGTCAGACAATCTGCCAGCCTTTGGAAGACAATTTCATAAAATAAAGTTTTGGTTCCTACTTACCTGGTATCAGAAATCAGAAGATGAACTATTGCAGTTTCCATAATTCCTCACTCTGGACTATGCAGGCTAGGGCTAATAGTTACTGTTGTCCTGCATGCAGAGGGCTACCTTTTGCCCATCCCTGTTTTAAACTGTAGAAGCGTTCTGCAACAGAAAAACTCACTGGATTCTCTGTTGCCATCCCTGCCTATCCTGGATCCAAAAGCTTATTACTAGAGCCATTGATTTTTAGAACTGATAGCTTTGGATGCCTTATTAGTCTGCCCTATTGACTGAGAGTCCATGGGATACAGTGTACCACATCTCTAAGAGGGAGATGGAGTGACAGATTAGTTTTAGTGTTCAAGTACTTTCTGATCCAAATGCTGTCTTGAACAAGTAATAAGTTAAAAATGTTTCACTTCTATTTCCTTATTGGGCTTCTTATTGGTTAGCTTTTATGATATGATAATTTAAAGTGCCATTTGTTTTAAACACAGTTCTGTTTGAATCGGGGTTGTCTTGAAGAGATTCAGATAATCCACAATTATATCTTATTTGGAGGGAGCTTTAGTGTAACTGGAAGATTTAACAATTTGTATTTCCAGCATAACAGAGTCAATACATACAAATCATTTCTCATCAATAGTCTTAAAAGTTTGGGTGCTCATTTTGTTTGGGGGGTTTTCTGTTTGCTTTTGTTTTGCTCTGGAGTGGCCAAATTTTTAAATGGGTAGCAGCAGAGCTAAAAACTTATCTTTTAGGGCCAATGGTAAATTTGAACTCAGTCGTATTATAATCTGTGTTCCTAATCATATCTAAAGCTAAAGAGTGTAGTAAGTACTCCAAAGATACCCATGGGTGTGAAATGAATATAAACTGGCAAGTACCCTTTTACTCTGACATGGTTAAATTTCTCCTCTTTAGTCACCGGAATGTGATGATGAGACTGAACCTGCAGCTGACCATGGGTACTTTCTCCCTGTCACTCTTTGGATTGATAGGAGTGGCTTTTGGCATGAACTTGGAGTCTTCATTTGAAGAGGTGAGGCACAGCTCTGAAAAAGAGGTTGTCAGAAAAAGTGAGAGCAAAGACAGCTCTGGCCTCTGCTGAAGTGTGAGTCACATCAGTTGTACCATTTGTTCTAGACAGGTGAGTTTTCAACTACATTTATGGAAAAAGAGGAAAAAATTGAAATCCAGTGTGTACTTCTAAATTACCAGTGTTCTCAGTGTTTTCTCTATAGGTAATCTTCAGAATGTAGGACATTTCTTGAGTCTTATAAACAGGATATCTTTTTCTGTTGAACCCATATGAGTGTGCAGTACAGTTCTGCACAGTCCTTAGTTGCATCAAAGGTTTACCTGACAGATGAGTAGCCTTGTTCGAATCTGTTCTAGGTTCAAGGAGATTTTTGACTGGAAAGTGTCCCTAGGTCTTAAGGAAGCAGTTTGCTACAGCAGTAGGTGGGTGTTTTGGTTTAGTTTGGGTGTGTTTTTTTGTTTGTCTGTTTTTGAAATGGTCAGTTTCTATGTCCCCTTTTCCACTTCACTGTTATCTTCCTGATTTTTCAGGACAGGACTTCGATTAGACTGGGAAATCCAGCAAAGGCAGTGAGGAGGGGAGAAAATGAATACAGAGTAGATAACTTTGGGGGTGGGCGAGGAAAGCAACCCAGAGGGGAAAACGGGGTGGGGGGGTCATGTAAGCGGATACATTAGGGTACTAACTGTGCAGTCTCTCAGTTCGGTAGTAAATGTAATTGTTAGGTGGTGCTTGAAAATCTCTTCTCAAAGGTTATCTTGAAGAATATTCTTTAAAAGAGGTTAGAAATAAGAACTGTGATGAATGTTTGGGAAATAGAGGATATCTCTGAAGAAAAGGTCTGAATTATTTGTTATGTTCCTTAACTTGCTAGGATAGCAGAATATTTTGGCTGGTGACTGGCATTATGTTCCTGGGCAGTGGCCTAATTTGGCGGCGTCTCCTTTCATTCCTCGGGAGGCATCTTGAACCTTCAGTATCTCCTTCAGTAAGCATGATCTGCCTAAATTTACACTAAGCAGCTATCTGCTTATCATCCCTCCTTATCATTCCAGCTTCTTGTGAATCTTTCCTGTGGCACATCTCTGTAATAGCAATCTAATGCATAAACATGCACTAGTGCTTACCTTAAATGACTAGGATGAAGCCTTGAAAAAAAGGGGGGGGGTGGCAGAATCTCACTGCATTAATGTGTGGTGTGCATTACATGGTAATACAGCATGTGCGTTAACATTACAAAGCATCTGAGCTGCAGCAGCTTTGTTCTGTGAGTTTGACTATACCTCCCGTTAGGGAACATCCATTAAGGATTGTTGGGAGTTAGAGTTTCTTAGGTTGTTAGCCCTTTCTGGGAAATTCTATGAAAGCTGGAACTGTTAGGAATCAGCCTTCTTTTAGCAGAGTAGCAGAAAAGGCATGCCCCAATCTCCATGTTGCTTTCCTGAACTGAAACTGACTAAGAAAACAAAACAAGTCAGGCAGTTTCAGGTTACAAACTTAGAAAATTTACTAATAGATTTTACAATTGCATATATGTTGGGGAGCCTGGATCCTAACTAGCTAACAGATAAGGTAAGACAGTAGCTTCATTCTTAATTCACCATCTTCTTGGTGGAGATTCAAAGCATGGTCAGAGAGAAGGAAGTATAAGCAAAAATGGCAAAGGAGAGAAAGGTCTGAGAAGTGGAGTCATTTATAAGGCTGATGACCCTAAGAACTGTCCTGGGTCACATGATCTGGTTATCTGGATACCGAAGGTATTTATAGCCATGCATTTAAATAGCACAGGAACAAGTGGAGAGACTTTAGGTAAGAAAGGAGAAGGTTTTGTCATGCAAAGGAAAATGAAACTCTGCTACCTAAAGCCCCACTTGCCCTAGAACAAGAGGGAGGAGAGAGAGAATGCTGGAATTTTCCAACAAGGATGTCACAATTTTAGGACCTTTTCTTTCCCTGGTCTTAGCTGCCAGGATGGCAGTCCACTTTGCTTCTAAACAGGCAAAAGTTCCATCAAGTAACTCTACCCTCCTTTTTAAAAACACAAGCTGAAGGACCAGCATTAGGAACTATGGAAAGGCCAAGCAAACAATAAGTTTCTTGTGCTGAAATTAGTACTTCAGTTATAATCAAATGCACCATTTAAGAACCAAAGGAAGGAAGTTGTTCTTGAGTATCTGTTGCACCCTTCTATATCCTGGTGCTGTTTTTGACAATTCCCTTCATCTCCAGCCACTGAGTATTGGCCATGTGGCTGATGATGGGAAACTTTTCTTTAAATAGCGTGTTAACACATTACTCATGGATAATCTCTTCTGCATTTTTAGCTTTTGTAGTGTTTCCCTGCTCTACTCCCAACAATACTAAAATGGTTGAGATAGGAAGAAACTTCACCTGTAGGCACAATTACTTTCTTCTTAAAGGTCACTGATGATAGCTTGACAGTGATTTATGTATTACTAAAAAGCCACCATATTGTGATTTTCATAGTATTGATCCTGAGGACATATATCAGCTCTGTGTAGTTTTAGAATGAAGAAAAGACTAGCTTACTGTCTTTACCTTAGTTGGACTTGGCCCTGCTGTCTTTTAGTTCTACTTCGTTATCTTGAACTCCTGTTCTGACTCAGGCACTATTATTTATACTAAGTAAAAGAACTGGGGATACAGATATAAAAGGTTAAGTACTGCTGACTTTTCAAAAGATAAGCATAGGCAACCAATCAGCCTGTTGTACTTATTTTTAAAGAAAACAGGCCAGAATGCTCTGTCAACTATGTAACTACCATCGTTATGTGGCTAGGCAGTGACTCCTGGCCTGCCTCCTCCCTCATTCCTACTCACAAGGCAGCAGCCACTGTGATCGACAAGGGTCCGTTTCCCAGTTAGTGGGGAAACAACTGAATGAGGTTTCCACTGCCTCCCATGAATGATCTCCATTGCAACAGGCAGAAGTTTTATCCCTGTTGCAATTCCTCTTTACACAGGAGATCACTTACACAACAAGGCGTCAGAATGTTGGTCAACTGCTTCCCAAGTGATGGGAACAGATCCCTGTTGATCACAGCAATTGCTGCCTGGTAAGTGGGGATTAGGGAACTTCCACAGTCCCTATGTATTATCTAAAGCAGTGGATATGTAGGGATTGTGAATGTGAACCAGTCATGAATACACAGCTCTAGGTTATACATTCATAACTGCCTTAGTGAATTTAGCCACTGTTAGTACAGAAAGGTACTGTGGCCCTCTAGGTCAAATATATACATCCAAGCTTACTTCAGCAGATGTTATAGATCCTGTGGGCTGATTAATTCACTGTTTTCCCATCCCACCTTGTTCCATAGATTCCAGCTTTCTTGAAAAGAACTCAACCAGCAAATGGAAAAGTGGAATTTAAAAGTGACTTTAAAACAGAACCTCTTGGGTCAAGTAGAAACACAGTGACCAACCAATGATCAGTCCTCCCGGTTGTTCTTTTACAGTTTGACTTCAGACTGTCACCCTGGGTTTCCCTTAATAAAAGGTAGCAGCTGTTATTATGTGACTTTAATATATGCCAAAGATGTTTGCCTGCAGCCACCAGAATATCCAGCTTTGGTGAGACAAGTCCTGCGGAATTTTTTGCAACAGAATAGAAAATCTCAAGCACTTTTATAATTGACATAAAATGCAGATTGTGTTTCATCTGATGATTCCTCTGGATAGATTCATATGCCACACAAAAAAAAGAACAACAATTCAACATGTTTCAGCAAACTCTTTAATCCAATAATAACAATAATGCACATGTGAAATGAAACAGCCAGCCCAAGTAAGTCTTGCATAAGTAGATAAAAACATTCTGAATCTTCTGGAGATCATTTGAAGGCTTTTCCCAAGATACATCCAGGGATGACTTTTTCTTTCAGCAGCCTCCACTTTGCTTTGGTGGCCAAACGTATAGATCTATGATTTTTTTTTTTAACATGATGGAGGTAGCTAGTGAGCCAGGCTTATCTGTTCTCCCTTTACTTCTCTGTTTTGCTGGTCATGTATGCTCAGCCAGAGATTCTGGACACGGCTACAGCAAGATCAGCTCTAGCTTTGTTTACTGCATTGTGACATGTCACAGTAACCCAGCACTGAATGTCTGTGTCTCTCTAGCCCTGCTTCACCATCCTCCCCATGCGAATGTGCTAAAAAAAAAATCCAGCTAGACAGAGGATGAGGGAAAGTAAGGGAGCTGGGTGGGCATAAAAAGGCAATTTAAAAATGAACTTCACTGTGAGAGGCTTTGTTAATTGTGGTAGCATCTATTCTTGATGGAAATAAGCAATCCCAGTTGTCTCTAAACAGAGGATGGAGAAATAGTTAACATTGCTTCAATAGCAAATTCTTTAGTGAAAATCATACTTGAATCTTAAGAAGAAAGGTGTAAATAGCTTCCTAAATTAGTATGTTCCTTCTTTGTCACTTTAAAAAAAATATCCTGCAAGGATTTGAGACTAGCTGTGCCTCCTTGTTGCTTAGAGAGAGAGAGAGATGTCAAAGGTACTTGGCACCTGGTCCATTAGTTAAGGTCAAACTGCTGCCTATATATGTATGTTGTGTAGGCTGAAGTCCAGTACTCAGTAATGCTTTAATTCTAGGTTAGGTAATCAAATGCCCTCAAGATGTTTTTGGGTTAAAGTTGCCATTGGCCATGCTGGCTGGTGCTCTTGGTAGTTGTTCAAAACATCTGGAGGGGCCTTGCTGTATCTCAGACAGTGTTAGTTTGAAGGTAAATACATTTGATGCTGTCCATACATACTGAGCTAGTGGATTCTACGAGAGAAACATCTTCATTCTTCTGTCACGGTGGTTCTTAGCCTTTTCTTTACCAGGGACCCCCTGTAAACATAATTGGTTGCTGGGGACCCAAAAGACTTAACTTAAATTTATATTTAAATATTTAGATATTTATTTAGATATTCAAATATTTGTTTAAAGTTGCTCACCCTTATCCCTTATTCTTCCAGTAGACAATGCAAAGGAAAAGAGGCTTGTTAATGGTCTGTGGAGTACCATGCTGAGATCCTTCCAAGTGCCAGGAGACTAGAATAAACTGGAATGAAAGGGAGGCAGACCTAAAGATTCCCCCCCCCCCTTTCCCCCAGAGCAGCCCGTGGAAAGTAAGAGTCTCGGTGCTGCTTTGGGGGAAAGCATGAAAGAAATGCCGTTTCCCTCCGAAGGAGCACCGAAAGAGTAAAAAGGATAAGTGCTTCTTTTGAAAGCACCTACCATCTCTACCTTCTCGGTGCTCCTTTGGAGGAAAGTGTTCCTTTTGTGCCTTCCCCCAAAGGAGCACTGAAACCCTTGCTACCTTGCTTCCAGGCAGCCACAAGAGTAAAAGGACTCCCTCCTATTCTCATGGTTGTTTGGGAGCAAAACTCTGCTATGCTGCCTGGCCATGGGCTCAAGCAGCATTGCCACACTCACCACACAACGCCTGAGTTGGGCAACTTCCCTCATTTTCTGCGCTCTCCCCTTCCCACCTTCTGGACTCTGGTGCACCTGCACAGTAGCACCTAGAGCCTCCAGTGCAGGATGAGACACCTGCCAGTATGTTGTTGTCCCTGCCACCAGTATCATCACTGCCACCTCTGAGAAATTCGGACCATGCTCCATCAACCAGCCACAACTGACCAGGACATTTTTAGTCCCTTCAGTCTGGGATTTTCTGGGTTTTCTGGGATGAATGGCAGCCCTACGCAGACCCTTGATTAAGAACCACTGCCCTATCATATTAAAACCAGAGACAGAGACACTCATGCCCTGACCAAGGGACTACATGCAGCAGGAGAACCCCTCAGCTGAATGTAAAGCCACATGCTGCTGCTTTGAATAGGTCCTCCAGGGCTGTTCTGTACTTTGCTCCAACTGCTAGGGTTACATATGTGAATCACTCTGAAAACGTTAAAATTGCTACCATCAGCTGTAGTGGAGGATTCATTTACTTCCCCCCTTCTTCAATAATAACTGCTTGAAGGGGTGTTAGCTATTTTGATCATCTCCCCTTGTTCAAAGCACGTTGTGATAAAAGCCAATATCTAACTTCTACCAGAAGGTAAATGCAATAAGGGATTGAGAGAGATTTCCATCTGTTGTGTACTTAGATGTTATATAACCTACTGATAACAGAGCGATGTTAGTAGTTCAGAATGATTGGAAAAGGCTGCTCAGAGAGAAGTATTGCCTTTTATTACTTGCATTACACAGGTCTAAGATAAGAAACAATGAGACTTTTAAATGAAGATGAAAATGCTACATTTGTTAATAATAAAAATAAGCAGCAAAGAGAGAATCTGTAAAATTTTGATGTATAAAAGAAATTAAGATTCCATTTGATTTGATTGAACAGGAAGAGAGGAGGCTGACTTATACCAGGCCAGGCCAGCTAGCCTGAGAGACAGTAACTAGTCCAAAGTAAGTAGCATAGCTTCAGGACTTCTACCCATTATACTGTGCTGCCTCTCCATCCCATTTTCATGAGAGCTTCCAGAGGTTGGTCTAGATGTTCCAACAGCCTTAGTCAGCATAGCCAATCATAAACAATACTAAAAGTTGCACTCCAACAATTGGAGGGCCACATGATTACCCCTAGAGAAGGGCGACCAAAATGGTAAAGGGTCTGGAAGCCATGTCGTATGAGGAACGGCTTAGGGAGCTGGGGATGTTTAGTCTGCAGAAGAGAAGGTTAAGAGGAGACATGATAACATTTTTAAATATTTGAAGGGATGTCATGTCAAGGAGAGAGCGGGCTTGGTTTCTGCTGCTCCAGAGACCAGGACAAGGAGCAATGGATTCAAGCTGCAGGGAAGGAGATTCCCCTTGAAACTCAGGAAGAACTTTCTGACTGTCAGAGATGTCCGGCAGTGGAATATGCTGCCTCAGAGTGTGGTAGAGTCTCCTTCTTTGGAGGTTTTTAAGCAGAGGCTGGATGGCCATCTGTTGGGAGTGCTTTGATGGGTGTTCCTGCATAGCAGGGGGTTGGACTGGATGGCCCCGGGGTCTCTTCCAGCTCTATGATTCTGTACTTCCTCTTGCCAATTCCTTCATCATATTGCTTCCTTTCAGAAATCCACTTGAGGATGTTAGTAATAGTCCTCTAGCTTAGCACTGCCCATCGTGACTGACAGCAGCTCTTCAGGGTTTCCAGTGGAGGTCTTGCCCTTCACTTAATACTTGATCCTTTTGTCGGATGAAATCCAGGGCCTTCAATATGCAAATCATGTGGTGCATCACTGAGCTACTGTAACTATTTATATAGGTGTTTAAACTCAGGAAATTTCAGATTCTTGTGAGCCAGTTTCTAAATCCTGCTGGGTTTATCTAAACAACTGTGCAATTCCACAAACTGTGCTTTTAAGTATCTAGGTGTAGAGGAACAAATGTATTTACCTTCATTGTTCCTTGAAGATGGCTTTAGACTGGAAATATTCATACCTGTATTTAAGTGGCTTAAATTCCCCCAGACTGAGAAACAGCAGCTTCTACTGGTTGTTCAGCAGTCTTAGAGGGTAGACATGTTCAGTCTTCCCCCATGCCCAAAATATTTCTCAAACACCAGTAACACTCAAAAGCTTAATGACTGCCATTGCTGGCATCTGTTCATGCTTACTCCAGACCATTATAATCCAGCATTGGGGTAGGAATCACTTGGACTTCCAGATGTCCTCAGCAAGTCACTGCAGTCTTTGCCAGTGTAGCCGCAATGGGCTGCTAGGGGTTATAGTCTGACAACATCTGGAGGGCCACATGATTCCCACCCCTGATCTGTGCTGAAATTAGAATAATGTGACATCTAACTTTTTGGGTAGAAGCAACTGTGTCTGGCCTTTTTTTAAATAAGTATCATCCTTTTCAAACCAGGACTGAAATGAAAAGTAGGAACGCTGGGAGAAATGTGTTGTTTATGCAAAACTAGTATTTATAACTCCACATTTGCAGGATTTGTTTGGGCTTTTTTCACCAATATACTGAACTGTACTGTATATTGCAATAAATAACTTTTAAAATAAGATTTCCTGTTACGTGTGATGCCTGTTCTCATACCACCATTGAAACAGCTGATGGTCAAAAGCTATTAAAAGGAAGTTTGTCAGAAGAATTTCCATGTTTTATTTACCTTTCATATTGATGTTTTAAACTAAACAATACTAATTTTAGAGATGCAGTCCAGCTTTCACTGATTAAATAAGTTAATGCTGTTCAAATGCTAGTCTAGTAATGTATGAACAGGTTGCTTACCTGTAGCTGTGGTTCTTCGAGTGGTTATCTGTGCCCTCACACATTGGGATCTTCGCGCATGCGCGGTAGCGTTCGGAAAGTTCCAGAGCTGAGCAGCTTGGCGGGAACCCCTCCCCCTTTCCGTACTGAGCATGCTCAGCCCACCAAGCTAACGGTCCCTCCTCAGTTTTGAAGTCCGCCGAAGCAGGGCCTGAAGAGGGGAATGCTGGGCGGGTGTGTGTGAGGGCACAGATGACCACTCAAAGAACCGCAGTTACAGGTAAGCAACCTATTCTTCTTCTTCATGGTCTCTGTGCCTCACACATTGGGAGACTGTGTAGCTTACCAGTAGGCGGTGGGTCAGGTCCTAGAGAATGGAAGACAGCACCGCATGACCAAAACAGGCATCCCGTCGAGCCCGGCAGTCCAATCAATAGTGACGCACAAAGGTCAAAGTTTGAGACCAGGTAGCCACCCGACAAAACTCTTGCAGGTCAACCCCTCGAAGGAGAGCTGCTGAAGAGGCCACAGCTCTGGTGGAGTGGGCACGGAGCAAGGTTGGCGGAGGCTGTTTAGCCAGTTCATATGCCAGAAGAATGGTCTGGGCCACCCACTTGGAAAATCTTTGGGTGGACACCTTATGGCCCCTGCGATGACCACCACAGCAGACGAACAGATGGGGAGCCTGATGAAAAGATGAGGTTCGCTGGATGTAGAAGGCCAGAGCCCGATGGGCGTCGAGCAAATGGAGAGATTGCTCCAGAGGCATAGCCAGGTTAGGACAGAAGGTGGGAAGGATGGCATCCTGGTTAATATGGAAATCAGAGACAACCTTAGGCAGGAAGGAGATGTCTGGACGCAGGACCACCTTGTCACGGTGGAAGACAAGGAAGGGCTCATCTGACCTCAGCGCAATAAGCTCACTTGCCCGCCTAGCTGAAGTGACAGCAATGAGGAAAGCTGTCTTCATGGTCAGGAGCCTGTCATCAGAAGTGGCCATAGGCTCAAAGGGCGGTCACGCCAGCTGAGAGAGCACCAAGGACAGCGACCAAGGCGGAAGCGGTGGAGTGACCGGAGGATAAAGGTGTTGCAGATCTTTCAAGAATTGCTTGAGGGTAGCATCACAGAAGAGCGCAGCAGAGGGAGTGCCACGTGGCTGGTAGTCTATGATAGCTGAGAGGTACACCCGAAGGGATGAAAAGGCCAGGCCCTGCTCTCAAAGGTGCAAAAGGAAATGCAGCACGGTAGGTAGGGTCACAGGCGATGCGGGTTTGCGACGAGCCCCAGCAAAGGCCAAGAACCTCTGCCATTTATAGCGGTAAGACCGACACGTAGACTCCTTCCTGGCTGCCGTGAGGACATCCCGAATGGCTGGAACATCTAGGGAATTATCCACCACGCATAGAGAGACATGAGTGGCAGGTCTGGATGTAGCACGAGACCGTCCAAGTGTGAGAGGAGGTCTGGTGCCAACGGAAGCGTTAAGGTGCAGCCGTGAGCGGCTGCAAGAAGGGGGCTAAACCAGTGTTGTCTCGGCCAATACGGGCGACTAGGATGACGTTGGTGCGGTCGGAGAGAATCTTCGCCACCACTTGACCTAACAGCGGGAACGGTGGGAACGCGTATAGCAGTTCCTTGTCCCACTGGAACTGGAAGGCATCGCCGAGGGAGCCCCATCCTAGACCGGCCCTCAAGCAATACCGGGGGCACTTTTTGTTCCGACTGCTGGCGAAAACATTGATGGACAGGTGGCCCCATCAAGACACTATCTTCCGGAATGCGGTGTCAGAGAAGGACCACTCATGATGGCACGAGATATCCCTGCTGAGTGTGTCCGCTGTGACATTCTCCCGGCCCGCCAGATGGACAGCGACAGGGTGAATGCGGAGCAGTACACACCAGTCCCAAAGCCAAAGGGCTATGTTGAGGAGGGTGGTGGAGCGGGTGCGTCCCTGTCTGCTCCCATAGCAGACGGCCATCGTGTTGTCCAACAGGATCTGTGCTGTCAGGCTGACCACAAGGTTGCGGAAAGCCCGCAGCGCCTTCAGGATGGTGAGAAGTTCCAAGGCATTGATGTGGAGACGGGTTTCGAGGCCAATCCAGTGCCCTTGCACCTTGAGATCATTGCAATGCGCTCCCCATCCGAAGAGGGAGGCATCTGTCGTTATCATGACCCAGGGACAGGGGTCGACGAACGGCATCCCTGACAAGAGATGCCGGAGGGAGAGCCGCCAGAGGAGAGAGCATCGCACCTGCCGAGGGATCCACAGCAGGTCATCTTGAAGAGGGTCGAAGACCCTGATGAACCAATGCTGCAGTGGGCGAGTGCGAAGGCGAGAGAGGTAGGTGACCGCCGCCGCCGCCGCCATGTAGCCGAGAAGTTGCTGGATCCTCCTTGTGGATACCACCGGGGCACAGCAGACAGTGGTAGCAGCCCGGCGCAGAGCGTCGGCCCGTTTAAATGGGAGAAAAGCCCTGGCAGTGACAGAGTCCGGAGTGTCACCGATGAAGTCCAGAACATGAGTTGGCTCGAGGTGTGACTTCTTGGGGTTCACTCTGAGGCCGAGACTGGACAGAAGAGACAGTGTAAGATGAATGTCCTCATATAGTTTCTGTTGGCAGGGCGCCACCAGCAGCCAGTCATCCAGGTAAGGGTATACCATAACACACACCATGCAGAGGTACGATACCACCAGGGCCATACATTTGGTGAAGACCCTGGGCACGGTAGAAAGTCCGAAGGGCAGCACCTTGTACTGGTAGCAAACACTGTCGACCGCAAATTGGAGGTATCGCCTGTGGTGGGGCCGAATTACAATATGGAAGTAGGCGTCTCGTAGGTCGATAGAGGCGAACCAGTCCCAACGTTGCAGGAAGGGCAGGAGGGAAGGCAGAGTGACCATCTTGAATTTCCGGGGGAGAATGTAAGAATTCACCCCCCTGAGGTCCAGGATCGCTCGCAAGGTACCGTTTGATTTCAGTACCGTGAAGTACCGGGAAAAAAAGCCGGTGGTAGTGGCTGAGGACGGGACCCGCTCTATGGCCCCTTTCTGCAGCAGGGACTGTATATCCTCTAGCAACGCCGGGTTGGCCGGGGTGGAATACTAGATGCCTCGAGGTGGTATACTTTGAAATTCGATAGAAAGAACCCAAGAGTCCGTGGTGATGTGACGCCACTCGTCAAGATGGCGAGCCAGACCCGGGCGATCGACAAAGGTGGTAGGCGGGTGGAAGAGTGGATGTAGTGGCGACCTGTTGCAGAAGTCAAAATCGTGACTTCGCTGTGGAGGAGAACTTTTTCAATGACTGTTGTCACCTTCTCAAGGCCCTGCGGGTCGAGGACAGAAACAAGGACCGAGCTGACGTTTGGCGGGGCGATCGAGACTGGTAAGAATAAGTCGACCGGTGCCAGGAAGAGCGGGAAGTGAAACTGCGACAGGACTGCGGTGTTTGATGGATCCCCATCCGTTTTGCCGTAAGATGCACCCTTACGAGATGATCCATTGCATCCGTCATCGCATGGAATAGTCCCTGTCCATCAAAGGGTAGGTCCTTGATGCGCTTCCTGCTGTCCTCTTGGAGGCCAGCAGACCGTAATCAAGCGAATCGCCAAAGGGCGACCGTGCCGACCATCACGCGGGCTGCTCCCTCGACCACGTGCCGGGACGACAGGATCTGCTGGTTTGACAGAGCGACCGATTCGTTATAAAATTGGACGGCGCTTGTCCTATGGTCATCTGGTAGATGGGCCAGCAGAGGATAGAACCTGTCCCAGATGTTCCATTGGTAGGTGGCGAGGCAAGCCTGGGTGTTCAAGATCCCTGTGATCAAGGAAGACGCAGAGTAGAAACGCCTCCCAAACAAATCTAGCCTGCGACCTTCCCGATCAGGTGGAGTAGTGTGTGCCCTCTTACCACCTTTGGTCTGGGATGACTCGACCACAATGGAATTTGGGACTGGGTGATTAAAGAGGAAGCCCACATCCTTCTGGGTCCTGTACAGGTGCTCCAGGTGATGAGGTATTGGCTGCAGGGAGGCTGGCTGGGCCCAAGGATGTTTCAATGCCTCCTGCAGAACAGGCAAGAACAGTATCGGCACCGCCGACGGTGGACGGGTGTCCACGTAGTGGAAAACTGGATCTTGCACTGTCGGAGCCAGTCCCAAGACATCGAGGCCGAGGGCATTGGCCATGCGCAGAAGGATGTCCAAGAATTGTTTGACATCCTTGGGCGCCGAGTCCGGTGTGGGCTCCCCAAAGGCAAGTGGCGGAGACGAGTGCGACTCAGGTGTGGAGTTGCCCAAGTCCGACTCATAAGACAGATATATGGATCTGACAAGAACGGCGAATCGAGCTTTGTCCTAGACCTGCCACGATCAGAGGCAGCCTCCTGTCATCGCGGGGATCGCTGCCTGCCAACACAGCCCAGAGAGTGCGCTGTACTATGTCAGGCGTGGTCACGGGAAGGTCCCCTGTGATGAGATGGGGCTCGCAGAGTGTCCAAGGCAGGGCGGGAAGGTTCTGGACAGTCCAGACCATGGTGGGGTTGACCGTGCGGTAAAGTCAACGCAGCTAGTACAGGCGGTTCGGGTTGCGCCGGAGGATCCTCCTCGGCTGACTGTAGCAGTACCACTGGGAGCTGGACATCGCCTGCTCTGCGGAAATATCCAGAGAGTGCTCTTCCTCGACCATAGCCATTACAGGCTGTGTTGGAGGAGGCGTCGGAAGACAGGATTGCCTGGTTGCCGGTGAGGGCGACCGGTGTTTGTCCTTCTTCTCCTTTACTGAAGGGTCTGAAGAAGGTAGTTTCTGTTGAGCCACCGTGAGGGGCTTGGCGGCCTGTGAGCCCGCAGAGGCATCCCCTAATGATGAAGAGGCAACCGGCATCCTGGAAAGCTTCGGAATATGCAGCAAGGCGGAGATCAGAGGCAAAGACGCTGAGGATGGTACCGAGCCCGGTACCGTCATGGTTGGTATCACAGCCATCGATACCGACGAGGGTGTGGCCGCGTGTCGCGTAACAGCAGAGGGACACGAAGCCATAGAAGTAAAAAGGCCAGTGCTTTCAGCCGCCTTCTCCTTAATTTTTAAGGCTTGCTCCCAGCAGTGAGACTTTAACCTTGAAGATCTATTTCTCAAGGTCTGCGCTGTAAACTCCTTACAAATGGAGCAGGCCTGCACGTTGTGGCCTCCCTGAGGCAGAAGACACACTCAGAGTGCCCGTCAGAGAGGGCAACTTTTCAACCACACGAAACGCAGTAAACAACACAGATATAAGAAGATAAAGAGGGTTTCTCACAAAAAAAAGTCCGAAGGAGGAAACGAAGATAAAGATCAAAGAAACACCAAGAAGAAGCTGCTCAAGCAAGAGGACCTTCCGTTCGCTGTGAACACGGCAGTGAACGAAAGAAAACTGAGGAGGGACCGTTAGCTTGGTGGGCTGAGCATGCTCAGTATGGAAAGAGGGAGGGGTTCCCGCCAAGCTGCTCAGCTCTGGAACTTTCCGAACACTACCGCACATACGCGAAGATCCCAACATGTGAGGCACAGAGACCACGGAGAAGAACTGTCATCCTGTTCCATTTGCAAAGAGCACAGTTCTATGAAAGTTAAAAGTGACACACTAAAGCCAGTTTTAATAAGTACACTGGTAATTAGAAAGTGTAGATAAAAAGTCTCCCACTGAGCCGAGCTTCTGTTGAACTCCTCTCAGCAGCTACAACAACGTCATTCTGAAAAGAGAGAAAGCAGCCATTGACTCTGCAGAATCTAGTTTTGCCACAGCAAAAGGCATTGCTGCCTTAAGATTTTTGAACAGGCCGTTTTGTTACCAGGGCAGAATAGAACAGCTGCTATCACTTGCATTGCATCTTTAGTTCATCATGATACACAGTCATCCGCTGCAGGAAAACCTGTTTCCTATGGTGTGGATCTTGTAATAATGAGAATGAAGAGTTGTTACTTACGTGAACGATCATTCTGGGATGACAGGAGGAGCAATCCACAACACCTGGGGTTTGATCCTTGTGCCAGTTGATGCAGGAGTTGTTCTTGAGCTTATTAGAATCCGTTAAACTGACTCCCTGACCCTCTCCCCTCAGTTTCTTTCTCTAGCGTACTATACTTTCCCACCAAACTGCCACATCACTTCCATATTTATTTTAGTGGTGGGTGTGGATTGCTCCTCCTGTCATCCCAGAATGATCGTTCACGTAAGTAACAACTCTTCATTCTCGGGCTGACAGGAGGATCAATCCACAACGCCTGGGATTTCCCCAAGCTGTTCCATGGGTGGATATGTTCTCTACAGCACAGCTTGCAGCACCCTGTGGCCAAATGCCGCCTGGGATGACTTATACTTACCTAGTTTATAGTGCTTAATGAAGGTGGAAGCCTCCTTCCACCCTGCCGCACTACAAACGTCTTCCAGCAAATATGTGGAATCATATGCTACCGACGTAGCCATCGAACATGTTGAATGCGGCCACACATTAACTGGTCTTGGCTGCTTAGAGTAGTCATAACATATGAAAATACAGATCTTTATCCATGCTGCGATTACTGCCTTACTCGCCCACTGACCAAGTGTCTTAGGCTGGAATGATAGCAGCAGCGCATCTGACTTCCGAAATTCCCTCGTTCTTTTAATATAGGCCTTACAACCCGCCTAACATTCAATGTGTGACATTTCTTTTCCAACGGGTGGACCGGCTTGGGGCAAAACGTTGGTAGATGAATCAGTTGCTGTTGCGTGAATGATGACAAGCACTTGGGCTTAAAAGAAGGGTCGAAACCCAATGTCAGCTTGTCATGGTCGAATTTGCACAAATTCTCATTCACTGATAACACCGCTAATTCTGAAACTCTTCTGGCTGATGTAATAGCCAGGAGAAATGCTGTCTTAAAAGATAGTAGTCGCAACAATGCCTCTTTCTATGGTTCAAATGGTGGCGCTGTCAGTGCATTCAACACTAAGTTCAGGTCCCAAGATGGGAACCTATGCGCCGTTGGAAAGGAAGACAGCATTGCACCTCTCAAGAAACGTTTTATGTGAGGATGCCTTGCATACGAAGAACCGTCCTCTGTTAAAATAGCTGATAACGCCACCACCTGCCTTTTCAAAGTGTTAGGCCGGAGACCCTTCTCCAGACCATCTTGCAAGAAGTGAAGCAGATGTGTCACTCCTACCCCTGCCAAAGGAACCTCTTTCTCCTCACACCATTTTGTGAAAATTTTCCAAGTTCTGTCATAAATTTTTTGTGTGGACTCCCTACGGGAACCAAGTATAGTTTTGACTACATTTTCGATATATCCATGTTGGGTTAGAATTCGCCTCTCAACCTCCAAGCTGCCAGATTTAACCACTTGGGGTCTGGATGATTCACTGGTCCCTGCCTCAGTAGATCCGGCCTGCAAGGCAACCTCCAAGGTGGACCCTGGGCTAACTGCAGTAGTAATGGGAACCATGGTCTCCTCGGCCAAAACAGCACTATTAACACCACCGAAGCCTCCTCCAGGTGTATCTTCGCCAGTACCCTTTGTACAATTCGAATTGGTGGGAACGCATAGTGAGTTCCTGGGGGCCATGGTACCGACAATGCATAGCACGCTTCGGCACCTTTGTCACCAAGTATTGAGAAATACCTTTTTAATTTGGTATTCTCTGCAGTAGCAAATAAGTCTACTTGTAAAGGCCCAAAAAAGCTGTTTATCATTTGGAAAACCTCCACATTGAGGGACCACTCGCCTGGATATAGACAATTCCTGCTCAAATAGTCTGCCTGGATGTTTTGTTCCCCCTTCAAATGTACCGCAGTAATTGAACGAACATGCAAGTCGGCCCAATTGAGAGGACGAGTCGACTCTGTCACCAGAGAGACCGAATGTAGTCCTCCTTGCCTGTATATATAAGCCTCAGCCATCATGTTGTCTGTCAACACCTTCACATGACGGTCCTTCACAAGGTGCACACACTTCTGAAGAGCCAGACGGATGGCCTTCAACTCCAGAAAGTTGATATTGTGGCGCTTGTCTGCGGCCGTCCACAGCCCCTGCACAGAATGACCTTGGCAGTGAGCTCCCCAACCAGAAAGGCTCGCATCTGTTGTTATATGCACCTCCTGTATCTGAAACGGTATGCCCGACGCCACATTCCGCCTTCTTAGCCACCAGACCATGCTCATTCGAATATGATGAGGCACCTCTACTCTGTAATGCTTCTTTCTTGCGATGCCTGATTGATGTCCCATTAACAGCCTCTGCAAAGGCTTCAAATGGAAACTGCCCCATTGAATCAACTGAGTTGTTGACACTAACGTACCCAGAATTTTTGCCAACTGCATGAGATCCAGTGATCTGCTTTGCGATAACATCCGAGCCGCTTGCTGTACTTTCTCCAATCTTTCTGAGGAAAGATACATTCTGCCTTTCCTTGTATCTATCTGTGCCCCCAAATGAGTCAAGTGCAATGTAGGTGTCAACATGCTCTTTTCGATGTTGAGCAGAAATCCATAAGCTGAGAGCACTTGTATTGTCAACTCCAAGTCGTGCTTTAGCTTGGCTTCTGACTGTGCCTTCAATAATATGTCGTCCAAGAAGGGAAACAACTGCACTCCCTGTAATCTCAGGAATGCTACAAGCAGAACTAGAACCTTTGTGAAAATTCTGGGTGCAGATACCAGGCCAAATGGCAAGGCCTTGAACTGATAATGGTTGCTCGGGTAGCTGGACCTCAGGTATCTCCTGTCGTCCACACACATAGGGACGTGGAGATACGCTTCCTTCAGGTCTATAGATGCCATATAGTCCCCTATCTCCAAATTGTCCTTGATAGCCTGCAATGTCTCCATTTTGAATTTTTTGTACTCCACAAATTTGTTGAGGTACCTGAGGTTCAGCACCAAAGCCATTCGGCTTTGGCACCACAAAAAACACTGAGTACACCCCTGCGCCCCTTTGTTGCTCCCGAACCTTCTCTATGGCTCCTACATTTAACAGATGTACAATTTCTTGGCACACTACCTGGTGTCTGTCCTGCTCTTTCGGGACTGAGGAGGGAAGAAATCTGTCTTTGGGTGTGGTGTGGAAAAATATTTTGTAACCCTGGGTCACCACCTTTAATACCCACTTGTCCGATGTTATTTGAGACCACTTGTACCCGAAAGACAGAAGTCTTCCTCCCACTTTTTGTTGCTTGTAGTCAGTACTGCGGCTTTCCTCGCTTGGAATTACCCCCAAGCTTCCCTTGTCCCTGCTTACTGTTTTGGTACTGCCTTGCATATTGAGGTCTTGGTCTGCCCCATTGGAATCTACCTGACCTATACTCGGAGCTTCTTGCTGTATATCCATAAGCTCTACCACCTTGAAAGGAATAGTTTGAATTTCTAAAGCCTCTCCTGTCCACTTTCCTCTTTTGAAGAGTGGGCATGACCTGCTTCTCCTCCTTAGTCTCCACCAAGACCTTCTCTAAGGCTTTGGAACCAAAGAGTAGATCACCTTGAAATGGGACATAAGCCAAATTACTGCGAGATTTTTGATCAGCTTCCCAGTGGCGCAGCCACAAGGAATGCCTTGCCACTGTTAACATATTTATGTTTCTTGCCGCATATATGGTAGCATCCAATCCAGCGTCTGCGACATACTTAAGGACCCTTTGAATCCTCTCCACCGCCTTTAATAGTTCTTGCATACTGGGATCTTGGGCCTCCAAGATGTCCTGTGACCACAAGACTTCCGCCCTTGCAAACATTGATGCAGCAGCTGATGCCTTAATTGTCGCAGAGGCTGCCTCATGAGCCTTGCGCAAGGATGATTCTGCCCTGCGCTCATCCATTTCTTTTAATTGTGTGTCATTTTCCCTAGGGGCAATAGCTCCCGATACTAATCCTACAATTGGAGCCTCCACAGGGGGCACATTTAAGAACTCTACATCTTCCTTCAAGAAAGAGTACAGTTTATGATTGTATGATAAACTCTTTCTTGCATTACCCTGATTATTCCACTCTGCCAAGATGACATCTTTGAAAAGTTCTGGCAGAGGAAACTCCATACTTTTAGATTCTCTTTTCCTAATTACCGATGCTAATTTACATTCTTTACTTCCTTTCCCTTGGTCATCCTTATCACAATCCAGACCTAGTGTTTGAAGCACCCTCTTCAGTGTACCCTTAAAGAAATCTGCTTCAAACATTCTGTCTGTCTCAGATTTATCTTCCTCCTCAATATCAGAGTATTGGTCCTCGATTTCCTCCACTTCAATCACCTCCTCCTGATTCATGTCATCATCACTAAACTGTTCCACTTCATGCCTAACCTTAGTGACCCCTCTCGGCGGGGAAAGGGATGCCTTTTTTAACATAGACTTTTCCTTAAAGGAACTTTGCTTTTCTCTATTTGACACCCCTGACATTGTACTCGCACTAGGATTGTCAGTATAATCCAGTTTTCTTTCCTTGGCCTGCCGCTCTGTTCTGTCTTCATCACTCTCAGGGGCAATTTGATGTAAATTCATTTGATAATTTATTACTTGGTTATTATTAATTGATTGTGTCTGGACATCAATTTGCTGAGATGAATTCATAACTCTCTGTCTCGCCAGTTGAGTGCTTAAATCAGATGTTTCCAAATTCATTAAGCCCTGTTGATCCATTAAGACTGCCTTGAACTGCGCCGAGACAGCGTCTGTAATCATCTGCTGTATCTCCCCACGGAGGCTATCACACATATATTGCCTTTGGCTTGGGCCGCCCCAGTACCCATAAGTGGGCTCCCATTGTGGGTCTGGCCTTCACTGCAGCGCGTTAGCTAGCCATCCGGCTAGAAACTGCCTCATGTCTGTCCCCCACGGCAAGCTATCCACTGATGGAGCTGCCTGGTCATAACAGCTGTTCTCCGCCATGAAAGGCGTGGCAGCTCTGCACACCTCCGCAGGCGCAGGCGCATTCTGGCCTTTGCTGTTGGTCACGTGCGTTGCCACACTCAAAATGGCGTCCGCTGAGTCAGAGGGGCTGTTTTTCTTTCCAGGCGCCCTCTTGGAATCCTTGTTTCCAAGATGGCGCCCGGAACTCTCGCTGGTAAGTTGCTGCATACCTGAGCTATGTTTCGTGAGCTTTTTATCCCCCTGCTTATCCTTTTTAGTATTCTTCTTATCTGCCCTCTTCTCAGTCAACTTTTTCCCTTCTGAGGGCCTTTTGTTGGCAGCCATTTTAAGGTCGTCAGCCTCGCTCTCACTGGAGGACTGGAAAATTTTCCTGAGCTCCACTGCGCGCTCTTCCTCAGAGAGACGCTGCATTTTTTCTTTCTGAGCTGTAGCTCCGAGAACCTCGTCCGAAGCCTGCCTTGCGGCGGTCTTCTGGACGGTAGGCTGCTTCATAATGACCGAGCCCAGCTCCGTGGCGCTACAGATCACCTCCTCTGGCAAGCCCTTTCCGGGCGTATTTTTCTCAGTAGCCATTTTTGTATCAGACGAATATTTAATTTTTTTTTTTTCCTAATCTACTTTACCCCACTAACGGAGAGGGAATCTAGTGCGTCCTACTGTCACGCAGGAGAAAACAAAAACTGAGGAGAGAGGGCCAGGGAGTCAGTTTAACGGATTCTAACATCAAGCTTGAGAATGACTCCTGTGTCAGCTGGCACGAGGATCAAACCCCAGGTGTTGTGGATTGATCCTCCTGTCAGCCCGAGAATGAGTTTCAACCTAGATCAACACAGCTACTGTGTAGATGCTAGTGCAGTGGCAAGCATACATCGCCTTTTCTACCCTCCTAAAGCACTTACGCAGATCATGCACACTTGCTCATTCCTACAACTGCTTTGTTCTTTTGTGTGATGGGTGGAAAAGGAAAGGCTACTCTTTTCAGCCAAGGTCGTAAATCAACTACAGTCAGCCCTCTGCATTTGCAGGTTTCACATTTGTGTACTTGATTGTTTACGGATTATTTGCTGCCACCTCCACTGCAGCCCTATGTCATTTTTAATAGGGACTGCAAGCCTTGTGAGATTGAAAGAATGTGAACAAGGCTTAAGTCCCTGTTTAAAATGGCGTAAGGTAGCAGTGGAGCTGGTGGCAAGCCCCACCAGCCTCTAACTTCTGCCTTGTAAAGGAACACCACTGCCTCAAAGGCATCCATGATGGATTGAATACGCAGATCATACATTTTTGTGTGTTAAATGTGGTTTGGGGATGCCTAGAGTTATTATGGTTTTTCCACTTTCACGGGTGTCCTGCACTCAGAGCCCCAGCAAATGTGGAGGGATGACTGTAGTGTACAGGTCTGGCCTCACATTGACCATCCTGTGGTGCAGCTGAGCAGACAAGAGATCATTCTTGCTTCACCCAAGGCAGTAAATGCAAGGAGGTTAGGGCAGGGTCAGGGCCTGAGGGAAGATATGGAAAGGGAGTTGCTTCTCAGTGACTTCCTCAAGGTTCTGTAGCTGAAAATTTTAGCTGAAAATCTTATCCACTAAACTCATTTGATAGTTTCCCTCAATAGCATATATTGTTTCAGAAAAAAAAAATTATTTATCTTCTGGATGGCCTTTGATTTTTTTTTCTCTGCAACTAGCAGTGCATGTTTGCTCACCTGTTGTCCTGATCTAACTGTAATCACAGCACTCCCAAATCTTGACTTCTCCTGCAATATTGAAAACCATCATTATTCACTGAGAATGTTGAAAGATGAATGTATTAAAGGCTGCATGCTTATCTTCACTGTAGACATTTGCATAATGACATCAAGAAACATGCATAAGCAAGACAATTACCAGTCTGCTCTCATCCATTCTCCTAAAAGATTAGCCAACATAATGCAGATGATATACTACAACTGGAGAACAACCAGACTACAGAGAGATGGCAACTGAGAGAGCAAGCATTCAAATGCTGTAGAAAAAAGGAAAATAGTGCAAGCCTGGTTGTTGTTCTTGTTGTGTACCTTCAAATCATTTCCAATTTACAGCAAACCTAACACAAGAGTTTCTTTGCAAGATATGTTCGGAGGGGATCTTCCTTTGCCTTCCTCTGAAGTGAGAGAGAGTGACTGTCTCTGTCAGTCGGTTTCCATGGTCTCCAGAGTTGTAGTCCCATGTTCAGACCACTAAACTACACTGACTCTCACACTGCAAACCTGTAGTCAACCTGAAATTCTTGATCTCAAACATTTTTTCTGCTACAAATCCTACTTAGCTCAGTGCCGTAAAAATGTTTAGAAAGAGGTCATAATTTCTTTAGAAATGAAATCTACAGTAGCAATGGGCCAGAGTCAGACACCATCAGACTTAAGAGTAGACTCATTGTAATCATTAGCTGGATCCAATTGTGTCCTTAAGCTGGATCTGTCTGCTTCTGCTAAAATTGAAAATCTCCTCCCTGCATACCTTGGAAAGCTGCTCCAGGGGGCTTGGAAACTTCCAGAACAGGTTTTTAACATTCACAGGAATCTCTTGGTGGTTGGGGAGGTCACCAATTCTGGTGTAAGCAATGAGATCCAGCTAAAGCATCTAAACAAATCTGGCCAGAGGAACTTCTGTTAATCATAATTTAAATCAGTCATAACTAACTTAATCCTAGAGATTTCATTGGGTCTACTCTAAATCCAGTCCTGCAATTCCAAGCCATACAGTATGCTGTCCCTAATTGTTTGATCTTCAGAAGAAAGGTAGGCATGGGCTCTTTCTGTTCCCAATCAAGCTGAGGCAGTAGAAACAGCAAAGATGTCCTTTACAATACAGTACATTCCAGCTCAGTTCTGCAGGAAGAGAAATTTGCTCTCCTACTAGTTTCAGATAAACCTGAATATATGTTTGGTGTCACATATATAAAATTCCAATTTGTGCTATTCACTATACCTGCAATATCTCTTACTTAAAACGGTGCTATCCCTTCAGGATTTGATTGCTTACCTCAGGAGAAATTATGACATACTGTGCCTGTGAAAGAGAAAAGAACAGAAAAAAGACTACAACATCTGTGTTTTTCAATGTGTGTTCAATGGCCAAAAAAAATTAGATTTATGAACTGGAAAGATGCACCTGACACTAGGAAAAGTTATTTCAATATAGAAATTTAAGTCAACCATTACAATGCAAAAATTCATACTGCCAAACAGAAGCAACCAAGAAAATTATGAATATACTCTAGATCAAAGTATTATTACTTTGAGTGTAACCCCCATCCCACTGCGACAACATACCAATTACTGACCAACCATGAGTGCATCTGTTGTTTTAGTTCTTAATGTTTTCTTACCCAGTCTTCAGGACAAGGGGAAATCCATGATTTGCAGTGGTTTGTAACAACACCCGAAGTAGTCTGGTTTCCACTGTATATATAAATACGTGCAGCCTCTTCTCCAAACACTCCAGCTATGATGTCTTTACTTCGAAGAGGTGATGTCACAATGATCTCATCTGCAAACATTTATAAGATAATGACAGTAGTTAGTGAAGACTTTTTCTTTTCTTCCAATAGGCCTTTGGGGACTGACTGTCTCTGGTAAGGTCTTATACTAATCTACTGTATAGTTCTTATTTCTTGCTTTTTAGTGAATATTAGTTACTAATACTTTCAATTCTATTATTTTAATTCTATTGCTATTTTAATTATATTTTAACTTTTTGTATGTGTTCACTGTATGTTGTGTGTTTTCACATGATCTGTATCTGTTTCCCTTCAGGACTGGGAAAAAGGCAGAAAATACAAAAATAAAACATTATACAATGTTACAAATTATTTTGGACTGGATATGTAAGATGCCTTTTGTGTAACACTGTCCCATATGCATCTTTTGACCATTACAAGACCTAACAGAATACACGTACAAAATGGGCAAAATGTTGTCATTTATGTCAATGTTTTCAGTTACTCTAGGAGTTACACAGAATTATACATCAATAATAAAGGCAAAATATCTACTTTTGGGGTACAATACTGCAATTGTTTACTAATTTGAAATGTATCTAGTGCTTTGGGGTATGTAATCTTTTGCAGTGTAAGATGCAACATCTTCTAAAGAAGCCAAATTCACTAGAATCAGTGGAGTACCACCATCCAGCACGTGAAAGCCTGAAGGCAAAAGCAGGCTTTTTTCACACTTCCTCTTGTTCCCAGATACTTCTCAGGAAAACAGCTGAACTTATTTTTAAAATTCCTGTTTGGGACCCTCAGCTGGGCATAATTAGAAATGGACAGTGATTAATATCAGGAAATTTATGGGAGTGGGAGGTCATTCTGAATTAAAGCCAGCAGGAATGTATCATTTCTACTGGCTAACTTCACTCCTTACATACACTTTGTTTAAAAAAATGGCAAGTATCCATGTAAGCCTAAGGCTTAAGGCTAACTAAAAGACTTGCAGCATTAGTAATTGATCATTCAAATACATATATTTGTAACATAGCTTGGCATCCCTCCAAGACTTCAGAGTTGTTTCCTTATCATTTCTGAGTGGTTTCCAATTGGATTTCTCTGGCTCTTAAGAAGATTTTTCTTCCTTTCCCTTTGAACTTAAAAAAACCCTGATTATATACCATCAGTTAAAATTCTTGGCTCCTCTCCCTTTGTGCCTTCTATCACCTTAGGATGCAAACTTCTGGACTGAATTATTTTTTAAACTGTACAACTCTTAGTAATTTTAAGTGCTCCACAAATGAAATATATGATGATGATGATGATAATGATGATGATCTTGTTTTTACCAAGTCCATCATTGTTCAGATCGCTTAAGTGCACATCTCCTCCGAAGCTTGAAAAACTTCTGTCGCCACTAAAACTGCTGAGCATAAAAGGTTTGGTACTTTCCTTCAGATCAAACATCAAAGCTGTTCCTGCTTGGTGTAGCTCCGAGGATATAAACACAATCTTAGATGGGCTGTCTGAAAGAAACCAAGCAAGATGACAAGACCACAGTATTGCTTCTGTGAGATGGTTTGTAATAACTGGCATTAGCAGATGAGTAGGGTCCATGAGATAAGATTGTAAGTAGAATTATAATAGATAAGATTATAATTAGATAATATAATAGGTAAGATTATAATTAGAATTTGCCAAGGCCATCTACAAGTGTGAAATAACATGCTAACTTTCCAAATATGAGGATCTGCTTTTAGAATGATAAACGTTTGGGTCTTACACTGTTAAAGTCAGCAATACTCTCACTTCAGTTTGGTGGCAATCCTTTTCTGCAGTCAAACAACAAGGTCAAAAATCCCAACTACATCTGAATTTAAAATATTTAAACACCACAAAGAGCTTCAATGTAATCACTGCCTGTATATTTTTCTGTATGAATGCACATGAAACACAAATATATCAAAGCGATATACAAGCCACCTTCCTACCTTCAAAATTATTGAAAATAGTGGCACAAAGTTCTTTCACCTATGGTAAAGCAAAATATGTACTTGGAGAGTCAAACAGACATTACAATTACTCTTTGCCTGATGGTACTGACTTTATCTTCTGGTGTATCACTGAAACAAAACCATTGCCAAGAAATATTGACCCAAGTCTAGCTTTACATACCTTGCGTTGGTGCTCCAACTACCAAAACTTGCCTTGGGATTCCTTCTACAGAAAGGAAACCAGTTGCCAAAGATGAACCAAAATTCCCCATGTCCTGTGTATTAATGACAAAAAGATGTTAGCCTTATAAAAGTGGATTCTTACTTGTGTATTTTAATGTTTGCTACTTCAGAGGATAACAAAAATACCTACCTTATTTCCAGTTAAAGTAAACTGCCTGCGTGTACTTGGTGGGATATAGCCATATACCCTTCCAACAGCCTGCCTGGTATCTTCAGAGAAAAAGCAGGCAATCCTAGAGCACACAATTATTATGTTAAAATATTAGAAGGAAATACCAGTAGGATTTTTTTTAAAAAATGCTTTGTGTAAAGAAGCAACTGAAAAAAAAACCCTCTAGGGTGTTTAAATATCATTATCTTAGTTCAGTAGTTCAGTTCTGGGAATGTACAGCCACTGAAGAATGCTTAATATCCTCAGTGGGCCCCTCAAATCCTACCACAGGCCATACTCACCTGCATGGCTTATATGCTGCCAAAATTCAGTGGTGTGCAGCAACTAGAAGCAGAGAAATATCTCTCCCAGTCTGCTGAGAGCCACTGGGATTTCGTTGTTACTGTTTGCTAAAACAGAGTTCTATGGAAGCAGGAACATTGGTTTAGAGTTAGAATCCTGCTTCCCATTGATAAGATTGCTTCCAAATTACTGCAGCCAAACTGCAGTCATGTAAACACTTTGATATTCCAAGGTACTGAGGGCAATTAATAGGGTTAATGACCACAGCACAAATGGGCAGAAAAACTGAAGCAAAATACAATCAAACACATGGTAGCATGAGATCCCCTTAGTGTAATGTAGCTCAGGGTAGGTGGAACTCCAGGAGGCCTGTTGTGACCAATTTGTAGTACACTTTGCAGATAAAATTAAACTCATCCATTCCAATTTGAATGCCACAGTCATTAGGCTCAGAGACAGCCATTTGGTCAATTTATTAGGGACATTTTTCAACTTGTGCAACCTGGGGATATGGGCACGTTATCTGAAAGGTCAAAGACTATCTCTCGCTTGCAAGATCTTTGACTTTCCCAGTGACTGAACTGGATTGCTGCTGAGGTTCAATCTGAACCTGAGCTGGCTAATGCCTCTATGAGAGATGGTAAGGTACCTCCAATCCAAAGGTCAGCAGCAATTCAGTCTCTGACAAAAACATTGCAGACCCTAATACTCTGATATCTTAATTCACCTTTTTTGAAAAAAGTATCAGAGTACAAAGTGGTGGTCTCAGCTCCTGCCCATCTTGGAAGATACCAATTATTTGGACTCACTCCATTCTGGCTTTATGCCTGGCAGATGACTTAACTGGGAAATCATGGAAGATGAGGGTGTAAGCCTGTCAGTTCTCCAGGACTGCTCAGTGGCTTTTGATATCACCATCTGATATACTTTCTAAATCCTTCTCTCAAGGTTGAGACTCTACGGACTTGCTATTATGTTGGCTCCACTCCTTTTCTGGACAGTAGAATTTAGAAAGAGGCACGAGATGGTGAATTCTATTCCACCTCATGGCCGTTTGTCTTGAGTGCCCAAAAATTCAATCTTGTCCCTGTGCTTTTTAATATATATGTAGAAAGGCAGGCTGTGTGTAATGACATATAGGCTCACGAGGTTAAGTGCAATATACCCTGTACAGCTTTTCCAAGAAGGACTACCAATAAGCAACAGTGTTTCATTCTGAAGTTGGATACTGCTGAGTGATGATCCAAACCAGGCATAATCGTTTTCTCCTTTCACTATCCAATCGGCATCTGACACAGATAGCTGCCCTGAAAAGATTAAACAAATATAAACAATGAATGAAAGATAACATGGAACTGTTCAGGCAACATAGCACATACTTGGCTTTGTTTGGTCTTTCTGTGGAAGATGGATCTCTCTCAAGCAAGTCTCAAATTCTTGTTGGTGCTTATTTCTGAGTAAACATGCATTAGGTTGAATTGCACGCCATCTTATAGTCCATTTTCTAAAATATGACATTGGGTGTTGGAACTTTATGGCAACATTTGATTTAACATGCCGTTCCTTTGCTTGTTCTTACAAATGTGATGTGAATATTCCAGTTATTACACATGAAAGGTCTTCTTGGGGTTTTATACTTTGTGTCACAAAGAACAATAGAAGGTCAACATGGGTTACTCAAAAACAAGTCATGCCAGACTAATATCTCTTTTTTTATATAGAGTTCCTAGCTTGGTTGATGAAGGGGATGCTGTGGACATAGCGTATCTTGACTTCAGTAAGGCATTTGACAAGGTCCCCCATAATATTCTTGCAAACAAGCTAGTAAAATGTGGGCTAGACAATGCTACTGTTAGGTGGATTTGTAACTGGTTGACCAGCCAAACTCAAAGGGTGCTAACCAATGGCTCCTCTTCATCTTGGAGAGAAGTTTCCGGTGGGGTGCCACCGGGTTCTGTCCTAGACCCAGTGCTGTCCGACATCTTTATCAATGATTTGGATGAGGGAATAGGGGGCATTCTTATCAAATTTGCAGATAACAACAAATTAAGAGGAATAGCTAACACCCCAGAGGACAGGATCAGAATTCAAAATGATCTTAACAGATTAGAGAGCTGGGCCAAAACTAACAAAATGAATTTCAACAGGGAGAAGTGTAAGGTAACACACTTGGGCAATAAAAAATGAAATGCACAGATATAAGAAGGGTGACACCTGGCTTGACCACAGTACATGTGAAAAGGCTGTAGGAGTCTTAGGAGACCACAAGCTGAACATGAGTCAGCAGTCTGATGCACCAGCTAAAAAAGCCAGTATGATTCTGTGCTGCATCAATAGGAGTACAGTGTCTAGGCCAAGGGAAGTGATAGTACCACTCTATTCTGCCTTGGTCAGATCCCACCTGGAATACTGTGCCCAGTTCTGAACACCACAGTTCAAGAGAATATTGACAAGCTGGAACATGTCCAGAGGAGGGCAACCAAAATGGGAGAAGGCCTGGAAACCATGCCTTATGAGGAGCGGCTTAGGGAGTTGAAGAAGGAAGGATTAAGTGGTAACTATTTTTAAATATTTGAAGGGATGTCATATGGAAGATGGAAAAAGCTTGTTTTCTGCTCTTCCAGAAACTAGGACATGGAGCAATGGAAAATTTCTGGAAAAGCGATTTCATCTAAACGTTAGGAAGAACTTCCTGATGGTAAGAGCATTTTCACAATGGAATACGCTGCCTTGGAGTGTGGTGGAGTCTCCTTCTTTGGAGATTTTTAAACAGAGGTTGGATGGCCATCTGTCAGGAATGCTTTGATGCTGTATTCCTGCATGGCAGGGGGTTGCACTCGATGGCCCTTGTGGTCTCTTCCAACTCTATGATTCTATGTGCGTGTGGTATGTGCCTTCGAGTCACTTGTCAACTTATAGCAACCCTTTGATTTTCACAGGGCTTTCTTAGGCAAGGGATACTGAGAGGTAGTTTTGCCAGTTCCTTTCTCTGAAATACAGCATATAGCACGTGGTATTTGTTGATCTCCCATCCAAGTACTAACCAGGGCCCACCCTGCTTAGCGTCCACAATCAGAAAGGACCTGGTGTATTTAGGGTATTTAGGTCCTACAATAGAAGGTAGACAAATAAATCTTAGCCAAGAAATAATTATAGGTGCAGCCTGATCCTATGTATTTTCATTTGCTCTAAAATAAGTGTGTCTAGGAATACATCCTCTATAAGGGCCTGTAGGGTGGACCTAATATACCAAGATCCCTTTGGACCCTCATTCAATCACTTTTTTATGTTATTGAGAGGAAAGACTGAGTGATTGAACAAAAGGAATGAATTTGACCTACAGGTCTATTAATGGCAACAGTCTGACACTACTCTCCTCTGCTGAACTCCCATACCTAATGTTTGTATAGCACTGGATACTTAGATGGAACTCAGAGCTTGGAAGTAACAGGTTACAATCAACACAATTACCTTAAATAGCTATTTTTGGGGATAACAAGGGCAGAACAAAGTTACTTTTCAAAAGTAAGTTAATTAATAAGAGTGACTTTATTTTTTGGTGTGCTGAGTTGTGGTTTCTTTTTACTTCCAGAAGTTACTTTTTAGAATATTTTTAGAGGAATTTTAAAAAAAGAACTGTTCAAGTTTTATGCCATTTTCCTATCAAACCTTGGGTGTTTTTCTGTCAAAATAGTATTGTGAAGTAACAGAAAAGTAACATACAGTACAACAAGTACTCTAACGTGTTACTTTTCAACATTGTAACATGTACTGGAAACAGGTTACTTTTCAGACACTGCAACAAGCAACAGGAATGAATTATTAAAAGATAATATTCCAAGCTCTGAAACAGCTATATACAAATAAACAAAGCATCACTTTTATATATATCATGAGCAAATGAGCTCCACAAATGAGCACACATCTCTTTCTGCACCTAGAATAAAGGGGCCTTCACTGAGGAGGTTCTTATAGGCCAGAGGTTTGGATGACCTTTAGAAGTTCCTACAAAAGAAGCACTGGACTTAGAAAACTGGCTTCAGTCTTTCTGTCTAGGGCCTCCATCTTACTTTGACTGTACTGACAAGCCCTTTGCGAGGAGAGTCAATGACATTTAGGATATTCTGTTCCATATAGAAGACTATGATGTGACATGTGAATTCTTTGCACCAATTCATCTTGAATCTTAGGCTCATGAGCTATTAGCATTAAAGGCAGCATGTAGTGTTCACTACCAACAGTACCACACATATGGTCAGTGAAGATTATTATTCTTATGAAGCATTGAAAACTGAGCTGAAATAAGACATTTAAAAAATTACCACATAACATTAGGAAACAATTTCTTAACAAATGTCACCTTGGCTGCTTCTGTTATAAAATGAATAAAAGGAAGCCACAAGTCCCCTTTGTTTGCCACCGCCAGGTGCATAAGGAGAGCCTACCACAAGATCATTATTTCCATCTCCGTCAACATCAGCTGCCAACAGTGACCAGCCAAGATTACAGTATTTTTCCTGCAAAAGGAATACAATAATTTGTGGGTAAATGAGCATGTCACACCGGTGATGAAGTCTGATTCCACCAATTAAATCTCTCTAAGGGAGATGTAGTATCTTTTGTTCACTTGCCCTAGTGCTATTACAAAATGTATAATTTTTAAAAAACCTAGTAAACCCATTATAACCTACAACAATACATATATCCAGTTCAATTCATAAAGCAATTTGGACAAATATGTGCTCTTCGGAGATGAACATGCAACCAGTTTCTTTTGTTTGTTTTTCTTTTTCTAGAAACTTCTGTTGGCTGTACCAGTTACAATGGCTGCTGCATTCTGCACTACCTGGAGCTTCCAAGACATCTTGGACAGTCCCAGATATAATCCATTATAATAATCCAACAGGGAGGTACCTGAGTATGAACCACTGTAGCCATACTATACCTATCGAGGAATTTTACAGCTGGCAAATTACATGAAGTTCATTTCTGGCCCCAGCCACCATTGGGGCTTGAAGTGACAAGAATGGACTGGGGCATATTCCCAAATTAGGCATCTACTATTTCAGGAGAAGTGTGACTCCACTTAGAACAGGGTGAACCCTCATTCCTAGACATAAGAACCATCTGTCTACAGGGCCTCATGGTCTCAGGGCCTTTATCTTGTCAAAATTCAGTTTCAATTTACTGGTCCCCACCAAGCCCTTTATTGAATCCACACACTGGTCCAGGACTTGCACAACTCAAACAGGTGGAAAAATAGCTGTGTATCTTCTGCTGACTGTTGATGCGTCACCACAAATCCACTAGGTATCTCACCAAATATTTTCATATAGCGCACAAGTGAGCAACTCATGGCCTTCCAGATATTGTCACAGTTGGCTGTGCTAGTTACAACCACATCTAGAAGACAAGAAATTGCCCACTTTATATAGAGATGTTAAAACTTGGGGGATAAGACAGAACCTTGAGGGATTCCACAGTGCAACTGCCATGAAATTAAGCAGAAATCTTCCAAAACCATTTTCTGAAACCAACTTTGCAGGCAGGAATGGAAGCATCACAGCACCATAATCTCCACACCCAACCCACAGAGTCAGTCCAGCACAATGGCAAGTAAGAAGTCAAGAAAATCAGCAGGGTTATATTCCTCTTTTCTCTCCCCGCCCCCAACAGAAGTCATCTATTACCAGGACTAAGGCCATTTCAGTTCACATCCAGGCCAATGGCCAGGCAGGAGTGGTTTAGATAATTCACTTTATTCAGAAGTATCAGATTTTAATTGGACCCCTCACTGTTTCTCCAAAGCATCAATTTCAGATCTGCAACATAGGATGGCACCTTGGGAATATGGCCTCCCCTCAGAATTGTTTACCTTTTTCTAGACTCATGGGAATGTATATTTGCTCCTGTCTTTTTTCTTGCGCTAAATCTCCTTTTGCTGTAACCCTCCAAAGAACCTGAATGCTTTCAAAAAATGGACTTGAACAAGAAATGTGTTAAGCAAGGGGGACATTCTTCCCACCTCTAGTAAAGTTTATCTTCATTAAAATGATACTGATTTGGAGTGTGTTAATGCTGGGTGACCATCTACTTAAAAACAGATTTACAGGTATTGCTTTTGTATTAGCAAACTTACTTGACAAATTATGGTAATATTTGGTGATCGGTGGAAACGTCCTCCTCCTCTGTTGCCAAAAAATATATAAACAGACCCCTAAATAACAAACAAACAAAAAAAACCACTTTTTAATCTACTAATATATAAAAATGAAAGTTTGTTTGTTTTTCTGTGTCAGGCAGGCAAAGACCTCATATGATTGGCTATGTCAAGTGTAGACCTCATATGATCGGCTGCCTAAGAAGATTCTATGGAATCTTGGGGTTTGCAGTTTAGGGAGAGGCCTTTAGAATTCTCAGCCAGAGAGCTCTTGGGCCTCAGTCAATTGTGTCTGTCTTGAATAGGCTGGTTGCTATCATAGAATCATAGAAATGTAGAGTTGGAAGAGACCACACGGGCCATCCAGTCCAACCCCCTGCCATGCAGGAACACCCTCAAAGCACTCCCGACAGATGGCCATCCAGCCTCTGCTTAAAAACCTCCAAAGAAGGAGACTCCACTACACTCCGAGGCAGCATATTCCACTGCCGGACAGCCCTGACTGTCAGGAAGTTCTTCCTGAGGTTCAGGTGGAATCTCCTTTCCTGCAGCTTGGATCCATTGCTCCTTGTTCTGGTCTCTGGAGCAGCAGAAAACAAGCCCTCTCCTTCCTCTACATGGCATCCCTTCAAATATTTAAACATGGCTATCATGTCCCCTCTTAACCTTCTCTTCTGCAGACTAAACATACCCAGCTCTCTAAGTCTATCCTCGTAGGGCATGGCTTCCAGGCCTTTCACCATTTTGGTCACCCTCCTCTGGACCTGCTCCAGCCTGACCATGTCCTTCTTGAATTGGGGTGCCCAGAACTGGACACAGTATTCAAGATGAGGTCTAACCAAAGCAGAGTAGAGTGGTACCAGTACCTTCCTCGATCTAGACACCATACTCCTATTGATGCAGCCGAGAATTGCATTGGCTTTCTTGGCTGCCGCATCACACTCCTGACTCATGTTCAGCTTGTGGTCTATTAAGACTCCTAGATCCCTTTCACACGTACTGCTATCCAGCCACGTGTCCCCCATCCTATATTTCTGCATTCCATTTTTTCTACCTAAGTGTAGGACCTTACACTTCTCTCTGTTGAATTTCATTTTGTTAGCTTTGGCCCAGCTCTCCAATCTGACCAGGTCATTTTGAATTCTCATCCTGTCCTCTGGCATATTAGCAATCCCTCCCAATTTGGTGTCATCTGCAAATTTGATGAGCATGCCCTCTATTCCTTCATCCAAGTCGTTGATGAAGATATTGAACAGCACTGGGCCCAGGACAGAACCCTGTGGCACCCCGCTAGTCGCTTCTCTCCAGGATGAAAAGCAGCCATTCGTGATCACCCTTTGGGTTCGGTCGGTCAACCAATTACAAATCCAACTAACAGTAGCCCTGTCCAACCCGCATTTTACTAGCTTCTTTGCAAGAATGTCATGGGGAACTCTGTCAAAGGCCTTACTGAAATCAAGAAATGCTACATCCACAGCATTAATCGAGATGAGTCCTAGCAGCAAGAGGGAGAGCAGAGGAACCCAACCTCTATATGTTAATAACTCTGAATACAGATTCGATTAGGGGACAAGACAGTTTGGGGAATTAGAGACACAGGATCTCAAATCTTTCTAACAAGTATTACCTATGAGAAAATAAAACCCCAAGTAACAGTAGGTATATACGCTAGTAGGTTATAAATCCAAGTCACAGTCTTTTATTTTAAAATATTAAATCCATATTCACCTCATCTTTTCATCACATTAAAATGTGTGTCCAGGCATACTATTCCACTTCAGACTAATCTAATCAATCCTTTCAGATTTATAGTTATTGCCCAACACAAAGTAAGCAGATCCTAAGATTGCTAATCTGCTGATGCATCTTTTTTTTCCTGTCTCTCTTTAGTTCACCTTGAAGAATGTGAAAAAGAGTGTCCTCCTAAAGCACTCATATTTACTGCGATCTGTACTGCAAACTAACTTGCACTATATTTTATGTCACTATTATTTGAAACACACACGGTCCTACCCTGTAATTGAGCTCCTGTGACCCTACAGATGGTGCTCCCACTGCAAGATCCAGTATACCATCTTCATTGAAGTCCAAAACTGCTAAGGCAGAACCAAACCTTCCTGAAGGCTAAAAAAATAAAACAGAGAAAAAGCACACATTTTTCTTGCAAACCCTTTTTGAAGCATATCTTGTCTTTTTAAAAAATACCTGTTCAAGTGATGTCCCATTCCCATCTTTGGGGTTTTTAAACAGGTGTGGAAAAGGCCACTGATTTCAACAAAGGTTCACAGAGTCCTTACTTTTTATGATCAGCAATTAACAGACAAATGTTGAGGAAACTTTGGCCCTACAGATGTTTTTCTCATCAATTCCATGAAGCCCTGGGATTATGGGACTTGCAATGCAAAAGGAAGGCAAAGGTTCTCACTAATGTAATCGGTACAACGTTAAGTTACAATGAAACTTTTCTTTAAAAAGAGTTTATTCAAAACCAACTTCTCCCACAAACAAATTAATGGCACTACTGTAAATGACACTGGCCTTTCAAGTGATCCAAAACACAAATTAAATGTCTTCAATTACCAATGTTTAACTTAAAAAGGAGGAAGTAGGGGAGAAAAAAAAAATGTGGCAGCACCTTTAAGACTAACCAGTTTTTATTTTAGCATGAGCTTTCATGGATATAAACCCATTTCTTCAGATGCAGTACAAAGTGATCTTAAAGCATCAGTTGTGGGAGTGGGATAGCTAAGGGAGTGGGATAGATTGGGATTGAAAACTATTTCAATGTTTAACTTGTTTTCCTACCTTACTCCCTTCCAGTATTTCATCTGCTTCCTGGTTGAGGTCCAAGTTTGCATGAGGTAAACCTGATTCATTTCCATAAATAATATATACACGCCCTATCTGAATGTATCCAAGCTGACTATATCCTGGTGCTCCAGTTAGGAGGTCGTCATATCCATCCTGGTTTAGGTCAGCTGAAATCATTGCCCTGTGTACCAAATAATACAATTTGAGTTAACCAATGGTTATTTGAGTTATCTTTGTTGAAGCAGCCACTCTTTGCTTTGCAGATTTCAAACTGACTTGTAATTGTCAATGATTACGGCTGAATCCAAAATGGTTCTGAATCAAGCTTTTATTTTACCAATTGCATTGACAGAATAACAAGCTTTTAAGTTGCAAAGAACTCTTGCACAAATTCTATGCAAACTGAACACTTTCTGGTTTATTGGCATAAGTGATCTAACCTAAGATATTTGATTCATTAGCACTATACCCTTTATTCATAGCTGGAATTCTTGATCCTCAGCACTACTTTCTTGGCACCAAATAAATCAGTTGCCACGTTTCATTTCACATTAAAATAAAAAGGTATGGCATGGCTATTTTTGTATAAAGGTGAAGTACACTGAGAAAAAAATTATTTTGCCTATGACAGCAAGCTATCAAATTTAGGTTCTAATTCACACACATGTTCTTAAAATAAGTGTATAATCTCCCAAGTTCCCAAGTGACTGGTTACACCAGAGCATTTCTGAGTGGCTGCCATGTCTCTGTCCTTGGCATGTCTTCGTCTATCCAGACGTAAGCTCCACTGACATCAGTGAATGTCTCATGTGTACAGCTCACTGAGACTGAAAGCTGCTTCTCACAATATGATTTCCTGCACTGGTATCACTTCATTTTTGGAACACCATTCATGATTAATGTAACAAACACAAACTATGGTATTTTACATTTTATAAAGATGGCAAGAAATAAGATGGTAAAGCAAATGGAAAAATGTAGCAACAAACAGGAGGTTTTCCTATACAAAAGAGGCATGTAGGGAAATTATGTCACTTGAGACTTAAATCCTATTAATTCTGTTTTTATCTGAATCAGATATATTTGTGTGTTACATCTTGACTCTCATCTGTTCTATGGCTTTATTGATGAGTACCTAACTTGTTGAAGGGCAGAGGCAGATATTGCAACTGAGTTATAAAATGAAAACTAACTGATCTGTCTTTTGGGAAAACACCCTTGATACACAAATTCACTAACTCACTAGAGAAACTGCATCTGACTCAGTGAAACAATGATGTTTCTAAATATCCTAGCACTGTTAGCAAATCAATGCAAGATGACCTAGGAGACAAAAAGAAATCAGAACTTGCCATCCAAGTTTAGCATATGGTGTCTTCAGAAAGTATGAAGCAGTGGGGTTGGTGATGTGATTAGAAGACTGTTGCTCTGTGATCATCAGCACTCTGCTCAAACTCTTTGCAGTGGCACTATTTCGGAAATGAAGGTAATTCTGAAAAAGTAAATAATGAAATAATAGGGCCATTAAAAATTATCTATTGATTGCCAGACTAGTGATGACCACTCCTTAAAGCAATGGCGCCCCAAAACACCAGCATGGAACATTTCAAACAACAGTATCAGTAGGAATTTTAAAAGTGGGTATTCATTTAATACAGTCTGTTTAAAACAGTCTGGGAAGAAGCACATCCCTAGTAGAGCATTTCTTATCTATGGGCCCATCACAAAAAGGCTCTGTCTCATGCACTCACCAATCTACTATGCCTTACCAATGGGCACATGAGCCTGGCCTCCAAGGCTTCTCTTATAGCTTATGAGGGGCTATATAGTTGCAGATTGTCCTTTAAATAACGTGGTCAGGGTTTTAAAGGTGATGACTAGGATTTAAAAACTGAGCTCTTATATACACTGCAAGCCAGTGAAGGTAGTATCAGTGTTTATATGCCTGATTACATGATTTCCACAAGCACTTGGACAGCTGGATATACTATACCAACTGAAGCTTCAGAATGGTCTTAAAACGCAACCCTTTTAAGTTCTCGAGTGCATTAATGAATGACCAGAATTTGAAAAACTATAGCAAAGTGCAAACAGGAAACAAGCTAGCAAATCAGCCATAACAGATGAAAGGCACTCTTGGTAACAACCTGCACTACCATAAAGGCAGAGAATCCAGGAGGATCCTCCAAACTGTGCATTTCTGGAAAAGTCCAACAGCAGTTTGCTGCCTCCATCGAGATCAGCAGGCTTTCCAGCCCACAATACTTCTGTCTTATATGCATTCAGCCTCAGCTTGTTTGCCCTCATCCATTTGAACACTGCAGGATTCCCATAGTCTCCTTGGGACTAGGTGGTGAAGGAAACAAGAGGTAAAGTGCAGGTGACCTACATATTACCAACATCATAAACCAAGCCTCTAAATAATTTTTCCCAGTGGATCCATCGAGATGTTAGAAAGCCTGCAGGACATGCTCAGATCTAGCCTAGCCAAACTCTTGCCTGGGGATAGGAATAAGAAGAGTGAACAATGTAAACACTTTCAAAATTGTGGTTATGGAGTGAACATTAATTATACAAATAAACAAAACAAAAATTGCTTAATCATGCAATTTATTCGTGCAATACTTTGGGGTATAAAATGTATGCAACCATGATATTATACAGCAAACAAGTCACTGTATTATCAGTATGCCTTCAAATATATCCTTCTTTCTTACTATTAATGTCTAATTGCTAGAAAGACTTACGGTTGCCCAGGATGGCATATCAAAATAAACTCCTCTCTCTGTATAGTTGACCTTCTTTTCAACTGATTTGGCCACAGTAGATGTTACGTTCTTGTGGTGCCCAGTTTTAGATGGTCTAATCCTACTGAATTAAGAGAATAGTTATCAAAAAGTTTATTTGTGTAGGATTCTTTTTTTTTTTTAATAAACCACCTTTTCCCCAGCACAGGACCAATGGCAGCTTAAAACATCAGTTAAAACAAGATACGGCCAAGAATAAGTGAATTATAACACTGAAGAATAATTTAAAAAGCAAATAAGCAAACCATGCACAGTTCAAAAGCACTCCAATACATGATAAAAGAGGAAGAAAACAGTACAAGCTCTCCCCTTCAAAAGACTGTTCCCTGGCAGCAAGTAAATGGCCAAAAAAGCCTGACTAAATTTAAAACAAGTTTTTGTCTGGTGCAGAAGCAGCAAAGAGGACACCAGCACAGGCTCCCATGGAAGGGAGGTCTATAGCCTGGAAACAGACACTTGAAAAGCTTTCTTGTATATCCTGACCAAACATTCCTGTAAGGTGATGAGACTAAGAGCAAACCTTTTCCCAAAGATCCCATAATACAGGAAGGCTCACAGAGGGATATACAGTATTTCAGGTAGTTTGGGCCCAAGCCATATCAGTCTTTAAAGGTCATAATCAAACATGGAATTATGCCCAGAAACAGACCAGTAGCCAGTGACATTGCTGTGACAAAGAATTTCTGCTTTTTGAGTAACTAGGGAAAAATTTGCTTATTTATTTATTTATTGAAACATTTTCATTCCATTCTAAATCCAAAGATCTCAGAGTGTCATAAAAGTAAAATCAATGCAAATATGTTAAAACAATTTAAACAATACAAAGAATTTAAATAGACTAAAAACATATTACAGTCATCCCTCCACATTCGCTAGGGTTAGGGGCACAGGACCCTTGTGAAAGTGAAAAAACTGTGAATAACTCTAGGCCCTCCCAAACCATATTTAACACACAAAAAAGTATGATCACCATATTCAACCCACTGTAGATTCCTTTGAGGCATCAGGGTTCCTTCACAAGGTGGAAGTGGGTGGCTGGTGGGGCTTACTGCCACCTCCACTGCTGCCTCACACCATTTTTAATGGGGACTTACAAGACTCCTCTGCAGTTTCTCAGTCTCAGAAGGCTTGCACTCCCTATTAAAAATGGCATACGGAGGCAGCAGACATGACAGCAAATAATCCGTGAATAATCAAGTCTGCAAAAGTGAAACCAGCAAATGTGGAGGGCTGACTGTAAATACAATTGTTAAAACAGATTTGAAAGATTTAAACAGTTTTGAAGCCTTGTGCATTAGCATTTTGAGATACATCAGTGTGGCCCAAAGGGTTTAATAAACAGCGAGGGGAGAAAAAAAAAGTTATTCCAGGAAAAGCAATTAATACTCAATATAGTACAACCAAAACTAGATTACTCAAATGTTTTAGGTATAAAAATCATCAAGATTTTTCACATGACATATACTGACAAACATTTAATTGGTGCAATTTTATATTTCCTTCAAACATATATTCCATTGTTTTCACCTTTGGGGCTTTTAGTTTTTGTGAGGAAACCTCCTTGTTTAATTCTGTGTTGACAGGTTTAAGCCAGCATTTTACAGAAGAAGTTGAATGGCACATAAAAGACCATTTCTACTTGCTCTGAAAGAACAATCTTGTAGTAGAAGACAGGAATATCTTTCTGATTCAAGGGAATTTTGTCACACCTTTGAAATTGTTTCCTTTCTATGCTGATACAGATATTTTTTTGGATGCTAATACAGATCAATATGGTTATGTCTTTAGATACTTCTAATTCAAGTATTCTCTCTTTGATTTTCAGGAGAGGCAGATTTCTCTCAAAGGGTTCTCTGCTATATATATTAAACCTTTAGTGGTATAAAAGAAACTATAATAGAAAGTATAATTTACATTCAGAATCACCTGGTGCATTTATTATCAACTTCCTTGAATCCAAATGTCTGATTGTAAAGTTTTCAGCTAGAATAATTCTTTATGAAGATTAATAATCCATCTCTTTTCCCCAAGTACCAGAAGTCTGGTATTTCACATATCGAATTAAATGAAAAATAAGATGCAAAAATGGCAACAAAGTTATTAAGAGTTTTTGCTAGAGATTTGCCAGAACTCTACTAAAGAATAATTTCTGCAGTGGTGTTTGGAAACTAGTTCTGAAATGGTCAGAGAAGTAATTTTAGTGCACCAGCTTCAAGATCACATACGGGAGATCCATGCGCATAACAAATTTCCTCCGATCTAGGTGGTGGAATCCCAATCCCAAATACATAAGATAAAAGATGTAGATGGGCTAAATTTTATCTGATGGAAAGATGAGACAAGGTATTATAAATCTTAGGTTATTCAGAGAACTAAGCAAGTTAGTTTTCTACATGAAATTTATACTTACACAATAGGATTCTTCTGCTCATCTTTACACTGTATATACAAAGGATTCTCAGGAATAAAACACCCACTAAAGAAAAGCATATCCAAAGAATTATGCTTAGTGCATAGTAAATAGTGACAGATAAATAACAGCACTCCTCTCCCTCAGAATGGCTTGTATATCCTTTAGATAATTTCTCATCATCTCGAACATAATTTAGAATTACACTAAAATTAAATGTTAAATGTGAGGAAGCAGTTATTGCCCACTAAAAGGCAGTCACATATTAAATGCTAAAAAAGAAGTATTATAAATCATTACAGTATCTCACAGAAATATTCATCCCCTTTAATCCTCTATATTTTGTTATGTTACAAACTGGAATTAAAATGGATTTAATTGGCATTGCTACCACCTGACATATGCTAGATATGCAACAGTGTAAAGGTGCAAAGTATTTTTATTGTGGCACAAAAGTTAAGTAAAGAAAAATTAGCTACTTTATGTTGATTATATAACTCAACAGTAGAAGCACCTTTTTCAGCAATTACAGCTGGAAGTATTCTTGGGTAAGTCTCTATCAGTTTTGTACATGTGGATCCTGCTTTTCTTAGTTTTTGTTTTTTGACCATTCTTTTTGGCAAAATTGCCCAGCTCAGTCAGTTTGGATGGATACTGTGGCTGAATAGCACCTTTAAAGCCCTTCCACAGATTGTCAATTAGATTGGGTTTTTAGGTCATTCGAAGACATACATGTTCTTATTTTTAAACCACTCCACTGTTATTTTGGCTGTATGTTTAAGATTCTCTTGTTGGAAGGTAAGCCTCTGCTCCAGTCCCAGGTCCTCTGAAAGAGGTTTCCTCTACATTACCCTGTATTTTACTCCATCCATCTTGCCCTCAATTTTCACCAGTTTCCCAGTGCCTGCTGAGGAGGAGCAACCCTGCAACATGATGCTGCCGACACTGTCTTTCATCAGGAAAAGATCATTTCTGGATGCACTACTCAGCATCTTGAGGCAAAGCCTCAATTTCTGTTCAATATTGGTCTCATAGAAATAATTTTTTTTTCACATTTGTTGTTATCTTTCATAGGCCTTTCTGCAAACCTCAAATGAGCTTTGATATAGTTTTATTTCAAGAATGGCTTTCTTCTCAAAACCTTGCCTTGTGCTGTGTCCTGGTGATAGTTCTGGATAATTGTTTCTATCTCAATTGCAGATCTCTGATGTTTATTATCACTGACCTCTTGGTTGCTTCTCTGATTAGTGTCTTCCTTACCTGGTTATTGAGATCAGGTAAGCAGCCTTCTCTAAGCAGAGTCACAGTTGAAGCCAATTCTTTCCATTTTTTAATCATGGATTTAGTAATACTCTGAAGGATGATCATAATTTGGGGATTTTTTAAAATAACCAAAGCCTGACTGATGGTTCTGCATAACTATAACCTTGATTTGTTTTATTTTTTGGTCTTCATGACATAGTTTGCTTAGATATGCTCTTCTCTGAAGCCTTCCATAAATCACTGTATTTAATCTGAAATCATATTGAACTGGAACTGCACAGAGGCGGACACCACTCAACTACTTTTGAGACTTCTGGAGGCACTGGGCTGCACAAGAGGTTATTTGGGCATGTCACTTCAAATGGGGTGAATACTTATGCAACTAACAAACGTCAGGGACTGGGAGGTTTATATAACTTTTGTGCCACAAAATACATTTTACACAGCACTCCAGTTCACCATCTACTAGAAAATATGTTCTTAGATGAATCTGTCTAATTCCATTCTTGTTTCAGGGCACTTCGCCTTATTCAGAAATATTAAATCAATACTTTACCTGGTCCCAGTTGCTAAGATTTCACTGGTTATCTGGAAAATGTTATTTGATGCAAATGCCATATCATCCACACCACCAAGAAAATAGTCATGGAATTTATCAACCAAAAAGGGAGACTTCCTGGCATAGTAGGGGTATAGCTATGGAAATCAAAGAGCAACTTTATTAGGAAAATGGGCATCTCGAAAGTACACTGCAATACATTTTTAAGAATATACATTACCTTGGCAATACCAATCATTTCACCATACCTGTGGGAGAAAAGAGTTTATTACTTGCCATTTCTGTAGAACTTTTTAATGCACAAAATGCTTCTTAAAGTACCTCTGCATATCTTCTTTGGTTTTGTACACTGTCTGAAGTGTTGCCACAGAAAGACAGTTTGCATCAGTGCTGGGAATCAAGTGAGCCAGAGGCCCCAAGCAATCCCAAGGCCATTTTCCAGACCTCTGAGCACCCCAAAAAGCTGCTGCTCCCACATTTTTAAAGCAAAAAAAAAAAAAACCCTGGAGAGATACATGTTTGTGAATAACATAATTAAAGCAACTCAAAAATCTTTGATCATGTATAATATAAAGTAAGATACAGTTGAACCTTACAGGAATAAGTCAGACCAAACCCCACTCTCACATGTTTCACAGCCCCTTCTTCTTCTCTGGCACAGGCATGAGAAGATCAGAAATTTCTGATATTACTTTTAATTAATTACAGTTTAGCACTTTTCAAAGAGGGAGCCACATTAGTCTCTTGCATCATAAAAAGGAGGAAAGGAAGAGGAAATGGGAAAAATAAACGTAGCAGCACCTTTATGATTAACTGGTTTCTATTTTTTCATGAGCTTTCATGGATATAAATCCTCTTCTTCAGGCATAGTACAGAGTGATGATAAATGCTTAGATATAAAGCATATTTACACAATTGTCCAAGTGAAACAGAATGTAATAGGATCCATGACCTTTGCCTTGAAATCATGAACCTTGCCCTAAAGCACCTTCTCTAGCACATGTTAAAGTACTTGCTCCATTCTTATTCTGTATGCCCAGTCAATCAATAACTGATTTCTTTGGTCAGGCCCAATATCCTCCTCCCTAATAATTACTATTTGAGATCAGCAAACATACAATCATATATACCACATCCTTCACATATTTTTGAAATGAAAACAGGAAAGTTCCAATTGACTTACATTTCAATGAACTGAAGGTATGTGCAGTCAACAATAGTCTGTTCAGTTATTACTTCCTGGCCATAAAGTTCCTTATAAATTGACAGTAAATCCTTGACAGGTACATACCTACACAAAGTGATAACACCAGAGTTTTTGATGTAAGCTAACAGAAAGTTAAGTGACATCATGAAAATCTAAAGCAACCTCTCATATCCAAATTCCCTGATAAATGTACAAAATTTCACAGGAGCAGGACATTGGATGCACTTATCTTTAAAGCACACAATGTGAGCACTTTCTGTGCAAACTGTCCCAGGTTCAAACCCTGGCATCTCCAGGCCTGGCAGAGATTCCTGAACCATTACAACCTTTCCTTCAAGGAACTGGGATGATGTATACAAGGATCTTCTTTGTTGTCCCCAAAAGAACTTTGTAATATTAGGTTGAAAGACATGACTGCCAAAGATTACACACAGAAGAGGCAGGTGGGGATGACCTTGGCTTAATGGAAGAGCACATATTTAGCATGCAAAAGCCCCAGGTATAAATCCTAGCTTCTCCAGGACTAGGAAAATTTAACAATTGATAGCCATTAACAGCCAGCCAGAGTAGGTAATAATGAGCTTAGCCAATGGTCCAACTCAGTATAATACAGCTTCTTAAAATCTTGTAAGTAGCTGCACAAGACAGTAGGCATTACAGAGCATAATTCTCTTTCTCTCTTATAGTAAAATAATAAAGATTGCTGCTACATCTCAAAAAGTAATAAATATATTAAGGTATGAGCTTTCAAAGAAGAGTAATGGCTATGTGGGGATTTCAACCAAGGTCTCCCTGATCCTGGTGCAACACTAACTTATTCTGGAACACCACAGTGGATAGGGACAGTGCATCAAGGATCTTTAGGAACTGTCTCTTCTTATCAGCCCAGCTTCCTGGCCCCCTGCACCATTATAGTCATGCATGCAGAACTGCAAGCACTGAAAATCTTTAACTTCTTTTTTTCTTAATAAAGTAAAGTAGTTTTAAAAACTTGAATAGAAATGAGAGTATATGATAACACACAGTTATTCTCAATCGACAAATATCTTCTGGTAACGATTATTGAATGTTAAAAAGGAGAAATACCTTCTAAAGTTACATTTACTTACATTAATAAAAACCAAGAAAAAAGATAGATAGATAGATAGATAGATAGATAGATAGATAGATAGATAGATAGATAATTTCATGCAACTTCCATTAGTTTAAACTTTACCCCTTCTTGAAAAGTAACATAAATTTACTACCTATAACCTAAACTTCCTCTCATTGTATAACCTCATTCTGTGTTTTCTCTGTGCTAGTTGATCTTGTTCCTCCTAAATGTCAATATGTACACATACATAAACACACACATACATCAATCAGTATGTACACATACACTAACGGTTTTACAGAAAGATCTCCATCAAATCAGAATGATAATCTCCACAAAGGTTACTACAATTCCCATGTTTATTTGTATGTTTGTTTGTTTTTTAATCTCTCTGAGATATATTCAAGCTCATTTGATTTATTTGATTTGATTTATTTGATAATTAAGTTACCCCATTTTTTATGGAAAAACATTGTAATTGGGTCCCATTCCTTCAATATTTTATCAGATTTCTCCTAAATCTTACAAGTAAGCTGATTGTTTTCCTTCATCTCCAATATTTTAATCATCCATTGCTGTAAAGTGGGGATTTCTTTAATTTTCCAACATTTGACTATTAATATTCTAGCAGCAGTAACAAGATACAATAAAACTCTCCAGTATTTCTTTGAGATTTTTGGATCTATATTTTGAACTATATTTAGTAAGAAAAATTCTGGCATGAGGGTTATCTGGGTTTCAAATATTTCCATTAAAGCTATACTCAGCTGCTCCCAAAAATTTTTAATTTTTTGGCAACTCCACCCCATATGTATGAAAGTTCCAATTTTCTCCTGGCATTTCCAGCATTTGTTCTGATGTGTGTTATACATTTTATCCAATTTGGCCGGTGTTAGGGACCATTTGTAGAACATCTTCACATAATTTTCTTTAAGATCTTGAGATAATATAAATCTATGAGTTAATTTCCAAGATGTTTCCCAGTGTTCTAATTTAATTGTGTGACCTAGGCTATTGGCCCAAGATATCATGGTATCTTTGACCATTTCCTCTTCCAATTTATAATTTAGTAAGAATTTATAGAATTTTGATATAACGTGGTTTGATGGACCAAATATAATCTTCTCTAACTCGTCTCTTTCAGATTAAATCCTTCTAGCCCTAAGTCTATCTTGTATCTCTCGTGGAGTTGCCTATATGGAAACCATGGGAGCTTGAAATCCATTTGCTCCAGTTTTTCTCTTGTTCTTAACTGTGGTGTAAGTGATACATCTAATTCTAACAGGTCTTTATATGTCAACCATTTTTCTTGAGTATTGACCCATCTTCCAAAAAAAGCTTCCTGGGGAGATATCCAAGTTGGGATTTTGTTGTAAGCTTTCTTCTTTACTTGTATCCAGATTCTCAATAAACATCCTCTTATAAAGTGATTTGAAAAATCCCTGTCTATTTTTGCCTTATTGTACCAGAGATAGGCATGCCAGCCCATTCTGTTGTTGACTCTTTCTAGCGTTAATATTCTTCTATTCTGTAACCTAATCCATTCTGACATCCAAGTTAACCCACATGCATAATAATATAATTTAAGATCTGGTAAACTGCATCCGCCTCTTCCTTTTTGATCTATTAGATTTTTCCAATTTATCCTTGGTTTTTTCTCTTCCCAAATAAATCTTGAAAGGTCTTTTTGCCATTCTCAGAATGATTTACCATTTTTGATTATTGGCAGGTTTTGAAAGAAAAAAATCATTTTGGGAAGGATATTTATTTTCACTGTCATGACTCTGCCAAGAAGGGATAGATGTAATTTATTCCATTTTTCTAAATCTTTCTTTATTTCTGTCCACATTCTTGAATAATTGTTATTAAAGAGCTCTGTGTTTTGCCTCATAACCCAAATGCCTAAGTATTTTAGTTTCTTTTGAATCTGAAAATTGGATTTTTTAACAAGTTCTTCTTTCCTAGGATACATGTTCTTTGTTAGAATTCCAGTTTTCTCTTTATTTATTTTAAATCCCATGCTTTCACCAAACTCTGAAATGATCTTTAGGAACTTGTCTATACTCTTAAGTGGTTCTTCCAGAAAGATTACAAGGTCATCGGCATAGGCTTGTAATTTATATGTCTGTTCTTTAATTCTAATCCCCTTAATTCCTGGATCAGAACGAATTCTTCTATTTAGTATTTCCAATATCAAGATAAATAGAAGAGGTGAGAGGGCAGCCCTGATGTGTTCCGTTCTTAATATTAATTTCTCTCATTTTTTCTCCATTTACTATGACTCAAGTTGTTTGATGTGAATATATTTCTTGAATCTATTTTACATAATTATCACCCAAATCCATTTTTCCCAGAGCCACGATTAGAAATTTCCATCTCGCTTTATCAAACACTTTCTCGGCGTCTAAGAAGATGATTGCCAATTCTTTTTCGTTATGCCTCTCAAAATGCTCTATAATATTTATCACTGTTCTTACATTATTTCTCAATAATCTATTTGGTTGAAAGCCATTTTGATCAAGCACTGAAAATCAAAATATAATTCTAGTGTCTCTTACCAGCTTGGCACCACATAGCTAAAGTCAAGTTCAAATTGCGTTAACACATCACCTCCTAAAATTACAGGGAAAAGACCATAAGGCATCAACACACTAGAGAAGAAAAGAATGGACACTTTTGCCTCTATTTTGTATTATTAGAGCATTTTCTTCTGAACATAATCCAGAACACCATGTGACTCCACAGATACAGTTGGTCCAATTAGATACAACTGGATTTGGACTTTCTTCATCTTCTTTTTGATATATACAGAGAGAACCACAGGAAAATAATTCCTCTATGATATTATCCAATGTAGATAGGATATGTGTGTAAATACTGAAGTAATGTTGATTAAATCTATCACCTGGGCTTTTTCTTTGTGAATGTGTCTACTGTTTACTTATATATACACCATAGTCATGATAGGACTGAACCAGAGGGAGAAAGACAGTAGCCATGTGAAGGTAGGAGTCATGATTCTCCAATGGCAACTCCCCTGCACCACTCATCAAACTGCTTTTAATATGATATTTGTAACCTTGTTTAGGCTGAAATATATCGGCTTTGTGCTTTGCCTGCATGTGGAATTATTTTAAGCAAGTTTCTCAGTACCTTCTTAAGGAATCATTGTAACCAACTGGAAGGCCTCCATTTCATATGTATACTGTTTCCCTGACTGTGCAGACACAAACCAATTAGTTAACTGATTTCAGGATACTTAATCCTAGAAAATACCAGATGATATTAGATTTTTTCCTATAAGAATCTCCAAGAATTCAACAGAAATTCGGGTAAAGCCTTTTAGAATTCACAATGACATAAATTACCAAAATCACCAGCAGCATGAGCATCTGTATACGAGCCATGAAAATCAATCTAGGTTAAAGAGATAGAGCAAGAGAACCATATCATTAATAATGCATAATTGATTTGCACTTTAAAATAAAGAAACAGACAATTTTTCATTCTGCATTCCTTGACTGATACAAGATGTATGGGAGGTGATCCAAACCCTTGCAGCTTCCGTCTGTTCCCTGCCTATGCATCCTGTTCTCCACGCGCACAGCTCTTCTACCAGGAGCTCATATGCATGTACAAAGGGGACTCTGCTTTTGAAATCAGCTCCAGGGCCCCATACACTGTAATCCAGCCCTGAAGGGTGGCCAGTGGTGAAAACCACTCTGCCATCCAGGGATATCCTCAATTCCCAGTAAGTCCCTGTCCCCTCACTCCCACACTATGGTGAAGAAGGATGATCTAGTTTTTTCCTTATTAAAAGGCCATTTCTTACTGATGTTCCCACCAAGTCTTCTTTCTTTTTAAAAAAAATGCTACCAGTACCCTGTGCAGTACTCAACTTACTCCGCTCACAGCAAAAGGCAAGAATCATTATTGCTTTTAATTCTAATTTAGTACTGATTTTTTAAAAAAAACTGTTCTGTACAAATTATGTTAATTTCACCTGTCCCTGTTTATCTCCCTTTTTATTTTCTCATTTTATTTTTCCTCCCAGTTCTTCATTCACTCTGGCATCCCTTACTTTTTATTTTGCACCCTCCACACACATGCGATCCCACATATTCTTTCCATTTCCCTGTCTGTTTCTGGTCTTCCTTTTCGTAAGGATCTTGACCTACCCCAACCTACCACCACCCTTGCAGCTATGCATAAGAAGGAAAAATGTTTGGATCCAGAGATCAGACATTTGAATCCAAAGATATGCTTGGGAAACCTATGCAGGTCTGTTTTGAAATAAGGTAAGTTGTCTCTCAATTCTAGCAGTAAGCCCTCACCCTTGACAAAGTATGAGTCTATTGTCTAACTATAACTGTGGTAAGCTTTGGTCATGTGAGGGGAAAAAAACCTCTATGTCTAACAAATACAGTATGGCCCACTTACTGCTGCCATGGCCCGCAGAAATCCTTGATCAATCCCCAAGCTATGCCAGCTCACATCTGCCACCATATGAGAAGCAATTCCAAAGATGAAAGCCACCAGCTTCTCTGTAGCCTAAAGAACAACAAGAACAGTGTGTGATTTTACAGAAACTTTACTGAAACATCCCTAGAAAATTATTCAAGAGAAACAAAATAATTATGAGGATACCTTTTACCTGAACTGTTGTTCCTGAAAGCTTGCCTAAGGGGTTTTGCTGTGATGCAAGTAATATATTTATACAGCAGTATCAATATGCACCAGAGAGCCAGCATGGTATAATGATCTGAGCATTGGACTACAATCCTGGAGAGTAGGGTTTGATTCCCCACTCAGCCATGGAAACCCACTGGGTGACCTTGGGCAAGTCAACAACAACAGCAAAAACAACATGAATATGCATTACACTTTCAGAATAAAAATAAAAAGACTGTTCCTTTTCCCAAGGAGCATTCAAATTAGAAAAATCACCATTGCTCAATGGAAGCAATATAGAAGAAGGGGAGAAGGAGATGAGGGGAAACAGGAACAGAACATGTGTTCATATTGGTTACATCTACTTAGTTCAGCTTCATTGGACAAAATGGACAAAGAAGTTGTGTCAAAGTCCTTTGAGGGAAAGGTACATTTTGAAAAGGAATGTGAAGGAGAGAAAGCCATAATCACAAGGGAAAAGGACCTGTTTAAATTTAGTGGGCCTCCACTACAAAATTCCTAAAATATCTAGTAAAGATGCTTTGAGCATTTGCAGACAGAGGGATCCTCATACAATCAGTTAGAAGGTATTGTGAAGCTTTTCCATCTTTTTGTTCTCCTTAATGGATTTTCTAAATTAAAGAAAAAGACTAAAAAAAAAGTGGAAGAAGGACTGGAGCTGATGCCATATGTTGAGCCCTGGTGGTGCAGTGGTTAAATGCCAGTACTGCAGCTACAATACTGTGAGTTCAATCCTGCAGGGCTCCAGGTTGACTCAGCCTTCCATCCTTCCATAGGTCAGTAAAACAAGTACTCAGCTTGTTGGGGGCAATTAGCTAACACACACTGTAAAGCACTTAGGGAGTGATTTGCACTGATAATGCAACTGCTGAAAATGTAACTGCTATTGCTATTGTTGCTGAGTGCCTTCAAGTTGTTTCTGACTTAATGATTACCCTAAGGTGAACTTATCACAGAGTTTTCTGGGGCTGAGAGTGTGTGATGTTCCCAAGGGTACTAACAGCAAATTATTCCATCTGCTTATGTTTGGAGATTTTTATAAGGGCTAGGGGGCAGCATGGCACTATTCTTTGTCATTTTTGCTGATCTGTGTTTGTTTTGGAGTGTGAGTAAAAGAGGTATTTGGACTTAGGAGGATTTTTTTTCTTCAGTTTTAAATTGCCATTGCACTACATTTCTCTGAATATGTAGTAGTAGTTTATTGTATTGGATCCATCTCATATTTATATACTTTTGTGAACCATAAGAGAAAGAAAGAATGGAAATAAACTATAAACTACAAACAAATAAGAGTTATGATTATGGGATGATGGCATGTTAAAATCCTCATCTGAAACTACTCTAAATTTACCTAATTAAAAAGTAGACTGGGTTCTTTATATAATCATTCCAAAGACCACAAGTATATACTATTTCAAAAGTCCCTTAGAAGTCTTTAGTAAACTATGACTGCTGGATTTTTTTTCAAGTAACATATATATTCCACCCACCAGTAAATTATCAGAGTTAACAGTGCACATAAATAACAACTTTCACAAATCATATAGAATTAGGATAGAACCTGAAGGTAAATATTCTGCTCCATTTTGCAGTTGGTCATGATGAAACATAAAATTCTTTCTCAGTATCTCTCTGTATGTACAAGTGACTACACAACAGAAAATAACATGGTTTATGAGGATAACCTGTCTTTTGAATAATAAACATGAGAGCCTTCAGCCTGCAAAACTAATGGAGAATTTATTACCTTTTCCCAAGGCAGTGGATAGTTCGTTCTGATGTAGTGGATACTGGCATTGAGAAAAGGTGACCAATGAGTATCTTCAGATACTTGATGGAATAAGCCTATAATGCCAGCAAACAAGATTAAATTAGAAAAAGAATACCTTATTTCCCCCATGTTTTCACTTTTATTCAGTTCAATACGTAAAGAATATAACATTTTGGCAAATTACTCAAGAAAAATAATTTTTGTCTATTTTGTCAAAACAAATAAGACAGTAATAATATAATAATACTATAGAAATATAACCGAAATTACAAAATTACTGAATAAACCATGTAACAAAACCCTGAGTGAGACTTTGCTTACTCACTGCCAATGTGTTCAAGGTAATAAATATGATAAGAAAATCCTCCATTCCAGATGAAAAATAGAATGCTAACAACCAAGGGGCCTAGTTTTTGTATAATTCCTACTGACATATTAGTGTCACATGCATAAGAGCCTTTTCTCCCCTCTCCTCCTCTGGTACAAGTACAGATTAGACTACACCCATTGAATCAGGGGGATTTATACAAATATAGATGTCCATTTGGCAAAGCGTGATTGAGTGGGTCTATTCATTGCTGGGACTGGCAAGCCAAAGTACTTACATATATAAAGATGGGGTTCTATTCATTTACAAACATGTTGCTTGGGTTTAAACTATTTTAGTCTCAGAGGAAAAAATGGCAGTGGATCAGACTGAATCACACTACAGTAGTTCAGCCTATGTGGGAGCTTATCCTACTGAGCATAAGCAATATCAAGTAGCTTTTCTTCAAATGAATCACCAGAATTAGTCTGCATACAGGACTATGCAGCTTTCATGTGGGATATTAAATTAATTCAAAATGATAACCACAAGCTGCAAACAGTCTCCATGCTCTTTTTGGAAGATCCCAAGGCCCCCACTCGCCAAGATTTTTATTTTTTTTTTTTAAATTGTTTATTCAATATCCCATGCACTGGAGGTGTGGAAGGGACAATTTTGCAGTTCCCCTGCCCAATTATTTTAGACCCAGGGGGAGCTGTTTTCCAAAACCGGAAGTGACTTCTAGTTCAGTTTGTGTATTAGGAAAAAGGCTTTCTCAAGCCTAAAAGAGCTGGGGGGTGGGAATCATGGCAAAATTGCCTCTCACATCCCCTACAATGTGGAGAGAGGCAAAAATTAGGGGTGTCCCTTCAAGATCCAGTGAAGGATGTGTGTAACATTTGAACCTTGGGTAGCTGTCCACTTCTTGTATACATGCTTGACATTGACTTAAACATCCAGTTGCTCTGGGTGAACCTCCTTCTACGCTCTTCTCTGGCTCATTTGCAACTTATCCACATTGTTCTCAAGCCAGCTACTATACAGGCACTGGGTATCAGTTTGCTTTTCAGGTGTCTCTTTAGGGAGGGCCAGATAAAAAGGATATTTCTTCTCTTATTTCTTACCACTCTTGCAAATGCCAGGATAAAAGGCATCGGGATAAAGGCTTCCAGCCTGATATGCATCTTGATGGGTTAATAATAACTGGACACAAGGAAAAAGTAGAAACAGGAATCAAAACGTTAAAGTATTATGGCCAGCATTTTGGACACAAACAAAATACCACAATTAGCACTGCATGTGGGAAATACAGATTCAAGTCCCTAATTCAATTCAGATTCAAGTCCCAACTAAATACTGAAATTGACTGAATGACCTTGGAACAATCTTAGCTGAACTAACCTCAGGGGCTTATCGTGAGGATCGAGTAGGAAGGAGGAATGCTATCTTAAGCTCAAAGGAGGAAAGGCTAGGGACACTCACAGAAGAAGGGCCTTTCTGTACTACTCTATTATAGTACTATTATATAGAGCTATTATAGTGTTATTATTCCACTTTCAACATCTCGTGGAATCCTGGGGTTTGCAGTTTGAGACAGGGCATTTAGAATTCTCAACCAGAGAGCTCTTTGGCCTCAGTAAACTACAAACCCCAGCAATTCCACAGGATGTTGAAAGCGGAATAATACCACTATAACAATGTAGTGCAGAAAGGCCCAGAGAGAGGACATTTTTCGTGGTTTGTCTCTACCATCCCATTATCAAAGGTAACTTCATCTGCTCAGAGGTCAAGGTTTGACTCAACTTGGGTAATTACATTCACAGAACTATCTTTCAAGAAACTATACACATTTCCAAATCCATGCATATTAGCCAGTCACAAAATCTATAAGTTAGCTATGTCCTATATTTTGACTAGAAATGAAATCTCTCATCTTTTCAACCAAGGCAACAAGCAACACAACTGTCTTTGAATATAAATAAAGTAATAGGTCGGCCCACGTCAGTACTTGGATGGGAGATCACTAATGAACACCAGCTGCTGTAAGCTATATTTCAGAAGAAGGAAATGGTAAACCACTTTTCAGTATTCCTCTCATAAGAAAAGCAAATTGAGTAAAGCAAGATAAATCCAAGAAGATCAAGTGTTAAAATGGTAAAAATATAATGTCTTAGAATACTACTGAAAGTTATAATAATAAACTTCCTACCTCACGATAGTCAATGTTTCCCTCTTGTTTGCTCAAAAATTCCAGAGCTCTGTGAGCTGGAAGAAGTTACATCACATGTTAAATGACCAGTTAAAATATTCATGATGCAAAAATTACAAGGGGCAGTATATGGTATGCTACACATCTGTGTTGGGTAAAAAAAAAAAAACCCAACAACAATCAAACAAAATCCATTTAGATCCACCATGTCATATATTTCAGATAAAGACATCACAAGCTGTTGAAATGTGGTTCGTTGTGATGTACAAATCAGCCTCTGCTAACAAGCTATAGTTTATTATGCAGCCACAATCCACAATCTGAACCCATGATTTGTTGTTGGTTCATGAATGCTGGCTTGTTTAAACCATGGCATGCTGTAATTTCTGATCGCACAGCCATGTGTCATCCTTGGCTTTTTCTTAAACTGCCACCCCAGAAACAATCCAGAAATGGGAGAGAGAGTTGTTTATTTGGTCATTTGCTATGCTGTTCATAGCTTAAGCAACAAATAATGATTAACATAATCCATGATATCTGAACATGCCTATATGTTCTATATGTTCAGAATTCTAGACAATGTGGTTCTACAAGAAAACTGTTCTGTTTAAATGACACCTTGTTTCAACAATAAACACTCCCATTATTAGGCAGTTGTATGATATCAAGCACATTAAGTTCAAGTATCAAAAGCTACCATCTGCCAAGTCCACGGGATGGTGAGTTCACTAGTTCTTGTTTGTATGTTTTTACCTTCTGTCCTCTATCATAAATAGAAATTACAACTTACTACTATGATTGCTTGTAACTGCCTTCCACAACTTTATTGTGCTTTTATTTGTTAAAACAAGAAACTGAAGTGTGGAAATATTTGTAATGAATAAGTAAGAAATATTCTGTCATAAGCTATCGGCATAATCGGAGCAAATACAAGAGTAATGTCTGCAGTGTGCAGCAACCTCCACATTTGCTATAGTGATGAAACATGTGCAACTCATGTGTCATAAAAGCACTATACAAATATGACAATTGTCTGTTTCCTAGCAATCATTTTATCTTGCACTTATGTTAAAAATTATGCATTATTGCTTCAGCTTGGCAGAAAGCTCTATCTTATTTTCGGCATCACGAAATACTTCAGAAAAACTATGACGTACTGATATTACTGTAAAATATCTGAGGGTTTTAGAATTTGCTCAAAATCTGAGGACTACCCTACACATAAATAGCCTGATGTAGTGGTTTGAGTGTTGGACAAGGATTCTGGGGTATCAGGGTTGGAATCCCTGCTCAATCACAGAAACAAAGTGGGTGATTCAAGCCAAGTCACACTATCTGGCTCAGAAGAAAACAAGGACAAATCTCCTCTAAATAAACGTTGCCAAGAAAACAGTAAGATAAGATCATCATGAATCAGAGTTGACTTGAAGGCATATACCAACAAACCTACATACTACATTAAACATATACTGCATGCATGCAGTTTAAGATTGATTTCTTTTTGCTAGTTTGCTCAACCCCCATAGAGACATGGGGAGAAGGACAATTTTGAAAGAAAAACTGTCTACAGTGAGGGAGAAAATATAAAGCTCCCTGCCCATGTGTGATGCTCCTAGATCAGGATATACTTACATACACACAGTGTAAAAATAAAAATAAACGGATCTTAAAGTGTGTGCTATATATTTAATACATTGTATAGTTATGCTTTAGGCTTCTCAGGAGTAAATGTTTCTCAAATGCATTCCATTCTGCTACTTTTGCCCTATCATTTGAAGCTCCTCTGACCTCTGCAAAGATGGATCAATGCGATAATACTAAGGGTGTATCCACACAATTACAGCAGTTTGATAGCACTTTAATTTCCATGGCTCCAGCCTACAGAATCTTGGGATCTGTAGATTGGTGAGCTACTTAGAAAATATCAAGGTACCTTGAAAACAGAGGGACTGAGTGTAATTCTGTAGTGTAACCTGGGAATGGTACTTCAGGGTAGTGGAGTAGCACTCTGGCAGAGAGGTCCAAAGCCTTCATCAAACTATAACTCCCAGCATTCGGTAGCACAAGTCATGACTGTTCAAATCATATCAAACTACTATAATTGTGTGATGTGAATTTTATTCATTCATTCATTCAATTTATATTCCACCCTTCTATCACGGGATCCAAAGTGGCTTACAAAATTTAAAACAAAAGTTTAGCTAAAAACTTATTTTGCAAAAGTTAAAAAAAATTAAATCACATTTTTGCTTTTTGAAACCACATGGTTAAAAACAGTTTAAAATAGATTTAATATATAACTGAAAGTAAACAAGATAAAAAGACGGCATACCACTTTCAAACATCCTGTGCTACATGGCTTTGAAGTCAAAGGCCTGCCTAAACAGAAAGGACTTAGTCTGTCAATGGAAAGAGAGCAGGGACAGGGCTAGCTGGACCTCCCATGGAAAGTTTCAAAGTATTTATGGCTATAACATTGACGCTAGTCATATTATAGAATATCACAAATTGCCCCAGCCCCAGCAGTTTCTTGAGGCTATCACTCTGCAAGAGCACCTCATCCTGTCAAAAGCTACCAGTCCATTTCTAGCTCTGACTGAGGGTGCTTCCAGCACAGAGGTGGTCCTATGTGGACCACAGATTTAGGTCCACATGGGACACTGTGGAGTTTCCAGATAGTTCCAAAGCAAGGCAAATCTGAACATCAGAACTGGATTTACAAAATCTGATTTGCATGGGAGATTGGAATGGAGCCGTTGGTCCTAAAAAAGATAAACGTTCCAGTAAAAGAATTAAAGAAGACTAAAGTAGATTACCCAACATTTTCTTTAACTTCACAGAATGTTGAGGGGGTGTCACTGATGGTTCAAGATATTTGCAGCCAAATTCGAGACACTATACTTTTTGTTTCAAATAGCAATGACTCCTTCTCCAGAAGAACATGGTCAATTTAATAATGAATGGACATTCTCCCCAAAACTCTCTCAGATCATGATGCCATTACAATGACTCTGAAAATGGATCAAGTATCGTTTAGATGGAGACTTAATGAATATTTACTTTTGAAGATGGAAATACTACAGCAATACATACAGGAACTAAGGAAATTCTTCAAGCTGAACCTAAACAAGGATACAGATCTTACAGCAGTTTGGAATGCAAGTAAATGACATATGAGAGGACAATTTATAAAACATGGTTCCAGACTCAAAAAAGAAAGAGAAGCAAAAAAAGGGGGGGGGTAGAGTGCTGGATGAAATACAAAATTTGGACGTGAAGCTCAGGAATAACTTTGACAAAGAGACTCAACAAAAGACGAGACAACAATAGTTCTCATTTTTTATAGCACAAGAAATGAATGCCAAACTAAAAGAATTTTGAAACAAAATTATGTTGAATTTTCAAATAACCTAGGAAGTAGCTTCCTTATAAGTTGAGGCAGGAATAGATAAAGAAATCTATCACAAAGATTAAGAAGAGGGATCACTATGAAATGGACAATCTGAAAAACTTTCAAGGAATCCTATAAAGTATTATACATGAGAGGTAATGAAAAAAACTTCAGATACAGAAAATATTTGGATAGGCTCCAACTGGAGAAATTAAGTCTAGAACAAAAGCAAAGTTTGAATGGACCTGTGAGAACCATGGAAATTACTTGAAGAAATTAAGAAGTTCAAATTGGAGAAAGCCCCAGCCTGGATGGATTATGTGCAGCATACTACAAGAAATCTGAAGAGGAACTACTCAAACCAATAAAGATGGTGTGTTATGAAATATTAGGAAAAGGTTGGATGCCACTTCTATTATGGTGATCCATAAAGAAGATACAGATTGAAGCTTTAACAAAGAATTCTCTGTCCCTGACCTATTATTAAATCATGACTACAAGATATTTACTTCTGTTTTGGCTCATAGACTGTGATAACTGAAGCCCCTGTCAGAGCTGCTGATGACGAGCAGCAGCTGTTGGTCCCTGTTGCTCAGGGTGGAGATGACAAGCAGCAGCTGTTGGTCCCTGTGGCTCCGGCTGGAGAGGAGTCCTGCAGCTCAAGAGCTCCCCCTGCTGCCATGGACCAAGCAGGCTTGGACGGTCCTCTGCCTGCTCCTTTAGGGCAACAGGGATCCGATTCTGAAGATGCTTTGGAGCCTGCGTCGATCAGCCCACAAACAAGGCGGAGACTCAAGAGAGCTGAGTAGAGGGAGGCTTCCTTGATTAAGTTCAAGAAGCAGTGACTAGCCACACCTGTGTCCTGGGCTATATAACTGCCTGCCTGGAAGCTTTTCTTTGCTGGTGGCAAGCTTTCTACAAGCCCTCTCCTTGCTTCTGGCACCTGATACCTTGGATTGATCTCTTGGCTCCAGACCCCTGGCTCTTGGAACTCTGACTATGGTTTTTGCTTGTCGCTCTGGCTTAGGTAAATGGCCTTCCCCTGAGTAAGTGCTTCCTTGACTCCTCCCGGCAGGACCCTGCTAGCTCTCCCAATCCCTTCTCCGGGCTGTCTCGCCACCCGGGTCTCTGACCCTGACATAGACTGCAGAAGCAAATTGCTCAGTATATTCATGAGGACTAGAGTGGATTTTTGCCAAAAAGACAACTGAGGCAAGATAAGAACTGTTCTTAACATCACTGAATATTTGGAATATCACAGTGATAAAAAGGCAGCTCTGATTTTCCTAGATGAAGAGAAAGGATTCAATAATATTTCTTGGAAGTTTTTATTGCAAGTATGGGAGACAGTAGACTTTGGGAAAAAAATTTATGAGGGCAAAAAAGCCCAGATTTTGGTAAATGGCAATGCAACAACACTGATTGAGATACAAAAAGGAACCAAATACAGTTGTCTGCTCTCACTTTGTTGTTTATTTTGGCACTGAAGACTTTATTGAGAGATATTAGATAAGATGATAGAATAAGCAGAGAAAAGTTTTAAAAGATCACTATAAGCTGAGGGCTTATGTGGACAATCTTGTGATAATGATTCAAAATTCATTGGACCCAAGGAAAGCTCTTTTGGGAAAAAAAATTAAGACATTTGGATCACGTTCACAAAATGACTTGTAATAAAACAAAGCTGTTAACTGAAAACTTCTAGAGGAAGAAAATGAACTAACTGTTCTTTCCAATTTTAAGTGGAAAGAAGGGGATTAAATATTTAGGAGTTACAATTACAAAAAACAGTCAACTGTTTCAAAATAACTCTGGAAAAAGTCTGGAAAGAAATTAAGGAAGACTTAGAAAAATGGAGGAAACTAAATCTATCCATTTTAAGGAGAACTGCAGCAACAGAAGCAAATATCTTTCCAAGACTTTTATATTATTTTCAAACAATCCCATTATAAGGAATGGAACAACCTTTGTGCAGTGCAAGACAGAAATTTCCAGATCTGTGTGGCAGGCAAGAAAACTGAGAATATAACACTGCATGATGTAAAAGAAAGAGGTGGCCTGGGAATAACTAATATTAAATTGTATTACAAAGTCAGTTGTTCGGTATGGTTGAAGAAATTGATAATACTTAGAGATGAGAGTTTTTTGGATCTTGAAGATTTGTGTGGCATGGTTACCTCTAGTATGATAAAGTCAAGGCACATGCTGATTTTAAAAATCATTGTTTTAGAAAAGATCTTCTGTGAGTGTGGAATAAATAAAAACATTTTTTTCCTAAGATAATACTTGTTACTTCACCACAAGACACTTTTTTCAAGAAAGAGTGAGTTAAAAGAAATTATGAAGATCTCTTAGACTCTGAACATAATAATTGGCAAAAGAAATGCTACTTAAGGAAGGCAAAGAACTTGGCTGGTTTGCTCATAAAATAGATTTAATCTTAAGAGGGATCTTGCTATCGAGTTTGAAGAAAATCAATTATACCTAGAGTTATGTAATAATGATTTCCATACATTTTAAAAAGCGTACAAATGTTCTTTAAAACAAGAGACAGAGAATGAGCCTATCAAGCAGGACATTATATGGCAGGTGCAATGTTTAATTGGAGGAATGGAGAAAATGTGTTCTAAAAATAAAAAATCTACCTTTACATACTCATCTAAAGGAATATATGTATAAGATGATGTTATAGATAGTATTTAACTCCAAGCAAATTATCAAAAATGTTTCAAATCATTGTTGGGGATGTCAAAACAATGAGGGCTCCTTTTTTCCCCATATGTGGTAGAATTGAAAAAAGGCAAAAAACTATTGGTCTAAGATCTATATGTTAATGCAAAAAAAAATTAAAGATTTTGTTATCTCTTGAAATGTTTTTGTCGGTCATTATGGATAAGTTCTTTGTTACATTGTAACAGTTGCAAGAATATTTTTTCGCACAAACCTGGAAACAGGCTGAAGAACTGGTGACAGAGGATTGGGTTGCTAAGGTTGCTGAACTATCCCAAACAGCCAATTAACATGTGTTTTAAAAGATAAATCAACTGAACATTTCTTAAAATATTGAAAACCCTTAATGGACTTTTTGAGCAATAAGAATCCGAACAATGTAATAATTTGTGAATAGTGTTATTACTAGTTGGTTTAGCTGGATCTGTATTGGTAGATAATATTATTATATTATTATATTATCTTGCCTTCTTTCTCCTTTTTTCTCATTACAGTGTGATGTGGGGTAAGAGCCCTTTTTGGGTATTAGTATTTTAGTATTTAGTTGTTTTAGTTTAGTTAGTTACTAAGTCAACATATTAGTGACTTAGTGTTCAAGGGTTTTTTAGTTTGTTGCTTTAGTATTTTATCTTATTTTGTGTGTTAACTTTAGTTAATGTCTATGTTAGAAATGTTAGAGTTTATGTAATTTTGTGTAAAAACTGATAAATACATTTTTTAACAACTGGGGCAAAGCTGCAACTGTCAATGTGGTTTACACTATAATCTCTGCTGCAACTTTCAAGCAAAAAACAGAGCACAACACAGTGAAGTCTGAACACTCAGCTTGCTCACTCTTTCTTTTTGTAATAGACAGGTACTGAAACCCAGAATAAAAAATGAGCAGGTCTCAAAAGAACAGTCGCTAGTATAGCAGTAAGGAGAAGCTGGTCTGGGCAGGAAATGGTGAATATGTGGGAAGCATGACTTAAGCATGCAGAATTTAGGAAGGGCTAGGGGATGCGATGAGGTTTACAATGAATGGAGTAAGAAGTGGGTGACCACCCCAAATACATACAACTATTATAACAGGTAAGAGCCATTGTGATGTAGCAATGGTTTCAGCATTGGCTTGTGACCCTGAAGACCAGGATTCAATCCTCACTTGGCCATGGAAACCCAGTAGTTGACCTCTTGAGCACATCACACATTCTCAGTCCTGGAAAACCCCATGACAGGTTTGCCTTAGGATCTTCACAACTGGAAGGTACACAACCACAATTATAACAGCTACATAGTTACAAGTGCAAGAGAACAATGAAAGATAAAGAAGCAGAATGGTGTTTGAAAAAAAAACGGCCTACTGTGGAAAATTACCCTTTGCTTTGCAAAACCTCACAAATAAAATCCATTTCTGTCAAAACAGATGTCTCAGTCATTTTCCTTCTCTCGCACAAACATCACTAATTCATTTGATTATAGAGACCGTATCTCTCTCTGAGAAACCAGTCTCTCAATGTCACTGTATTTATTTTAGGAAAAGAAAACACTGGCCTGGAGCCACACACAACTTATAAGCTGCACAATTCCCATGTCTGGACTGCACTGAGAGACTTTTCATACTGGAATCTTTTCCATCCAACCTCTGTAGCTAATACAACTGAACTGGGAACCGTCTTCATATAGCATACATATTCTACCACTGAACCAGTACAGTCTTTCTTTCAGTCTTTCAAATAGCCAAGACAGAGAGAACTTTCAGTGACATTCTCTTTCCAATCATTTCTTCAGGTTCTATAATAATAATTCACAACAGCTCCCAGAACTTTTTTAAATGGAGCGTGCTTAAAATTGGTTGTGGTCATTGCATGCCTTTGACGACCTTAAGGTGAACCTATCACATGGGCTTCTCAGCAGAATTTGTTCAGAGGCAGTTCGCCTTTGCCTTCCTCTGAGGCTGAGAAAATAGGTCACTTCATGGGTTCCTATGGCTGAGTAGGGATTCAAACCTCAGTCTCCAGAGTTGTAGTCCAACACTCAAACCATACTCCTCTGGTTCTCTTTAACACTGGTTCCAGATTGTTATTAATTTGCAGGTACTTGCAGTAGGAAAGTAAATTAATGTTTCCATCTATTATTACAGAGACATGAAATATGAAGACTCTTACAAACAGAATGTGTACCTAGCAGAGCTCTCTCTCTGTTTAGTAGAGCTTACTTCTGAATAAGTGTGCTTAGGACAGATTGCAGATAACCTTTATTATTCCTAGGAGGGCTCAATGACAACAGCTGTTTTAATTTTTCTTAGTGCTTGATAATTTAGTATACCTCTGATGGATTACTCCTAAGGAAGCCCACCTACACAGGAATCTTGGTAGTCTATTCTGTCAAATCATTTCAGTGGGGCTCAGCTCCCCTGGCCTGGTCTTGGGCAGGGAGCTCAAGCCCCTTTTGTTCCAGAGTCTGTTGATAATATGTTTAACATTCCCTTTAGGAAAAGACAGAGAAAATACAAAAAGGCTAAGCTCTGAAGCTTGTCCCCCAACATATCCAACAATGGCTCAACATATATATTTTGTTTAATTTTGACAGCATAAGATTCCAGGTGGCTGACAGTGCAGAGTAATGGTTGCATAATCTCAGTCCTCCGCACCTCTTCCACTTGTTTTTATTATGAACAGCCTGTCAAGTGTATCTGAATTGCAGCAATATACTTCAAAGAGCACCCAGATATGAATAGAGAAGCAGGTGATGTCTGAAAAGGGGATTTAAAAGCATTTTCTCTCCCTAAGAACTAGTCACTGCTCAGAGGTATAGTGGGCCACTTATGCTATCATATGATGGTACCAAGTTCCTATAAGAGAACAAGGGAAGGAAGACCTAGGAGAGACTTGATCCCAGAAGCTCAAATAAAAGTGATTATTATTAGATATGAAAAAAGCTTTAAGAAGACTTGTCAGCAGCTTTAGATACAACTGACCATCAACCATGACAAATACAGTCTCCAAACTGGAGGATGCTATGAATGAGGCATTACAACTGGGGATCTCCAATGACACAAAAGTTCAAGAATATCACGTGGCCACTTTAGACGCAGAAAACAACTGGAGGATTTGGAAAACTGAAGTTGGAAGAATAATTTAAGAAAGAAAGGGGTCCTGGAACAGAAGGAGGGGGAACTCACCTCGCTGACTGACTTAAGCCCTGCTCTTCACCCTTCTATTTCTGAGAGAGTTCACTGAATTTCTGGCCCTAACCCTAAAAAAAAAAACAAAAAACAACCCAGTACTCACTGAGACATATTGTTAAAATTCCTAAGTTTCTTGGAAATCAGATTTTACGGGTGCAAAAGTTTTGAGCTTCCAAGATGTATCCTAATGTACACGGACAAAATGAGAGAGTAACTGATAAAGTAGATGATACAATAATCCTTCCTAATACAGTTTCTATCACTCCTCTTAGAGTTTAATATGGGAGCTGGCCAATCCTAATAGAAGGACAAAAGTCTGGCATCTTGAACCCTCATTGCTTAATAAACAACCTTTCACCAAGTGTTTTTAAAACGCATTAGAATCTTTTATCTTGGAGAATGAAACATCTGATATGTCAAGAGGGTTCTATATACAAGAAAGGCCAAGATTATAAAATATTTAAAACCACAAAAGGCAAACTTTAATTCCCGAAATAGATAAATTAACAAGAGACCATGCTTCATTAAAAAAAATCAATTTTAGAAGAAAGAAAAAGGAAAAAAACTGAATTGGCGGATTTAGAAGAAATTCAGACTGCCTTAATCTTAACTAAAAGGGTATGTTTTGAATGGGAGACAAAAACTCTTCATTTACTCTAAAGAGCAATAAAAAAACTCTCCCATAAAAATATAATTCCATTAATTAAACCTGAAGTAGGCACGTTCTTGATATCTCTAAATGAAATATGCCAGGAATTTTGAAATTACCATAGAGTTATGAAGATTGGAACAATGTATACATTTATCCCTGAATTAATTTCTTAACACTTTAAAAATTCAACCCCATTGATGAATTTCATTACTCTGGATTGAACAAACCCATCATAGAAGAAATAAAAAATGTCCTAGTTCATTTAAAAATCAAGCAAATCACCAGGCATAGATAGTTTTACGGGACAGTTCTATAAAATGTATACCATAATATTAATCCCAAATTACTTAAATGTACTTAAATATACTTAACAATATTCAGCAAGGAGGTAAAATTCGAGAGAGGTGGAGAGAAGGTCAAGTCATAGCCATCCCTAAACTTCATGTTGAAATAAATTTAGTATCAGTTTACCATCCAATATTGTTTTTAAACTAGGACTTAAAGATTCTCATGTCAATATTAACCAAATATATCAACTCTTTTTTTTTGAAAAATATGTACATTTGGACCAAACAGTCTTCACAACTAAGAGTCAGCTGCCATATGCAGTGTGCTAAGTACTGAATATTCATAATGCTATTAGTCTGAGCAAAGGACCACCATCCTCTCGTTAGACACATCAAAGGCATTAAGAGATATTAAAAGCATTAGACAGAGGAAAATGGCCCTGTCAATTTGGTTTACTAGAAAAATTGAATTTCGGAACTCCTTTTGTTAATCTTCGTAAAAAATATTTATAATAATTCAGTGGCCTATGTGTATGTCAACTATAGAAAATCTTGATTATTTTGCATAAGTCCTCCTCTGCATTAACAGCTAGTCCTACAGAGAAAGATGATCATGTTCTTTCGGACATCTAGGGGTTGAGATCACAAATGCCCAGCCAAGCTCCTTTATAGAAATTATAAAGCAATTATATGGTGGATAAAAGTTAAAATGAAGGAATGGTCAGCCAAACATTTGTTTCTGTTAGGATGAATTGCAGTAATTAAAACTTAGGTTTTACCTAAATTTCTTTTTTTTTATTCCAGACCATCCCACCACTTCCTTCTGGAGATGGCAAAAGATGTTAGAGGGCTTTATCTGAAAGGGCAAGAAGCTTAGATTCACTGTCAGTGTTACATATTCCCCAAACACTATGGGCGAGGGCTTGTCAAATTAAGCAAGCTATACAACTGATTAGAAATTAATTCATTGGATTCTTATGGAAGGAAGGATACAATTTTTGAATCATAAACTGATGTTTATCAAAGAATATCTGAAAAATTTTATAATTAGTTATAAAACCATATAAGAAAGAAACTCCTTTAAGCTGGAGAAAATGGGCTGTGTTGTTTTTTCCTTGCCCTCATCTATAAGATGTATTTTCCCACTGGATGAAGTCAGATGCACAAAGCCTAATGGAATAAAAGAGATTAAATACACAAGAGATTATTTATCAACCAGAGATTTATTTAATGGATCAAAAGTTAACACAACAGTTACTGGAAAGGATATTGCCCAATACCAAAATCACCTGGTTGGATTTGATAAGATTGAAATATATAGCAAATGACTGGGTCAAACTACAGGGGCCTCCAAAGCAATTATCCAAATTTGCACTGATTCATTCTATCCCCCAACTAACAACAAGGGGATTGATTTCCAAAATTTATAATTTATTAGTTAAAGAACGTAAAAAAGGTATGAACTCAGCTAAGATCCCCTGGGAAAATGATCTAAATTTAGTTATTCCAGGTAAGATCTGGGAAAAATTGTGGACTAACTCACCATTTCACTCCATTTCTGCTAATATGAGGGAAAGTGCTTATAAATTTACATTTAGATGGTATTACTGTCCCTCAAGATTTTCCCTATTATGGAAAGATGTTCAACCAATTTGCTGGAGAGACGTGGAGAACAAGGTACACTAGTTCATACTGGGCTAGACTGCCCAAAGTTGAAGGCATTTTGGAACACTGTACTTAAACTTACTGAAGATGTTACAAGGCAAAAAAATAATAAAAAGGGGTGAATTACTTTTTTTCTTCCTGGATAGTAATGTATTGCTACACGACAGATACTTACTTTCACAACTTTCATTTGTCATTTGTAAACAGATCACCCAAAATTAGAAATATGCAGATGATTTGAACATTCAAACATGGTTCCAAGGTGTTTTGGACCTGCCACTGTATGAGAAATTGACCATGAACATAAGGTATATCAAAGGAGAAATCAAAGAGAATAGATTTGTCGAAAAATGGTTCCAGTAAACTGACTATTTGAAAAAGGGTAGATTTTGGACAATCCTGCTACATTGCCAGAAATTTTGGAAGGACTTACTGACAACATAATTTCACTTGTCCTTTTGTTAGAACCTTTAATGACAGTCTGAACTTTGGCAGAATCTTAAAAGTACATTTGTGATATTTGTGCAGTTATGATTTACTTTGTATGTTCACAAGCTGTCATTTTTGATGTTTTGTTTGACTATGTTTTCAATAAAAATGTTTTTAAAAATTCCAGAAATATTGGATACAAAAACTTTTTAACAGACGCAAACAACTATGATATACTTAGGAAAAGACATCCAAATTAATCCCAAGCCTCATTAAGCATAACAATATCTATTTCTGTTTCCCATTTATCTATTTCATCTTATCTATTTCATTTGCACTTCCAGCAGGCAGCAAACACATTATTTTTTTCATGGCCTTTGCTTCTTAAGACAAGAGGTGGCTGCGGTTTTATCCAATTATTTTAGTCTGGTTTTCAAAAAAATCTATTTAATCTACAATGTTTTAAATGTTTTTATCTGCTGGGGGGCATGGTGTTTCAGAGTTGATAAACTGAATGCTTTACTGGGTGAAATGCAAAATATAAATGAAATACATAAAAATGGATATAGTAAAAAGTAAACTAATTGTGATTTAGAAATACAAATCCGGCAATTTCTCTAAATGGACCATTTCACAGTGATACATATGAAGCATGCCTAACACTGAAGTATTAATAGTTCTCTCTCCTCCATCTCTCACCAAAATGAACCAGCTGATCATAATGCTATCTTACATTACATCCCATAAATCTGTAACATTTTGTTTTTCCCACAGTTGAATATTTCCAGGGACACTTCTGTCCTCCATTTCCCTAGTTACATGAGCTGGCTGTGTCAGACGTAATAAACCTGGCTGATATTCAATTGAAACTTCTCTTGGACAGAATTGAGTGCTCCATACATGGGTTAAAAAGGAAAAAGCAAAGCACTGTAATGACATATGAACATCTTCTTGTTCTAAGTCAACATCATTGGTGAAATATGCCTTTCCTGATGTGTCCAGGTATCCTTCATTATCACTGTATCCCTTATTAGTGGGAAACTCAAACCATCTTGGTAACCATCTACCGTGAATCCATCTTACTGATTAATAAGGAATATTACCAAAGATCCTTTGATGTTCCCCTATCCACAGAGAAATTTAATATTTTTTTCTTCCTCAACATGTCAATATTTGTGAAGAACAAAAGCATGGCAAATTATTAAACAAATAACCATGGTAATGCTTTTATTTCTTTTATCATTGACATTCTACCCAACCATCTTTGTTCATCTTGTTCAATTTTACCTAATTACTTTATGCATCCTTATACAAATTACTAGAATAAAAACATGATTTCAAAAACTCTCACCAAAGCTTTATATTCCTTCGTACCCATAAATTGTGCAGTCAAGACCTAATTGCATAATGACTGACAAATGTACTTGCAAAAGAGATAGTAACTGAAACATTCATAATTGAAACATTCAATTACGTTTGTTTTCATAAGTTCTCAAATATGGGGCAGATAAATTACTAGATGTACACAATTTGTAAGATACAGCTGTAAAGCCTTCAAAAGCATTCAGCAACTAAGGTATGTACACATAGTGAAAGCCTGAAGGTTGAGATGCAACAAGTAGTTTTAAATGTGAATGAATACACAACTATGCACATTTTCAAGTTTGTTCACAAGACAGGCTCAGTCTGCATTGTTAGACATGTGTTTTTTTAGCCACTTCTAGATACCACCTGACCCATCCTTAAACAGACGAAAACGACAAAGTAAATATAGAATTTTATTCTGCAATTTGCTACTGTTTGCACTTGCCTAACAACTATCATTGCCACCAATTTAAAAAATCTGTTATATTTTTCAAAATACTCACACCTATTGCTGTATCTTACCTATTTCAATATGTGTTGACAGGCCACACGGTGTGACTTTTTGGCAAAAAGTACAAAGTATAGCCAGAATTGACCAAATCTGGAGAGTTTCCATGCTGTTGATATTCTAGACTATAAACGATGGTTGGAAAATGCTGTCAATAGAAGTGCTGCGACCTTTGAAATATAGCCTGCAGTGCCTTTCTCAACCAAATATGTCACTGGCACAGATGTTAAAGTTCTCATGTTTGAAATGTCAGCCTGCCAGTTTTTCTGTATCAATAGAACGATTATCTTGCTCCTATGGACAGACAGAAACTCGATATTCTATTTTCCATTTGTATCTGCAAAATCATGCCTAGAACAAAGAAAAGAGCCATTACTTAACATTGTTTGGCAATATTACCAATCACTGAATCCTTAGATACTTCCAGACGAACAGAAGTAATCAAAAGACTGTGTGTCTCCTTAGACTTTTGCTCTTTTACGGATTTCCCCTTGTAAAATCCATCTTCTGTGACAAGAAAAGACAAAAGCTATGAGGATATGGGCTGGATATAAGATTTACAAACTGAAGATGACACTTGCCCTCCACCCCAGTAAATTCTACAAATGAAGCAAGACAATTAGACTGTGCAGTTATTTAGTCTTTCCTTCTTGTATGGGTTTTCTCTAGGAAAATCCATTTTCCATGGTAAAAAAAATAGAGGCTATGAGCAAATGGGCTGGATGCAGAATATACAAATTGTCCACTACCTCAGTAAAAGTCTATGAATGAACCAGGGCAGTTGCATAGTAAAATTTTTACCTGGAAGCACAAAGTATACATCAGCAGTCACTTCATTTTAAGAAACAGAACTCTAAATATACATATTCACATTTTGTTCCATTATGTAAATAAGGCAGTGGGACAAGCTTACTGTAAAAGTATTTTGCACAGGTATGAAGATACCGCAAGATAGTCTATAAAACACTGGATTTATGAATCTATACTGTCCAGCAAGAGTAAGCAACTTGTGATCCTACAGTGTGTGCGGCTGGACTCTGTGGAGTTCTGTTACAAAAATGCCATCCAGCCACTCTCTCTTTCAGTGGTGCAGCTTAGCCAGTTGGTGATGGAAGGATGCAATGGCCACCTTACCCTTTCACACCCACAATTAGGAAAGGGGTATGGTAATTGTTAGTCCTAGCCCAGTCCACTACATTATCTAGTGAAAGATGGAAAAGAACAACCACTGGAAATAGAGGCCCAACTCTCAAACCATTCAGACCGAGAATACGGGTAAGAATTCAAGTGAGAGAGTCCACAGCAGGCAGAAACACCAGGTTGGAAAAATTCCAGAGGTCTTTCCCTGGTAGTGATTCTCCACCTGCTAGCCTCAGAAATCCTAATATTTGAACAATTCACAACTTTTCTTTCAAAATAGAAATAGTTGTGTTAAGAATACTTCATTGCAGAAAAAAAGTGTGCTCAGAATATTGTACAATTTAACCCTGAACCTGTAGCTTGAAGAAAAAATACACCTATTTAAATGCGAGATTCTGAGCTATTCAAATCAATATAGCCTGTGGTGGGGAAAAAGTACTACAGCCGTAGGTGCAAATTAAATCTATAACTGCCTGATATTTGCCTAGGAAAGGAAACGCTTGTTTCTAGACACCCAGCGTGGAGTAATCATTTGAGCCGCTGGACTACAACTTTGGAGACCAGGATTCCCACCCCTGCTTGGCCACGGAAAACCACCGGGCGACCTTGAGCAAGTCATATTCTCTCAGCCACAGAGGAAGGCAAAGGCAAACCCCCTCTTGAACAAATCCTGCCAACAAAACCACAGTGATAGGTTTGCCGCAGGGTCACAGAAAGCTGGGAAACCACATGAAGGCACAAAGACGAGTTGTGATCCTGGGAAAGTCAGCATCTGTGAAGCCATTATTATGTAATTTTATGCAATTGGGTAGAACCCACTTCCACAGGATGAGGCCGGTAGCAAACCCACACCAGGCTAAGCTGATGTAGTTCGGTCAGATGATGGATTGGGACCCACCGGGTTGCAAACCGCACAGATATCGACAGCAGTATCTCAGTAGGTCTGGGGGCTAAGAAGGGTCTGGATCGAAAAAGGCTTAAGAGGCTTATGCGGTACAAGTGTAGGGCCATTTCCGCACTAGACTGCTATCGTGCTATTATTCCACTTTCAACATCCTATAGAATCCTGGGGTTTGCAGTCTAGGGAGGGGCCTTAACTGCAAACGCCAGGATTCCATAGGATGTTGAAAGTGGACTAACAGCACTATAGCAGTCCAGCGCGGAAACGGCCCTACAGGGCATGCAATCCCTATGTCATTATAAAAGCAAAGCAGTCCTCACGCCGGTTCCAAGGCGTCCCTGTTCAACGACGTGGGATAAAAAAAAAGGGGGGGCCCAGGGTCCATTTTTAATGCAAGCCGTCCTGTGTGTCTCCTCGGAGCTAAGCTCCACAGCGTTCACCAGCACCTACTCCCAAGTCAGTATGGCCAGGACCGCGTTCTTATCAAACGTACGTACTTCCAGAGGACGGCCGCCCGGGCTTCGCGCAGAGCGGGGACACTTCCGAGGCTAAGCCGCCGAGGGGCGGCGCCGCCTCCGCGGGGACGCTGCTCGGCCTCTCCGCCCGTGCCCCCCCGCGCTCCACCCCCGTCCCCCGCAGAGCGGCGGCCATGGCGGCCCGATTGGCTCGGCGGAGCTTCCGAGGGCCGTCAAGCCCCCTCGGCCACTTCTCCCGCCTTCTTCTTCAGGCGAGGCCGAGCCTGGTGGGCGCTGTGCCCGGCCGCCCCAGCAGCGACATGGCCGGCTTGGCGTCGGTGGCGCCTTCCCTGCTGCGCTCCGCAGGCTTCGTGGGAGGCCGCTGGGTGGAAGCGGAAGCCGCCTTTCCGGTGTGGGATCCCGCCAGCGGCGCGGAGTTGAGCCGGGTGGCGGACTGCGGAGTGGCGGAGGCTCGGGCGGCGGTGAGGGCCGCCTATGAGGCCGGGGCGGCTTGGAGCAGGGCCCCCGCTAAGGTGAGGGGAAGGCCGGGCGCGGAGGCTCCTCGCTTCCACGGCGGGAAAAGGGGGCTGTCCTGGGTCGGGGGAGTAAGTGGAATGGCGGGCTAAAAGGCACCGTGGGAGAGGAGGGTAGCCAGGAGGAAGCTACTCTCTTCTTGCAGGTGAAGAGGAGCCGCGGTAACCCAAGGGGTTTCTCTTAGGAGGGGGAGAAATCGAGTTTTGGTTCCAAGCAGTGTCCCGCCTCGGGCCCTTTCCGCACTGCGCTGCTATAGCGCTATTATTCCGCTTTGAACATCCTATGGAATCGTGGGGTTTGCAGTTTAGGGAGGGGCCTCTAGGGTTCTCAGCCAGAGAGCCCTTTGACCTTAGTAAACCCCAGAATTCCGCAGGGTGTTGGAAGTGCAATAATAGCACTATAACAGCGAAGTGTGGAAAAACCCCTATGTCGAGTGTACTTTGTCCTAAACAACAGGACACCTTGGGCATGTTTACAAGAAAATAAGTTCAGTGGGGCCTTGAGACAATAGCTTTAAAATTTCTGGGAATCAGAGTTGCAAAGGTTTTGTTTTGATCAGTATCTTCAGAACAGATTTGCACAACAAGATTTGATAAATTATCAACATGCGTAAAACTAAACAGGTTCATTACATGAGCGACACACACGTTGACGCATCAGAGAGGCAAAGATTTCGGTGCTGCCTTGTTCCTGAGCAGTTAGCTTTCTTGTTGACCAGATTTACATTGGTACTTTGGACAACATATAAAAATATGAGCAAAGTGCACATGTATTCAGTGCGTTGCCACAAAACTGTTTGTCCCTCAGCAATGGAGCCAATTAAAAAACAACTCAGAGAATTTGAGTGAAGTAAAAAGGGGGATCTTTAATAATTACAATTGTGCAATCGGACCGACTGAGCTCTGGCTCTGAAATGAGTTGGTCCTGAATACAAGTTTTATCTGGAATGGATACACCTTCAGCAACTTTTCATATACACTTACAGTTTCCCTTGGATGAAACCCATAGTAACATAGACTACAGACTAATCTTTCAAAAACTGCATAGTTTGCTTATCTCTGCCATGAAATCTTGCTTTTCAACCTTGTTTTTGTGCCAGGGTACGAAAGTCACTTTGCCTATCTCTTGTTCCTATCTAGGCTCTGTCAAATAGGCCCTGTCTAACTTGTTTTTTTCTTCCTACTTTCAAACTTTTTAACAAACAGTGTCCATTCAGCCACGTAATCTTTAATTCACTAATGACACGTATCCATTTCACTTCTCCCCCTGCTAAATAATTTTCAATTATTTAAAGCAATTAAAATAATTTCTCTCTATAAGATGCACTATCAACTGTGATAAGGCATGTTTCAAATACCTGTTCTGGTCAATATATCTAGAGAGGCTACAGACAATCATCTGTGTTATTTCAGGCACTTCCCTGATTTTCAGTTTTAATATGGTAATGTAGTTTTGGTGTTTATCTATCTTTTACTGATAATGATCTTTAAAAAAAAAAACAGTTACAGACAGTAATCTGCCCAGTTATTAAGCACCTAATAACCTGCTCTCCAGCTTTGAACACTGAGTACCTAATTATTAAAGCCTAAATCTAATTACCAGTCCCACTTAAATAGACCCAGTGAAAGAATGGACCTTAGGTGATAACTTGCCAAGGCAGTTGCTTCAACATGTCTATTCTAGTTGGGACTGACAACTGGATTTAGGTCTATGACTTTAATTTGGTAACACTTATTTGGAAGTAAGTCCCACTGAAATCTATGAAACTACTAAGTAGAGATGCACAGGCTCACACTGTCAGTTACTGCGATCACTTATCTCTTATTTTTATATTTTTGTACATTTAATTTGTGAACTAGTAACTAAGTACTTGACTTAAATGCCTCCCCACCACTAATATTTTCTTTGGCATCACATCAAATGCATTTGGCCTACAGGTTTGCTTGTGCTTCTGTGTACACTATTAGATTGAACCTCTTCCACATAGGATTTTTGAGAGACCAGTGTCTTTAAAAATGTATTACAAGTAATAACAATATTGATCTAACAGTCATTTTGTTTTCTGATATGATTGTTTTCTTATCTGACAAGGACATTCCCAGTAAAACACTATTTCTTGTTCAGGAAAGAAGTGCATTACTTCGTAAATGGTATGATTTGATGATAGAGAATAAAGATGGCCTTGCAAGGATCATTACAGCAGAGAGTGTAAGTATAAAGACAAAACAAAACTAAAAAAAGAAAAAAAACATAGTTCTTTGGGACGGTGGGATTGAAACTAAGCTTTCATGTTGCAAGAGTTTCTTAATTAAAAGAGTCTTTCATGTATGGATTCTTCAGTCTTTTTTGTATATATAATATAGAAAACCAGATTCTTGGGGATTTGCTTCTAAGAACATTTGCATAGAGTTCCACTGTTATCCCAAAGCTGCAAATCTATTCATTTGTTTTAAACATTTTTTTAACCTGGTTTTTCTGAGATCAAAATGGCTTACCTGACAAACAATATTACTGTCAAACTAGCTGTAGTTATAGTTTTAAAAATTTGAAAAGTAAGCATCAGTATATGTCTTCTAAAATAAATAGGTTTTATGTACTTCATGGAAGGTTGAGGAAGAACAGTTCTGACTCTTCATGGGAAGGTTGTTCCATAGACTCAAAGCAGTGAAGTCTCTGTTCCTTGCAGTTAATGTTCTGAGATTATAACACTGAAGAGGCTTGGAGCAAGGTCCAATTAACACCATGCATATTACAAATGCCTTAAACTGATAAGCTGCATATTTTGAAGACAATGCAAAGATACGACATAGCATTTCCTTCAAAACACCATTGTAGGAATGAAGGGAGAAATTTGTGGAAAACAATGCTGTAATGTATTTAACTTTTTCCCTTCCAACCAATTATTTTCTGCAGATTTGACACATATACAGTATTTAACTTTTTCCCTGCAACCAGGCAGTGAATGTAGAAATGACCCCATTTTTACAGTGGAAGAAAACTGCATAGGGGGCGTAACGTTTGCAAAGGAAAATCACTGGCCACAAAAGGGATTAAGTAACCATTAGCACCAATTTTATCTTACATGTCAACTGTGATTTCTATTATCTTAACCAATATGAATCTAGGAATATTCTGGCCTCCACACATGTTGCCTTTTTCTATATCTAGACAAAAAGGTAAATTCACATCCAGCCATGCTGAAATAATCAGCTTTATTGTAAACATGGACAGTAAGTAATGAGGGAGATCAATACCAAAAGGAAGGAGAAGAGGATGGCAATTTGGAAGAAAACTAGTATAAAGAAATGGTAGGATACGGGATGCAAAAGATCAGGGATGAAATGATTTGGTTGGCCAGACTGCAAATAAACTAGCTGTAAATAAACTATCTGAAGAGAGCTAAGCCAGAGACAGCTGCTAGGGAGAACTAATTGAATGTCACATAGAGAATTGGGTGTGATCAGTTGCTACAAAAAAAAAGTAACACAGTTGTACTGTTGTACTTACAAACACAGGGCAATAGAACATATAGCAAAGCTCAGAAAACTCAGGCAGAAAGGGCAATGTCTGCCTTGTAAAGAATAAAACTTGTATCTACTTACATGTTTCAGTGTAGGGCTTGTGAAACAATAAAAGCTGAACAGGATAAGTGGGTAGATTCCTCAATCGCAAGTAGTAGAAGTAAATTGAATGTTTTCAAATTTATCATGAATCATTGTTCAACAGCATTAAGCATTTGAATTTGTATATGCATCCTATCCTGCTTGTGTGTGTGTGTGTGTGTGTGTGTGTGTGTAAGTGGTGGGGGGCTTCTTCTAAGGTTTGTACCAGAAAGAGAAAGACTTTAAAGAAAAATGCTAGCATTTGGTAGGTCAATATATTTATGCTAATTTTTTCTTGCGCTTTGAAATTATCTGATGATATAAATTCATATACATTGCAGTTATTTTGTTAATGGATGTTTCTATAGTTTACTGTGTGTGAATTTTTCCTCTCTGATTGTACCTCAGGGGAAACCACTGAAGGAAGCGCAAGGGGAGATTCTGTATTCTGCTTCCTTCTTGGAATGGTTTGCTGAAGAAGCTAGGCGTGTTTATGGTGATATCATTGAATCTTCTGCAAAAGACAGACGAATCTTGGTACTGAAACAGCCTGTGGGGGTTGCTGCCATCATTACTCCAGTGAGTTTTAGCTGATTTATATGTCACACCTCTTATTATTAGTATTTAGAATAGGCAGATTTCTTAGTTCAGTCATAGCAATGAAAACCCAAGTCTTGCCCACATTTGTAAAAACTGTAGAGATTTGATTTCTTCCTGCTTTCCCAGTCCAGAATGTTTGTGTTAGGTCTCAAGGATAAATAAGAGAGAAACCACACTAGTAGCTGGGGAAAAAAACTACAGCTGCAAATATATTTCATAGATCTAAACTACATTAATCAAGGCATATGGCTGGTAAAAATGAAGTTTAAATATCTATTGAAGAAACAAAACAGCCATATGCCTAAATTAAAATTAAAAATGACTACAATCCACCAGCTCAAATACAAAACCAGTATAATAAAGCTAAGAAAATTCAATAGCAAGCTGAGCAAGTTTTTTGTAAAGTTTTAAAAGTTTGCTTCAGAATCACCAGCAAAAAATAAGGGGATATGTACTTCCCAGGGAAGGGAGTTCTGGAATATGGTGTGCTCATGGTAAAGATCTTTTTTCCTGGTATCTACTAATCTGATACTAGGTTTGAGAGCCACTTGAGGGCCACTGAGGCCAGTCTTTGGAAACCACCTCCTCAAGCAGGTAGTTGTAGTTACAGGCAGTACTTCAGATGGCCTGAATGCAAATTGTTCAGGATTAAATCACTAGTGGTAGTGGAATTCATGTGCTAATGTTGTTGTTGGACAGAATGGCTTTTATATCTGGGTTAATGATTCCTAAAGGTAATAAAGCCACCATTATAGATGGATTAAAGAGCAACAAATGCCACTGAAGCACATTACCTACAGCAGGGCTTCCCAAATGGCGTACCACGACATGTTAGTGTGTCACCTGAAGTGTGTAGGTGTGTTGCCTACAATCTTGGAAATGTACGCTATTATTTATAAATCATACATTTTTAAAAATATATGAAAGTTTTTCATGAGATATGTTGTATGCCCTTGTGTTATTACAATTTGTATATGTGTCTTTATGTCTTATAAGGGGTTAGTTTAACCTGTGGTTTGCTAGTAAAACTGAATTGTTGTGTTGTGAAATGATGCATATCTAAAAAGTGTGTCACCAACATGAAAAGTTTGGAAAGCTCTGACCTACAGTATGCTGACATACTATAAGCAAAGGGATCTTGTAGCACCTATGAGATTAACAGAAAGAAAGAAGGTTGTAGCATAAACCTTTGTAGACGAGATCACTTCATCAAATGCCTTTACATCTGAATGAATTTGGTGCTTTCCATGGTGGTAGTATTCACAGTCATAGCTGTGTTAGTCTGGGTCAGTATGCAACGGGGTCTTGTAGCACCTTTGAGACAGAAAGAAGTTTGTGGCATAAGCTTTTGTAGACTGAGTTTCCTTCATCAGATACAAACTTCTCTCAGTCCCAAGGGTGCTACAGAATCTCTGCGTACTGACCCCAGCTGATATGGCTATGTCTTTGAATAGCACAATGCAAGTGTTCCCTGTATATTCAACAGGTTGGGGCCTAGAGCACTATCGGATACTGGAGATCACTGAAATGTGGAACTCAGTCTGTTTTTAGCTTTTTTTTTTTTATATAAGTATGAATTGAGAGAAAAAACAGCGCATGGTCACACTGTTGAAAAGTGGGGGACATCTGTACTACACTTCACTATACTATACTATACTATACTAGTTTCACAAACATTTCATACCTTCCCAGTAACTTCAGCGTGTCAAACGTTCTGCTGAATTTAGCTGTGTTATCTCTGTGTTTTCAATGTAGTGGAATTTTCCAAGTGCTATGATTACACGAAAAGTAGGTGCAGCTTTGGCAGCCGGCTGTACAGTGGTGGTGAAGCCAGCAGAAGATACACCTTTATCTGCATTAGCGCTTGCTGAGGTGAGATTTTTTATATTGATGAGCAATGGATTTTTTTTAAAAAAAATGATGAAATTCCTAAATGTAGGCAATTTTTTCAGCTTCAGGTATTTCTCTCTGCTAGTTCTTTATTAAAGTACAAGTCAAACTTGGAGTTAGAGGTGAAAGGAAATTTTCGAACTTCTAATAGATATTCTGGCCCTAATAAGAAATACTAGTCAGTATTGCTTTCAGTGTCTTCTGAGTGTTTTGAAATACTGCTTTCAGTGTTCCTTCTCTTTGCAATATAGTTGTCAGAAGACAAAGCCAAGTGCTACATTCCTAACTTTCTTAACATAATACATGGTAACTGTCTTGTTCACATTGACACTTCAATGTCACACTCAATTTTTATTGCAGCTTGCAAACCGGGCTGGGATTCCTGCTGGAGTATATAATGTTGTTCCGTGTTCTAGACAACAGGCAGCAGCAGTTGGAGAAGTGTTGTGCACAGATCCCTTGGTCTCCAAAATCTCTTTCACTGGCTCAACAGCCACAGGAAAGGTGTGTCTGCATGTTTAAAGTTTTGCGTTGTAGGCTTTTAAATCCACGCAGAGCTGGAATTCAAATGCATCTAAAAAGGCATTTTGGAATAAAGGTGGCATAGTGTACTTTCTTTAACAAACTGAGAAAGCTTGCTAGGATCATTTTGTTCTCCTTGAACCTTTTGCTCCTGATTTTACATGCAAACATGCTTTACCTCTGGTTTCAAGTGAAGACTGCTGGCTCTGTAGTGAGAGCAGCCATCTTCCTACAGGTTTTTTTCCTTGCACCAGCTGCTGCCATGGGGAAATGAAAAGCCCATTCCTCCACTCCTACAACCAACCAGAACAAAAAAAAATCAGCAGCGGGAAGGAATGACAGGAAGACATGGCTTCTCATCAATCTGTGCTGTCCAGTATCAATGGCCTAAGAGGAAGGTTGTCCTGTATAGCTTTGTCCAGCCAAAAAGAACATGAACCAGGGCGTGGTTAGGGGCTGCTTGCTGCTGATTTACTTCCTCCTCTTAATTGGAATAAAGCAGAGGAAGAATCCTACCGCAAGCTTCACAAAGAAATAAATCCACATCTTCAGGAACGTAAGGATAAAGTGGACTGGTCTGGAAGTATGGGAGGACAGTGGTTGACTCTGCTTAGTAGGAACTCCATGGGCTGAAGTTAGAGAGATACCTGTCAAATATTGCCTCAAGGCCCCTCCCTAAACTGCAAACCCCAGGATTCCATAGGAATTTGAAAGTGGAATAATAACACTATAACACTCTAGTGCAGAAATGGTCCAAGAGAACATTAACAGCAGTTTTATTGTATGCTACCCTAAGATCTTCAGTTAAGTAGCAGAATATAAATATTTAAATAAATAAAATAAACAAATCAGCAAAAAAAAACCACACAAAAAACCCACATGACTTCTATCTATCCCCCATAACTTTCCATGCATGATGGAAAGGATTTGTGAGTTACTGAGGCTTACTGCAGGAAGCGTGGCTTATCACAAGGAATTTTAGAGAAGAAAAATTTAGACTGCATTGTATTGTATTTGTAGCAAGGGGAAGAACTAGTAATATTTTCCTCATGAATGTTTGTATTCAGTTATATGCTATTCGATAACAACAGAGGGCTTCATTTTTTTGTTGTGGAGGTCCCAAATCCCAAATGACTTGACATTACCTTTAATGTACAATATCCTTTAATGCTCATCTCATTTGGGACTCTTTAAGCCCTTCCTCAGCCAATTCTAGGGTGCAGTCTTGCACCATTCCTAGAAGTTGTTCTGTTGAGGATTGCTCTGCAACAACTGTTTCAAAAATAGGCAGCTTCCTCCTTCCAGTAAAATTGAACCTTCTGTGCAGTTGAGCACACAAAATAATCCCACTATGAATGGAAGCTATATATAGCATGTATACAAAATGTTCTTATGTACAGTTCTGTTAGTAAATCATCAGATCTTCTATGATACGCTTAACACCTTTGTGCAAGCTACTTTCCTAAGCCTAGTTGAGCAAGTATCACTGAGCTGAATGGGATATACTATGGTGTAAACATGCACAAGATAAGTCTGCGTTGTATATGGAGGTATCAACAGGTTGCAGAGTGGAGGCTGAGAGGTCGGTGTTTTCCAGCATTTTGAGATGAGCCATGCCTACTGCAATGTCAACCAGTTTGTGCTAGCACTCATCACATTTTCTTAAAATTCTTCAAGATATGCATACTGGCTTCCCGTGTAAAATTTCTACTAAGACAGCAGAAGTAATCTGATACCCAGGGACAGACAGTGTTATGATGATGATAAGGTTTTATGGACTTCCTTAGAGCTTAGGAGGTCTAGTGACATTAGGTTTTGAGTGGATTAAATTTTGCACATTTTCTGTGCACTCATCCTATGTATTTTAATAGGATACCTTGGAAACATTGGTTTGGGGGTTTTCAATATACAGGAAAATGCTACTGAGAAAATCTGGAAAGGCTTTTGAATTCCATTTTAGGACAAATATCCACTGCACATTCTTGAAATTCATTCCAAAACTCATTGAAATCAATATGTTCTGTTAATTTAAATGATTAGATTCTTGACCTATACCAGTTGCTTAGTGTGTAGATAGTAGTGAAATGAAAAGGGTAATTTCAAGTATTCTTGTATATTATTTCAAAGAGCATTTTTTCCATTGGAACTTGTATCCATGGCAATAAGCATTAAGAAGCAGTAAAAAATATATGTGATACTGAGGTTAGATGAGTAATTAACTTAGGTAGGTCCTGGGGTCTTTGAGATCTAAATTTGTTCCTTATGAAGATAAGCAGATGGTTTTGTAGGGGAATAGTAATGTTCTGCTGTGGTGTTTACTTTCACTTTAGGGGAACTGAATGTGAATGTTCATCTTTGTAGATGTACAGCTTTCTTTGTCTCTTGTGTACTTGCAGATACTGCTGCGTCATGCTGCTGGCACTGTGAAGAGGGTCTCCATGGAGCTTGGAGGACATGCTCCATTCATAGTGTTTGACAGTGCTGATGTAGACAAAGCAGTTGCAGGAGCGTTAATGTCTAAATACAGAAACTCAGGCCAGGTGAGATTAATTGCCGTACTTTGTTAATTGGAACACTGCCTTTTTATATATTTGAATTCATCTTCTACTTGGCAGGGGAAAAAGACTTAAGAAGTTTCAGTACATTGCTGTATAAAATATTTGAGGAGATAGCCTTTGTCAATTCACAATAAAAAATAAATAGTTAAATAACATTGATTAGCTCATACTCTTAACTATGCAGACAACACTTAAACTTTGCACTTTCAAGCAATCTTGTCTTCCACTTATGCGGATGGTGTTGCCTTCCAGGGACCCTTCTATCTTCACCATTTCTAAAACTGTCACCTTGGCACCCAGTTTGAACTTCATCTCTGTTACCTACTGATGAAAGCAGAAGTCAAAACCTTTATATCTGAACAGCAGCAATTGCACTGTTAACACTGTTGAGGATTATTTGTGGTTTCTAAGGCTGAAACTACTCAAGGTCATAATGTGATTGATGTTTTGTCTTCTTGTTTAGAAGTACGTTTCTAAAGACTATTCTGCTGATAAACATAATTTACAGTACATTTTTTAAAAAAGAAAAGATTGCTGAAAATGGTCCCATTACATACAGACAGATGAATAAGCAGGGAAGTGCTGCAGCATAAGCAGTCAGGAGAATATAAAGAGCAATATTCTTGCACTTTTCAAGTTTTAATTACGAATATTTATATGTATGGTGGGTGAATTGCTATTTCAGGCAAGAATAACACAGCCAAAGGATATATCAAATAGAGAGAAGGGAGGACAGTGTAATGGTACTCAGTTGCAGTTCAGTGAATCACAAGCTGTAATACAGTAAACATTTCCTTTTGTCTCCAGACCTGTGTATGTACAAATCGGTTTTTGGTGCAAAAAGGAATCCATGATGCATTTGTGAAAAAGTTTGCAGAAGCCATTAAGAAAGAGCTATGTGTTGGCAATGGGTTTGATGAAAGGACTACGCAGGGGCCACTAATTAATGAAAAAGCTGTAGAAAAGGTAAATATTGGTTTACTGTTTGTTTTCTTGAGGAATGCTAATCTATTCTGTCATGTGTCTATATTCCTCAATGACAGCTGCCCTTTTGCAGAAACCATCTTGTCTTCCACTTCTGCAGATGGTGTTGCCTTAAGTCATGTTTGCTGTGTGCTCCTTAGGTCGAAAGACACGTTCAGGATGCAGTGTCACAAGGTGCTTCCATTATTACTGGAGGGAAAAGGCACAGTTATGGGAAGAATTTCTTTGAGCCAACACTACTCAGCAATGTCACCACCAGAATGCTGTGTACACAAGAGGAAACATTTGGTCCTCTGGCCCCAGTTATCAAGTAAGAAAGACTTTGCAAATCACACAGCAGGGTCCAGTGACGTAGTTCTGCTGCTTCCACCAGTAATATTGAGAAGGGTAATCTTCCTTCCCTTCTGCAATTCCAGTTTGCCCTAAAAAAACCCTCCAGAGAATCTGGTAATATTTATAAACAAGCTTTCAGCATTGGGGGTGGGTTGGGGCTTGTCAGGAAAGAAATTATTGATTCTGCTGGCAGCAGCATTAGCATCTAACAGATGTGTATCATTAGATCCATGCCCACATATTTGAGTTGGCTGTGAGCTGTTCCTCCACAACAAATGAACCTTTACTTTAACTCAATTAGAATAGTTCCCCTACAAGAGAAGATGATAATTTCTTCCTGGAAGGTTAAAGAAAGATGTACCTCTGTGAACTCTTGCCTGAGTTCCCACTTTAACAGATTTTGGTACTGGCTCAGCGTATTTTTTTTTAAAGTAGGCCTAGGCCAGATGGTGTTTTAATAGGTTCTTCTCAAAGGAGTCCTCTCAGAAGAAATATTGCTTAGGTGCTACAGTACAGCAAATTGTTTGATCACTGAGGGAGCTTCCCTGATTAGTTTGAGAATTTTCTGGAGGGTTGCATTCATGATGAAGCAGATTGACTGAACATGTCATTGCTCTTACACGTCTCACTACTTCCAAGAGTGACCTGGATATGAACATATCCCTATGGATACCAAGATTTGAATAGCCATACTCTACTGTCAGTTGAAACTGTATCTCTGTGCTTTCATAGATATACAACTGTTGTTTCTTGGATAGTTCTTCCCTGCAAACAAGCTTTGACCTGAGTAGACCCCTCAGGAATTGCTAATCTCCCAAAACATGTTTAGGTATGCAAATACATTACTGATGCTCAACAAAATGATGTACAAAGTGACCTTTATACTATCTCATTTTGTGACAAATTATGAACATTTCTTTTACAAGTTTATAAAAAACATTTTTACACAATCATATAGAAGAGTCTTCTAAATGTATGCCTCTTGCAAAAAATACACACATTCGTTACATTATTCTAAGGAAATCACTTATATTTCCTGTTAATCTATTTTCTCAATATTTACAGGTTTGATACAGAGGAAGAAGCTCTTGCCATAGCAAATGCAACCAGTGTGGGTTTAGCAGGTATGTGTCATCTGAATATTCTATTACTGTTAATTAAAGTTAAATCATATCTTTAAACCAAAAAATGACACGACAGGTGGCTAGCCATACTGGAATTCAGATAAGAATAGAAATACAATTAAAATATGCAGACAGATTTAAAATGCAGCACTAGAGAAATAACAGCAACCAACCAATTCAGATCCTCTTTAGCAGAAGACTTGCTTAAATAGGAAAGGCCTGACTGAATAAAAATGTGTTTGCTGGAAAACGAGCTGGACAACAAGAAAAAGTTTAAGCATCCCTTGGCAGGGAGTTCCAGAGTCTGAGAAAAGCCATCGAGAAGCTCTTACTGCATGCCCAGGAAACATGCCTCAGATGGTGATGGAGGAAGGCCATTTTCTTGGCTTTGAAGATCTTGACAACTGGGCAGGCCCATATGGGAGAATACAGCCTTTCATTTTATCTTTAAATGATACTATAAATAGATAATATAAACCTGAAATAATGAACTATTAGCTAAGGTGGTGGCTGGTTTATTTATTCAAAACATTTATTTGTTGTCTCTCGACCCACAAAAGCCCCTGAGGCAATGCAAAATTAGCAAAAACATTTTAGGCCAGCAAGGCACACTTTGACTTTTTTTCATCAGTCAAAACTTGAAGGAAGGAAGTACTGCCTTAGTCTGTTCTGTTTAATGGTCCAATCTGCAGGTTATTTCTACTCTCAAGACCCTGCCCAGATTTGGAGAGTTGCAGAGCAGCTGGAAGTTGGAATGGTTGGTATTAATGAAGGAATTCTGTCTGCTGTGGAGTGTCCTTTTGGTGGTGTTAAACAATCTGGGCTAGGAAGAGAAGGTTCAAAATATGGTGTCGATGAATATTTGGAAATAAAGTATGTTTGTTTTGGAGGATTACAGTAGCCATTTGTTATGTTTCATCACCATACAGCTAGGAAACAGATGTATTAGACTATTGATAAGCTTTCTATAGCAAGATTATTTGTCCCTCCCTCTTAAAATAGAAGCATCATGTTTATATGTAATGATACCTTTGCATTTCCATAGTTTTAAGTACCTAAAGCAACTACTCTGGAATCCATTTGTGTGTATACACAGTATAAGAATATAGATGTACTTACACTTTATGATCTTAATCATAATGCTGGAAGAAATCATAGTATTTATCTTCAGAGGAATGTGGACATATTTACTAATTGAAGTATGTGTTTTTGGAGGCAACGGAGCAGAAAAGGGGTACTTGTCTACTGTTTTTTTTCCATATGAGGAAAATGGTGGTATCATGAATAATTGTGCCAAATATTGAAGTTGATCTTTCTAATTAATGTCTTGTGGTTGTCTAATTTAGGACTTCTAGGAGAAATTAGTGTTAGTAGGTTAAGAAATACTTCATACTTTCATATTGTTTTTAAGCTGTTGACTGGAACTTAAGTGCCTTTGCAGGCATATGTACAGTTCTGAAAGAATACTTTACTATTCACAGTAGGACTAGGACATATTTAAGAAGAAACTAGTGATTTGTGCCCAGCAGTTGAAACCTGTGACCAAAAATTTACGCAATAGCACAAAAATACGAGAATCTCCAAGTATTCCTGATGTCAGAAAAGGGAAGCATTTCAGTTTCTAGGAAGCAATAACTGTGTAGGTGAGCAGTAAATCCATTCAGATCTTTCTTCTCTAGGACGGACAGAGGTATTTAATTGGAGTGCTAGAGTGAATGGGCTAAAGTTTTCCTTAACCCAATCCACCTATTCACTGCCAAGTAGTATTTCCTTTCTGAAGGTCAGCCTGTTTCTTTGAGTTCCTGACGCTCATTCTAGAGAAGTATGAAAAGCTGACAATGTAGTTTTAATCTCGGCAACAAAGAAATCTTGCACAGTCAGGAGGTGACCAAAAACACTTCTATGAATTATATTTTAAAGGAAATAGTTTGGGGGATTCTGCTTAATATGTCAATCCTACTATATGGTTTTGTTGACACCCAGATGAAGTCACTTCAGTGCTCTTTCAGGTTGTTGTGTTGCCTGTAGAAGTTGGGTATTCTTATTTGCATATTCCTTCAAGTATTCTTGGTGTTAGTATGGATACATTTGAAAATGATGAAATGTTAGTATAACAATGGCACATAAACACTGCTGCATTGAATTAGATTTGCACTTTATCCACACTGCAAAACTTCATTAGAAGTGCTGCAGAACATTTTTGAGAGATCTTTGCTACTTTTGAGGGGGAAAAGTATGTCCATGATCCAAAGAGCTGCTTCAGGTGAACCCACAGGCTTGGATACATGGCCATTTCTACCATAAACTGCAAGCCTCTGAAATATGTTAGGCTGCTTCTGAGGCACAACACTGCTCTTCAAAAGTGATCTGCAACATGAGTGTTTAGCATTCAGAAAATACCCCTCTTTGGGGTGCGTGTACATGCACTGGCATCTGGGTTTAACAAAGTTGAACTAAAGCTTAGTGTGAATGAATTTGTATTCCTGTGTATTAGTTTCTGCTCTGATGTATTAAGGATATATAAAATTGCAGTAGTTCTAAAAAGCACATTTGATAGCACTAATTGCTACCCTGCAAAAGAACAAGAAGTGCCTAATGCTTTGTCTATATGGCAGTGAACAGAATAGTTCATGAAAAAAATCATTGTACCAGAGGAGGCTGAGGACAAGATCTGTAAATACAATTGTGTATATCATAAAGGCATGGATTTTTGTGATCCGTACCATAGCTGGTCACTGGGGGAAAAAAGTGTGTACATACTGTCTGGTGTTAGCCCAGCATGTGAAGACAAATTCAAATGGCCAGGTAATGGGCTGCTCACATAACAAAGCCAACCTATAGTGGAAACTAGCTTCAAACAAAAAGATTTTCAGCTGTAGAATTTCAGTTCCTATGCAGAAAAGCGTGGTTGGATGAATTCATACTTACTGAGCAAACAACTGGGGGGAGGAAGGGATAGCTTGATTTTTTTTTAAAGGCCATTAAAACATTCTCAAATTTTGGTGGTTAAAAAAAAGAAGAATTATCAGAAGCACAACTAGTTTACAGCTGTAATAGGACACTACTAGCCGACTAGTCTAAGAACTTTTTCTGGGACAGATTGTGAGTGTTTCCTCTTTTTTGTGTAAATGTATTAAAACTGTTGTACTACATTGATTTCTTAATAAAAGATACTTGAATTCTTAAATTGTTTTGTTCTTTATCCTAGCAAGTATGTTTAAAAGATATGAGTATCAAAAAAAAAAGAACTGTTAACATAATAAATGTTTAACTTTGAAATGAGTATTTGCATTCATTGTCTAATCTGCGAATGTGCAGGCCTGTTTCCTCTTCTATCTTCAGTATGTCTTGTGAAATTCCCTGAGACACAAGGTAGAAAATGTATTATCTTTCAGTGGTCCAGCTTCTTTGGACCACTGGACCACTTTGCCTACACACATATGGTTCTTGTTCAAGAACCATGTTTCATTATCATTTTGATAGATATCAAAACATGTTTTCATTCACATTCACTCACTACAGGTAGGAACCCCCAAGACAATGCTCAGTACATAGAGTATGTTCTTTTGAGCCCTTGAAAAAGAGAACATTCCTGCAACACTCAAATGAATATTTCATATGAACTCGTGTCTTTCATTTAATCTCTCTTCAGTCACAAGGAGGAAAATAGTAGATAAAAGTCAAGCTCAGCTTACCTGTAAACTTTGAATAGACATATAAATATAGTTCTTACATTTCTTTTTCTTACATGGCCAGACTTCAGGGATCTTCCCTACAATGGATCTTCTTAGGGCAAAACTAGAGAGGGTAGGGTTACCCAGATCTAATGTTTGCATTTATCCTATTCATCTGTGAAGCAGGAGAGTTGTTGGGGCTCATTTTGACCAAACGACTGTGTATAGAGAGAGGGAGAACAACCCCCTTTGCCCACACATGTTTCTCCTAGCCCAACTGAAGACTGGAAAACATACTGCAGACTATCTGGACTACCAGATAAGTAGGGAAAAATACAGTTCCTCTCCTTACATACAAACTAACATGGCTGTTCCATCACTTTGTGGCATGGCAGCATGATACTAATCCCTACATCTAGCCTGCTGAAGTGGAATTAGATTGGGCAGCAGTGTCCAACTGCTAAAATGGGAAGGCTGTATTACAAGAAGCCCCTGCTGTGCTCATTGAGAGTTCCATGAACAAAACAACAGACAGTTGTGTTCCCATAGACAGCAGCTGTAAGAATCTCCAAAGGCAACCTCTCAGTCTGCCAGATCCAAAAGCCACTTTCTTCCCCTGGATTTGGGCCATTCGTGCATGCAAGCCTATAGCTCACACAGAAGTTAGCTAGAGGGCAAAATAGAAAGAAAAACCCATACTTGCCTCTCTTCAGAATACTGTAAACAAAGAGGGTTTTGAGTAGTGCAGTAGATTGGTCATTTACATGCCCCCAAGTCTACTTTAGATTGTGCTGTAAGTGATGGCCCTAAAAACAACAGTATACATTTTATATATATAATACTTTCCAAATGTGAACTGAGATCTTCCTTACTTCAGCCATGCTGTTGCATAATATACTTTCAAGACCATGCCCTGAGACCATTTATGCACTCCCTTACCAGAGCAAAGTTTAGCAGCAGGAATACTGTATCACAGACACTCCTTCCTTTTTTCTCTTATTTGCACCCGCACACATACACACACCTCTACACCTGTTCTGTGTTCAACTGAAAGTGAATGTATGGATATAAAAGTTGTAGCCACACGCTGCTTTTAATAATTAAGGTAAATTTGCATACTGACATTAGTAACATCCGATAGATGCACAGCCAGTTTTCTGTTTGGAGACAACAACATATGCAGTCCTCATAATATAACAGTCTTAACTTGGCCTTGAGTAGCAACTTTTAAATGTCCATGAGATATTACAGGAACACCAGTAATTTAGGCACTCCACATTTCCCATGTGGCAAGTTATTTATTGAAAGAACAATCCATTATGTTTGTTGCCCTCCTTCTATTCTGGGAGCTTATAATTCCATCTGCCACTTGTATAGCTTTAAGAAAAGATAAGAGCTCAGAGGACCAGCCTGTTCTTTCAGTGCAGCTTATTGATTTATCTGTCCTTTGAACTATAGCTAAAGGAGACACCATTTTTAATGGACCCATTCATGCTGTTCTGTGGGCTCTCTCCTTCAGTCTTCTCTCTGCTGAAGATAGTGTCCTGGTCGCTGTCAAACTCAGACTCTGAGACCATCAGGCTGGAATTGTGTTCTGTACTTCTATGTTTTATACCTGTGAGACAGTGAGAGGTACAGAGTTCTTGGCATATACAATAGTTCATTTAAGCAACACCTACTCATAATACTGAGTTCAGAAAGCCATGTTATGCCTTGGTCTGCCATAAACCAGTGCCCAGATCCAAAGTGGCCAAGACCTCCAATCTGCACAGTAGAGTGCGATTCCTCTTTTCAAAGGGAAACAAGACTTTCCGTGCAATATTCCTTCAGAATCTGACTAAGCCCCTTGACATATTTCCCATTTGATAGCCGTATTCAGGCATTATGTCTAAATAGGACAGACGTGTGTGTGTTTATAAATAAATGCACACAACGGGCATAGGCCTCTGCCTGTTGGCCCCAGCCCAAATATTCCCTGTGCACAGGGGCTCCACCCCTTTCAGTCCCTGACCTTGCTGAATTGAGTTTGGATACATGAAGAGGGTTTCTACTCATATTCACTTGAGCATATGTGGATCCTCCCTCTCCAAATTTCTTTCTTCTCTTTTTTTTTAATAAATTATCTTTATTGATTTCTACTGTAATCATGCAAAATAGACAAATAATGTGGTCGCTGAAGAAAAAAAAGAAATGAATTTTTTCTCAAGATTTCCACTATTTCAGTGAGCCTACTCCAGTTAAGACTAGCAACTGGATTTAGACCAAGGAGTGCAGAGTCTGTGGACACTGAATGTAGGGCCACCGCACATAGTCCTTCCTGTTCCCCTTCCACATATTTTGTACACCCTGTTCAGAACGTTCAGAATAAGATCTAAACATGGTTAGTGGTTCAACAGACAAGGCTGAACATAATGTGATGTTCTAGCTTCATGAAGCTCTCCTGCCTCTGCCTTGGTTCAACAGAGGTGGAGAAAAGGAAGGAGCATAAGAGAGGCTGTCCCTCTCACACGCACTAATTCCACTGCCAAAGAATGGAAGTTGCATGGCTGTGAAATGCAAGGAAGCAGCTATCATTCACCACTGACAGGAACCCTTATCTGCCTACACTGGAGGCAAGCTGAACTTTCTCAAAATACATTTTTCTCAGATCTAAGAAACTTTGGTGGTTTTTTTTATTTGTATTCTGTTTTTGTTTTTGTTTTGTGCTACAACTTCCAGAAGACAAACAATAGACCAAACAAGAAAGGAGGAGGAGTAGCCTTGTATGTCAGGGATGTTTTCACCTGTGAAGAGATCCATGACTTAAACCCAGAAAGCCAGGTCGAGAGCATCTGAGTAAGAATTAAGGGAGCAAGAAACAATAGGGATATTCTGGTGGGGGTTTACTACAGACCTCCAACCCAGACTGAGGACCTTGATGACGCCTTCCTCAACTAAATGACGGCGCATTCAAAAAGGAGAGACACAGTAATAATAGGAGATTTCAATTACCCGGATATATGTTGGCAGTCAAACTCTGCCAAGACAGCAAGGTCCGGCAAGTTTCTTGCTTGTCTTGCAGACAATTTCATGGTCCAGAAGGTGGAAGAGGCGACAAGGGGATCAAATATTCTAGATCTGATCCTGACCAATAGGGACGACCTTTGTTAATGAGGTAGAAGTGGTTGGATCTTTAGGGGGGAGTGACCATGCCCTATTGGAATTTGGCATTCAGTGGGAAGGAGAAAATAAGTGTAGCCAGACACTCGTCTTAGATTTTAAAAAAGCGGACTTCTGTAAACTTAAGGAGCTGCTGGCTGAAATTCCATGGTCAAGAATAGTGAAAGAGAAAGGAGTTCAGGAGGCATGGGAGTTCCTTAAAAGGGAGATACTGAAGGCACAGTCTAAAACTGTGCCAATAAGGAGGAAAAATGGAAGGCATCTGAAGAAACCAGAATGGTTGACTAAAGAACTCTCAGCTGAGCTAGGCGTTAAGAGAAATGTGTACAGGAAATGGAAGAGGGGGGAAACCACCAAAGAAGAATTTAAGCAAGTAGCCAGGAGATGTAGGGAGAAGGTCAGAAAGGCTAAAGCACAGAACGAACTTAGGCTGGCCAGAGACATCAAAAACAATAAAAAGGGCTTTTTTAAATATGTCTGCAGCAAAAGGAAAAAGGAGACGATAGGGTCGCTGCGCAGAGAAGATGGCGAATTACTAACAGGGGGAAGAGAAAAGGCAGAACTACTTAACACCTTCTTTGCCTCAGTTTTTTCCCAGAAGGATACAAGCACTCAACCTGGCAGTTGGGGAGCAGGGGAGGAAGCAGGGGGAATGCGGCACATAATAGGTAGAGAGGTGGTACAGGAATACCTGGCCACACTGGATGAATTCAATCTCCAGGGCCAGATGAATTGCATCCTAGGATATTAAAAGAACTGGCAGAGGTCATTTTGGAACCGCTTGCTATAATCTTTGAGAAATCTTGGAGGACAGGAGAAGTTCCAGCAGACTGGAAGAGGGCAAATGTTGTCCCCATCTTCAAGAAGGGAAAAAAAGAGGACCCAAAAAATTATCGCCCAGTCAGCCTGACATCGGTACCCGGAAAGATTCTGGAGCAGATCATTAAGCAGTCAGTTTCTGATCACTTAGAAAGCAACGTGGTAATCACGAGAAGTCAACACGTATTTCTCAAAAATAAGTCATGCCAGACTAATCTTATCTCTTTTTATGATAGAGTTACTAGCTTCATAGATGAAGGGAATGCTGTGGATGTAGCATTTCTCGATTTCAGTAAGGCCTTTGACAAAGTTCTCCATGACATTCTTGCAAAGAAGCTAGTAAAATGCGGGCTGGACAGGGCTATTGTTAGTTGGATTTGTAATTGGTTGACCGACCGAACCCAAAGGGTGATCACGAATGGCTGCTTTTCATCCTGGAGAGAAGTGACTAGTGGGGTGCCACAGGGTTCTGTCCTGGGCCCAGTGCTGTTCAATATCTTCATCAACGACTTGGATGAAGGAATAGAGGGCATGCTGATCAAATTTGCAGATGACACCAAATTGGGAGGGGTTGCTAATATGCCAGAGGACAGGATCAAAATTCAAAATGACCTGGATAGATTGGAGAGCTGGGCCAAGGCTAACAAAATGAAATTCAACAGAGAGAAGTGTAAGGTCCTACACTTAGGTAGAAAAAATGGAATGCAGAAATATAGGATGGGGGACACGTGGCTGGATGGCAGTACGTGTGAAAGGGATCTAGGAGTCTTAATAGACCACAAGCTGAACATGAGTCAGCAGTGTGATGCGGCAGCCAAGAAAGCCAATGCAATTCTCGGCTGCATCAATAGGAGTATGGTGTCTAGATCGAGGGAGGTAGTGGTACCACTCTATTCTGCTTTGGTTAGACCTCATCTTGAATACTGTGTCCAGTTCCGGGCACCCCAATTCAAGAAGGACATGGTCAAGCTGGAGCAGGTCCAGAGGAGGGCGACCAAAATGGTGAGGGGCCTGGAAGCCATGCCCTATGAGGATAGACTTAGAGAGCTGGGAATGTTCAGTCTGCAGAAGAGAAGGTTAAGAGGGGACATGATAGCCATGTTTAAATATTTGAAGGGATGCCATGTAGAGGAGAGAGAGGGCTTGTTTTCTGCTGCTCCAGAGACCAGGACAAGGAGCAATGGATTCAAGCTGCAGGAAAGGAGATTCCACCTGAACCTCAGGAAGAACTTCCTGACAGTCAGGGCTGTCCGGCAGTGGAATATGCTGCCTCGGAGCGTGGTGGAGTCTCCTTCTTTGGAGGTTTTTAAGCAGAGGCTGGATGGCCATCTGTCGGGAGTGCTTTGAGGGTGTTCCTGCATGGTAGGGGGTTGGACTGGATGGCCCGTGTGGTCTCTTCCAACTCTACATTTCTATGATTCTATGATTCTGTGATTCTATGACAAGGGCAGCTAAGTGTGATGTACTAAGACTCACAGCCAGCATGGCCACTGGCTAAGGGACCCTGGGAGCTGCAATCCAAACATTAATATTTCCAAGCTCTGGGATTTTTTTTCCCCTGAGACAATTTATGAGATGTTTCTGTTAACTGCACCCCCCCCCCTCCGAGGGCCACATTGCACATTTTCCTGCTTCTCTTTTCACCTTTTTATCCTCTCTTTGATTCAAGTGCCAGTCCCCTCACCCCACCCCAAAATATCTTGGAACAACACGAGATCTGGAGCATTGTGGAAAATGCAAAATCAACACAACTACACTATTTTTTCTTTCATCAGGCCTGAGAGGCCTTTAACAGGAAGTGAGCGGAAGTCACTTCTGGTTTAAAAAATAAAAAAGCTTCGCCAAGGCCTAAATTGGTCATGGGGGCCTCCAAAATATGGTGCAGATGCCCACACACTCCCAAGAGAGTAATATCTAAAGGGGGAAAAAACTTATTTGAAAAATTCTGCAATTTTTTGACCCCTGGGGCCACAAAAGCAGTCCTAGGGTCCATAGCCCACACTTTGCCCACCCTGCCATAGACTGACTCACAGCTGGAGCAGACAAAATTCAGTTAGTGCTACACTCAAAACAGCACTTTATAACATTGATATAAAAAGGGGGGATAAAAATCACTGGAAACCAACAAAGCAGATTTAAAGGTTGCATGCTTCATGGAAAATGTAAGAAGTGCTATAACATTATGGAAATTACTGACTGATCATAGCAGGACTAGTTGTAGCTAGCCTGCTTCCTCAAATGCAATTTTCTCCCCTTAAGTAGATAGGTACAATGACAAATTAGGAAAAAGAAGTCAAATGTAAATTAAATAGCCTCTTCTAAAAAAAAAAATCAGAAGACATCGAAGGTAAAGAAAAGAATCATACCATATTTGGGCCTGAGTTCCATTCTCTCCTGATCATCTATGTTATCCAAAATCGTATATTTTGTTTTCTTTCTTATTTTGGTTCTCTTTCTGCTAAAGACGAAGCGGGAAGGAGAAAATTGATTCCCTATGATCAGTTAACAAACCAAGCAATCATTTTCCATTCACAAATATTGTTACCTTAAGAACAAGAAAAGATACTATCTCTGTAGAGCGTAGTTCATACAGTCATGCCCAGCATCCCCTTTGAAAATGGAGCCAGCCACACATGTGGTCATTCATAACATAACTTTTTGAATGGAAATCCACAGGAGAATCCATTCTATAAGTAGCCAGAATAAAAAGGTCGTGTGATTAGAGTTCCTCTTGGATTGCATAAGTGGCAACATAGACCAAAAATCCATCATGTGAAGCTCTGTTATACACCATTGCATTATAAGTAACCACAAATATGGATGGATGTACATAAAAAATAGACCATTTTAGATTGCCCAGATGCTCATTAATTACTTGCCAGAAATATACACAATGGTTAAAAGACAGATACTTCCTGTCTCTGTGATATGCTGGGCTGTATCAAACATTCTGCTCTGCTGGCTCCTTTTCAGAAATGTCTGAGCAAAGGTCATACCCAGACACACAGGTAATGGTGAGTGTAAGAGCAGGTCCTCCTACACTACTGATTGGCCAACTTACATTCCCTCTCAGTATTTCCGTTTGCATCTGGTTGGACTAGCAAAGAGTCAAAAGCAGACTACATCAGGCTCAGGCCTGCCCCCACATGTGAGAGTTATTTTTAGGATCCTCTGAAGTTATGCTCAGCTAGTTTTAATTTTCATTTTAAAAACAGCTATTTCTAAACTTCTCTCTGCATGGTTCTTTAATAAATAAATAAATGGAAATAGAATTGGGAGTTGATTCAGTTCTTTGCCCAACCTTGATGCTGGCCTTACCCAGGCACCAGACTCCCTAGCAAAAACACCCTGATCTGCTTCCTCAAATGCAATTTTCTCCCCTTAAGTAGATAGGTACAATGACAACTTTCTGGTACATCACACACAGAAAGGCCTCCCCAGCAGATCTCAAAACATGGGCAGGTTGATAAGGGAAAATGTGGCCCTTCAACTAACCTGGACCTGAACCGTATATAGGTCAAACTGTATATAGGTCAAAACCAACATGTTTGGATTCTACCCAGAAATGGACCAGCAGCTAGTGAAGCTGATGCAACAAGGGAGTTGTGTGCTCTTTGTATCCAACCTCAGTTAACAATCTGGCTACAGCTCTTCATACCAGCTGAAGTTTCGAAACACTCTTCAAAGGCAGCCCCCTGCAGACCATGTTACAGTAGCTACGGCATGTGTTACTGTGGCCAGAACTGATATCTCAATTAATTGGCACACAAGCCTTGACTATGCAAATGCAGTCTTGGGCACTGCCAAAACCTGAGCTTCCAGGTTCAAGGTTGAATCCAGAAGCACGCCTAGCTGCAGACTGGTGTCTTCAGGGATAACAGCATCCTACCTTACAGAGTTGGAGGTGTAGACACACCAGGCTCTGCTCATTCTTATGACAGGGATTCCAGAAGACAGGCTCTAATTGATCATTATGATTCTGAGTGTAGAAGCAATGTCTGCTGATATCATGCATCGTTAAAACCAAGTACCTTTTGCAACAGCAGATGCCCAGCCAGGCTAACCCCACCATCAGCACAATCAAAACGAAAGCAGATACTGTCACATAAAGTATACTCCATTCTGGAAGATGAAAGCAGAACAATTAAAGTCAGTGAGAAAGGTCATTAAATATTTCCATGCTCAAGATATTCACTTTTGCAGATCAATTCTATTCAGCATCCATTTCTGGAACTTTCATCCACTTCTCTCAACTCACCGCAGTTACTCTCTCCATTGTCTAAGTACCGCTGTATCAAATTTTCCATCCATAGTTGATAGCAAATACACTGCTTGGTGATGGGATCACAACGCCCATGTCCAGAGCATTTTAACAGGCAACCTATAATAACAAAACAAATGAAATTACAAATACTGCAGTAGGCTTTGACATTCAAAGAGTGGCGTTCTACTCAATCACACAAATGCATTACCAGCAGTGTCAATGCGAAGCACTTTGAAAAGTAGGAATTCAGGCTTTTCCTTCAAGAGTTGCAAACGCAGCATCTGGGCAACATCTGAAGCTTTTATCACTCTGAAAGGATGTCCATTCTGAACATAGAACACAACAGCTGTGCTGAAGAGAAGATGCATATATAAAGACACTCTTTTTAGAATATCCAGAACATGCTATCCTTTTGATTACAAGAACAATCAGAACTTCTGATTTGGCCAATATATTGCATATGCTGCATTAGGGATCCTCCTCATTAGAGTGGCATCTCATTCTCAGTATCTGTCTACAAAACTGGCGAGTTCTAGTCCCATGAAATAGAAGAAGGACTTCATAAAAAGCACAGAGTTCCACAGACCTAAGATTTTACTCAGAAAGTGTCCTACTGTAAGACAAGACAATTTATGATCTTTTTTTTAAGCATCATGTGTATTATCAGCAACTTATCAAACAGAAATGTAGAAATCAGCCCTAATCTTTGGTTGCCCAGTAAGCTGTCCAGTAAGTTAGCAAAAGTCTTAAGAGTCACCAGTTCTGTAAAAATAAACTCCTCAAAAGTGGTCCTATTCAGCTTAATGGGAATTACACACGAAGTTGCAGTCCTTATGAAATAGGGCACTACATGATTTCAATACATAGAATCATAGAGACCACAGGGCCATCCAGTCCAACCTCCTGCTATGCAGGAACACACATCAAAGCATTCCCAACAGATGGCCATCCAGCATCTGCTTAAAAACCTCCAAAGAAGGAAATTCCACCACACTCTGAGGCAGCATATTCCACTGCTGGACAGCTCTGACCATCAGGAACTTCTTCCCGAGGTTCAAGTGGAATCTCCTTTCCTGCAGCTTGAATCCACTGCTCCTTGTCCTAGTCTCTGGAGCAGCGGAAAACAAGCCCGGTCCCTCCTCGACATGTCATCCCTTCAAATATTTAAACATGGCTATCATGTCCCCTCTTAACCTTCTCTTCTGCAGACTAAACATACCCAGATTCCTAAGCCATTCCTCATAGGGCATGGCTTCCAGACCCTTCATCATTTTGGTCACCCTCCTCTGGACACATTCCAGCTTGTCTATATCCTTCTTGAACTGAGGTGCCCAGAACTGGACACTGTATTCCAAATGAGGCCTAACCAATGCAGATATAGTCTTTCTGCCTACCGTACTTGCCACTAAAGGGACATTTTCTAGTCTGTGATTTGGATCATAGTCTGCTGTCAGTATTTCTCTGTACCTGATATCAGAGTAAGCTTGTATCTTCTGAACTTTAATATCAGAATCTAGAACATTCAGGAGCACTGCTAGCTGTCGCACAAGAGTGTCTTTCTGTTGTTCTGTCAGCTGGCCCACCTCAACATCCAAAATCAGTTCCACAAGGCCATTTTTCTTAGGGTCTGTGAAAGAAAGAAAAATCACAGACTTTCCGAACATGGCAAGTATTTTGTCTTGGTAGAAGTACACCACCTGTCTAACAGTATTTCCTATGAATCCCACAGTTGATGGTAGAAAAAAAAAAAAGAGAACATGGAATTCAAAATAAGTATTTTCCTGTGCAACTTCCAGTGTTCCCATATGAGATTCCAGATATTTCATTTTACTCCCCATTGTCCTCACAACACCTTTTTTTTTTTTGCTCCATCATCCGCCCACCCACCCACCCGTCCATCAGCATTCTGCCCCCACTAAAGCATGCTCACTGAAAAATTTGGGGAAGAGATGTTATCCTATTAGGTCTTCCTCCCACCCAAGATTTTTTGTAGTTCTGCAAACCTTAAGGTATGCCTGATCTTTCTGACACCTTCTGTCCAAGCAAAGCCATGCTACACAAAGTCCAACATTTAGATCACTAATAGTAGAAAGGATGGCCTTCCAAATGCTATTGGTTTGCAACTTCCAATATTTCTCACCATTGGTTATGCGAATACTAACGGAAATTGCAGTCCAACACCTGCCGGGTCATACTTTGCCCTGACATATACAAATACTATAGGATATAAAATCAGGCTCATCTCAAATGATCCTCTCCAAGGTACCATCCTACTTGTATCAGTCCCAGCCCAAAATTGATTGATTTACAAGGGTTGTTAAAATGATTAGCTCTGCTCTTCAGTATCAAAACTAAGCAGCTGAGACTAGGAAGGAAGAAAGGAATAGGAGCAAAAGAGAAAGCATGGGAGAAACAGTATAGTCAAACCAAGGATTTAGTCTTAATCATGGTTCTGTTCTGAAAAGTAATCAATGTCATTGATTACAGAAGTACAAGAACACAAGGGGATGTTCAGTTATATTGTTACTGAAATCTGAGGCCATTTTTTCCCCATCATGTGCATCAAGAGATTAATTTTATTTCTGGTTTCTATATATGCAGTTTCTACATGTGCAGTCAGGGACTGATGACTACACAGCAGTGTGCTACTTAGGCCAGCCCCATGGGATTCTGCATAGGGAAGGGGAATTGGACAGACCAGTGCTGATCTGACTGATTTACAGTTCAAAGGACTAGTACAGATGAAAGCTCCTTGGTGAAAAACAGCTAACTAACCAACAGAATCTTTCATTTAGCCAGAGAGGAGGATGTAGCTTGGAACTGGTCTTCCTCATTTTTATAAGCTCAAAAAAAAAAATGCAAAAATTCGAGAATAAAATAATTGGGGAACAGCTTTAAAATAAATTCTACTTGTATGACATGGCACTCACGTTTTTTCTAACACAAAGGGTGGCTTCTGACAGAAGTCTTTTACAAAAGGAATTGTACAGCTATTATACGTTTTATCTATACCACATTATGCTTAATGCTACAACCGTGTGCAGCAGGGCAACTGTCTTACATAAAAGGCTTCCAAGAGTGAGATTCTCCACTAAAAGAAGGCATACATGCACTCCACACGCATCTTTGCTTTAGTTTTTCAAATGTATATGTTAAGTGCCACATTCCACCAACAGTGGGTGACAGTAGGGGCTCCAGGAACAGCCAGGGACTCACACGCTTCTGCAGTCTACCATGGGCATCAATCGCCCTCATTTTATAGCAGGTATGGGCAAATGCCAGGGGTTAGAAGCTACACTGGCTCCTACAGAACTTTGGAGGGCCATACATCGTCACCATGCCCCTTATCCTAGGACACTGTATTTATTTTACTTTTTTTAAAAAAAAAAAGTGGGTTTTTTTTTAACTAACAACGCCATCATGACCTAAGGCAGGAGTGGGAAAAGTGTAGTCTGTGGGCTCCATGTAGCCCTTGGACATCACTTTTATGGTCCCTGAAACACCTTGTCAGTCCCCCAAGACTCTTGCAACCACCTACATTTAATCAGGTAAAAGTTACCCCTCCCCACAAAAAAAAAAATCACATCCAAAGCCCCTCAATGTACACAGGGAAAAAGAAAAATCCTCTTGTTACCCCCTCCCTCAATCAAATACCTTCCTTTCCTTCCCCTTCTCATTCCAATGGTCACCACTTTGAAGCAGAAACAAGGGAAAAGAAGTTCACTCAGTTTGGGTGTGTTCAGTTGGGGATGTTGCCAATGGGATTGGGGAGTGGGGGTGAAAATTGCCCTTCAGTTTCCTAGGAAGTAAACATGACCTTGGCCATGGGGGATGTGGGAGGGGATCATTCTTTTTACAACACAGGTGGGCTAGGAGGACCTTGGCCTACCTTATAGCATGACTGACATATCATGTATTCTATTTTCTTCAAAACACAGTGGTAAGGATTAGATAGCCCATGACCACCAAGAAAGCACTGAAAAGCATGTCAATAAGAGGGAGCGTGAGGAGGAAACTTTCAGCTGAAGAAGCAGGGAGGCTTGAATGGTGTTGATTTGATCTATAAGCAGCCTATAAAGCTAAATCTTCAAAAGGGAATTTCAGGCAATATTATCATTCTATCTGTAACTGGAGATTCCAGGAAATGAATCAAGATTTCTGCTAGGATAGTAATCCACATCAGCTTTTGGCACCTGCCTTGAACTGCAGAGGAGGATCAAAACAATGATATGACAGTGTAATAACTTGGGCATCGAGAAGAAACATGTCAAGTAAGTTTTTGGGCCAGAATTTCATATACAAATTGTGGCTATCTAGCCTGACAAGAGGGTTGTTGGACTGCTTGTAGAAATGGAAGCACTTGGGAGGAGCACAGAGCACCGGACAAGCAATAAAATGCTCTCAAATATCATACCAGGCTGTACTTCCACCACAGCTGTGTCGATGTCGGAATCACCTTTATCATCTGTGATTTTCAAGTGAAAAGTATAGCTCCCTTCTACAAGATTAGTTAGCTGCAATATAGCTTCATGGTCTGAATCATGTATCACATCCTGCAAAAGTTAAGAATAGTTTTAAAAAAATCAGCACTGGATGCACTGCTTCAGCTTATTTCACAGAGATCAGGGAGAGCAACTGTGGGGGACGAAGGCCAGTTTTTGCCCCTGCCATAATGCTCTGCTAGTCTGTGCCCGCGCCATCTAAGTGCAAAACAGGCAATGCTGCATCAATTCTAGTCCCACTTTTTGACCCAACTATGAAGAAAAAAAAAATGATGGTCTGAGGGGATGTGGGAGTTCTGGAGTGGGAAACGGTAACCAGCAACATTTGCAGTCTGGCAGGAGGAGAGATTAGCACAGTTTCCTAGCCAAAAATTATGTGAAAAATTATCCTGATTTTTTTAAAAAACAGGGGTGGTCCCTGGGGAGTTTGGGAGGCCACAAAAGTGGGATTCAGGGGCTATATGCGGTTCATGGACCACACTTTACACACCCATGTGCTTGGGGATGCAGAGCATTGCGAAAGTGATGAAGGACAGCACTGTGCGCATGCAAGGCAGCCTGAGATGTATGCCATAAACTAGGCTGTTGCCCTCAATATAGTGCAAGATGCTATCTTGTCACAAGATTCAACTACAAATCCAGTCAATGCAGAAGGTAAATTAATGGATGATGGAGCCATCAGTGCTATTAGCCAGGATGACAATATGTCATCTCCATTATGCTTATCAGTATGCCTCTGGGGAAGGTGAACTGGCAGGTGCAGTTGTGCCCATGTCCTGCTTGTGAGCAACTGATCGGCCATTACATGAACAGAACATTGGAATAGAGAGGCTTTTGTCTGGCTCTTCTTATGTTCTGACATAATGGGGTGGGACTGGGCACCATCCCATCCTTTTCTTCAAACTACAAAATTCCTTGGACTGGCCCTGAGGTTATCATATCAAGGGAAATTTTCTATCCACTAGACCCTATTGGCACTAGTTATATAGCAACAGTGCAAATAAAGGGTATATACTGACAGGAAAATACTTACTCCAGCTGCTGGGCTCTGGCCATCCCGAATCCAGAGATAAGACACAATTCCCTGGTCATCAGTAGATTGAGAACCATCCAAAGCTATTGAGTTATTGGGAAGAACAAGGACATGTTTGCCCCCTGCACGAGCCTGTGGTGGGTGGTTTCTTTCTGAACAATAAAAGAGTAAGAGAGGGAATGTTCTGCTTAAAAACGAACCAGATGATTAAGGTAAATTACCTCAGATGTATTTCTTAAACGGAGATAACGCTTAGAATGTAGGTGATGGCTGGTAGGATTAAAATCAACTTCCTGCTCAAAACTGTTGGACACAAGAAGCTACATCATATTAACCTGAACCGTGAGTCCATCTAGCCAAGCAGCAATGACTTTCCAAGATTTAACCTTCCCCACACGTACTGCCTGACCATTCAAATGGAGATGGCAACAACTGAACCTGTGGCCTTCTGCGTGCCATACATATTCTCAGCTACTGAGCTATGATCCTTCCAGTGAGGGTGCTGGGGTTCCCTCAGAAATACTATCAGAACTGGAGTGTTTGAGAAGGAGATCAGCAAACCTGCAGTTCAGCTAGAACAGCCCCAGCTGCTAAAGCTAAACAATCAGCCTCCCTCGATAAGACAGACGGCAAATGCTCTATGGCTGCTGGAAATAACATCAACTGCCCACTCTGTGAGAAATATTCAAGGTAGCTGAGAAGCTCTGTCCCGTTCATGAATCCAGCTACTCTTCTGCATGCCAGCCCCATCGGTTTTGCTTCCCCAGCTTCTGAGTGATACCCTGGCTCTCAACCTTTGGACTACCTATCGACCGCACAGCTCCTCTGTTCCTCAAACGAATTACAACAGGAGGTCAGTAACTCCCAGGTCAATGGGAAACTGAATCTACCCCAGGATTTAGTCTGAATGGTAATAGGAGCTACCCATGATGTGGACTCTTTCCCTGAAATTAGGTTTAGCACCCTAGATAATTTCAAATTCAATTTCACTCTGGGACAGATTAACTGCTCCACTGACATCAAGACTATAGATCTCCACTGGATCCTTCCCCCTAAATACTTCTAGATCCTAGGCCTTCAATCCTGTGAACTCTGGCCCCATTCAACCACTAGGTTAAAGTAGTAGTAGGCAGCCTAGTGTCTTTCACACGTATGGATTGCAGCTCCCTAAATGCATTACCATCAGTCATGCTGGCCCCTGTTTCAGACTGCCTATCCCTGCATAAGAGTATCCAAGCAGAACTAGAAAGACCAGAATTCAAATCCCTACTTAACTGTGAAGCTCACTGGGTAATCTATGGCCAGTCATCAACTCTCAAACTAGCCTATCCTACAGGGCTGCTGTGGGGAGGACACATAATTCACTTTGAGCTACCTGAAGAAAATATAACCAAATAAATAAATATTTATTAGAAATAGGTTAGAAATATAACCAAATAAAAAATAGCACTCCCAAGTGTGCATTCCTGAGGCCTTTCAGAATACACAGTTATAGTGTCATGTTTCCCACTTTAACTGTCATGGCTACTTTTGGGGATTTGTAGTTTCGTAAGGTACCAGAGCTCTTTGGCAGAGAATTCTACCTCCCCCTCCCTAAGCTGCAAATCCCAGGAGTCCATTAAGACAGAGTCATGGCAGTTGAAGCGGCACCATAATGGTATAATTGTGTAGTGTGAAAGAATCCCTGGTTTCTAAATGTAAAAACTTACATGAGACCAACAAGAAAATGCTTTACAGCAAATAGGAATACTCCCCCTAATCACTGTAAAGCATTTTCTTGTTGGTCTAATTTAAGTTTTTAAATGTGTTCCAGCCGGCCCCTCTTATTCTTACTTCATTCCCCTTCAAATGTAACAAGAAATGATTGGAAATACACCATCATGGTTTTAAAGAAACCTTCTGAGTTTTTAAAAACACATACAGGCACACAGAATAAGACTTTTTTGCTTTTAAAAAACATCTGTGGACTTAGGTATTGGTTTCAAGAACAGTAGATGTGATTCTCCCACATTCTCCATATTTTTCTTCCAGAGTACAATCAAAATGGCCTTGGACCACATAATTACCATTTTTGGTATAAAGAATAAGCAAATGATGGGATTCTAGTTTTTGGTTTGTGGTGGTGGTTCTTTTTATATATATATTAGACCCTAGAAAAGTGAAGCCTAGACATCAGTTGCTGAAAGAAGACAGCTGCATTATTTTCTTTGCCAGGATGACAGAACACAAATGGGAGTAGATAGAATAATCACCAGCTAATTATCACCAAAGCTATTCACCAAGGCCATTCAACCGACTGCACAAGGCTAAAATAAATGCTAATCATAGCAATCTTTTATTGACTTCCAAGCATTTCTTTTTTGAAAAAGAGAGGAACCTGAAATCCAGCCAGATGTGCCTCTGAGGATCAGGGTTCCAACAACAAGATGCTGCTACCTATAGCGAATGAAGGGGATCTAAGGATCCCCTTCCATAGAAGACTTTATGTGGAAGAAACAAAATGAAGGAAGAGCAACTGGAGACACAAAAATGCTTGTAAACAAGATCCTGGTACAGAGAAAGGGAAGAAAACAACATCAAAAAGCTGTAGTGGTTCAAAAACAGAAGAGAGACAAGTGGAACTGTTATGAACTGCTTGTTGTGCAAAATAATTCCTTCACAAGACAGAGTAATTAAGTTTCTTACCTTCCTTAACAGTCACAGAAAGTGTGGCACTGCTGCTTAGTCCTTGACCATCTTTTACTGTCAGCTTGAAATAATAGGTTCCAACTTGAAGGCCTGTGATGGTTGCTATGGCACTGTCAACATTTTCCATTTGCAAAGAGCTTGGCCCACTGCAGCAAAAAAAAAAAAGAACACATATTCCTGAATCCAGATTCAATCTGGTATTAAACCAAAAAGTGCTGTTATTGCAAGTAAAGCAAATCCCATGGTGATGGCACCAGTGTTTTTGAAGCTGCAAATTCATTTTTTCCCCTCTGTGTTGAATGAGAGAATTAACACCAACGATCTCTATGCTTAATATTAAGCTTGAGAAGAAAATCAAATGCTTACCAGTTTGGCATTTTTGAGTGTTAAAACTAACCTTCTCCAATGTAGTGCCCTCTAGATACTTTGGACTACAACTCCCTGACAGAGCCTAGATGCTGACTGGGGGATTCTAGGACCTGTACTTCAGCAGTAATTTTTGTAGCCTCTGCAGCCCATCATTGAGATTAACAAACAGCTTGATGCAGTTAAATTGCATTTAATTCAATGTGTCTTGGAAGCTAAGCAGGGTCAACTCTGGTTAGTAACTGCATGGGAGACTGTGAATGAATATCAGGTGCTATAGGCTATATTTCAGAGGAAGGAACTGATCAAGCCACCTTTGAGTATTGCTAGCCTAAGAAAACCCTGTGAAATTAGTGGGGTCCCCGTAAGTCAACCAACAACTTGAAGACACACACACACACACACACACACACACACACACACACACAGAGAGAGAGAGAGAGAGAGAGAGAGAGAGAGAGAGAGAGAGAGAGAGAGAGAGAGAGTTTAGGCCTCAGTAGAATTGTTAAGTTGGTGCCATCAGAGCATCCATCTGCTTGTGAGTACCTTCTCAGTTTCCCCACCCTTACAAAATACCTGATATTCTCCCAATGATAGTAAACAATGCCAAAGTCATCTGTGCTCATGCTTCCATCAAGAACAACACTTTGGACAGGAAATGTCAACTCTTTATCAGGACCAGTCACTGCCCTTGGTGGGCTATTCTTTTCTGTAACAACAAGAAGTTAAATACTTTAAAAGTTAGGTATTTTCTAGCCAGTCACAGATCATAGTTATCCCTTCCTTCCTGCATTATATGTAACTAGAGCTTGGAAAATTTAGGTTTTGGACAGGAGCTTTCAGAATTCCTCAGCATGGTCAGTGGGAGATTGTGGAAGCTACAGCCCAAGAAAGTCACATTTCCAAGCTCCAAGAGCAACTGCGTCTTTTACACCAGTAAAGGGACCAGCAGCAACATGAGACTTGACTCACCGTATCCCATCTCTTTTCTTGGCCATGAGGAGAAGACGGTCCAACTATCCTCATACAATATAAAGAGCCATATTTAAGTATCCAGCTATCCTTCTCCTAGTAGTAAGAGATCTCTGCAAAAATCTGCACACTGGCATACACAATGACAAATCTGGGCTACCACCATTGCCAGCTCTGGCCACCAGCAAGCAATAGTCAGGACAGAAGGACCAGAGAGACATTGGTCCAGTCAAATCCCTCACAGTTGTGTTGCTATCAGCTATTTGGGATTAAAGATCAACAAAATACCTTACACTGTTGGCAAGGTATGAGGCTACAAATGCTCTGACTATGTGCAGTTCTACTTCCTTCTCCCATTGCTTGAGAAAGGAGGTAAGTAATCACATACAACACTAGACTTCCAAACTAGTACCATGAGTAGTAGTGAAGTATATAAGAATGTATCACCTATGGACAGAAATTGGTCTGGCAATCCATTATTATTGTTGTTGTTGCTGTTGTTGTTGTTGTTGTTGTTGTGGCTGTTTGCTTGTATAGTGCCATCACTATGCATGGTGCTTTACAAATAAAAACAACCAAACAGTTCCCTGCCCTCAGGATTACAATCTAATTAAGATGCGACACGAAAGAAAAGGGGATAGTAGTGTGGGAAAAGCAGATATTCCCTCTTCTTCTTTCTATCTGAGGCCACAGCAGTGGCAGTTCATCTGCCCCTGGGCCTAAGCATGATGGAGCTGTGCCTGCCTCTTTTCAATCCAGGAGCAGAAGTTGTATACAGCCTTCTCCTAGTGGCCTAGAAAATCCATAAGGTGTTTCCTCCCCTTGGAAGGGGCAGGTGGAAACAAGAACAGGTCCATTTTGGTTACAGGGCTTTGCCTTAGGAATGCTGTCTTCAGGGCTATGTGGCTGGCATCCAGTTTTTTGCCCCCTTAGTGGCAGGTTGGGCCTTTAAAAAAAATCTTTCCCAAGTCTTTTAAGATTTCATTAAATTCATTTTATACTGCAGTCATGGTTCTCCATTGTTCTCCTGTTGCTGCTACTTGCTGTTGCATTATTGCTCTTATTTACTTACATGATAATGGTAATGAGGACAATAGTACTGAAGGAATTAATAAAGAAATGAACTGCTCACACGATCTCCCTCACATTCAGCAATATTTATATATTCTTATATCTGTATCACAATTCCTAACCAAAGGACTCACAGCCAGTTCAAGCCACACAAGAAACAACATCAGGTAGATAAAACAGAATGAAAAACAGAACTTGGGAAGTTTAGTTATTGGACTACAAAAGGTAATCACATTGTCTAGGAGATTTTGGAAGCTGCAGACCAAAGAAATAATTATTTTTTCTAAGCTCCGTAATTTTAAAATAATGAACAGACCAAAACAAATAAAGAATCTCCAACATATAAAAAAAACCCATATTTCCTAAATATAGAGGGTAGAAGGAAAGGGGACATCACTAAGTTGATCCAACAACAGACAAGTAATGACACAATTCCATTTTTCCCCCACACAAAGCATCCCATTACTACCACACTGGGGAAGCAATACAGATATTCAGCTCCCATGGCCAAGTCTCTATACCTATACATAGCATAGAGGCTCTCCGCATCCCCCTAATTTTGTTTAACACTGACATCCTAGTTAACAGTAAAATTCTAACCAAATCTACTCAAATATAAGTCCCCCCCACTTTGAAGGGATTTAAAGGGAGGTATCAAAGCTCCTCCACAGTCTGAGGCAGAAGGAGAGATACCACATCTATTCCCCATTGTTGCTGCCACATCCCCTTGTATTACTGGCTCCTTCACCACCACTTCTGCACACCTTCTGAAGGCCCCTCAGAGCAAGAAAGCATTTGAGGCATGTTAGGTTCTGGCAAGCAAGCTGACCACTTCCCAGCATTTGCCACAGTCAAAGAGCAGCCAGCATGGCCATCTGGAGTGGCACTGGGGCAATCTAACAGCACTGGGCATCTCACTCTGCTTAATGAAAGAGCTGATCCTGGGATTTATTTCCAGTTCACGTAGGACTAGGGCAGCAGATGTATTAGATTTGTTAACTTATCTAGATCTGTTAACATAAATGAACTATTAGATTGGGAAACTCGCGTGCACAGATGGTCAAGAAAGCACCATCTGAACAATGCTCAGCAAGGTCAAACACGCGAGAAATCTGCCTACCAGGCTGGACAACTACTGTGACTTCAGCTGTGGACTGCTGCTCAGCAGAATCAGTGACAGTCAGCTGGAATGTATAATCCCCTTCTTCCATTGAAGACAACTGGAGATATGGACTCCTCACTCCCTGTATAATGGGATGGGAGAAGAAAGATAAAGAGGTGAGGAAATATGTTAAGTGTACAAAGTCTTTCTTCATTTACAAACATACTTCTCATTGATACCAGGGACAGGAAAAATGTAACCCTTCAAGTGTTGTCAGACTACAGACCACATCATCCCTGCCCATAGGTCAGTATTGGCTGGGGTTGAGAGTAGCTGCAGTTCATTAGCATCTGAGAGGCCACAGGTTAGCCACCTCTCATTTTTAAGTCATCTCAATAAACAATTACACAGGAGTTGCATTCAACCATTGTAAGAAGTTGTTTTGCTAGTCATGAGATGTGTTTGGAAACAGAAGCTGCTATAAGCATTTCGAGATAATGTTAATAGTTTCTTGCAAGCTGCTTCTAACTCCAACATCAACACTAGTCTGCATCTTCAGCAAGCACTACAAAATCCTTGCTCCAGAAAGGCACATACAAGAAGACACGGCCTGATGTGAAGCAAGATGGTATCCATTTACCTCCATTGTGACTAGTTTGCCTTTACTTTTGGGACTGAGGGACCACTCAAAGCCAACAATCTCATGATCATCTTTGCTCTGGTTTCCATTCAGCGTGATGGTATTTTGAGGCAAGGTGATTTCCTGATTTGGTCCTGCACTGGCAACAGGAGGAAAATCCACTTGTTTGTTGACTCTCAAAAAAGCTAAAGTAGAGTTAGCTGCTCCATCAGAGTCAACTACCATTAGCCTAAAAGAAGAAAGAAGAAAGTATATGTTAAATACCATTCACCAGTATTTGAATCATATGAATTAACCACACAGCAAAAGGAAGAAATATATATTTAGGGTTGCAATCCTATACTCAACATGCTTGGAAGTAAGTCTCAGTAAATTCAATGAGTTTTCCTTTAGAGTAGAAACTCGCATGACTATACTATTCAAATGGGTAACTAGACAATGTCAGCCCTCCTACCAATTTTAACTAGCAAAAAGCTTTCACCAAAAAACATGAATCAAAGTATATGGCATAACAATTCACTCATAAAAGAAACACAGTCCATAGTACCTTAGTGCATATTCTATGAAACAGATAAAACCTCAGACCCCTGTGAAGACCAATACCAATATTCTTTTTTTTTTTTTTTTTTTGCAGGGGGGGGAGTGCTTCAGGAAGCACATTTATTCCTTAGCTTCCCAACTGCGCAGATAACCTAACGCAGGAGTGAGCAATTTGGAAGTTCTGGGTGCCAATTATTCTGCTCACACCCATATGCTGGAACCCACTGCAGGTGAGTTTGCATTCTGCTAAAACTGCATGTTGCTGAATTTTGGCGGCAGCAATTCAGAAAGCTGCGATTTTGGTATGGAAAAAAACCCTGTCCTCCTGCCCATTAAGATAGAAGGGGTGGGAATCATGAAGCATGCAGGTCTTACATGACTTCCCAAGCCTGTTTTTGTGGTGTAGGACCTGTTACTGCCCTGGCTAGTCCGAGCTTTGGGAATATTAAAGATATCCTCTTGATATCATAATTCGGCTTCACTTCTCTATTCCTCTCCATGTGCTTGCGAGGCCACCGGACAAGCACGTAAACAAGCTCGGCCGTTAATAGCCGTAATATTCAAACTACAATACAGGCAGGCCAGAAATAGCTGACTCACCGCTTTAGGAGGCCTCCAGGCAAGTACTCTACTTACAAAAGAGCCTCTGCCCCGCAATGGCAGCTTGATGGGTTAACTATACAATACCCAAGTACTCTGCGTTTGCATACTGCTACTCTATTGAGAACCGCTACGAAAACTCAATCATTCAGATTCTGACCTTTCGGAGGCTTTGTCTCCAATTCCAAATATATTGTTTTCCCCCAAGTATGGCATAGCCTGCAGTCACATTCTCCTTATAAAAACCCTTGATTCCGAGACCTTCCTCGGATCGCTCCCGAGTTTCATCCCGCCTTGCTGCCGCTTTGCTTGGCGAGCCTCCCCTCAGCTCCACGTGCTGAGCTACATCGCACCCCAGCCTCGCTCTCTATTTTTCTGGGCTTCAGGACAGGTGAAGTATCACCCAAACCAGCAACTCCTCTAAAAATCCCTCTATACCACTCCAACCCTTATTTTCTTGTGTGAGCGTGTCGCATACACTGTTTTGCTTGTGTTTAATAAAACATCATTTATTGTTTCAACTTTTGTGTGCTCCTTGACTCGACCCGACCCCGTAGACATAGGGTTCAAGATCTCGCTACATTACCCTGCCTCTCGTAACGCTAAGCAGTGCTCTGAGCTAATTTTCCCCACTTTTAGTTGAGCACATTCTGGTGTCCCTCCCAGGACCCCCACTACACAGGGTAACAGACCCCCATCTTCCAAAATATTCTTTCTTTTTTTCATTCAGAAATAAGAACCGCTCTTCTCCAAAACCTCCAAGAGCAGTTACTCTCTTATAAAAAGAGGTGTGTTCCACAACCTGTTCCACTGTGAAATCCACATGTGTGTCTGCATCTATTCTTGTCCCAAATTGGAAGTGTTGTTGCTGCTGCTGTTTTAATTAACAATCCAGAAAAGACTTCTAATCACTTTCTGATTCATGCAGAGAGGCTGGTGCAGCCTCCAGAGGGTCAAAGGGCTGGAAGCATGGCCCCCACAACTTGGCCACCCCTGAATTAAACCAAGATGTATGAAAAGCCCCTTGTTCTAAGGAAGAATTGCACTGCCAGTCATTAAGTTCTCCTTGCTTTACCAGGAAAAAACATGCTAATCTGTATTGTGATGCCACTGAATTGTCGTGGCACTGTGGAAAAAGTAAAAGTAGACAGGTGGATCACACGTGGACCATGGGCTACATGTCATACACCTCTAACTTGATACACTCCAGATCCTTTGCCCTGTTGGACCAAGGGCAGGGAAAGTGTGGCCCTTTAGGTGTTGCTGGACTACAATTCCCATTATCCCTAGGCAACACAGCCAACGATGAGGGGTGACATAAATTGCAGTCCAACACCATCTGACAGCCTTATATTCTTCATCTATGTCACATACTAGTGTATTAAATCCTGAGCACAGCTGATTTGAGTCTGCTTCTACTGGAAGGAGGAGTTCAGAAGGTGATCTGTGCAATTCTTCTTTCTCCCTGAAGCCCCGTGAACCCCCTAAAAAGATGCTCAGGAGTGTGAGCAAATGCTCCAGACTAGCATGAGGTGTGATACAGGAGGCTGTGAAGGGAAGGGGCAACCGGCAACGATTGTTCCCCTGCCTTCTTCCTCTGGTTGGGAGCTTTTGCTGGAACTTGATGTGTGTTGGAAAAAGGAAAGAAGCCTTCTAGTCATGGAATGGCCAATCTGGAACCAATGCTGTGGCCACATTCACATGCCATGCCAAGCCATGATTTTATGTCAGCCACAATTTGTTGCTGAAGCTATGAACTCTCTCACAAACAACCTAACAAACCACTGTCTGTTCTTCCCTATCTCTCTCTGTTTTTCTCCTGTCCCTTTTGCTAGTTCCTGTTTCAGGGTAGCCAGCTGGATAAACAAGCCCACATTCTGGGTTCAAGAGCAAGCCATAGCTTTAACATACCACAGTTCATAAACTAATAGCAAACCATGGCTTCTAATTCTGGTTTCAGGCTGGCAAACAAATCAGAGTTCAGTTGCCAGGAGGGCTTCAGAAACAACAAGCCAGGATTCAACAAAGCACAACCTGGCTTATAATTTCCCAACCCAGCAAACATGTGGAAGACAGAGTAGCTCCTGGAAATACAGAAGCTAGGCATCCTTGCGGAACCACACGCAGAAAGTAAAAAAAGTAATCTACTACCTGAATGTATAATTGCCAGGAATGAGGTTAGACAAGTGTAGGACAGGTGTATCAGCTGATGCCTTCCTTTCTCTCTGAGGACCTTCAATTTCCTGCCAGTGGTAACTCACTATTTTGGTATCGTCTGTACTTTCTGTGTTAAAGGAAAATACCAGAATCATAAATTAATAAACTAACACTATTTGAAACAATTCTATTTAGACTGCAGGATAACATTTGCCACCCGTTACTTACGAGTCGCATCAATGAAAGTAGAAGTGGTTGGAAAAGAAATCTCCTGTGCTTTGGGAGACACAACAGCAACAGGTGGCTGATTTATTCTGACTGCTGTGTAAAGTAGAGAAACAGAACACCAGTTTTAATCAAATAAATCCATCACATCTAACAAAAGCTTTGGCCTTATTGTATAACCAGAAACCATTCTCTAGCCACTGAACAAGATTAAATCCTTAATACAAGCTATAACCAGAACACAGCTTTTGAGTGTTTCAGCTAGATATCAAAAAGATAAATGGATCTTTGCAAATTACTACAGCAAACCCACTGTACAGTCCAGTCAGAACTGGATAATTTGACTGAGATGGAAAAGATGTCAGGGCAATTTAAACGTTAGCCCTAGGTTTGTTAATTGATATTTTAAAAGAAGGCACACTGTGCAGTCAGTATTGCAACTCCACATTTTACTGAATACATGAAGTACAGTAGACCCTCAGTATCTGCTAAATTTGGTTCCAGGATCCCCCATGGATACCAAAATTCATGGAATGCTCAAGTCCCACTACATACAATGGTGTAGTAAAATGGCGTCCCTTATATAAAATGGAAATATCAAAGTTTGCTTTTTGGATTTCTTTTAATATTTTCAAGCTGTGGTTGGTTGAATCCATGGACACAAAATCTGCAAATACAGACAGCTGACTGTATTCCACAATGGATGTGAACCTGAATTCTTTTCCTTTTCTAGACTCATATTGCAATACCATGGAGCCAGAACATGCACTTAAATTAAAGGCTAGCAGGACATGTGAAGCAAGTAGAATTTGCAACTTTTGGACTCTACCTGAGAGTAAATGTCCCCTGCTCAATTCAGGTGAGCAGGAGTAACAAATTACAGTATCTGCCAGCCAGAACTTGGAAGCAAGGAGATGCAAGCAATGTAGTTATTTGTAACCAGGGACCCTGGAACTACGTTATTTGCGGGGAGCGGGGGTAGTCTCAGGTCTGGCAGGCAGACTATTATGATTTATGAATTTTGTGCACTTGTATGTATGTTTTTACAAAAAAGTAAAAGGACAGAGCTCATTTACTAATTACCATGAATAATAATAATAATACCAACAACAACAACAGTTAACAATGTAATACCATGAAGACAATGAACAAATAATAAATGAAATATTATAGGATTGTTTAAAGCATAATATATCAGGGAAAGGGGGAGATATATAAGAACCTATTAAAAAGAATGCAGAACTAGGACACTTCTGCTTGGTCATGCCCCAGGTAGTTCAACTACACAGCAGTCTTGCTGCCTGATCATTTTGGTGGCGCTAAGTTCCCCTGCCTAGGTTTGGGGTGGCTCAAGACACCCTTTCCTCCCTATTCCAAGGTCCATGTCTAACTTTTTGATGTTGTAATAAGGACAAAAACTTATAGTTCAAAAGTAATGCAGTATCAATGAGTGCCCCTTTAAAGCCAGTTTTAAAACTTATTTTTAAATACTTTTTTGTGTTTTTAATCTATATTTTAAGTGGAATCACTCAAGTTTTACACCATTCTCTTATCAGTCCTAATGCATGCTCTAAATGGCATTTTTTCCAACATAAAAGCATGCAAAATGAATTACTGAAGGAGGCTTTTAACACGTTACATAACAGACTATTTTTAAAAAATACCTTTCCAAGTTCTGTTAAGCTTGCACCAAGCAGCACCTCTCTAATTAAAAACAGGAAGGGAAAATCTGAGGCAGAAAATATGACAATTCATGAATACTGAAAGTATCATGTATTGTACTGGCCCTACTGAAGTTAGGAAGTTATTTTAATTGACTGAAAAAATGAGTTACCTGGTTGGACAGTGACATTTACAAATCCTTCTCCAAATGCATTGTCAGCAGTAACAGTCACTTTGAAGAGATAGGAACCTACTGACAGCTGGAATAGAATGGGTTCAGTTTTTTTTTTAAATCCAAATACATGTAGCAGTTCACTAAGGCACAATGCAAGTAACAGCAAGAAAAGTGTTTCTCTAACTATGAAACCCAGAGTTAAATGCAGGGGGATGCCTTCACATCCTGACCGTCACTCAGAATGACTCAAGCAAAAAAGCCACTCAGAAAACTAGGTATATCTACCATAAAAAAGAGGAGGGAATTAATGAGGTGGACATAATATGTATAAGAAGCTTTAAGTATGCATGGGAATCTTTCCAACATGGAAACTAAATATCTGAACTGATGGGCTATCACTGTCTTGAGCTGCCTGTGAGATTACCTCACACATCTGGCTTAAGCATATTTGACTTCTATTAGCTGGCAGTTATGATATCCTCATAGGCCTGAAATATACACTTGAAGTTTAAAAACTGATGGAAAAGCTCCTCTGTTTTCTCTATTGAGGCCCATCTTCATGCATTAATTCAGCTCTGCAACTGATTTAACCTGAGATAACATGCCTAAGCCAGCCCTAGACATTTTACTGGCCATGACAGAGCAACAAATGGTACCCCACACCCACCCAATTCAATCTTCAGAATACTCAAAGCCAGGCATATTTTGGTGCCTGATACAGAAATTTCCACAAGTTACTCTCTCTGTTCCATTTGTGCCAGTAAAAATAGAGTAAGACCAAATTAAACAATAACCTGGTGCCAGTTCATGAAACCCAATTTTTATTGCCTAAAGCAGCTGCCTTATTCTGCTTAACTGCAGGGCTAGTAGGTTTACCACATCCTATTTTAGTGATAATTTTCTAGAGTACTTTCACACCGAGAAGGGAGGCACACGACCAAGTCTTTCCTCAGCATCATACAGCCAAGCTAGTTCTATCTTCTCACATCCATGCATTAAACACAGACATCTGAAGACAGAAACCCCTGTGCATGAGCAACTACTCACGCACAATGAGGATCCCTGGTTGTGTGGGTGTCCCAGTCATGTGGAACTGGAGTGGTTCATCTGTTGAAGTTTCTCTTCAGGTGTCACCTTCAACATGTGGATGTGGAAACCAATGACATAGCTGTTGTTGTGTGCCTTCAAATCGTTTCCAACTGGCAACCCTAAGGCAAACCAATCCTAGGGTTTTCTTGACAAGATTTGTTCAGAGGGAGTTTGCTTTTGCCCTCCTCTGAGTCTGAGAGGGTGTGACTTGCCCAAGATCACCCAGTGGGCTTCCATGGCTGAGCAGGGATTCAAACCCGGTCTCCAGAGACAGAGTCCAACACCCAAACCATCTACCATGCTGGCTCTCACACATGGCCCTGCTCCTTCTATATGTGAAAATCCTCCATGCAAACAGAGCAACCTATAAAAAGGAATAAAACATCCCTACAGTATACACAACATTTACAGGTAAAGCTGTAGCATGTGAAGTAGTCCTCAGAAACATGTCAGACTGGCTTAAACTCAGCACTGATGTCCACAGGGCAGTGTTGGAACAGGTTCTCTAGAGGCTAGTAGCAACCATTTTTAGGAGCCTGGCTTGTTTCCAGGCAGCAGACACCATCTTACCTTGGGAACACATATGCCTGTTGATTCCAGCATTCATAGCAGGCCCTATTTCCATGTTGCTCATTTACAGGGCATTACCATGTGGAAAGAGAACCAAGGCCATATGTTATAGCCTCATTCTTAATACCACATTCCTTTCCTCCAGCATCTTCACATTGGATACAGCTGCTTGTGTGAGCAGAAAGCATAATACATTGGACATTGAAGCTGGAAAAGCTACCTTTGGGACCACAACACCCAGAATTGCCCAGCCAAGGATTCCAAGAGGTTTTTTAGAGTTGAAGTTAAGTTTTGGAGTTAAAACAAAAGTTTTGAAAGCATTTGGGGTATCTTATTAATAGTAGCCAACAATGTATACTCCACACTGAATACAAGTCACATCTGACTAACTGCCAGCACACTTACTTGAGAAAGTTTCAGGGTTGGTGTGTGCCTGCCCTCCATTTCACTATCATAGTCCTCAGGGTGACTGACCAAGCTCCACTCATAATTGTAGGTTGTTTCTGAAAGGGAGGAAGCAGCACAACAATTGGTTAATTTTCCTCTTTGGAAGAAGAAAGACGTGGCCCCATTTCAGATGTTCACCTTGCCTTCATGGGGCAGAGGAGCACCAGTCCTTTAAGGCAAGGCAGCAGAAGGGACCTGCAGCTCCTGTGATCCCTCAACATTGACTATGCTGCCAAGGGCTGAGGGGAACTGAAGTCCAACAACATCAGGAGGATTGCATGTCCTAGGCATGAGATGAGCATTTCATACGGGTGTCTGTTCATTCAATTGCATTAACAAAAGTTAACCCTTATTCAGATGTTACTAACCTAATCTGAATGAGCACATCTAGCCCTGCCCCCTTCATCGTCACTTTCCTCATGTAGGAAACAACAAACCTGAATGGGAGAAGTTCCTGTGTTGCTTTTCATGTGACGAGAGTGAGAATAGAGTGTCTCAGGCTTGCAGTTTCCCACATAGGCACACTGGATAAGTAATGCCTGAAGAGGGCTATAGAAATTGCATCAATAGAGTCTCCACACAAGTAGACTTCAGTGTGGGATGCTGGCTCATACATGACATCATTTGTGTGGTGGTGGAGACAAGAACTCCAACAACATGTGAAGCCATATTAATATCTGAAGTAGCTGTGTCCAGTCACAGGATAATTATGGGGTATACTAGGAGAGTTGGCAATTTGCCCTATTTTCAAAAACACCACCAACCAAACCAGAGATTGGCAAAATTACTCTTTTGAACTACAGCTCCAAGAACCCCCTGCCCCTGCCAGAACGCCCATCAGACTACTAACTGAGGGATTCTGAGGACTGTGCTACAAGGAAATAACTTTTCCAATATATGAACTAAATGCACCAAATATGGATAATTCTATAAACTCTCACAATGAATGGAACAGGACTTCTACGCCAGCTGATATTCATGTGTGAATTAGAGATGGCTTTATTGATGTCACAGTTTTACGTTCATCTTTTTTTTATATCTGTCCAATATTTTAAAGTTGTATAAATCATTTATCTTTATTTTCCCCTTTCGTTCCTTCTGTGCCTTCCTCATTCTCTCTCTTCCTGCAAGTATGTTCATAAAGCTATTCGTATTTCTTTGTCTTGTAAAGGTAAAAGTCCATGTCATACTTAAAAACTGGTAGTCAACAAAAGCTATCCTACCTGACAACATCTATGCAGATTTTTCTCTATTGCATAAATTTTGCAGCTTCACAGATTTAATACCTGCAATTTAGAATCTTATGGAAAGACACAGACCCTTTGTCAACAAAGTTTTGTCATCACTTGTATATGCTTTGTATGTGTTTGCCTATATGCAGTCTCTAGCTATATCTGTTTTAGTATTCAGAAGTCACTTGAAGTCCCAATTCTGAGGAACAACGGGAGAGAAGGAGGAAGAGGGGTAACTCCATCTTAAATTTTATCCTTAGTTATTCTACACTGAACAAACTGCAGGCTTTCATCCAAATTGCAAATACCAAAACTGAATTGTGCAAATCATAATTTATTAACAAACCAGAATTTGATTTTGACAGACCGACTTTACAGACTTTTTTCAAAACATACATTCATTGCATGAGGGCTAGAACATGAAGAACTTACCTGAAAGGGATGGTGTAACTACAGATGCATGTAATTCAACTTCATTTTGTGGTAAAGTGATTTGCAGATTATCTCCTGCTGACACCAGGAGTTCTTTTACTTTACAGATACAGGGGGAAAAGAAGTGAGAGTGGGAGAGGTTATTTGAAAACTGAAATACAATTTGTATTCATTAAGTCTGATGACCAGCATTTGTGAGGATACCAGTAAATCCTGTCAATAAACATTTGTTACTGAAAAATAATATTGATAATAATGATTAGGCACTGACAGATTTTCTCCTGGAAACTAACACTGCAAAATTAACAACTGAAAATCAGGACTCATTTTTTCAAACTCATAGTTGTCTAAGTTACTCTACAGCATGAAGGAATTTTCCATGCACTGGCATGTAATCATATGCCATGCATGTATTCTTCTTTTCGGCCAGAAAGTCCATGACTGAACACTGCCTAGTTTGAGTAAAACATCTGGGCACTTTCACTGTTTTTAAGCCAGCATTATGAAGAGATCCACAACAGCTACTAGCTGACAAACACTTGTACCAACCTGTGTTCACATTATCCTTTAATAGCCACTTGTGACCTTAAAAAAATATCCAACTTGTCTAAGGCTTCTCTGGTCTGGTCCATGGCTGAATTTAACAGGAATAAGATGCCAGACTTCTGATGTGCCATTTCAGAATACAGGTTATGGAAGTGAACTACAAAGTACTAACAATTTTCTCTGGAAACATCATCCATAAAGAATTCAAATTACCTGCTTTGGCGGTAGTTGTGGGATATGATAATTTATCTGTAGCAAGAGACTGAGTAGCAGGGACACTGGTAGGAAATGAAGTGGTCTCTTCTTGTACAAGATTACCTACATCTGATGTTTGAGTTTGTGCTGTTGTGACAGAGAGAAATCCTAGGATGTCTGAAGGAGGAGGATTATGGGAAGGTGTTAGAACCTACAAGATGAATTGCAGGAACACACAATTACTGTGAATATTTCTGATCACTTTCTGATAAACAATGTTATGAATGTATTGGCAATCCAAGTGTAAAATTCTGTTACAGTTAGAATCAATAACACTATCAACAGGTTCTGAAAAATAACATGTCAGCATCCAGTATTTAAGCATCTTGGTAAACTTGATGTTTCCATCTCTTGTATAAAAATTAAGGATAAGCATTGTGAAACCACTGGAGATATAGAAATACACACCTAAGTAAACTCCACAAAAAATTCCATTTACAGGCAACGAACACAAGGGCGGAGACTCCAGGTGGCACATGCAGAGCATAACTGCTCTAGGCATGCAGCTTTGTGCCTTCCTGCTCAGCTGTTGTCAATCCCTGTGGGAACACGGTTGTGGCTATTAAACTTCTGAGAGGGGAAAGGAGAAAACTGGGCAGCAGAGGCTGCCTCTTGCCCCCCTGCAGTTCACTTGAGAGAGATGCAAAAGAACAAGTCTCTCCCTCTTTCTCCACCAAACTGCAGCTTAAGATGAGAAGCAGATTCAGCCACAGGTCTCATCCCTTTCCCCTACCACAGCAGCAGCCCCATAGTGCTTTGCAGTTGTCTGAGCTGGTGATTTTGGGCAGTGCTCAACTGGCTACAGAATATATATCCCCTTGCAGGACTGATTCTTAAAATCAGCTGCTGGTTATACGGATGAGGACCTCACTGGAGTGGATGAGAGATTATCTTACTAGATCAGACCAAAAATTCCATCAATGGAATGCATACATCCATATCTATCTACATGGAAAGAAATGAACTTTAGTTACTTTTATTACAGTTTAGCTGTCTTGACTTCCCCATTCTTGAAGAATGCTGAGAACTGTAATTTGGTGAGGATACTAAAAATTCCCTGTGGAGAGACTTTTTAATTCTCCTCAAAAAACTATTCTCAGAGCACCATATGGAAAAGGGATGACAATTATCAAACCAGTTTATACTGTAAACCCAATAATGTATTCTGACATTTTTAGTAATTTTGTACATTTTGATTTTATTTGTTCTTAACTAACTGTTAGGTCCTTGACCCTCATTTGAAAAAGGCTAGAAACGATATGTTAAACAGTCAGGCAAAATAATAATAATAATAATAAAAAACATTTTTCTTATTGTTATAACTAATGCCTTCACATTTTTTTGTTACAATAGCCAGTAAAATTCCTCTAGGAGGCTAATAAACAGAACACAGATTTGACAATTATAAAGTAGCATCATGAGGAACATGCTAGCGCACACAGCTGGATCCCTCCAAGATGGCTCTTTCTACCATCAATAGCAATGAAACTGATCAGAAAGTAAAACAGGAAGCAAAAGCTTAGCATTCTTTCCAAACCAAGACTGCACGTTTATCATTCCAAAACAAGTTAGGGGTCAAAAAACAACACCAAACAATGGCTTTAGATTCTATTCCAGTCCTTTCTTTCCTTTTAGGGAAGTGACAAATCAAGGAGTTTCCGTTCAGGTATAATGCTAAGCATTTGCTTCCTGGTTAGTTTAGCTGTTTCTAGTGCTTTCCAGTCCATTTTGAAAGCACCTACCAACAAACTGGGAGAAAGAGTCTGCATCTCTCTCCCCTATCATGGTCAATGACCTGAACATCTCCATAAACCCAAGCACACACACACAGCTGCTTTCTTTCCTTCCTCTATTACTAACTTGTAGAAATCAGAGTATCGCTGATACAACTGTAGCAACCGGTTGGTGGAGGCAGCTGGAGTCCAGCAACATGTGGAACATCACTAGGTTCTCCCCACCCTCTCCAGTTGAGCATGACATAGGCTTAGATCAGGAATGGGGAATATGTGGCTCTCCAGATGGTATTGGAACCACAACTCCCATGATTCTCAGTACAGGATTGTGCTAACTAGAGGTTATGGGAGTTGTGATACAGAATACAGAGACCCCACAGGTTGCCTTAAAAGTCTTAAAAGGAGGTTTCTTAGACAGCCATGAAGGATAGCATCATCACAGTGGGTCCTTACACGACCTCATACTTCAGAGGAACTTGTCACTGACAAGCCTGTTGCTTTCATTTCCTGCTTGTGGGTTTCCCAGGTTTAGAAAGAACCAGTTGTAACTGGTTGGTCACTATGGAAAACTGTAAGTATGCTCGATCTGATGGACTTGAATCTAATCCAGCAGGACTCTTCTCTTTTCTTAGACTATTCCTTATCCTTTTTCTTCTACGAGTGCATATCATTATAAAAAGCACCAGAAGGAAAAAAAAAGAAAACATCCAGTTGGTTCCCAAGCAGGATGGAGTTGAAGCTCCTTCTCATCCTGTCGACAGCCTGAAGATAAGCACTAGCGAGGGCAAAACACACTCCATTTGTTTTATATTTGCATAAATTTCCATGTTGCTCCAAGCCAAACAAATAAATAAACAATACTGGTAGCATACATACCTCTTCCAGCTGGGTGTTGTTGGCTTCATTTGAGTACTGGAAACCTAATTCATTTACAGATTTCTCCATAAATCCTAAAGTAACTTCTGGCAACTCTCCAGGATGTTGAGTGACAGGATTTCTCTCAGATTGATTTATGTTTGTTGGGATTTCCAAACGTAATTTCTCATCCTCATTTTCTGCCGGCTCTTCATGGCCATCTCCATGACTGAGCCCTGAAGCATTGATGCCATTGTCTGTGGTCTCTATCAAGCCCCAGTCAGCATAGTTGACAGCCTCCTTCTCTTTGTGCTTGAAGCTCAACTGGAAGGGGTTCTGCTCCACCTCACCATATTCCTCTGAGTAGTCCTGTACCTCCTCAAGACTGTGCTCTTTGCTGAGAAAAGACAGTTTCTTCAGATTACTAATCTCCTCTGAGGGGTCATCCTGCAGTGCCATAGAGTGGATCACGTTCGGTGGCATCTCCTCATATCCCAGCAATGCACTTGACCTCTGGGGAGACCTCAGCACAAAGGTCAAATAGGACTTCACCTTCTCCATTTTCTTGGGCTCACAATTCCCTTTGTGTTGGCAGCTGACGATGTAGCAATGCCGCTCAAACATCCAGGACAAGTCGCAATCAGAAAGGTCACAACAGGCTGCTGAGCAGTCTGATATTGACACAGCATGGGGGACCCGCATAATTTTAGCTGTTTCTAAATTGGGAGATATGATTGCACCAGAGTACTTGGCACCTTCACTGCACTCCTCACAGAAATATCCTGAAAATAATAGGCACAGGTATCAAGAGGAGGGCAGCTGCACTGAACCCACAGACCACATAAATTCCCTTAAAAAACAACAGTTGTTTTTTATTTACATGTTTATACCATTGGATGGGGAGAGACCATGAAGGAAGCAGGGACCCCTTTGGTAGGCCATATCCTCTTAAAAAAAATAGCCCCAAGGAAGAAACGGGAACAAAACTGGTTCCATTTTTAGCTGCTTTTCAGCCTTTTTCCTCATTATAGAAGAGCTGGGGGGCTGTTTTTGCTATATGCCATTCCTAGAAGATTCTGGGAGTGGCAGTGTACCAATTTTGGGTGTCTCCCTGCATTTGTGGGTAGGACATAGGGAAACTCAAGAGCGCATAAAATCCTCAGGGGCCCATGCATGTGTGCCTGGATCTCTATCCCTAGTTTAATGACTTCTTTACAGTAACAACATTATTCTATTTGTAGGGGAAAAAAAATTTTGTTCACAGAGACACAAATCCTTTCTAACAACTCCTGTGCAATATATGTCACACAATTTTCTGTAGCTCAGAAGCAGTCCTAGGATAAATGCTGCTTCGTATCTTTCTCTTCATCACCAGATACAGTATGTAATTCTTTCCCTCGCATTGCCATGTACTGTGGGGAATATAGAAGAGCCAGAAAATGAGAAAAGGGGGAGGAAGAGAGGGTCATTCAAAAGAGTTATGAAAGCACCACCATAAATCACGTCTTGAAACATACAGCTCCTCACAAGTAGCAGACAGCAAACATGTATATTCTAAAAGAGTCTGAAGAATAGAAACTGCACTCTTCCTATTTTTGAAAATGATATATCATTGTATCCTGAAGAAGGTAAAATGATCATATTTTCTCTCTCTTTTTCTCCCTTTTTCAGGTTGCCACAGAATTTAGGAGTAGCACAATCAAATGAGCTGACTAAGCAAGGCAGCCTGCTGAGCCACTGGAAAAGAGAGTTATCTTGTTTGCAGAAGAATCATGAAGCACTCCTCTAAAGCAAGAAAATCCATTTGACTCAGGAACTGACAAAGAGTAAAATACCTGCTTTTTGCCTTTAAACAAGACGCCCTGCAGAAGTGTGAGCTGACACAGAACATAATAACTAAGTGCCAATATGCTGTGTGGTGTTGTTATTTTAACACCATTACACATGAGTAGTATAAGGTATCCATTTCTCATCAAATGAAAAGTGACAGGTGCCCAGCCCCTTTTTCTCTTTTAGTCCTGCCTCCCTGTTTTTGGGGTGTCCTCTCCATTTTTGGCATATACTTTTAATCTGGTCTTTCCGATTTTGAGGTACCTCCTTATTGGGATATGCTTGTAGTCTAGTCTCCTTGATTTTGAGGTATCCCCTTTTTGGGATATACTTTTAATCTGATCTTTCTGATTTGGGGTATCCTTGGGGAAATTTGGGGGTCATTTGGGGCCCACTCCTGGTCCCCCTGATTCCAAAGTTTGTGGGTATTCCCCCAAGGATCTCCAGGATGAATTTGGAGAAGGGTCACGCCCCAACCCAGATTAATAATTTTTGCACAACAAAGATGGCTGCCCTTTGGGGGGATTTGGGGTTCAAGAAGGTGGCTCTAAGGGGGCCCTTTGGTTCATGAGGATCCTTAGGGGAACACCCAGAAACTTTATACTACTCACATGCCTTGGTTCTGTTAATTATTTACAGTTTTCAATGTCAAAATCCTCCTTTTACAATCAAGCTCCCCATCCCCAGATAAGATAGGGGTGAGCAAGACTGGATCCACCTGTCAGTCTCCAGGTGATCTGCAATAGATCAAGGAAAAGTTTCTTGCTCCCAACTGATTAACAACAGAAGTAATAAAATCATCCTCCTGATTCAGAACTACTGTCAAAACAGAGATGACTTGTGAAAACAAAGACTGGATTATGCTCAGAAGTACTCTGAACTCTGTTCAGTTCTAGCATTTAATACAATTCCTAGTATCAGAATTCTGCAGTTCTAAGTGCATGCCTTTTGAACCAGACTGAGAAAGTGAGATCTGGCCAAATTCACCCTGTGAATTTTATCACACAGTTGGGACTTAAACCTGGATCTCCTAAATCTTAGTCCAACATTTTAACCATACAAATTCTGCTCTCCATTTCTGGGGTAAGATGTCTCAGGCTTATCTACATGTGCCCACAATGGTGTGGAAGCTACAACATTTGGTACAGCCCATTTTTGCTTATCTTGCAGATGATGTTTCTGTGGGTCACATGATTGAAAAATACAGACATTTTAATCACTCTCTGACAGACATACACCAACACATACACAGGAACCATGCAGACTTTTATCAGAGAGAGATGAATTGCAGGTTTCTGCGGATCTATGCAAATATGGCAGAAGATTAAAACTGAAAAGAGTGGTTCAATGACGTTAGTAGAGGGAAGCTGCAAAGTAAAAAGGTACAAGGTTGTATGAAAAAAGGAAAATGAGGGAACAGAGAGCTGGGCACTGCCCAAGGCTCTTCAACAGCTAGAACTGCTCTTCACTATATTTGTGTCTAATAGATTCAAAAATGCTCTACAGTATACCTGCAGAAACAATTAGGACAAAGTAGGGTTCCAGAACTGTCAAAAGACATTCAGAATTTTTTCCAAAGAAAATTAATTCCCACCAACTAGAGTTGTATTTTTTTCTATGAGAAAAAAACTCTATCCTTCCAAATTCACACAGCCTACTCACAATTAAATTTTCTCTTTCATGTCAAATGTTCTCTGTCCCATCCAACATGTGCTCCCTAACAATAAACATGACAGAAGCCTTATCAGATTATACAAATATTTAATCTATCCCTATAGGCTATTTCCAACAGAGGGCAGCCCACCAAAGGGCATCTGTGATATTCAGTTCTAGTGTAAAATGATATCATAAAAGCCACAATTTTGACACAACCACTTTCACATTTTGTTCTGTGTGAATCAGCAAAACTGCTGTGCTTTCAATATGTTTGAAGCAAGATACTGAAAGGTGTGTTGCTTAGGACAAAATACATATCTCTGAAACAATTGTCATCTGCATTTTCCTTTTGAGCCTTGATAAAAACGGCTTCTCTATCAACATATGTCTCTGGTTGACTACCATGAATTAAAATTTATGTAAAGATACTATTTTCACGGCCGATTTTATCTCAATTTTTCCCCAGAAATCTTCTGGGCATGAAGGACGATGGGGAAGGGGCAACAGAGAATGAGGGAGAAATAGGTCTGGTTCTACTTAAGTTTGCTCGTGGTCCCATCCACTTCATCCACTGGGCTTTGTCTCACCGCTAGTGCATTTTTACCATACCCACCACGGACCACCCCTGAGAGAATGCAACTCCCCCTACAGAAAAAAGGTTTACAATTCCACAATAGGTCAAAAGTTTTAACTGCACACAGTCGTCAGTTACAGATTTTTAAACATCTGAGCAGTGGAAACTACAATGTGTGTGTCTATGTGTGTGTGCTAAAGACTCATAAGCCAAATTCCAGCAAAAGCTTATCTCAGGCAACTTCTGAAAGGGTTTATTAAAATCTTCCCCTCAGAAAATTCAAGAATTCATCTCAGTCACCGCTATAAGCTCCTGTGCATAATAAATATGATTTCATCCTCTCCATGGGTTACTGTCTTGTGATAAATATGTACATCCTCCTCTTCCCTTATGAACTGGAAGTCTTTTGTGGCGGGGGGGACAGCATTTACCTCAGGAAGATTCAGTGGATGAGAAAAGAGAGTCAGAGGGAAGAAAATGTTAAGCAAGTAGAAGTTCAAGAATATAGTTAAATTCAGCAGCATTCCACACAAAATGTACAAACTGTTGTCTATAGACTTTGAAGGGTAAGATTAGGAACAATTCAGGTACCACAAGATGCTGAAAAGGACTGCGGAATAGTAACAGGGATATTTTCACTGAGCACATTGGAACTGATTCTAGGACACCTGTGGCCTTCTTCTATCACTCTCTTCGTTTCACTAGCCATTTCGGAGTTCTCTTCCAATTAAGACAGGAAACATCCAGTTCCAGATTTCTTCCTTTTATACAGATTGTTAAGGTTCTGGTGCACGGTGGAAAACCTTGGCTGTGCAAACACTGGAGGGAAGTTAACAGTTTATTAACCTTATAATAGAAACACAGGAGCACAATCCTACCTGTGAAAGCCCCCAAGACTAAGCAGAGGGCTCCTAGTCTTTTTAGTGCAAAAGACATTCTTCCTTAAGCAGGTAATGCCAATCCTGGCTCCTGGCAGCAATGCGGAGACTTTGCAACCTTACTTTAATTTTCTTCTGAGACCGTCCAATGTCCTGCTGGGGCCTGAAGGTCTGGTAACAGAAAGGAAAAAAAAATAGGTCTGGTATGATTAGAAAGTTGCAGGTATGATTAGAAAGATTAGATTAGATGATTAGAAAGGTAGAAAGTCTGTAACTAATTAGAAAGTTACAGAGCATGCAGTAGGCCAGAGTGTACAATCACCTCCCTGTCTGCAATGGCAGAAGACTGAATAAACTACGGACAGAAATAATGAAGACTAAAAGATAAATTAGATGTTTCTTTTGCATCTGCCATTCTCCATAGCTGCAAGGGAAGTCTTTTGCAAAGTAACGCCAATGGAAACATTCTACAGATTAACAATCCATCAACATCACCACTACCATGTGGTAAGGACTGTTGATTGTCACACAGTAAGCATTTTCCTCTCACAAAGGTTGTCTTATTCGTGTTGGTTTAAGTTGATTATTAGCTACAAGTTATGTAGAGGGGAACAATTAAGGTAAAAAAAAATCATGTTTTGTTTTGAAGATGGCTTTCCAGTTAGAGACTTGGAGAAGCACTGCTACTCACAGAGACTTTAGCGGGCACCCTAACATGTGACAACTTTACCTGAGCCCCAGGGTGCAGAGCAAGAATTTTGAACAGCTATTGTTCATTAAGCCTAATGACCTGCATTCCTTGGTGCCTGTTTTATACGTTCAGTAAGATCAAGTGGCAAATCTCCTATTGGGCATACCCTTTCAGATGCGAAAAAATCAGATATAGGCCATTTCTGCAATAGTTATAGGTTAGTGCAGTTTAGAGAGGGGCCTCCCCTCCCTAAACTGCAAACCTCAGGATGTTGAAAGTGGAATAATAGCACTATAACAGTCTAGTGTGGAAATGGCCATAGTCTCTCTCTCTCTCTCTCTCTCTCTCTCTCTTTCTCTCTCTAAAAGCTTGATCATGTATGTCTACTGAATATATGAATTAGCTCTTAAGCCTCTGTAAAGAATTTACAAATAAGGCATTCCTAGAATGAAACCTGGAAACAGAGAAGTGAATGGAAATGGGAAAATAGGAAGTCCCTTCCCCAGTGGCCAATTTGGAAGCCAACTGGTAAACAAAGGACCAGAGCTGGGTCACCTGGAAGGAATTCTGCACATTCACCTGTGTGGAATCCCTGATCACCAAAGATGACCAAGTGAATTAATAAATACAAGAATGAATTAGATGAATAAAAAAGAATGTGCAAGTAGCAGAGTTCAATCAATAAAAACTATCAGGAAATCAATACACCCAGCAGAAATACAAGCCAGTTATTCAAAATCTTAAAGAATAAAAGATCTTTAAATTAAAGTCCGAAACAGTGCTACTCAAAGCGGTAGTTCTTAGACTGTTCCTGGCTGCCAGACCATTGACTGTTTGTCCCTGTCAGGTTTCCAGGAAAGAAACAACTGTAGCCAATGGGCACAAATATGGTGCCAGTCCCCGAGACACTGGAAAATAATAATTGCTGGTCGCCCACAGCTGATAGCTGGAGAAGCACTGGTCTAAAAGACAATAAAGCAGTATCTCTGAAATCCTTAGGGGAGAGGGAGTATTCCATAAATTGGGTGCTGCCATTGACAAAGCCCCTTGCTTCTGGGTCATGATTTCTCTAGTCTCAGAAGACACAGACGTGTGGAAAACGGTCCCTGAAGATTTTTGAGAAGGATTTTTTTGGCAGGGGCGGGGTGTTACAAGTCTCAGAATTCCCCAGCTAAAATAGCCAACAGTCATGATCAAAAAAGTAACGTTTCCAAGATCTGCATGTATTAGGCAGACTCTAATGGGAAAAAACAAGTCTTCAAGGACTCTGGTCCCAAGCTATTTGGGGTATATATCATGTCATAGTCTAATTCTAGAAAATATAAATCAATGATATTGAGAGCACCAGCAGCAAGGAGCAAACAATCTTGGTATCTTTTGATGACACAGAACAGGACAGGAAAGAATTAAAGGAATCAAGTTCAACAAGAATCTTATTTTATTATACTCAAATATCTGGCCTGCTCTAAATGCTTAGTATGTAGATAATAACAAAAAAGTGATGCTTCACTTAAAAGTCCACCATGCAATAGAATCATTAAGCAAATGACAGTTGCTGAATCAAATGTCTGTGTTAACAATTGCTGAAGCTATCACAAGTAGTGAGAAAGAAGGTTTTGAAAAGTTGCACAGTTCCAAGGGCCAATTGCACTAAAAGCCAAAGAAGACTGTAATTGCCCTGGTGAGATATTAAAATACCATTATCAAAGAGAGGATTTATATCATCTTGTGGCACACATGCTAAATAGAAACAGAGCCCCATTGTGCAGGAAAACTTTATGCTTTTGAAGGCTTCCAGGTTCAAATGCATTTCCAAGGGTAACTTAACACACATGGAAACAAACTGCTGATTACAGGCCAATGGTATACATTTATTCAGGGCACATTTGATACACGCTTGGCAGAAAGTCCCAAAGGTGAAGAAATGGCAACATTCCACTTTTACTGAGTGGTTGTTTCTGAAGACAATAAGAATCAAGTTTATTTTGTTTTATCTTTTCCAGCAACTCTCATTTGCAGAAATTTCATTATAGTGCTAAGCTAAGTATTCTTGATCCATGTGTTTTTCATGTCTTTGTAAGCTGCCTTGGGGAAAAGGTAGGATATAAATAAACCATAAGACAATATATGCAATTGAGTAGGGAAGGAGAAAAATCACAACTGAATTAAGCAAGCCTAATGTTGATCAGAAATATACTTCTCTAACTACTCTCCCACTGCACATCCTGAACCTACCCAACTTCTTCTGATTTTGGAAGCCATACAACCTCATGGGCCACACTATGCTGTTATAGTGCTATTATTCCACTTTCAACATCCTGTGAAATTATGGGGTTTGTAGTTTATTGAGAGCGAAGAGCTCTCTGGCTGAGAATTCTAAATGCCATTCCCTAAAATGCTAACCCCAGGATTCCATAGGATGTTGAAAGTGGAATAATAGCACTGTAACAGTGTAGTGCAGAAACGGCCTAAGCTTTAACCAGAAAGCAAACTCAGCACATGTGAAACAGGGAGAGTTAAACTCTGCCAATCTTCTAAAAAATAAAATCAACGTGCTACAACCACACAGATATTATTAAAAAGAGGCGAGAAATCTCCATTAGCAATAATACAACCCCTCCCTGTCCCCTTTCGCCCCTGCGTTTGGTGGGAGAGGAAGGTCTAAAATTATTTTTTTAAAAAAATGACTAGACGGAAAGATTTTAACCTCCTTTATGTTGGCATGCGCAGCAGTTCCAAAAATTGTGCTCCTTTTTTTACACATATGTGACCTATCCTGGGACTGGTAGCACAGAAATGTATTACTTAACTAAATCAATAATAAATAAACGTAATGCAAAGTACAACAGACAACAGCACAAAAATTCTCATCTAGTAACCTATTTACAAAGATCAATATGACTGTTATAAAAATAACAAACCCAGCCCCTGATCCATAGCTCAGGGTGAACTGCAATCATATACATGGAAATCTTGTTAGATGGGCTTTTCTGTCCACTTCAACGGAAGGGATAGCTCTTGTTTTACATGAAGACCTGTCACCACCATGGAAATGGAAAAGGAAATCCCTTTTGGCTGGGTACAGAAATGTCATGTGCATGTTTTATTTTTGCCTAGAAAGGAATCATAGGATCACATGGTCTTTGAGGTGAGCCATAATGTCTGAAACCAACTATAGTCAGCCCTCCACATTTGCTATTGTCAGGGCTGCAAGACCCTTGCAAAAGTGGAAAAACGGCAAATATCAAACTAGGTGTGTGCATCTATGGGAAAGGGACTGAGGCATGGTGGGAAGAATGGGCACCAAGGGTCCAAACTAGGTCAGGGAAAGGAAGGGGTTGGCATGGTAGCCCTATACTTCCTCTCTTGCATCCATCTCCTTCCTTGGGAGTGGAAGGAGATCAGGACAGGGTATCTGGTGCTGAGCAACTGGGCTACGAGCTGCCCTTAGCTGGCCAGGCACCAGCTGGTGGAGTAGGAGGAAGAGGAGAACCAGAGGCAGGTTTTTAAAGGGCTGTATTGCCTGCCTGGAGCTGCTGAGAGGGAAGGTTCCCCCACAAAAGCAGCACCTGCGGTGTTCTCCACAAGTGACACTAAGCATGTTTTGTAGCTTGCTTTAGCATTTGTGAATGCTGTTAACATGATACAGATCAGAAGATGAAATCTATGTTTAAATACAGATCAGCAAATGGAATACTTAAAATGGAAAATATATTACAATTGATGTTTTTCTCATTCCAGTGTCAAAATATGAGAAATAAAAATGCACACAGGAACCCCTCCCCCCCAAAAAATACTTTATGCATTCCTTGTTGAAAATAATCTATATTGCAATCCTATACCCAGGATCCTGAAGACAGGGGGACTTACTTTCAATGAAAGATGTACAAAATTGAGCTTGCAGTTATCCTGGCAATCAAGAGTTATAATGTGTACATCTTTCTTATAGACTATAGGGAGAAAGAGAAAGAGAGTAAGAAGTTGTCTAAAGTAAAAGCACACATAATAACTTAACTTTGGCCAGGATCCAATGGGATATTTAAGCTACATCTATTTGCTTCCCCCATTAACATGCACACATAAATACACAAACAGCCTTCTGTACTCCCTGAAAATCTACTTGAAGGGGTGAAAGCCCTCTGGCTCACCTTTGTAGCATGGATCGGGTAGGTGCTGAAGGATAGAGCGGGATTGTGGATTTTGGTGGAAGAATTAGAATCCACTTTAAGTACCAAATTCAATTTTGCCCTGTATTCCTGTCCATGTCCTGTTAGTCTCATAATGGGATATTGTTGTGTTGTTGTGTCTCTTCAGGTCGTTTCTGACTTACAGAGGCCCTAAAGCAAATCTATCAAGGGATTCTCTGGAGCTGAGAGTGTGTGTGATATGCCCAAAATCACTCTATGGGGTTCCATAGTCAAGCAGGGAATTGAACCCTGATCTCCATCGTCATAGTCTGATGCTCAGATCACTACCCCACACTGGCTCTCTCAGCGGGATATCAGCAGTCCTTAATTCTCATTTAATTGGTGCTTCCCACAAGCATTTTAAAATACTCAAGTTTATCAAGTGCAAAACAGGGAAGGACATATACAGTACATTTCATTCTTTATTCAGCTTGCCGGTTTTGTTCTGTTTCTTTTTTAAAAAAATATTTTATTATTATAAAGAAAAAAAGAACAATACATAACAGAATAAAACAAAAACACCATGTGAATAACATAAATGTGAAAAAAAAGAAAAATCACAACACAACTAGCTTATATTACTATTTCTCTCCAGATCCTTTATCATCATATACTTATTCAACAGATTATATATCATATTGATTATATATTTTTATTTCAGGTATCTAAATCTCATTCTCCTTATATTTATTATTGCTATAATACTTTCATTCTTAAATCTATTCTTTTCAACTATATTCAACCTATTGCTAATACTATCTATGATCCTTTTATTAACCATAAACTCTAACCCTAAATGTGAACCCATTCCCAGAGCCAATTATATTTCAGCTTACTCTGCTTTCCAAAACTGTAATGCTTCTGGTGGAGGTGTGACACTTTCCCTCTTTTGCTAAAGCCTTTTCCACAAAGGTTTTGTTCTGTTTCAAAGATTTGTCCTAGGAAGGACCTGAGGTTATAAAACAGGGAGCCAAGGTCAGCATCACTGAACACGCTGCCCACAAAACAAACTAGTCCTTTGCTATTGCTATCTCTTAAGACAACAGGTTGAAGCAAACTATTACAGAGATGCCCCTCCTGTCTCTTCTAAAAGATTTTTTTTAAGTGTCCCCATCCCTTGACAACCAATCACTTCTGTTCAGCCATGATTCTTCAATTCGGTACCGCTCAGTAGGAGGGGAAAACATAAGCCTGGCTACTCTTGTGGGCATTTTGTTCTGTGCTGCTGCAAGACGAATGCAATAGCATGACAATAACTGATAATGCTATTGTTGATCATGATGCTAATGATAGCGACATCTTCCATGTTTCAGCACGAAAACTGGCAACATCGATTTTTTGCTCAGAGCGTGCAAGATGCACCAGGCATCAACCCCTCTCTTGCTACAAATAAGATGCAGCAAAGGCCTTTTTTCCCCCTTTTTTTAAAAAATAAATTGCTAGGTAGTAAGGAGAAGACTCATATTTATCGTTTACGCACTTTTTTTTCCCCCAGTGCGGGGCTTGTGTGCGTAGAAGGAAAAAAGAGCAGAAATCTGACACCGTTCACAGCGTTGGCATTTTGTATTTTGCAAACGCACAGGATTTATGAAGAGATCAACCTGGAGACGGCTTCGTAGTGGATCACCATGTCTGCCAGAGAGGGGAAGGGAGGAGGGAGGCAAGACCGAGCTCTTGCCTAGAGAGAGTGACACAGAGAAAAAGAGAGAAAGCGAAGCCCTAACCAAACGCATCTCCTCCCCGGAGTCTCCAGACATCGCTGGACAAAATCCCCTCCGCCCCCATCGTCAACCGTTTCCAAATATTCCCCGGACGACTGCGGACCACGAAACCCGCCACACCTCTCCGGCCTGGGTGGCTCCTATTTTCTTACCTGGAGGCGGCTGATGGGGCGAGAAAAGAGCGGCGGGAATCGGGCGGCACTAGTCCAGGCAAGTGACTCGTCCTCTGGCGCCCCATCTGCTGCTTGCTGCTGTTCCTCTCTTCATTCTTCTCTTCGCTCCTTCTTAACGACTTGCAATAGGGAGAGGATGGTGGAAGAGGGGGGAAAAAAATCCTCTTTGCTAAGGGGGAAAAAGAAAAATCGGGGGGCGCGGGGAGGTTTCAGTGGGTTTAACCGCCCATCCTGGGAAAGGATAAGCGATCGTTGTCTGGACACCCTCCCCCGCCCTAGAGAACTACAATAAAATGCGTCGCTTTCCGTCTTTCTTTTTTTCCCCACCTGGTTTCCAGTCTGTGCGGAGAGCGTCCGCTCGCTGCCCAGCGGCGCCTCCTAGCCCCGCCGCCAGGGGGCGCTGCGAGAGCTCCGCCCACCTCTCCGCAATGCATCGGAGGGAAAGTTGCCGGGGGTGCCGCGGGCACCAGGAGGGGGGATTGAGCTGTGTAGTCGGACCTCCTTACCGGAGGCTGCAAAGGGGCTATTTGCAGGTCGTACGTGGAAAACAGGAGGATTTTCAAAGTGCCCAATCTTGCATTGCGAGAAATGTTAGGAGGTTCTGATCGACACCGGGGTTCGAATCCCCGCTTAGCAATTGGAGTCCATGTGGTGATCTTAAGGCAAGTCACACTTTCTCGGCCTGAGATGAAGGCAAGGGCAATCCCCCTCTGAACAAATCTTGCCAAAACCTCGCGATAGGTTTGCCCTGTGTGTGTGTGTGTGTGTGTGTGTGTCCACATGCCTTTAATTCTCCTATCGACTTAATGGCGATCTTATGAATTTCTTTGTGTCTTATCAAGCAAGAAATACTGAGAGGTGGTTTTGTCAGTTCCTTCCTCACAAACAATATAGCACCTGGTGTCATTGGCGGTTTCCCATCCAAGTACTAAGTAGACCTGACCCTACTTAGCTTCCAAGATCTGACAGTATTTAGTGCTTTCAGGGTCTTTAAGCCCAGATTGGCATTAGTGTGGCCATAAATCAGAAATGGCTTGAAGGCCACAACAAATGGATAGATAATCTACATTGCCTGCAGGATAACACAAACTTAACTCAATGGGGCTATATTTGTGTACACCTGGACAGGACTGTGGTGTAAAAGGCCCATCATAGTTCAATTTACAAACAATTGGTTTTTACAGTCTTCTGATGTGCACAGAGCAACCAAGATTAGATTTCATGAAATGATTTCCAGAAAGGGGAGTTCCCAACCTGTGAGGCTCCCCAAATGTTGTTGAACTACAAATCCCATCATTGCCCAGGCTGGTTTGACTGGAGGTTCAGGGAGATGATCCAACAACATCGGAAATGACTGAACTCATCCACAGTGGAATGACTGGGAATAATCTACTGTATATGTAGAATAGACTGAACAATTTTTGCATATCCAAAGTCCTTTATTTTCACCCTGGGGATGGGTAGCACAGACTGCCCAAAATATTAAAAGAAGGGGGAGTTGGAAAAATAGTTCTTTTCATGTTAAACAGTGCAAGAGGATTCTGCAAGCTAAGCTATTTTAAAGCTGCAGTGCGGCTCCTGGAGGTTTGCCAGAAAAAGGGCACCTCTGGAGAACTGGTGTGAGAGGTTGGGAGGTACAAACCATCTATAGACACCGCACATTGACAGCTGGTGGCTCCCATGTTGGTGGTATGCTAAATCTACTCTGGTTTTTCCTCTGAACTTTAGAGCAAGTATAAGAGCTCAGGCAGATTTTGAAATCAGCATCTTGGGAGCATCAGTACAGAAACAAAAGGAGCAAGTTTTCCAAGTTCTAATTAATAGAAGCTGCTGGTGCTCCTTTGCAAAGAGACATTATGATGGCATTGCAAGTTTAAAACTGATTTGATCAATATTTTAAGCTTTGCAAATGTAAAGAAGGGTCTCCTTAGAGTAGACTATCACATCCTGACACATTTAAGGCTGCAAAGCTAGAGACAGGCTAAAACAGATGAAGCTAAACAACATTACACTAACAATGACTTTCTATGATCTCATCTATATAACAGTAACCACCTGCTAAACTTGTTTTCTTGACTATATGTTCAGATTAGAGGCAAGTCCTTTCCATAACAGGGCCATTTCCCTCAATTGTTGAAAATGAAATTAAAAGGGTGCTTCTGCACTGTCCTTAATATGGTGTAAGCATAGTGGTTTTCAGTCTTTGGTCCTTTAAATGTTCTGAACTTCATCTCCAGAATCCCTGACCACAGGCTGGTGCTTCTGGCAGCTGAAGTCGAAAATACCTGGAGGACCAAAAACTGAGAACCACTGGTACAGCAGATCCCAGGTTCTTTAAAATGTAATTATATTTCAGCTATCATCACTGCTATATCTGCCCATGCACTTCAGTTCCTACTATAAAAGTATTAAATTTTCCATAAGATGCTTACAGTGTCTGTTCCTGCAGGTAGGATCATAAGCACTGTATGTTTTCACTGAAGTTAAATCCCAGTCAATTCTAGAAAAAACTGAAGAATGCCGGGTTTTCAATTTGTATAATTTAAGAGTAGCTCCTGTATCTCATAGGCTTAGGACATTATTAACATCAAATCTTTACTTATCTCCTGTTCTTTGTGAGTCACAATAGACTCTTTAATCAGCCTCTTCAGAACAAGTACATAGTTGTGCTGTAACAAAAAAAATGGAAACAAATCAACAATTTTATTTGTATATAACTACATGAGGATTTTCTTGGCAAGATCAGTTGCCTTTGCCTCCCTCAAAGGCTGAGAGAATGTGACTTGCCTGAGGTCACCCACTGGGTTTCCATGGCGAAGTGCGGATTCAAATCTGGTCTCCAGAGACAAAATTTAGGTGCCCGCACATACCTGCTGCCATGTCCCTTTCATCAGGGATGCGGTAGCAGGGGTATGTGTGCACGCATCCAGACTGCTCCCTTGTTTGCAAATGAGAAAGCAGTTTCAGCACCTATACTCCACCCCCCACTGCTACATCCCTGTTGCTGTTGCTGTCCAGCAGAGCACCGCAGACCTCCAGGGGTCCCTGGACCCCAGGTTAGGAGCCACCGCTCTTATGAAAATGCCATAACTTGGAGGTGGCTTGAAGGCACATAAACATTCTATCAATAAACCAATTAAAGCAGTGTTCCTCCCCATCTAGAAATCTTTTGGAAAGCTAATAGTACTTACTTGCCAGTGCAAGACCAAGCAAACTAGATTACCACCAGGACAGTTTGCAACAAATATGGATGCTAGGAAAATCCACCACACCCTGATCTAAATTCAGAGATGACAGAGGAGTCCAAGTGGGACAGATCACATCACCGTCCTTATTAATCAGTAAAATTATCTTGATACTGTAAGCATTGCTTCTATTAAATCACTTCATTTTCTATTTTAGGAATGGGGTTCCAGGTTCTGGGAGATCCTTGGACAAGATATTTCCACTGGGCCCCTCCATCTGAGCACTCCTTTGTCACCACCATTGTCACTCTTTATTCAGATCCCTCTTTGAGCCGAATCCATGCCAGCTCTCAGAAGGGAGAGGGTAAGTCTGGCAGAGCATTAGCCCCTTTTCCTATTGGATGGGACTGGTATCAACAGCAAATTCCAGGGCTTAGTGCTCCATGGTCTGGGCCCTCTACTGGTGAATGCACTTTGATCAGTGTCCAGTGATGAAGACCTCCACCCAAGGCTTCCTTATTTTGAAGCACCAATCTCTTACACCACAGATAAGCAAGTGTAGGACATTTCAACAATATATCTTTAATCCTATAAATACCAGTCCATGGCAAAAAGATAGATGGCAGCTTTTCCCATCTCAGCTACTGAAAATTGTGGCACAAAGAAGAATCCTTGAAGTCCATCTTTATTGAGCACAAAATTACTTACATGTAAGAGTACTTAAGAAGTACTGAATTACTCTAATTTAGGGAATAGTATATGAAATACATAAAAATGTAAAACAGTAATTTTGCTTGAGAGTTAACATGTTCCCAAAGAGCACATAAGCTGAAAGAAAATAAAATCATAAATAAAAATGGTGTTTCACCTCATTTATTAGGCAAGGTACAAGCAACATAAGGAATGGGTTAATTCCTTGGAAATGTGAATCTGAAGAAATCTTGGAACTGGTTTAAAATTTAGCAAGGGAAGGTTGGGAAGGTCGAGAAGGTCCTTAAAAACATTTTTTTTAAAGTACCACATCAAAATTACAATACAGGCCCCAGTGATCACTAGGAAATCTGCCACAGTCTAGTTTTTCAAGCCCAATTAAATCCAAACTCCTAGGAATCATCTGCCCGCCAACAGAAGCCACTCGGAGGAAGAGGCGATCAAACCGTAGTTTGCACTTGTATCGTGCATCCAAGTTAGTGTTTTGGCTTGTATCCCATGTGTAGTGGCAATGTTCCGGCTTGCCCAGGAACTCCCATATATCCAGAATATTATTAGGTAACCCACCTATTTTAGCAACCTGATGGAGAGAAAAATGGAAAAAGTTAGAGAAAAATGGAAAGAGTAGCATAGGTACTAAGAATTTTTTTTTAAGTTTGTAACTATTACTTCTATACTTTCTCATATGTTTTTCAGTGAGATGGTGACCCTGAGAAACATCTTGTCAAAATGGCATAGGATCAGAGACTGTAATTTCCATATGACATTATGTTTTCTTCCCAAGCATATACTAAATAATCCCGCACCCATCTTTGCTATGATTCTCAACTTAATGACCTGATGCAGATGTTCACAGTTCATGACGCCAGAAGTAAGCACTGAGTCTGAGTGCTTAGCCTGCTCATCAAGCATTGACCTTGGGTGGGGAAAGATTTAAGACAGAACTCAACTTGTTGTCCAAACTAGGGAATTCTGCCTTGTGTGAATTAACAACCTCTGCTAAATAAGGAAAAAAATAAGCAAGCCCATGTGACTTTGCTCTTTAAGTGTATTTCAAGTTAAGAGTAAAGTCCATAAAATAACATTTCCTATCATTGTTCTGACTACATTAAATTTACAGATACTCAAGACATTCAAGTCCAAGCAGGCTTGTTAAGGTAAATAATAAAATTAGTGTTTAGTTAGTATGATATGACTGAGCCAGCCATTTTTATCATAAAAATATCAGTAATCCACCAGAAAGATGGGCCTAGGAAGTCACTCCCATTTAGCAATACTCTTCTATCTGGGGATGTGCAACCACAATAAATGGCTATGTGACAAGTAACGTTTAGCCTGCTCCATTTTATTACTTGGTAAGAGGCAACTGTGAATAATCTTATTTAAAGCATGTGTAAGTTTGTTACTCACTTGTTGGTTTTTAACTGCCAACAAGTTGACTTCAATTTATGGTGACCCTATGGATGAGAGACTTCAAGTCACCCAGCCATCAACAGCACTGTTTGTCTTGCATACTCAGGACTCTGGCTTCCTTGAATGAGTCCATTCATCTACAATACTCTCTTTCTCTTCTTCTACTGCCTTCTACCTTACCAAGCATTATTGTCTTTTCTAATGAGTCATGTCTTCTCGTGACATGTCCAAAGTATGACAGTCTCAGTTTAGTCATCTTCGCTTGATTTGCTCTGTTTGTATTTCTGGCAGTCCATGGTACGCACAGTACTCTTCTCCAGCGTCACATTTCAAATGAGTTGTTCTTCTTCTTATCAACTTTCTTCACTGTCTAGCTTTCACAACCATATATAGAAACTGGAAATACAGTATCATGGACAATCTTAACTTTAGTATTCAAATCTATTTTTTATATTATCTTTAAATTCAACGGAAATGTTCTTCAGGTTGTATTTTGACATGATTGTTGGTTTAGTGTTCTTCTGTACTGTAGTTTAGATATTAGCAGTTCATGGTCTGTGCCACAGTCTGCTCCTGGTCTTATTTTAGCAGAGAGAATGGAGCTTCTCCATATTCTGCTTCCAATTATTTAGTTTATTTGAATTCTAGAATGGCCATCAGGTGATGTCCAGGTATAAAGTTGCCTCTTTGGTTGCTTGAATGTGTTTGTGATAAACAAACTGTTAGCATCCCAAATTTCTGTCAGTTGCTCTCCTGCTGCATTTCTTATCCTAGGACAAATTTTCCTACAATCTTTGATTCTGCCATTCCAATCATCTATAATTAACAGTAAGTCTTGCTTTGGTGTGTGATCAGTTTCAGCACAGGATCTTACAATTTCTTTTTCTTCTGCTTCTATAGTTGGAACATAAACTTGGATTATGGTTATAGTGATGGGTTTTTCCTGAAGTCTTACTGATATGGTTCGGTCAGACTTTGCATTATATCCAATGCTATTTAACATCTATATGAAACTGCTGGGAGAGATCATCCGGAGCCATGGAGCAAGGTGCTATCAGTACGCTGATGACACCCAGATATATCTCTCCATGCCTCGGATAATAGCATCAACTGAGGGTGGCATCTCGCCTCTGAACGAATGTCTTGAAGCAGTAATGGACTGGATGAGGAAAAACAGACTGAAGCTGAATCCAGATAAGAGGGAGGTACTCGCTGTTAAGGGCCCTAGCCCAGGTATGGAGGTCTGTCAACCAGTCCTAGACGGGGTCACACTTCCCCTGAAAAACTGTGTTCGCAGCTTGGGGGTGCTCCTAGACTTGTCACTTCAGATGACAGCTCAAATAGATGCGGCAGCCAGGAGTGCCTGTTATCAGCTTCAGCTGATATGCCAGCTGCACCCCTTCCTGGAGCTGGAACACCTAAAAACAGTGGTACATGCGCTGGTAACCTCACGGCTTGACTTCTGCAATGCACTCTATATAGGGCTACCCTTGTGCTTAGTCCGGAAGCTTCAATTAGTTCAGAATATGGCAGCCAGGTTGGTCACCGGAAGACCTAAAACTGACCATATAACACCAATTCTAAAGTCTCTCCATTGGCTGCCTATTAGTTTCCGGGCACAGTACAAGGTGTTGGTCATTACCTTTAAAGCCCTACATGGCTTGGGGCCAGCCTACCTGCGGGATCGCCTTCTCCCATACAATCCGCCCCGCACACTAAGGTCCTCTGGGAGGAATTTACTGCAGCCAGTCAGAACTAGGCTGGCTGCGGTTACCCAGAGGACCTTCTCTTCTATCACTCCCAAGTTATGGAATGGCCTGCCAGAGGAGACCCGGCACATTACCAGTCTTGACTGCTTTAAAAGAGAAGTCAAGACTGATCTCTTCCGACAGGCCTTCCAAGACTAGCATTTCCATCACCTCCCATCAATTGTCTTGCTGTTCCTTTAATAGTTGATTGATTGTAGTGTGTTTTAGGGGGTTGGTCTTAGGTGGATTGGTGGGTGGGGAGGATTGGGTATGTTTTTTAATGTTTTTAATGTATTAATGTATTTAATGTTGTTCGCCACCTCGATCCAGGTGGAGAGGCGGGATAAAAATAAATTTTATTATTATTATTATTATATCCTTTGACTGCCCTTGCTACATCTCTCCTCACTATTAATGCCACCCCACTTTTAGATTTTCATTTCCTGAGTAAAACACTGGGTTTCACTGATTCAAAATGTCCCATTCCTGTGCACTTTAGCTCACTTACCCCAAGTACTGAAATGTTTATACATTCCATTTCTTGTTTTATTACATTTAGCTTCCCCTGATTCAAGCTTTGCACATTTCATGTTCCTATCATTTATGTTGTGAAGTTTTGGTCTTCCCTTTCACCTTTGAGAATGTCAACAGATGAATGTCCTTTGGGGTTGAGTCCAGCTGCATCATTAGCCATAGCGTTACTCGTAGCTGTCTTCTGCTGTACCCAAGTAACTCATTGAGTGCCATCCAACCTGTGAGTTGTATCTTTAGCACTATCTCTTGTTTCATTTTGGATTATCTCATCATAAGCTTTTTATGGTAAAAGACATTCAAAAACGGTTTACCATGCCTCCTTCTGAGCAGTACTAACAAGTGTTAACTATGGTGCCATAGTTTCTCCACCACTGTCACCCCCACAGGAGATGCAGTGAAGGCATACCTTAGTTGACAAAGCTTTTAACAGTAAAGCTTTTTTTTATAAAATCTTCACTATTTCCCAGGCAGCCACCCCCTTCCTCCTTGTCTAGCTGGACTTTTTTTAACAGTCATCATCTGGAGAATGGAAAAGGAGGGCTGGAGAAACCAAGATTTTCAGTGTTGGGTTGCAGCAATGTGTCTGCAGTAAACAATGCAATAAAACTTGAACTGGTAAAGAGCATGATTGTGCTCTAGCTGATCCTACTGTAGATGTGTGTGCCTCCTTACAACAGGCTAGGTAAACAGTATCTGCTTCCAGAATCTGAGCTTGCATGAACAGCAAAAGAGAGAGAGAGAGAAGGGGAGAGAGATAAGCTTGCTCCTGCCAGCATGTTAAAAAGCAAAGATCTGTAACTTTGCCATCAAAATGGAAATCATAAGTGGCAGGTGGTGAAAGAAAAAGTCATTCCTGGATGCAGTCTGCAAAATGCTTTCAAGTGGTCTGTTTACTTATGCAAGGCTTACCTGACCTGGTTGTTTCAATTCACATGTGCGTATAAGCTTTGAATAAAAAGTTTGCTGAAACATGTTGAACTGTTTTTCTTTTTTTGTGGTGCAGGAACCTACCCCTATTCCTTCCATGTTATTTCTGATTCTGATACCCAATTTTCTCTTAAGGAAGTAAGGATCAGGAGCAAAATCACTTCATTAATTGAGATATGGCTGTATGGCTAACAATGACTTTTATAAAACAGTCACAAAAGAAAACCTCAAGCAGTTTTACTCCACCTCTTTGTCCCTCAGATTTGTATCTCCTCCAAAGATCACAGTAGTGGACTCGGGAACCTCTGTCATTTTTGACAGCACAAGTTTCAACTGGTTTAACCGTTCCTCACCATGGCCTTTAGTGCTCTCTAGATGAGAAGTCATAAGGCAGAGCTCATTGCCAGAGACAGTTGCCTGTTAAAAGAATAAGTTGCAAATCATAAATGTTACATTTCTTGCACGCAGCTTGGGGCTACCATATTATAATGTCAACTTTCCTTATTAGTTAGTTCTTCCCTATTGCTTAAACTCAGCTGTATAGTTTCGATTAGCCTAAAGGTATGGTCTTTTCTAAGACTGGTTGTTATAGACGGGGCAGCCCTTCTGATGTTGCTGGGCTATAATTCTCCTCAACCATAGCCAGCAGAACCAATGGCAAGGGGTCACAGAAGCTGTAATCCAGGATCATCCTTAGGATACATATTTTTTTTACCTCAGTTTTAGGCTTATCTCTATCTTAGGTTCCTGACCTCTCTGCTTTAGGCTAGAAACCTTCTGGATGGAGAAAGTCATCTTGGTTTTGGCTTCTTCTGTACAGGGCTTAACCTAGCAAAATGCTATTGCTTAAAAGATAGCAAAAAGGCAAGCATGCAAACTATAATTAGTCAATTAATCAAATCAATACTTGAGTGAATAAGTTAGTTGGGATCCCATTTTAATACATATTTTTTAAAAAAATATTAATGGCTGCAAGATAAGAGTGCATTTTTTAGAAAGCTATTTCAATTCCATTTCGCTAAATTACAGCAACATAAAAAAGAAGTCTTTACATACAGGCTTTCATTCTACCAGTGAATGGTAACTTCCACTTGAAAAAAAATAACAATTTTTCCAATATCCTTCAGAACAGCTATGCTAAGTTTTGACGAAACACAAAGTTAACTGATTAACCAGTGATAAAAGCAGAACTGAAATTGGTTTACATATTACAGGATGCACTTAAATTAGTATGGCAGCATGATTTAATAGAAGTAATAAATATTGAGAACTGGAGAAAAATATGGGACATGAGAATATTGAGATCTATGTCTGTAAGAATTAAGGAAAAAATTTATAAGTTAATTTGGAGATGGTATTTAACCCCATCGAAATTAAGTCAAATAAATGCTAATCACTCCAATTTGTGCTGGAGGGGTTGCCAGGAAATTGGCTCCTACTTTCATATGTGATGGGAATGTGAAAGTGTATTGACATTTTGGTGGTTAGTTTTTACGGAGATAAGGGAAATAACTAATCCAAACTTAAGAGTAAAATCCTAAGTTAGCTTTGTTATTAATATTTGATAAGGAACAAAGTAAGTGGCCAACAAGAGAATTAATTTCTATTTTATTAACTGCAGCAAGGCTAAGGATAGCTAAGAATTGGAAAATAAAGCAGGACTCTCATTTAAATGAATGGTATAAAGAAGTATGGGATATACCTATTAATGATAAATTGACTTGTAATATTAAAGTAAAGAAAAGGGAGTTAAAAAGAGATATTTTTATAGATATATGGGGTGAATGTATTGATTATGTGTTAATAAAGAGGAAAGGAAGTAAACCAACAGAAGAATCATTACAATTTTGGAAGGGGAATGGAAGTGGTTATATCTCTAATGGTCCCGGTGGGGGGAACACTTACGATTTAATTTTAAGAAATTATGGGTATAAGGGATTTGTAAGTCTATGTTCATTATGTATTATGTATTATGTTGTGTATTATGTAACTTTAACTAATTAAATAAATAAATGGTTTACACACTTCAAAAGGGGCAAATTTTTAAAAATCAGTTTTTCCGCAGTAATTGATCAATTTAACTCAATTTTCAGATGACTTTTCATGTTAGAACAAATTTTATCCATAAACTAAAAGTACAGTTTACTCACATGTACTACTAACAAATTTCTCATCATGGACGTTGTAGGAAAAGGTATTATTTCATGTTTTATAATTCTTACTCTTGACTTTTTTAACATTATGGCAGTAAAATAGCCCTCTGTATTACCTGGAGAGAGAGAGACGCAGAGAAAAGAAGAAGTTAACGCTAATGGCACCTCATTCAAAAATTCCATCTAATGAAAAATGGAGCCTGAGCTGTGCCTAGAACCAAGACCACTGTTTTCTACTCATGGCAGTTCAGTGTTACACCCCAGCATCAAACCAGAACCAATCTTAATCTATGGCCTATTGAAATGAGCCAGCTTCATAAAACAGTATTTTAACTTGATTAGGTGAACCCACAGATAACACCTACCTCAGTTTGACCAGGTTCAGATATAATGTAATGTGTAGCTGAGGCATTCACATATTGAGGTCCCAAAAATTAATATTAGGTCTGAACTTGGTGGACTACAGCCCCCAGAATCCCCAGCTAGCTAGAAGATTCTTAAACATATAGTGCAAAAAGCAACTCAGACTTTGCAGCCAACCTATCCTTCACAGACTTTCCCCCCGACAACTGTGCCAGTCCTTTTAACAAAACGACAAGAATAAAGGGCAGTGTTGGTTGCATTGAGCATATTGCAATTATTACAACAACTTCATTTTACCTGGAATAATTGTGTAACTGACTGCTCTCTTCTGTAGATAGTTGAAAACTTGAGGAATAACCTCCTGTAAAAAAACAACTTCTGGGCTGTATCTAAATGAAGAAGTGGAAATTGTAATGGAACACAAGGTAACATACCATAACACTATGAAGCAAAAAGGACCACTGTAACTGATTCTAATCAGATTAGCTGTGCCATTATACAACTCTGCTATGATACTTCTGAGGGTCTTTCTGCACTGTATTGTTACAGTGCTATTATTTCACTTTCAACATCCTATGGAATCCTGGGGTTTGCAGTTTAGGGAGGGGCCTTCAGAATTCTCAGCCAGGGAGCTCTTTAGACTCAGTAAACTACAAATCCCAGAATTCCACAGGATGTTGAAAGTGGAAAAACAGCACTATAACAGTGTAGGGCAGAAAGGCCCTGAATGACTGTAACATTGCTGTTTTTCAGAGTGGAGTCTTCTGCCTTCTTTTAACACAACAAGGGTGATCATTTACACCTATACATGTTATCCAGTTTCCAAACACTTCATGACTCACACCGGAGCCTCTGAACTGAACCATGAATGGCCATACCACAGAACCAAAAAATGCAAAGTACTGGGATCCATGTACTAACTCATAAAGTCCCTGGAACTGCACAGATGGCAACACTATTTTTTGCACTGCCCAAGTTGTTTTTTTGGTGCCTTGCCCAGGCAACCTGCCATCCCTATCCAGGCCTGGTGAAACAGTGGAAAACAAGCATACAAGACTTCTAGAAAGAGAATAGGCCTACACTGCAAGTTCTTTCCTCCATTTCCTAATCTTCTCTAGAGATTTGTTCTCTAATTTAACTGACCTTACTTTTTCTGCTGTCCTGTGAAATAAAGGATCCTTTCAAGCTACGCCATTACGGCATGATGATTCTACTTTAACTGTCATGGCTGCACACTATGGAATTTTCAGGGTTTGTAATTTGAGGAGGCTCTAGACTTTCTGGGTGACAATTCTAAATATTTCTCCCTAAACTGCAAATCCCAGGATTCTATAAGATGGAGTCCTGATAGTTCAAGTGGAATATAGCACTATAATTCTATAGTGTGAAAGGGACCTTGGGAGGTAGGAAGCAGGAAGAGTTGAGATGAAACAATCAAAGAGATAGTGTTAACTATCTTACTTCCGGGAGAGGACAAAAGAAAACTGAAATATAGTTCAGGGTGACAAGTTGTCACTCTACTATACCCAGTTCTTTTTAGATAGGAGAGAAGTGTTGGACAGATGTTTGGGAAAGAAAACGCGCCTAGTGCAGCAGGGGCAGACAATCTGCAAAGCACTTCAGAGCAAAGACAAAAAGTGTCACAGGCCCAGGGAATCTGTACGGTATAAGAGAAACATGCCGAATCCTTTAATCTAGTATTTCACTCAGCTCTATGGATCCTGGAGGATATGAAAGAGAAAGGGTTAACTTATGCGGTGGAGAGTGGGGGCAGACACAGGGACTATCCAAGGATCACTGATCTAAGAGAAAGCTGTGTAATTTTTACAAGACCAGAAGACATGTTGGTTTTTGGCTTCCAAAATCCATATTAGTATAAAACTATTAAAAAACCTAATCAAAAAGACTGAAGGGTCTGTAACTAAATTCTGATGTACATACAAACTATACTGGGCCCTTCTCTCCCCTATGCCAAAAAAACATTTTGCACAAGGGCCCTCATCAAACTATGGCTCCCACTGAACTGCACTCACTGCGAAATGTTCCATTTGACAGAATGCGATATGAAGGCTCTGGTGAGTATTCTTTTCTAAACATAAATTATTACTTGCTACCACTCACATGATATCCATGGTTGCATTTGGATGTAATAATAGAGACATGGTTTATCAGAAAGAAAACAAGTCACACCAGACTGATCTTCTCTCTCTCTCTTTTTTTTCCTTTTGTTTTATAGTATTACTACCTTGGTAGATAAAAAGAATGCTGTGGCTATAGCATATCTCGACTTCAGTAAGGCTTTTGACAAGGTCCTCCATGATATTCTTGTAAATAAGCTAGAAAAATGTGGGCTAGACATGCTACTGTTGGGTAGATTTGTAACTGGTGACTGACTGAACCCAAAGGGTGCTCACCAATGGCTCCTCTTCATCTTGGAGAGAAATGACTACTGGAGTGACACAGGGTTCTGTCCTGGGCCTAGTGCTATTCAACACTTTTATCAATGATTCGGATAAGGGAATAGAGGGCAGTCTTAGCTTTTATTTTTGATTAATTAATTTAAGAAGTTCCTCAAAATGATTTTACTCCAATATAGAACAGTACATCATTAGCCAAAAAGGTTTATTATTTTAATAACTGTTGAGATCTAAATTCAGTTGTTGACTGCATTCTGTAGAATATTTAACAACGATTCTGTTCAAACACAAAATTAAAGCATAATTTGGAAATACTCCAAGTCACCTACAAATATTTGATCAATGCTGGAACCTGATTTTATCTCTTATTTTTCACTTGGTCAAGTGCTCTTTTATTTGAAAAATAATAATAGCAACAGTCCTTTCAAGGAAGCTTAACATTTCCTAGTAAACGTCTATAGGATAGCTGCTATGAGTACTTACAAAGCAATATATGAGCAGACTCCTCGTGCTCTTTCTGGAAGATTATTCAAATCCAGGCCATCTATATTCCAGGTAATTACAGAAAATGTGCTCTCGTCTTCTGGTGGTGTGGGTCCCGTCTTTTCAACAGCAGCAGCTACACTATTGCCAGCTGAATCATCAGTAAGGTCAACACTAGAAAGCACAGATACATGTTAGACTGACTGCCTCAAAGATTTTTTTCTCCAAAGAAATACTTATTCATATTATAACAAAATAATATTTAGGAAGATGTACAACTGTGAAGCTTGTTTTGTCTGTGTTTAGTCCGGTCCTGACAGGGTGGGAGCTATATATGAAATCCAAAAGCAAATCTAGGCAAAGCTTGGAAAGATTTGGGGGCAAGAGGAGAAAACCACAACTCTCAGATCTCCCTAGCTGGCAAAGGCCATCCTGGTTGGGGAGTTCTGGAAGGGGGATTGTAGTCACCCCCAAAATGAGTTCTGTTTCCAGATATATCAAATATGGATGCCAGCAACATCAGTCACAGGTCCCTACTTCCATGCCACATCAGCCAGGTAACTGCCATTCCAATTTCCCCACAACACCCTAATGCAGAGTATGCCTGAAGCATTGTGGGAAATACAAAATTTCCACACCAGTTTGGTATGACACTGACAGACATGAGCTTGGAAGCCACAGAACACCAACTGGAGCAACAGCAATGCCACTAAATGGAGCAGGCAACCTGATGTCCTCCAGACATTTGGGGCTATAGCTCCCATAATCCTTGGCTACCACCTGTGTTGGTTACAGCTATGGGAGTCAAAGTTTAAAATATGTGAAGAGCATCTTGTTACCCATCTCTGGCTCAAGATCTTCAGGCCTCTGCTGCAAGAGTAGACCAATGGCTTCCTCAAGCCTGAAGCATGGCATGGTCTTGTGCATGGAAAGGGAAAGTATGGTCTGTGGACCATCCCAAACCCCACTGTTGTCATCCCTGAAGCCTCCCCCAATTTTTTTTAAAAATTGTCAATATTGTTGCTTGAAAACTGCATAGAAACATCCAAAACCTTGCACAAATGCTGGTATTTGTTCTCTCTCATCTTCCAGAACCTCTCTATTCCCTCCAAAGCTTTCTTTGGCTACCTATCAGACCAAAATGGCAAATGGAAGTAACATGTCAGTGTTGGTGCATCTGGATATGGAGGTGCAGCTCTTATGGAGGCAAACATTAGCCTCTATCTGCCCCCCCCCCCGCTTCCCAACATGATCTAGTTGTTCTTAACCTTTGATCCTTCAGATGTTTTTGGACTTCAACTTCCAGAAGACCCAGTCAGTAGTACAGAACAGGCAGAACTGTGAACTGGTGGTCCAGAGATTTTGTTCTGTGCAGTGGATCATGGCTTGCATGGACTATTGTAGACAAGTGAGCACAGGGACTATGCTCAAATACATATGGTGAATCAAGGCAAGGAAGTGGGAGAGGAAGAACAGGTAAGTTACAAAAGAGAGTGTAGCAATTCAACAGTGTTATTATGAACACTACTGGGTGCGCAGAAACTGTCAGCCTCCACATCTGCCAGTTTAACACTGTTTGTGAGCTATTTGCCACTGCCTCCGCCTATTAAAAATGGCACAGGGCAGCTATGCAGGTAGCAGTATGCCCTACTAGCCACCTATTTCTGTCTTGTGAAGAAACCCTCCTGCCTTGAAAGCAGAACTGGGTGGCTGCTGTGCTCGCCACTGCAGATTCAAATATATTGTGTACTGTACATTTTAATCAGCAGTGGTTTGAATCTGCAGATTGGACTGTACTTTCTTCTGTGTTCTAGATCCAGATTGGGTGGACCTATAGGTATTTGTGGTTTTTCCACTTTCACAGGGCTCTTGTGCCTCTAACCCCCAAAAATATAGAGGGACAATGATATGTTTCTGATACACATTCTGATACATAAATCTTTCAAGTTTGATTTTTTTTCTCCTCCATTGTCATAACTAGAAATAATGGTTGTCAAAAGGCAAACTTGGGCACTAAATGTGATGAAGTTCTGAGGATATCGCTATCCTGAATGCCAGACCAGCTTAGCAACAGGTTGGCAGGAGAGAAACCCAGCCCACAGGGTGAGGGAGAGGCTGGTGGCTGAGAGAGAAAGATATAAAAAGGCCATCACTGATTGTCATTTGTCAGTCCTTCAGTCAGAGAGAGCTCTGGAATAAAGTCCCTCAGTCAGCCAGGGAGGTTGCCTGTGTGGGAAAGGGGTTTAATTCTCACCGAAGCCTAGAAACAGGCAGAACAGTAATTAAAACCATTTATAGAAACAGGCCAGAAAGTGTGACCTAGACTGGGGGTTGAGTCTTTGGTAGGAGTGTAGCCAAAGCGCTGTTTATGATACTTGTGCTTATATGAGCGTTTGAAGATATAAGGAAACTGTCTAAAAGAACTCTGAAGAACTGTATTAACTTTGACCTAGATATGAACTCCAATACTTTGTTCTCTATGTTATCTTAATAAATATTACAGTTTATTCTTTATAATCACTGACTCAGCAGAGTGGTATACAGTATTTAAAGACACACAGAAGACATACTAACATGGAACTATAAATGGATTTTATGTAACCTTTGAAAGGCCTCACCCTTCTACAGAAAGATGGGGTTATAAGGGGGAACACCGAGCTGTGTGTGAAGTGACAGGGTGTCTTACCAGATCGGGGAGTTGGCACACCAGTCTAAGAGCTAAAGAAGTAAGCCCTGTCATGCTACAGTTTGATACTAAGGGAATAAATTGCAGGAAGGCTTATACTTCCCTTCCCCAGTCAGGGAGTCTCCTTTTCTGGTCTCTACATAGGAGCAGGGAACGGGTACAAAGGAACCAGCTTAAGACACACCACTTAAAAACTGTTCACTGACCAACGAAAGCATAAAACAGTCATGCCTAACCAATGAGGAGGACAAGGCCACACACGTCGTTTTGAGACACGTGTTTTCTTTGAGAACTCTGTGGCTCCCCAATTGATGGTGAACTGCAGTGGCCAGCAGCCCTAATCAGCACGGGCAATGGTGAGGAATGCTGGAATTTGCAATCCACTGTCAGCTGGCTGGTTATACAATTCACACCCCTCCACTAAGAACAGATACAAGCCAAGCATGTTCTTCCAGATATTGTTAGATTCTAATTCTCATCATTCCTAGGCAGCATTATAGTCAGTGGCGAACGCTGATGGGAAGCGCATTCCAAAAACATCTGAAGAGCCACAGTTTGTCTATCACTGTCTAAAGCACTGGCTCTCAGCCTTCGAGCCTCCAACTTTTTTTGGACTTCACCTCCCATAATCCTTCACCATTGGCTATCCTGGGCGGGACTTCTGGAAGCTGAGGTTCAAAACAGCCAGAGGACCAGAGCTGAGAACCACTGATCTAGAGCAAAAAGGAAATAAATCCTTGAGCCATAAGCCACGACCTCCTGCTGCAGCACCAAATCCCACACGATGAGTTTTTAAACTAGGTCGTCGTTGTTATTTGTTGTCATGATTTAGCACGCTCTTCTTCGGAAGTAAAGGCCAAAGCTTTTGGCACTAGTAACTTACACGGTCTCCGCCGCAGGAGGAGGCTGGGGCGTCGTGTCCACGGCCGGCTCTTCAAGGGGAGGCTCAAAATAAGAATTCAGAGCTCTCTGGAAAACAAAGGCCAAACAGCCGGATTGTGAGCTGACCCCGGACTCATTCAAAACCACCGTGAACTGAAAGACATTAGCCAGAACGAAAAGGGGGGGGGGGGAGGCAAGGGCCATACCTGCATGTCCCAGTCATTCTCCGCCAAATAGCACTGAGCAACAGCGACATCCGTGCCGCTGACGGACGCAAAGTCCGAGCAGAGGAGCTTCCGGGACTTCTCCAACTTTTCCCGCTCTTCCTCGGAAGGTTGCAAGGTGGGCTGCTGCTCCTGCTTCCTTCCCTCCGGGGCCGCCTGCTCTACCCCTTGGGCGACACTGTCCACCTCCATCTCCGCAGCTGCGTCGAAACACTCGCCGCCCCGCCGCCAATTTCCAGAGCCAACGAGAAGCCACGCCCCCTCGGCGTCTCAATGCGGCGCATGCGCAACGGCCCCTGTCCCGGCGGCCCTTGCCCGCCTGTGGAAACAGCCGAGCTTCCCGAACCGATGAGGGAGTCGCTCGGGCCGGGCAGCCAATAGGTGCGGTGGGCGTGGCTCCAGAAAGGTGAACGTTCGGCGGGTGGAACCGGGAGCCGCGAGCCGTGGAACGCCGCGAGCGGAAGAACGCGCTGGGCTCTGCGGGGGCGCCGGCGGCGGCGTTCCTTGCATTTTAGACGCAGGCGTGGACTTTCTCCTTCTCCGATATTCGCAGCTTCTGCTACAAGACCATTCCGTGCCTCCCTTGGCTTTTTGGACTCGGAAACCGTCTTAGCCTGCCCGCGTTTGGCGGGGGAATCTTGGCTGGCGCCTCGCTCGCAGAGCTCAAGCATGAGTCGCCTCACGGTCCACTCCCTTCGCGAGGTGATGAAAGCCCTTTCGGAGTCGCCGGGCTTTGATCGAGTATTAAATAAGGTAATGATAACGCGGCGGGTGGGTTGCTGTATTGAGACCCTTGCCTTTAAAAAAGAAAAAAAAAAGCCTTCCTGAATTCCTTCGGGGTTGTAGGTGATGCAGTCAAGAGACCTCCTGCACTTGAAAAGGTAAAACATTTGTGACAGCATGGTATTTCTTGGGGTTCAGATTGCTTCCTTGCATGCATAGAGGGTTATGCAAAAAGCTGCGGCGACATGATTGAGGTTGGGATTTCAGACGGCGTGGTCGCCTTGCTGCTCCTCCTGACCTGTCAGGGTGACCTTGGTCGGGCCAGCAAAGTAATCCCTAATGGGCCGTGGAAAGCATTGGCTTCTTATGCTCCTGAGGGGGATATCGTAGAAGCGATTCTGCTTTTATTTACACACGACTTCATGCACACTGAACACAGGATTATTCGGCAATAAATAGATTGCAAGTTCTAAATCTCACATTTCTCCATTCCCCCTTTGTGGCTAATGCCCTAGGCCTGGACGCATTCATTTTGGAAGCCTCTTGGTTTAAAACAGGGATGGGAATTGGGCACTGTGACAGCTTCCACTTATCCCACCACTGCCAACCAATTATGAGGGTCATCTACCTGTCCCACCACTGCCACCAAATGTGAGGATGTCCTCCTGTCATTCCACTATGGCACCAAGTATAGGGACCTACTAGATGATCTCTTGGTTTCTGTGTGGATCTTATTAATCTAACCCCCAACTGGACACCACTACCCTTGAATAACTGCTGCCACCACACCACCATGTGTCCAAACTGATGCATTCCAATAACCTTTATGTAGTGTTCTCAAAGCCACAAATGTAGAATACAAAAGTAATTTATTAGACAGAAGTTTAGCATGCCGTTAAAGATGACTTATCCAAAATATCTAAAACCTTTAAATTTCCTTTGGAGGTGGAGAATGACATACAGAAGTAAAATAAATTTAAAATTAGGTATTAAAGGGATCACCGCTACATGCTTTTGATTACCACCATAGCTTGCAGGGAACCAGTTATAAGTAGCGTTTTTTAACAGTGTTGGACTGGGCCATCAAAGATGCAGTGAGCTATAAAACTCATTGGTTGACCTTGAGCCAGTCTTGCAGTCATTCAGGCATTGCTGAGAGAGGAAAACTGTGTGTCTTACCTTCAACTCATTGGAGCAAGGTAGAAAATATACCTGTAACTAATAAGCAAGTGTGAGGAACCTTATTTGCCTTTCAAATAAGGTATATTTTTTAAAAAGCATTGTCCAAACTTCAATTAGAACAAGGGGCAGCAGTCCTTGTTTGATTAAACATTGCACAATAGTGTTACCAGGGACATCTGACTTGATGTGACGGTAAAATTCCAAGTGAGCTGTGAACGCTGTCCAGCCCTCCTTACCATCCTTGCCCCTTGGACATTAGGGCTCAGAGGTGAATCCAGGACTGCTGGCTTGGGGTTTTGAATTGCAAGGGGTTTGGAACAATGGAAGCTCCACTTCTGCCTTCTTCAAAGATAAGCAGTGTAAGAAAAGTCTCTTCCCATCTCCAAAATGGGAGGTGGGATGTATGGATACAAGAGGATAACTGCTCCCAATACACACTGGCAGACTGATTTGTAGATACCAAGTTATTATTTTAATGGTGCATTAATCCTCAATATGAACAGTGAACTCACTTTCCAAATGCCCAAATAGCAGTGGTGACTGGTGGTTCCCACATCAGTGGGGTGGTAAATACTATCTGAGTTTTAGTTAAGGAGTTAAATTGCTGGACTCTGTCACACTCCAGTGGCTAAAGGGTAGCTCCTTTTAACGCTTAAGGGGAAAAAACTGGAGTGGATTCGCTGCCCTGCTGACATGGAAGCACCAACATCTACTGTAGCCTGGCACCGTATACACCAAAGAGGTAAGTGTCAGTTCAAATGCAGAAGTGCAAAAGAACTTAATGAAGAAAACACCCTAAAGAGGAGGACTCCAAAAATGTTCCCACAGGCTGTGCAGTCTAATTGAAGCAGCAGTCAGGAAAGTAGAAAATCAGTGGGGAAGAGTTCTAGAATGAAATATCATGGAATAAGATGTGGCTGGCTAGCCTCCTAAGCAGGAGCCCTCTGTACGACACCATTTTGTTGTTTGCTGCCTTAGGTTCCCACCAGCTGCTTGCCTCGCAGAGGTCTGTTGCCAAGCAGAGTACTTGTGTGCATTTGTGTGTAGAACTGCCTATATGTATGTGCACTCATGTGCATATACAAAGCTTGGGAAAAAAGTTACTTGTTTTGACTATAACTCCCAGAGTCTTCCAGCCAACATTCTGGATGTAGTTGTCCAAAAAAGTAATTTTTCCCAAGCCCTGCGGGACTGTGTAAAATCAACAAGCTTTGTGTTTCAGTTTCATGGTCTGCAGAAGGCTTACTAGGACTTAACAGAGTTGGCTTTCTTTCCCTCCCTGCTTCCAGATGGAGGTTCTTTCTTCCAGCCCTGGAAAAGTTGTCTGTGAAATGAAAGTAGCGGAAGAGCACACAAACCGTGGAGGAATTCTGCATGGAGGGCTGACAGCAACACTTGTTGATGTTGTGTCGACAGCCGCTTTACTGTGCACTGAAAGAGGAGCGCCAGGAGTCAGTGTGGATATGAACATTACGTATGTATCAGGGATATGACAATGGTTTCAGTGCCAGGGTTCACCTCATCAACAGATGAAGTGAATAGGGTGTGTGTTAGTTAAAAATGGCCCTTTTAAAACCAACAGCCCAGATGCTGCTAACAGTTACTGTGATTCTTTTTTAAGAGGCTGAATTGGGGCATTTAACTTCCTTTATGCCAGGGTGGGCAGCTTGTGGGAAGCAAATGCCAGTATCCTTCCCCAGGGACCACACTGATCCGTTGGTAGTACGCTGGAAGTCGTGTCCCTCTTGGCTTTCTGTCAGGCCAGTTTGCAAGTGAGAGGTTTCTGAGGGAGAAAAGATGTAAACATCTGTGTTTGCAGATGACTTGGAAGCTCTTGTCCAATTCTGAGGCAAAAAAATCCACCAAAATAGTCACTTCTGGGTTATCTTCTGGGTTGCCCTTTTCAGCCTAATCCAGAGGTGTTTTATAGTTGTGGAGGCGGGGGGTAGATGGGAACTGTCACATTTGTGGATAGTTTGGAATAATTTCAGGACAGTTTACAGACAAAAACCCTCCCAAACCCTTACCAGAAATCATCTGAAAAAATTGAAATGTTATGGTCTGAGGGCTTTGGCTTCCCTTATTATCCTTCCAACATCCCTGTGAAGTAGTAGACTAAGTTGACAGAGTCAAAATCATCCAGTGAGCCCTATGGCCAAGTGGGACTTTGAACCTTGTGTGAAAGGCCCTTATTCTCTCTCAGATTAGTGTGACAGTTCCAGTCCCATAAGGCACTCTGTCAATATACCTGGCTCCACCCTTCTATTACAACCTTTGTGTAACTGGGCTAGAATTTTAATTGTTTTTTTTTTCCCAGAACCAAACTGTTTAAGGTAGAATGTTCTCTTTATTATGGTGACTTTAGATAATTCAGGCTGACTCAGTAGTTATAAAACAAAATGTAACATCTGTTATAGTAATTGGGGAAATAAAGTATCTTGTTAGAGTTAGTATAGTGTTGATACATTAACAGTTTAAACCTCTGACAGACTTTGACAGTCACACATAAATTCCCTGTGTCTTTTCATCAGCTGCTTAATCACAGCCAAGCCACACACTTTCTCTCTCTAGCTAGTTCTCACTGAAGGCTCAAAACTTTGCCTGATATAGAATTCCTCTAATCCATAAACCCCTTCCATGCACACCACTGTGCTGAGTTTCATTCTTGAGGTGCTATTCCTGTTGCCTAGCAACGCACCAAGTTGCACTGGCCTTTCAAATACCTAACCTCCAAAACAACTTTTTCACACCTAGTCTTTTCAACATTTAATGCCAGGAGTGAGCAGCATGTGCCCCCTAGATGCTGGACTACAACTTCCATGATCTCTCAGCATTGTCAATGCTCATCCAGATGGTGAAAGTTGAAGGCCAACAACATCTGGAGGTCCACATGTTCACCATTCTTGCTTCATCCACAACTGCACCAAGTAGATTTGTGCCTGCTTTATATGCAAAATTGAATTTCATTGCATGACTCTGGGCCAGTATTTTTTTTCTTAGCCTAACCTACCTCATGGGCTGATAAGTTAAAATGAAGGAAGAGAACCATGGACACTGGAAGAAAGTTGGGTTATAAATTTAAGAAATATTTCCCCCCCTTTTGTCACATTCAAGCTACATGTCTGCAGCTAAGATTGGAGATGAAATCCTGATCACTGCCGAGATTCTGAAGCAAGGAAGAAGCCTGGCCTTCGCCACTGTGGATTTAACAAACAAGGCAACGGGAAAATTGATTGCCCAAGGAAGGCATACCAAACACCTAGGACACTGATTGGAGGAAGTGATCGCCTTCATTAAAAGCTTGGAGCTTTGAGAAAGCAGAAGAGAGTAACTTTACAACAATACTAAGGATGAAATATCACTATATGAATCTTGTTTGCTGTCCATCAAAAGTAAGCTGGAGGCCCAAGTTCAGATTTACTCTTCTGTATGTATCTTTGGATATGAGCTTGTCTCTGAGGGAGTGGAATATAAATGCCAGTGATAATTTATTCTCATGGTGCATGAGGACAGAATGTGTGCTGTAGTTAATATTAGTCTGACTCCTAACCTGCTAGAGAGAAGGATGCAGAGAAAGAACCAAGCTTTATATCCAACACTAATTCCCAGCTAGGGTAGATCAACAAAAAAAGGGCAGGATCTCAACCACAATTGGGAAAAGAACACAAGACCATTACATAAGCAAGGCAAGAATATGGGAGGTGGCACTGGAAGAAAGTAGACTCCCCTCCTTGCTCCCAGGCTTCAGTGGGAATTTCTGCTGGGTCTTGCTCCCTTCAAAAAATGGAGGTTTTCTGTTTTCCTTAAATACGAACTTGGATGTCTGCAGGAGTCCAAGGTGACTTCCACATTGCTCTGTTCAGCAGAAGTTACTGGAGCCATAGGAGTGATCTGCTGTTCTGTGTACTTTGAATCCAGCATTGAATGAATGCCAAACTAATCAAACACAAACTAATTATTTCACCCGTTACCTTCTAAGTTATTGATTAGTATTCATTAGTTTTGGAGAATGCAAAGGTAAAATACTTTAAAATGTCACTATTTGCTCCAAAATAATGAATCTGTCTCATCAGCCTTTTGTTAAAAGAACTTTAGCATGATCAGAACTTGTTATTTTTCAATAAAATCTGGTTTTGTAAAACTTCATTTGCTCTCTTCATGGCTACTTTGCTGACTTCAGAGAACACCCGGGTAATAAGACTCAGCATTTTCTTTGCTGAATTTGCATTTCTCTATATGATTGCTATCCTCATTGTTCAGCAGTTTTAGTCTACATTAAAATTTATTGAAACTCTCCAAGATTTAAGCACCATCAAATGATAGTACGATCAGGAGCAAAGCTGTATACAGTGATTCACTTGATAAGCTTTCAGTGGCTAGGGCAATCATTTACTGCAAGTGCAGCAGTGTTCCCTGAAAATGAGTGGTATGCATTTCTCCTTGCAATGTTATTGATTAACAATGCAGTGCACAATGATATATGTAAAATTGAATAATAGAATACTGAACATCAAAGTGTAATCTATAGTTTTTGCAACTGCACATAAATGAATGGTTGTTTTGATATGTTTTATCACTCTAACTTTAGCTAACAAGTCACCCATATAGGAGGACTCTAATTGGATTATCATCCATTTAACACACATCTCAGTACTTTGTAATTACCATTGCATTTTTTAAAATGATACTTACACAGATATCTTTAGACTTCTGTTGCACAGAGATAATGTGTGGGATTTCATACTGCAGGTCATCTGCTATCCCAAGGGACTGCAGGTGGGAGAGGGTGATAGATACATTATTACCCCATCCATACCATATACACTGGAAGACATACAAAGACAATTAAATTAGACTGATCAAGGTGCAAAAAGGAAAAGCTTAAAGTTGCATCAGAAAAAAAATTGGAGAACAAGTGAAGAGTCAGTAGAAATTAAAATGAATAGTATTGCCCAACGATTTGAAAAAAATGTGTTCCTCTGTTGCAGAGGTGGGAATCCTGCAGGACCCCTCAGATTTTTTGGGTTACAGCTCCCAGCATTCCAGATTATTGGCTATTTTTGCTAGGATTGTTGGGACATGTAGTCAAACATCTGAAAGGCTTACCTTACCCCTTCATACTGGAAAATTACATTATTGAGAGTTAGAAGAGTGGTATTACATAAATGGTACAGTTTGTGTTTCCATATTGTACTTCTATATGGTAGATGCAAAATACAACAAATTCCAAAATCCACCAAATAGTGGGATCTTTACTGGGCTAATTAAAAAGCACAGAATACATCTTGCAAGCTTTTGAAGCTCCATTGGCTTCTTCGTCAAGAAGAGGTGTCAAAAATGATACAGGAGAACTGGAAAAAAATGATGATATTAGAATTGCAGACCTACATCTTATCTTAAGATGTTGCTTTTGTTGTCAGTTAAGATGGTTTTGAGGGATATCAACACAGGCAGAAGTCACTTCCCTCTTTGGCCATGTGGGAACTGAAAAACAAAGAGCCATAAAATCCAGGCAGTAAAATTTCAACTCCATTAGTAACAAAAGAAGTAACTTACCTTGAGATCCAGGCTGTTTCTGTCCTGTATGAGGCTACCCGCCCTTTCTTAGGTGGAAAACATTTAATTTCTCAAGAAGCCTCTGTACTATTGCATGTAGAAAAAAAATATAGCTGTATGGCTAAAGCTTACGAGTATAATCCCAATTAAAAAGTTTTTGTTTTGTTGGAGGCAGAAATCTCTAAAGAGTTAAGTCCCAGAATTCGTTGTATTTTGCTGTGTGGCCAGCAAGCTATCCCTGAATATGTAATATGGTAGGTGGTAAGTACAATTAGAAGAGTATATAATGGGAGTGAGGCCATTTTCCACACTAGACTGTTATAGCGCTGTTACTCCACTTGCAACATCTTATGGAATCCTGGGGTTTGCAGTTTTGGGAGGGGCTGGCTGGCCCCTCCTGAAACTGCAAACCTCAGGGTTCCATAGGATGTGGCAAGTCGAATAATGGTGCTATAGCAGTCTAGTGCGGAAATGGCCTGAGGAAGATGAGTCAGGTACGATTTGTGTTTCAATGAGGACAGCTAGGGAGGAGTGGCAGGGTGTGAGTGCCAAGAGTGAGACTGTAATGGTGAGTTGTGTCAAGATTAGTTGGTTTGTAGCTATTGAAATAAAAGATCCACAAACATGATTGTATTTAAGAAATTCGCTGGTGGCTGGTGTTCATTGGGGCTGATGGAGTGGAGGGCAGGGTCTGCAGAGGTGGAACTAACTAAATCTAGCTTGTTACCCAATCTTCTAAGACTTCAAGGTCTCAATATTCTTTGTATCTTTCTGCTTGTTGGACGATTGTTGGAATTAGGTGGGAACTGTCTGTGCTGCCCAAGCAGTAGGACCACTCTTGAACAAACTGATGCCTGTTGGCTGTTCGCTACCAGTATTCTAGCAGGGTTACAGCTGAAAAAAATCAGCCGTTACAGAAGGAAGGGCCTTGTACAGAACATGGAGGAAGTGAATCCAGAGGAGCAGCATTTCCTTAGGAACAACATAAGGAATTTGAGGTAAGAGATCTTCATATTTAGTTATTGGAAGCATCATCACCACAGTGAGATCCTCACAGTCATCTTCCTCCACTTCCAGTATGCCTGCTCTGTATGGGTGGTGGAAGTTTTTTGAGCTGGGGCTGTCTTATCACCGTGGAAGACTCTTGGGGGCTCCAAGTGGATGTTACCAGACTCTTTCTCCTGCCAGGCACTGTGTAAGGTGGCAGTGGGAGGAATCCTCTGGAAATTTACATTCATTATGTACCAGCATGCAAAAAAAAATGTAGTAGCTATGAGGAGTTATTACGTAAAAAGGCAGAACAAGATAATATCTGCTCCTATGAGGATCGCATGAGTTGGTAAGCCCCAAAGAAAAAGAATAACAACAATAATAATAGCCTATATTCTGTTACCAACTGCTTAGTTAACTATACCTCACTAAGTAACCTTTTCTGGCTCAACCCCCACCCCCTGCCTAACCTAAACCTGACAGAAACAACATCCACCAGTGCTTTGATTGCTGGTGCAATGGACCCCCTTCTCCCCTTGCTGATGATTCCTGCTAAAGTTGATTTGTGGAAGGAGTTAAAATTGTAGCAATAGTGTCAAATAGCAATATGACTGCTACTTAACAATTTTAATACAATTGTGATGTCAACGATGACAATGTTACAAAATCACAGTGAAGGATGATGGTGGTGTATATTAGGTAAAGAGAGATGACAGTGGAAGAGAGTCGTGGTTAACTGCCAAAAATACAGCACATTACCTTGACTTGTCCTAATGGAATTTTTGAATGTAATTCTATCTTCTCAAGGCCGGGCAACTTATGCTCCCCCAGGGTTGTTGGACTGCAGTTCCCATAATACCTTACCACAGGCTACATTGGTTCAGGCTGGTGAGAGTTGAAATGAATAGCTTCTGGAGTGCAACACGTTGTGCGTCCTTATTTTAAATAATGATTATCTGCATGTTCCCCAAGCTGGAATCCACTTCGCTGGGCTCTTGCCATTCCCTGAGTCATGCAGAACTCTAGTACCTACTTTAAACAGTACCCCTTTTATAGAAGGGTATAATGGTTTGAGTGTTGGACTAAGACCCTGGGAGATCAGGATTCAAATCCCTGCTTGGCCATGGAGGCCCACTGGGTGACCTTGGACAGGTCACATTCTCTCAGCCTCAGAGAAAGGCAATAGAAAACCACCTCTGAAGAAATCTTGCCAAGAAAACCCTGTGAGCTTTAGGGTTGCGATGCTTGGAGGCACAGAACAACAAACTGACAATTCACTCTCACTTTTCAAGAAGCAATACTTCCCTGGATCCTTTAATTGGTCATGAAATTAGTAGATTTGTTGCACAGAAGTGCTTCTAGCAGGTTGTGTAGGAACATCTGGCTTGGGAGCCAAATCTTGCTTTTTGGGGTTCTTCGCTAATGGCCACTGGAATTCATTCTTCCTCTTAATACATCATTTGTTTTTCCAACTTTTCTCTCCGTGCCCCATTTTAAAAGGTTGAAATACCAGCCCTAAAGCTTAAGTTACCAGCAGTAATAGCATTAAACTAAAACATGTTGGCATTGGGATTCATACCTTTTTTGCCTTTTGTTCTGTCCGCCAGTGGAACATGGTCCACTGGTGGACAGAACTGAATTTGGACCGTAAGGTGAAAGAGATTCTTCCCATCCCGCCACCCACCTTAGTGGCTACAGTTTATGCAGTCATGGGATCATGCCCCTATAGGTTGCTGATTCTTCTCCAAGCAACTCATTTTTCTTCTCGTTGCCTGTCTTTCAAACAGCAGTGGCCAGTGGCATTAGTAAAGCATATTGAGATCTGATGCAGAGTGTCAGGGAGGAGGACACTGAAGAAGGAAACGGTAAATGTTTGATTTATTTTAGCAGCATGTTAGCTGGTTCTTTGGAATTACATAGCACAGATTGTGTAAAGAGCTTCCAATATCCTACAGTAAAGTAGCAGGGGGTGAAACAACTCCATGATGCATCCTGCAGTCAAGTTATCATCCCTGCTAAAAGTCTGATAGAATTTGGATGGCCAGAACAGACTGTATTTCATCTCACGCAGCTACTGTAGTCAATTGCCTACAGTTTTGTCATTGGGACGTATTTAATCATTTCCCACTTTCAAATACCCCAAATGTGTGCAAGAAAAAAGAGTCAACCATAACTACAGGGAAACTTAAATCGTTATGGATACGATGAATTAACTATGATAGCACAATAGAAACACAATAGTTAACACTGATGGATCATTTGAATACTGGAGTTTGTTAATAATAGAGCCTATATGGAAGGGTATTGATTTTGGCATTGTGCTTCCTGTTACACAGGTTATGGTAGTGAAACTGCTTTTGTTTCATGGATGTGGTTCGTTTCTAAGGAAGTGCAAAGTATCTGTGATGTGGGAAGCTTGTACCATAACTCTCAACACTCATGGTTCCGTAATAAGTAGGGAGGTATCACTTTGCAGATGGTTGGGTGGCACTTTCATCTTGAAAACAGGTTCTGAGTGAAGATGATTTCTCTTGACGTGGAATCAGCCAAATACAGTCTGGGTCTAGAAGGAAATACTGTTGTAGAGGTGCACATAGTATAAATTTGGCAATGCTTAATGCCAAACTAGTCATAAAACTTTCCTTAACTGCAAGACATTTATTGTACAGAGATAATTTTTTGGCACCTGCTCCAGAAATAACATGTTCAACCCTTCTTTTACTACACAGAATTGGGTGTGTGTTTCTTTCAATCCAAGCCACAGTATCAACACAGTGAAATGAATGAGCCTCTGTATCATGTTCTCTATCTGCCATTAGTTGAGAAACAATTCTATTCAGTATATATAAAGTGTGAATGAACACAGAATTGGCTTTTAAAACAGGTACAGTTGAATGTTTCTTTGTGACTTCCGTTCACAAAGAGGTGGTAGCTCAGCACTAGGAGGAGAATACATATTTTGCATGCTAGAAGTTCCAGATTCAATTCATGGCACCAGTAGGTAAGGCTATGGGTCATTTTTAGAGCTTGACTCATGAGAATGGATAATGCATTGAATCATTTTCTATTTGTCTGTATATTACTTTACCAGATTAGCATTGCCTAAGCAGCACACAACATAAAACAACACAAAATGCAGTTATGATACAATCCTGAATGCCTTATGTGCAATATGTTAAAGCAATGTATTATGTATGCCGTGGTATGCTGTATATTTTATTAACAGTTTGCTTATAAAACACCCATGGATTCTATTTAAGTTCTTTCTTGGACAGCTAGATTTTGAAGCAGGATTTGCCCAGTCTTTGAGCTTGTAAGTGTGAACTCTTCTTGATTAAAATATAAAGAACAACCATAGTAACATCAGCTACTAGTCAAGCATGACAAATTCAACTTTATGTAGTTCAACAGTTTTACCAGGATAGACTTTTAATTATTTATGTTTCATGGCTGGCTCATTTGATTAATAACAATTGCTTAGAACAGAAATCAAAAGGAAAGTAAGACTGTACATTATATTGCTCATGGAATATTTCTAAGATTTGTTTTTATAATTTTAAACTAGGGTGAGCAACTTGTGGTCCTGTAGATGCTGGACTAGAACTCAATCATCCCTCCTTGTTGGCTATGCTGCCTGGGCTTACTGGAAAACTACAGTCCAGTAATGTCTGGATGGCCACAAGCTACCCACCCCTGCTCTAAACGTTAGCTATTCCATAGATAACTTTCACAATTTGGCAGGTTTTTGGTGTGGTTGGAGTGCAGTAAAAATAATTCAAAGAAATAGAGAGGCAATTGCTTCCCAAATAAATCACTAGTTTCCACAGCTACCTTGGGTCCCATGCTGGGGGAAAAGCAGGACATTAACTGGATAGATGGATAGGCTGCCCAAATGCAAACCCTATGTGAGTACACTTGACAGCACGCAGAAGTAAAACTGATGTAGCATATATCCCTTAACAACTGTATATCTGTAGAGAGAACAGTCTCAATAGGTTGTTGGATTGCAACTCATATCATCCCTCCCTAGGCTATGCTGGCCAGAGTGATGGGACCTACAGTCCCCATATCTGGGGCCCCACAATTTCCTACCCCTGGAAACAACTGGAAAGTAGAATATTATTAGAGATAAGGCTAAGTTCATCAAGTCAAAATGGTTGATTGTGATATAAAGCTTAAACCTATTATGAATGGAGGATCTTTGAGGGACAGATTTCATGGAAGAAAATTTGCAGACCAGCTTTTCTCAACATGCCCGTTGCACTGGAACATGTAAAAAGGAGCAAAATAGCAACAAGTATAGCATACATCTTACTTGTAGAGCATGTAAAATTCTATCCTCCCTGGTTCAAAAGATAGGTATGAAGGCTAGAAAGGGATACTACTGTACAGACTTAAAAGACTTCTGTAGAAATAGGAGTCATACTACCACATATTGGAATCTATACATATCACTTGGTGAAACAATTGATAACCAAATTCTCCCATAATGAGAGCTCACACTCTAGCTAGTTTTGTTATCTTTGTATGAGCTCAAAGTTTATTCATTTACTTCAGGTGAGGCCCATCCAGCCATTCTAAAGAAAATGTGAGTTCAATAAAGTGTCTGATTTAATTTAGTGATTATCACAGTGAGGCCCACTCACCTGGTTTACTTAGGATCAAATGCTATTAAGCTTCTCCCCTACCAGAAAAGCCTTCACCAGATCACTATGTTGTTACATGAAAATATTGGTGATGCTTAAATTTGTCCTCTTCTCTGTTGCATCATTCTGTTAAGCTGCAATCCTATACATACACACTTAACTACAAGTAACCTGGTGTGAACTTGGTGAGAGTTCTGAACAGACCTGCACTGTATTGCACTATTAGTATGTAAGCCACTATTTTAATCTATGAAGTGCCTTGCTTTCTTTGGCAGGATGGTAAATTAAGGTGCAGTACAAAAATTGTAAATCTGAAAAGGAATGAGCAAACCAAAGAGCTCACTGCTACTTCTTGTCTGCAATCTTGAATGTTTCTATCAAAAGGCCGAAAAGTAGAATGTATAACTGCCATTTCTTGTATACTATTATCTAAAGCATCATACTTATTTCTAAGGCACAAATCAAACAAGCAGAGCTTCAGAGGACTTACTGTATTAAATTATTCCACCATGGGGTCCTTATAAAAATCTAATTCACCTCATTTGGTTTTGAAGGTAAACCACCTTACTGTTAAAGTGCATTTTGAATTGCTATGTTCCCCAAGATAAAGCACCACAAACTACTTGCTTGAGTGCAGACTATGCCAATTTACAGTTAAATTAAAACTGTATTACATGTAACATATTACAAAAGCCTGCATGTTAAATATGCTGGAAGTTCAGTTTTCTTTAATTTATAAATGAACACAGCAGGTCATTGTTCAACTAATTTATTTCCTTTTTTCCAATTCCAAAACAAAAGCTAAATACAAATTTTAAACAGATAAGCACTAGATTTACCCAAAGGGAGTAGGCTTATACAGATTTACTTCAGTAAAATTACTCAACCCTTAAGCAAGGCATTCTTTGCCAAAACTATACAGTAGTCTTCCTTATGGTCATTGCACAATCTTAAACAAAATATGTTGTCAAACTGACTTTGACACTCCAAACAATATTTTACAATTAAATCCACAACTGCTTTAGAATATCTTATTCCTCCCCCTCCGCCCCACCCCAATCCCAAAAAAAGAACTTCAGAGGGTTTTCCGTAAGAAATGTTTTGGAAACCAGTATTTACTACGTAGTTCACCAGCAAGAAGTCAACTCTCAGAAAAAATAATCCTCTGCCAATATAGTTTCTGCAGCTGCTATTTTAAATTTAGCTGCTTTAGGCTACTTCAGACTCCAGGTCTGTAAAAATGTATTCAACTCAACAGAACACTCTACATTTAGTTATACAGCAAACTGGGGAAAGAGATCCAAAAATGAGAATGCCAGTAAACTTAAACATGGCCAAGCAAAATAAGAGAGGCAAATAGTGCCTACACCAAATGAGATGCTTTTTTTCCTTGAGATTTCTTTCCCATGGTTAGCCATCTACTGTAACAAGCCATAAACTTTCATCAGAATGAATCTGACACAGCTGATACAATCATGTTAACGGCAAAGCTTATAAGGCTTTTATACCATTACATTCACTTTTCACCCTACGAATACTGATATTGGGGGACATGACCAGCACAAATGGGAACACCACCATAAATGATCGCTTTGTGCTCTCAGATACATTTCTTTCAGTGTAATACAGTTCCTTCATTTCACATTTTGGTAGAATGCTCATACAATGCAAAAATCTGCAGAGCATTCTCTTTCATAAGGTCCATGCAGAAAACATCTAAAAAAAATTTAAAGTTCTGAGATACAAATGATAAAAAAAAAATCCAGGATGATCAAGTTCCACGATGGATAGTGTTCTGAATATGTGTCCATTTTCTTCAACTCCGAAAGAATAAATGGCAAGAAAAGTGAAAAAACACACTCCTGCATTCTGTGATCTTCCCCATTTTGCTGGCCAGTACCTACTCTGGCATGTAAGGACGGAGGTGTTCCTCTATGGTACCAACCGCCCAGTGGGTGAGCTGCTCCTGTGGCAGATACAAGCAGATGCTGCATAACTTGAAGATTGTAGCTTTGTTTTTTGGAGTCTGGAAAGAGAAATGACAGAATTTTTTTTTAATGAACAGTACTTCCTGGAAAAACACCAAAACATTCTCTCAGCTTGTCTTATAGGAAATACGGAATCAGAAAACAGTGCAACAGAAAAGCACAGTGAAAAATTTAGCACACAATCTGGTGCTTGCTGAAACCAGAATTCTGCATTTCCGCAAAAGAGTGCTGTACCAGCTGCCTTTTCTGAGCACATATATTAATGTATTGCATTTCACAAGGGGCAGCTGAGTGTAAACTCTGTGTCAGAATTAGAAGCACTGTTGGTACATAACTTGAAAAGCTTAATTCTACAGTGCAGAGGTTCTTAACCTTTTATCAGGGACCTCTTGCAAATACAATTTGCTGGGGACCAACCAGGCTTTAGTTCAAGATTTAAGTATTTAAATTTATATTTGAATATTCTAACATTTAACTTTTCAAATATTTATTTATCAAAGGTTTTTTGGAGACTAGGATTCAAATCCCCACTCAGACACTGGGTGACTTTGGGCAAGTCACGTTCTCCCAGCCTCAGAGGAAGGCAAAGGCAAGCCCCCTCTGAACAAATCTTGGCAAAAAAATCTTTATGATAGGTTCACTTTAGGGTTGCCATAAGTCAAATTCACTTGAAAGTACACAACAGCAAAGTGCCACGGTCAGGAGGAGGTTCTTTCTAGCCATCACATCTCTTCCCTATGAAAACTGACTTACGGTGATCCTAAGGCAAACCTATCATGAGGATTTTCTCGGCAAGCTTTGTTGCCCTTGACTTTCTCTGGGGCTGAGAGAATGTGACTTGCTTGAGGTTTCCATGGCCAAGCAGCGATTCAAACCTTGGTCTCCAGAGTCTTAATTTGGGTGTACACACACACACCTGCTGCTGTGTCCCTTTTGTCAGAGATTCAGCAGCAGGGATGTCATTTGCAAATGAGGGAGCAGTTTCAACCCCTTCCTGCAGTTTCACATCCTGTTGCTCCATGGACACTCCAGACGTCTATGGACCTCAGTTTAGGAACCACTGGTATAACGTAAAAGGAATATGTGAATATTTCATTGCACTCATAAAGCAAACCTACTTGGTACACAGCATCATATCCCCCCGTGTTGTCTTTGACCCATATTATACATTATGCCATAAAAAGAAACCCTGATCATTTAAACACCTGCCGCATTCTGCCATGACTGTTTTATCTGTACCTCTTGATTGCATGGAAGCTAGGATAGCTTTTAAACTTAAAATTAAAAAAAGAGGCAACGTGTAAGTAGAACAGTTATCATTCAAATAAATTTACCTGCAAGTGCTGTCTGTCAATGAAGAGAAACACTGACTGGTTAGGGTTGTTGATAACAATTCCAGTCTTGTCCTTTCGGCTCAGTACATGCAGAAACTGTTTTTCATAGTCACCATGATGAAATTCAAACCTGGCCTGCAGAAAATAAAGTACGAAACAGTAATTTAAATAAAGATGTGTAAGAAATATTAATCCAAAGCTAAGCTTCTTTAAGTCACATAAATACATTCAAGTACTACAGACTTCACTCTTGCAAGAGTTTTTTTTCTCAAAGCTAGAACCCCAGATCCACCAACAAAAGCCTGATGCAAAAGACAGAATTAATGTATTCTAAGCTTAGGAAATGAGTACCAGAAGTAAGTGAAAGCCCTCAGTCCTTCCATAACAAAAATCACTTCTGGTTACTCCCAACCTTTGCCCCGTATCAACATTATAATTTAAGTCATGAAGTGAATTACTTTGTTTCTGCTTTTGTTAAAAGAACTGGTGATTAGAAGTCTTGTTAATACTTTGACAAATCACCCAGAGATCTACCAGTAGATCCAGCACTACTTTCTGCCCACCTCTTGTGAACAGTATCAAGAATATTTACCGATAACTAAGCTTCAGATACTACAGGAATAAATGATAACCTGTGTTCTTATCGTACTCCCTTTTTCCCTTTGTAGTGGTAGGATGACACCCATCACTTCCCACCACGAAAGGAAAATTGTAAGGATGGTATTTCAGAATACTAACCTTATGTTTAATTTTATATGAAGAAACAACATTTTGATGCCTTATTATACAAAGTAGGAGTACTCTACTAGCCAAAACCCATTACGTTTACTAAACAAGAGACAAAAGCAAAACTAAAAATTGGTCAAACACAAGCTGGCCTTGAAACTGCTGCATACTGCTACTGAGATTAAACTTAAAACATCTTGTGGTCAAACTAACACTAAACTTTTATGTAAGTTCATACATACAGACAAACAAGTTTCAGGGGTTAGTTATAAACAACATAAAGAGAAGGATCAATTTCATTTAAAGGACTAACAATTTACTCGGAGTTTGTTAGTATACTGCCTGAAAACATACACCATACCTGAACAGGCCTAAAGGGCTCATCATCCGATCCCTTCCATCTAGAAAACAGAAGACAAACTATCTTCTCAATATCATTCCGAGGCCAAAGTATGAAGTCCATTTCCTGGGTACAGCCAATCACATCCTATACGGGAGAAAAAAAATCAGCAATGTCCCAACAGTCTAGTATGACAACACATATACACTGGCTGCTGGAAAAAAATGTTATTTCTTCACAATCCCAAACACTAGCATTTTCCCTATTCTTTTCACTTTATTCTCAAGATACACATTACAGCCTACCTAGTAGTAAATCTACATTTCTATTGTTGAAATTGTAAACAAGACCTATTTTAATTCAATTTTCAAACTGGTAGCACACCAAGAACAACCAAATAGAAAATATTTGCTTCCATGTAGTATATGAAATTTTTAGTATCAAGTACTGTCCAATTTCAAGTAAGATATTATTTTTTTCAAAAATTAACATTTAGCTTTATTGTCTTCAGCAAGATTACAGTCAAATCTATCTGCAGCACATGTGTTTATTTCATCTTTTATTTCAGATAGGTCCAGGTTGCGCAAAGATCACAAAATACTCCTGTGGGGGGAGGGATGGTGAACTCAGAAGTTCCTCCCTACTGCAGCATCTCAAAAATGTTTCTGAAGCTATTTTCAAATAATGCTTAACCTCAGAAACAGTTTTGACAGTATTCAGATCACACATACTGTATTTTAACAAAACGATTTTATTGTGCTAGAAATATGTGTAAGGCAGTGGAGAAATATCTGACAGAGACCAGTATACTTAGAACGTCTCAAACAAAGTAAAATTACATATTCCAATATTATTTTTCTCTTTGCAAGCAGGATTTTTTTAAAAAAAGTCATGCATTTCAAATTCACCCACAATGGAGTTTCACAGCAAATCATCTGTGCCATACAACAAATTCCAAGAGCAATGGTACATCATGCAGAAGCAAACCTGCTGTTACTAGAGACAGAAACCTCAGTGAGCACATGTAAGGCACTTGGCTCATCTAGAACAAGGGAAGGCAACTTACCGTTATTCAGATGCTTTCCATTCCATTTCCTATCATTCCAGTCAATCAGCTATGTCAAGAAGGGCTAATGGTATCTGTAATCCAAAACACTGGAAAGCACAAGGTTGCCTACCCTTGATCTAGGAGCACAACTGGAACCAAGAATGTGAACAAAATATTTTAAAATGGAAGGAACTGAAGATTTTACCCTGCGCATAGACTGATAGCGGGGTGCATGCAGCTGTACTACATCCTTTTGTAGAAGCTCTATGGAACTTTCCAAGGAATAGCTGGAATCCCGCACACCTTTCAGGATATTTTCTTCATAATTATTGGTCATTACTGGTATCACTTCAGACACTTCAAAGAGCGCTGACTTTTTCCTCTGTTCAAAGAAAGTAAACAAAGTGATCTTAACATTTTAAAACTTAACATTTTATCCATTATCTGATCAATTTGTAATTACAATGCTTTCAACACAAGGAAATTAAAACACAAACTTCACACACAGGAACTGGAGAATGCCAAACAGATTAAGAGATAGTGTGAACTCAGCCACATTTTTCAAGTCTTAGTAATGTCAATGCAAGATGCTTAAAATATAAATCTCGCAATATAAAATTAACGTAAAATGAAAAAACTGAAGCAGTTAAGTTCCACCGTTCCTCCATCATGTTTTGGGTATTTCCCAAGCTTATGTCCAATGATGGCATGATTTTTCCCTCCCTTCAAAAACACTAAAGTTTACTATAGCATCTATTACAAAAACGTCTATAGCAACACAATGTAATTTCATAATGAAATTTCAATAAATAAGAACTTCCTGTCATTACTAAAAACCAATCATTATGGAAAACCAGAACCTGAGCCTAAGCCTCAATAAAGTTCCTGAGTCTAAGCTTAAAATAGTTCAATGGCTTTTTATTAGTATTATACAGGTTGGTGTAAATGGACAGTTTGGGGACTATTAATTATGATAGTTTTGAAATCACAACATACAAGTCTTTAACAAATCAGAACTGAGATTACCTTGTCTTTGAATACAAAGGCAATATACATCTTGAAATCAAACTGGTCAGCTAGAGATTCTTTTTTCTTTTTAAGCTGAGCACGAAGTCTGTTCAGAGCTTGTTTCTTCCGGGAGTTTGGGTCCCCCATTTTGTAATACAGGTGGTACTAAAACCTTTGGAAACCGTCACTAAACTATGGGCCCTTTTTTCATAAGAGTCGAGTACAACAGAAACAAGTCATTTTATTCCTGCTCATACGGCTGAATCAATAGAACACAGGCATAACCCAAAAATGCACCTCTGGCAATTGTTTTACGAGACTGTCTTATTAGAGGGGTCATAAAACAAAATAAGTAGTAGTCCAACCATCGTTGGACAAAGAGTTTGCGCAGTATTATCAAAAGCCCAAAGAAATTTGAAGAAAATACACTGATATACACAGTTTAAACCACAGGAATAAATGGGCAAGAATGGGGGGGAAATCTTATCACAATTTGTATGCATAAAAAAAAGCAGTAATCGGCATGGACCCAATCCATTTGGGCGTTTTTTTTTTGCCCCAATCCCCCAAACCCAAACAAAAACTGAAATTAAAGACAGTGTTTTACCCCACCCAGATTCATGACTCTGCTGATTATTATCAAGATTTTTGCTATTGCTATGCTGCCTGGCTTTATCTTTTTAAAGAATTATTAGACTTGGTAGAAAGCAAAGGAAGGGTTGCAGAACTGCAGTGGATGTCCTGGGAGGTAAGACGTTTCCCTACCAACAACAAAATCATCAACCACAGACAACACAGTGCTGGTTTGCAGAGGAGCAAGGAGTTTGGAAAACAGCAGAGTCATTTCTAACTTCATCCTGCTCATCATCAGGCACATGGTTGCCCAGAGGCTGTGTGTGTTAGAGAGAAGAGGAATCATGATGGCCATTGATAGAAAGGGTGGAGGGAAGCCTAAAGGATAATACTATGTGGCCTAAAGGCTCTGGATCCCGAGTCGACCCCTCGATCTACCTATCCACTAGCAGGGGGAGAGATCTACATCCCGCAAAAAGCGTTCCTTCCCTCCGTCTATCCCACCGGTAACAGCGAGAAATCCTCCTCCCTCTGCCGCTTGGCACCGCAAGGATCGCGGTTTAATTGGGGCTGGGCATGGCTGATGCGATTGGCCTCCTCGCAGGGGTTGTTCTCTTCCCTTGCTCAACGCTAAAAAGGAAGGGGCGGGCCTGTGCTCAGCGCAGCGGGGGCTACTCACTCCACGGCCCGGAATTCACTCTGGCATCCATGGTCTCCTAGGCGTCAACCCAGCCTCTTTTTAAAAAAAAAAAAAAAAAAGGAGGGGGGGAGAAACACGCCAAAATATTTCGATTGCCAAAAAAAGAAAAAAAAATTACAAGAGTTTGCACAAGTATACTCTTGCTGTTGCAAACAAGAATAAACTGAGGAGAGAGGGAAGAAGACTGTGTTCGCGGACAAACACGTAGGGTGAAATAATAAAAATAATAAAGGATTACCCCACCCTTCCCCTTTTATAGTTGTTTGATGAAGGTTTAGAGCTGTTGTTTTCGGATCACCCCCTTTCAGCCCTCTCCATAAAAAATAAAAAGCTTCCCTCCTTCAAAAGAAAAAAAAAGTAAAGCCCCAGCGGACGGCTCAGGCGGCAAGAGACCAAACCAGATCGGACCGGAGACTGTGGCGTGGGCTGGCTCGCTACCCGCAGCCGGCGGGCGCGGGCGGAGCAGTGGAGGCGGTGGCGGCGGCGCTGCTAGCAGCACGGGCAGGAGCCATGTCAAGATAAGGCCACCAAGAAGCCGTCGAGCTCCCCCATCCCCGCTGCGCTGTTCACGATGACCGGGCCGCCCGCTCTGCCGCTGCTCAGCCCCAGCAGCCTGGTCCCCATAGCCTAAGCTCGGCGCCCCGGAGTCGCCGGGGAGAAGCGAATGGTGGCGGCGGCGAGAGGAGGAAGGACGGAGAGGAGGAGGCGGCGGCGATGGTGGCGGCGGCGGCGGGAACGGCGAGGCTGGGCCGGGCAGTCCCTGCGCTACGCGCTCCCTACAGCGAACAACAAAAAAATGGGGGGGGAGGAGGCGAGAGAGAGACCGAAGCCCTCCCTCCTGTCCCCTCTCAGGCGAAGGATAGCGCGGAAGAGTCTCTCTCTCTCTCGGGCCAGCTGACGCAGAAGATGCGAGGCAGAGCGAAAACCCCCTCAAAATGGCAGCCGACGCCTCTCCTTCTTGCTTGAGTCAGACAAATACAGGCTCCGCCCCTGACCCAACGCGCAGGCGCTCTGCGGTTGGCCGTACCATGTGGGGAGAACGAAGGGGGGAAAGAGCAGAAGAAAGGACGGGAGAGGCTAAAGAGTAGGGGACAGTTGTCCAACCTGAGTGCTTAAGACGTACGTCGACTCCTACTGTCGCCAGAAGGGGCAAAGCTTCCGCGGGACTGCATCCTTCTTCATTTTAGTTACCTGAATCCGGAGTGCTTCGGGCGCCCACCCTAAACGCCTGACTGAACACAGTTGGACTAGACGTGAATAGTTTGGCGCTGTGCACTAATGGGCCGACAGCCGGGGAAGGCAGCCAACTTCTGTCAGTGTCGCCCTCAGCCGGGAGATGTCCTTGGAAAGCATGATTTATGCTACCGGCTTTACTTGCAATAAACAACTGCGCATACGTGTGGTTGCTAGTAAGTGGCCACAAGGACATTTGAAATAAGTTTTGGATGATGCCTGAGTCCTGCCGCTGCGCTCTTCCACAAGCACTCACCGAAGCGTAACTCCCAAATAAAGTTAGGTGTTGCTTCTCAGTAAACCAGCCTAGATCTGGGTTATGGGAGCGGGAGGACGACGAGATTTAAATTCTGAATTACACAAAGCCTTGATCCGCCTGATAAAACGCCCAGCTGAGCTTACGTCGGAAAGTCTGTGCTTAAATTTAAAACTTGACTCCCACAGCAATGACTGCGGTAAAAGACACTCCACTGGTTTTGTATTTTATTATATTTTCACCTGGGGATGCCCCTCTCCCCCGTTATTCATCCTGTCCGGGCTTCATTACCCATCTAAGAGGTGTACAGATCGCTGCACCTGTTGGTTTCCTGCCACTGTTGTGGGCCTTCGAGTCGTTTCCGACGTACGGTGAACCTATCGCGGGGTTTTCAGGGGCTGAGAGTGTGTGACGCGCCCACGATCACCCAGTGGGTTTCCACGGCCGAGCGGGGACTCGAACCCTGGTCGCCAGGGTCGCAGTCCCCAGTGCTCAAACCACTGGCGCTCATTTCTGTCATACGGTTGTTCAAAAACCGAGATCTGTCGGAAATAGATGACAACGCTCTCGAAGGCCAGCAGCGTCTACGAAACGGCTATTACAGAACGACGCGCCACCCGTCGGACCCGTCCTGAGGGCTCCCATTCGGCGCCCTTCCCGTCACCCTTTCCTCCCCTCGAAATGAGCAACGCCACCTGGCGCCCGTCCTTTCCCCCGGAGCTCCGCTCGTGAGGCAGTGAGACGCGGGCGGTTCGCCTCAGATAAGGGGGAGCTTCCAGTCGTAGCGAGGGCCCTGATGGCGGCCTCCGGAAGAGACGCCGCTGTGGAACTGAAAGGCGCGCGCGCGCCCCGGCCCACCCCACCCCCGCCGAGTCTCACCACGGGGAGCGGGCGGGGGAAGCAACTTTTTTCTATCCAGAGACAGACTCCGCCTTCTCGCCCCGCCCGCTGCTCTGTCGACGTGTGACGTAAGCTCCTCTGCTCTGGCGTCGCTACGGCTAGACGCGGGCCGTCTTGAGCCACTTCCGCACTAGGCTGTTATAGCGGTATTATTCCGCTTTCAACATCCTATGGAATCCTGGGGTTTGCAGTTGAGGGAGGGCCTTAAAGGCCCTGCTGGAAATGGCCCAAATGTAAACCCCAGGATTCTGCACTATAATAGTCTAGTGTGGAAATGGCCCAGGTAGAGCAAAAGAACCGGCGTGGGGTAGTGGTTTGAGCGTTGGTCTGTGTCTCTGGAGACAAGGGTTGGAATTCCTGCTCGGCCATGGAAACCCACTGGGTGACCTTGGGCAAGTCATGCTCTCTCAGCCTCAAAAGAAGACAAAGACAAATCCTCTGAACCGATCTTGCCAAGAAAACCCTGTTACGTGTTCATCTTAGGATTGGCGTAAGTTGGAAGCTATTTGAAGGCACACAACAAAGTCAGAGCAAACCTGGGCTTGTATTCTGTTAGTCCTAACTGCAGCATAATCGGCCCTCCACTTTTGTGGGTTTAACTTTCAGGGATTTGATTATTTGTGAGGTTCTCCAACCTATCTCCCTGCTTCAAGGCTTCTTTTTCCAGGGGAACCTTCCCATTCCACAGCTCTGATCAGGTTGTGTAGCCCTTTAAAAACCTGACTGTGGTCCTTCTCCACCAGCAACTGCCTGGGCAGCTAAGGATGGATCCCAGCCCAGTTTCTCAGCACCACAAGCCCTCTCCAGATGCCCCCAACCCAAGGAAGAAGATGGGTGAGAGAAAGGAAGTATAGGGCCACCGTGCTGACCCACCTCTGTTCCCTCTACTTTCCCTCACCTGGTTTGGACCTTGGGTGCCTGCTCCCCCCCACCATACCTCAGTCCCCTTCCTACAGGCAAAAACATACATTTTGATATTTGTGCTTTTCCCACTTTTGTGAAGGTCCTGTGACCCTAAACTTAGCAAATGTGGAGGGTCAACTGTATATCCATTGAACTATTTGTTGAATAGCAAGCAAACGTAGCTAAATCCCAATGATTCAGTGAGTTTGCTCTGGTCAATACTAACTGGATTTACGCCGTGCTGCGTGTTTCCCCTTACCCCCAAAGATAAGATGTGACTTGAAACTGATATTTACATAGATGGTTTGCCTCACTCTTTGCTGCATTTATCCTTGAAGAAATATTTTGTTGTTGTGTACCTTCCAGTTATTTCTGGCTAACAGCAACCCTAAAGTGAACCTATCACAGAGTTTTCTTGGCAAGATTTGTTTAGAAAAGATTGCCATCTTCTCAGGCTGAGAGAGTGTGACTTGCCCAAGGTCATCCAGTGGATTTCCATGGTGGAGCGGATTCAAACCCTGGTCTCCAGAGTCAACAGTCCAATGTTCAAACCACAGACCATGCTGACCTGCTATTACCTATGCTGTTCATTTTGGTAAACCTTTATCTTCACTAAGTGTGCATAGAACTTTAATATACTGCAGATTCCAAGTGTATCACGAGCACAAAGTCCAGCCACAGGATAAGCAGGGGGTGCATGGGCAAGACTAAAAAACCATGGACTGCACATAATGGCCACAAAGTATTTCAAACACAGATGAAGCCAATTCATGGTAGTTAATTCTCACCTATTCCATTTGTTTTAATTGAAAGAGTTTTAGTTCTGAATATTTGTATAGCATCTCGTAAGCATATTTATCATAAGGCTATAATAACTTTGAGATTAAAATTTAGGAGGGAGTGGCTGTGATAGTCTGCTGCAGAAAAAAAAACCCTACAAAGAATCTTGTGCATCTTAAAGACTAAGGTATTTTATCGAACATAAGCTTTGTAGATTCCAGTGCACTTTCATGTGACAAAGTCGGCAGGAAACAAAACAAAAAGCTTATCCTAAATAAGCTTGTTAATCTTTATAGCACTAGAAGGCTCTTCTTGATTTTGAAGGATAAAGGTCAACCAGTAAATTGTCCAGTGCAAAGTTACAATGTTTGGCAGTTCTTATCTGACCTTTTGCTAAAGCCCCAGAACCCCCAATATCATAATGGGTCACATTATGATTGCCTCCCTTGTCACTCACCATGCTCCCTGTCTCTGTTTTATTTATTTATTTTAATTTTAAAAAGTACTGTAATTGTTTCCTTTGAAGAAATTGGGAGGTTGATGTGCTGCAAGGCAATGGACTGGTCCCCCAGACCTACCTTTGTTTCTGAAAGTATTTTTGGGTCTCCCGTGGGCCTAAGAAGCATTACCAGAAGCAAAATATGGCAGGCAGTTGTAACAAAACATTTCTCTCTGAAGTATGCCTCAATGTCCAGGGAAAGATGAAGGTAAATGGAAGATGATGGGAAGAACTGTGGAGGACTGTGAGTAAAGGAATGAGATAAAGGATTAATTGTGTTGTTTGAATATATTTTGGACTGTGGAGTTTTCTTCTCTCTCTCTCTCTCTCAGGGTAATCTAATATAGTTGGCCTTCTTTAGTTGGTTAGTTAATGTGGTAGTGTTTCATCTCAGTATTTTTTGTCTACAGCAATGTGAGGAAGTGTTTGTTTTTTGTTATGCGCTTCTCTTGTATTTTTTTATTGTGCTTTGTGAGGACAAATGTATGATTTGACAGTTGATATTCAGACCCTACACGTGTCCTATAGTCAGCTTCTTGAGCAACGTTCTTTTCCCTCAACTAAACCAATTTGCTTTTTCTGAAATAGGTGCTAAAGCAGAAACCAGTTTTCGAGCCCAGACCCTCACCTCTTGTCTTACATTTAACTTCTTGGACACATTTTGTTTCTTTTAACCACACCAGTTTGTGTTCTGTGAATTGAATGTTTTGTGACTGGTCACATTCACCATGCCACATCATAGCAGTAATTTTATGAGAGCGCTTACCATGACTCTCTCCAAAGTTTTGCAGCCCTCAGCTGATGTCTCTTCAAAATAGGCCTTCACCTTTAATGTTAGTGTTACATTGCCATCTAGTGGCAATTTAGCAGAAGTCAGGCTGAAAGGACATTTAGCTGGTGACTTACACAGATGTGCAAAGAAATCTGAAAGCTACACAACGTACATAATAAGAACACAGAATGTCAGAAATATGAATCAGGGGAGGCCATAAACTGTAAAACAAGAAAATATAAATATTTCCATATTTGGGATGAGTGAGCAAAATTCCCAAAATACAGTCTAAAGAACATCCCTGTAGCCTTTAGAGACCAGGTGAAGAACAGATTTGCACTACTGAGCCTAATAACGAACCAGAAGAACTCTGCACCAAAACCAAGGATATGATCAGGGAGTAATGCAAAAAGACCCTATCTGTAGTCAAAAATAAAGAAAAACCTCAGTGACGTGAATGATGGCACTAAATGGTTAAACATAGGTGAGAAGCAAAAGTAGAAGGTGACAGAAGTGGGGAAGCGTTCAGAATCCTGAATGTAACTGTTCAGTGACTTCTACGTAGGGAAAAAGAGAACCGTGATGATAATCACTGCAAAGAAATAGAAGACAACAGAAAAGATAGAGTAAGAGACCTCTTCCACATGATCCAATAAATCAAAGGGAAATTTAAACCAAAGTATAAATATGACCAACATGGGAACACATTTTACAGTCAGGACAAAACAAAAACACAATGGAAGCAAAACAGTGAAGAACTATATACAAGAGGTAAAATGATAACAGATTCCTTCAAGGAAGAAACTTTTAGCAATAAACCCACAATTGTAGAAAGTGAAGTGGAAGCTAATCTCAACCCCTGTGGGAGAAATAAATCACCAGGGATGGACTGCCTACCAATATTACTATTTGAAGCTATAGAAACAGATTCCATCAATATTTCTAACAAAAATCTGCCAACAAATATGGAAAACACCAAAATGTGGAAAATATGGAAAATGCCAAAGTTAGGATCATCCATGCCATAGTATTTCCATTTTCTATGTGTGGTTGTGAAACACTGACAGTGATGAAAGCTTGTGGAAAGAAGATAAATCTATTTGAAATGTGGTGCTGGAGGAGAGTAATACGGATACCATGGATTAAAGACAAACCAGTGGGTCCAAGAGCACATCAAGCCTGAACTCTTACTTGAAACCAAAATTACTAAACTCTGGCTATTGGCCTTTGGACACATCATGAGATGGCATCATTCGGAAAAGATAATGCCTGGTATCTCAATTCCTGTGCATTAATTTGGATTTCTTCCGCTTGATGTTTATCTTTCAGTTCCGTGGTCACTGCTTCCAGTTGTTTAACTTGTTGTTTTAGTTCTTTAGTGTCTTTTTTCAATGTAGTTACTTCCTTAGTCAAGTTTTCTAGTTTTTTTCCCCACTTATCCATTTCATGCTTCATATCAGTTCTCATTTCCTTTCTTGTCTCTTTTAAATCTTTTCTGATATCTTCTCTGATACTTTTTATCTCTTCCATCATTTGCGACATAAAGTCTGGTTTCTGTGGTATATCAGTTGATGTTCATCTGGCAGTTTGAATTGTTGTCACTGCTGCAGCTGCTCCTCTTTTTGACCTGGATTCCATTCTGTTAACAATATCTTATTCCCTGATTTGTCTTTCCCTTGTCAAATAAGTTCTATAAATGCTTATGTCTTATATCACATTCAACAAATTATATCAGTGTATTATTATTAAAATACTTGTATAAATGACAATATGCAAGCTATACAAATGTACTTAATAATGCTTAATAATAGTAATACTTAGTACTATAAAGTCTCTCTGAATAATAGTTATTGAAATCAATACATATAATTATTAAAAATCAATATATACTGGTATGTATAAAACACTAATATAGCTATATAAATGCTTAGAGATAAACTATATACACGTTACTATTACAGAAAGTTAATCCACTTCCTATATTCCAAACCCCTGTGCCTAGGCCCACTTCCCAGTCCCCCCTCCCAACTGTGGCTCACTGTACTTCCGTTTCACTAGGCTGCCCGAAGATCTTTCAGTATCTCAGCCGTCGTTTACATTCCAAGCCGTTCCATCTCGTGGGAGTGAGGATGTTCAGCTTACAGTGTCCTTCCAGCACAGGTTCTCTAGTCTCAACAATCACAGCAGAAAAACAATTCTCAGGAACCAGGAACTAGTAAAGCACTTCCCAATGTTCCATAACCCTCAAGTATCAAAATTCCAGGTTCTTAAAAATCAGCTTGCCAGACTTCTCAAAACCCATGTAATCAAAGATATTTCCAAATCAAGTTCAAAATAAAAGTCCAGAAATATATCCAAATCAGGTCCAAGCTAAAAATCCAGAAATATATCCAAAAATCCAGAAATATATCCAAATCAAGTCCAAGTTAAAAAAGCAGAGAAAACAACCCCCCACAGTCTAATGAAGACCATAAACAGAAAACTATAATCCCAAATAAGTTCTCTTCTGCTCTCTTCCAAGTCCTTGCCCTCAAGAATAATTCCACAGCAAAAAAGTTCCTTAAAAAGTCCAAACAATCTTATTCTTTAGTCACCACAATCCAAAAATAAAAAATAGAGAGAAAAAAAAGAAAAGGAAAAAAAAAAGAAAAGAAAGAGAAGCTGAATTCAATGTTCCAGTAAATCTATCCTCCCAATCAGGAAAAAACCATAATCCAGAATCAAGGTTCCAGTGTTCAAATACAACTCTCTTCCAAACCTTTACCCTTCAAAAATGATTTCAAAACAAGGGAAAATTTTTAAAGTCTCAGATCTACCTGTTCCTTAATCAGTCCAGTTCACAGTCGTTGTTAAACAAGCAGAAAAGGCATTTGGCAGTCACTTCAAAAATAGGCAGCCGCCCCTTTAAGAGAAACTCAAAGCCAAAATGTACTCACTTTGCGTCTGGGTCCTTTCATTCCTCTGCTTCTGCTCACCGTTGCAAGTCAAGACCAGGTGTGATATGTTTGAAATAGATCCCTAGATCAGATGCTTACTGTAATCTTAAAGACTTCTTCTTTTAGAAATCGGCGGCGGCGCTTGTGCCGCTCTTTCGCGGCAATCTCGCTGGCTCCGTCGTGGTCCTGCGATCCCTTGATGGCTCCCCGCTTCCCCTTCGGGCAAACTCCTGAAGCCACTCACCAATTCTGGGGTCCCCTTCGAACCTCTTCCGCACCCCCCTTACTGGGGGGGTGTCTAGCCGCTTTAGATGTCAAAAAAAAAAAGCGTCTGGAGTCCAGCGGGTGACAGTTCGGAGCTGCACAATTGTGCAGCTTCAATCCGAGCTGCCGCTCACGCGCGCCATGCGATCGGAGCAGGGTCAAATGAAAGCCAACTTAACAACAAGTAACAACAGTGTCTTGAATTCCTATTAATTCAAGTCTGGTGATAAAAGGAAACACAGTATTACCAAATTTATCTGGCTCTTGTTTAACCTATAGGTTTATGTATTTTTTTTAATAAAATAAACCCTCTCCAAAGTTCAGGCTACAAAGTACTTGATAAAAAAAATAATGTTAAAATCTATCTGAAGCCTACTTCAGATCAATATTCTATCTGACTCACACCTTTTTCTTTGCTTAAAATTGGTGGCATTTCTGTCGTTCCTTCATCCTGTCTCATAAATAACATTAGCTTTCCGTGTGCACTCTCCGGGCAGAACTACATGTTATGCTCATCATGCTCAGGGGATTCTGTAGAAAAAGAGACTGTAGGACCCTTTCTGGCACATGATAGAATTAGGGCTCCTGCCAGCTTCCTGCTATCCTCTCTAAGGCTGGCTCTACCATTAGGCAGAGTGAGACAATCACATTAGGAGACAGATACATGAAAGCCACAGCATTGCGTAGAGGAAAGAGTTGTCTGCCATGCATGCTGCATGCCCTTTGTCTCCTAAGTTAGCCTGCTGCCTGTAGGTATGATGAAGAATGGCATCCTTTTAATAGTCCTTACTGGAGAAAGATTCAACTGCAAGACCAGCTGGCATTAATATGTGGAACTGTAAAACTGCTGTCATGTTATTTGTCTCTAGTAGCAAAATTACTTTGGCCAGCCCATATCCTGCCCTCTTTAACAGAACTCGGGAAACTTTGTTCACTTCAATGCCCAGCAGCTAGCATGACCATCAGGCATGCTAGCTGCGGGATTCTAGGAGTTCTGCTATATGCTGTTATTATAATCAGCTGTTGGAGCAGTGAACTGCTGTTATGGCAGCATGTTTCAAGGTAGTCATACGGGATGGGGTCATTTTAGGAGATCTTTCCAATTTGGGATGGTTTGACTAGCCCTCTGCATCCCATCCAGCACTATTCAAAAGGGCCCTCTGGAAAGAACTTTCATTATGTGTGTTTTCTTCTGTTCATTTATCCTAGGATACAAGCCATTATATGGCTTCACATTTGCTTAGAAACATGGTCCAGTACAGTGAATAGGGAGCTCCTTCCAAGTAAATGGATTAAGAGCTAGAATGCCAAGAGGCTGACAGCTAGTGCACACAATTGCCACGCTGTGATGACTTGCCTCTCATGGTTAGTGGGAAATTTGCCATAGCCAAACACAGACAGCTTTATATATCAGCAAGCTCAGCTTTAGATTTTAGAAAAACCTGAGTAAACAGCTTCTACTTCTTGGAGGCTTTGATTGCTCATACATACTTGATAATAGGCAGGCTTTCTGCTTTCTTGCCCACTCTGGTCATGGTGACAGAAAAGAGCAGATCACTGGGCCACACAGCCAAATTCATGTGTACATTTGGGGCAGGGCCAGGAAGCCTGTGGCAGCAATGGCACTTCAAACCTTAGGGGCTTCCTGAGCAGAACATAAAGAGGATTTTTTCTAGAACTATAATGGTCAAAATTCCCTAGGCAGTATGGCTGAGTACCTGTGCTGGCTAGGGGATTCTGGGAGTTGCAATCCAAAATGTGTTCCTCTCAACTTCCTTCTCTTGTTTCTCATATGACTTGAATTTGTTAACAGGGTGATACGGGTATAAGAATTTATTTTCATTTTTATTTAACTTATATCCCATCTTCATCCTAATACAGGATACCTAAGGCAGCTCACAAATACTGCTGTATATCAGAAAAGTTTTGCAACCTGGTTGTTTATTTACAGTGCCTTGCAGAATTATTCACATGCATGCACACACAGACATGAACTTTTGGCTTTTCCACATTTTGTTGTATTACAGCTTGGAACTGAAATGGATTTAAATGGCATTGTTGACATGACACCTGAAGTACACAAAATACTCAGCATTGAAAATATTTTTATTGTTGCACAAAAGTTAAATAAACATAAGCAAGTTGACACTTCTTGTGTTGTTACAGGAGGACTGAAACCATCCATTACTCTGGAAAAGTACTTCCTTTCTTGTGTGGAAAGAACAGAAGATGGCATTTTGTTTGCTGTGTCTTATAAAAAAACCCCATATGACACATTCTTTTGTGCAGCAAACAGTTGAAACAAATTGGCTGAACTGGATGGGAAAACTCACTGTTTGTTCAAGTGTATATTGAAATGCAAACAATCGTTAACAGCAACTGTACTAATTTGTTTTGAAACAGACAAACGGAAACCCATTCTCATGTGCAGAATTAGAGAAAAGAAATATTTAGATTGGCAACAACTTGTTTTTATATATAAGTAGAGATCCTTGTACTCAGTGGGCTGAAATAGTGCTGTAACTTGAAGACTTTCCATTGGATTTTTGGCATCATTTGTATTCTCACAAATGAATCTATCATTTCAGTGACTGAAGTTATAGAACAGAAGATTCTTTACAAATCCCTCCAAGCTGTAGGAGTTAAGGAGAACTGACTGAATCATAATGGCGCACAACAGGAATATTTTTTTCATCAGGTTAAGGAGGAGTGGTTCCATTTTTCTGAACATCTGGCTAAAATATCCAGAAAGAGAAAATGAACAGAATACATTATGCTGTTCCGTGAACAATCCACGTTGCATAGAGAAAAAAATGGCTAAGCTCATAAGTGTCCTCAAATCTGTAAAAGTAACTACAAGGTTATTTAGACTGCCAAAAGAGTAGTTATTTCTCATTGTTATTGGAGAAATAACTTGTTAACTGTCACTACTTATTTTCAACCTCTGTTTACATAACAGTTAACCAGATGCCAATAGGGCACACCTATGAGTGCCCTGTTGCCATCTGGTTGACTCTCATGTAGTGACCATTGGCATTCAACAGGTTTTACTTTTTTTTTTTTTAGGATTCACAATTAACATATGGCCTGATATAAAATAAATGCCAAAAAATTCATACTGTTTGTACTAGTTAAATTGTCAGGGCTTCCACTGCCTCTCCAACTTCCTGAAAACTGCAGTTTAATACAATTCTTAGCAAGTGCACTAGAGATTTCAAGACTCCCAGTTACAGTTTCCAGGATTTCAAATGGTAAAGGAATCTGAACACAGAGGGATACAGGCATACCTCAATTAACAAAGCTTATGACAAAGAAGCTTCTTTTTGCAAAGTCTTTTTATGGCAGCCCAGTCATCTCTTTTCTTCTTTGTCCTCTGCCTAGCTGGAAGATATTTTAACAGCATTGGGAGGATGGTGAAGGAGGGCTGGAAAAACACAGACTTTTAGTACCAGGATGTAGCAATAAGTCTGCAATGAACAATGTGATAAAGTTAAACCTGGGAAATGATGAGATGATCCTACTGTAACTGCATCTGCCTGCCTACAGCAGGCAAGGTAAACAGCCACAGCTTCCAGAATCCATTACTGAGTATGTGTGAACAGCAAAGCAGAGAGAAATGGAGAAATTAGATCAGCCTGCCTCTTCAGCTGTTAAAAAAAGTTAAAAAAGCATAGATATGTCCATCCAAAAGAAAACAATAAGAAATATGGTGCCTGGTGAAAGAAAAAAAAATCCCTGGATGCATTGGGGAAGAAACTTTTCAGTGGTCTGTAGAAGGTTCTAATTTTTTTTTTTTTGGTAACTTATACAAGGCTTACCAGACATGATTAATTTCACATGTTCATATTGTTCTGGGTAAAAAGTTTGCTGAAACATGTTGAACTGCTGTTTCTCCATTCCCCTCCTACCATTCTTCCCATATTATATCTGCCTCTGCATCCTGTGGTAGCCAGCCAAGGCTTACAGCTGTCTAATTAGAGCCTGTTATCAGTAGCTGGCAGCAAAGTTTATCTTAGTTTGCTAGCAAATTACCAGTCATTGTTTTGCAGTCAGAGTTCACAGTAAATCCCGAGCAACAGTCCAGTGGAAAAATCCGTAGATGAGGTCAAGAGTTCTAGGAGTGCAAGCAAGGAATCCAAATGTAAGCCGAGCTACTTCCACCAATAGGAACAGTTGGCTGCAACAGCTTCCTCCCATTCTGGTCTCTCTTTATATATGCTCAAAGGCTTCCACAGCTGTTGATCTAACTAATGAGTACTTATTATATAAACGCTCTGAGACTCCTGGGCTCTCCCTTTTCCACCTATGCTGGCTGTCTTAAGTATTGTCCCTCTCATGTCTCTGTGTTGTGGCTGTTTGGAAGGGTCCTGGGTCAGAGGCATGACACCCTAGTACCAAATTTATTGTTAAAGACATAATGGCCAGAAACACGTCTACTTTGATAATTGAGTTAACCTTTGCTGAAGATTAGAATGGTTCATCTTTTTAACGTCCACTTTGAACACAGCCTTCTAAAATCTTGTTCTTGGTGGGAATGGAAACAAGGGTCGTCCATCAAGATCAATGAAAAAGAAAAAAAAAATCCAAGATATTTAACCTTCCTAACTGTGTGTTTGGACAGCTGCCCCTGTCAGTACTTCTTGCCACCATAAAACGTAGGAGCAAATTTAAGACTCCTGTTCTTTCTAGCTGAGGTTTTACTTTTATGTGCAACTTTTTTTTTGAACATCTAAAAGTACTGCTTCTTTGCAAGGCAGTATATAGGAAAAGTCTTTTGTATGCAATTATTTACTAGATATCTGAGATCATAAGTAAAGTAGATGGATTTTTGGTGCAACCTGAATTGTGTGACAGAATTTTGAGCTAGAAATTGAAATCAGGCTCATCTCTTAGCCTACATAACAGTAGAGCTGTGTTAATGAGTGAGCAGGGGAGCTTTTACTTATTTATCAAGTTGTTGTTTTTTTAAAAAAATTGTAAGTTTTCATAATTTTGTATGTTTTTAAATGTTTTTAATTGTTTAAAATATTTTAAATGTTTTTCCTAACTTTTTGGAAGCCACCTTGGGTTCCACTTTGGGAGAAAAGGTGGTGTATAAATTAAATAAATAAATGCCTCCCTACCTCCAGATCTCTGGATTTAGATTTTAGATACACACCTCCCCTATGCTCCAGCCCTGCTCATCACAGTGGTGTTAAAATCTTGGATTTCACCATCGATTTCTATGAACTATCCTCACAACTGAGGAGGGAATTTAAAAGCGGGTTCAGAATGAAAACCAGGATGTTGTTTTTGTAGACAAATGATCCTTGTATCCTTTTTTTTTTTTTTTGCATATCTCTGGTCAAGGGGAGAAATACATTCAGTGATCCAAAGTTGCTTGTGATATACCCCAGCCTGAATAGGTTGTGATGCTATTTGTAATTACTTGTCAGTAGCTTCCATTGAACTCAGTGAAAGCTTACTTCTGAATAAACATGTATAGGAGAGTATTGTAAGTGCTACAGGAGAGGTGAAGAATTGGGGCTTTGTCAGGTATTTATGAACTACCATGCCTGTCTTTGTTCAGTATCGACCAGGCTGGCTGCCTCTGATAGAAATGGGTATCCAGGTTCATCTGGAGAGCCACCGGTCCTCCAGCCTTGCACTACTCTGGCCACAGGCAACATCTCTCATACAGACACCCATTCCACTTTAACTACCATGGTTCCATCCTTTGGAGTCTTGGACTTTATAGTTTGTCTGTGTATAAGCCTTCGAGTTGCCTGTCAACTGATGGCGACCCCATTAATTTCCTAGGGTTTTCTTAGGGAAGGAATACTCAGAGGTGGCTTTGCCAGTTCCTTCCACTGAAATACAGGCTGCCACACATGATATTCATCAGTGGTCTCCCATCCAAGTATTATAACCTGGGCGGACCCTGCTTAGCTTCCAAGATCAAACGGGATCTGGTGCTGTAGGGTATTTAGGCATATTATTTATAGTTCGGGGAGACGTATTAAGAATTCTCAGACAGCTTTGGGACCTCACCAAACTACAGACACCAGGATATCATAGGACTTACCATAGGTGGCTTGGAGCTCTCTCATTCATAGGGTCGCCATAAGTTGTAGTCGACTTGGTGGCCGTTAACAACAACCACTAGAACAACCACAGGCCATTGGCACAGCAACTAAAGTGGAATCACAGGCCATTTCTGCACTAGAGTGTTATACTGCTATTATTCCGCTTTTAACGTCCTAGGGAATCCTGGGGTTTGCAGTTTAGGGAGGGGCCTGAGGAAATGGCCATAGCCCTATAACCGTGCCCTGTGAAAGAGCATTCGCTCAATAGTAAAGCTCTTCCTGGAAGGCCTCCAACACTTTAAACCTACCCCCTCCTCCGACATCTGCTCCAGCGACCTGCCTCCCGCAGGGGGGGGTGAAGGGCATGATGGAAGAAATAATTGGCTTCAGTTTTACCAACTCCGGGATATAATTGGTTAAAGTGTGGGAATGGGTGTTGCAGCGGCGGATAGTTATTGGCGGAGACTTCCGCTGACGTCGAGCGCCCGCCCACCGACGCAGAGCACTATTTATGGCAGCGCGCGAAAGCCTGAGTGGTTCAAGCAAGCGCGCGGGGTGGGAGGCGTCGTGCCGCCCTGTCCCGGGTGGACGTTGGAGAACGAGGCTAATTCCGCCTTGGCTTCTCTTTCGCTTCGGCTCGGTGAGTCCGCAGCGGGATCCGGTGACTAGTTCAAGTAGGTAGTGATTACGGAGAGGGGCCGCGGCTCAGCGCGCAGGGAGGAAAGCGGCGCAGAGGGCGGGCAGTGTCTAATTCGGACAGGCTGGGGGTTGAGCTGGTTCGGAAGAAGGGGAAGGCCGCTCCCGCTTCAGGGGATGGGGCGGCGGCCGCCTGTAAGTCGCCCGTCCTCTGTAACCTGGTGACTGGCCTGACTCTGGATCGACAGGCATGTGCTGCGAAGCGGTACGGGAGAACCTCCCACCGGAATGGTCGACACGTGTGGGGGCCTGAAGGAGGGAAAGAGCTCGGGGGTTAATTTCCGGAATGAGCCTTTGGAGGATGGTCGTTTTAAGAGAGACTTCGGGGTTTCCTCGCTGTGCCCGAAAAGCCTTTTCCTGCTTTCAAAGCCCGTTCACGCTGTACAACCGTAGCTTTATGCTGCGTTCAGTGGAACCTTGGGATTTGTAGTTTGGTGAGACACTACAGGAGCTCTCAGGAGGAGGATTCGAACTATCCCTCCCTAAATAGCAAACCCAAGGGGTGGTAGTTAAAGTGGAATCTTAGTAGTATAACTATGTAGTCGGAAAGGGTTCCAGATGAGCAGGTGAGTGAACAAGGTGTAGTAGCCCCCTGGTATTATACTACCCCTTGTTGAACTGCTTGTATGGTTTTTGAATTGGCCATTCAAACAGTTGCAGTCTGATAGTGGATTTAATAGATCAGGTCTAAAATGACAGAGGAGCAGTAAAAATTAACGAGTATATTATAGCATAAGCTTTCATGGACCCTGTCTTTTTATGCTCTGATAACATTGGGTCTTTAACGTGCCATAAAATCTTTGTTGCAAAGACTAAAACAACAAGCTCAAGAGGAAAAAGGGAATCTGGTTGTACTGGGAGACCCTGTTCCTTTAGGCAAAACTGAGATTGCTGTCTGGGTAAAATATGTAAGTATGGATACAGAAACACTTGTGGGCTATAGCCAGTTTGGAAACAGTTGTGATAGCCACAGTGTTGGTTCAAATGTGCTATGGTTTACTCTAGTCTACTTTTAAAAATCCAGTCTTTGCATGTTCCCAATAGGTGATACATAGGTTATTGTTGACTGCTATCAAGTTGACTTCAACTTGTGGTGCCTATATGGATGAAAACATCTCCAAGGCACCCTGTCATCAACAGTCCTGCTCAGGTTTTGCAGATTCAGGGATATGTCTGCCCTGAATGAGTCTGTCCATCTGTAATGTGGTCCTCTTCTTTTCCTACTGTCATCTGCCTTTCCAAGCATTATGTTTTCTAGTAACTTGTGTCTTCTGATAATATGGCCAAAGTAAAACAGTCTCAGTTTGGTCATCTTGGCTTCTAGGGAGAGTTCAGGCTTGATTTGCTCTAGGATCCATTCATTTCTCTTTTTAGAACTCCAGAGTGTCCACTGAACTCTTCTCCAGCATCACATTTCAAATGAGTTTATTCTCTTCTTATCAGCTTTCTTCACTGTCCAGCTTTCACAGCCATATATAGAAATAGTAAATAAAATGGCATGGACAATCCTAACTTCAGTATTCAATGATATATCTTGAGAATCTTTTCTTGTTCCTTCATAGCTGCCCTTCCAAGTCCTACTCTTCTTCTGATTTCTTGACTGCAGTCACCATTCTGGTTAATCACTGAGCCAAGGTATGGAAAATCTTTCATTTCAATGGTTTCATTATCTGCTTTAAGATTATGTAAATCAATCTGTGCTCATTTTGTTTTCTTCTAAATATTGGCCCAGATCAAACTGAATTGCGCTCAGGTTACAGTTGTTACGTGAAAATATCTGAAGTATCATTAAGGGTATATACACAACACTGCTTTTTGAAAATTAGTTATTTCTTGTTATGCTTTAAGCATTCTCTTTAGGTAATTTTGGGATTACTCCTAGTAACAATAACTTTTATTTATAAAGCCCTTTTCACCAAACAGTGGAACATCAGCATATACACTCAGGGGCAAGGACAATGACATAATACTATAGCAACAGATGGAATGAAATACCCAACACTCCACTAATTTCTACCCATCTTAGTACCTTAAACACAACTCAGTGGCTTAAGCTGGTGTGTCAAAAAGGAAAGGCTTCAGCCCTTTATGAAAATAAGTGAGATCTTCCTCCAGCTGGAAGTCCAAAGGAAGACTCTTCCACAAATGCAGAGCCACATCTTGAAGGGCTTGTAACCTTGACAGAACTGTGTACGTTGATGGAACAAACAGTGGCCCTTTGCCTGTAGATCTTAAATTCCTGGATGGAACATACCGTACTAGCCAAGCTGTGAGTTAAATATACAGCTCAGTATCACTGTATATTCAACAGGTGGTCTCTGTGGTACCTACATGAATCCAGTAGTAGTAGTTCTGCAGTAAAAGTAGAAGGAATGAAGCTCAGTAATCTGACAATTGCAAAGAGGGCCTCACTTTTCTGTAAAAATTTTAAAGTGTTAAAGACCATGGAGGCTCTTAATACAAAACAATTATCATTTGTAAATAGTCAGGATTTTATGTCACTTTTGGAATGTTTAGATGTCCTTATACATATGCCTGTGGTCATACTTTTACATATTTTTCAGAGAAATGGGCACAATTTGAACATTTCCTCAAAGGTACAATCAACTGTGATGAAAAGCCTGCACTCTACTGTATCTTACAAAATGGTCCTAGTGCTCCTGACTTGAGTATATGAATCTGATCAGCTCAAAAGAGGAGTGAGACTGTTCTGCAGAAGTACATGCAAGATTTTAATTTAGAAAACTGCTTGCATGTAGTGTAAGGGACTGGCAGGCTATTATTCTTTTATGTCCAATTAGTTATTGCAACATAAAGTGACCAGGCTTCTAGTTTTAAAGCATAAATTCAACTCACTTGTAATCTTCAGAACTGCACAGGCTCTGTTTTCTATATTGCCAACTCTGTTTATGACTTTGGAATTACCAGTCCTCTTAGTTGAATGATGGTAATTGTTCTGTGCCTTCAAGGAGACTCCATCCTAGGGTTTTCTTGGCAAGATTTACTCAGAGGAGGTTTCCCGTTACAAGTCTTAGGCTGAGAGAATAAGATTTGTCCAAGATTACACAGTGGGTTTCCATATCTGAGCAAGGATTTTGTCTCTTGGAATCTTAGTCCAGCACTCAAACCAGTGCACAGTACTGTCTCTTAATGGTCTTAATAGCAAAATGTGAAAGCTAGGGCAAAAGGAAAATGTCTTCTGGAAAATTATTGTTAGTATACTATGATCAAGAACCTTGAAAGTTCTTAATGCTTTCAAGAACTATTCTGAATGAGAAGTCTCTCTGGAAGATGAGAGGAGAGCACGAAGTCCTAGTGGGTCATTTACAAGACTCTCTTGTGTGGTTACACAGAATTCTGGCAGGACTAACATATTTCTTGAACTCTTTGTCAATATAGGATTCAGCTTAAAAGAACACAGATGTATTCCAAGGTGAAACAGAAATTGGATGCTGAGGAGCCCAGTACTACAAAGGTGAGCTGATTCATTTTGACTTCTTGCAAAGTATAAAGGCAAATGTCAATTTTATATATTATTAGACTTTAATTTTACTCCTTTCCTATAAGACATTAGGTTGGTATTCCTTGGCCAGCTCTTGCTAATGGAAGTAATAACTTGGAAACCTAAATTTAATTTCAGCTCTTACCATGATGGTCCATACTACACAGAAAATCTGTGATTTGATATCTTAAAATATCTGTGCCCCTTTTTCATGGGGCAAACAGCAGTCTAAGGTTGGCTTGGGCTCAGAGAAAATATTTGAACATTCTTTGCCCTAGGAGCTGGTGGACAGCTCCTCTTCAGCTGCATTGCTGTGAAGGTATAAAAGAAAAGAACCTGTAGGGTATGGGAGAACTGGTTTGAATACTCATCAAGATCTTTATGCTCTGTCTGCTTGTGCTGCTGGTTGACGATGCCTCCTACTATTTGCGTCCTTGCTGACTAGCTGATGTTGTAGCCAGATACCATATTTTCCTCCATCCTAACCATGTATGGGGAAAACAAGGGCAAGGAAAGCTGCATGCAAATCCAACTGCTTGCTGCAAGGGCGTCTAAGAACCATGATCTGCTTTGGGGAAGATGCCTTATGGGAAAAGCCGACTCCCAGACTGAAGTACTGGCTGCAAAAATGGTATTGTCTACCCTGTGCTTTCCCTCTTCATCGGAGTGATGCAGCATGTTTTCTGTTTCCCATGTTCACAGGTTACGTGCCAGGGAATTGGCAAAAACCGTGGAGCAAGTTCATAGCAGGCAGATTTTAAAGCTCCTGACCAACGTGGTTCTAAACTTCTAGATTCCAATAGGATTTCTGGATGTCTAATGGTCTTATTAACTTAGACAGTATTTAAGTTATCAAAATAGGCTCCGTTATCAGTATTCCAAAGCATGGCTGATTGGGATAGAACTATTCATTACAGTATTTTCCCGCTTTAGAATCTTGTGTATGGTTCACCCAAGTGCAAAAGGTTCAGCTAGAAGAACCTTAAAAATTGTAGAGTAAATTTCTTGTTATTTTCCCTGTATTACAGTACAACTTTTTCTCTTGGAGTTTGTCAGATGCTCTGGTTTTGGATTGTAGAGGTAAAGGCAAACTGTAAGCTTGGCTACTCCCAGGCTGTGGAATTCCCTTCTGCAGGAAGTCCAGTTAGCCTCTCCCTGCTCTCATTCTGCCAGCAGGGAAAGATGGTTCTTATTCAGACATTCCTTTTAATTTTAATTACGCAGTATGTGTGTGTGTAAAGTGGTGTACTGTATATATAGTCTTTTACTGGTGTTTATGTTATAAGTATGTTTTGGTGTTTTTAATAACATAATAAATTAATAACAATAATAATAATTTAAGAATTCTGTTAATTTTTTTAAAAAGTATTGTTTAATTCTTAACCTTTATAAATGAATATTTTAGCTTAATGCTAAATGCTAAAAATTATTTTGCCTTGAATCCCACCTTGGGAGAAAGGTGAGATATAAATTCAACAAATCAACTTGTTTATTTATATTTCTTGGTAGTACTAGGGTTTGCATTGTTGACCAGCAGTTTAAATAAATGTATAAAGATGCTATATGCTGATTTTGTCTACTGGTTCCTTTTGCTCAGAGCTGTGCTTTACCTAGCTGTAGCTTTCTCTACCCGTTATTTGGGCTATTGTGGACAGATGATACTAGGAATAACACTTAGGATCTGCAGAGTAGGTGCTATATCGCCAGGCTATGGCTTTGTTGTGCCAAAACTTTACAATGTTTGGGACAATATAGACTACTCACTTTGGGTCCCATGTGGGAGAAAAGTGGGATATTAAATAACTGCCATGGTTTAATAACACCTTCTCTGTACACTAGCCAGCTACTGCAACCTGGTCCCAATCAGATACACATAGCCCTTATGATTTAGGAGAAACTAAACATAGCAGGTTGTCACCTGAAACGTGGCAGCTTAAGGAGGCCTGTCTAATTTTTCAGTTTTTGGGGAGTGGGGAGGCTTGATACTAATCCTGTCTGTGGAAAGTTTGGTTTGAGTAAATCATCTGTTCTGGCTCCACGTTTGATGTAGAAGTTCTAGAGCTAGAATTTTTCTATCAGTTAGCTGTTCATCCGTTCATTAAAGCCCTCCAACAAGGGCAAATGTGTCCATGTTTACACAAACAGATTAATTTTCTCTATTTATCCTTTGCTGTTGGTTTTTCCCATGTGTTCAGGCAAAATCTACCTTTCTATCATTCAAAGTCAGAGTTTGGAAAATTACTTTTGAAAGTAATCCATTCTGTTACAGTTTTTCTCTGCATTGTACTGCTTATTATATTGTACTGCCTATTTTCTATCATTTTCTGTTGCTTTCTTGAGGAGAAAATCCCTTTTCATTGATAACAGAATAGCATTAACCTGAATAATAATGAAAATGAAAGTGCTGTATCAGCTCTTTACAAGTAACTTTTGTAAATATTTGTTATGCCAATAAGGTGACTTTGTTCTTATTCCGTGGCTTAGAAATGTGGTTTCGTTACATATCTTGTTACTCTCCCAAATAAACTAGTAACGGGTTACTGTATTATTTTTAACTCATTACTTCCAAATTCTGCCTAAATCTGTTAGATTTAGTCCTGCCTTGGGGCAGCAAAGAGAAAGCTTTATCTGTCTTGTTGTATGACAGCTATGCAGATCTTTTGTCTCAATCTCTGTTCTAAAGGATCACCTCTTACAAATCTTTCAGAGGTTAAAACAGGTGAAATGAAAGTACTGTGTATTAATGAATGGTTCTGGAAAGTAAGGCCATGAAAACTCTTAGCATCATTAACATATTGAGGGAATGAAAACTAGCCAGAATCAAATGGACAAAGACAGCTAGGTAATAAGACCAAAAGGCTTTGCCATCCCCATAGCAACTGCACTGGTGTCTTCAAAGAAGCTTTCCATTTGTTCTGAATCATGACCCACAAAGACAATGACCAGCTTATTATCTCAGCCATCCTAATGAATACAACTGATTGTGAATATAATCATGTTGAAGGCATTATAATAAGATCTGCAGGTGTGTTGTAGCATGCAATGTACTGTGGCACACTTCCATACATACGTGCTCACGTCAGTTTCAGAGAAGTGAAAATGAACTGTTTCCTTCTGTTGTTCATAGAAGTGCTTATATTAAACAAAAAGATTTGTCTGATTAGTTGGAGGACTTCTAGTGATGAGAAGGGTTTTAATTTAGCTTTATAGACTAAATTGGAGGTTTCCCAACCTTTTTGGGGCCCATGAGACCTAGCTGAAATCTTGAGAGAGAGCTGTAGTCGCTCTTATTTCCTGTGTGCTAGTCCCACTCCCCCTATACCAGTGTGTCCCTCACATCTTGTTTTTTTATGTGGTCTGAATAAAAGTAATATCCAGTAGCATTAGAATGAATCCTCCTTAATTTGCTTGATTCTTAACATGGTCCACCTAGAAAACAATGAACTTGAAACTTACCTTGATGTCTCAGAACATCCAGTTAAAATTATAAATCCAGTACTGCTATGTTGAAATATACAGGTCTTCATTTTCACATTGAATGCTAACAATTTAATCAAAAAGGAGAACATAGTTGTGATATAGCTTGTGACCTGATAGTAGTTTGGAGAGTCACTCTAAAGCAAAACCACCTTGAGTATTCTTTGCTTAAGAAAATCCTATGAAATTCATGGGGTCACCATAAATTCACAGGTAACTTGAAAATAAACACACACACATATAGATCTGTGCTTAGGACCCATATTATTTTGGGGTACATGCATATATACACTCTCTGTCTCTCACTGTGGTGGGACTGGGAAGCTTCAGATCTATAAAGTTCATAGCTTGATCAATGGAGACAGATTTAATTTGATAGCTTAGAGCTTTCTTGTGTAAAAAGATCAGCTAAGAGGAGCTATGGTATTGTATCTGATAGTGTGTTCATGTGTCTTCTTTTTCCTCTGTTTGACGTCCTTTTCTCCTGCTTTCTGTTCAGATGAAAATTTCACTCTTGAGAAGTACATACAGCTGAGAAAATGGGGAAAGAGCAAAGATGTCCACACCTCCCCACTCAGTTCTATATGCATCAATTGAGAGGGAGGGGAGTGAGCAGGAGGGCATCCAGGAACGTATTCACAGGACTAAATCATGGAATGCAATACTGAAATGATTTTGCAGCTTGTTGGGTATAATTTATGTTGATTAGAAATAAAGAAAATTGAAGAGTGTGCTTAAAATAATGAAAGTGAATTTTTTTGACAAATTTCTTTTTATAGGAAATAGTATTATGATATAGTTAATCTTTATTTTACAGAGTGAACAATGTATTGTATTACATGTGTATAGGTTCACTGCTTTAATTGTTCATGTAGTTTTAATAATTTTGCATGAGATCTTGTGTGGGTCATAATCTGTTTCAGATGTTGTACATGAAACTTCAGGCTGTGAATTTGAAAGGACACTTAAAGAAGCCTGTGCAAGCAATTGGTTTTCTTTGAAGAGGCATGCTCCAGAGTGCATAAGAAATCATTGTAATTTGCATGAAAATCATTATCTATGATTACAAAATCAAATTCCATGTATTCGACAGTCACCTGTTCCATCTGAGCCCCTGTCTTCAATTTTAGACTTTACACTCTCCCTGGAGGAGTTGGTTACTTCTTGGGGTTGGGAGCCGTATGGCGCCCTGAGCCTACTTGTTGCTGTGTCCTTTTGCCAACAAAAAACTGTTGGACCCAAGTACCATGTTTCTGAGAAGAATCATTAGGTTTCAAAAGCAGAGGGGAAGAAGTGGCCTTGAGCTGCAGGGAGCCTGCCTTGGCACTTGCTGGCCTATTCCTTCCCATTACTGTTTTCATCCCATCTATCTGGGCAGTATGCATGTGTCTAATAGTGTTCCACCAGAAGGTTAAAGAAGTAGAGAATGTGACTGGGAGTAAAGCAAAGATGGGCAAGGAACAAGTACTGTTTACCCCCTAGCTATTAAGCTGGGATCTGTGAAATGTCTGACTGGGAAGCTAGCCATAATTTGCTCATTAGCAATCCTTTTTCTCCTCAAAGATGTGCAAACTGTCTTTGGACCCAGGGTGGTTGTAGAGGCATGTCCTGTTGCCTTTGGGTTCACACTTTTCCAAACAGGGAGGAATACTCACCATGGTGACCATGGCAAGCAAATTTGTGGACTCCTGCCAGTGAGCAATGCTACTCAATATGAAAGAATAAAAGAAATTGTAGAGAGGTTTTAAATTGTGTGGAGATAAAAAGGGGATGAAGCCAAATCTTTTCTATCTATCTATTCTTGGCTCTATCATTTTCTTCTTTGCCCTCAAAAATCATGGTTTTCACTGTTAAATTTGTACTTGCTGTATAGTTTTGATCTTTCATGGGCACTGCTTAGTTAAACATAAAATATTAAAAGTAGTAGGTTAATCCAAGCAAGTGAGAGCCAGTGAGTATTTCTTACAGATTCAGCGTGATTCAGAGCAATAAGTATAGTCTGAAGGGTAGTGTAGTGCTGGCTCCCACAGCAGCTGGCACTTGTCCTTCAGTTCAATAGTAAGTTAATTGGCAGGAGAAACTTTACCGTGGGAAAGGTGAGCTCCTGTCATGTGAAGTGCAGTGTGAATCGCTAACTTTCTCACGCTAGTATGACATTATGTTCCTGTTATCCCTCTTGGATTATCTACCATTGTTTGCCATCTCATGGTGGCAGTGTAACCTTTTTTTAAAAAGGAACTAATGCAGGAAATAGGTATTTACATATGACAAGGAAGGTGATAGATGTTCTGTTTTTCCCAACAATACTCTGGCTGGATCAGTATGTTATATCCCAAACAAAGGAACTAGACATCTGCCACAAATCAAAGGAAGCATGCATCTTGTGAAACCTTCTACTTTTCCCATTTAACCGTTCTGGGTGCCTTAAGTAATCTCATTCTCATTCTTAAGCACATTCTCCCTTTTGGACATAACAGATCTACCCTTGCTAATGATGTAAGACTCTTAGTTTAAACTAGTAAATCCTGTTGGATCCAGTTCAGAACAAAGATGACATGATACTGTACACATCAGTAAAATCTGAAAGTTGGAAGTGATGAAAGATCAAATTAATTCTGAATAGGTCTGTGACTTTTTAAGGCACTTAATTCTTTCTTGAGCATAAAGACAAAGAAAATCTTTGCATAAAGAGTTTAACAACATTGCGGCTCTTGTTCTTGAAACTTTTGAAATAGTCCTGACTAACTATAATAGCTTTGTGCTATCGTATTAATTACATAGACTGAAACATTCATAGCTCTTCAATGCTAACACATTGTTGTGAAATTGCAAATAGCTTCATTGAATATATTGTTTCCAAAAGCAGGCTTCTAGAAGTAATGCCAACTGCACATCACAAAGACAGACTCTGAAGATGATACAGCCATCTATTACAGGCTGTCTCGTTGGCCGATCAAATGAGGTATGTGTTGTTGCTGGAACACAGTCTTTGTTTACTCTTTCCTGGCAGTGTGACTAAGTGGATCAGGGCCAGTCTAAGATATGTGACAGAACCACAGTTGCTATCCTTTCTAAAGTCAAGATGCATAATATACCTGGATGTACATGGAAATGACTTCAAAGGAACCTGTTATTTCAGATGCAGCACATATAATACATATTAATACTGCCATCTGCCAGGGCTTCACTTAAGTCTGAGAGGTTAGGTTCCAACAAATCTAAGGCATCCGTTGCTGACTCCCCACATTTTTTGCATTTATCAGTGAAGAATTACTTGTGCCATCTGATTTTATCCATGGGGAAGGGATTCAGAAGTCACAGTGATGTATGGCGTCTGTTCTCAGTTACAGCCACTTTAGTATGGGCGATTGGTCAGGTGAATTCTGAAGTGTGTTGATATTTAAAGTTGTAGTTTGCCTGTTAAACTGTTAAATATACAGTTATCTTGCTAGTTTGTGCACTGGGCAGATCAGTGCATCTATATGTTCTGCTGAAACACATCTGAAGATCCATCTTCAATCTTTTTAGTCTATAATGCTATGGTAAAATGAAAAGCAGGATTTCAGGTATTGTATTGTATTGTATTGTATTGTATTGTGTGCTTCAGGGAGTTTTTTGCTTTTCAAACTCATAGCAGACCAAATCATCAATCAAGAGGAAGCTTTGGAATGATCAAATAATCTCAAAGGCTTCCAAACCTAAAGCTGTTGTTGAAAAGGAATACGAAAACACAAAAGGAGTTCTCCAGGTTTCTGACCTTACAACAAAAGGTATGTTGTATCTAAAATTAAAAACTAGCTGTTCCTCATGAGGAACATCCAAGTACTCTTTGAGAAGATGGCATTAGATAAAAACAGCTGATACTTTGGTTAACTGTAAGAAGAACCCTGCAGTAGTAACTGAGAGGACCATGCACCACCTCCCACAGTGGCCAAGCAGCTGGCCCTGAATATTCCCAATAAAACATGAAGGCATCAGTTTTCTCTCCTTGCAGCTAGTATTTAGAGGTGTGCTACTTCAGAAGCAGTAGAGTAAGACAGACATCATGACTAGTTGCCACTGATAGTTTTCTTTTTGTAATTTGATTAATCTCCCTTTACAATACCATATTGAACACATAGTCTAGGGAATATAAAGAAAAGGTAGGTAGATGGGATCTGTGAAAAATCAGCAAATGTGATAGACTTCAGCATGGTTGCACACGTACATTCTTGCCCACTGTATATCAGTTCAGTACTTAGTGTATTGTGCCTGGTCAAAACAACATACAGCAGTAGTACTAAATCTATGTTAAAAGATGTAGCTAGCCGGTAGACCTTTTTTAAAATATTTAACTAATGAATTCTCAGTCCAGGTTAACAGTATGCTAGGTGTTAAATACAAGTGAGTGAATAGAGAAGTCTAGCTTTAGAAATTGTCAGGATTTGTCATCTTAATACAGTTAGACTAACTGTTCAAGAATGAGCAACATCAGGGCTTGCTAGTGACTGTTGTTGGCATGCTTCAAATTTGTGGCCAACCATTTTCTTTCCTTTAGCTTACATTGTTTTCCTAGTACTCTTAGTCTCATCTATGTATATTTCCGCTCTGAGAAGGACACTGATATTTACTAAAGATGTGTGTGATTTAAAAACAAATGAATCCAGCTAGATAATTTGTGGCCAACCATTTTCTTTCCTTTAGCTTACATTGTTTTCCTAGTACTCTTAGTCTCATCTATGTATATTTCCGCTTTGAGAAGGACACTGATATTTACTAAAGATGTGTGTGATTTAAAAACAAATGAATCCAGCTAGATAGACTATGGGCCTACTTAGACCTTCCACGATTGCCAGCTAGAAGCCTAAAGTCCTTCTGTGCTGTGGCACCACAACAACTGATGTTCATGTGCCATAACTGCCTCTGAAAATAGAAGGTCACAGCCATGAAGCAGACCTAAGTAGTTGAGCTGGCTTGGGGCAGTCAAGTGGATCAAGGAGACAAGCAGTTGGATGAGCCACCTGTTTGGAGGCTTTTAGTTGCTGTTCACATCTTTTAGTTTTTAAGATTTTGTGGTGTTAGAAATCTTTTGTTCTTTTGGTGCATGTTTTTATGATATTAGGTAGCTCTGAGTACTGTGCTGCCAATAGAAGGGCAAACTATAATAAAAATGGCAAATTTAATGGAAATTATTCCCACAAGTGCTGGATGCAGTATAAATTCTAATTTCCTTTGCAGGCAGTCCTTCATCTCAGTACTGGAAAGAACTGGCTGAGGAGCGGAGGAAAGCTCTGTATGATGTGTTGCAAGAAAATGAAAAGGTAACTGAAGTACTACGGCCAGGATACTGTAGTGATTTGTGTGTTGGCCAAGGTCTCTGGGACACCAAGGTTTGAATCAGCCATGGAAACCCACTAGGTGACCTTGGGGAAGTGACATTTTCCTAAGACAGGATGGGCAACTGTGTAAGGGTAGGGTGCTGCATTGGCCCCCCAGGAGACCTTGGAAGCATGCGCCTTTGCCACACCCACCTCTGCAAAGAAAAATAATTCCCTCCATGCCTTCTAGGGGACAGAGGGGCATTTTCACTATGATTTGGGGCTTTCCTGGGCCATTTTAGGCCTAGTTGAGGCCTTTTTTTTAACAATAGGAAGTGAGTGAAAGTCACTTTCTGTTCACTTCCTGTTGTCGTTTATTTATACAGTGCCATCACTGTATGTGGTGCTTTGCATACAAGTAAAAGACCAACAAAACAGTTTTCTGCCCTCAGGGTTACAATCTAATTACAACACGACACGAAAGGAAAAGGGAGTAGCAGCGGGGGAGCAGATGAAATCCAGTAGATACTGCTGGTTCTGTCTCCCTGTGAGGCCACAGCAGTGGCAGTTGAGAGAGGAGGGCCCTCCCCCCATCTCTGGGCCCAAGCATGATGGCTCTGCGCCTGCCTCTTCTCTCCTGAAATGGCAGCTAGGATGGGGCAATGACCTCCCACGTGGCTGCAGGCCTAGCCATAGTGGATTTGTGCCTGCTTCTTCCTGTTTCAAAAAAAGGCCTCTTTGGAACCTAAATTGGCCCGTGGTGAGCCTAAAATGTGGCGGTGGTGCCTCCCACAGCCCTAGAGGGCATTTTGGGACAAAAAAAAGTTCTTGGAATAATTGTGAAGGTTTTGTTTGACCACTGGGGGAGGCCAAGGGCTCTACATCCCTAGAGGGCTTTGGGCGCATTTTGGAGCAAAATTTTTGACACCCCTCCCCCCAGGGTGGGCCAGGGAGTCACAGAAATGGAGGTCACATGCTGCCCATGAGCACTTGGCCTGCCTCTGGCCTAAGAGGAAAGCTGTAGCAAACCCCCTGAATACAATAGGATTGCCATTATTTGGAGTTAACTTGAAGGCAGGTGAAAACATCTTAATTATTATCAGCAGAAGACTAACTGCTTTTGAAGGTAGTTGCTGCCTGAAAATCTGCCTTATGTTTTTCTAGTTGCATAAAGAAATAGAGTTAAAAGAAGGTGAAATTGCCCGTCTCAAAGAAGAGAATGAAGAGCTTGCAGAACTAGCGAACCATGTACAATATATGGCAAATATGATTGAGGTAAGCAATTATGGCGATAAAACATTGCTTAAATCTCTATCTGATATTGAGCCAGATGATATTATGTAGAGGAACAAATACTCCCAAGCATCCTGCTGCCAAGTCCAAACTGCATGCTTTCTGTCTTACAGCCTGCTAATGGAGGGAGGGAGGATTTAAGATTATGCATTCTGGCTTTGATCTGACTTTGACAACTGGACAGGTTGGGGCATGCCCGGAAAAGAATTCTTGGTTTCATTTGCCCTTCCTGCCTAGATTGAATTTGAGTTGTCCTCAAACTGCTACTTCAAGAAGGTAATGAGAGCAGGACAGCTTGAGGGACAAAGCCCCTGGGTTACTAGTTAATTAGGGATACCTGAAGAGCATAATGCCACAGAGTAGGATCTTGAAATAGGAAATGGATGGCTCAGATTTTGAAAGAATGTTGATGTCAACAGGCTGAAATTACACTTCTATGTAATGAACAAGTTTTCACTTCATATTGAAATCAGATTGGTAAATATGTTTTCTGTTGTGGTCTACTTGCTCTTTTTTTAAAAAAATGTGTGCGCTGATATAAAGCTTGACACTGCTGCTGTTAACTACATTTGTAACTTCTTTGTAGCTTGACTAACCAAAACAAAATATCGTATGAACTATACAGGATCCTGACTATTTTAGCTAGTATAGCATAGCGTAGCTGAGGATGATTTTTGAATTTGCAAGTTCCTCATTGAAATTTTGCATCAGCATTGCCACTCCCCTCCATTTGCTCTATCAGATCGGCAGATAGATAGATAGATTGAGAGAGAGCGAGAGGGATAGGGATAGGGATTCTTCATTGAATACAACATACAAAATTAATGTGTAGAAGATGAGTTAATTACATTTCAGTGTAATCCTTGATATGAAAGCCCAATCACTGTCGCTATTCTAACAGGATCACTGATGTGTCCATATACTTTTCTAGCGATTAACTGGACAGGCACCAGCAAACCTAGAAGCACTGAAAAATCTAGACCTGGAGGAAATTGCGAATGAAGAAAATGAGTCTGGAGAGGAAGATCTAGAGGATGACACTAAAAAGGAATGCTCACAGCTTTTAAGCAGCACTGCAGAGGATATTGTGGACCTGCCCACAAATGGAATAAATTCTTTGTGAAAATACTGGGCTCTGAAGAGAAATAAGAACTACCAGCGTTGCATTTTGGGGTTGAGAAAGGGTGAAATTTTCTGAAAACTGTAAAAATTCTCTTAAGATTCAGAAGGTGAGTCTTGGTTAGTAATGTATATCAGTGCAAGTAACTGTCCTGTCTAAATGTTAGACTCTGTCTTATGATTAAATAGAAATACTATGTATTTCAGCTTGTAAATAGATTTTTATTCATCTGATATGAGATATATGTAACTGCCAAATAAACATATCTTCATAGTTACAGTATGATTTTCAAATTCTAAACTGTGAAACCATTTCCTTCATCCAGACTTTGCTATGGAATGGACATTAGTGCTAGCATTCCATTCTCCTTTTAGTTTTTATTTATATAAAGGAAATCTACGAGGAAGAGATCCTTCAGCAATATGGGTAATAACTGAAATCCTAAGTAGGCACTTCGAAAGTCTTTCGTTTTAAATGGAAAGACAGAATGTATACTCTTTTAAAAACACCAAAAATGACTATGCAGCTCCTCATCTCAGTTGGGCTGACTGTGGATCAACCTGCCAAACCTAGAATTATACTGAGGTATTAGACTAGCAGGAAGTCAAGGTAAAGCTATGTGAAATGTACCCCTTTGTGTACCTCAGTCTTAAATATATTCTGTTCAGATTTTTGAGACTGGCTCATGCCTCAGAGGTAGAGTTTTGAAACAGCTGGAGTAGATTGCAAGATGATTTTTGGTCACTGTTTTTGTAGATGGCAGCCATAATGGATAAACTCATGGTGGTTGGGTGTTTCCACTCAGTGCCCACTTCCACAGCTAACAGAAATCAAGTCATCAATTGATTTTTAGTATTCATGATTCAAGAATAGCAGTACTAACTTTTCTTCCATGGTATTTTCTGTGATGGCAGTAAGTCTGACTCTCCACCCTCACTTTGTCGCTAGGCTTTCAGGCAGCATCTCACCTTTTCGCTTGCCATATGAGAGCACTTTACCTGTACAACATTCTCAATCTCAGAAGCATAGCTGAAGAAACCTTAAGACCATAGGTGTCTCCTGTGTGAGTGATCTATTTCCTCCAGCTCTGTTCCTGAAGCTTCAAAAACCTAAAAACCAAGCACGGTGGGGTTTAGCGTTGATCTTTGTTAATTCTCGCCTGTTATCCCTTGGAAATGCTGTGCTCAGTTCTCAAGGCCTTGACAGCTGTTGGAAAGAGAGTCCGTGCTGGTGAGATCTGGGTGGGAGGGGAGCAGTGCATCAGAGGAACAAAGAGTGAAGAAAGGGGTTGATTAAAGGATAGAATTGAAGAGCATTGAGAAGTGGATGGAGAAGAAGGAGTGGGTGATAGAGGGTATGGGAAGATGGCAACAATGGGAAGAGAGAAGTTTGTTATGATTTTGTGCTCAGCAGATTTTTATGTGAATACTGTGAAGAAGAGTGAGGTAGAAAAACTGCCCATTTTGCTCATCACTTTGCCCCTTCCTGTGTTAGCTCATGGTCTCCTCGGATACTTTAAAATAAAATGCAAACTGTCCACTACTCATAGAGTATACTGTATAGTAGAGAGAAAGTATGGTATAGTGGTTTGTGCATGGACTACAACTCGAGACCAGGGTTTGAATGTCTGCTTTGCCATGGAAATTACTGGGTGACCTTGGACAAATCACATTCTCTCAGCCTCAGGAAGGCAATGGCAACCGCTCTCACTGAACAAATCTGGCCAAGAAAACCCTGTGATAGGTTTGCCCCGTGGTGGCCATAAGCTGGAAACAACTTGAAGATGCACAACTATAGTGAGTACAATGGGTCCGCTTTTACCATGACCTCTGTCTGTGTGATTTCCAGCTCATGTGAAATGTCATGTCCTGATACCTAAAATGGTGACATGCGCAAAATGTGCTGAAGATTTCTGCATGGATGTTGGTGCCATTGAACATAATGGGACATGAGCATTTGTGTTTTTCCTTATTTGCAAAGGTTCCTGGAAAGGCATCCCCCACGTATACAAAGGGTCCACGGTAGTTGAATAAATCAGAGTGTAATTCATCTGTATCAATTTTCAAGAAATCTGAAAACATTTAAGAATTTTGTGTATAGCAACAGTGCAAAGAGAGCTTAAATCCTATGAAACAGTATCTCATTTTTAGCAGCAGTGTATCTAAACAAAAGTTGGTCTAGTAAAATAGGCTGAAACCTTGGCCCCAGCAATGGTGGTTAAAAAAAAAAAATGAAACACTCACTCTCAAAGCTAGAAATTCCTCTTTTCCAATCTGTACTCAAAAGTCTGGAGATGTCCATTCCCTAGAAGTAAGTGGGTCACATAGGCTAGACTATGAACCTTGGCTCCACCCTGTGTTTTCACATGTAGACAAGAAAAGGGAGCTTCCTCTTTGATTTGCAACTGTTACTTGCATTCCTTGTTTTACATAACAGACTCTCTGAAGAACCCAAATATCTAAGTCCCTGTTGAATTATCACATGCTATCTGAAAATGATAAACAGATTGGGACAGTTTAATGTTGATGGATGCCAAACAGTGAGGATGTGTTTTGAACTGTTAATTGCACTTATATTTATCCCCACACTATTTACTACAGTAGGAACCATGTATCCATGGGGGATTGTTTCTGCCCCCCCCTCGCAGATACTGAAATCCATGGATAGTAGGGAATGCCCTCTCCTGCCGCCAGCCCTGGCCCGATCACCACCGCGGCGGGCGGGAAAAGAGCGGATCTGCCAGGGTGGATGACGGGAGTTGGCGAGGGGCATAATCCCGCACTCCTCGCCACCTCCCAGCACCGGCCCCGGGCCCAGTTATCTGTGGTTGGCCCGATGGTGACAAACCACGTATAAATGAATCAGCGGATAATGAACCTGTGGATAGTGGGGTCCTACTGTAGTTGTTTTTAATAGGGTCCCCCCAACCATTTGCCTGACTGCAGCCAGTGGGTCATTCCTGAACAAGGCATGAGCAGAATTGCAAGGCTCCCATTCCAGGCTATGAGGTGTTGTTAAATTAGTGATGGATGAGATTTAATGCTGCGTACACTTGTGTTATCTAGTGCGCAAGTGGAGAAAAATCTCTCCTAGGGAAACCCAATATAAAATTTGGCATTTATGAACACTGAAATAATATCTCTTGAGTGAATGTCTGATGAGCATTCTTAGAGCAGTCTATATTCTATTCTGGAGATAGAACTGTGTGAACTGCAGTGAACTGTACACTTAAGTGACGTAGACCATAGACCTGCTCGACAGGAGGGAGCAGTGAGGAGATGTGAAGTGTTTCTAACAAATTTTTGCTCATTAGGATCATTCCTCATATTCAGGGAAAGGAAGATTTTGAAGAAATGACTGTGCTTGTACTTCATCCTATGACAAGTTGTGTTCTTTGGCTGAGTGCAAAACCACCAATAGTACATCATTCTTCACCCCTCTTGTTTGTGGCCATTTTATTTTGCAGTCAAACTCATAATTCTATCCCATATTTAGTTTGCATTGCATTTGCCAATGGATACAAAGCCATTCAGTTTGTCTCTTTTACAAGTGGGTTGATAGACATTCCTTAAATTATTCCATAGCTTAAGGAATGATTTGATATTTTGCCTTTTCCCCAGTATGGGATTTTCCCTGCTTATTGAAGAGTGTTAGAAGAAAGACTTCCACATTCTATAAATGGACAGAATCATACTGGATAATGTTCAATTTAAAAGGTCCTTTTTAAAAAGTTTATTTTTAAAGAGAGAATTACAGAATGGGTATTAACCAATGCCAACATTCATGTGGATTTCATTTGAGACTGGCAATTTAATTGCTTTGACAGAGGAGGTATTGTCAAATCTCTTTTGACGTCATCTGAAACTACAGGGCAGTTTTTAAAGGGTCTGTCTATATAGAACTCCATATAAATAATCTCAAAAGTGTTTTCCTTCTTAATAGTATGGTCTTAAGTTTTGGGTCTTCCCAGAATTTGATAGCACAGTATATTTGAATAAAAGATGTACGAATTGTAACATTAAAATGCAAAATATAAATGCTTAGGGTTTAAGAATGCCCCCCCCATTATGCTTTTGGAACAGAAATATGGAACACTGTGATACTTATACAATATAGCAATCGTTATCATTCTTCATGTGCTTCTCTGGATACATGCCCCAGTTCTATGTTTGTACTTTTTGATATCCCATAAGCAAAAACATTAATTCAGCATAGTTTTGTGGCCAGCCAAGCCATTCCATGTAAGATAGGGATTCCAGCCTTTTTTCTAGTGTTTCACCACCCACATCTTGAAGCAGCTTAATGTAAGGGATATTGTTACAGCAGACAATAGTCATTAGATAACAGATCCAGAACTTCACAAGGATAATATCTGGATCAGCATCTGGAGAATGTTCATCTTCATCCAGATAGGTAATAAGAACTTCAGCAAGGTGGTTTTCTTTGGCTTCATTTTGATTTGTGTAGCTTACGTAGCAAACACCACATAACCCTTTTAACACGTTGACACTCACTTTCCCAGAAGTGTCTGGCATGATCAAAATGTCAATCATATCCTGAATATATTCTGAGGCGAGTCCAGCAGCACTGACACCACCTGTAAAGGATGTCAATATATGTAAGTCCTGACACAGTTTACCAATATATTTTAGCACTCCAGTATTGAAATACTGGTTATCAGGTATAATAAGCTGGATTCTAAGAAACCAAGATAAGAGCTTTGTTTGTATGTTGAGGAGGAGAAGCTTTTGTTGGTGTTTCTTGCTTCAACCTCTGAAAAGCCACTGTTGAGAAGCAAGGCATCTTCTGGAACAGCATGGGAAGGACTGTGAGGAACTAGTGCTAACTAGGAATGGTTTTTGCACCCAAAGATGTATTAGTCACCTTTGGATCCAGGGGAGTATCTTTAAATAGCACTTGTACTATAATCAGCATTTATTTATTTATTCATTCATTTATTTATATCCTGCTTTTCTCCCAAAATTGGGACTCAAGGTGGTTTATAAATTAAAAAAAAAATACAGCTAAAAACACCCGAAGTCAACAGTAAAGGATGAGCATGATCTGAACTATGTTCCCAGTTACTCGGAGATGTGCTTTAGTTCACTGTTTGAATTAGAAATTCTGTTCTTCACGGATTATAATCTGTACACCTTTATGCTTTATCCTGGGTAGTTGAATGCATGCTCTAAGATGGTGACAGTCAAACTTTAAATTTATTTATATCCTGCTTTTCTCCGAAAATTGGGACTCAAGGTGGTTTATAAATTAAAAAAAAACAATACAGCTAAAAACACCCGAAGTCAACAGTAAAGGATGAGCATGATCTGAACTATGTTCCCAGTTACTCAGAGATGTGCTTTAGTTCACTGTTTGAATTAGAAATTCTGTTCTTCACGGATTATAATCTGTACACCTTTATGCTTTATCCTGGGTAGTTGAATGCATGCTCTAAGATGGTGACAGTCAAACTTTAAATGTTAGAACACTATTTTATGAATTGGCGCAGTAAAATATGCTGGAGGAAAAATGGAAAAAGAAACAGTGCAGCTTTGGTAAGGAAAATGGCTTTTTCTGCACAAAAACTGTTTGTTTAGTGTAATCTTACATGACTCAGGCTTCTGCCAAGAGCAAATCCATTTGGCTGAATGTGATGGATAGTCTGCTACCAGGTAAATAATATGAAATCCATGGTTCTAGAACAGGCACTGTTAAGGAACAGTTAGGGCATGGCAGTTTGAACTTTGCTTCATTGTGTCAATAGGAATGCTAGATGGTGGCAAGCGGGTCTGTTGATCAGCGGTCATGCTTGAGACAAGTAGGCTTGTGACTCTATAACCTTGTCACCATTTTTCTCCTATGTTTTTAAACATCTTTGTCTAATGAAGAAGCCTTTGCATAATGTATGCTTTGGAGGTGGCCCAATAAAGGTGTCACTGCTTGTGGATTTTGGATTTTCTTATATTTTGCTGCATGGCCAATATGGCAATGTGTGAATATATTTTTTACTGCATAATATTCTGGATACCTATTGAGATGAAAGTCCACACCTTACTCCACACCAGGAAGGCACGTGACAGCAGCTTTAATTACACATTGAGGATTAAAGCCTACAGCCCAGATTAAAACTGCTTCTTCATTCCAGTAACACCCATGTAACTCAATATATTTTCTAAGGGAGTCCCTCCTCCATTCTGATATTTAGGTCTTTGAAACACAGCTCAGATATGGGTCCCACATTGGGGAAAAAGGTGGGATATAAATTAATTACATGCATACATCTGATGCAGTTGGCAGTCTCTGAAGTTATTCCAAACATAGATATATTGCATCTCTGTCTACATACCTGTATAAGCTAACAGTCCGATATATAGTGCAGCTGTGGCTCTCTCTTCCAGGAGCAGTTCTGTGTTTCTCAAATCCATGCCATATGTTTTGATTTTATGATGGTGAAAAATGGGGTCTCTTAACTTGATTGGTGGTTCCCGTACCTGCTTAAGATGCTTGTCATAACGTGCTTTTAAAGTGGTTAATATATTTCCCATATTGTGGAAGAAGATGTTCGAGGAAGAATGTTTTACTTCTTTATAAAGTTGTAGTCCCCTAGATCAGACACGTGAACTACCGAAAAACCAAAGAATTGATTTTCGATTACCTCAAAACTCATAGTTGGTAACCAGGCAATGGGTGCTGTAAACAGAATGGAAACACTATCCATTCTCAGTGATGTCATAATTCGGTATATTACCACCTACACTGTCCCAAGGTTCTTGGTAGGTTGAATATTTACCCTTTAAAAGAAGTGAGAAATTTTAATCCTTGCTGGCTCTAATCATTAGTGGGAACCTTCAGCTGTCTATATATAGAACTGCGACCCCTTCCTCACTGTCCACCACTGGCCAAGCTGGCTAGGGCTGTTAGGAGTTGCAGCCCAACAACATTTGAAGGGTCATGTGTCCCTCAGCCTCTCTGTAGGACAGGATGGGAATCATGATGACTTCCAAATGTTGTTGGATTGCAGTTCCCAGTATGTACTACCATTGACTATGCTGGCAAGAGCTGCTGGGAGTTCCAGTTCAACAGCTGGGGGGGGGGGCACACGATTCCCATCCCTGCTTTAAAACCTCACATCATTGAGGAAGGAGGAATGAACTCTGCAACGTAAGAAACAAAGACCTATTGCCTCTTTTATTTAGTAATTCAAAATAATCTTTATTATAACTTAAAAGTAGCAGTAAATATGCAAAGTACAAATGCCACAAAACTAGAAGGCAAATATAAGCCAAAAGTCAGTACAAAAGACAACCATGAAAGATTGCAGACTCATGTGAGCAGTGTGCTGTAAAAACCAAACCATAATTATTTCACGTGTTGTAAGAGACATTTCCTTCAGCAAACCTTTTGGAGTGACTGTACAAACAGCTTTTAATTGCAGAAAAATTATATATAATTTATAAATATACAGCTATATACAATGTTGCAACATTCACAATAAAAAATACTGTGCATTTGCAAAAGAAAAAAAAACTTTGATCTGACTATGTTTTTTAAACAACTTTAAACCTTGCAGGTCTCAAAAGAGTGATGAATGATCCTGCCCCCACAGAAATCCAACAGCTATAGAATAACTAGCTGCTCTTGAAACAATTTTAAATATAGGAGAATAAAAAACGTTTTAATGAAGCATCTTCAGCCTGCAGTTCCATGCACACTTAGAATTAGCTTTGTTGGACTCAAGTGGATTTACTTCTCAGTAAGCTTGTACAGGAGCATGCTATCTGTCATCCCAACCATTGCACATGATGTGAGGGAGAAGGATTTGTAAAATGGCCCAAACTTCAAGCAGTTCCAAAGACCATCTCCTTATTTCCCCCACAAGGATGTCAATTCAATCTTTTATATATAAAAGCATACAACTTCAATCTTTTTTTTTACCCCCCAAATTTTGGAGGTGAAACCTGGAGCCAGGGCTTTCATGTAATAAAATGTATTGCATTCATTTGCCCTTTCTGGGAAAAGGAGTACATTTAACCTTCCACTTGTTTCACACAGCCCACACAACTGCCTGACAATAAAAGAAAACCCCTTGCAATTAATGAGAGTTCATTAGCGGAGGGCAGGGAAAAAGCAAGAATGGAAACTGGAAGTGAGTCAGAGAATTGACACCTCCTGGAGTTCACATCCTGCTGTTTCCGGAGGCAGCTCATCATCTGAGGACAGTTCATGCTCAGTTTTGCTACTAAGGCAACGGAGGAAAAGCACATAAGGAAGTTAGCACTGCTTTAACACTTCTATTCAGCTTGCTTCTTCCCCTCTTTCCATTGCTTTAAAGAAAGCATCAAGTTTCAAACTGATGCAGCAAGGCCCACAAACAAGCACCAAATTCTGTTTAAAATGCCTGAATGATAGTAAAACATCTCTAATTGAGGCTGATTTACAGCAACCACATAGTTTCACTCTGAAGCAAATAAGCACAATCTTTGACAGTTTCACTATAAGTTACAGGGAAAAATCAGCAGCAGCTCAAACTATAGCCTCCATACATATATTTAAAAAAAAAATTCAAAGCATCCTTTCAAAGAAGAATTTTTACTCTTACAGTTGAGCTACAGCACCATAATGGTTAAGAGGGTCCACCACTGAGGCTATTGTGTATTAATATGCAGCTCAAAAGGCTGTGGCTACCTCAGCTGCACGTCGTCCGCCAACCTTAATGAATTCACGGGGAAATTTATCTAGTTGTTCATAAGCGAGCCGCCCATCTTCTCCTATACATGAGAGAGAGAGAGAGAGAGAGAGAGAGAGAGAGAGTGAGAGCGAGTGAGTGTGAGAGACAGACTCAAAATAAATGCTGCAGTCTTTAGGCCTATGGTTCTCAATTAAGGGATAGCCTCTTTTCTTTGAAGTTTCTTGCTCTTTCTTCCTTCTCAGTCAATGTATAGTCAATTTCCATTAGACTAAAGATTTCAGATTGTAAAAAGGTGCTGGTTCCCAAAGCTGTGTGGAAGCCTTATCTCTGACCTGAGAGGGTCACTGGTTCAGTTTTCTATTGGTTCTAAGTAACGTGAAAATATATAATCATGTGTGTGTCCAAAAACCAAACCCCAGCATGGAAAATAAGGCCCTGGAGTCTAGCACCTAAGAGCTTTCATATGGACAGAGAAGAAGCTGTTTACACAGTTTCAGTCACGTCCTAGTCGAGAGCTGAGGTTTTAGTTATAAGGCAGCAGGCTTCCTCCACTGCCCCCTTAGGAAGAGAGACCCCTACTTTTGCAAGAGGTCCACTAGCACTTCCTACTGTCGTCCAGAACTGAAGACTGCCGTTACCAGAGGAGCCACTTAGCTGGAACATGCCTGGAGTATCTGCTATGTAAAGCTTCCATGTCAGCTCCAGCAGGCCCCAAGGGAAGTGTGAAGCTAAGATAAGACCTTCCACATTATCTATCCATCCCATGTGATTTCAGTCATGGAAACAATGGGATCCAGACATTAGGAAGGATGTTCAAGTAGCAGCAAGCCCTTAAGTATGCTCAGGAGAAACTGAGATAAGTTGATTTATTATCCTTAAGTCACAGTCCCAAACATACTTACTGAGGAGTGAAATCAGCAGGATTTCCTTTTGAGTAAAATCATATTGTTCTGATAGTGTGGTTTCAGATGCGTACTTTGTCAAAGCTGATCTTTCTATATGTGTGCTTTCTGTATGCATGGGGTGTGTGTGCAACTGTACGAATACTTTATAATTTGCTCTGTCACAGCAAATATCTCAATGAGGCTACTGATGGCCCTCAAGATACTGGACTGTTACTTGCATAATCACTCACATTGGACTATGTTAGCTATTGCTGATGGGAGTAGCAGTCTAGCAGCATCTGGAGGACCACGTCACCTGTATACTATGAAAACCCACAAATGAAACTGGAGCCAACAAGTTCCTCTACAATGGGGATGGACAGCTATAGTTCTATTAGACTTCACTTCCGATTAGTCTGTAGCAAACATAGTCAAAAGTGAGGGGTGCTGGCAGCCACAGTCCAAAAACACCTGGAGGGCCACAGTTCTTTGACCCTTGCCCAAGTGTTAATGCTACCTTGTTTGAATTCTTTATTGCATTTCTATTAATTCCTTCCTGCCTCCTAAGCTGTTTGTCTTCATGCTGTTCTTCTATAATAGATATTTTATTATTCTGGTAAAAGAAGAAGCAGTCAACCTACCAAGAGACAGCAAGGTTTCAGAGGCTACATTCCTGATCTCTTCATTGTCAGATTGGCAAAGTGTAGCCAGCATTTTAATACTTTCTGTTGCCTGTACCAAAACAAAAAAAAGGAAGGTACTTTAAAACAAGTCTTATTCCAGTGTTTCTACTACAGTTACTTATTTTGAGCCATTAGTTCAATTCCAGATACCTGTATATAAGGACACATTTTATTAACTATCCTGAACTTCCATGTTCTTTGCAAATAGGCTGTGACCCAAATCCAAAGTTCCATATGCTCTGCAGTGCACCTGCTGAGGTATATATAGCTTTCAGCATTAATTTCATTGCATAGACTAGAATCACAGGGACAGGGAATGTGCATGCACACCTGCTCCCTCCTATCATGCATTTTGGCAGTGGTATGCAAGTGAAGTTGCACAGAGCAGAAAAGGAAAACATAAGTGAGCTGTCTGCTGGGTCTCTACAGTTAGTGGTCTCTCAGTTTAAGTTTATTGTTAATTCCTGTCAAGTTGACTTTGCGTTATGGCAACCCTGGTGATTTTGAAGGCACTTACACACACACATGCCCAGGCACACAAATGAAAAGCCTCCAAGTCATCCTGTTATCAAAAGCCCTCCACAGGACTTGCAAACTTTTCCAGTTAGCATACCAATAAGAATAACAAAAAGAGAAACACAGTGCCAAGTCCATAAAATCTAAGCACCGGAAGCACGGCATGCATTCCAAGGATGCCTGGGGGATATGGACCTGTGGGTGATCTGTTTTTTAAGGATTAATTAATTAATTAATTAATTAAAATATGTGTGCGTTAGCAGGCTGCAGGGATATACCATAGTAACGCAGGTACTTAGGACAGAGAAGGGAAGAGGGGATGCCATGGTCCACGGGCAGCTCTGAACTGCCCATCCCTGATGTAGGGTGTGCCATGACTTCACTTAGACTAGGGAAGTAGAATGCGTCCAACTCTGAGAGTTGTATAACTTTGCTTGAAAGCTTTCGTATATCAAAGTAATGGCTATTCCGACTGGTACAAAGCTGTGCATATTCTTTAGTTATTGTGACAAAATGCAACTGAACAAAATCTACTTAAGATTTTGGCCAAGACCTTATAGTGTCAAACTGCTCAAACAGAGAGGTACCCACAACTACCCTGTGTAATCCGCAGCATCAGCCAACTGTGGTAGATAGCCCTTCCCACCCACTGCACTCATACGTTGCTGCTAGAGGAGGTTGCAGCCACTAAAGCACACCTCCAGTCAGAGGCTGGCTTTTGCCAGAGCCGCCCATTTCTTCAAGGACTGTATTTTGGGGGTCCCTGGAGTGAAGACAGCTGGTAAGAGTGGCTTCAGAAATCACTTGTTGCAAATGCACAGGTGAGTTCCCAAGCTACCGCCTCCCACAGTGCCTTGGCTCCAAGGATGCCCAAGAGCCAGGCAATGAAGAAATGGGCAACTCTAGAGAGAGCTTGTTTCTGGCAGAATACATGCATAAGGGGATCCAGGGCAGCAATACCAGCAAGGTCCTAGACTCCAATAATAATAGGATCCCAGCCTCATTGTGCAGCCAGACCATTTTGAACAGGCATATTTTTAGAACCTCAATTTACAACAAACAAGAATATAGATAGGAAACTACTATTACACTGCAAGAACTGCATTTGTTGCCACTGCTATAAAAGTAGGTTATTAATAAAGGGATTTTTTTAAAAAAATGGTTAATTCCCTCTTAACATGGTACTCTGTGGTGGGTTGAAACCTATATGCCTGTTTGTACATAGGATTTCAATGTAATGTTATAGACTGATCTTAATTCTGTCTCCCTGGGAACTGCTCTCTTCTACAAGCTTCCATTATATATTCTGCGGCTTTACAGTACTTGTGGGGAGAAATGATGTTGGAATCTATGGCCTGCTTGAAGAGCAACAAAGCTTTCAAAGGGCACAGGATGCCATTTAGCCCAAAGACTGTATTTACTTTCAGTGAAACTCTTGGTGAATTCTTCTGGTGAATGTGACCAAAGGCAAAAGAATAGAGTAAAAAAAATCAAACGGGTTGGTGGGGACAGAGTTCGTTCTTCCACCATATCAGGGTGAGACACACCTCTTGGTTGGCCCACTGTGAAAAAATAAGTATACCTTAATGTTGAAATGCTTACTGTCAGTAAGTAAGCCTCAAGACAGGCATTTCAAGCTTCTAAAGCAGAGGGGAATGTACAAAAGCTGGGGCACTACTGAATGATGGTCTCATGGTGCGGAGGAAGTGGGGGGAGTGCCGTGAAAAATGGTTCTGCTGGAGCACCAGAAGGCCAGACTGAGGTCCCAAACTGGGTCCACGGCCTGAGATGCCTCACCCTTCCTGATACTTTACTTGGAATATGCAAAGCAACCATGTGGTAGTAACTAGAACTTATCTCAGTCCAAGAGTAGAAGGAAAAGCAGTTCTTGATACTACAAGCAACTGGAAAGACTTCCCTTTTCTTCCTAATGTTTGCCACATATATGAAGAGCATACTAGTATTTTCTGGCATGCTATGGAAGTACTACTGCATTCATTGACTTCTTAGTGCACCTCCTAATATGATGAAAGTCTCATGCATAGCTTATTGTTCCTATTCTGGAGATATTACTAAAGTCCTAAATACATAAAGAAGGAAACACCTCCCCATTTTTGTAAAGTAATACAATGCAGGATGGTAAATGCCAATGGACAATATTCTTACTGCTGCTGTTTGCTCAAGAGGGGCTATTGAAACCTTTGTTGCTGGTTAGCCTTTTGTTAGGTGTGGGAAAGTAAAGAAGGCAGAATGGTTTACCTGGAGGCATTTCAGAGCCAGGCAAGCTGCCTTCTGGAGGTGGAAATTGGGTTGTGTAAGCATTTCACAGTAATAAATTAAAGCCTGAAAGAAAAAAGAGGGGTTGTGAAGAGAAAGAGATTATGGCAGTAAGAGCAACTCTATCTCAGGGATACAGATAATCAGGGATGCTGATCATCTAAGGAGTAATTAAGCCACATTTTGTGTTCTCAGGGCCATTCCAGATTTTTGCTGGTCACAGCCTCTCATCCTGAACTAACTCATAAGGTTGTTGTGAGGATAAAGTGCAGAGGAAGCAAATTATCTGTGAATCAGTTATGTTGCTTTGAGTTCATTAGAGGAAAGGCGAGACACAGATATTATTATTGGGTGGAATTCTTAGGCTACTTAGTTACATATGCATAACTAAATAGTGCCACCCAACCGGACCCCTCTCACCAAAACTGCTTTACTGGGCTTTAGCCACACCAAGAGAAAGGGGTCTGTTATTCTGGTGACTGGGGTGCCGGTGGGTAATGTTTGCACCCCCTCCCACCAGCCAATGAGTCTGTGACACAGAAGTGGACCAAGAGTCCTGCTTCTGATTGTCACAGCTTCGCTGACTGGTGGGACGGGGTAGCAACACCCCTTGCGTCCCACGCACCAGTAGAGTTGGCCTCCTTTTGTATGTGGCTGATGCCTGGTAAAGTAGGTTGGGGAGATGAGTTACAATTGTGGCAATAATGCTAGGACTGTGACGACATAGAGACTGTGGAAACGGGTAAGTTACAGATCTGAAACTTAAGGTTGCACATCTGTAAGTGTGATACTGAATTCTGGTCATTATTAATAAGCAACCTGATTCAATAAAGTTTAAAAAAACAGTGGAGTGAACCATGGCTACAGAAAGAAAGCTAATCTGCCCCGTGAATTTCCTTTAAGAAAGTCTTTGGAACTGGAGCTGCTTATGCACCAAGGTGTTGCAATGGTCTCACAGAAATGCTCTAGCTCAGAGGTTCTTAACTTGGAGTCCATGAAGCCCTGCTGCTGGACACTGATAGCAGTGGAAACAACAGGACCATGGCAGTGTGTGGGTGTGGGTGGGTGCCAAAACTGCTCCCTCATTGCAAGCAAGGTAGCAGTTTGGGCATGCACACATGCCTGGCACCATGTCATCAGGTATATGGCAGCAGGGGATGTGGGTGCCAAGGGACACAGTGGCAGGTGTATGTGTGCACCCAAACTGCTCCCTCATTTGCAAGCAAAGGATCAGTTCTGGCACCCCCCGCCCCCACAACTGTGCTGCCATGTCCCTGATGAAAGGGACATGACAGCAGGTGTGTGTGTCCACCCAAACTATGATTCTGGAGACAAGGGTTTGAATCCCCACTCAGCTATGGTAATCCACCTCAGGCAAGTCACTCAGCTTTAGAGAAAGGCAAAGACAACAAATCTTGTCTAACCCGCCCCCCCCCCCCATGATAGGGTTGCCTTAGGGTTGCCATAACTCAGTTTTCAAAGAGGAGAGTCATGATGGTTAGAAAGAATCTCCCCTTGCCAGTAGCACTGGCAATCCTAAGCTGAACCTATCACAAGGATTTTTTTGCCAAGATTTGTTCAGAGGGGTTTGGCTTTGCCCTTCTCTGAGTCTGAGAGAATGTGACTTACCCATGGTCACCCAATGTTTGAGCAGGGATCTGAATCCTAGTCTCCAGAAACCTTTAGTAAACAAACATTTGCATATTTAAATAAATATCTGAATATTTAAATCTAAATTTAAATATTTAGATTTTGAGTTAAGTCTTGGGCTACCTTGGCAACCAACTGTATTTACAGGGGGTCTCTGGTAAAGGAAAGGCTAAGAACCACTGCTCTAGCTCAACTCTAGCAACTCCACCCCAGCACTCACAGCTCTTGCTCCCACCTACCTTTTCCCTGAATTGCTTGTCTTCTGCTGTCGCACCTGACAGTACTGATACCACAGCTTCATGGATCTCCCTTTTATTTTCAGTTAGAAGGAGGAGAGCCAAAGACTTCAGCACTTCCTGCTGAGGTGCAAGGCTGATGGAGGTTAAGGCGGCTTTATTTCGCAAGATATTTTCATCTCTTAAGGAGTGTAGAGTCTGAACCATTAGAGCTAAAAAAACAAAAGCATTTCAACAATATGTCAGTATTATACCACAAGCTCATAGGTTACAATAATCACTCAGAGGCCTCTGAAATAGCATTTGCATGTTGGTCGTGTAAAGTTTAGAAAAGGCTTCCTCAAGTTGGTATTTTCCAGAGCTGCTGAAATACAGTTCCCATTATCCCAGCTAGCACATTCCCTGTTCAAGTTTTTCTGGACCATCTTTCCCCAGCTTGTCCATCTCCATATATACTGGACTGCAACTCCCATTATTGCAGTCCAATATATATGGAGAGGGCCAAGTTGGAGAAAGACGGTCCAGAAAAACTTGCACAGTGGGCTGACACCAGAGCCTCATGAGTGTTTCCATGTTATTACCAGGTGTTATTAGGCATTCTAGGTTAGTGCTATCACCCGGGGCAGCCAACATATTGGATCTGACAGGCCTGTAGTCAGAAATTCTGTAGTGAGAAGACCTAAAGCAAGTGTGGGCAATCTGATATCCTCTAGATATTGCCACACTGCAATTCCCATCATCCTTCATCACTGAATATGCTAAGATTGATAGGAGCTGCAGTCTAACATCAGGAGGGCTACAAGCTGTCCAGTCTTGGCTTAAGAGTGCACAGGCTTGAGGAGAACCAGGGCAGAGCATAATTTACAGTTACATGCACACCTATACATTCTTCTTCCTTGACAGAGTTCTATTGTTTGCTAAAAACAAACAATAAACAACAACAACAATAATATAAAACCAAATTATTTTGCTATCATTTTTGAAATAGATCATTTACACTCCGCTTGTGGCAAATGTTTGGGTACTGCAGGATCTGTAGGCATGTTTTGGGATGTGTGTGAATTACAGTATGATTTTTATGAGAATCAATGTGTGCCAGACTCTGCAAGCACATGGGAGGCATTGCTTCTTGGACTACAGATTGTTCTCAGTAATATAATCTATATGTCTTTTTGGCTAATTCTCTGCTCTACAGATACTGGCAGCCCTTGCTCATATCATTGAAGGGTACGTCCCTGCCCCAGACTACCTAAAAGGATACAGGGTAAGCTTTCTTAGGAACTGTATCATCTTCCTTACCTTCTCTTGCAAGTTGAAGCAAATAATTTGCCAGATCACTAACATTTTTACTGGCAAAATAGCTGTAATACTGAAAAACTGTTACGACTTCCAACGACAAACTGGAGGTGAGTACAGGCTCTGTGCGGTCCACAATGTGTGATACCAACGTTTTAAATACTGTGTATGAGAACATAAAAGAACAAATTAGCTCTGAGTTGTCCATTAATAAGAGCAACATAAAATTAATTGGGCACAAGAACTAAGGTCTGATGATTTCAATAAGACTTTTGACAAAGTTCCCCATGACATTCTTGCAAAGAAGCTAGTAAAATGCAGGCTGGACAGGGCTACTGTTAGGTGGACTTGTAATTGGTTGACCAACTGAATCCAAAGGGTGATTACCAATGGTTGCTTTTCATCCTGGAGAGAAGTGACTAGTGTGGTGCCGCAGGGTTCCGTCCTGGGCCCAGTGCTGTTCAACATCTTCATCAATGACGTGGATGACGGAATAGAGGGCATGCTGATCAAATTTGCAGATGACACCAAATTGGGAGGGGTTGCTAATATGCCAGAGAACAGGATCAAAATTCAAAACGACCTTAAGAGTTTGGAGAGCTGAGTCAAAGCTAACAAAATGCATTTCAACAGAGAGAAATGTAAGGTCCTACACTTAGGCAGAAAAAATGGAATGCACAAACATAGGATGGGGGACGCGTGGCTGGATAACAGTAAGTGTGAAAGGGATCTAGGAGTCTTGGTGGACCACAGGCTGAACATGAGTGTGATGCAGCAGCCAAGAAAGCCAATACAGTTCTTGGGTGCATAAATAGGAGTATGGTATCTAGATCAAGGGAGGTGATGGTACCACTCTATTCTGCATTGGTTAGACTTCATCTTGAATACTGTGTTCAGTTCTGGGCACCTCAATTCAAGAAGGGTATTGACAAGCTGGAGTGTTTCCAGAGGAGGGCGACCAAAATGGTGAAGGGTCTAGACGCCATGCTCTATGAGGAGTGGCTTAGGGAGCTGGGTATGATTAGTTTGCAGAAGAGAAGGTTAAGAGGGAACATGATAACCATGTTTAAATACTTGAAGGGATGTCTTGTTGAGAAGGGAGCAGGCTTGTTTTCCCCTGCTCCAGAGACTAGGACAAGGAGCAATGGATTCAAGCTGCAGGAAAGGATATTCCACCCGAACCTCACAAAGAACTTCCTGGTGGTCAGAGTTGTCCAGCAGTGGAATATGCTGCCTCGGAGTGTGGTGGAGTCTCCTTCTTTGGAGGTTTCTAAACAGAGGCCGAATGGCCATCTGTTGGGAGTACGTTCCTGTATGGTAGTGGATTTAACTGGATGGCCACTGTGGTCTCTTCCAACTCTATGATTCTATGATTCTATTAAACATTTCTGCATCCAGTCTCTAGGCTTTTAGAAAACATCAAGTGCTTCTCAGGCTATCTGTTGCGGGGGAACCAGCTACTTTTTCCCCCAATGTGCAAAGGACCAGTACCATATTAGCAATGAATACACTCTGTTAATCATATACATATAATAGTGGCCACATTGGCCTTCTGAAGAGCCTCAGAGGGCCACAGCCCTCAACCTTCGCATTGTTAATTTTTAAAGCATTTTAATCCTTTTCCCCTAAAAATATCCCATACAACATCCAGGGTGTGTAGAAAACTTTTAGCATATTTTTTAAAACTGCAATGATTTCTAAGGGGGTTTAAAAATGGCCTTAGGGAAGCTGGTGATACACAAGGCCACGCTGTCCACTCCACAGCCTATAGTACCAAAGATGCAGAAGCAAAAAGATTTGAACTACTGGAATGACTTGAACTCATCAAGTTGTAAAAGTCTGTTTTGGGATAAACTGAACCATATATGAAGCGTATCTTTCCATAAGGATACTAAAACGGGATTGTCAATTTTCACATGAACAAATATGCTGGTCAGTAAAGGACTACCCAAATAAATATTTGAGCTTCAGATGCTCTTGATTTTTGATTAAACTGCCTTATGGGAAATATTTCAATCTGGCAAAGTATTTCAAAATGAAAATATCACAGGCATCTTCTAATTGTTTCATGCAACTGATGGTGGACACAATTTTTGCTGTACAGATTTCTCACCGATACCATCTATCCATGCATGAATACAGCAACCCTATTCTCTCTATATAGGTACCCACTCTGCTGCTACTATAGAAAAATGTTTGAGAACTGCACCTGTTTCTGCGAGTCCTGGGCACTCATCATTCACAGTTGTACCAAAAGTGGCATCCAGCTGCCTGATCATCTTGTCTGCAGAAGTGTGATACATCCCAGAAGAACTGGTACATTTATTCCAGAAGGAAAGCAGGGAGATCCTTTTCTGAAAATCTGGAATAACTAGTGGAGGGAGAAGCCAAGAAAGAGACTTTGTCTAATAGGAAGAGAACTAGTTTAATAGGCTTCAGTAGCATTTGTAAAACCAAAGCACAAATAAAACATGAAGACCATTACTGAAAGAAGGTGTGCAGAAAATGCCAACTCTGTCTGAGAGGTGAAAGGAGTTGCATTTGCCCAACAGAGTAAAAGTTCAAGGAGCAAAAGATTTGTTCTGGTTTTCAAAAGTGACATAATTTAGTTGCCATGCACAATTTAGGCACAATACAAGCAAATATAAGTAAAGCAGTCCTAAAGTGTGAGAGAAAGAGAGTCTGTTGTAGAAGAACCACCAGTTTTGCAGACTTGCCAGTTTTCACCAGCTAGGGCAGAGGCAGGGGAAGATGGCACACACAGATCTTCCAGTTTATATTGACCCTGTTAATATAACTGGAGACATGCTTAAGAGAATTGCAGTGTTCCCTCCACACTCAAATGGGACCAATTTTCTGACAACCAGTCTACTTAATGTTAGTCAGAACTAACATTAAAATTTAGGCCAGAAGGGATTCCTTGCCCCCCCACCCAACACCTCCCCCAAATTTTTAGAAAATTGTTATACCTCTAATGAGCAAAAAAAAGTTGGAAATTGCAAAATATAGATGAGTTTAGTATTTTTAGAGGGCTGTAGCAAATTTGTTAATCGAAAGTAACCTGCATCTGAGAAAGTGGTCAGAGTCTCAGAACATACCTTTCCCATTTACCCACATATATACTGAGGACTTGGAAAGGTTACTTTGGACTACAACTCCCAGAATCCCACAGCCAGCACAGATAAGATCTAACTATAATATTCATAAGATGCATAAGGACTTATTCTGTGTGTCTACTGCTATCTCATCTTAGGTGAAATGGAATGAAACAATAGGCCAAAGTAAACTGATTGTGGATAGTAAAAAGCAATTTTTTATTTTATTTCAAAACATGGGAATAGGCTAGCTTAGTGTTGTTTACACAGACTGATAGCAGCCCTTTCTGGTCGCTCAGCCGTTCTTGGAGATAAAAGAGCCTTAACTTGGTAGCCTTTATGTCCAAAGCCAGTGTTCTAAAAGCTTTATCATGCAAACTGATCCTATGGAGATTTATTCAAAAGTAAGTCCTACTGTGTTCAATAGCACTTCATACTCATAAATCTGTACTGCCTGAACCCTTGCATGTGTAGTCACAGATAAACCCCATTGTTTTCAATTATGCTTTCTCTTAGTAAATGTGTTTTTAAGATTGCAGTCTAAAGAATGTATCCAGTTGTTCACAGCAGGCTTATTGTTGCTGTAATATGCTTTCAAGTCATTTCTGATGGTGATTCCAAGGCAAACCTATCAAGGAGGCTTCTGAGGCTTATTGTGACATGCCCAAGGTCACCTAGAGGGTTTCCATGGCCAAGCAGAGAACTGAACCAAGGCCTCCAGTGTCATAGTCCAGTGCTCAGACCACTAAACCACACTGGCTCTCTCCACAGTACTGCACTGCATATCTTATGTTAGGAATATGCAAACATTTATCAATGTTTTCCACAGGCAAACTGGTTAATGCCATTTCTTACCTTCATTTACGGGTCTGATATTTCCCATATTGTCACTGCTGATCTCTGCTAGACTTTCAATCACTGGAATTTGCTGGGACAACTTGTCCAGGAGGTATCTTGTCACAAATGGTGTTTTATTGGAGAACACAATTTGCTAATAAAACAACCAGCAAAGAGCAAAATTAAATATATGAATTATACAAAATAAAACTCTCTCAAAAAAATTCTTCTGAAATACATAATGCAGAAGGATGTAAAACAGGATAATATTTTATAACAAAAGGGTGATCCGCAACACACTGCTGCAGTATGGAATATTCCTGTTTAGAATTCTAGCTAGCTTGCCAATTAGCATGATTCCAAGATACTGACTTTGATTCTCATTTGTCCCTGGTTTTCTAGCTCATCTGCACCAGGCAGTAAGGACTGCATATTCTCTAAATGTTAAGGAAGTAATTTTTTTTTCATTTCACATGTAATAAAGAATAATCTCAAAAATCTGTTCCCTATTGGACAATATTACAAGAGTTTTTCAGGATTCATCTATGATTTCTTGCATCTTGGATTTTTTTTTCTTGTAAAAAATTTGTTGGCTTTACACAAATACTAATTTTATACAAAAATGCCTTTGCATAGGAAACTATGTGTTTTGCACAAAATACACCATCTTTTTGCAAAGAGTTCTTTTTCTGCTTTTTCGCGATCTTCTATGTGTTTACCTGGAAATAACTCAGCAGAATCTATTTCCTAATAGGTGTACGGGGTTAAAGACTTAGTTGCCCTTAAGTCCCATTAAAATCAATGGGGCAAGTTAGCCAAGCTTAACTTGTGTCACATTAATTAAAATGGAATTTATGCACGATTAACTTTATCTGGATCATAGTGTATCATAGCCTGCTGCTTCAACAGATATGCTTGTTTTCCCCCCACTTGCAAACAACAGAGGTTATCTCTTGGATCATTACGGCAGTGATGGAACTTTTATCGGGATTTCACAACAGTGACTAGCGAAGGCTGACAAAATCTGCCACCTCTGAGCAGCCCTTTTCTCCAGGGTCTGCCTTCCACAGTCCACAGCCCCTTTTTCTCTTGCTGTCACTGCCTTTGCCAGCATAGTTAGGCCAGCATAGTGCACCCAGAGAAATGTTTTATTATTTCTCCACTGATGCCTAGGCATCAAAACATTAATTGTGTAAAATACAAGAAAGAGAAACTATAGTAGTGATGTGGGACAAGTCACTAAAAATAACAGAGGGTGATGGTGTGTACATAACCTGAAAACCAGACACAAACCCATCTTCAGTAACCACCAGTGTGTATATGTATTTTATTTTTAAAATGTAATAATGGAGGTACCTGTACAAGCTGTGTACAATACTGCAAGTGCTTCACGATGGTGATATCCAGGCTTTCATTCCCTGTGGTCAGCGGAAGAGGGCTTCCAGCCACACTGGTACCAACTCCTGTGTCTTCTGTCAATGCTTCACTGAGATGCCCTCTGGCTTCTGGGTGTTCTGACCTGTAACTGTTCGTGCCGGGAGGTAAGTGAGTGATTTGATTTTCTTTTTATGTAGGCTCAACAGGGCTAACATTATGCAAAAGAGGAATTGTTGAAAGCACCGGTCTGTAACCAAACAGCCCCTGGTAGACCAGAAACCTTTTAATGAATACATCGTATCTCAAATTGGCAACAGCGTAAGGTAGCAAATGCCAAATAAATGTCCACATTAAAAGGATGTATTGCTTCCACAGTGGCCTAGTTGTTTCTCTGAAACAATATCTCTTTTGTAAAGAGCTCTTGCTATGAATGCTTTGAAATCAGCCTTCATTAGATCTTACTTTCTTAAAGGAAAAAAAACTTTTTTGGGGAAGGGGACAGCGCTTCAAAAATAATTTAAAAAAAATCTACCACCCTTGTTTGTTGATAACATGCTTTGCCAAACAGTTTTGTGGATTTAACTGAATTATAGATTTGTGGTTTTCAAAAGTTTAACAATATGTCAGTGCTTTACTAATACATTCTTAATTCTCAGCCAAGGAATTAAAAAAAGGGGAAACTGTTGGAGAAGATGATATACTGATTATTTCCTCTTGAGACATAAAACTCGAACACGTATTTACTATTGATTTCATTCAAAGTATAATAAAATCTCATTCTTTAAATGATTGTTTCACCTCAGAACTATTATTTTAGCGTTTTTCCAGTGAAATGTGCATTGCAGCCATTTAAGAAGAATGGCTAAGATTATCTTCAAGTGCACCATATTTTTTTTGCAGGGGGAGGTTCAAATTTCACCAAGGAAGTTATCAGGCTTCATTAGAGCAAAGTGAAGGTATGTAAGCACAGTTCAGCTTTCACCAGGCTTGGAATTACATGGACTAGAATCAATGGTTACAGGATGCCAGATCATACCTATAACGGCTGTTCCAGAATCAACAATGCCTGTTCAGATACAAGGCAGGAACAGATGGGAGATAGGTAGGTTTTGTGATGACAAAATGGTGCTTATCTCATTTACATTTTTTTAAAAACAATGTTAATGCTTTTACTCCTAGTGCCATGATTGGTTGCCACTTGGCTATCTCCCTCAATATTGATCCACCTTGTGCTGCAGTGTGGGTCCTAAAACTTCGATTGCCTCACCTTTGTTAACACATGATTACCAACCAGGATTAATTGAATGTGTTGGTATATGGATGCATGTTCAGATAATCTTAGCTCCGCACAGGAGCACAAATGCATTGGTACATCCTTCCTTCTTTCAAAATGATACAACAAAGGTAAAAAAGGGATGCTGAAGGATGAACAATTATTATCCATGAAATGTCAAAACAAAATAAAAATAACTAATATCCTAATTGTTTTTAAAATATTACTGCAAAAGTGTTTTATTTCCGGTATATTTAAGGAGACAGGGTGGGAGATTCTGGCAACTACAGTTCAAAAAGCAACTTTTCATCCTCTGAGCTTGAACTAACACATTACTAACATACTTACCTGTGTTTCTCAACTTCACTGTCGGAGAACACAGAGTCAGTGCCTCGCCCTCCACTGCCCAGCTCCTCAGTACCACCATCATCTTCAAAATCAGACGTGTTGAGGAAGTCAAAGCTTTCCAGGGCACTCTCAACAGTTAGGCTTAAACTGGAGGACCTGCTGTGATTTACTACTGGTCTACACTGCAATGGCAAAGGCAAAAAAAGTATATGAGAAACAAAAACAGGTTTTATCCTTATTACACAAGGCTGGAAGCACAATTTGGAATTTTTTTCTTTAAATCACAGCCCCCAGAATTCCAAAGCTGCTACAAGATTTGGACAGTTGCAGTCATTGTCTGAGATCCTTCTTAGCACTGGTGGAATGTAAAAGTCTACCACTGTCCTCACATAGAGGTCCAGGAGGGCAAGAGCTACCCGTAATAGTGGTGAGACAGAAAGAAGGCCCTCTGCAGAGGATCTCAAAACATGGGCCAGCTCATAGAGGAGAATATAGAATATCTTCAGGTAACCTGAACCTGAGTCATATAGGGCTTCAAAGGTCATAACCAGCACTTTGAGTTGTTTCCGGAAGTGAACTGGCAGCCAATGTAGCTGTTGCAACAAGGGAGTTGTATGCTCCCAGTAGCCTAGTCCAGTTAACAATCTGGCAGCAGCTTTTTGGACCAGCTGAAGTTTTTGAGCACTCTTCAAAGGCAGCCCCAATGTACGGTAGATTAGAATAATCCAAATGGGATATAACAAAGGCGCGAGTCACCATGGCCAGATCTGATATTTCTAGGAATGTGTACATGTGGTGTACAAGCCCTAACTGTGCAAAGGCATTCCTGGCCAACTCTGACACCTGAGCTTCCAGGCTTTTCTCTATCTCATTTCACTCTGATCCTACCCCTGCATCTATGTAACTATGCATATATACCTGAGGCTTGAATTACTGTGCTACTGCATCTGAGGAAGTGGATTATAAGCCACAAAAGCTCACCCTGAAATGAATCTGTGAATGCTGAAGGCGCCACAAGACTCCTGCCTCCTGTCTTCCCTTTCTTTTAATGGCACACTTCTCTATACTACTGGCTTGTATACAGTTATCACATGCAAAGGCTCAGTTCCCACTGATGTTTCTATCAACCAAAATCTACTCTGCTCAACTAAATCTGCTCTAGCAACAAGTAGGATATAAGAGAACTTGGAAGTAACCAGTTTCAAACATCCAGTTACTTATAATTCATTTTTTCCAGTTAGGAGGACATGGGATCGTATGGCTTTCCAGAAGTTGTTGCGCTGCAAATCCCAGCAGACCTGGCCAACACAGTGATGAGGATTGCTGAGAGGTGCATTCAGCACCATGTGCAGTGTCACATGATCTCTGACTTAAATCTAGTTGCTAGTCCCAAGTAGAATAGACCCCCTGAATCCATGTGAGTTACATTAGTTTTGACTTACCATTCAGCAATTCATTCAATGTGTTGAAACTAAGCAGCTGGATTTAGATAATTATTATTATAATTTAATAAGGGATATTTTAATTCCTTTTGCAACACAAGTGTAACTTTTTAGCTAATTTAATAGTGTTGGGTGTTTCTGGGTTAAATAGTGGCAGAGAAAAATCACACGGTTCAAACAGTGGTCTCTGCCTCCCAATCTGTAGTGAATATTCAGGTGGAAGGGAAAAGTGTGCTTTATTATTGTTGTGTGCCTTCAAGTCCTCTACCCCAAGATAAAACACCCTATAGCATTCAGATATTATTTTTTTTAAAGTAAGCCTTCTAGTTACTTTTGAAAAATAGGAAACAAATAATTACTTTTTTAAAATTAATTTGTGATTACATCATATAAAACTGTTGGGGATGATAGGAGTTTCAGCCCCACGGAAACGCAGCAGAAAAACCAGAGTTCAGCGAGCCAACAGCAGCAGCCTTGTTCCCCAGTAAGGATACTCACACACGGAGGAGTTTCTTCCAAAACAGGAGGCACTTTATCTTGCAGCAAAGTTCCATTATATACAAAACATAGGACAGACGGACAAAAGCTTGCACCAGGCACCAGGTTTGGTCAACAGACAAATACATACTGGTGTTGCTTTGTTATATACATATCTACAACCAATCAGGTAGAGGTTTGCACACCTCCCTCTACCATCTGCACACGACCCCAGTTTCTTACGCAACCTTGCAATTATCCACAGCTGGGGCATGATGCAACATCTTTGCAGTGGGCTGATCATTTTCCCAGGGTTCCCTGCCTGGAATCCCTGACAAAAACAACATTTCTCATTGTACATTTTACCAAACTATTACCGCTATCTTCCACTCCTCTCTGGATTTCAATAGTGTTATTTCATTGACATATCAACATTATGCATCGCATTGCATTTGTTAACATACAAGATAGATCCTGCTCTTCGACCCTATTTTACATGTTCCATGATATTCCACTGATTTTTACTTCTAACTACTCATGCTACCATGAATTAATAACTACTTTTTTAAAAAAGCTGCAGCTGTAAAAGTAATGAGATACTTGGCTGGGGAAAGTTACAAAAAGGCCACAATTCTACCACATGCTAAGTCAGATCAAAAGCAGGAGAGATGGCTTTAAACTGTCTTGGACTATGGTTGTCCCTTCCACTTTGTGGTGTTTTTGTCTGGGCATTTATCATGAACTTACAACACATTAGTGCTGCCAGATGAAATAAGGGGCAGGGCTTCTTAGACCATTAACGGTTGTTGAAATAGGGAATTTCAGCAGGGCATTTCAGATCTACACAACTATTAAAGGGATAGGCACCCCATCCCTAGCAACCCAAAGGCATGTATTCTTTCATTCACTTTATATCCTGTCTTTTCACAGAACTGGGATGCAAGGCAATTTATCAAAATTAAAACAAAAGCAATGCTAATAAAATATAGAAAATACTATTGTTAAAAATGTAATTCAGCTATCTAACTAAATTACCTGTAACATGAGAAAGAATTTAAAATAATGCATGAAAAATTAGAAAGATAAGAAGTAGTCCAGTATATTATTACCCTTTTCTTTAAAACAGTCAGTCCCTCAAAGCTGTTGCAGTTAGCATCAGCATAACGGCTGAGATCCTGCATCAAACATATAGCCATGATGTCATAGTGATGCTTTAACTCCCCATTCAACTCACCTTGAAACTCACCGTAAAAGCCAGGCAGCCATCCAATGACAGAGGTCTGTGCTGCTACTGAGTGAGATACCACAGGATCACATGACCAGTCCAACCCTGCCAGCAAGCAAGGCTGTGATGAAGAATTTTGATAGGATCACCACAGAGGTCCCTGCTTCTGCTCCCCACAGCATCATTTGCTGGAGGGAGGGGGCTGGTCAGCAGCACCCAACTTGGTAGCAACACAGACCTCCTTCACTCTGGATGACTGTCTGACTGTCTAGGTTTTAAGGTGGGTTTCAGGCGAATTTGCAGTTGTGGCAATAGTGCCACAATGACAAATGAGAATACGAAGGCGTTATAATATCCTAAGTCTAACTTAGGACACTATAACTGACTAACAAGAGGCCACCCAGTATAACTGCCTGCTTATATAATGACAACAAGGAGGGGGGTCAGTTCCAGCAAGCTGGAACTGTTTGGAAAATTAACGTTTTTCTATCTTTCATTATCTAATGAATGAAGCTGAAAGGAGGCTTAAGGTTTTTTAGAACTCTTTCATATACTGCATTCCTTCAGTGTTATGGAATTTTTATACTGTTTTATGGTGTTGTTGCAAACAATTTCACGATCTGGGCAAAGGACTATGCAGTTTAGATTTTTGGTTTTTTACCTGAAGATAAACTTACTTTTAGGATTTCATCCAGGTGTATTATTTCTTGGTCCAAATCCTGGAATTCTTTAAATTGTTCTTTATGAGGCTCAAGTGCAAGTATAAGTCCCTGAAATGCTTCTTCTAGGCTTCCATCTACACAAGATTTATAGCCTTCAGATTCACCACTTATTGATCCCTCACAATGTAGCTTCTCAGGTGTCATTGGACCTTCTCCTGAAGTAAGTCTTTTAACCAGTTGCTTAGTGATGTTGCCTTCAAAAGTATCTAATTCCACTGGCTTGAGCTCTGATAACTCATCTGTTTCCTGAAGAAGTGACACTGGGGCATTATTATCTAAGAACAGGTTGTTGCTGCTTGAATGGGGAGACTTTTGGCAAACTTCAGAATCTGTACTGGAAGCCTTCTTTTCATCATGAACTAGCATATGCTCTTGTGATTTCATGTCTTTGGCTTCAGAAGCAGAGTCCACAGAGCTTGTACTGATATTGTCTACAGTGTGAGTTTTTGATAACTTTTGCCCATTGCGTTCTGGGGGTGTGACAGTAATTTCAGGATTGGAATTATCAATAGCAGTAGAAGAGCCTACTGAACTGGATGACAGAGTACAGTCTCCATTTGGAATGTCACTGAAGCTGTAAGATAGCGGCCTTTTCTCATCTTCTGTTGTTCCATTTCCAAACACATCATCAGCCAAATTTGACTGCAAATACAATTTTTAGAAAACTGTTAAAAGATAGAAAGCAAGAGAACATTCCACGCAGCACTAGAAAAGTACATTGGCCAGTATTCTGCATGAGCTACTCAGTTAAGTATATGGAACAGTTACCTAGACTTACTAATCTGTAACTGTTCCATATTCATGACAGCTATTTAGTCATGATTGTGACACAATTGCCATGATTGCAATCCCCTTCCCCAATCTACTTTACCTGGCATCAGCTATATGTGGAGAAGGAGGGCCATTCTGCCTATGATTGGAGCAAAGGTGAATGATGTCTCCATCAGGTCTAGGAGGGGTTGGGCCAGGAGAGCTCACTTAGTTAAGTATTGTTAGTTAAGTTATACTTAATTAACTTATACTTAGTTAAGTACACTAAATAACTAAGTAGCTGATTTAGAATACTGGTCATAGATTTTAAGCAGCTACTAAGAGAATATGCAAGAAAGAGTTTGTTGACCTCTGTGAAGACAAGTCTTTCTAGAATTGTGAAAAAACTACCTTTATTATGCCTTTTTTTTTAAAAAAAAGAAAGAAATCCAAAAGAAAAGAAATAAAAGAGGAAGATACTCAAAAAACAAAAAACCAAACCCCAAATTCCTAAAAACCACAACAAATAAGAAAGTTCAGAAATTATCCAAAACCAGCAATGGCATATTCTAAATTAGATTTCCTCGATCTAGTGTCCCTTAAATGTTTTGGAGTTGGAATCCAGCATATTTGGAGGGCACAAGGTTGGGGAAGGTTGTTTGAAATTTGAACTAAAGTTCTGTGAGTGTTAACTGCAAATTCATTTAACATCATGCACAAGTCAGAGCAAGTTAAAGTCTTAATTTTGCTGACCAGATCTTATCTACTGAAAAATAATTGTTTGGAACTGAGTACACATCAAAGGATGATCATATATCATGACCTTGTTGACCACTATGTGAGTTATTAGTTAAAGGTCCTCTTATTCTTTTTTTTTAAAATCAGCTTCTTTAAGGCAAGCTTTTAGTTTTAAACAAAACACCACAAAGAAAATTAAGCAACCTTGAATCCCACTGCAATCAGTAGGCTTAAGTGTGAAATGTAACTTTTAGACTGCATATTTTATTTCTCTTCTGCCTTTTTATAGATAGACTTATTCTGAAACACATAATATCTCTCTTGATATAGACTGTATGAACATTATTTACACAATATCAGCCCTTAAAAACTAGTATTTAGAGTGATTCTTCAAAAGATGTATGTGTTTTCTCTTGACCTCTTATCTAGAAAGAGATTTGCAAGCATTTGCTCATGGCAGTTCTGTTATGGCTACCAATAATTCCAAATTAAGCCTACAGCAATTTCTTCAAAATGTGGTCAGCAAACTAGACTTCATAGCAATTCCTCAACATGCAGTCAGCAAATTAGACATATCTCAATGGGAAGTACCAAATTTAGAGCATGCATGGAAATAAAGGAATGCTCTAGAAATGCAATGAAATCATTTTTCACAAAGAGAGCTCCCACCATCCAAAACTCACATAGCGTTCTAGCCCTGCTCTAGGCCTTAATCTGAGGGATGGTAGATCACTAAAGGAGCGACTGCGACGCAGCTTGTCAAAAAAAGTGTCCTGAAGAGCATCTAAAATGGAAAACTGGAGCCTGTCTTGTGAAGGATACCGCCATTTCTTCAACAGTTAAGGCAAAAAGGGGGCAATTAGTTGACTAGACCATCTCTTAAATGTGACTGGACAGTAGAGAGATAAAAGAGAATTTTGGCTATTGACACTTGAGGACCAGAGCATACTGCAGGTCTCTCAAAGGAATTAGATCAAATCCAAGAGATCCTTTATTATGCAGAACAAAACAACAGATATTCCATTATTGAAAATATTGTAATTCTTATTTGAAGTAAGATCTGCATGAAGAAAGAGCAACTTCTGGCCATCCAGATATTGCTGGGCTACAAAATAATTATCCCTCAACGTTGATGTTGTTGACTAGTGCTGATGGGAGATGCAGTCCAGCAACATTTGGAAAGCTGCAAATCGTCCACCTTTGGTTTACATGATCAAATGTATTACTGCTACTGCTTTTTCCTACTTTTAAAAACGAATTTCTATCCACCAGTATTTTAACAAAATAGTAATACCTGTACTCATTTTTTTTAGGTACTCAGATGTATCAACCACATAGTAAATGTTTTTAAAATTATACATATTTTAACACACACACACGCACACGCACACACACATACATACATATAAGTAACTGCAAGGCAGCCAATCAGGGAGAATGTCTTAGGAACTACTTTAATAATAAATGGAGAAATTATATTTTAATACCAGTTATTAGGGTGCACAGTTATAAGCAAGTTTGTTTAACCAAAAAGTTTCAAAGCACATCCCTATTAAATCAGAGCAGTTAAAATAGCCTGAAACATATCAGTCACTACATCCAAAGATTTCCACTGAAGTAACTATTAGAGAGGAAGATTTAACTTACAAAGAATGAGTGATCCTTGAAGGTTGGTGTTTCTGGAGTGCCTTGACTGTACATAGACATCCTTCTTTGGAGAGCAGATGCTTTACTTGTGTTGCCTGTGGATGGGGTCACATCCTCAACATCAAATGGGCTGTAAGAGGTATGTCTCTCGTTAGACTGAGCTCCTGTTACAAGGAACACTTGTACTCATTTTTAGGTCATTAGAGCACAGGCCCTCCCATATCTTCTTTGATATAGTCTGTGTACTCTAATACATTCATAAACACCTCACTTGCATTCTATTCATTACTCTAGAATAACTATAGTTCATTTGTTTGTAGACTGTAGTCCCTACTGCATTTGGTCGGCTAACGCAAGAGAAAATGGCCTTTCTGTAACAGCTAGTTAACTCTGAGGTTGCATGATTTAGAAACCATCAAGTGTGCTGACCCTGACCATCATACTGTAGATCTCCACATCTCTTCTGGCAGCCACCAAGAAGAGAGTAGAGCAAAACAGAAATCTGCAATGTAATGGCTGACTTCCATGCCCTGTCTGCTTCTTATTGTTGAGATTAAGTAAAAATGCCTTGTCACAGGGAAAATATTTTTAGTAGTATGTCCACGATGACTGTGATTGTGTACTTGAAACCTAAAGGAGATTGCAAGCCACTTTAGTAAATAAATGTGTATACTGAAAATAATTGCTAAAATTCACCCTTTGATTACTCTTGGCCACTATGTAAAACACAGCAATAGAAGAGGGTTGCTGTACCCTTCACACAGAAGCCCTAGAGAGGAAACAAATGAGCACTTATTTCAGAAAGGACAAAATTTTCCAGAGACAAAGTTTGCACTGGGGATTCCACATGATAAAGGCCAGGGTCCACCACTGGAATTGCCCTCTTTGGTTTCCTCTATAAGTAAACATGAAACCTGGGAGTAAATAAAACAGCATATTTTCCTGTAGTAGGAATTCAGTAACATTGGTGTCAAGGGTTAAACTACATAATTTGTTCAATATGTGGCATGGAGTGCCCTGTTTCTTCCTTGCTTGAAATTAAGGACTCTCTCTCCTCACTCCCAATCTGGAACAGGAACACAGCATGCAGGAATATCTTCCTTCCTTCCCCAGCTACAACTGCTAGCAGATTCAACCATGAAAAAGAGAATAAACAAACAAAACCTCCCACTGATGCTGTTGGGAGTGGTGGTGGTGATTCTGTAAGAAGGTTTCCCAGGGAGGGAAGGTTTAAATTTCCACTTCCTGTATACTGCAGTCCTGCTTCAAATTGGCCCTCATGCTCACTTCTGGGTAAATAAAAAACATCATATACACACAAGGAATTGCACACTACATACTTAGCATAATCTGTAGTTTGACCTTTAGTTTTATGTATATCACATGCTGAGCAATTCAGATTACTAGGTGGTTTATTAAAACTGAAATGCTAAATAACAGAATTCACACTGATGCAACAGTTGTAAGAGACGGCCATGGCTAAATGATTTTGCCTTGACTAAATTATTTTAGGCAGATCATTTTCTCCCTATGGAGCATCAATGGGCCATTTTAAAAATCAGGGGGATTCTTAGGAACTCACAGAAACAGAGAATCATAGAACTGAGAGGAGACAGCAGAGAGTAGGAGTAAAATGTCTTCTCATTAGCCCATATTTTGCTGATTTCTTTTGCTGCAGGAAGGAAGGATAGATGTCAGGCAATTATATGCCAGTTTTGAACATCAACTATTGTCCTTTGGAACCACAGAGGTTTAAGCTGACTGGGACGGTTGGGGGGAGTACACAGTAGATACTTAGCAATACCAGATACCAAATATAAGTTACCAAGAATTAGTGGAGCAAGTATATGAGAACTACCTGTACATATGACATTTTTAGCTTTATTTCATGACTCACTCTCTCTCTCTTTCTTTCTCTGTCCTGTCCACAAGAGCTAGTGTACACAAATAGAATACATAAAATAGGATCTTTTGTCTGGTGTTACTGTTCCTATTTGCACCAGCCATCTCTTAAATTTCCTTATTAGGGAAGCCAAAGAACATGAATAGGTACCCACTTGATTAGAAATGATGTTGACAGACCATCAAGTCAGCTTTACTTACTGCCAAGTGATTTCCAGATTCAGCTTTATTGTGCCAAGGTCATTGATATCCACAGCTACAACCTGAGGCTGAGCAGCAAACAAGTCTTTTGTTTCACAGGTCACGCTTCCCACCAGAATGTGAGTAGCAAGACCTTTAACTTCTGTGACCTTCAAAAAGGAGAGTGTGTTAATAATTAGAAAGGAAATAAGTATTTATTAACAGCCCATTAGTTCACTAGCACTGTCTAGAGCCACCTATTTTGCATTTTTCTGGAAATAGTCCTGCTATGTAACATCAGACTTTATTGAAGAGGAATTAAAAAATAAGTAAGAAACTGGCAAAACCACGTCTGAGTATTCCCTGCCTAAGAAAACCCTAAAAAATTCACGGGGTTGCTATAAATCAACAGGGGTCCTGAAGGTACATGTATGCACATACATGCACACACAGAGAATTTTATATTCATGTACAATTATGCCAGAATCTGCCTTTTAAAGGGATATTTTTCTGGTCTATGTGTTTCTCTTCAGTGACAGAAAGAGAAAACAGTTTCTGCTCGTTATTCATGAATGGAGCTCCTTTCCCATTTCTTTATCTTCCAGGTCTCTCACTCTTACCTCCAATATCTGATACAGGGAAAGATTTTAAGCCTTTCATTCTTCCAAGAACTGGAAATCCATGGCCAATTACCACTTTTGTAGTTTTTAATACAAGATATAGCAATACTTTTTCCATTTCCAGTCTGGTCCAAAAAATGAATCAAGCTATCAGTCTTCCAGTTTGGAATATGAGATATAAAATGGCTTAAGACTAAGTGTGGCACAAACAATTACTTATATTGGCTGTATCTCTACAACAAGGCAATGTAAATAATTACAACTTTATGCTCTGTGGAGACATTAATTGAAAACTATGAACAGAAACAGTCATTGAAATGGTTAGAAATAGCATGCCATTTGCATCACAGCCCACAACTGACTTGTTGTTGTTGTTTTTGTTGTTGTGGTGGTGGTGTGCCTTCAAGAGTAATAGCAAACCTAAGGCATTTTATCATGGGGTTTTCTGAGTCTGAGAGTGTGTGACATGCCCAAGGTCATCTAGTGGGTTTCCATGGCTGAGCAGGGAATCAAACCCTGGTCTCACATGGGATTCTAGTCTACATAAAAAATTACAAAGAAGAGTTATTGTGGAGAAAGGATAGAAGAACAGTGCTGTAAGGCAATGCTGTTATTTTTCAGAAAGCCAAACACTGGATTCCCTGGCTGGCTGCTTTTTTAAACAATGCATATAATGGCCGAGATTCTGTTCAGTGCTGACGGAGTGCAGTTCTGCTTCGTTGGGTGTACTTCCACCAGGCACCCTTCTGCCCCTGTGCATACCCTTAGACTCAGATGCTGGGGTGCATTCTCACAGTCAATCACTGACACGAGGGGCTCTCAGGCACTGTGTCGCTACAGTACTTGATGGAGAGCTAGGTAAATGATGGCTCCTCCTTTTTCTCAGCTTCAGAACCGCAGCCAGATGGTGCCTGTGAGCTATTCCTTCCAGCCACTGATCGGCTGTGAGAGTGAGCCCTGGAGAGTCAAGGTGGATAGCTCTGCAGTAACCAAAAAGGCACATATAATGCCATTAGAAGAGGTTCTACCAGCATATGTTATGGGTGCACACATAAACATTACAGATATCCCTGTATTCAACTGATTATGGAAAATCTGGATGGCAATAATTATAATGTCTAGATTAAGACTCTAGTTATTTTTGCTTGAACTAGACCATTGTATCAATACCTTAATAGAGATTAGGCCAACAATAAGAGGGAAGAAGATCATTTCTTCTCCATCCCAGCTTTGCTTGCCATTGACTTCTATTTTGCCTTTCAATTTCCATCTCTGACGGCCGTATCGCATGAAAATCTGTGGAGGAAAGAACTGTCATCTTGTGTTCACACAGCTTACATATTTGCCCTGCCTTGTCCTTTCTCACGTGTTCTCTCTCTTTCTCTGGCTGAATAAATCATAATCTGGAAAATAAGAATCCCAGCCATTCCACTGTGTGATGGCAATGGCTATGAATGCCAATAAAAAACTGCTAGGAATTTTTCCTGTTGGGCTTCTTTTCAAAAATAATACAAATCTTATCTCCCACAATCCTCCAGAGAAAGAGATGAATAGATTCGTACCCCCTAGTTCCACAGTATTAAAGCGAGGAGAAACTTGGGAGGCATCTATTTTTGTTGGGGATACTATAGAAGTTTGCAAAGTTTGAACATCAGTGGTTTCATCTAGTGTCATCATACTTGACATGGATACAGACTCACACAGTGGCCAGCCAAGAAAAAGAATAACATTGTACATTTCAGCCATTATACTGCTTGATAAAGTTACATTTCTTACCTTTGGGGGAAGAAAATATAAATTGGCTGACTTGAACTGTTCTAACTGATCTGTTCTAATCAGCCTGTCCTGACTGGATTTGGGAGTCATAAGAGGAAGAAAAGCTATGCCAAGAGAACAAAATATTGAGAGACATGCTGACACCCTTCCAGAACAAAGCTAAAGAAAGATCTGTTGTTATCTTGCTAGGCATCAATCAGCTCTGTGGGACCAATCTCATAGTCTTTACGTGGGAAAGACTCAGAGTGCATTCATCCATAAATAGAGAATAGTGGGACCTTTCTTGTTGTACAGGATATGAGAACAGGAAAAAAAAAACCATGTAGAAACCTTTGAACATGACAGAAAAGAACTGTTCTTTAAAAAAAGACAACAAAGTTACTCACTTCATACTGGTCTCCTGGGCAAAGTCGAGCAAAGCCAGCCAGACCTAAGAGTCAAAAACATTTGAGATCAGTTTCAGAAGAAATGTTCATGCCTTCTCTTTCCTGTATCAGTGAATGTACACTTGGAAGCGCTGGGTGCCAAAGCATTTACACCACTAAGAGAACAACTTCTGGAATCCCAGTTCTTCCTCCTCTCACAAAGAGGGGATGAAGGGTACTCCATCCAACCTGTTCAAAGGCTCCATCTCTGATAATGGGAGCAGTTGATGGCTAGTTCATTGGATTTGTTGCTAGGGTTAATGGGATGCAAGGGAGGTTCACTGGAACAGTTAGTGAGGTCATTTACTTTGAATTCTGAATGTCTAATTTATTCTCTGTCCTGCCAGGACTTGGCTGTTGAGCTTCTTATCCCGGAGCCTGTTAAGAGCAGCTTTCCAAGATAGATGAAGAAGCAAGATTCAACTCAATATTGTCCAACAGGGTAAAAGCATCCCCCTCTATCTTTTCCTTTCCCCTATTGGTAACTTTTCACTACTCCCTCTCCCTCTCCATCAGCTTTTGCTTAGATCTATCCCTTGAAATGAGCAATGCTCTGTAGCTCTGATGCAGAAGTCAGAAAATGGTGGCCCTCCAGAAGTTCTGGGGCTGTAATACTCCAAATTCTTCATCTTTAGTTATGCTACCTAGGACTTATTGGGAATTGAAGGTAAAAAAATATCTGGAGAGCCACAGAGAAAAAAGATGCCTGCTCCTACTTTCATGTGAGCAGAAAAAAGCAACAAATTCCATCTTCATTAGAGTTGGTAATTGTTTTTAAAACCAAATTAATAAGAGATGAAATACACAAAGCACTTCTTGTTAACTTTTAAAAATCCTAAAAACCAGACAGTGTTGAACTGCCCCAAGATCCTCCCAATAACAGCAACAACAACAACAACAATAATATCTTGTCTTTTTCCCAGTCTGGGACTCAAGGCAGCTTAGAAAGTTAAAATCAAAGTTACAAATCAAATACAAAGTAACGAAGTCACATGATACCAAATTTAAAAATGTAATTAAACTATCAATAATTTTTAAAAGAACAGTTAAAGTTGGAATATACATAAACAACACAGTCCATTAAAGGACCTTTTCCACTGAGCAATCAGCCCTCAAAGATCTGTTGACACAAGAAGGTCTTCAGTTCCTTACAAAAAGATAGCAAGGAGAGTGCCAGTCTAGCTTCTCTAAGAAGGGAACATCAGAGCCTGGTAGTCATCATTGAGAAAGCTCTCTCGCATGCTCCCACCAGATGTAGCTATGTGGGTAGTGGGACAGAAAGAAGGATCTCCCAGGATCTGGGAGATTAAAAATCCTTCAGAAAACCTGGACCCGAGTATTTCTCATATAAAAACGGGATGATCCTACAGTTGAGCCTTGCATCATTGCTGGTGATAGGAGAGCATTGTCCACTACCCCTGAAGACAGCAGGTCCACTTAAGTAGTGCTGTGCAGTACATATATTTGTGTTTTTCTCATATCCTGATGCCACACCCTCTCTTCCAGCATCTGCTACATGAAGGCTGCTCTTTCCCACCTAATGGGAGAGCTGACCAACCAGACCAATTCTAACATGTCATTTTATTTTAGTCAGATTAAAGTTGGTGCAACCTGCCACAGGATAATAATCCAGAGTGTACAATGCAAAAAGCAAAACTGCTTCCTGTCTGAGATCCCAGACTCACACACTCGAATCCAACTATTTATGTCATTTATATATGCATATTCTACTGCCCCAGAACGTTTTCCTCATCCATTTCGACAGATGGACAAGATATGATTGCACAAAGAAATACATATACACACATAAATGACTGGGACTTCCATACAGGGAACAATCCACAAGGGCCTCTGAATATAAATGGCTCCCTAGCCTGGGAACATCAAAATGTAAAGAAGAAAAAAAGAAGAAAATTTACTTTTCTTTGAAACAACTACAAAAAGAAAAATATTGTTGAGAAAACTATGAGAAAACCTCAAGACACATTGTGTCACATCTAAGAATAAAAGTATCTATGGATGTGTCCACTTGCTTTGGTGTTCAGTTGTGCAGCCCTCTTGATTTTGGATTATTACTGTTGAACTTAGCTAGTGACTGACATGGAGGCCCTGATTGGAGGGGGAGAGTCTCACAGTGAATTTAGATTCCTGAAAAGCTCATCTTATTTCTTTTTTGGAACCTTCTCTGTTCAGCGAAAGAGCAGGTCCCTCCATGATGGAGAGAAGCCTCTTCTCTCTCCTTTACAGGACTGAAGAAGAAAGACTACACAGGCCAATCAGAGCACACAGGAGCATGTTTTGGAGGTATTTAGTGCATTTTTGCTGAATGAAATATTTATCATTTTAGATATATGACCAGACAATGAATTGTTAGATATAGTCTAATTCATTGACCTTCTGTCCTCTCCAGTCTCTCTCTCTCACACACTTACTTAATTCATGTTTCTGGATTAATCAGCTTAATTAAAATAATTATAAAATGTTCACCAATGTGATCACACCAACAACATACGATGTGCCTGTGCACATCTGACAATTTGAGCACTGTTGCCTGTAATTTTTGATCTTGACCACAAACACCTTATCATCCCTCCCACACAACTTGTTAAACTAATTGTTTTCATTAAGACATCAACAGGGAGATTTACATTTATGGAGAGGACAGTGGCCAAGATATATGTGGGGGACAAAGGAATGTTGATTGACAATGAAATGTTCCTAATTTGTCTGTAGGTGGCAGCAGTACCTCACAAGCCTTGTTGACTTTTTTTTCTTTAAATTAAAAAGTGTTTTAGAAATAGTCACTTGTGATTCACAAAAAAATTAATACTTTGGAGTAATCATACTTAAATAACTCTGGAGAAACGTATGACATTTAGAGGTCAGAGGGTGGATATGAAATTAGACCATCACAAAACATTATTAACTATTTATCATAATACAACTCAGCACTTTACAGTTATATTTATTATTACACTATAAGACATTCACTATTTTAAATCAGCACCTAATAGCTCTTGTTTACAAATTTTACTGAGTCCAAGCATGCCTTCAAAGGAGCTGAGAATAGTATTTTATTCTCACAGCACCTGAGAGATGACCTAATTCAGTTCTGACAGGAAGTCATCATATTCTACTACCTGAACAAGCCTTGAGTTCACACAGTCCTTGTTTCCTCTCATCCTCTTAGCTTCTGTTTGTAGTTTTAAATTAGTTACAGTTCCCCTTTACAGCCAAATATGGGAAACTGTGGTTTGTTTAAACCAGGGCTAGGAAATTTCCAGGAGCTGGTGAGGGTTGCCTCTACTGTGATTTTTCTGACACCCACTGCTAGATTCCTCTAGACCTCCCAACCTAAAACTGAGTGGGCTAAAAATTGCCAATCTCACGGTGGTTACCGCAGTTTTCAAAACATGAGGTCTAATGAAGCCTCTGAATATAGCCCCAAGTGGCCACTCACACTCATAGAAGCTTTAAAAAGAGCCTCCCTTGTTACAGCCTAGTTCATGGCCACTCTGTGGCAATCAATGACTGATTTAAACTGTGATTACTGAGAACAAGCCAGGATCAGTTTTCAGACCCATGTTTGCTCTGAAACCACAGTTTAAAATAAATTGAGATAGGGTGTGCCATAGGACTGATGTTATTTTAATAACAGAAGTAGATTCGTCCATTTTTCTTCTCTGATATGTGAAAGAGAAAGTTTAGGGAAGAATCCCATGAACCTCACAATTACTATGCCCCTTTCATACAGTACGAAATTATGGTTTCTCATAGAGACTGAGGAAGTTACCCACAGCACCTTATAGCTGAATAAGGATTTGCAACAAAGATCATTTGCATATCTAAAGATAAGTGTTCTTTGATCTCAGGGCCTGGCTCTTCTTCTCCAGTTCTCAGGGTGAGGAGAAAGAATCTCAGGGTGAGAGTGCTGTCTTGAAATGTGTGTAGGGAGGTAGGAAATTCCTTACTAATTAGACTGTGTTTTTTTGTTTGAATGGCATGTACTTTGCAAGTGTAGTTGATACTTAATACATTATGCCTAATGACATCATCACCAAGGGGATGCTCCTTGTGACATCATCCTGACATATCATCAAAGTTCACCTTCCGTGACATCACATGGGGTAGTCCCAAGGTTTTAGGTTTTGACCACGAACTCGCGGGGTCTGAGATGGTCCTGAGGTGGAAATCCTAGTGTTTAATGAAACAAGTCAGAGGTTTTCCCACCACTTATATAAAACTTGTGAGTACAGAAGACTTACTTGTTAAAAAAGTTTAAACATGTGAAAAAAAAATATCCACACTGTACAGAGTAGACAATAAGAAAAAAGGCAAAAGTGGCTGTGCTGGCTTGGGGATTGTAGGAGCATTAGCCCAAAAAGTAACTTTCCCAAGCTCTGAAAAAGATTGAAGTAGCTATAACACTGGGTGTAAATGATACTGTGTATTTAATGCAAGAATTGAAGTGCAGGCAAAATGGAGTGCGATCGTACTGCAAACACATGACCAATCATGAAGGAGCTTAACCAGTGAGAATTATGAAAGTATTACAGCACTGAAAATGCACCTAAAAGATACTACGGAGCAATATTATATAAAAAAAGAATACTCCTGTTCTAGCCAATAAATATTTGTCATAGGATTTCTGGGTCAAATCCAGAAACAGGAGTTAGATCTCTTGTGTCCCAGTATTCTTAATTCATTGAAACTGATTTCCTTTCTACTGTCACATAATGTTTGTTAAAACATTATTACTTGGGGTAAATGTCACCTTTATACAACTGGTTGGTCTAATATGTTTTGACATAGCTTAGCCCACAAGCTTTATTCTTATTGCTAAGAGGAGATCTTCTATGAATATATAAAGCTCTGTTTCTTCTGTTCTCTCCCACTGCCAGAACAAAGCCACCCTCTGTTGGGATCACATTACCTCTCACATTCTAATTTATTTATCATTTATAAATAATTGAAATTTACTAGCACTCTGCCGCTGGCTCCATCTCCCCTTTGATGCCTTAATAAGAGAACTTGATCTCTGCTTCCCATATAGTTGTAAGCACATGGAACTCTAAGTAAAGATGTGTGAGAAAAGAAATGAAAAATGAATTTACACTCATTTGCAAAAAGTGGTCCTGAATCAACTCACTGCAGAACTGCTCCGGTGCATATTTTAGCCTATTAAGAGTCTAAACTGTATGTTTCAAAGTTTGATACTTTATATAACATCTTCCAGTTTCTGGAAATCTGGGTTCACAAGTATTTCTCCTATTTTATCCCACAACTTAAATCCCTTTATCTTTCCATGCAAACAAAGTATTCCTTCAATCGCAATGAACATTTTGGGCTCAAGGGACAAGGATAACTAGACCTCTGCAATGTCAATATGCTTTTTTTTAAAAAAATGTTTTCCTGTGGGAATAGACCACTATAATTTCAGTTTATGCATTTAGGCAAGATGAGAAAAATGTACCACATAGTCATTGCATTGAATTTACTGCAGCCATTAAAAGCAAATGAAGGATAAAATATCTTAGTTTTCACAGAAATAAAATGTGAGATTTCTTTGCATTCTTCTCTGTTTTGCATTCTAGACAGAGACAGATTTGCAAATATAATTTTGGCAGAAGAGGTCGTAGACATGGCTCAAAAACAGAAGAAACAGAAAGCACAATTTTGTTATCTCTGTTTAGACTCAGAGCACTGAAACTGCTCTGTATTAGTTCAGACCACTGATTCATTGAGACCCAGGACAGGCAGCTATGCAAAGGTAGGGGGCCACATGAGCCCCTCCAGGGGAACTTGGAGAACCTCAAGCCTGCTGCACCTACTCTCAAAACAAAAATGGTTTTTTCCTTTGTCTCCAAATGCCCTCTAGGGTACAAGTAGGGCATTGTCATTGTATTTTGGGGCCTTCCTGGACCAGGAGAAGTCTTTTTTTTTTTTTTTAACATCAGGAAGTGATTGGAAGTCACTTCCAATTCATTTCCTGGTTCAGAAAAGGAATCCCTGGATGTCAACTGGCCCCAAAAAGTTGTGGAAATGACCACTACACCTCATAGAGGGCATTTAGTGAAAAAAAGTTGTTTGACCTTGGTGAGGGGGTAGGGAGAATCCAAATGTGGTGGAAATTGTTGGGGATGATAGGAGTTTCAGCCCCATGGAAACGCAGCAGAAAAACCAGAGGTCAGCGAGCCAACAGCAGCAGCCTTGTTCCCCAGTAAGGATACTCACACACCGAGGAGTTTCTTCCAAAACAGGAGGCACTTTATCTTGCAGCAAAGTTCCGTTATATACAAAACATAGGACAGACAGACAAAAGCTTGCGCCAGGCACCAGGTTTGGTCAACAGACAAATACATACTGGCGTTGCTTTGTTATATACATATCTACAACCAATCAAGTAGAGGTTTGCACACCTCCCTCTACCATCTGCACACGACCCCAGTTTCTTACGCAACCTTGCAATTACCCACAGCTGGGGCATGATGCAACATCTTTGCAGCGGGCTGATCATTTTCCCACGGTTCCCTGCCTGGAATCCCTGACAGGAATACCCTCCACATCAGAGGCATTTTGGAGTAGAAATCTGAGGTCACAAAAATGGTCCAGAAGGCCAAACATGGCCTTCGGGAAGCACTCTGCCCGCTTCTGATCTAGACCAATACTGTCAACACTAACTGGCTGGAACTTTCCAGGGTTCCAGGAACAAGTTTTTCAAGCACAACTAGCAGTTGTCTAGGATTGAATCTAGGGTGTTCTGAATGGAAACCAGATGCTAAACCACTGGGCTACATTATGAGAAGAAACTGCTTGTGCTGTGCTAGATTTGATATAAATCCAAGTAAATCTAAATCATACTTGACAATAAAATTGTATAAAAGAATATATTCTGCAAACAATGGGATCAAGAGGAATGCCAGAGCATTTTTATTTTGAATTTATAATCCATAAATAAGACATATAATATATAGGCAAGAATTCAACTGTTAGACCCAACTAGAACAGACTCAATGAATTAATGGGAAATTGGTGAATCAGGAATAAACACAAGTTCCGTTGATTCAACAAGACTTCTCTAACTGGCAAACAATTGGATTTAGGGCTTTATTTTGCATTTATTTCCCAAATTATATTTTTACAGCTACAATAAATGAAATGCAATGATTACAGGCTAAGCTTTCTGATCTTTACTGAACACATAGGCATCTCTTGTTAGTCTTTAGTTGTGGTGATATGGATTTGGAGGCATCAGAGGTTCCTCAGCATCCTACTTAATGCAAACAAGGCCACCACTAGCCTCTGCAACATTTGCCAAAACGGAAAAGCCCTGGCTATGACTCTCAGGATGCTAAGAGGTGCTGGCTCACAGCTTGAAGCTCATTTCCTCTCACAATGAAAATGCCATCCACTGAAGAGCTTGTGTGTAGATGAAACTCCAGAGGTAGCAACAATAGCTCTGCTCTCTAAGTTTAAGCAGCCAAACCCCAGCACTCTAGGAAGGGACTCAAAGCATTCCTTATGCTAGCACCAGCATCCCTAAGCACAATCGCTAGCCTGTACTCTACTGGCTCTGCAGCACTGCAAGGAAACATGTGGCAGTTCTACAGTGCTGTTTGACAATGTGTGTGCGTTTGGTTCCCTCCCCCTCTTCTGCAATTTTTGTTTGAAATTTTTCTTGTTCTCAAAATAAAATGGGAGGGGGAGGAGACTGGACATGAAAGAAAACTGCCAGGACATCAATTGCTGATCATGGAGGTCAGACAGATAGCAATCCCTTTTTCTTTCTTTGATTTACATAAGGACTGAGGGATCACACAAGTAAATGATGCTTTGACTTCTCCTTTGATATAATGTACATAGTTCAAGGTTTGTGCAATTTCATGTGACTTATGAGGATCAAACCACATGAAGGAAACAATTCTACTTTAAACAGAGAGAATGAGAGAGAGATCGCCACAATGATGCACTATAGATTCTTCAAATTCCTCAAAAAAGGACAACAGATTTTCTTTCCTAATGATGTTCTACTCAAACATATTAAGCCTGATGAGTGGGATGAGCATGCTACTGATTAAAAACCTTAATTCTGAAAACATTTTATATTCCCATTAATATCCAGACACATATTAAAGACATTTAGCTCTCTCACTGCTTATTTCTCTCTTTCTAGTTTCTAGAACATCTGGGATATAATCTGACATTCAGAATTCCTGGCAGTGGCAGAGTTTAAGATATAAACAAAGTTCATGCAAAAGATGTGCACCCAACAAAAAAAAGTTTTTTTTTCCTCTGACAAGGAATGCACGGTGAAATCTAATTATCCTACATACATCTCAACAAGAACAAAAACTCATTGAAAAGTTTGCTATAATCTTGATATTTCAGTATCTACAACAGATTCCAGTTGTTTTGGATATAAGGCAAGATGAGCTCTGAAACCTCCAAAACTAATTTGGTGGAAGGAAAGAAAACAAACCTCTTATCTAAATTGGTCTGTGCTCTCAGTGGTTTGAGAAACAGACACACACACAGAGCTCTTGCTGGGATGTTTGTGCACAAAAGAGGATGAAAGGCAAGCCAATTTACCTTTCATCTTGATGCAGAACTCCCCCATTAGATTTTCCAGCTCCCCTTCAATTGTGCACATGTTCTGTGTGGAAAAACAGAAAATGTAAATTGGATTAACCATTCACAATGAACAATATAAATGTGCCTTAAAACAAACTATACCCTCTCCTTATTTATACTCAAGTGCAATAACTCCGACCCAGTCAGAACAGAGGTTCACAAGGATGCCCTAGAGGAAGGGGAAAAGGAAGAAACTCCCAGTCAAGGATGTGGGAACAGGTAAAGTTGGAAATGTGCCCCTGGAAACTATCACTTCCTTTCTCATTATCTGGAGGAAAATGGGGTTAGGCATCCAAGACTTTATTCCAATAGCCAGAGAGACAACCTGATACCTTCTCTAGTCATGAGCTGCTGGAGCAAGCCTCAGTCTTAAAAATTCTCTCAGGACATCTAGAAAGCTATGGTAACGTGTAGATTTCCAGCATCTGCACTCCCAGTGAAATACATACATAACAACACACCTGTCATACGTAACACTTTATGTATACATTTTACACTAATTTTCAGACAGAAGTATTTTGCAAGTAGGAAGTTTATTGTGTATGAAGTAGCACCAATTCTTCTTGCCCTGGTCTCAAATAGGCACTTTTTTCTTACAGTAGAGGTCAGGATTTTCCTGGAGGTTGGGGAAGGAAGACTGCATTTGACTCTTCCAGAAACACGGAGGGATATGCTTCTTCCCCCCAACCTCACCTCTAAACACTTTTTTTCAAAAGAAATGCTGGCCACAAAAATTGCCAATCTTTCCTCATGAAGCCTCCAAGGTGTGTAATTGGCCATTTGAGAATACATTTGCAGGTTTGACCTTTGTGAACTTGATTATTTGTGAGGCACATGCTTGCCTCCTCCCCACATTCTCCTCCTCCCATTCCCTTGTACTCCTCACCCCAGGCTTGTGAGGCTTATGTTTAAAATGAATGTTTTTTCCTTTTGAGTGAGCAAAACACCTCCCACTGCTGGAGGCATGTCCTCTCTGCCACAGGGCTGCACATTCTGCTGTATAATGGCTGCTGATTGGTCAGGTGCTGTCTTTGCTTCTACCTCTTGCCTCTGGGAGGAATCTCCTTTCTTAAGATGGTAACTGGAAGTAGGCAAAACATCAGAACTCAGCGCTCCTCTCTTCTCTGTCTGAGTGGAAAATACCAGTAAGCCCTTTACCTTGCCTTTTTTCTTCCCCCTGGGAATGCCAGGGCCAGAGGCAAGCGAATGGGAAGGGGGAGCTCTGGAGGGGAATGAGAAGGGAACCACAGAGAGAGAGTTATTTGCAGTTTTTCCACTTTCACTAGTGTTCTGCATCCCAGACCCTTCAAAGGTGGAGGGACCACTGTATACCTTCCACATAAAGACCTGTTTTAAGCCCCCCTGGGGGGCATTTGCCCCAAAACTGGAAGGAAAAAAAAACTTCTGAGGAGCTTAAAACAGGCATACAACAGTTATTCACATACTCCTGGGAGATTTGGGAGAGGGGTTACCAAAACTGTTTTTCTTTGAAAAATTCTTTTAAAGAAAGAAAATAAGGATGTTGGTCAAGAGGGGGCAACTTGCAGGCCTCATGGAAACCACAGGGTGCACACTGACCACCCCTGCCTTAAAAGTATACTTCAAATTTCTCCACCTAGATTTAAGATAGCACTGGCTTCAGTGATTCTCCCCAGCGAGGAAGCAATCTCCTTTGGCCCCTCATACCTTTGAATTATCAGATTTGAATCCATGCTCATCAAGACACAGATGAGCACTAGAAGAATACTGTCCTCCCAGAATTTTGAATAGGCAATAGGAAATTCACATCATAGTCCAACACTTTGTTATTAGTAGCAGTAGCAATTGATTCTGTATTTCAGACATTCCATAATCTGCATTCAACAGAGTCTACAATCAATTTGATTGCCATTCTATCAATGTTCCCATTATACTTAGTAGTAAACGCAACTCCAGACAAGGCTAAGTCAACATGTACCTCTGTGTATTCTTTGTAGCTTTTGTTGATTTCTGACAAACTCTCCCGTGCTGCCTTGCTGGCAGGGGACAAACCAAATGCTTGTTTCATTTTGCTGGCACCATCACGGAGCCGTCTTTGGATACAATAGGCTTCAAAAAGCTCATCAACCTGATAGGAACAACAATGACCCATTAAGTTCTTGAAAAATTAAAAGCCAACGAAAAGAAACATAACAGAGCAACTGAGAGCTTTCTTGTGCTTTTTTTTTCTTTAGAGAAATCGATGAGTAAATGTCTTCAGCTGATGCCACATCTTTAGACTGACAATAACTCAGTGTGTGGAAACACTCTTAATTTCACAATCACAACAAAGGGATTGTCAGGAATTTGTACTTCAGCTTTGCAGGCTTCTAACTATTATGGGTTTGGGTTTTGTGTAAACCTTGTCTCTTCTCATTAAACTTTCTTTAACAACCAAGTTTCTCTAAATAAAAAATTCCTGCTTGTTTGCTTTACCACTTTCAATTAATTCCCAGAATAAAATGAAAGATAATAGTAACATAGTTTTGCACTGAAGAAGCTACTTCAGAGGAAAGAAAGGAGAATAATCAGTCTTCTTCATCAGTTGCAGCAAGACCCATCTGTCACCACATAGTAATATTGACAATCATTGTAACATGATATGCACCACACACGGTGTCCATGCTTAAACTGGCCAGTTAGATACACTATGCAAAAACTTCATATTAAAGCTGAAACCTCTTTGTTCCTGATGAACAAGTCTTGCAGCTTAATCCTTTGCATGTAGACTCTGTCTGTACTACACAGCTATAGCAATTTGATGCTGCTTTAACTGTCAAACTTATATTCAATGGAAACCTAGAATTTGCTCTTTGGTTTGCTGCTGCTGTTGTGTGTCTTCAAGTCATTTCCAACTTATGGCAACCCTAAGGCAAACTTATCACAGGTTTTTCTGGGACATTTCCATGGTTGAACAAGGAACTGAACTCTAGTCTCCTGGATCATAGTCCAGCATTCAAACCACTACACTATGCTGGCTCTCTTGATGTTTAGTTAGGTATCTAGAATTCTCTTCTAGAGAGTTCTAATCCATTTCTCTGAATTAAAGTTCCTAGCTTTCTCAATACCTCAGTAAACTACAAATTCAAGCATTCCGCATGACTGAGCCATGACAGTTAAAGAGGTATCAAACAGATATTAACAGTTTATACAAATATACTGTTAAAGATATGATCTACCAGGGCTGGCGCAAGACATTCTGTTGTCTGAGGTGAAGGACAATATAAAGCTGTTCTGGATTAGCAGTTTAATCTTACTTCAACAAGGATGGTGGAAGAGCCATCATACTAATTTCCGGAGGAGGAGAAAAGTTATATGCTGAAATGATTTGCCTTAGTGTGCCTAATGAAAGGCCAGACTCAGACTTTTCCTGCAGTTTGAATCCATTGCTTCTTGTACCAGAGACTAGGACAAGGAGCAATGGATTCAAACTGCAGGAAAAGAGATTCCATTTGAACCTCAGGAAGAACTTTCTGATGGTCAGAGCTGTTCGGCAGTTGAATATGCTGTCTTGGAGTGTGGTAGAGTCTCCTTCCTTGGAGATTTTTAAGCAGAGACTGGATGGCCATCTGTCACGAGTGCTTTGATGTGTGTTCCTACATGGCAGGGGGTTGGACTGGATGGCCCCTGTGGTCTCTTCCAACTCTATGATTCTATGACCCAGGGTATTTAGTGGAGTTAACTTCTAATCAGACATGCAAAGGACTGTGGCCTCAGATACTATCAATACCCAAAGAGCTTTTTGTTGCTTTTTTAATGGAGATAACACTAGTTGTCATGCGTATTTAACTTGACTATGATACTACACAAGGGGTTCCTTGCCTAGATTATTCAAAGGTTTGCCACTACCTTCATTTTAGGCTGAGAAAGTATAACTTGCCCAAAGCCACTCAGTGGGTTTCCATGGCTGAATGAGTATTTAAACCTTGGTCTACTGCTTTTCAGAGTAGCAAATCCACAATGCTGATTTTCCTACACCACATTGGCCCTTCATAAAACAAAAGAACAATTGATAGTTCTTATATTAAGTTGTGTCTTGTGTTGGTTCTGCATCAGTGGAGTGCACTTCTATCCAGGCAAGGTGAGACACTGAATTTCATTGCTTCCCATTACATCCCCTTCCCACATACTACATGGGAAGCTGCTTCTGATGGTTGGGAGATACTCTTAACATTATATAATACAGCAGAGATACCTGCAGTAGATAAGAAAAAAGAATAATGTGGGCCCTACATTATCATGAATGGAAGCATTTTCCACCAGCAGAAATTCATCATTAAATATAGCCCATTATGTCTTTCGACTATAGGTTCAACTTCACAACAGCATCTGCCCTTTTTGCTAAGGCAGAATCCAGCTTAGCGCCTAATGAATATTTTACGAGGCACTCACAAACAGATACTGGTGCTCAAAACTTTAAAGGGCCATGAGAAGACATGGTTCAATTCCAGAATGCAGTGTAGTAAAAATTAGTCTTTTTTCACCTAGTATTGCATGAATGATAATAACAATTGCCTATACCACAAGGTCACTGAAAATACTGCTATGTATTTATTTATTTTGATGAACCACACCCCCAAGAGCTGTCACAAATAGCTGCCATTTGCTGTTTACTTTTGTTAATGAGGGTGGGGCACAGAATTCTTTTTCTTCATGAAAAGTTAACACAAAGCCATCTGCTACATGACAGAGATGTGATAGTGACCAAGTTTCCTGTTTTCCCTGCTTTGTTTCCTGATCAGTATTTAACTTCAAAACATAGCTGTCACTGGAAAATAATGTATTTGCCCTTACAATCATCTAAGCTTTGCTGCTTTCCATGAAAATGTTTTCAGCAGTTGTTGCTTATATTTTGGTCTTCTAAAATCTTGTTCACATCAAGTTCCCTTTACTTGTCACCATGGGTTACAGAACAAAAAGTTAATCTACTGAAGGATTTGAGTGTCGTTTTTTTTTCCTTTGTAGCAATTCACTCTTGCTTTAAAACACTGAAATCACTTTGTTCTGAGTGGGAGGAACTTGAACAGCAAATACCCTGCTGCATGACATTTTGCTGGCATGTTTTTACGGACTCTGTTTTCTCGATGAATATTTGATTTGTGCATATAGTAATAACAAAGAATGGATGCCCTACAACAGACAATGCTATAGGAGAGCCAGGCCTTTCATGCTCAAAATGCCACCACTGACATCCTGTTGGGCAGTTACTGTTTGGTATTCACATTTATGATCATGGCACCATTGCTATCACCACAAATGCCCCCCAAACTCACCTTAAAATCCAAGCAGCCACACCAAGTGAAGGAGTTCTGCAGTGCTGGTGTGATAGGCAGTGCAAAATGATGCATCCAGCCCTGTCCCACCATTGAACTATGGTAAGAAACGGAGTTGCAACAAGACTCCTGCCTCTGCTCATCACATTATAGGAGGGGGCTGGACATGTCATCCTTCAGTGCCCTGCTCATCAGCACTGCAGGACTGCATCCCTTGGTATGCTTGCCTCAATTTTGGGGAATGGATTGGGAAACAAAATGTAGCAATAACATTATCGCTACTTGTTTGAGAAAGGATCTCAGTCTCTTTGGGGGGCAGATCCACCTCCCTGCTCAATCTGTGAGCCACCACTAAGGAAAAAAAGAAGTACTGCACTTTAAAGAATTGCAGTGTGTACAGAACTTATATGCCAGTATTGACACTAGGCCACATTATTCCTATATCCCTCTTTTAAAGTTCTATGCATCTGTTCAAAATGCCAATACTGGGCAGAAATCTAGGCACAGTTTCTATAACATGCCCAAATTACTGGTGTGTATATGGTGTTATCTAGGTCCCACCTCCCCGGCGCACCACATGACTCGGCAAAGCATGATTCTGAATTACTGCGTGAAGGCAACAACGGAGAACACATTGTAAACTCCACATAACATTTGCAGCTGACAGTGCAAGACCCAGCTTAAATCTGTTTGAAGGGCTGCTTTGTCAGGAGATTTCTCTGAAATACTGGATATTGCTAGACAGGCTTTTGATAAATTGCTTAAGAACAAAGTTAGAAGCAAGATGAAAGGATAGTTGATTACCTTGCTGATGTGGAACTCCAGCTTTCTCATATATCTTTCAATTGCTTTCATTTGCTGCAAAATAAATTAAAAATAATTAGAATGAGAAGAATGACAGATAGCTTCTGTTAGGTGAACTAATTTGCACTTTTGCAAAACTCAGTTATATTCTCATGTTGGACTAGTCTGATTCAAAATAAACATATCCTTTTCTTTAAAAGGGAATATGTTTAATTTCATAGTGAGCTTTTGTAATTAGAAACAGGGAACTTCAAATTTCATTCTAATGTTCACATTTTTAAAAGGACTTTGATGATTTGTATACAGATCAATACTTTCCCAGCTTTGTTACACTCTTCCTCAAAATATAACACAATTGTGTTCCAAATACTGCATTAAATACCCAAGTACCTATTCAGAGTCATACTGAGTTTAAATTACTACTGCCTTAGAATCATAGAATCATAGAAATGTAGAGTTGGAAGAGACCACACGGGCCATCCAGTCCAACCCCCTGCCATGCAGGAACGCCCTCAAAGCACTCCCGACAGATGGCCATCCAGCCTCTGCTTAAAAACCTCCAAGGAAGGAGACTCCACCACACTCCAAGGCAGCACATTCCACTGCCGGACAGCCCTGACTGTCAGGAAGTTCTTCCTGAGGTTCAGGTGGAATCTCCTTTCCTGCAGCTTGAATCTATTGCTCCTTGTCCTGGTCTCTGGAGCGGCAGAAAACAAGCCCTCTCCTTCCTCTACATGGCGTCCCTTCAAATATTTAAACATGGTTATCATGTCCCCTCTTAACCTTCTCTTCTGCAGACTGAACATACCCAGCTCTCTAAGTCTATCCTCATAGGGCATGGCTTCCAGGCCCTTCACCATTTTGGTTGCCCTCCTCTGGACCTGCTCCAGCTTGACCATGTCCTTCTTGAATTGGGGTGCCCAGAACTGGACACAGTATTCAAGATGAGGTCTAACCAAAGCAGAGTAGAGTGGTACCACTACCTCCCTTGATCTAGACACCATACTCCTATTGATGCAGCCGAGAATTGCATTGGCTTTCTTGGCTGCCGCATCACACTGCTGACTCATGTTCAGCTTGTGGTCTATTAAAACTCCTAGATCCCTTTCACACGTACTGCTATCCAGCCACGTGTCCCCCTCCTATATTTCTGTATTCCATTTTTTCTACCCAAGTGTAGGACCTTACACTTCTCTCTGTTGAATTTCATTTTGTTAGCTTTGGCCCAGCTCTCCAATCTATCCAGGTCATTTTGAATTTTGATCCTGTCCTCTGGCGTACTAGCAACCCCTCCCAATTTGGTGTCATCTGCAAATTTGATCAGCATGCCCTCTATTCCTTCATCCAAGTTGTTGATGAAGATATTGAACAGCACTGGGCCCAGGACAGAACCCTGTGGCACTCCGCTAGTCACTTCTCTCCAGGATGAAAAGCAGCCATTGGTGATCACCCTTTGGGTTCGGTCGGTCAACCAATTACAAATCCAACTAACAGTAGCCCTGTCCAGCCCACATTTTACTAGCTTCTTTGCAAGAATGTCATGTGGAACTTTGTCAAAGGCCTTACTGAAATCGAGAAATGCTACATCCACAGCATTCCCTTCATCTATCAAGCTAGTAACTCTGTCATAAAAATAGATAAGATTAGTCTGGCATGACTTATTTTTGAGAAATCCATGTTGACTTCTCGTGATTACCGCATTGCTTTCTAAGTGATTAGAAACTGACTGCTTAATGATCTGCTCCAGAATCTTTCCGGGTACTGATGTCAGGCTGACTGGGCGATAATTATTTGGGTCCTCTTTTTTTCCCTTCTTGAAGATGGGGACAACATTTGCCCTCTTCCAGTCTGCTGGAACTTCTCCTGTCCTCCAAGATTTCTCAAAGATTATAGCAAGCGGTTCCGAAATGAGCTCTGCCAGTTCTTTTAATATCCTGGGATGCAATTCATCTGGCCCTGGAGACTTGAATTCATCCAGTGTGGCCAGGTATTCCTGTACCACCTCCCTACCTATTATGTGCCTCATTTCCCCTGCTTCCTCCCCTGCTCCCCAACCGCCAGGTTGAGTGCTTGTATCCTGCTGGGAAAAAACTGAGGCAAAGAAGGTGTTAAGTAGTTCTGCCTTTTCTCTTCCCCCTGTTAGTAATTCGCCATCTTCTCTGCGCAGCGACCCTATCATCTCCTTCTTTTTCCTTTTGCTGCGGACATATTTAAAAAAGCCCTTTTTATTGTTTTTGATGTCTCTGGCCAGCCTAAGTTCGTTCTGTGCTTTAGCCTTTCTGACCTCCTCCCTACATCTCCTAGCTACTTGCTTAAATTCTTCTTTGGTGGTTTCCCCCTTCTTCCATTTCCTGTACATGAACACTGCCTTAGAACAGTGATCGGCAAAGGGTTCCTTTGGACCCACAGTGTGGCTCTAAATTCCTTGGGCTGGCCCCCCAAGAAGAAGAGTGAATTGTCTCTTGTGGCAAGGTATCAATTTACCTTTCAAATAGGTGTTGTATCCCCCTGCACTATTTAATATCAAAAATATGAATTTTTCAAATATACACATGGACTTCTGTCAATGTCTGGGTTTGTTCCCCCCAGCTCCTTGTGTATTTGGCAATCCTAGAGGGTCTCAGGGGCATAAAAACTGGCCCTTGGATTTGCCACAGCTGATCACTCCATCCTTAAACCATAGTCCTCAAGCTGCTTTCTTTGAAATAACTCATCTGGATTGAAAATATTTATTCCAGATAGAAAGATAGGGATTAATGAAGGACAAGGACTCTGGGAGACCCTGCTGATATCTTTGCTCAGCTATGGAAACACACTGTGTGGCCTCAGGCAAGTCATGCTTCGGGCAAACTTCCTCTGAATAAACTTTGTCAAGAAAAGCCCATGATAGGGTTGCTATAAATTGGAGTCGATGTGCAAGTACAAAACAAGGATAGTCATTATCTTCTTCAGTAATTGTGGAACATTTAGAAGGACTCCCTTGTACTTGAAATCCTGCAGCTACTGTTATATCTTGCTGTAACAGAGGATTAAACTTATCAGTTTGTTGCAGTTTAGTTGGTCATTAGGAAAACGTACCTTATCTAGATCATATAGCACTCCCTGTAAAGAATAAAATTAAAATATTAATAGCACATAAGATGTTATTTTACAGAAGAAAACACTATGCCACTACACGCAACATCCTAGTCCATCTGAGCCAAAATAAAGAAAGTTCAATATAAAAATGGCTTACAAACAGAAACACATGCTGTCATTCAGGGTAACTAAGGAAACCCACTAGTTTCATTTTTGAGCCTTTTAGAGAATATTAGGGGATCTATAAATGTAATGAATGAATAAATAAAACTAAATTACGTCTTAATTATGTTCTGTCAACGTGCCTTAGAAAGATGAATATTACTTCACCCACTCCATAAACAATCTGAATAAATGTAATTATCTATCCAACTCAGACAAAAGAAATATAACTTGTATAGAGTCAGTATAGAATCTAGTCAAATCTTTCCTCTGAACAAGATGCATAATACAGGTACATAAGAGAAGTCCACAGTACCTGGGTATAACGCATTATTATACAAAAATTCATATATTTTCTGACCCACAGAGGACAAGTAATTGCTCCTTAAAAAAAACCTTTTATTTTTCTCAGTGACATTCAGAAAGATTCAGCACATGAACTGATTCTCTTTCTTTCATAAGCTCCTCATTTTCCCATCCATGACTGGACTAATGATGATGCTGGACTTTTAAGACTATTTCTCCCCCAATTAAATTACTTTTGTAGAAGGTGCTGAAATGGATCAAAGAAGGGAAAATTGTGAAAGTATTCTGTACACTGAGGGTTCTTTATTCCATCATGATTACCCAGTAAAATTGCACTTGCTGTAGAAATAGTTATGGGAGAATTGAAAAAGTCTCTACACAAAGAAAATGCCAAAGCCTGGAAGTTACTTCTTTTAAAAAAAGATTATCCTTTCCAGAAACACTCAGCCAGCACAGCCAATGACTACACAGAATGAGGCATTCTGGGTATAATAGTCAAAAGTAGCTTTTCTAGTTTCAGATAATTGTTAGGAGAGACAGTGAGAAACTAATACAGGCATACCTCAGTTAACAAAGCCTCTGACAAAGAAGCTCCTTTTTACAAAATCTTTTTATGGGAATTGCCCACTTTCTTGTCTTCTGTCTAGCTGAAAGGGTTTTTTTCCCCTTCTCAATATTGGCATTGGAAAGATGGCAAAAGAGGGATGGAAAGAGACTTCCAGTGCCAGGTTGTAACAGTATATCTGAAGTAAGTGCCACTGTGTTGGGGCCACAGAATTCCTCTGGTTGGTACAGCTGCCTGGCTTTTATTACTTCATTAAAGAAAGGTGGTTTTACATACCTAGTAAATTTCTGACTTACAGGTAATTTCTAACAAATATCTCCCAACCTGAAATCTGAAGTGCTGTAATTCCCATAACACTTCCGTTACAGAAGTCTGAATTAGCTCTTAAGATTTTTCATATAGCACCTCAAGACTACAATCTCATTTTCCTTTGTCCCCTCCCTATTTAATAAGCAACTTCCTACTGATTGTTTCTGTGATAAAGACATACCAGCCGTGAGTTTCTTTTCATGTCTTTTAACTGAGCTGTTAATTTATCTAGCTCCGCTTGATGCACTTCAAGATACTCACTGTAGAGATAAACCAAAAAAAAAGAAAGCTTTGTTATGTTCCAATATTAAAAGTTGGATTTTGTGAAAAAGAAAATCTGTTTGGAAGAATGTTACTCTTGTTGGTAATTGTTTAAGCAAGAAAGTTAAATAGCTCTTACTCTTAGACAAGTGTGTATAGGATTGTAACACTCCACAAATTGTAGGGCTATAATTCCCATCAGCATTAGACACAGCAACCAACAGTGTGTGGTGGTGAGATTTGTAGTCCAACAATATCTGAGTGCTGCAAGTGGCATACCCAATCATACAGAATGAAGTTAAATTATGAAACTTAAACATGAAATTTGTAACAGGGAGAGGGATTGTACGAAAAAAAGGGGGGCAGAGGGATCGTACAAAAACGTAACAGCTGAGACAACTATAATGCAGAATTCATATTGATGGGAATAATCAGAAAGTCTTTTCATTGTTGATTAACTGACTAATTTCCCATTCATTTTGTAAAGTAGAAACATTTGGTGCATTATGCTCTCCAAGTATTTTTTTCCAATGTGCTAAAATTCATCTACTTTTCTCAGTTAGGGAAGGTTTGCCAATTAAAAAGGTCTTTACGATTGTCTACAGTCAACTGATGACAGCCTTATATGAATACACTCTTTCTCCTCCTGGTCAGAGCGAGCCCAAGCCAAAATATAATCCTAGTAAGCGTCAATGCATACAGAGTATTCAGGAATCCTTAATCAAAAACAACGATGAGACTGGACTATTGAACAATAATCAGGCCATAAAACTATTACAGCATATGGCACCTGCCCCATCTAAGGAGGTTATATCAAGTGTTCATCATGTTCAGCAGACTTTTGCCATATCAAATGTGGGAAAGTGGTGGCAACGCCAAAAGACATTTAGAATGCAAATTCTATTGAAGTAGGCCATAAAATCCTATGGAAGCAAAAACTGTGGATCACCCAATAAAATCCACAGAAGAAACCAGAGACATGTCTCAAGGTGTTCGATTGATGGATTCTGTTTGTCTAGTAAATGGTCTAGGAGTTTCAGCTCCAGAAATTTCTGAAGTTAGATGTCAACCCCTGAAAAAGACCTTTGAGAGTATATATAAGTCAAAATGTGTTGGGCTTTTTTACTAATAAAAAATATTCATCTCTGGTTTCTTCTGAGAAATATACAATCCTATGCCAAATAACTTTTGCTACTCTTTAAGGAAGCACAAGGCTATTGGTTAGTTTTGCTGCAACAAGGTAATACCTCTATGCCCTTGGAAAGTAGAATCCACCACGTATGGAAGCCAAAGTGTATTGTGTATAGTATACCATGTATGCCATGGTATGGAATATAACCAATAATCTCGGCATAGGCTGGAACAGCTTGTAAGTCAATCAAGGCTAAACATTTCCTGCAACTGCAATAAACTGCAAAGGTTGGAGAAGTAAAATAACTCTCTCCCAGGCTTGAATTCAAAACATGAAGTTGACTGAACATCTAGAAGCTTTGTACATGAGCCCTGCACTGTTAAAGGAAATAGAGTTTTGCAAGGTTACTTTTTTTTGGATGACAATTCCCAGCATTCCTTAGCTTAGCATAGCCACCACTGGGTGCAGCATTGTTGTTGCAGCATTTGTACATTGCAGAGCTGTACAAAAAAGCAACATTTCCAAGCCCTACAATGAACACAAGTTCTTGCTAACTGGGAGCTGTAAAGTTATACTTATTATCAGAAGTTAGACTCGACTTTACTACTAAGAAATCAAGCTTTCCTTATAGAGTAGCAAGGATAGTTTTGCTGATGCTCCAGGGTTATAAAAGTTCTTACTCAAGTCCATTCTTTAGGGCCTTGTAGACTTCTTCCATCCTTTCAGGCTGAGGTTCCTTAGCTGTGCTGTTGCTCTTGTGCCCTAAATTGTGCATTTTCTTCACTTTTGCCTGGGGTTTCTTGAGCGCAGAGGAATTTTCAATAAAAGAGTTACACCTACAAAATGAACATAAAGGGGGTGTGGGAAGGGAAGAAGAACCATAAATCATTATTATCTTGAAGGAGCATCGCTTAAGGAGCTTTCCCTAACACCTAATCTTTCCCAGCTAAAAGCAATCTGCTTACAAGGCTGCCTGCCAGAGAGCATTCAGTGTTTATGGGTTAAGAGGTCTGAGCCAACATGACACTTGGCTATCAACATCTGATATTCTACTTGGGGAGATATCCAATGCCTTTATAGGTCCATTTCATTGATTTATTTAGATCTGTAGCTTCCTGCATTGCAAAAATTCAGTTCAAGTAGCAAAATATTTTAAATATGTGATAATGCACACTATGAATTAAAAAAAAAAAAAGAAAAGGTCTAAAAGAAAAGAGAATGGAAGTAACTTTTATAAACAGCTATTGTTATAAACCACTCCCTTGCTTATAGCAATAACATGGCCTTACTTATTATTACACTATATAATACATTATATTATGACAAGATGTAAATTATTCTAAAATGAAAGCACAATCCAAATAAACTATGCAGTCTTCTGTTGTTTGGATGGGCCCAGAATAGCAGTATGCCTAGGTAGCTTGTGCCTTAACCCATTTCAACCAGCACCGATCTTAAAGCAGATCACAGAATATACCCTAAATGAGGGGGGAATGTTTTGTGACATTGTTGAGAAAAGCTAATGACTACAACAAGCCTGATTCTAAGCTTCATTCATATAAGACTTAAGCCATACAGGTCTCAGATGTTTTGTTTCCTCAAAGGAAAAACACAACGGACAGAGAGACACTTGTACAAATTAGGTATAGTCAGGACCAGATCCTGGTCTGCCGGGGGAGCAGGAAGGAGGAGTTCCTCCCTTTTGATTTGTTTAAACTGAGGCTTCACCCAAGGATAGATTGCCAGTTCTATAGGCATTTCCAGCTGGCCCCTCCCGAAACTGCAAACTTCAGGATTCCATAGGATGTTGAAAGTGGAATAATAGCACTATAACAGTCTAGTGCAGAAATGGCCTATGACAGAAGCATCCTTTGTGTGTGTGTGTGTGTCTTCAAGTTGCATGCTGACTTAGGGCGACCTCATGAATTTCATGGGGTTTTCTTTGGCAAGGAACACTCAGAGGCAGCTTTGCCAGTTCCTTCACCAGACTATAAAAACACAGAATAAAAACAACAGATCCCCAGGACCAAGTTCTATGTGTATGTCTGTACATTGTCTTCAGTTTACAGCTTTGCTTGGAAAACTATACTTGCCTGGATCTCCTCTCTTGAAGGCCGCTGAAGCCAGCAAAGGACTGACTTCTAATAATCCCATTAGGGCCTCCTGGGGAGAATGAGTGTGATCCTACTGACATGATTTCTGGGAATCTTGGAGATATTCCTGCAAGAGAACAGTAAGAAGGTCATTTACAATGACATATTACCAGCAGGTTCAAGATGCAGCTGGTCAAATTGTTTGGGACCATAAATTGTAAATGAATATAGATCATACAATCACTAAAGATTTATGTATCCCTGCATCTTGACATTACACATTTAGCCCAACAGAACTTGAGGTATGTTGAGTTTTTCTTAACAACAGTACGAGGTATCTTTGCAGTAGAGAGACTACAAGAAATGTTTTTCTTTATTTCAGTTGATTTTATAGCCTTCACTCCCCATGCTACCATATATGCATGTGAAGTCTCAGATTTCCTTTCTAAAACAACTTTATTATAATGCAATCCCCTCCCCCACAAAATGAATTATTACAAATAATATACATCACAGTGATGAAGCAGCAGAGGTATATTGAATAGTTGTCTATTCAATAGTTGTAAATCACAGAGCACATTCTTCTGCATTTGAAGACATATTTCAATGCACATTTTCATGTTCAACGGTAATATCCTTACATTTCTTTGCCTAGCTAGCACAGATGTTTGTATATCTATTTACTAATTACACCCCACTACACAAAAGAGTATTGAACAGAGTCAAACAAAAGCTAAACAGCAGCTGCCTCCAGAATCCTTTACTGAGCATGTATGAACAGCAGAACAGACAGAAAAGGGGAGAACAGATAAGCCTGCCTAATCAGCTGCTCCCAGCATGTTAAAAAAGCATAGATCCGTAAGTCTGGCCATCAGAATGGAAATTGAAAGGAATGCTGAAGCTGGAGAAAGCAAAAAATATCCCTGGATGTATTTTGGAAGAAGTCTTCAAGTGGTTTGTAGAAGATTCAAAACATTTTTTGTTTACTTATGCAAGGTATACCTGTACCTGTTTCATTTCACATGTTCATACTGGTAGTTTTGAATTAAAAGCTCCCTGGAACACATTGAACTGCTCTCCTGTTTTGTGGTGTAGAAACTTACCCCTGTTCTTTCCATATATTTTCTGTCTTTCGCACCAAATTATCTGTTAAAGAAGTTATATCCAGCAACACATCTACTTTGTTAACTGTGGTATAGCTGTTTTGAATAAATGGATACTAGATTGACTGAAACACATCTGGCTTAGTTTTTCTGTTGCTCAGTATATTGTTATGAGGCCTTTCTTCCACATTGATTATAATTATATCTCTTTATACCATAGAGATAGTGAGCAGTCACAAACATTTCCCTACCCTTGGGCTATTCCCAGTCAGGTGGCCACAATACAGAATTTCACAAGGAGTTTTATTGTTGTTGTTGTCCCCTTGAAAAAGACCTAATAAGCTTAACATTGAATGCTTCATTACTGACATTTTTAGAATAACGATTAGCTTGTGAATTATTAAATCCCACAAGGAGAGGACAATTGGGCAATGCTACCATATATGCCAGAGGAGACACCTAAAACTGCAGTTCCTCTAACACAGACCTGCTCTATTCTGTCTATCAATGGTGGATCATATCTTACTGTTGTCAGTTGACTTATTATTGCGAATACTTTATATTGCCATCTCTTCTAGATGCCTGGTATAGATCTGGTAAAAGCATTCCATATAAATTCCATACATTTTTTGGTCAGGGGATTCTCAGGTTATTATGAAGATAATGTGGAGAGGAAAGCCAGTGTGGTGTAGTGGTTTTTGCTCTGGAGACCAGGGTTTGAAGCCAGCTCAACCATAGAAACCCACAAGGTGACCTTTGGCAAGTCAGACTCTCTCAGCCTCAAAGGCAAACCCCCTCTGAACAAATCGAGTTCCTGAACAAACCATGATAGGGTCACCAAAAGCTGGAAACAACTTGAGGCAGCAGCAGCAGAAACAACAACAACAACAATGTTGGGGAGGAACCATGTATTCTGCCTTCATCTCACTGGAAGAAAGGTGCCCTATCAATGTAACAAGCAGAATCCCTCATTATCTGATAGGTTTTGGTCCCAGGACCCCTCCCTCACGGATACCAAAATTCATGGATGCTCAAATGCCATTATGTACAATGACGGAGTAAAATGGCACCCCTTATAGAAAATGGCAAAATCAACATTTACTTTTTGGATTAATTTTTGAATATTTTCAAGTTGTGGTTGTTTGAATCCACGGATGCAGAATCTGCAGATTTGAAGGGCTGACTGTACTCAGAATGACAGAATTCTGGCTACTAGGCTATAGCTTGAATGATCCAGGTTCCAATTTCCACTGACCTTGGGCCGGTCACTCTGGCTCAGAATGACCCCTGTTGAAAGGATCAAGTGAGGAGGATGAGAGCTCCCTGGAAAAAGGTGGGATCTGAATGTAATAAATAAATAACTTCCTTACTGAAATGTCTTATGGTTTTTAATATCATCTTCAGGCTTGCCTCTTTATTTCTTTTTAAACTCTTTAGTATTTGGTGATGTCCGCTTTCTTTCTGTCACTTATTTACATCAACACAAAAGCAACTACAGTAATCAATCTTTAAACATTTCTGATTCATGTAACTATTAACCTTACTAACTATAAATAACCACAGACTGGGAGAGACCACACATCCACAACTGCTGAACCCTCATCTGAGAAGAGTTATGTATCTTTAGGCTGAAACTAGAGAAAAGGGTAAAAGAAAGTGTTCAGTAACACTGGAAGGCTTATGAGGTTCAATGGCAAAAATATTCCATAGCACATCAAACAGCAGAAGAATCACATGTACTGAGTCAAGGTGAGTCCATTAGCACATGATGAGCTGCTTCTTACTTAAAAGGTTCTTCTTGTCAAACTACAACAACACACTGCCAATATAATATGTTCCATTATGTTCTTGTTAATGCATACAAGGGATGAAGAGCTTTATGGGTAGGTGTGCCAATCTGAAGGAAGATGTTCACAAGATAAGCAATTCTAGCAGCAAATTTGAAATAGAACCTTCACTAATTATGTTTAGAAAAAGAAAGGAGTTAAATTCCTGGTCAGGCTAGCTGACTAAAAGAGTCTTCAGTCTCATACAGGTGGGCCTTTCTACTCAAATTAATGACAAGACTTCTTTCCTTGAAGAGGAACTCTTGATAAGTTTTCAAAGCATGCCTAGGATTCACATGAAGATACTTGGAAAGTGAACTGGTCTGGAATGTAGTAGCACCACTTGGGGCACTTTGTTACACTCATTGTGTTGCTTTTGATATGCAACATGTTCTGCTCTCATTGCCAAAGAAGAATAACCTCATACAGGTAACTATGTCATTCTAATTCATTACTCCCACACTCTCAATTTCCATGGGAATCAAGATGGGTTAAAGGGGCACCTCAACCAAAAGAATCACTGATCTAAACTGACTGGGAATGAATCTCTAGGCTTTCAGAGAGAGGTCTTTCTTAGACCTAGGCAGAGATGTCTCAGATTGAGCTGGAAACCCTTTACAGGCAAAGCATGTGCTCTACAATCCTGTTATTCTGGCCTAGTTTGTGGATTATGAACTACAAGGAGAGCAAGGTCAGCTCAATCCTGATATTTTCTTGCCAGTCACTTCTGATAGATGGTGACCTAATTTTTTTGTCAGTTCAAATTGTTCAGCAACACATTGAATGCAGTAATCACTCAGGAATATAGAACTGCTTCTCAGCACACTGTCTTTTTTATTTAGGAAGATACTAAGTTTTTAATCAAGGAACATAATGTTGTATAAGAGGCAGTAACCATCTTTATCCAAAATGCTACCACACGCCTCAGCCCTACCAGCTTTGAAGTTTACTCCAAAGGTTAAAACAGAAGTTGGCATATGCTCATTCTTCACAGTAACATATGAACAGAATGCATGCTTAACCTTTACTTGTATAGAGCAAATATATTTTTAGCATAGGGCAGAATTCCTAAATTCTTATTTCTTTGTTCAAATGCTTCTCCACACACAGGAGCTTTCTTAATATCTGTGTATTTGCTGTTGTCATATTCAGCATTGAATGTTGAACTAGGACCCTAGGAGACCACAGTTCAAATCCCCGCTCAGCCATGGAAACCCACTGGTGACTTTGAACAAGTCATACTCTCTCATCCTCAGAGGAAGACAATAGTAAGCCTTCTCTTAAGAAATTTTGTTAAGAAAACCCCTTGATAAGTTTACAGTACTTTAGGGGCAACTTTAGATGTTGCTGTACGTCAGAAATGACTTGAAGGCACAAAACAACAACAACAACAACAATCACAACAACAATTCTTGCCTACTATTCTAGTTCCACCTACTGAGTGCAAGACAGGGGGAATGTCATTCAGTCATTTATTTAATAGATTTTTACTCTGCTTTTCTGCTTTTCTACTGATTAAATGGATCCAGTCTAGTTGAAACTCACAATTGGATTCCACTGTATTAAGACATATATTACCAAAAGCACAAATTAGAGCAAAATAAAAACATCGATCTATACATTATAATACACACTTGCAGAGATCAGCAACAGCTGCATGATAAAATCATATAATAAACTGCCATATATTCAAGAATAAATGTTTTTTATCTGCTTGCCATAAGATGGGAAATAAGAGAGACAGCCAGCATGGTATAGTGGTTTGATGATTGGACTATGACTCTGAAGACCAAGGTTTCAATCCCCACTCAGCCATGGGAACCTACTGAATGATTCCGTACAAGCCAAATTCTCTCAGCTTCAGAGGAAAGTAAAGGCAAACCCCCAACAATTCTTGCCAAAAAAACCTCGTGATAGGTTTGCATTGGGGTCATGTTGGAAATGACTTGAAGGTTCACAACAAGAAGAGAGAGTTAGGAAGATCTTCCCAGATTTTGTTGCCACTACTAAAAAGGTCCCATCTCTTGGACTCATCCACAATCAAACACAGAGCACAGCTTTCAAGGTCACTATTGCAGTATCGGCAGGTTCATAAAGGAAAAAAGGTAAGTAACTTGATTCTAGGCTAAAAAGGGCTTTAAAAGAGGAATGCTTACACTTCAACTGAGGCCATTTCTGCACTATACTGTTATAGTGCTATTATTCCACTTTCAACAACCTGTGGAATTCTGGAGTTTGTAGTTTATTGAGGCCCTCTAAACACCCCTCCCTAAACTGCAAATCTCAGGATTCCATAGGATGTTGAAAGCAGAATAATAGCACTATAACAATGTAGTACGGAAATGCAGTAAGACTAAATACAAACAAGTAACCAATACAGATAGCATGAGCTTGGAGTTATGGATACTAGTCAAAAAAGCATACCTTCATAGAGAGAACTTCAGTAAACAAGTTGGCATAAATAAGCAAGGCCATGAGCAAACTCCCTAGCAAAGGCTATAGTGGGTGACCCAGGAAAACAGTACTCACTGGATCCAGAAGCCTCTTTGAACTGCTTTCAATAAGAATGCAGCTTCAGTCCAGGGTGTATACAAGTTCCCCGGTCAAAGGAATATCTGACACTTCTAGCCTTGTTTATATGTTATTTGCTTGAAAGGAATCACATGATTAAAAAGTGAAAGGCTGCACCTGCTCCTGATGATGTGTGGCTTTCCCCAAATCTAATTTCACCAACCATTCACTAGCATGGATATCTGCAGTAGCAAAGCCTAAATGTATAGACCTCTATGATTATAGGCCTCCTGAGATCCCGAACTCTTGACTGATGAGAACTGCAGGATCTGAGGAGGCTGATATGCACAGAAGCCTACATATGTAGTCTTTCCCACCTGGTTTGTTTATGCTAATACATGAACAGCAGGGCAGGGGAGCAATGGATCATGAGGGACGGGGTAGAGATGCTGATCCACAGCTATTTTCATCATGTGATGTCCCTTCATACAAGAGATACGTGAAAGGGGTTTCTATATAGACTATGCCGCATTCCACCTGAAAAGCAGGTGCTACAGAGATAACCATTTATGAGAGACTTTCAGTTTTTTGCAGTCACCTTTTGAATGTTCTAAGAAGCCAAAGCCCTACGTACAACACTCTGGATGTCTTTGGAATTATCCTTTTGTGATGAACCACAATATATGATACCATGTCATATCCATATATTCAATTAATCACATTTTACTTAAGGCTTGACAATCCATCCATAATGCGCTTTAGTGCCAATGATTTCATTAACTAATGTTAACATTTAGTTTCATCAACAGGAAGCTGTACAAAAGAGATTTCATAGCAAGCCTACGAAAATAGGAAATTGCCCAGTTGCCTGCAGGAAAGAAAGGATTCTTTTTAATGCTGTGTTAGAATCATTTTAAATGTCTTATCATGTAAATACAGGACTTTTCTGCCAACTATAAGTTCTTCAGTGTGTGACTATACCAAAGTTTAGAAATATTACCATTTTGGGGGACTGCTACTCCCAGAATTTTTCAGCTAACATGCTGGGTAGAAGATTCTGGGGCTTGTATTCTCCAAAAGTAAATTTCCCGTTCTCCATTTATGATTGGTTGCTTGATGAATGGGAACTGCACACCTTATAATTGCTTTGCACAGAATGATGCTGAATATAATTAGGTATCATTTCAACAATAGAGAATCAACAACAGAGAATGTGGCAAAGTGATTAACTAATCAGAAAAACATTAATTAATACTCAGACCAAGAACATATCAATATGTGTAAGTATCTTTTTGGCTTTCAGCATCTTTTTTAACACCTCTTTTTTTTCTTTAGGTGACTTTAGATTATGACACTCCCTAAAAATAACCAAAACATATTAATTTTCATTTCTTTTCCACTTTCCACATTAGTGCTTTTTACTTAACAAAGAGCTTCATAAAAGCGTTTGTCTCATAGTCTTATATTCTTTTCCCTGGAGTGATTTAATGTGATAAACTGAAGAGGCTCTACCGTTCCATCAGTTATGCAGATGTTTATGTTCTGTTGATTACAGGCTAATTAGCAGAATTACAAATGTAAAAGTCAAAGCAATGAAATCCTTCTGAGAGATCTGAAGAACTGAAAATGGTACATCCACTGAAATTCATGCATGATTGCATACACAGGAAAAATTCTACCATCTTCTATTACAATTATTTTCAAATGCACCAGAATTTTTACCTAACTATATTTTAGCAGAAGCATCCCAATCCAGCAGTCCTGTATAGACAAAAGATGTATTCTTGGAATTTAGAGGTCTGCAAGAATTTTGCACTGACATAAGCAGATAGATAGATAAACAGACAGACAGACAGACAGACAGACAGACAGACAGACAGACTGATTCATGTGTACAAAGGGAAGAGTGTGCAGAGTTGCCATGTAGGTGAAATGATCTGGAAAGCATGCCCACACAGTAGCTTCAAATGACTGCCCTGACGCCTCTGATTCAGACAGTTTCCTACCAATAGTGCTCCTAAGGAGACGGACGAAATTCATTAAATGCCCTGCTCACAAAGGATCTGACAATCTCCCAACAGCAGAATCACAACAATATAATAAGGTAAAAGACCAAATGACATATCTTGTGCTCTTTTTTAAAAACAACAAGAAACAAAAAGAAAATCAGCATAGCACTTGTGACGCAAGCTTTGGATCACAATCTCTTCAGAATTACATAGTATAGATGGCACATTCTGTCAAGAAGACTATTTTATTTGAAGTATAACCAGAAAATCTTACCATGAGCTGAAAAATATACAATCCTCTTCTTGAAGCCTAAATACCCTAAAGTCACCAGATCCCGTCTCATCTTGGCTGCTAATCAGGGTCAGCTTTGGTTAGTATTTGGATGGAAGACTGTCAACGAAAACCAGGTGCTGTAGACTATATTTCAGAAGAATTACACTGGCAAAACCACTTTTGAGTATGTCTTGCTTAGGAAAATCCTATGAAATTCATGGGGTCACCATAAGTCACCAGACAGCTTGAAAGCAGACACATACATATATACACACAAGGCTTGAATCAAGCCCAAGGTGTTCTTTTAAAAAAACTCTACCACTGACATACATAGCATGAGTAGCCTTGTCCTTTTTTGGTAAATCTTTAATAAGAAGCAGAACAGGTTTGAGAGATCTTTCACTCTCTTGAACTTTTCCACTTTAGTCATTTATTTGTCAGGAATGCTGCACTATGATTTTACAGAGTTTCTGAGCTTGTATAGTGATACCTCTAAATTTGTGACCTTCCAAGTGGCTTAGGAACAGCTGCTAAAATTAAAAACAATTTTGTAAAATAAAGCTTGGCTTGTTCCTACTGGAATGGGTGGGTAGTAATCATCTACAGCAGAAGCCAGACATGTGTGCTTTTCAGCTACACCTGCCATTGCACTGTGCCTAATCCTTTCAGTATTCCCCACTGTTTTCCACAGGACAGCTAATACCTCCTATGCAGAACATTTGATTGCTATGAGACATAGCCTAAGGCTGCAGTCCTCATTATAGGAATAAGATGCTACTGAAACCAGTGGCTGAAACCACCAAGCACAGTGCCCTTATGGGTCATTTTGCTGGGACAGAACAGAAAGAGACTATTGTGCCATCTTTCCAGTTTATTTCTAAACTCAGTGCTTATACTATATTATAAACTCAGTATTCATACTGCTATCAATCCTGCACTATGCAACAGCTTCCACAATATTGCTGGCAAATCACTGAACGGTAGCTACATTTCCTAGCAGGGTAATCCATATATATACAGTGGGCCCTCCATATATGTGGAAGTTCCATTGCAGGAACCTGGGCATAAAAGAAAAAAGTGAATGCTCACATCTCATAATGCCTAATGGTTATGCTGTGTTCACTAATGCTTCAGTGTGTTCACCTGCACATTGCCGCCATTTTACGTATAGGACATGATGTGGTTGCATTCACTTAAAATTGCAAAGACCATAAGGTAAGGAGGGCCCACTGTATATCTGAAGATTTGTGTGGATTTATCACAGAGAGACATAGCAATGAGAGTAGTGGAAAAAATGACTTCTCCTGTAATAGAAAACAACAGGTGGAATGTATAGAATGCATTTTCTCCCCATGTGAGTGATCCCAACCATTTGCATTGAAATGGAATTTCTTAGGCATTCTCTATGAACTTCAGTTCCAAGAGAAAGAACATAGAAAAGTGACTTTTTACGACTACTGTTTCCTGAATCCCCCAGCCAGCTTGGTCATACATGCCGAGGAATTGTGCAAGGTGTAGTCTGCAGAAGTCACTTTTCCATGCCCCTTTTGACGGATACATTTGTTAAGGCAAGCACATGCCTGGAAAGAGAAAAGCAACTCACCCAAAGAAAGGCAGAATTTTGTACAGACTAGCCATTAACTACTCAAACATTTTGTACAGATCCGCCATAACTGCTCAAACAAGCATGTATTATAATATATAAATATATTATATGTGAAGGTAACATAGTAATTAAAACTAATCACTTTCATTATATTTTGTGAAAGTAGCCAATACTGGAGAAGTGGGAAACTGCAGAAGGGTGAAAGACATTTTGCACCCTGTATCACCCTAGGGACTACTCTGGTCAATCTGGTGCAACCAGAAGTGACAACACTTCACTATTGGTTTTGTTTTCAACTTATTTATTTATTTATTTATTTATTATTTAAGGCATTTCTGCATAAATGCTGTGTGGTGCTGTTTCTAAGCTTTATATATATTCTTCTACTGCATTTTAATATTTTTAATGTTTAATTTCATAAACTGTTTTAATCACTTTTTAAATCTTACATTTACACTTTTATTAATGCTTTTTTATTGTTTTTAATTTGTACTGTTTTCAGCATGTTGTTAGCTACATTGAGTCTCATCATTAGGAGAAAGGTAGGATATAAATGAACATCCTCGTTCTCATTTTTACTATTCAACCCATCAGGATCACAAGACAAGACACAACAGGTAAAGACACTTTTAAACAGTAAACAAATAAGATCCAACCAACCACTTGAGGCTGCTTTTTAAAAAAAGCTTTAAAACCAGATTTTAAAACAGCCAGAGTAGATACACCTAATTTTAAGATCCAAAGGTCAATGAAAGTTGCACATTCTTCTCTGCCAAAAGAAACATTAAAGGGTGTAGCCAGTCTGCCCTTTCTTGGGAAGGAGTTCCACAGTCAGAGTACTGCTAAAAGAAAGCCCTCTCCTTTCTACCCACTAGCCTTATGAGGTAGTAGGACATGTGACAGGCTTCCACTGCTGAGCTTATATTTTAGGCAAGCCCATATAGCGTGAGGCAGTCTTTCATATTTAAAGCTTTACAGATCAAGACTAGCACTTTGAATTGATCTCAGAAGCAAACAAGAAGCCAGTGCAGTTCTTGTAAGATTCATGTTATGTAGTTTCTAAAATGCACACCTGATAACAGTCTGGCCACTACATTTTGCACTAGCTTTAGCTTTTGAACATTGTTCAAGGCAGACCCCACCTACAAAGCATTATGGTAGTCTAGCTGGGAGTAATTAAGGCATGAACCAGTGGCCAGATCTGCTCTACCAAGGAAAGGTTAAAGCTGGTGCACCAATTGATGTTGGCCAAAGGCACTTCTGGTCTTCCCACCTGGTCTTCCAAAAGAACCCCCAAGCTACAAACCTTGTATTTCAGAAGGATCACAGTCTTTGGCAGCCAATTTTATTTTTAAAAAAGCTTTAAGCTATATGGGGTCAAACCCACTGGATTTTATGCTTTGAACTTTTCTATTGTTCAGGGGCAACAAACAGAGATTTTTTAAAAAAGAGATCCAGGGGCTTTGGGGGCTCTACAACAGGACTTTTTAGGCTGCATGTGGCCTGCAGATCATACATTCTTCGCCTTTGTAATACTATATGAGAAGGACTGTTCACGCTAAGGTTCAGTCACAGAATGTGGCAAGTATTATCACTGCTTGTTTTGCATCAATATTATAATACTGACACTGCTAGCATTACCAGTATGCAAGCCTTTGGGACTCTGAACATGACTCCTGGATTAGTCTTGCATGCAACAGATACTGAAAATAGTTAAATATGGAAACAACAATTGAACATTGGTTGTGATGATGGAACTATGTGTAAGTATGAAGGAAGTACAATCTTTAGCCAATATTTCCAAGCAGGAACACTGCACCTTGGGTGTGAGTGCTAATCTGTATAAATTTAACCAATTTAGCTGGCAGTGCCTGTGTTACTTAAAAACAATTTACATACAGATTAAGCAGGGGCAAAAAAACAGGGTATGACTGGATCAGCAACTGATAACGAGAGAAACCAAGATAAGCATTCCTCAAAAACATGGCATAATTTCCTTCTGGTTTTTACTGTTATAGAAACAGAACATCAAATCTTGGGCTATATCCAAGAGCAAATAAATGGATGAATGGGGTCGTTTTCATCTTTTTGTATATTTTTGCAATATTTGCATAATTTGGCTTCCTAATCAAATACCAGTAAAGTAAACTGCATTGGGAGTTTGTTGGTGTCTTATCATGTCACTGATGTTCAATCAGACTTAATGATACACAGTCCTGTATTTCAAAGATAATGAAGTTAGGTCTCTCTGCATATATCACAAAAACTGGGAGCAATCAGTGTAAAGCCCTGACAGGGCTAGCATAGAAAAGATAGAGCCTATGTTTCCGTAGGCATGCTCAGTCTCTCTATTCTCAATTCTAAGAATTATATATGTGTGTGTGCGCGTTTATGTTGCGTTTAGGTCATCCGTGGACTTATGGTAACCCCATGAATTTCACAGGACTTTCTTAGGAAGTGTTTTTACCAGTTCCTTCCTCTGAAATACAGCCTACAGCAGTCATTGGCATTCCCCCATCCAAGTAGTATCTAGAGCTGAACATGCTTAGAAAGCTTTTAAAAGGGGGGGGGGTCCATTATATATTTTATCTCGTATTGTTCCTTGGTTTACAAATGACACTGCTTTCTTGCAAAGTTTGAAATAGGAAGAAGTACCAAAATAAGATACTCTGCTATTATCTGTGCTTCACAGAATAACGTGCTAATGGTCTATCAAAAAACAAATATGCAACTTAGAGCACCTACGTTTCATTAAAAGCTAATGGGAATTAAGACACATAAGCTACATTGCTGCAGCCTTTTAGAATGTTACCAGCTAGTTTTCCTGTTTTAATTTCTCTTGAATGTAGTATTTGGCAATGTACCTCTGAAGACATGATTAGGTCCTCGATTCAGTAATTATGTTCAAGCTTGTTAATTCAAAACAACAATCTCCATTTGAATTGCAGATTTACAAAACTCTTCAAGTTTAAGATGCTGGCAGTGTAATTCTGCATATGCTACAGGATTAGTAATCACTTAAGTCTTTTCAATATAGAGACAGAAGGATAAATGAAGCATGGATTAACCAGATCTGACAGCATTCGTTATCACTGATTGCCTAGGTAATTATCCTTTATCTTCTTTCATTGCTTACATTAAATTTGTATGATTTTGCAGCATACAATCCTATTTTCTACAGTTCTCTAATACACCTACACACAAACACATACAAACATAAAGTTGTCATATTCACTAGAGTCAGCATAGAAGGAGAAGCTCAAAATGCTTCAGCCAAATTTTCCAGCTGACAATATTTCAGTTAAGAACCACTCACTCTCTTTCCATCCACTTCCCTGTTATACAGTACCCTCAGTTTATAGCTAAGACACAGGATCAGCACACTCATAAAATGTATCTGTTACTGGACTGACCATTTCCACCTGCAGCTAAACAAAAGAAAGTCTGCATGACTAGGAAAAGAGTACTCTTGAACCCCTTTCTCTCTTGTGCTAATACTGATTATGAAAGTATTCAAACATCTCAAACCACTTTAATCTGAAATGACACACCATGTATATTCCTCATTTAGCCCAACTTTAAATTATGCCTGGGTTTCCTTAAATATATTCGTTATGAATGCAGCTGGCAGATTATATCCCATAATCTTTGCTTAGGTAAAAGAGAAAAGAAAGGAAAAAGAGAGAAAGAAGATATGACTCTTACGCTGTGTCCAGTTAAGGTGTTGCTTAGTACTAGGCACATCAACTCAAAAGTTTCACTGACCTCAGTTTGCTCCCAAATAAATAAGCACAGAACTGCACTATTTCTCACCTTCTGATATACAATGAAAAGAGGGGAATGAAGACATCAAGCTCCACCTTTAAGATGGACTGATTTATTTTAGCACAATCTTCATGGATATCAATCTACTTCCTCAGATGCACTGGGGGAACACTGGGGGAACTGGCAGTAGAGTGATAGGTATACAGGAATTGCAACGTTGTAGGGAATGAGGTTAGAGTGTAATAAGATATGGAAGGATGCAAATTGTGATCAAGGTCGCAAACCTTCAAAGAGTTGAGTGAGATTACACAGGTCTGTCAAGCAGCTAGTCTGTGGTCCTGAAGTGTGAAAGCAATACTTACAATGCTAAGAAAGTCAAGACTTAAAGCAATACTGAAGAAAAGTGATCCGTAAGGCCGCTTAAGCAATACCCAAGGCAACGCCCAAGGAATGTGTGAAAACAATGTTAAGAAAGTCAACTCCCTGAGGTTTCCCAACCATATTTTCCTGTATGATTTTTTGAACATCTTTTGCCTGATCAAGAAGCTGGTGGAGCTTTGAAAACCTGCATGATGTGTTTTATGCATTTTGGCTGGCCAATACAGGAAACACTCTATTGTGGATTTTGTATTTTGTTTTATTTTGCTGTATGGGCAGCACAGCTACCTCTGAATATGTTTTCTTGATTTGAAGATACCAGATTTATCCGCAGTCAACTCTTTGAGGTTTCTACGTCCAACACTGCTAAAACTTTTTTTTTTTTACTATAATCGGGTGAATTTTACTTACACAGTACCTAAAAGTTTTTCCAGATGTACCAGTACAGAGACTTTTTTAAAAAGTCAGTGTTCTCTGCCTAACAAAGGGGCCTGCAGCTTCACAAATGACAAAGACATCTTGGATCCCAAGAAGAGTTACTTTACTGCTGCCATTTGAGTTTAAATTTTATTGTCCTTTGTCTCAGTCCCCACATGTCCCAGAGACGAGTGGCCTCTGCCTACATTGAGATCTCTCTAAACCAACTGAACTACACCAGAGGCACTTCTGGTCAAAAATGTTCCTCCTCTATGATTTCTCAACATCTTTTGCCTGCTGAAGAAGCCAGTGAAGCTTTGAAAGCCTGCAAAATGTGTTTTGTGCCCTTTGGTTGGCCAATTAAGGCATCACTGTTTCATGTATTTTGGATTTTGTTTTATTCTTCTGATCATTTTTATGGGCCTAAACAGATGTGAAGACCCAATGTTAATATATGTGGTGTGCCAAGAAACTGTGATCTCGGTTCATACCTCAGCTAATAGACTGGAATTTGTGAATATGTCCCAATTCAGCTATTTCTCTTTCTAATCTTCCTTAGAAATTTCTTTGTAGAAAACAGTTATTTGAAGGTCATTGACTGTATGTTCAAGAAGATTAAAAGGTTCTGCCTCGGATTTTGGGAAACTGCCATATCTAGGTTGTATCAATTTATTCTCTTCAAATTAAACTCTTCTTTTTGTCCAATGTGGACTAGAGAAGGACATTACTGACCAAAAACAGTGTATATTACAGTAGAGGATGCTGCTGTTATCCTCGCTAAAAATTATACAGAAACAAGAGGAACCAGTAGCATATGTCTCACTATAAGCAAAATTTCAGCTCAGCAGTAGTAGCCAAGGAAGAATTCACAAATGAAAGCAAAGCTGTAGTTAATGATAACTGGAATCCTTTACTGTATCACCTTTAGCAACTTGAAAACATTTTTGGAAGGTTTCAAAAGGCATCTTTCAATTTTCATTGGAGATGCAGAGAAAAAATTAAAAGACACTGATTGATCTTCTACCTCCACTGGCACAGTTATGCAGAATGAGGAGGAGAAGGTGATGGTGAAGAAAGAAGAAAAAATATTGTGGCACAGAAAAGAAGAATAAAGTAGCAGCAGTGACAGGAGGAGAAAGTGGCCTGCTATTAGTTGTCTGTTTCCTGAATGCCTCACTTTCAGGGGCCCTCAGAGCCAATACACTATGAGAGTCGTAGTTTGGAAATATGGCACAGACAATTGTCCAAGAACTTTTCCTGTAGTGCCTTGGCTCCAATGACACCTTGGAGTCAGTTGTTCACAAAACATGCAGTTTGGAACCAGCTGCCTTTTGGTGGTGGTGCCTCCTCACGTGGAAACAGAAAGAGTCAAAATCTTGCATAATGGATCACTGCTCAAGTGATTTGCCACCACGACTCTTGGATTTTTGTGTCATGAATAACCAGCTTGCTCTGAGGGGAAAAAAAAAAGATTTTGGAACAGCCTACCTGAATGACAGGGAGCTGAGCTTGCTGGATGAAAAAGTAACTCAAAACTCAAGTCTCATAATACAAAGCTTGAGTCTTATAATATGAAAGTAAGACAAAAATACAGAAGGATTCATCAATCAGAAAGAATGTTGCACACACAGAATGAATGCATTTCAGACTGTCAAAGGAACTTGATATAAAACCATATCATATATATCCAAGGAAACTGATTGTATAGACAGGGCTTAGCATCAAAGGAAAAAGTCCAGCTGCTGGAACAGCCCAACTAAATACACCCATTGAATCAACCATTAAATTGTTAAGTCAACAGTTACATAAGACTCATTGTTTTAATAGGTGTATTCTAGTTGTGACAATAGTTGTATTTAGGCCTTAGAAGACAACAAAACAAAATAAAATAGAAGCAGAAGCCCCCCACCCACCACAGCAAATTTCTACTCTCTAAAGCAGAGGGCTGCTGAGTATAACCTCAGAAGTCTTGGAATGGGGAGGATGTGTATGAGAATTAAATTCCAGCACTCTGTGTAGCTGCTGGACCTTCCCTTTTGGCTAGCTCAAGCAAAATAAATAAGCAAAACAAAATAAATAATATAATATATGCATATAGTTGTCCACCCCCATATCTGCGGATTCTCTATCCACAGATTCAAACAACCATGGCATGAAAATATTAAAAACAAAAACAAAACCTCCTGAATGCAAATGTTGATTCTGCCATTTCATATAAGGGATGCCATTTTACTGCATCATTTGTATGTAATGGGACTCAAGCATCCATGAATTTTGGTATCCGGGGGGGGGGAGGTGTCCCAGAATCATGGGCCCACTGTATTTCTTTCAGATTTAAGGAGCTGAGTCTAATGTAGATTTGTGTGTGGTTCAAATGCTGATTTAATCACTGTCTCTTCAGCAAGCTGACCCAAAGATGGATCTCTGAGGAAAATAGGTGGGACACAAGTTTCTGACTTAACAGTAAAAATAACACATTCCAATGACATAGCAGTAATCATTCAACATGTACATTCCTCCATATCTTAAAAGACTTCATACAAATTTCTTCAACAAACAGTAATGCCCTTCCTTTCCCTGAATTCTGAAGTCTTCTGCATTATTTGGTAAGATGAAAAAGCTTGATGCAAATCACAGGCTCTGATGCCTGGCTGTCCTATATAATCTCCCAGGTACTTATTTTGGCATCTAGGAATGGAGCATCGTTTCAAAAGGTAATTTCTAGAGCAACAGATTGAGAGAGAGACAAAGCAAGATTGGGGATAGGGGGAGAGAGAAAGAGATGGAATACTTAGCTTTCCTTGCTATGTTAAAATGAAGTTCTCCCATATTAGCTTGCCTTCACATTTCTCTGTAGGCTTATGATCAACCTAAATCCAGGATTATCACACACTATGTCATACTTAGCGTGCCTGTGAAATCCTGCAACAGATGTTTGCATTTTGCAGCCAAGTGACATGTAACTGTACCACCCTTACATAGCTTCCTCTAGTCTTACTCTATTGCCTTACTTAAGCTTGCAAACACACAAAGGAAATATATATATTATTTTGAAGGTGAGACATGGAACCACATGACTACAGAACTAAAAGTAATGGAATAATAATAATTATATGAGTCATGGGATATATGTATAACTCACAGATTTCAAGCTTGCCTTAAAGGTGCCAACATTGGCTTAATTCTACCACAAAATTAAAATATGTCTTTTAATAAAAGCTTTTGGGGCTGAATGACCTCATCACATGTGTTTGTATATATGGCTTTATTCTGTTTTAACTTTTAATTTACAAATTATACAATGGATTAATGCACTTTTAGAATGTTCAAATTACTTTATTATTGTTTTAAATCTTTAATTCTCTTATATTTGAAATTGTTCCAAATGATTTTACTGTAAGTTACCTGGAAAAGGCTGTTGTATGCAAATGACAGCATACAACTAATGATATGGGGTCAGGACAGAAATATTGTAAATAACTTAATAACTCTTTTGCATGTTAGTGCAAATTATAGGCAAGTTAGTGGTTTACAAAGCTACCTAAACATTCAATCAGCTGGACAGTTGTGACAATTTGTTTTTCCACAAAGATTTTTCCTTATTAGCTTGAAGTTAGGTTCCTCTCTCTGTAATAATGGTTGAGTTTATAAAGAAAAGTTTGTCGTTCTTACTACCCCAACTTTACATATTTAAGTTTCTCGGCAACAGGAAATTACTCCAAGTATCACCTAATCCAATCCCCCATCAAATTCACAGGAAATTCACAGCTAAAGCATCTCTGGCTAATTCATTCAACCTCTTTCTTAAAAAAATCTCCAATGAAGAGTCCACTATCTTTCTACCTAGTTTGTTTCACTGATGAACAATGCCTCCTGCCAGGACATTCTTTTTAACGTTTACCAGCAATCTCCTTACTTGAAATTTGAGGCCACTGTTTCTCAGTGGGAGGAAGAGGCTCATACTCATTTAATATTTGTTCAGAAGTGCATATTTCAGTGCATGTGGTTTGTACAACAAGCTGTACTTGCTGGAATTCCCTTTCTTACACAACTTTTTAAAAACACTCCTTTTTGGGCATATGATCACTCTATACTATGCTGTGTTATTGTGAATTGTCATCAACTTGATTTCGGCCATTTCTGCACTAGACTGTTATAGCGCTATTATTCCACTCTCAACATCCTATGGAAACCTGGGGTTTGCAGTTTAGGGAGGGGCCTTTAAGGCTCCTCCCTAAACTGCAAACTCCAGGATTCCATAGGATGTTGAGAGTGGAATAATAGCGCTATAACAGTCTAGTGCAGAAATGGCACTTGACTTATAGTGACCCAGTGAAGGAGAGACTTCCAAGTCACCCTGTTATCAACAGCCCTGAACAAGTCTTGCAGACTCAGGATTGTGGCTTTCTTCATTGAGTCTATCCACCGGTAGTGTGGTTTTTGTTTTCCTAGTGCCTTCTATCTTACCAAGCATTATTGGTATTTTAATAAGTCAAGTCTTCTCATGAAATATCCAAAATATGACAATCTCACTTTAGTTATCTTGACTTCTAATTTCTAATTGGCTCCTTGGTTTGCTTTAATTTGCTGTAATTCCCATTCATTTGTCTTTTTGGCAAAATTTTCCTCCAGGACTGCATTTCAATTAAGTTGATTCTCTTCCTATCAGCTTTCTTTAGTGTCCAGCTTTCACAACTATACATAGAAATCAGGACACCATGGCATGACAATCCTGACTTTGGTGTGCAATGATACAATGATATATTTTACACATAAGGATATTGTCTAATTTTTCCATGGCTGGTCTTCCATGTCTTAGTTGTCTTCTGATTTCTCACAGTCTCTATTTCGATTAATGATTAAGCCAAGGTATAGAAAATCTTTATTTCACATCTCCATCATCTATTTTTAGGTTATATAAATAATCTCCGGTCATTATTTTTGTTTTTTTAATGTTTACCTACTTTCTTCCTTGACTTTCTGCAATAGTTGTTCCAAGTCTGCTATTTTTTACTAGTTGTATGGTGTTATCTACATACAATAGCCTCTTCCAACCTGGCCACATCCTGATGTGCTGGATTACACTTCCCATTATTCCCCAGAAGCACAGGCATTGCTATACTGATTGAAAATGATGGAGATTGTTTTCCTAAACACTAGGAGGGTATCAGGTTGGGGAAGGCTGATTTACAAGAACATACTTATCTTCGTTGTTTGCTGCTCTGGACTCCATGTTAGGAGGATATCCTGTGTCTGCATACAGATTAATTCAGTGCCAGGTGGCTCTACTCAATGCTGGTCCATACAAGACAGTATCCATGTGGATTGCAATTTTATCCAAGCAGACATAAGACTGAAACTTGTGTGCAGTGGGACATAAATGTGTACAGTGACTCACAACTTAAATATTTTCCATTTTACTTCAAAGTTAAGGAAAGGGCCATGTATGGAAAATGAAAGTTGGACTGTATAGGAAGTGTTCTTCTGGACAATGAGAAGTAGAGAAAAAGACAGCAGGAGAACTATGTGAATCTGAGGGTTGTGCAGGCTATTGCATAGCATTTTATGTCTATGTTGGTCAACTGGATGCTGGGTAAAGGATAGAGATTTTGTTACACATGAACATGCACACACAAGGGCCCTTTAACTATGGAAGGTTCATGGCAGGGGGAGGGAAATCAGGAGTGGAGAAAGAAGCTAACTTAATCCTTCCCCTGCTTGCCACATCTCTGTTCTAACTGCCCTTTCCCAGTGGCTTCCCACACCCTGGGGAGGGTTAAATGCACTTATCTCCTTTACGTACAAGAAGGTCAGATACAGTGCCTTCTGTGCATCACAAAGAACACTTTTTTTTTTGGCAGTTTTGCATTAAATTTAAACCAAGCATTTTCAGTTAAACCAAAGCTACAGCCCATAGTAATATGCTGGTATTTTCACGCTGTGATTTTTTTTTTAAAAGATGCATAATGAGCTAATGAAACTGATTGAATATGAGAGAAAATCCTCGAGATTTCTTGTCTTTTTTTTTTTTAAGGATGGCTACCCAGAATTCTCTGCACTTCACTGAGTGAAAATAGCTTGAGGATGACATTACAACTGCTTCAGCAGAGTTACTGAGCTTCCCAGTCAGTCTACTTCGAGGAATGCCTTGCATGCTCCTTCTCAGAGAGTGCTAGTGCTACTCCATTCATTTCCCACATTGTCTACTTTCAGCTGGTATTTTTTGACGGTTGAATGGTCACAAACATAAGGGGTCTATCTTGCAAACAGAATGGCTTAGCCTGGCAAATGAAAATAACCCAAACACCAAACTGCTAACAGATAAAGGGTCTTCGTTGTCTCTGCAGCCCACAAAATGTATTACATTTTGTATTTTAAAACAAAATTTTGTATTTTAATAATAATAATACATTTTGTAATCAATGTATTATTAAAGTGAGTTCTCCTACCCACCGTTACAGAAGAAATGGTGGGCTCGTCAAATCCCCGTTTGCTTTTTTATTCCAGTAACTACAACTTCTGAGGTAGAAGCAGTCACTTGTGACAGTTGCCTATTCTGCTTAACTCTTGTGACAATTACCTTGCTTCTTATTTAGAGCTCAGTGCCACAAGAAGCAACAACAGCTGCAGGTACATGATCACTGTGTTAGCAGTTTCACTCATCTTGATATATTATGAAGATCTGTCAACTGGTATGAATGATGCTGATCACAGACCTGCTTTTGAGCTGTCACGGAGTGTTTTGTCCCTTACAGGAGCAGACAGTTGAATAACTGAGGTGCTGTACCTATCACTTTATACGGATGTAATAAGCTGGTTTATAGTTCCTTCAAGGCTCATTTTATTTTGCCCCTTTCACAGGGGATCTTAAACAGCTTACAGGTACCACTGACGTCAAAATTTGCTCAGCAAGGGCAAAAAATGCTAAGGACAGAGTATCTGAACGGGTATGCTAGCACAGTGTCACAACATCACTTGATATGAGCACCATGTTTGTCAGCAAGAAGGGATGAATAAAAACATAAAACAGTATAGTGCTACTGTAGGAGTGCAGGTTGCTATTACAGTGGCATACATACGCTACCAAGATCTCTTGAAGTTCAAAATGGATTTTAAGAAGAACAAACAGATCTTTCTCCTCATGTTGCTCTCTTGCTACTCAAAGTAAAGTTCAAATGCTTTTACTACCTGCGCATCCAGCTTCCAATGCTGAATTGTGACTAAAACTGTTAAAGGAAGCAGCACAACAGAGGTGGGAATCATGTGACTCTCCAAATGTTTGTGGTACTGCAACTCCCAGTGTTCTTCATCACTGATATGTTGAGTAGGGCTGTTGAAAAATGCAGTTCAACATCTGAAGGCATGCGAGATTCTCACCCCTGTAGTATGAGAGGTAGGAGAGATATCAATACTGATCGATAGTCCATTCACACTACAGAATTATAGCACTGTCATTTCACTTTAACTGCATGGCTTTGTCCTATGGAATCCTAGGATTTGCAGTTTTGGGAGGAGCATTTAGAACTCTCAGCTAAAAATCTTCTCTAGTGCCTCACCTAAGTACAAATCCAAGGATTCCATAGGACAGAACCACACCAATTAATGTGGTGTAATTGTGTAGTGCTGTAATCATGTAGTGTGAATGAGCCCCCTAGGTCAGCCATTAGTTATGGACAGTTGATGGTGGATGGTGGGTTAATATTTCTACACTGAATCATCCCAACCAACAGTCTCATCTACCCTCAGCCTTTCTCCCCCATTTCTATTTCTGCCACTTTCCCCTTCATGTTATGAGAAACAGCTGTGGGGATAGCTGAATGCAAAGCATGCTATTCAAGCATGACAAAGAGACTTTTTTTTTCATACTTAGTATGACCCAACTTCTACTTTATCATGGTTTTTTTCCCAAGCTATTTCCCTTGAAGAAGGCTAGAAGGAGAGACAGACAGGAACGCAAGAGTGAAAGAAGCAGTGTCTGTCTTGTAGGGAGGTTGTTGCTGCTGCTGGTCATGTAGTCCTGCCATGCTCATCCTTCCTTCTGTTACCACCAAGGAGAAGTGCAGACAGAGTGCTAGTAGGAGGGCTGCCAGGTCTTCACTCTCTCTAGCAGTAAAGGCTTTGGGTCTGGCCCAGAAACCAACCTCTAGCTTAAGGCCAGGCTTGCATGTAAAACAGGACAGAGTAGCAAAGGAACCTCGAAGTTAGCACTGTGCCTCAGCCAGGTCTGGCACTTACCACAGAACAGTTTCCCTAAGTGGAAAGGAACTTTTCCCCTTTCCCATGCCAACCTCACTGAGCACATCCCAGCTTTTGTTTCTCCAGAGAGGAAGATTTGCCTTGAATCCCAATTAGCTGTGGGCACACACAAATGATAATGTTTCTAATTGGAACTGTTATTTGCGAGGGTCTCCCAGTGTGTGGAAGCAGCAAAACAATGCAAAAGCAATGCTTAAAAAAAAAAAGATATGCAGCTTGAAGTGTAAAAGGCTATTGGCATTTGGAATGACAGATAGACAAATAACAATATCCACCATTCCTGTCACAGATATTTTTCCAAAGGCAGTAAAACACCTGATCACACAGCAGAAGAGTCCTACCATTCAAATATATTGTCTTGTTCATTTAAAGGTTACAAATATTGCGACTGTATAGCGCCAAACCTTTCCCTTAGGTTGTTTTTTTGGGGGGTCAATATTCCAACTGTTAATACAATAAAGGCTTGCATGGAGAAAACCAAAGGACACCTTAAAATGATTCTTGGGAAGATGATTAAGAAGCTCCATTCAATAATAGACAAATTCAAATATTCTTCCCAAGGAAAACATTCAGATTTTCAGAGAAAGCACAGTATATGGAAGAGTTTTTCCCCAAGACTGGACAGAGCACACAATCCACTGAGATGTTCTTCCAATCAAGTCCAGCTGAAACTTCAACAGGAGAACTTTGAAAGGTATTGTGGTCAAAAAGTATAACAATGCAAAGGATTTCATGAAGTGCTTTCAAACCCATTACTGTGCAACTGATAATGACAGGCTTGTCAAGGGGCACTAGAGCGCTGTGATGTATATCTATGCTGTGGGCTTGTAAAAAACAAGCAAAGAAACCAGACTCTGTCAATTATATTTAGAGGAACATAACATTCCAAAGGGAGGAACAAGTTTTTTCAACTTAACAATAACCTTTAAAATAAGGGGCATCTGGCAATGCTATAAAAAGCTGAAACATCTATAAGCTATTTTAGCAATGCAGCCACAAGCAAGGAAAAGGGAAAAAAATCCAAACCAAATATACCATAAAATTCTCACTATCTATCATATAAGTTTCAAATATTTGCTTGTCTTCTTCACATGATACCTGCATTTCCAGGCAAAATGGCTTACAGAAGGAAGCTAGGCAGCATGCTACATGAAAAAGCACCCTTGACAAACTCAAAAGCATATTCTTTACAGTATTGACTAGGCAAAGTATCAAGATTAAAAATACATGTTGCATCTTTCCACATGAATAAATTTGTCTATATCTTACTTGCTTACGCATGAGTTCCTATCCAGAACATTAATCTGACTTATGATTCTGCTGCAGTGAAAAGAAAATAATCTTACTAAACATTTTGGAACACTAAATTAATGCAATATTGTCCCATTCCATAGAATAAAAACACAACTATACTGAATGGCATACTGTCCTGTTTAACAGTGACAACATTCTCACGCTTTTAACAATTTCAACAGATTTCCAAATGTCACAATGAATCAGTGTTGCATTTGAAACATTCTGAAATAACTTTATTAGCTTGGGGGGACAGAGGACACATAATATTACTACAGACAGGACAATAACCAACACTGCAATATTGGGAAGGAACATGCCATAATGTTAGTCCTCAGAAGTCATAAAATTAAGAGGGAGAGGGAAAAGGCACCCACCTAAATGCACAGACTCACACTCATAGTATGGAGGCTGAATATACTCGTTCGCAACCCCAAAGTTCCTCTTCTATAGCTGATCCTCATAAAAGCAGCAACAGGATCTGAGCAGCAGGCTGTACTGCTGAGTACTATGCAGCCAGCTCTGGCTTAGTTAGTGTGTCTGATTTAAAAAGGGAGAAAGATTGTTGGGGAGGGAGCGGGGTGAGAGCAGCAGTTACCAGCTTGTGCTCAGTCATTAGCTGGTCTGACTCATACTTCTGCCGGCAGAAGCATCAGCTATTCTGTTACCCTGGTAAAGTTACAGTAGAGAGGAGAGAGAATCTATGGGAGAGGGAGAGGCAAAGGAAGAGTGGGGTGTGTGGGCGAGGGTGCTCTGACTGCGGCGGCGTCATCTGTGCTGTGAGTGACTTATAAGGATCACTGAAACAGCTGCTTGTCAGAGGCTAAGTGGCTGCTATAGGTGAGGAAGGCTCTTCATTTCTCCTTCATTTGATCACTCTTGCATTCTTGTTTCATCCACAAATATTTATGTAATGCAGTCCCCGCACCATACCTCGGTGGAGCCTTAGGTTTATTTTTTGCACAGTGCTGCCACAATAATCAGCCAAGTATAGTTTCTGACACTGACATTGATGGTCTACTGGGGTTGACAATTATGTCAAACCTTTCTTGAGTCCAATTCTATCTCATGAGTGGTCGTACAATCTCTTGGGTACATTTGGAAGAGTTGATCTAAAAGTGAGGCCGGATGTGTACTGTATGAGCATTCATATAAGAATGTGAATATTTGCTAACACTCTATTACTAGCGATAGTATAAAAAACAAAGCGTCTTTAAATACTAACAGGTTTATTGTAGAATAATCTTTCATCAATCAGATTTCCACAAAAACATATAGTACGGTGAATCTGTTAGTCTTATTTCTACTATAGCAGACACTACCACTTGGAAAGACACCTTGAATCCTGTGCTGGGAGAAATGTGGAATATAATAAAATAAGTTAGGCACCATTTTAGATAATGCAAAAAACTAAGGGCCTTTCCACACTACGCTGTTATATTGCTGTTATTCCACTTTTAACATCCTATAGAATCCTGGGGTTTGCAGGGTAAGCAAGGGCATTTAGAATTTTCAGCCAGAGAGCTCTTTGGCCTCTTTGGTCAACTATACAATTCCGCAGGATGTTGAAAGTGGAATAGTAGCACTATAATAGTGTAGTGTGGAAAGGTCCCAGGTGTCATCATATCATTTGTTACTTTCAACAGTGTTATAATGGCATTTAGTAAGTGATCAAAGTGTGGCTCTCTAGATGTTACTGGATCGCAACGTCCATTAGTGCCTGTCACCCTAACTTATGAAGAATACTGGGAGTTGCAATCCAGCACCCGGAGAGCTGCACATTACTTACTCCATTGATAAGTGAACAAACCGTTAGCCTTTATTAGAAAATTGTTCAGTGAACAGAGAGAATAGTTAATTTACCTGTTCCATTACTACTGATCATATGACACCAATACCTTCTCCCATACACTGTATATTATTTAAGCAAATGAGAAGCCACAAAAGGGAAGCAGAAAAATTCAGTAAATCTTCAGGGTGGTGGAGGGTATAATCTTTCTGAATAGTGGTTTGTCTTTTTTTCCCTTTTAATCTACAGCAAGTGCTAAGAAAATGCAGTGTTGTCGCAAAAATAGTATGCCCTTAAGGAAAATGTGCCAGCAACAACTGAGAAACAAATACACACTCACAGGTGCTATCCTTGCGTGCAACCTTCATCCAGTTGTGGAAGACATGTGCAGGTATTACTCACTGCTTGCTTCTTTAAAATGTCCAGAAGTGGTGACCAGGAAAGCACCAGCTATCAGATTCCATGGTTTTTAAAGGAGGAACAAAAAGGTGAACAATGCACCAATGTTCCCATCATGACTTATGTGTATTTTGGCCCCACAGTACAGATTTGTTTTGATGTGTACTTGCAACGTGTTTGATGAAAAACACCAGCTCTTCTCCTGAGCTCTATTGCCTTGCCCAGCTATATAACCTCCGCACAGAAACATTCAGCTTTCAGTACTTTATTGCTGGTAAACAAGAGCCAGGTTAGCTCCCTTTTTCCGGCAACAATGCCCTGACACTTGTTTACTGTTTGATTTATTTTATGCTGTAACATGAATGCCTGCAGGCTTTGCCTCTTCTACACAGAGTGTCCATCTTGTCAGATTATTAAGTGGGGTGAGGGGAATAGCAGCAAGTACTTACTACCTGAGGATAGTATATCAGATTGTTAATGCAACAAGGCATCCTACCAAATTACAATTGGGCAGGGGATAGCAAAATCACCTCTGAGTATTCTTTGCCCAAGAAAACCCAATGAAATTCATGGGGTTGCCATTAAGTCGACAGGCAACTTGGAGGCACATCCACCCATACCCACACACACACATTTCATCACAAAGAATTTTACTGCTTAACTAATCTTATTCTACTTTTTTTGCCATTCAGAGGGATGTAAAGACCATTCACAAAGTTCCACATTCTTGACAAGAACAGATGTCAGGACATTCCACTGAGAAAACTGTTCAGTATTAAGAAATTATATCATCATCATTGTCATCATTACCATCATGGGGCTTAGGGCTGCTTACAAGGGTTAAAAAAATACAGCTAAAAAATAGATTCTTGGCTCTTGCACGAGAGGAAAAAGACAAGTATTTTGTTTTTGTGCCTATTTCTGTGCAAATAGGTCTGGAAATGCAAAAATAAATAAAACTGAAAGTGAGGAGGAGCTTTCTGAATATTTTCATTTTGGCATGCAAGAATGAAAATATGCAAAAATGTATATTCCTAATCATTCAGAATTATCACTTCCATTTCCATTAGTACAAGAAATTCTGTGCAACCTGTTTTCGTGGGACTGCTGGGTAGTCATGAAACTGGAAATTTTGTCAATTTGTCAGAAAAAATGTATGATAATTTTAAATAGCTACTTGTACATGTAACATGCCTCAGTTTACTACTGGACATTTATGCCTGTGTCTCAGAGTTACAAACTTTCCCTGGGCTATACATCTTTCAGAAAGCTTTGTAATGATGATGCTGATACTGTTTCTCTCCTAGCTCCATCTCTATCCTATCTGTATGCAATTATCCTTGGGGAAAGTCTTCTTTATGTAAATATAGAAAGCGAGCCAGTGTGGTATAGCAGTTTGAAACCTGGCCTACAACTCTGGAGACCAGGGTTTGAATCCCTGCTTGGCCACGGAAACCCACAGGGTGACCATGGACAGGTTACACTCTCTCAGCTTGAAAGAAAAGCAAAGCAAACCCTGTGACAGGGTTGCCTTAGGACTGCTCTAAGATGGAAACAAACTGAAGGAACACAACAACGTACAGAAAATGAAGTTACAGAAAAATATTACCCTTTGATTTTTTGTCCTTGGGTCTGTTTCTTTAGTGTTACATCTTTTCAGTCTTCAAGAAACAGCAATAGCTCTATAATAAACATATGCAGGCCAAGTTCAGCAGCCCCTACAGCTTTTTCACACCATTCACTGCTCCTGATATTGCTGCATTTGAAAGAATCATTCATTTCATGTGTATCTTGTTTTGCTAATTCAGTAGAAAATGCCAGAGAACGCTGTCTCTCTCCACAATTAGGCAGGCATAAAAGCTTCTATTGTACTGCTATTGTGATAGTGCTACTATTTCTATGAATTATTCACTCTGTTGAAGAGTAATCTGCCATTGCATTAAAAATAGGTCACCAAGGATGCCGTCAAGTGCACAGAGTGAGAATCATGAAAGCAAGATTTGCCTTGGGCAGCTGAAGGAATGCCAGCTTGCCAAAGCCAATCTGTGTTATAATTAACTGTGCATTAAATTATATTTACATTATCACAAATGTCGTCTTCTACACTAATATTAGCAACACACAGTATCTGAACACTGTACATCTGTGAAACACTTCAACAACATAGGTGCCTAAAAGCAATCTGTACTAAGACCTCACAATCTGAATTACCATCTCTTGTGCAATTTTCTATTAGGGGTACAAACACAATGGGATGAAATAAGACTGAGTTAATTGCATGTCAGTCTCACTGAAATTGGTGAAGCTGAAGTTATGGCATACATTTTTTCTACATTTATTTTTATTGGGTTTAAAATGGGTCTTGAGGGGTTTGCAATAATAGTGAATAAAAGGTATAGTGAAGACACAAAACAAATTCAACAAATAATAAACCAGAATTAAATAATATTTTAAAACCATTTAAAACAACTTAAACACAAATCAAAGACCTACTATTAAAGAAAATACTGATCTGAATTGGTGACAAGCCTTCTCCTTAGGCTGTTGTGCCCTCAATAGATGTGTCTCCAAGGGTGGTGAAACTGAGAGAGGGCCCTCCAGGAAAGACATGGACAGGCTGACAAGGGAAAATGCATCTTTTAGACAGCTTGGGCCCAATTTATATAGGGCTTTAGAGGTCACAACGACCACTTTGAATTGTGCCCCAAAACAAATTGGTAGACAAGGAAGCTATTAGAACAAGGGAGCACTGTGATCTCTGTAACTAGCCCTCATTGACGGTTAACAGCTGGTCAGCATAGTAACAATACTCTAAGAAGCTTCAGAAATATTTATGTCTTTTTATGGTATTTATTTACATTATGGCTAAACTGATAGGGCACTGGACTAGGCAACTGTTTGGGTTCCTTCCTATTTGCAAAAGAATGCCAAGAGAATATCTCTTCTCAGACTGAGATTTCATTCTGATATTACCTTTGATGCACAGAAAGGAGCAACATTATAGTGGCTCTCATGCTCTCAAGGGAATATTACACAGCTCTGCCTGTGACACTGAATAGCATGGTAAACAGCTATTCTGGTATGTTGGTGGGGGAGAGCCTCTTAATATGCTAGTCTATAATGTTTTTTTGGTAGAGCGAGGCAACCAGGTACAGTCTGAAGTAATACAGACCAAAATTCAACCATTCTAGCCTTGCAATTTCATTCTGCTATGTGTGAAATGGCTACAAGGGCCTTAAAGTCACAAACTTTTCACTTCTAGTTTCTATTGCCAGCTGTTATCCATACTGTGAGTTATTTCAAAATACAGAGACATGGACCTAAGTGCCCAGAGAATTGAATGTTCTTATCTACAAGGTGAGTATTCCTCTCTCAAGAGTTTCCTCCTTTCCCTTGAAAACCTCAAGACTTGCAAATAATGCATTTTTTGCATTACCAGTTAGCATTCCTCTTGTTATTTCTCTCCCTACCCCCTGCTTTTTTTATGGCAGAAGAAAAGAAATCACAAGGAACTGTACATTCCAATTTCTCATAATGCTTAGCAACCAGAACAGGCTGGAGCAGCCTTTGTGCATGGTGCCTCTGAGTGTACATGTTTGAGTGAGAGCTCTCTGTTCTTTAATTAATATGCCTCAGAAAGCATCTGGAAACCTGTTATGTTTTGTTTCAACAGTCACAAGTCAGACATGTGCAAAGATTATCAATGCAAATGTAACAGTGAGATCTAAAGCTACAGATACTATATTTTCACATTCCTTGTAAGAAGGAGAGGGTATGTGCTCAGTTTAAGTAATGAGCTTCCCGGGAGGATTTTGTGGAAATATATATATATATCTGTTTCAATTATATAAACCAGGGCCAGTGGGGAAAACACAACCCCTGGACCCACTTACACACCCTTCAAGCCCCTGCCAGTCCCCCCAACCCCTAATTTTTCCCCCAAATTTGTCAGCATAATGGGGGGGGGCAGCAGAAACACTCTCCCAAAGATCTCAAATCTCTACCATAAGGAGGAATCCATTCGCCATAGTTCCTGACTGTCCCAAGGCTACAGCAGCGTTAAATGTCAGAGAGCCTCTCTGCAGCATCTGAGATAGAGTACAAACACACTGGCAGCTGCTCTGACCTACCTCCATCTTCAGGGCCAGCTCAAGACAAGATGATGCCTGAGGCGAACTGTTGTATACACTCTTTCCTCTTTCACCAAATACACTGAAAACTCACAATAGGATGGCATCCTCTGCTATACTGGATAGCAGTAATAGCTTCCTGTTTGGGGATAATCAGAATAGGTCTATGTGGCACACGTAATGGTGTCCTCCAATATAGGAGAATCACCAGAGGGCTCAGGAGGAAGAGCCTTGCAGTTGCTGATTCCCAGCATCTGTTGACCAAGGCAACTGCATCTTGAGCATCTCCTCCTGTAATAAGTTTCTGGAGGAGTTCTTTCACAGAACTGGAGCAGCAATTAGTGCATCTGGCAATGTCAGCGACTATCTATGATAGATCAAGGGAACAGGTTTAGTGCTTTAGTATTAGGTTGTTCATTTTACCAGCTCAGCATGGTTTCGGTTTTCTGCATCTGTCTTTTAACAATGAAATCTGAATGAATCAAATACTTGCCCTAGCTTTGGTTTTGCTTCAGCATACTTGGGAATGAAGGCCTTTGGGTCAGGAAAGACAATACAAATCAAATTCACCTGTTTCTTTTATCTAAAAAAAATCATTACTATTTTCTCTGTTTTTAAAAACAAATCCATGAGGCTAAGCTCACTACTATACATCAACCCAGCAAAGCTTTCCATACAGCAGTATTCGTTTACCCATCAGAACACAAGAGACTTTAAAAAAACAGGCAAGGCAGCATTAGAAATAATGCAAGTTATTTATCATCATGGCATTGATGAAAAGAATTACTTTTCTAATATAATGACGTGAAATTCTATTATAAATGTCCAAAGTATAGCATCAGCACCTGATTTGGTTTGTTGTTAAGGTAATCTCTCCTGCTTTGTGTCAAGCAGTGAGAATGCAGAGACAGAGCTCTATCCAGGTGTCAGATTTTTTTTCCAAATAAATACATGGGGAAGACAAGCCCAACTTCCTTCATTTTCAGTTATATGGCCCTGTTATGCACAGAAGACGATTCTGAATTGAATCCAGGAATAGCACTAGTCTCAGTTTTCTGGACAGCCTCCATAAACACAGAAGGCTCTGTAATTCAGAAGCTCACTTGTTCACAGGTAAGAGCACGCTGGAAATGATGGGGTAAGGAGTCAGGGTTTGCTTATTCTCCTTTTTTGCATGCTTATTCAACATATTTCCCTAACATCTGAACAAGGTTGGACAGAAGAGGACAAGAAGTGTATGGATAAAAAGAAAAAAAGGGAGATGCCACTGATCCTCACCAAATTCAATAGGTGTGGACTGCATTGGATATACACTGGAATAAGTCAAAAGACCTAGAATTCTGCATTAGAACAGTGCAAATTTTGCAAATAGAAAGCTAAATACCATCACTGAGATTAATTCTGCTGGCTGGAACTGTATTTAACTTCTGGATTTTATTTAGCTACCTTTACTCCCCTTACCCCCCATGATTAAAAAACAGGGTGAGAGAACTGGAAGAAGAGCCAGGATGCAAGTGAAACTAGAATGTATACTATGAGAACACGATTTGAAGAAGTGACAGTGAGTAGTAAAGCACTGCTACCCCATAGTCTGTAGAAGCTATATAAAGTAAAACTATATCATTTAATTCATGGAGAGGTGGTATGCATATGGGGTTCATTTTTACCTACATGGGTCTGGAAATGCTAATATGAGTTGTGGATAGACTGGGCTGAAGGCCAAAAAAGGTTCTGCAGACAGTTGACAGTGGCATGAAATATGCTCATGGTGAGTGCATTAGTTCCAATGTCACATCTAAATGATCAGGTTTTGCAAGATCTTGTTATGCTTTAAATACCTGCAAGGTCTGTTTAATCAGAAAACAAACTGTGATGAGTACACATATACTAAACTGCAACTGCCTAAATGTTACCAGCTTCAACAATCTTAAAAACCTGGAAATTCTATATTCACCAATACTCAATACTCAAAAGCAACAAATTGAAAAATCTTTCATGGAATATATTTATCCAACTCTACTATGGTTACTAACTGAAGAAGCTGCTAATCACTCACACAAGAAATACATTAATGGAAATCAACAACAACAAAAGGTTTTAAAACTTTTTTTTTAATGATTTCATTTCCATCAATAATCTCTACAACTAGAACTCTGTAACATGGCGGAATGAAATCTAATTTAGCAAGCAAGGTGTTTTAGCCATTGAATTAACACAGACAAAAACTAATAATTTGCTTGTCAGTTTGTTTAGAATATGTAATATTATACTGTAAGATAGCAGTGTCTCTTTTTAAACTATGCTCGGGTCTAAAATCTGCTTTCTGTTAGTAGAAGGTCTCAGGCTGTGGAAGGTCCTACTACTTGAATTGAGGGACCCTCTGTGAAGGTTTACCTCTTAACCATATCACACTGACCACCAAGAGTGAGGCCTTTCCCTTGTATCCCCTCTGCTACCAATGGAAGATGCTCTCCTTACATTATACACAGTGTATACCTAAACAAATTATCTTAATATATAGTAAATTAAACAACATTTTACACCAAAGTTCATGACATCACACCCTCAGCTTAATGAGTTTAAGCTTAACTCATTCAACAGGGTCTCTTTCCCTCTGTTAACTATCTGGAAGGGCTTTCATGGGAAGAATGGAATAAGGAAGTCCAAGCCAAATTGCACAAGTCTAAATTTGGACCTAACTCTATTAAATGTTCATCATCTCTTTACTTTTCTACTCCTGGTAGCAGTGGCTCAGTGGATTGGTTTGGACTAGAGTGTTGGACTAAGGCTCTGGATGACAAGGATTTGAATCCCCAGTCAAACATGAAAACCTATCAGGTGGTCTTGGCCAAGTCACACACTCTCAGCCTACATAGAAAGCAACACCAAAGCTCCTCTGAATAAATCTTGCCAAGAAAACACCATGACAGCGTTGCCAAAGTCAGAGTTGAAGCCGCCTGACAAGAATAATGTAATAGCACACATAATATATATACAACACAGGTGCAGCAAAGCCAAATGTGGTAGTAAGCAGCATTGTGTGACACATGTGCAACATAATGAAAGGGAAGAATATGTCTAATAATATTTCTGCACACTATTTTGAAGTGTACACAGAGGAAGCAACCTCACTCTCTGTTATCTGTCCCCTACTCTGTGTATACTCTCACACATACACACTGGTAAAGCTGAAAACACCACATATATCTGATGAAGCGGACTATAATCCACAAAACCTTATATCATTATCCTTCTTTTAGGTGCCTACAAGAGTTTTTGTTCATTTGGGAACAGGATGCATTTTTACCTACAATCCACTCACATTTAAGACCTGAAAACCAGTTACTAGCAAAGTCTATGAAGGACTCTGAGAGATACCAATACAGTATTCAGAAACACAGCAAAATTTAATTTTATTCTAGATTTTAAGTGAACAGTTACAGACTTTTGGTTTCTTTCACATGTGTGTGCAGGGTCTCCTTCATAGCAGAAATTAAGTGCTACTGTTCTGTTTTTGAAGAAAACTAATTCTGTGTAAGAAGAGGAACATTTTGTACCAAATGTTCCTGTAATGTCATGGAAATTAGTGAAGGAAGGGGAGAATAGGGAAAGTCAATTTCAAAATCATTTTACTAGAATTCAGTATAGTACTGAACTAGTTGCACAAATTTGTCACTTCCTCTGAGGTGTAGTAAGTTGAAGGGGAAAAAGCAAGCAAATGATGCAACTACATATTGCATGATCCTTGTAGTTTATGTAAACTAGATTGCATTTATATTTTTCACTTTCTCAGAGGGAACTCCTTACTGCACATGAATTTAAAGCAATGCTGTCCGTACCTGCACTCTAGTCACAACGCACAAAAGATTTTACTAATTATTACAAATTACTGAACGACATTACATTATAATCAGTCATTTTACTTCATCAGTTACATGTGGTAAATGTTTTAAAAAATTATATTTCCATTTTTAGTAAGTACATTGGCAATTGGAAGTCTTCAAGACCAACACCCTTCCTTATGCAGTAAGAACAACTGGTAGCATAATGGGGAGGATTTGTAAGACATGCAAACCATTGAAAGTGAAGAGAATGGTCATCCAATGATAACCTCACTACACTGAGAATGAATATTTGGCCCTAAATCCAGATGCTAGTCTCAACTAGAGTGAATCTATAGAACCAATGGAAATGTAGTGAGTTAACACAACACATACAAATCAAACACAGGTGACTGAACTTGTCCTGATCACAACAGAAACAATCAAATGCCAATAACTATTTGTATACCTATCAGTTCATCTGTATACCAGCATTGTGTGAGTGTGCATGTATGTGATATCCTTAGGAAGAGCCAGTCAACACTATGGGTGTGTGGCAACTATTGTATTTCCATTGCTGGTGGATTTGCTTCTTTTTCAAATTGCTATCTCACACAATTTTGTCTGTGTCTTTGCATATACACGTGAAAGCATGAACTGGGAAACTGTGTGGTGTTTTTTGTGGCACTACACCCTTGCATGTCATCCTGTCACAATCCTGGCAGTGCCTCTGCCTGGATGGGAGCATGTCTCCAATGCTCCCCTTCACAGCTGGCCGGCTGCCTGTGGAAGGGAGCACAAGGGACACGCCTCTTCCTTCCACACTGCAGCCAGCCTTCTTGCCATGCTGCAGTGGAGAAGAAAGTGTGTGAACATGCTTCTGGCCCTTCTGCACGGCCAGCTGCAATGGAAGCCTCACGCGATCAAGGGTCATTGTCAGAATTTTTCTGTCAATGAAATACCCTGCAATCATGCCAGCTCTTGATGTGAGAAGGGCGGGACAGTGATGATGTCATGCGGAAGTGTTGTTGTGGTCCAGCTCCTCTTGTATCACCATGCCAGGAAGATACCGTCTTGTGTGGAAAGAGCCTTAGTCCCAACTAGCACTACCTGTTGACTCAACTGAATTTACATAAGTGGCAATTTACCAAGTTCTACTGAACAAATAGGCCTGCTGTAGTTAGGAATAACAAATGAATTTAAGCCATGGAATTTGCCTTCAATCTGTTATCAAGCAGGTGTGAGCCAAATTCAGAACACATTGGGAATGGAGAAGTTAACTCCAGATATTGCTGAACAGCTATTCCCATTATCAGTCACTATCAGTTATGCTCACTAGGGCTGATGGGAGATAAGAGTCCAGCAGCATCTGGAGGCCCACAGTTTCTCACCCATGTTTTCCCACAGTGAATACATTAAATCAGTTTGTAGCTACAGTATGATGGCTAAAGATAAACTCTTTGAAATGAATGCCCCAGCAACCTCAGACCACTGTGAATAACAGAGAAAGCAAAATATCAAAAGCTAGGCAGTTGTTCCGCTCCCATATCGAAGCTAACAGCTTTATATTTAACATCAAGGCAGTAGTTAATATATTCCTCAGATGGAGAAATACTGTAGCAGCCTACTCTAATCTGGTATCTTTTTAATGTGTTAGATCAAAACTACAATCCCACAGTTCAGGAGGGTTGCTGTACAGGAGGGGTGGGGAATCTTTTCACCCTGGAGGTCACTCTGGCTCTGGGAAACATGTTGGGGGCAGCACTGCAAAATAAAGGAGGGAAATTATGTTGAAATCCTCTCCATATAACTGGGCACTCAGTTGGGAGTCCCAATGCAAACTTTATATTATTTCTGTCACAGAAACAAGGAATACATCATTCCTCTATATCACTAAGACCACAAGTAATTTATGAACTAGAACAAAGGTCTAAATAAGGTTTCTGTGCAAAAACTCTCACATGATGAGCATCTGGTGTTTTTAAAGGCAAGGAAATATAAATCGCTTTCCCTACTTCTTCACTCTATGGGAAGGTTAAGGAGAAGAGTTATAGAAAGATGTTCTCAAATCCACAGTGGAAGAAGGATATAAAGGCAACATCATATTTCCCATAACTCCAGATTTCTCCCAAGTGGCCCACATTCAGCAGGGATATAACAATCTGCTAGGAAAAGTATATATTAGAGAAAATCTCTGTTGCCTTGGAGATGAACGGTAGGGCATTTCCTTTTCTTTACATTGGAGTTCAGGTTGTTCTATATGCATTCATGTTCCCTGGGTGTGTGATATAAAGTAAAGGGTTAGGCAGAGTGGTGATAAGCTGGAAAAGCTTTCAGGATAAATTGCTCTCTGCCTCCCAACAAGTAGAATAATTTACAGATTGGGTTGCTTCAGAACCAGTGCCAAAGAATACATGGTAACATTTGAGACAGCAGTTCATAGGAATTAGAGATTAGAAGGTTATTATTAATGTTGCTAACGAAAGAAATCCAGAAACCTGAAAGCCTATACGTTGAAAAATAATAACATTTATCACAAATTGCATTAGAATTTGAAATATGTGTATGTTGCTTTTAAGGTCCTGTGATGCATTATTCACGGAATTCATATTCATGGAAAACACAGAATCCAAGGAAGGGAGAGTGTGATTTAAAGACATCTAGTTAATGGTATTATTGTTAGGAAGAGAGGTTTGGGATCCAGTATGATATTGTCCTGTCAGTGAAGAAGTTCATCCATGTGAATGAATGAATTGATAAGGATGCTGCAAAGAAGACACCCGTTAAGAATAGAGACTAGCATTCTGTGTTGCAGTTATGGATTTCTGAGACAATCGGAAGCAGGACTCCTGATGCGATTTCTTATCACAGTCTCACTGACTGGTGCAAGACGGTTGGAAATGTTATCCTCCCTGCATTACTATCAGTAGCTGAACAGTCCTTTTTTGCCTGATGGGAGTGCTGGCTTTTAAGGTGGGCTGTGGGGTGGTCAGACCAGGTGTCAAGGTCAGAGACCCAGGCGGCGAGCCAGCCCGGAGAAGGGAGTGGGAGAGCTAGCAGAGTCCTGCCAGGAGGAGTCAAGCAAGCACTTACTCAAAGGAAGACCATTTACCTAACCAGAGCGACAAGCGAAAGCCATAGTCAGAGCTCCAAAAGCCAGGGGTCAAGAGCCAAGAGATCAATCAAAGGTATCAAGAGCCAGGTGCTGGAAGCAAGGAACAGACAAGGGGAGGGCTCATAAGAAGTTTGCCACAAGCAAAGGAAAGCTTCCAGGCAGGCAATTATATAGCCCAAGGCACAGGTATGGCTAGTCACCGCTTCTTGAACTTAATCAAGGAAGCCTCCCTTTGCTCAGCTCTCTTGAGTCTCTGCCTTGTTTGTGGCCTGATTGACACAGGCTCCAAAGCATCTTCAGAATCGGATCCCTGTTGCCCTAAAGGAGCAGGCAGAGGAACGTCCGAGCCTGCTTGGTCCATGGCAGCAGGGGGAGTTCTTGAGCTGCAGGACTCATCTCCAGCCAGAGCAACAGGGACCAACAGCTGCTGCTCGTCATCAGCAGCTCTGACAGGGGCTTCAGTTATCACACCAGGAGATGTTCCTTAGTTACACATTTTTACCCATGTAGCTGATGTAGAATACAGGCAAGAGTTTGTTTAGTTATAAATCAAAATCCTTCACATGCTCTGAAAACTCAATCCTGGATCTCTCCAGGAATTATAATACCACTACAGATTTCATACAAGTTCATATAACTCCAAGCTAAATAAACATTCATTCACTTACATTATACACTATACATTGTTCACCATCCCAAACCCAGTTTCCTGGGAATAAACTCCACAATACTTAACAGAACACACTTTTGTAAAGGACTGGAATGTTAAGCTGTAGTTCTAAACACGCTTCCTGAAACAATCAGTTTTGGCTAAGAAGTCTTGTCAATTTCTCTGTCTTACCAGCCAGCAATTAATATTGCCATGGGATGATCCTAAGAAAAGATTGCATGGTTGTGGTGTGCCAGTTTACCAACCTACTTCCCCCAAAGTGGTATACCAGTGGTTTACCACAGCTGCCATACCCACCCTAATAAAAAGTGAGATGAGCAGATAACAAGTGTAGTTTGGGCAGAAGAATCCAGTTTCCCTCATAGAAGACTAATCCTATAACTGGCAAACATTACTGGGCCACGCTTTGTTTCTCACAATCCCTTAAGCGGGTGGAACTGTATACATTTTCATACATTATTTACGATTTTGTGGCCACTTGCAAGGGAGGTTCTATTATTATTTCTGCAACCTTTTGGACAGTTTCTCTTTTAAGATAGAAGCTTTAAGATGATATTTTAGGGAAATTTTTAAAAAAGAAGTTATCTCTGTTTTTCCTCAAAATCATATGAAATGTTAATGACATTCATATACAACAATATATATTGATCTTTAAGCCAGTGCTCAAATTTGCATTTCAACTGCCTTTCCACTCATATAAATTTTAAAAAAAAGTCCAGGGTACTATTCTCATGGCAGTATTATCTGTCTCTTTTATATCCAAGAATGTAGACTTGACTTATAAAATACTGAGGTTTCCAAGAATGAATTTATAACACAGAGAATGGAAAACACATCTTATGAATTTTTGAACCATACCAACCACACTCAATGCAATTACAATCCTGGAGGGAGCTCCTCTATAGGAGACAAAGCAGAACGTGGCTGCATGACCCAATAAGCAAATCAGCTCCAGGCAATAAATTACCTGTGGGATTAGGAGCAAGACCTAGAGTTCTCTGGATTTCCCAGCCCAGAGGAAACCTATTGCTGCCTACCTTCTGGCATCTTGATGATGCAAACATTTGCTTGGATCAAAAGGCTTTTGAGTCTGTATTTTAATAAATATATTTTAATGGGAAATGTTACTTGGCTAGAGATATTAATTGTTCACCAGCCACCAGCATTTTACTGGTTATTTCAAATCAAGAATGTGATTTTCAGCATCCCTGCAGCACATCTTCTTTATGTCCATCTTGTCTCTCATTTGCATGAGATCTACTTCATTTGCTGTCATTCTTTTCAAACACACCATCTTCCAACCTTCCCTCCTTTTTATTTTGCCCTTCTCCTATAGCCTTCTGCCCACCCTCCTCTCCTTCTTCGACTCCATTGTCCAACCAACGGGCAAACAACAATTTTTACAAACAGTATTTTACCCAAGTCATAATCTCTGAGCTTCAGACAATCCCTTCCCCCAAACAAATCTTGCTAGGAAAACCCAATGATAGGTTCATAATTAGGGTTGCCATAAGTTGGAAACAACCTGAAGGCACACAACAACAGCTAAGCCAGAGGAAACCAGGGGATTTTCTAAGTTAGGTGGACAGTACTACAAGTTGCTATGAGAAACTTTTTGTCTCCAGAGCCACAACAATATCTTTTTCAATTATACCATTTTTTAAAAAAATTATAAAGTATTTTGGGGTATATATGCTTGGCTTTTGTGGGTGCTACAAGAAGGGACTTGGAAAACTTCTTAATGTGAAATATCTAGAATATCCCAGAATGTTTGAGGAACTGTATGTCATCTTTTCAGAAACAGTTGAAAAATGGGTAACGTAGCATAAGAGTGTCCAGATAAGTTACTCAGCTGGTAAATGGAAAGAACGGGAACAAGGAAGACCCTACAGGCAAGTACAGGCCTTGTGTTAGGGAGCATAGGCACTGCAATCATTGTAATAAATTAAGATGTAATATTAATATGTTTTGATGCCTTAATGGAGGTCTAATTAGTAGTTGTTGTATTGTTCCTTCAAGTCATTTTTGACTTACGATGACCCTAAGGTGAACCAACCACAGGGTTTTCTTGTCAAGATTTGTTCAGAGAGGGTGTGTCTTTGCTTTCTGTTGAAGCTGAGAGAGTGTGACTTGCCAAGATCACTCAGTGGCTTTTCATGGCTGTGCATGGATTCCAACCCTGGATTTCCAAAGTTGTAATCTAATGCTCAGACCACTATACCAGGCTAGACTAACAACTAATAATACTGACTCAAACTAACTAAGGCTGTTAAGATTCAACCTCTAGACCAGAGCTTTCCAAATTTTTCATGTTGGTGACACACTTTGGCCATTTCCGCACTAGACTATTATAGTGCTATTATTCTACTTTCAACATCCTATGCAATTCTGAGGTTTGCAGTTTAGGCCCCTCAAAGGCTCCTCGCTAAACTGCAAACCCTAGGATTCCATAGGATGTTAAAAGGAAATGGCCTTTTTAGATATGCATCATTTCGTGACACAGTAATTCAGTAAGTAATTCAGCAAGTGGAGGCAGCCCCTCCACTCGAGCCTGGCCTGTCGCTGCTGCCCTCGCCTGGGCCTGGCCCAATACAGTGGCAGGAGAGGAAGCCTCTCCACCTGTTATGTTCACACAACATACCTACACACTGCAGCTGACACACTGTCATGACACACAGTTTGGAAAGCTCTGTTCTAGACATTCAGAATTGTTTTGTCACCATTTATTTTTCTTTGAAGTATGCCAGAAGGTACCCAGCCTCTATGACTGCTGGCCTAATGAAATCACAAAGTCTCTCAGCCAAAGCAGAACATTCTAAGAAGCAACATCATAAGACAGCATGAAATAGATATGGATCCTTTGCAATGCATTTCCCACATGTGGAGGTCTCCCTGACCATGTTTATATTGCCTGACAAACACTGACAAGAGGCCAGAGTTTGGGAAAGTTCCTTTTGGACTACACCTCCCAGTCACCTGGGAGCGTGTGAGAGTTGTAGTTCAAAAGGGTAACTGTTCCAGTTCCATTTTTGGTCACGTTGATGGAGAACACAAACTAGCCAGCTCCCGCTAGACTATGAACCCCGAAACATTGTGACTTAATTTTACACAGAATATATTATACAGAAAGTAGGATCAGGCACAGAAGGAGGAGGTGTGAAAATGGGGAGAGAGAACATCAACAGTTTAAGATATGCAGGTGACACCATATTATTAGTAGAAAATAGAAAAAATCCAGGAATGACTGCTGATGAAAGTTAAGGAAGAAAATGCAAAAGCAAACTTACAGCTGAATATTACGAAAAGTAAGGACCACAGAAAATGTCCATGACTTTAAAATGAGTGACAAAGGTATCTAAATTGTTAAAGATTTCATGTTTTTTACCTTAGTCATTAATCAAAATGAAGACTACATCTAAGAAAAGAAGACTAAGATTGGGAGGGTACTTGCAAAGAACTAGATAAGATCCTCAAGTGTAAAGATATATCACCAAATACCAAAGTCAGGATCATTCATGCCACAGTATTTCTTATTTCTGTGTGTGGTTGTGAAAGTTGGACAGTGAAGAAAGCTGAGAGGAAAAGCATCAATTCAATTAAATGTGATGCTTGAAAAGAGTTCTACAAATACCACACACCACCAAAAAGACAGTTAAATCAGTGTTAGAACAAACCAAATTTGAAGACAAAACGACCAAACTGAGCCTATCTTTCTTTGGACACATGTTTCGTTGGAAAAGAGGACAGTGCTTGGTAAAGTGAAAGGCAGAAGGAAAAGAGGAAGACTGCATTACAGGGGGATAGACTTAATCAAGAAAGCCATGGCTCTGTGTTTGCAAGACCTGACCAGGGCTTTTAATGACATATCTTTTGGAGGTCTCTTTTCACAGCATCATAGTAAGTCAAAGCCAGCTTGATGGCACATAACAAAAACCTATCCCTACAGTGATTTCACTGTGTCAAAACGTGATCATGACAAAGACAGCAACTGGAAAACAGAACAAAAATGTAACTTCTAACAGGAAGCAATTATTACCTGCAGTTTCTTTAGCTCCTTGATCAGAGCAGCAGCTTGAGTAGGTGTTTCCAATTTTGAAATGTTCTTTGTTTAAAATAGGAAATGGGTACCCTTGTTAATGGGCAATGTAATTCAGGGTATGTGATCAGACGCAAATCTTCCATGCCTAGCTGCATTAGCAGTTATTTTTGTCAGCTAGTTTGTATATTTCTAGCTGCCCCATATACATTCATACTTCACAGCTGAGAGAAGGAAAAAAAAAGCATCACCAGCTGCTCAAAAGGAAGTGGAACTGAGTTGTTAGTATAATCTGAATTCTTACGGATTAAGCATACATGATTAAAGAGAATAAAGATGTACAGCAAAATCTTAACTGGACAAGATGTACAAAGGTCAGCTGAACCAACATGAGGCCCACTGAAACTTTCCTGAATTCCACCCTCACACCTCCATCCAAGGAAATGTTGAAAATTATTTAGGACAATCCTCATTTTAACCTGAATTTTTAACTGCATCGTGGCTGTGTTCCTGGAGCAAAGAAGGTTTGGATCATTACAATTTGGCTCCTCCGTCACCCCACCCTCTACCCACTTTTGCCTTTTCTCCCAGAAGATCTTAGCTGGAAGAATTATCTGTTAGCAGATCTCTGAGAAAAGGGGTTTCTGTTAGCAGAAGGGTATTTTAGTGGCAGAAGCGGCTTCTGCCTATTCTTAACCTCTATGTCCAGCACATCTCTGAGTTAAGAATTCACTTCCCAAGCCACAAAATCCCTGCCAGAGATAAAAAAACTGCATAAGCTTTTGAGATATTTAAACCTCCAGCATGAAAGATTTGCTGTAGCTCCAGTGGAGCAATGGTAAATTTTGAAGTGGGGGCAGCCATCACGAAAGACCTCATAGTCACACCCCCAATGAGAGTTCAAGAATGCAAGCAGCTCTGTTGAATCACACCCACATACCAGCAATAGCAGTTCTCAGATAGGAAACAGTTATTTTGAAGATCCAACTGTCTTAATTGTCATTCAGGACCAAGCCAATCCTAAATATTTTGCATTACATCAGAGATTGCCCGAGCAATATATTGTTGCTGGGGAATTCTAGGGACCAACCCTACCCCCAGTTCAGTAAGCTCAAGGCCACAGAAGATTGGAAGTGGTAGGGGCACAAAATGAAGATAGCATTTTTTTTAACCTCTAGGTTTCTCCAGTTTTTACTGTCAAACTTAACATATTGTCCATCTGTCAGTAAGTCAATATTCTTGTGTAAATCCATCATGTTAGGCATTGACAACGTGATGAAAAATAGTGAAGTGTTTCAGAAATTCCTATCACACACAACACTGGTTCTAATAATCGTCCATAATTTTGTCCTTTAACTCTATGACATTTCAGCTAGTTGCAAGCTTTTTCAAAATCTTGGTAGAGATGGAGTCAATGCATTAATATCCTATAAAAGCCGTGGTTTAAAATCTGCATCATATACATGCAGATTTTCCTTAATTTCACTTTTAATATGCCCTACTTTTAAGCCACGGGTGTCAAACTCAATTTCATCTTGGGCCACATAAGCATTATGGTTGCCCTCAAAGGGCCAGTTGTATTTGTAAGACTATATAAATGTATCTACTCTTTTATCATATTAAATAATTGCCTCAGCATTCGATTATTACTGGTTTTTAAATTGTCTGCCCTCTGCATCAACGTTTCTTTTCTTGGACATTCTGGGGCTATTTGATCATAGTTTATGGTCCCTATACCTCTGTAAAGTGACACAGAATTGGTCAGTATATCCAAAGTGTGCCACTTTCTTCTCCCCAGCCCCTCTCTGCGCCTCTTTCAGCCCCCAGACCCTCTCTGTGCCTCTTTCTGCTCCCCCCTCACCTGTGGCTCTTTCTGCTCTCCTGTCTCTCTCTGTAGCTGGTGAACCTGATCCCCCCATTGCAGGCCCTGGGCTGCCAGTATTCTGAAGAGGGGCCCAGCACCCAGCACTTGCGATCTACGTCTACTTCTGACTGCTCCTGTGTCCAACTCTTGTGAGCCACACAGACTTTTGCCATGGTAACTGGCAGCAATGCTCTGATGGTGAGAGTTGGACAGAGGAGCAGTCAGAAGTAGAAGAAGATTATGAGTGCTGCCTGCTGGGCCCTTCTTCAGAATACTGGCAGCTGGGGGCCACAATGTGGGGTTTGGGCTCACCAAGCAGGGGGAGTGCCGCAGCTGCAGGAGAGGTGTGAGGGCCACATGAAATGGCCTGGTGGCCTGATTCAGCATGGGCCTTGTGTTTGACACATGTGTATTAAGCAATGCATCAGCCTCTCTTCCCAAACTATAAGAACCTATCTGTCTACCTTTAATTTAAGATGCTTGAGACACATCAGTTTGCACAGCTAGTGGAGCATCTTATGTGCAGAGCAAACTGCCACAACCCACAGATCAGAGGCCGATGCCAGCATCTGTTTTAGTGCAAGCTCCCACAGGAGTGATTCTAGCCACCATCTTAATTTTTCCAGAATGCCTCTGGTCTCTACTGAAAAGGGCAAAGACAACTTGAAAGAATTAAGATAGCAGCAGCCGCCTTGTCTTCTATTTTCTTATCACTATCTATTTCCATTTCTGCCTATAACCCCTTTCTCTGCCTCTCACTTATAATGAGAGTCTATGCCTAAGGAGGCAAATAGGTGAAGGACAATATTGCTTATGCCCCCTCAAACCCAGTACTGGCTGTGCCAATTTCAGTACCCTTGAATGTTTCCATTGAATTTTCTGATTGACCTATTCCAATTGACTTGCACATTAAAACATCAAGATAAAATTGTGCAGACCTAAGAAAGCTATCACCACTTACTGAGAGGCATTACAGAACCTCTCAATTGAGGAAGTCCTAAATAATGATAACATTTGTACATTTACTTTCACAACTACCTGTAGGCATCAAAGAAATTTGCTCTCCACAAACATTTTTGAGCGCTCAAATTCTGTGTTAAACGACTGTCACATTTTAGATTATATCCCTTAAACATGAATGCTTAGAATTTATATAAAGAAATCCAAGGGTTAACAATAATCTATCTTTACAATGGTATTTATATCGGATTTTCATTCAGAGCTTCAAGTACAATATAAAGGAAGCCATTATGTTTAACTCCCTAAAACAGATGGGAGAATGAAACCATGTAGTAGTGGTTTGGTTTCATAAGGCCCCACTGCAGTTCATAACCAAGCTGATACTGTAATTGAGGACCACACCTTGCAACACATACCTCTAATCACCAGAATGTTCTTCAAATTTTATGCTGTAGTTCCATGAAAATCCTAACATTATGGCATATGGCAAAGACAGAACATAAGAGAATGAAAAGAGGTGAAACCTCTTCTTCATCCGTCTTTTTGCAGTTCATCAGAAAGTAGGTATACCATGGTGGTGAAATTCTTTCATTTTGGAATTTCAGGAAAATGATCTACAACCTCTTATGCCAGCTAAATTGCACTGAAACATTTTTTTGACAAGCATTCGGCAAATGAAATTGTTACAGCATTAACTAACAGGCAACCTCATGCTGTCCAGATACTTTGCACTACAATCCCCATACTCCCCAGTCAACACAGTCAGTAGTTAAAACGTTATAGCCCCAAACATCTGGAGAACATGGTTGCCCATTCCTGAAACAGGGCTTCCTAGAGTGAGCACAACTGGAAGAGTGATGCCTTTAATGATTTATGTACTGCAGTTTTAGACAAAGTGTCACTATACGTCTTACATTCTTTAACAGTAACTCCCAAGGGTGGTAGCTATCTTCGTTGTAGCAAAAAGCCCAAAATACCTTGTGTCTCCTTAAATGAACCATGGTTATTTGGTATAACTTTTCATGGAGTGCAGTCTACTTCATCACCTCAATGAAACCATAATTCATTTTTGGGGAGCAAGCTTGTCTTAGAGTCTTGCCCCCTTTCGAAATGAGTTCTCTTTGTAATTAAAGAATATCATTCAGTACTATATTACTTCCAGAACAGTTTTTCTTCTTTATTCAGTAGGCAGAAGGCATCTTTTGGTGCTTTGTTAGCCCCTGTAGCTTCCCTGAGCCTCAAGAGCACTTGATTTCTTTACTTTGAGAAATGTGTGCTGACCCCCCATGTTCAGCATGCATTGGCAAAAAGAGTAGTTATGTAAGAAATTATTTACCTTCACAGAAAACATCCTCAGCTTCATCAAGCATAACTGGATCTTCCTCTTCCACTTGCATTATCACAGCCACAAGTAAGTAAAAAAGCTACTGAACTGAAGACACTGAACTAAAGAAGCTTTTAAGCTACTTCCTTCCTGAACATTTTGGTGCTGGGGCAGCAACTTTGAGATCTGTACAACTGAAACAGTCTGTTTTACATAAACATGGTAGTTTCTCTTTTTTCTTGACCCCACCCTTTATCTGTAGCTTCTGAGGTTTGAAGTAACACATTTCTTACTGTGCCAGACAAAAATGGATAAGGAGATGCTAAGCGGTTTGGGCTTAGAATGCACACTGAATTTATTTCACAGAATTAATCCACTTTTAAAAGGCTCGAAAGAAAAGAGCTCAGTTACATAATTAATGCATTGTTTAAATGGAAAAAAAATGTGGTTATGTTAATTCTGTACTTCTGCATGGATTAAGGGCTTGACATTCCACTTGAAGTTTGGTCCTTCCAGTTTTGTGAAGTTCAAAAGCTTATATATACTCACACAAAAAGAAAGTGATCTATTATATTACCTTGTGTCAGGCCATACTGCATGCTAAACATTTTCCACATGGAAGGAATTTCCATTTAAGCAATAACATGTAAGCCATGAAATAGTTACCTTTACAGGTTTTCATACACCTCCTATAAAATAACCTATCTTGTGCAGTTATCATACATGAAAATTTGGATGTGGGCTTCAAGTTATTTCCTCTATAGAAATGGATTGTAGTTCTTATAAAATAAAAATGGAAACACCAGAGAGCTGGAAATTATTCAGTACAGTCCTCCCTCCACATTTGCTAGGGTTAGGGGCACAGGACCCCCGTGAAAGTGAAGAAAATGTGAATAACTCTAGGCCCTCTCAAACTATATGTAACACACACACAAAGTATGATCACCATATTAAACTTACTGTGGATTCCTTTGAGGCATCAGGGATCCTTCACAAGGCAGAAGTGGGTGGCTAGTGGGACTCACTGCCACCTCCACTGCTGCCCCACACCATTTTTAATAGGGACTTACAAGCCTCATTCGCAGTTTCTCAGTCTCATGAGGCTTGCTGTCCCTATTAAAAATGGCATAGGGAGGCAGCAGAGGCGACAGCAAATAACCTGTGAATAATCAAATCCGCAAAAGTGAAACTCGCAAATGTGGAGGGCTGACTGTATAACGTTCTGCAAGGACATCCTCTATAAAAATGGAAGTGCAGAACTGTCTAGGTCACTTAAATGCCTCCCCCTTTATGTGCAGCAACAGGGGGTGGGGAGGAGGGTAAAAATCTTGTCCTTCCAAGTAGGCTTAGGTAGTAAATTGCTGCAGCCTCTCCTAGCTTTTTGGTTCTTCCTCATTAATAAATACTGCCATTTTGATGACACTCTGATGTTGCTTGGGCAAATGTTTCCTGGTTTTCATCTGTGAAATGTTGGAGGGGATGTTAGATATATTAAGGTTCTGGGTACATACTGCAGTGTGGTTCAATTTATTATTTTGATTTCATTATCTTATGATGTTTTTCGAAACTCTCCTGGCAGCATTGCTCAAAGGCAATATATAAGTTATAAGGTTACAACTTCTAATTCACATTCTAGTTGCTAGCCAATCATAAAATATGGTTTGCAAACTCCAAAATTGCCATAGCAACATAATCCGTATGCATATACTCAGAAGCAAGTCCCCTTATGTTCAATGAGACTTGGTCCCAGGAAAGTATGTACATGATTGCACCATTAACCACAGTTAAATTTCTTCAAGTATGGTTTGAAGCGTTGGGTAAAATCACAGTTCTGTGAGTCACAGCTGGAGCAAAACTTGACTCTGGGGCAAAACTTGACTCCAGATTTTCTAACATATTACCCACTGGCCCAAATTTCCAAAAAAGGTGCCTTGGAATATGAACTCTGAACCCCAAGCTCAACATTAAGTGGGAAGGCTGCCAATATTCCCCCCATAATAGAAGAAAAACTCCTTGTCTTTGCATTTCTGATTAATTTTTGCAATCACAACACTCTAAGTACCATGGTAAGAGACAAAGGAAGGAAAATCATTCACCTTCTTTGTGCAGTGTATGATGATTTACTGTAAATATGTATCATGTATAAAGGCAGTATTTATTGTTTAGCTATTTAATATTGTTGCTAAAGTGCTAAAGAATGACTCAGCTTGGCTCTTCTTGATACTTTCTCTGTTACGGCACTGAGTTTTTCCCTTGCATTTAAATTTGTTTCCTTGTGCACTTCGTTTCAAAGTGCCACATCCGGATGCCTGATCCTTTGACAGCCCCTGTTTCTTTTATTTTCCAGAATTAAAAAACTTCAAAAGGCTGTTTTCTTTTGAGAAAACAACTGTCACCTAAATGAGCACACAAACTACCCTGGTGATGAATAATAATGATTCAACCTCTTCACTTCAAAGGCCCTTAGGAGAAGGATCTCTGATTGCCTCCCATTCACCACTTAAAGGACAGGCCCACCTGCCATAACCAGTCGAAATATGTGTATGGTGGGGGAAGGAAGAATGTGCAATGGATTTGAGAGAAAAATTTCCAACTTGAATATTATCTATAACTGTATTAATGCTGATCCCTTTTCTTTCATGGTTTGTTTTTATCATTAGTACTATAGTTATCATTTGGATCCTGACAGAGTTTCAGCTTTCTGTGCCATCCCATGTGCTTCCTGTTTACAAACTGCTAAAATTAAACCTAGTGTATCCCTGCTCCCCTACCCTGTCTTTCAGTTAAGAGCAACCTACCTTTTTGGTTGTTGTTTCATTTCCTCTACTTCAAGAAGCACAGGAAACTGCCACATGCTGTGCTTGATCCACGGTCCATAAAATCCAGTACAGTTTTCTCCTCCTTTGCTCAACCTGGCACGTTGCTAATATGTTAAGCGTAAAGCTCTCATAACCCCTAGCCAGCATGGCTATACGTGGTAGAGATGGGGAAATTGTAATCCCACACATCTAGACTCTTGGTTGGGGAAAGCTAATATACAACAAAGAAGAGCAAGTATCTGAGGTATCCACCTGAGGAATTTTGCTACCTTTCTTGTTAAGAACTGGAGGTGCCAAGAATAACCTGTTTGCAAACTGCTTCCTGCCCCAAGAAAGTAATTCTTTGCTGCCTTCTCAAATTCCCCACACATCTTTGATCTTTTAAATAATACAGGTGCTGCATTATGTTGGAAACAAACCTGTGTAGTTGCATCCTCTTAAAAATGAACCAATGATTAATGATAGTTACCCCTAATTTCCATAAAATTCTAAGCATGTAATAGAATCACAGAATCATAGAGCTGGAAAAAAACTACAAAGGCCATTGAATCCAACCCCCTACCATGCAGGAATACGCTATCAAAGCATCCCCAACAGATGGCCATCCAACCTCTGTTTAAAAACCTCCAAAGAAGGAGACTCCACCACACTCCGATGCAGCATATTTCACTGTCAAACAGGAAGTTCTTCCTAATGTTTAGATGGAATCTCTTTTCCTGAAATTTGAAGCCATTGTGCTGTGTCCTAGTCTCTGGAGCAGGAGAAAACAGGCTTGCTCCATCCTCCATATGACATCCCTTCAAATATTTAAACATAGCTATCATGTCACATCTTAACCTTCTCTTCTCCAGGCTAAACATACCCAGCTCCCTAAGCTGCTCCTTATAGAGCATGGTTTCCAGGCCTTCTACCATTTTGGTCGCCCTCCTCTGGACACATTCCAGCTTGTCAATATCCTTCCTTAATACAAAGGCACAGTATTCCAGGTGGGGTCTGACCAAAGCAGAATAGAATGGTACTATCATTTCCCTTGATCTAGGCACAATATTCCTATTGAAGTACCCCAGAATCACACTGGCTTTTTTAGCTGCTGCATCACACTGTTGACTCACATTCAGCTTGTGGTCTACAAAGACTCCTAGATCCTTTTCACATGCACTGCAGTCAAATCAGATGTCATCTATATTATATCTGTGCATTTCATTTTTTTTCCTGCCTAAGTGTAGTACCTTACACTTCTCCCTGTTGAAATTCATATTGTTAGTTTTGGCCCAGTTCTCTAATCTGCTAAGATCATTTTGAATACTGATCCTGTCCTCTGGGGTGTTAGCTACCATTCCTAATCTGGTGTCATCTGCAAATTAGGTAAGAATGCTTTCCATTCCCTCATCCAAATCATTGATAAAGATGTTGAAAGGCACTGGGCCCTGGACAGAACTCTGCAGCACCCCCATAGTCACTTCTCTCCAGGATGAATAAGAGCCATTGGTGAGCACCCCTCCAATCTGCTGACAATTCTCCTGTTCTCTGGGAATTCTCAGAGATTATTGCCAGTGGTTCTGAAATTACTTCTGCTAGTTCTTTTAATATCCTTGGAAGTAGCTAATGGAGAAAAAAATGTTATTCTCCCCTCCCAAAAGCTAGTGCCTAATCAAAGAGCAGAAAATACAATGCTGGACTCATATGCAATAGAACTAATCTGAAACTGTTGAAGAAATGTACAAAAACCAGAGGATTCAACATACAGATAACTCTCCTGGCTCTTTCTGTGCACGAATATAATTTGCACTGCAGAGGAGCCTCATTTTAGTCTGTTGGGACTGTAGGCACCACAGAATCATCACAGCAGCTATGAGCACAGCTACACTTATCCCATTCAGAGCCTGAAAAAGTTACTTTTGGGGCTCCATCTCTCAAAATCCTCCACCCAGCATGGTCATATTAGCTGAGGAGTCTTGGAGTTTTATAGTAAAATTAATTAATTAGATTTATATTCCATCTTTTTCCCAAAATGGGACTCAAAGCAGCTTAAAAAGTAACTTCATGTGAGGAGCTTTGCTCTGCTTGTTGGTTTTCAAACTTATGGTCTGAGAAAGCCCAGGACTGTAATCATATGTGTAATCACTAATACTTTTTCTCTTTCTCCTTGTGTTCTTTATCTTTCCTTCTTGGTTGCTCATTCTTCCTGTCCTTTCCCTTTCCAATTTCTAAGCGAATGGTTGCTAAAAAGGTTGAACATGATCCCTCCCACTTTTTTCTGCCTCTAGCTAGAGAGCTTTCTGGAGTAGGTAAAATGATCCCATCACTCCTTGTTAAAACAATAAGGTCTAAATCCATTTGTTAGCCCCAACAAAAGTAAATCCATTAAACAACTGAACTGTGTTGCCTTACTGGATTTTCACTGATTCAATGGGTCTACTCTAGTTTGGACTTCCTATATAATGAAGATGCAGAAAACTCTCAAGGGCTGTGTTAATTCTGCTTGGCTAAGTGGAAAAAATTATTCTGTTAATGAAATTTACATATGCATGCATGGTACATGTATTTAAAGAATTATAACAAAATATAACAGCAAATGCAATTACATTCCCAATGGCACATTACGCAAATAAGCACATTTCCTCTAGGGGGAAAATAATTGTTCTTTAAAAAACAACACTAAGATGCTTCTAAACAAGAAAAGTGTGTTCCCATTTACCTTGCAAAATTTCCACCAATTATCTGAGTATCCCCCAGTGTCTCTTGCATTTTTACTCATTAGGTATGATTTATTTTTAAAAATTTTTAATCAACTTTCAATTGGCATCAATTCTCAAGCTGGAGAGGATTCTAAATATACAATTCAAAAATCAAAGCAATAATAAACATGACACAGTAAAAAGAGTTTACTCTCAATCCACAGGAAAAATGGAACAACTCAAAACATAAAAGGCCAAAGTTCTCTTAAAAAAAAAGTTAGAAGTTTGGAAAGCACATCTGCCCAGATCCAATTTTCTGATCCAGAGGGGGTAAGATAATCCACATATGAAAGGCCACAACTGAAAATGCTGTATAGATGTTACAGGCAATTTAACCTCTGATGAAAGGCAGTGCCTGCAACAACGTCTCATTATCGGACCATTATGCATGGGGAGGCAACTATGAAAACAAGTATTCCCTCAGGTATACCTGAGCTCGACTTTATAGAAGCATCAATATTGAATATAACCCATAAACAAACTGGTAATGGATTTTGTAATGCTGCAGTTATTCTCTGCAGCTCACATTCATTTGACCAATTAATTCTGCACCAAGAGAAATCTCCGTTAGTTTCAAAGGAAACCCCATTTTTCAGTTTAAAACAGAATGGGAATAAATGGGTCTTAAAAACTGACCTATTATTTTCCTAACTATTGTGGTCACTTGAGAATCTAGCAATTGATACTGATCTAGGATATGGGTCACTAAAATGGTGCCTGTAAACACATCCCATGGTGTCCATCAGTATCTTTTGTCCCTCCTGATTTTCGGAGGGTGCATCCAGACTGATTAAAAAGATCAGAAAGTCCCAGATTTTGTTTCCGTTCTTTCCAATTTTAATTTGGAGATCCATACACATTTTGTTTATCAGCTTCTGACACAAGCAGAATCTTCTTGTACCAGCTTCCTAGGTTAGTTTATTTTAACACCGTATAAAATTAGAAAGAACAGGAACAAAATCTGGGATTTTTAATCAGTCTGCATGTACTCTTTTTCTTTAAAAAAAAAACTGGCTTGAGTTCCTGCAAAGTGAAGAGTCTTATGCATCCTACTATCTTCATTTTCTTTTTCTAGAGTGCTTCAGTAGTTCAAGAGTTATACTTAGGGAGTGAAGATGGCTGTGGCTATACGTCAGGTATACTGCTTTACAGCCCAGCAGGTTATCAACCAAAACACTGGTTCTCAACCTTTGACCCACCAGATGGGTTGGACTTCATTTTCCCAGAATTCCTGACCATTGGTCATGCTAGCTGAGGCTTCTGGGAGTTAGGAGTCCAAAACATCTGGAAGACCAAAGATGAGAACCACTGTGCTAAAATATATCAGTTTCTTGGGCCATGTGTTTTCTGACCATCTTGTGAATAGGCAATCCTCTCCCACAGATGCTAGCCATTTTGTGATGGTTCCTATGACATTTGCTGCAATGTGATGACTGGTCCTAAAAAGCTAAGGACCTCTGATCCGGAATCACCTCACCATAGTGGGTTCAGATGAAAAAACGAAACAGAAATAGAGAATCTTCTTTAAAGAAGAAGAAAAAAAAACTTCAGCTAGCCTCTGCCAGTTATTTGATATATTAACATGCCTGATGCCCCACATGAAAAAACAAAATGCAAGAAGCATAACAATATGTGCTAGAACTTTACTGTGAGGTAGTAATAGAACCAAAGCAAGGAAGTGCTACCTCACACACCTACTCTCAAACACGGTATTTATTCTGGAAAGATGTTTTATCACTGGTATCAATAGCATGATAGGACACCCAAGACAAATATCAGCAGGTTAAAAAATCATTTAAACACCACTCGTGATGGCTTTCAAGTGGCAAACCTCCACTAAATTATCTCCGCAGTTCATGGTTTTATAATGCTCAGGGGCTAGCTTTAACTCAGCCAAGCAGTGTTCTAATGGCCTCAGAACTGTCTTGTTAACTTGTGCACTTGACTTCCAGATAGTTCTTAGGCAAAACATCCTTTCCCTGTGCTTGCCAATACTTGCTACATCAGCTGGGCCCAGAATCTTCTGAATAATTTCAACAGTAAAGTTTGCTTCCCTTTTCTTAACCCACAAGATAAGGAGAGCACATGAGAACGGAATTTGTGGTGAGGAAAGCCTGACCACAAACACTGCCCACCCTGCTTGACTTTCACTCTCATAAAATTGTCACAGTGCAACAAATGTGCAAGAAAGTGTTAAGTTACAGGGTCACAGGAATCTGAAAGATGGATTGCTTCACCCTCAAGGGTGTAAGAGGCGAGAACAATTCTTAAATATATAATGAAAGACCCATTTGAAATGTGGTGAAGCAAAGGGTAAATCAGAAATTCGATCACCACCCCATATAAAAACATGAGCAATGGTGTACCGACCCTTGACAGCGCCCAGGGCAAGGGGGAAAGGTGAGACGAGGGGGCGGGGTGAGTGGTGGGAAGAAATGGGTGTGGCAACTGACAGAAGTGGGACGAGCGAGCAGCGGTAGGTGGAGGAGAGGCAAGTGGGAATGGGCGAGGTTAACGGTGGATGGAAACGGGCATGGTGAGCAGCAGCAGCGGACGTGGCGAGAGGCAGGGCAAATGGAGGTGGGTGGGGCGAGCGGAAGTGGGCAGCGGCAGGTGGGGAGGGGCGAGTGGAGGTGGACGGGCGAGTGGGCGGGCAGAAGCGGGCAAGGTGAGTGGAGGAAAGTCGACAGGGAGAGTGGCGGCAGGCAGGGGAGGGGCGAGTGGAGGTGGTCGGGGTGAGTGGGTAGGCAGAAGTGAGCAGGGCGAGCTATGGAAAGTGGACAGGGCGAGAGGTGAAAAATAGATGAGGTGAATGGTGGCAGGCAGCAGAGGGACTGGTGGAGGTGGATGGATCAGCGACGGGCAGAAGTGGGCAGGGCAAGCAGCGGGGGGCGGCACGAGCAGTGGGTGGAGGTGGGTGGGGCTACTGGGGGGGCAGGCAGGGGGATTCCTCTTTTTTGCACACCCCCCTTGACATTGGCAGCTGGGGCATGTGTCCCAGTTGCCCACCCTAGATCTGCCTCTGAACATGAGATAAGGAAAGGTTTACACTTTCTCATCCTTTACTTTTTATTCCTCTTTACTTCCAAAAGGTGAGCAAATTTACTTTTACCAAGCAAAATGGCACAGGAAAATGTTGGTTACTGGAAACTGAAACACATTTAAGAAAGGAAAGAAAGTTCATACACATCTTGACAATCTTTGATCTCTTCATCTAGATTCTCCTCAGCTTCTCATATCTTTGCTCACTGCCTAATCATTGTGATAGGGCTTTACAGTCAAAGGTGCCACATCCTCTTTGCCTGTCAGTAGCCCTGTGGCTACGATTATTATTTATTATTTTAGTAATCTATATACAGCTTTAAATCAAAACCAGTTCACAACATTAAAATCAATAATGGAGAATAACTACAAAATACAAAGCAGCAAATATTCATCATTATCCATTTTCTAAGAAGCATGAACCAGCATGAAATGAGCCAAAATTTTTCCAAGAGGAAAGCTCCTTTGAGCCTGGCACCTGAAAGAATACAGAATTTATGGCCTGGTAAAATTCTCTGTGGACAGCATTCCACAACTGAAAAGGCCCAGCTTGTAGTGGATGCCTACCAGATTTCATTTGGCAACTGCACATCAGCAAGGCATTAGATGTTGAGCAGCGCATGCATGGAGGACATACAAAAGTGGCCAGTTCTTAAGATTAGAAAGACAAAAAATGGAAACACTCAATAAAATTTCATATGAAGGTGAGACTAAGACCATTTCTGCACTACACTGTTATAGTGCTATTATTCCACTTTCAACATCCTATGGAATCCTGGGGTTTTTAATTTAGGGAGCGGCATTTAGAATTCTCAGCCAGAGAGCTCTTTGGTCTCTGTAAATTACAAATCCCAGAATTCCACAGGATGTTGAAAGTGGAATAACAACACTATAATAGTGTAGGGCGTGAATGGCCTAAGACTTAAGATGTAAAAAAAAGGTTTTATTCCAGAAATGAGGCCAAAGGATTTTAGCTGAGAAATATTTACTGATCTTCAGGAGCTGTTAAAAAAAGAAAAGGGACAGAGTACGTTAAGAGAAAGCCAGAGCAGTGTTGTGGTTAGAATGTTGAATAGGACTACAGGAGATTAGGGTTCAAATTCCCACTCAGTCATGGAAACCCATTGGTTTGCTTTGGTCAGGTCACACTCTCTCAGCCTGAGAGGGAAGCAATAGCAAACTTCCTGTAAATAATAAATCTTGCCAAGAAAACCCTGTGAAAGTTTTGCCTTAGGGTCATCATAAATTGGAAAATATTGAAGACACCCAGCAACAAACAACAACAAAGTAACATTAAACAAGACATGAACTAAACAAGCAGAAGTTACATGTGCATATATGCCTCATGTTAACTTATGCATAAAATGGAATCTAAGAAAGTTGAGACAATAAACAAACAAAAATGGGGGCATTCCTTACCTCTTACTCTGACCACTATGTTACAGTTTGGAAGATTTGGAGACACTTCTTTGTAGGTCAATTTTTAATAGTTTTGCAAGTATGCAGAGATTCCTATCTTATATGCAAGTATACAGAGCTTCTTGTCATACCTGATGAATTTTTCTCGGATCAACTGTATTAATTATCACAGATTCCATTTTGGCATATATGAACATGCAGCTTTTGTACTTGTTAACTTTCTGTCTTGTTTACTGTGTTCTTCTTTTTAAATAGCCCCTGAAGAAGGCTACATAAATAGTTCTCTACTAGACTAATTTCTTGAACAAAACCTTATTGTTTAAAAAAATACCTTGTGACCTAGTATCTCCTTCACATCTGACCTTAAAGATACTTGTATCTGAAACCTGATGCCACAGAGGAGTAGCATAGCTTGTCATTAAATATGGGGCTGCCTACCAGCACTTGCTATTCTTGGGTCACTAAGTACTGGAATACCAATATTTTGGCAGAGCTCACCAGTCAACTATTCAGACCTGCCCAGGCTGCCACAGAAGAGATTCATGCAATTATATGAATACTGGAAGGTGATGTGAGTAAAGAGGGAGGCAAGAGAATTTCTCCATCTCCCCAAATGACATTTCTTCAAGGAAAAAAAAAAGTGGCTACCAAACCAAATTGTATTCTTACGAAAATCTGAAAATAAATTTTTAACAAAAAGATCACCTAGTTATACCTTCCCTGTCAAGGCTTCCAGATTTGAGGGCTTAGCCTTCTTCTCAAGTCTTCAGGGCAAGAGGGTAGAATACCATACTGAGAATACTGCCGTGAAAAGTGTGTCTAAATATATTTTTTTCAATAACTAGACTCAATATTTTGTTGTTTTTTTAATGCACAATCTATGCAACTGTGTTTGACAGTGCACCATGTTTAATGATATCAAAAGGTGCTCTCTTGTAAAATCACCAAGGCTTCAGTAAGATCACAAGGGGGTCATCTCTAGCCCTCAGGTTTGGATCTTCAAATTAGAGGGCCTGGGATAGACCTGACTTGGCAACAGTCCTTGTCAACACTTAATTTGATTCTCAGGCTGTGGCTGGAGAGAGACGCCAACCCTGAAAAGATGTGAGGAAAGCATAAGTTCTGGGATTCTGGGAATAATTCTTTGCTACTAAAGAGAAGCAGCAGCTGTTCCTCCTCTCTCTGCTTAAATCCCTGAAGAGTAGGTGCTAATCCAAATGGTTAGCATTTGGCTAAATGAGGACTGGTATAAATTATCATCCATTTAGAAGAGTTTCTTCTGTCTGTTGGTGCCCCAGTATAGCTGCCAAATACCCCAAAGGCACCAGATCTGATCTTGGAAACTAAGCAGGGTCAGCCCTGGTTAGTATTTAGATGGTGCACCATCAACAAATACTGGTTATTGTAGTCTGTATTTCAGAGGAAAGAACTAGCAAAACCACCTCTCAGTATTCCTCGCCTAAGAAAACCCTATGAAATTTGTGGGGTCATTAAAAGTTGTCAGGCAACTTGAAGGTGAGCGCACGCACGCGCACACAAACACACACCAGAGCTGCATTTAACACTCTCTCAAGGCAGAATGGAAGGAGGAGAGAAAGTCTAAATCTGGAAGGTAAGTCATATGAACTCCACCTCCCAACAACACTAACCAAGGTTAAGGAATGCTGGGAATTGCAGGAAGGCTGCATGATTCCCAACCCTGGCCTAAAGTGATTATTAGTTTTAATTAGAGCAGACCCACTGAATCAAATGAATTTACATGCACGCTAATTTAATAAGATCCTGCTGATTCCCATTCTACTCTAGTGGAAACTACCAATTGGATTTAGCCTAAGATCTACAACAGTCTGGGAAACAGGTGTGTAGACATTTAGGTCAGGCATGTTCGGAGCTGGTAGGAACAGCATGTCAAAATGAAACTCTTAGAACTTAGTAGCAGTCTGCTTGTGACTCCAGGGGCATGGAAGTTTTATCTCACCCATTAAACCAAGTGAAAAAGAGCATGTGTATTCCCCTAAAGGAACAGACAAAAATGCCTCACCCGTTTTCTGACTTTGAATAATGGCTACCATGTAATAGTCTCAGCCACAGTAGCAAAACTCGTATGTATGCTCACAATTCCTCTCTTTCAGCATTATTTCCTTGTTGTTCTTGAAAATTTCCAGATTGGAGAAAGCTGGTCCCTCAGAGGCTTGTTAGCAAAGGGATTATGCTCACATTACATGCCTATCAACAACATGACCAGTATGAAAAATGTGAGCCAGAGATTGTACAGACTGTTACTTCACAAATAATTAACAAGTTGTTATAGCTGCAAGAACTCAGGATGGGGATTTCTAAACTGACATGTAACTAGAGCTGTCTACATTGCAAGAATTTCACAGTGGCAGCCAAACTGCATCCAGCCACTCTGGTACCTATCCAAAGTCAGCTGCTTGCCTGTGTTGTAACCCTACAGCAGCAATTCAAATATTTGACTAAAAAGTCTAGTTCTATCAGAGTCGGTACACTGCAGGCCTTAGAAATATTTCTTTTATTGTACTACAACTTCCAGCATGCCACAGCCAGCTAAAAGCCAGGTCGGTTAACAGTATTAATCAGACAGCCACAGTTTCAGATCTGAATTCCACCATGGTATGTGAGGGATGCAATATTACTGGTCTCTCTAGTCATTGTGGTTAAGCTGCATATACATCTTCCATACCTTTTTTTAAGGCACAGAAAGACAGGAAGCATCCTTTTTCAAAATTAAATATACATCTAGCCCAAACTTGGCTATTGGCAGGAGCTCTCTAATGTCTTGGCACATGTTTTCCTCATCTACTACAGAATCCATTTAACCGGAAATACTGGAGACTGAACCCAGGAGCATACATGATCTGTCCTCAGATTCCCCACTGCCAACACAGCTGTCCTTCACATGCAAGCTAGATATCATCAGCTGGCTTTGAGCTGGCATACACAAACAGCTGTAATGAACAGACCAAAACAGTGGCACAAAACTACTTGCTCAAATTATGCTCCATCCCTGCTCAGAAGTGAAATCTAAGCCAAGGAGCTTGTTTATCATCTCCTTTTAGCTAGTTGGTTCCACCTCCGTATATATTTTGGGTAATAACAAGATATAGCTGGGGCTTTCAGTGACTATGTGTCATGATGGTTATATGCAATGTGTCTCTGAACACCAGCAACTTCTCTCACATTGTGCTATGGGCTTCCCAAATTTATGCATTTATTTAATTTATGCCCTACCTTTCTCCCCCTACCCCTGCTCCAAGCTGTTCACTTCTCATCTGTGAGAAACAGAATTCTAGACTTTGTACTCCTTTATTCTGATGTAGCAGGACTCTTTTTATCTTCTTTTTATTTTGTGCCAGTCCCAGCTCACTCCATGCTACGTTTCTGTAAACCAACATTTGGTGGCAAGAACGCGTGGGGTCTTCTTTGCCAAGAGTATAATTGGATGCTCCGCTCTTGAGTCTCATTTTTCAATTAAGCTTAGAAATGTTGGGTTTAGAAACAACAATGAAGACAATAAAATGACCCTTCTTGGAGGCAGTTACAGATCTGTACTAGTTTTAAAGAGATGGGTAAGAGTCCCCTACCTATATGTTCAGAGCAAACATCTGTAACTTAAAATGGAAGTCTGCAGTGCCGCCAGTAGAAATAGTGTGTTAAATATGAAAGACATGCAATATTTAGCTGTTTTTGTCTCCACAGCAGATGAAATACCTGATATTTTCATACACTTAAACTGGAGATATAATTTTAAGAAAGTAGGAAGAAAGAGGAAAATGCTGAAACAGGCTTTATAGACAGGGTGTTCCTCTTCTCTACTTCAAGACAGCTGCCATGAGAAGAACGGAAATTGATTTGAATTAGACATTTCACAACAGCATCTCCTAATAGAAAAGAGATCTGGAGAGAGGTCAATGAAACATCTGCTTTCAGCAACAATGAAAAAGGGAACCTCCATATCAAGGATTATTAAAGGAGAAATTCAAAATAGAATATTCAGGCCTGTGGCACCCTTATCTATCTGTGCAGCTGCACTTAGAATACTATATATAGTAAAAATGGCATCATCTCTAAAAGGATATGTAGATGCATAAGAAAGTGACAAACAAAATTACTGCTGGTTCATGACTTGAACATCATTCTTTAATTGCCAAGAAAACAAGGTACATGCACTTCAGCACACGCACACACACATATAAACACACCATGAGCTGCCCCTGAACAAAATTTTTAGGGAGTCCAAGCAAGTGCTTTACAAGGAAGCACTACAATATTTTGGGATTTGTAGACTGTTAGGGAGGGGACTAATAAAGGAGGCTACAGAAGGAGTTTATAAAATTATCTGAAGAGGCCTCAGCAAATGAAGAGAACATGATGTAATGGTTTGTGCACTGGACTATGACCCTGGACACCAAAGTTCACATCCCTATTTGGCCATGGAAACCCATTGGGAAAACCTAGGGAAGTCACACACTCTCAGCTTCAGGAAGGCCAAAGCAAAACCTTTTGAACAAATCTTGCCACAAAAACCCTAGGACTGGGTCACCTTACCTTAGGGTTGCCGTAAGTTGGAAATGACCTGAAGACAGACAATACGAACAACCAACAATATTGCTGGACAGGCTACTTAAATCAGAGAAAAGAAAGGATTCTTTACACAGTATATTTTTAATTTATGGAATTCAAACATGCAGTCCTATACAAACTTAACTAGGAGTTGTCCAATGAACACAATGGAACTAATGCCTGAGCAGAAATGCGTAAGATTGCATCATAAGGGCTACAAGACGTCATTAACTGAAATGGCTCTGAAGCGGTGACACATTCACAGAGACTGGATCTATCATAAACTACTAGCCGTATCAGCTTCTTTGGAAAAGTTTTTAACTGAGACTGTTCAAGCGTTCAGATATAAACTACTGAGATTGCAGTCCTATATGGTTATTTGGAAATACGTCCTGTTGAATTCGGTGAGACTTCCATCTGAGCAGACATATATAGAGTGGTGCTGCGTGTTACTGAATATCAGCAGAAAAGACATCAACTATTCTAAATGCATGCCTGAATCTGTATTAAAATATGGCATTGTCACTGCAATGGCTAAGAGAAAGAGAACAGGGCAATGACTTGTGATACTAAATTGTATTCTAAGCTTTGTTATAAAATTAAGTTAAAAACAAACACTATTTGTATTTTTCCAGAACATGTTTTAGAAAATACAGCAGATTTTTAATTAACCCTTTTAAAATTTTAACTCTTCCAGAAACTTAGTACAGTAAATACAATTTGCTATCCAACCTTCTGTACATCCATCATATATGTCCTCATTGGGTAAAAATGTGCCAACAGAAAGAGCTACACTTCTACTACAATGTGCCTCTACCTCTCAGGAATCTGAATCTGTCATCAGAATGCATAATCCCCAGATAGGACGTCCATGTTTTCACAGTTCCAGATCTGGAGCTCTTGCACAGATTTAAATAAAAATACAGCACTTCAGAAACATGACATCAAGCTTGGAACATGATCTTATGACATCTGCCTTTTCACTCAGTTGTCTTTGGCTTTATTTGTCTTTCTTATTAAGCCTCAGTTAAACAATGGGGGGCAAGGAGAGATATCTCATGTTTATACACTAGGATTAAAGCTTTATAGCAATAAGAATGATAAGTACTTCCAAACAATGTTTTTATGGTGCAATTACCTTGCCTCATTCATACAAATTATTTGGGGGAGGGTGGAATTCAGATGGCATTGCTTTCCATGGGTACACTCCCGTGGTTTCTGAATTCTGTTGCTTCCCTTGTCTTTTCTTACACAAAAAATTAATCAAGCAGGGAAAGCTTAAATAGCCCCACAATGTTTTCTGACTGATAGTGCAAGAAGCTCTTGGCCCAGAAGCTTCATACAATTTCTCCATCATATTACTTATCAATTTGTTCCCAAACCATTTTAAGACTAATACTGCTTATAACTCTACAGAATTTATGTTAGCAAAACACCTCCCATACCTGATTACACCTAGTATAGTTTTTCTTCTGATTTCTAGGTATGGTTGTGAAAGTTGGACAGTGGAGAAAGCTAGTAAGAATACAATCAGTTCATTTGAAATGAGGTGCTGGGGAGGAGTTCTGCGAATACCATGGACTGCTGAAAAGACAAATAAATGGGCATATTAAACCAGAATTCTTCCTAGAAGTCAAAATGACTAAACTGACACTGTCATACTTTGGACGTACCATGACTTTGGACATGACATGACTTGCTAGAAAAGACAATAGTGCTTGATACAGTAGAAGACAGTAGGAAAAAAGGAAGACCAAATTACAACTGGATAGAGTCAATCAAGGAAGCCACATGCCTGAGTCTACAAGACCTGAGCAGGACAGCAGATGACAAGGTTACCTGGAGACTTCTTATTCTTTGGCTCAAAGAACTTTAGTCTGAATTTTCAAGGAGCTATCCAAGGTACTGAACCTATTTTGGAGATATCTCCAAAGCAGGAATACTACCAGCTGCCACTGATTCAAATTAAATCAGCTTCCCCAACTATTCACATCTCAGAAAATCCTTCTGTAGATCAAAGAAGATGAGAAGCCCTAAATTATATCAGAGAATGACAAAGGCAGGCAGCGCAGTTACACCAGAGCAATTTGGTCTTCTTCAGGCATCTGAAACTCCTAGGCTGCTAAACAGATGCTGTTTATAGCACAGCTGAAAATTGCTGAAAATTTATAGGAGTGGAAGCTGAGATACCAAACCTCCAACCTGGAATGCAAGATATCTCCACCACTGGAAAAAGCAGCCATTCCATCAGCCTCAGAGGTTCATTGTACCATATATGTACTGTAGAAAAAGGAACTGAATCCAAATGCACCAGTGTGTGCGTAGGAGGGGGAGAAGACCAGGATGAGAACAGCAAACTCTAAATTTTGTTATCTATGCTAACTGATAATTTGCCTTTCAACTAAAAAGGATAGCAGACCACTTTAGGGAAAGGGATGATGATAGCAAGCCACAAGTAGGAATAAAAATAAACTATCCTTATGGAAAATACTATTAGTTAAGCCAAATTTTCTACACAAAACACGCCTTTCTTAATAAATGATAAAGAAGAAAAGAGAATACATGAACCTCTTAAGATGTTGCTGGGGATTCCTTTTCACAGCCCAAAGGAGCTGCTAGCCATGGGTTCTTGTTAAAATCTTCCCAGTCCAAGAGATTGATTGTGTTGCTTATAAAAGTGGCCAAATTTCAAATAATTGTATACCGAGAAAAAAAAAAGAACTTGCATCCATTAGTGGAGGCCATAATATATTTCGGCCATGCTAACAACAGATAAGACCTCAAAATGTTAATTATGCTGAATGTTAAACATGCTGCTGAAGCAACAGAAAAATGGCTCCTCTTTTTGACAACACTTTTGTAAACAACAATTAAAAATTGTGTACTCTTGTATGAAGTATAAATGAAACATTTTTTTTTTTACTTTCATAAAATAATGCTTTAGCTAGACTTTGTTTAAAATTTCTGTAAACCATTTGGGGAAAGGCAAGGCATTAAATAAATAAATATTTTCCTAACAAAAATATCTAATTATTTGGTACACAGCGTATCTCCACTGTCAAATGCTGACTATGAACAATAGTATCTTGAACATTCAAGATCCTATTGTTCAACAATCTTGAACATCTCTATTTTTAATTTCGCCAGTGTTATTCTTCTTCTCTATTTTGTCAATGGCTTATAAAACAAAAACTCTTTTTAAAAAGATGGGTCATTTCTTGATGTCCTTCCCTCAGAATCTATTTCAGAACAAGACTGCACAGAGTTTTACAGACAGTCTGTGAATGAACAGGCATCAGCAACACACAAGATACCGTGGACTATGTGTGGTTCTAATCTCTCCTCCCTACATTGAGTCTATATTCTTAGGGGACCATGTAAAAATGGCCCTAAAGGGGTGAAGCCCTACTACTCCACTGACTTACTTCTGTAACACAGGCCCTACTCTAAAAGTAAGGCTGTCCCTTGTCACCAGTAACTCCAGAGCTCAAAGTGTAGGACTGGTTAGGCTGTTTATTTTATCAAATAGATCTCATTAGAAACAATTGAGAATGGAACTAAATCATTTGCCCACAGTGAAGTCCCTTCACTACACAGCTCCACTCTGGGCTTTGACTCTTGGTCACATGATAATGCAGGAGTACACGGATACACAGGAAGCTGATTTAAACTGAGTAACCATTTGTCCATCCAGCCCTATATTGTCCACTCTGATTAGAAGATTCCCTGTTCAGGGTAGTGTGGTGGTAATTTCTAATACATAATTTTGGATTGTGCTGGTTAATTCTCTATGTATGTCGCATAAACAGACAGAAAAATAGCAGAAGAGTTGCTTGACACTAGGAATTGCCTTTATACATGTTTAAGCATTTTCTGACAATTCTGCTCCAGTTTTTCTGTGTACTTACGGAACACAAAGAAAGTGAGTAGAAGACAAAACTAGGTTCAAGGGTGGCCTTTTTCTTACTTACAGTATTTCATTAGCCTTAGATCATTTAAATTAAGAAGAAGATACCTCAGTGGCTTGTCAAGCATACATTTTCTACACATCTTTCAAGCATATAAATGTTCAGCAGTAAAACAGCTGGTTTGGTGGTAAATAAGTAGATCCAAGTGTCATATTTTATTGGAATTCCCCTTTCACTTTCATCTTTCACAGTAGCACAGATACTGTAGCTGTATCCAGGAGAATGCCTAATACCGTGCAAAAAATCAGGAGACATTGCCTGAGGGATAACATCAGAGTAATTCTGCAACATAGCACTAATTTTCCTTCAACAGCACACAGAGACAAGTTTTACAGAGCAAACCTTAGAACCTCCACAGAGAGAAGAATGAAGAGAAATCATGTCAAAAACTTCCTCTCTATATAAAATAATAAGAGGAAATCAAAAATCTATAACCTAATGCCTGAATATTACCCATCTAGAACTTTACAAGCTACTGTGCTGGCATCTGCTATTACAGATGCTTAAGTACAAAGAGGTTTCTGCTAGCAAAGCATCTGTGTTGTCCTTGGCAAAGCAAGCAGGGAATGTCTAGCAATGCTGTCTACGAAGTGAAAGACTATTATAGCCAGAGACTATTATGTTTCAAGAGTATAGGGTTCCACCATTGTATGTGGCTCTGATGCAAACAAAAAGCACTGAAGGTAGCATGCACCTGGATCATATTGAGTCTTCCCTTGGCCCACCCCTAAATGCTTCTTCTCTGACCACATTTCAGTGCTGCATGTGGTACAAGTAACCACAGAGCCTACTTATAGCACTGATATGCACTGTGAAACTGATGCTCTTGGCTATCAATGGGGCAATCATCCTATTTAATCCTATCTTGCCCAGTATAAGGCTCAGGCCTGAAGAATGCTTACCATCTGCCTCATGAATCATGACACCATTAGCAATGTGGGGGCCCTGCTATAATGCAATTGTCATGTAGTTTTTAATGGTACCAGTAGTGCATCCATAACGCAGTTTCTTTTGTTAGGTATACAGACAGCAGATGTTTGTTCAATTATGGGTTGTTGACCATAATTGAAGGCAAATGCTCCACAGCATTTCTTTTAAATATTTTTTATTAAACATTGAAAAAAGAAAACACAAACCAAAAACCAACCACATATTTACACAGGACTTACACAAAACTAAAAAAACAAAACATACATATACTTAAGCTACATCCTTCCTACATAGTTTAAATCAGACATAAAAATTAATACATTACATATGACATACATTATTTACAAAATCTTACAAACATAAAATGCTTCCCCCTTTTCATGGGATACAGCTATAAGATATTTATATAGGTCAACTATATAAAGGATCAACCTCTGTAAATCAGAAAGGGAACAAATTATACATCTACTTGTATCTACTTTTCCTTAATTAGCTATGACTAACATACCTGTTAGCCCTCATATTTTATCATAAACTTTTCAAATACCACATAATAATTCTTATTTGTGAACATCCCTATTCTTCCATACATTGACCATTTACTTCAGCTTCTCTTCTTATTTTCACCTCCCTCCACCCTAATACCAGTGATTACCATTGTTTAAATTAATAATTATTATTTCCATATATCATATATCATCATATATCATAATAATAAATTAACTATTTAAGATTGAAAACCTGTCGTTGCAATTCCCTTATTTTCCAAGAATTTTGTAAATGGTTCCCAAGCTTTACAAAATTTACTATTCACCTTATTGTCCAATCTATAAGTCAGTTTGTCCATTTGTGCCATTTCTGTTATTTTTTCTAACCATTCCTCCACTGTGGGAATGTGAAGTGATTTCCAGTATTTGGCATATACTAATCTGGCCGCCACAATCAGATGCCACATTAATCTTTTAGTACAAAAGTCCATTGATTCATCAAAAATACCCAATAAAAAAATTTCAGGAATTAACTCAATTTTCCTCTCTAATATTTTTTGTATGTTTGCTCATATTGTATACCAGAACCTCTTTGCCTTTTCACATCCCCATCACATATGATGGAAGGATCCCACTTGGTCCTTGCACTTCCAGCATTTATTATTCATATTTTTATTCATATTTGCTAATCTGCTGGGTGTCAGGTACCAACGGTATACCATCTTCAGCACGTTTTCTTGTAGGGTATAAGATCTTGAGTATACCATATTGCTTTTCCATATTCTTTCCCAGTCTTCTAAGAGACTATTATGTTTGAGATCTTTGGCCCAGGTTGTCATACAATCCTTAATCATTTCTTCTTCCAACTTGAAGGATAGTAACCTCTTGTACAATCTTGAAAGCAGTTTTTTTTCACCTTTTATCATCAACTCTTCCAATTCATTTTGTCTGAGATCCACTCCTTCTTCTTGCATATCCTTTTTAAATCTCTCTTTTATTTGCATATAAGGGAACCACTGTATTTCTAATCTTTCATCCTTTAACTGCTGTTGTTCCTTTAATATAAGTACATCTCCATTTTGTTTTAATAGATTCTTGTTTTTAATTAATTTTATTGTGATTACATTGTATAAAACAACATTTCTCATTGTACATTTTACCGAACTATTACCGCTATCTTCCACTCGTCTCTGGATTTCAATAGTGTTATTTCATTGACATATCAACATTATGCATCGCATTGCATTTGTTAACATACAAGATAGATCCTGCTCTTCGACCCTACTTTACATGTTCCATGACATTCCACTGGTTTTTACTTCTAACTACTCATGCTACCATGAATTAAGAATTATTACCTGTCAACACCCTACCCATTTCCAGAACAATTTGCCATTCTTTGTTAATGTCATCATCTGATTTTCCTTTTAATCTCTGAGAGACTATATCTGCATTCCGATTTTCAATAAAAGTTGCCCACCATTGCTCTGTTGTAGGTATCTGCTCAGTTTTCCATAGCCTTGCATATTCAGTACGGGCTGTCGTAATCATATACAGCATTATTCGCCAATATTTCTTTGCAACAGTTCCATCTAACACATGTGTCATATTTAATAAGTACAGTTGAGGTTTCTTATCAATTTGAACCCTCAATATTTTACATATCATATTATGTATATCATTCCAATCTTTTTTAGCCTTAGGACATGACCACCACGTATGAAATAGTGTTCCAACATTCTCCTGACACTTCCAGTTTTAATAGATTCTTATACGTCAACCAGTTGCCATATCTTCTCAGTCCTTTGATCGATAGCGCTTCCAACGGAGAAATCCAAGATGGTTTTGTAGGACAAAAATAGAATTTATACTTCTCCCACACTTTTAACAATGCTTTTCTGATCACATGGTTCTTGAAAATCTTTTGGGTTCCGACTTTCCCGTACCACATGTACGCATGTCAGCCAAAGTGAAGATTGTGTCCTTCTAATGTTAATACCTTCCTGTCATCCAGACAAATCCATGGCTTCATCCAGGCTAGGCATGCCGCCTTGTAATATAATTCTAAATCTGGTACTGCAAAAACTCCACGTTGTCTTGTGTCCGTCAGCCATTTATATTTTATCCTTGCTTTCTTCCCATTCCATATAAATTTAGATAACTCTTTTTTGCTATCTTGAAACCACTTCTTAGGTATTGCAACTGGTATCATCATAAATAAAAACAGTATTTGAGGAAGAACATTCATTTTTATCACGGAAATTCTACCTATCAATGAAAGGTCCAATTTTTTCAAGTATTCAATTTCTTTTGAATTTGATTCCAAATCTTTTGATAGTTATTCTTACACAAATGAGTATTGTTATTAGTCATTTCTATTCCCAAATATTTCACTCTTTGTACACATTGGACTCTGGCTTTCATTTCAATCTGTTCTTTTTCCGAACCTCTAGTATTTTTCAGAAGTATTTTTGTTTTAGCTTTATTAATTTTAAATCCTGCCATTTTACCAAATTTTTTAAGAAGTTCATTAACTTTCCCAATTCTTATTAGAGAATCTTCTAAAAATATCACCACGTCATCTGCAAAAGCTTGATATTTAAACTGGTCTCGTCCAATCTTAACTCCTTGGCTAGAATCTTCATTCCTTATTTGCCTTAACAGGACTTCCAACACCAACACAAATAATGAAGGAGATAACGGGCAACCCTGTCGAGTCCCTTTCAAAACTGGAATATTTTCTGACAGATCCTCATTAATAATTATGCTGGCCTTCTGTTCACTATATATAGCCTTGATCCAATTTATAAAATTTTCTCTAAATTCCATTTCTTCGATAAGCTTTATCAAAAATATCCAACTGATGTTATCGAAGGCCTTCTCCGCATCCAGGAAAATAAGGGCACCTTTTTTTTCATTATGAAATTCATAAAACTCTATAATATCTATGACCATTCTAATATTAGATCTCATTTGCCTTCCTGGAATGAAGCCACTTTGGTCTTCATGTATGAGTTCCGGTAGGATCTTTTTCAGTCGATTTGCTAAGATTGATGTGAAGATTTTGTAGTCCACCTTTAAAAGTGACATTGGTTGGAAATCTTTGCATGTCAGTATACCAGAGTCTTTTTTAGGGGTCAATGCTATATTCACCTCAATCCAACTCTTTGGAAGTGTATTTTTACCCATTATTTCATTCATCACCTCTTGCATCGGCCCCCAAAGTTGTTCTTTAAAGAGTTTGTAAAATTTTGCAGTTAGACCATCTGGGCCTGGGGCTTTGTTGGGTTTTGTACTCTCTATCACTTCATTAATTTCATTGATGGAAATCGGTTTATTCAACATCTCATGGAAGTTCTTAGGTATTTTTGGTAAGTTTTGTGAACGAAGATATTCTTCTATCTCATTTTTCTCCTCAGTATCTCGAGTTTGGAACAGATTTTTGAAATAATTGGAGAGGACTTTCTTTATTTCTTTAGTTCCTAAAATTATACGGTCACCTTCCTTAATCTTCGCAATTAATCTTTCTTTCCTTTCCTTCCAAATCTTATACGTTAACCATCGTCCAAGTTTATTTGCGTGTTCAAATTGTTTTTGCTTTAAGAAGCGGATCTTCTTTTCAATTTCATCCATTGTTACCATCAATACCTGGTTTGGTAACACTTTTAGCTTCAGTAATGATACTTTATCTCGGGGATTGTCCTTTAGTTTCCTTTCTAAATCTTTAATCTCTTCCATTAAATCCGCCATCTTTTTCTTTTGCTTCTTTTTATGTTCTATATATTTTTGGATAAAGAAACCTTGAATCACTGCTTTAAATGTGTGCCATACTACTCTGGTTTCTACTTCATTATTCATATTCTTTTTAAAAAAAATCTTGCAATTCTGCTTTACATGACTTAACAATATCATCTTGTGTCAAGAGACATTCATTCAATCTCCAGGATCTTCTCTTCCGTTGACCTTCCAATCTTAATATAACCGGATTATGATCACTGAATGATTTGGGTAGGATCTCTGCGGATTTGACAAAACTTTGCCAACTTCTCGGTAACCATATATAATCTATTCTTGACCATGATTGATGTCTGTTCAAGAAAAAGGTGAAATCTTTCACATTTGGGTTTTTGAATCTATTCATACATCTATTAGCTGATGCTCTTCCACCAATTGGAGAAAGTCCTCTCTTATTTTCCCTTTAGATCTTTTTTGGTGTGGTACAAGACTATGATCCAATTTTGAACCAACCACTCCATTAAAGTCCCCCATGAAGCACACGTCATCATAGGATTGGTTCTGCATTTCTTTCTTTATCTCACTATAGAAGGATTTATCTTCATTACATAGCACATATACTCCAATTAATAAAATAGTTTTGCCTTCTATAGTACACTCAACACCAACAAATCTTCCTTTTCCATCAGTAAACCGCAGTTTGAGAGATAATATTGTTTTGACATACAGAGCCACACCTCTTTTCTTGATTGTTGCTGTTGACAAGAATATTTCACCTAATTTTGAAGCTTCTAACACTTTACTGTCTTTTTTTTTAATGTGCATTTCTTGGAGACAACAGATATCTGGATTTTGTTTGTAAAGATAGTGAAAGATCTTTTTCCTCTTGATGGGTGAGTTCAACCCATTTACATTCCAGGATATTATGAAACAATTCATTGTTTCTGTGTCATGACCAAATCCATTTCTTCAATATCCAAATCAATAAGGCTGGTCTCTTGAATTTTACCTTCTCCTGTTGTTTCTTCTATAATAGCTGTCATTCTCACTTTCTGAATCAACTCTCTCCTTTCTTGTATATCTTTGTCTAAATTTTCAGTCATTGCTTCTTCATCCGCTGGTGTACTTGCTAATATCCTCTCTTCAAATCTCTGTGAATGATTTTGAGTTTCAATCTTCTCTGGTTCTAATCTGTATCTGTGGAGAAAGTCCTGCGCTTTTTCAATTGAGTTTAGTCTGTACCGCTGTCCATTGAACATAAATATCACCCCTTCAAGATGGTCCCATCTAAATCTTATTTGGTTTTGTTTTAATTTAGTAACTAGGAAATCATAATCTTTCCTTTTCTTCAGTATTCTGACCGGTATTTCCCGAAGTAATATTAATGGTTTGTCTTGTTCCATCAAGGGCGATCTGTTATGTTCTTCGATAATTTTGTCTTTCATCATTTTTATGTTAAGTTGTACTACCACGTCTCGGGGCAATTTCTTTTTCTTAGCAGGTACAGAACTCACTCTGTAAATCGCCTCTGTTTTCATCTCCATATCATCTTCCTCCACTTGCAAAAATTCCACTAAGAGTGTTATTAGCCATTTTCTGATATCTTCATCCATCTTTTCCTCTAGACCTCTCATTCGTATCCACGAATCCATCTGCTTTTGTTCCATTAACGCCAACTGGTCTAGTTGTCTATCCATTTCTACTGTTGTCGATGACATTTTCTGCTTCAGAGTACTGATCTCTTTCTTGTTTGTCTCTATATCTTTCCTATTTGTATTAACTTCTATTTTAACTTGTTCCAGGGTATCTTGCATTTCAGTAACTTGACTTTTTAATTTATACAAGTCTTGCTTTATACCCACCATATAAGATCTCATTTCTTCCATGAATTTTTTTTTGTAATCAGGTGGTTCATCAAAGGATTCTCTTCTTCCTTGCTGATCTGCTGAGGAAGTTGTTGGTCTAATTTTCCCTGACCTAGTCTTTTGCATTGGAGAACAATTTAAATCACGCCTCCCCAGCAAATAATTCTTTTCAAACTGTTTTTAAGAATTTTAACCATTTTAAGAATTTCAAATTACTTATATATAAGTAATTACTTATAATAATTACTTATATTCTATGAAACAATTCACACACCCGTTCACCTTCTTAATATCTCCTTCGATTAACCAATCTTTTTTCACAACCTCTCAAAGATTCTCAATACAAGGCATTTAAACACTTTAAATATTACTAGGCAATAATTTAACAAATTAATTTAACAAATTAATTATGCAATATAAATTTTTATAGTCAGTCTGACAAACTGAAGTGTTAACTACTTTTTATCTATTTAACCACTTCCTTCTCACTTTCACCCTTTTTTCAATTCCAACACAACTTTTGTACTGTTTACTTATATTTTTTATATTTTATAGTATTATTATATTATTATCAAACAGTCTTATACCTTCGTTTTGCAAAGTAATTAGTTCATTACATTCACATTAAACTCAAATTCATTAATTTTGCGATCATTAATATCATTTAACATTAATATTACAATTTCTACACTTTAATTCATTATTCTTATTCTTCTCTTATTAATATCCCATTTGTTAATATTGCCTTTCAAATAGAGTATTCAAAATTGTGTTCCCTTCTCTTATATCTTTTTTACTATTTTCTCCTCACCAGTATTTTTTGGGTTAAATTCCTTCCAAATCCTCCGTCACTGTTTTCAATTGCAGCACAGTCCTTCGTCTTTCGTCCTTGAAAACGCCACTCTCTGTCCTTGATATCTAGTACGCTCTCAATATCCCCTTAAGTCCCATCTTCTTCCTCTAAAAAATCAATTTTAGTCTGTGCCGATCTTATTCACAAAAATCAAGTCTATTAAATTCCTTTTAGTAAGAAAAACCCACGTTAAAAAGGTGAGGGAAGTCAAAATATTAGCCAAAAAAGCTCAGTCATCACCTCATAATCAAAGTTCCAAATTCATCTTAGATAATCATGTCCGTTCACTGCAATCAATTTCACTACAATCAAAGTTCAGTCAATCAATTGGCAATTAATTATAATCTTTAAAGACTCCACAATATTTAGAAATATTGGAAATATTCTTTGTCACGGAATCTCTGGATAAGTTAAGCAATCAATCAAGGAGGGGGAAAGTTACCATGTGTTCTTAAACGGAGAGCTGAAGCACTTGGAAATTCCTGGAGTAAAGGTTCTGTTCCGACTCAAGGTCTTCCAAACTCGGCATAAACTTTCAACAGGAGTCCTCTCATTAAATTCTTCTTACGGAAGGATCTGTTGGCTGGAGTTCTTCGAGGAGGAGGAGACCCCCCCCTCCTTGCTGCTGCGGCAAAGCTCTAACGGCAGCGACAGTCTGGTTGTCTTCTCCCCACAATCTAGCCGATTGCTCCGGCGGGATCAACCTGTCGTCTGGTCGCTCGTCTCTTCTAGCTGCCCTCTTCTTACTGGGATGCAGAATGAACTGGATCTCAGATTCTCTTGTCCAGTAGCCAACAGCAGCGGTGATCTTCTTCGCAGAGCTCAGAAGATCATGTCTTCCAGCTGTCGATCAAACCGGAAGTCTTGCTCCACAGCATTTCAGGGGAAATTGTAAAAGTCTGATTTTGGTTAATTAAGTTATGTATTACTATCACTTTTTTTTTTAAATCAAACCCAGCCCCACTGCCACTTTCTTGGCATATGATGATAATGCTTCCTTGGGCATAAGGAGTGGCCATGTTCAGTGATTGCCCTTTGGATGCTAACTTTATATTCAAACTTTATATTTGAAAATATCTTTGGCATTTGTTTTTTTAAAAATAGTTTTCATTAAGAAATTTTTTTAAAAAAATACATTAAAAATGACAAAGAGTTGCAGAATTAAAGAATAGTAGAAGAGAAAAGGCGAAAAAATCTTTGGCATTTGTAGGAACATCACATTCTTTTAAATTATATATCTGTAATGTGGAATTTGACTAATGGCTGGAGCCTGAATGCTTTTACTGTTGGTAAAATTTATGCCACAAAGTTGGAAGAACAAACATGCTTGCTTTTATTCAATGGTCAGACTTTACTGCTTCAGCTACATGTAAACGTATATTTTATAGGGCCCAGCTTCAAGGTAAAATGTCTGTAGAGATACGATCCACTTAATATTACTACATCTGCCTTATCCACATGTGTATTCTACGTATTCTTCTTGCCTTTTTTTTCTCCTCCTCTTTTTCCCCTTCCCTTTCTTTACATAGTTTTTAAAAACCTGATTTTTTTAAAAAGCACTGCCATTTGGTGGATAACATAAACCAGGAAAACTAAATGAACGTTTCTCTCTCACAGACACACACAGCCAATTGTACTTTCCATCAAAATGTACATATTACTGCTTATTCCAGATCAATGATACTGTGGTGTGAATTATTTTGCTATGGAGTTTAAAAATATTTTTTACACATTTGTTTATAAATGCCACAAGGTGCAACCTTGCTTAGCTTCTAATATCAGATCAGATACATTCAGGAACTTCTTACCACTCACACATTAGAAGCTAAGCGAGGTTGCACCTGAATAATACTTGGAACTTCACCATTCAGGGAATCCCCAGGTATGGCTTGAAAAAAAAACCCTGCCTAAACCCTTGGAGTGTCACTGCCAGTCACAGCTGGTAACATAGAGTTAAATGTCCAATGGCCTGATGCCATATAAGGCAGCTTCTTATGTTACTAAGACATCAGTTTCTGTCTCTGTTTTCTGCTGTCAAGCACTGGTGCTCCCCTTTCTGCAGCTTTCATCATTTGTACCGTCACAGTACCAAAAGAACCAGAAGGCATGAGAATCCACACTAGCACAGTACAGTAGCCCCTCCACATTCAAGAGGGTTAGGGGCACAGAATCCTCATGGAAGTGGGAAAATGCAAACAACTCCCCCTTCTCACGATTCCCTTCCCATTCCCCTCCAGAGCTTCCCTGCTCCCATTCCTTTGTCCCTGACCCTGGCATTGTTGGTGACGGGGTCGGGGAGGAGACAACCTAAAAAAGCTTACTGGTACGTTCTCAGACAGAGAAGAGGAGAGGTCTGATGTTCTGATTATTTCTGGGGGTCATCTTGAGAAAGGAGCACCTAACCAATCAGCAGCCAATACACACAGCAGAATGTGCAACCACGTGGCAAAGAGGCCATGCCTTTAGCAAGGGGAGGAGGCTTTCTCATCCAAAAGGAAAAAAAATGTCCATTTTAAACACAAGCCTCACAAGCCTGGGGTGGGGAATGCAAGTGATGGGAAGAGGAAAAGATGGGGGGTGCAAGCATGTGCCTCACGAATAATCAAATTCATGAAGATCAAACCAGTGAATGTAGAGGGAGGACTGTAACATAGTTATTTCAGCATTAATCACAACAGTGTAACTGTAGTGCCAGCAAAACTCTGCCTGAACAAGGTTTCAAAACGTGTAACAGCAGTGATGTGGTCAGAAAGCGCAAAAGTGAAATTCTGTGCTAGGACTGGGGAACCTTTGTTCTACCAGACATTTTGGATGACAACCTCCATAATTCCTCACCATTGGCCATACTGCCAGAGGCTTCTAGGAACTGTAACATGGGACATCTGGAGAGACAAAGGGTTATCAACCACACCCTATGCTCATTCAATCCTGCCTTCTCAGCAATGGCATAACATGACAAAAGAGGCAGTACAAGTCAAAACATTCCCATTAAAATGAAATGGATAGTAGCAAATAATTGGTAGCTGCATCTCTTTCCACTCTACCTATGCAGTCATGATGGATCTCAGTTAACAGTAAAGGGAGCAGTTGGTGAATACCAGGCACTCCATGAACCATTCTTCAGATTCCAAGCCTTGTCATATGGAGGAGAAAAAATAGGAGCTGCATCTGCTATATCATTGTCGTCGTCGTCATCGTTATCTAGAGTTTGGAAAAAGTTCCTTGTTTAAACAGCAGGTCCCAGCATACATTTTGGAGCTGCAGTCCAAAGCAGTAACTTTATCCAAACTCTGTTACTGTTATCTGCCACAGACAGGGAATATCCAACTTGTAGATACCAGAGGCACTAAGGGGAAAGGAAGAGGAGCCAGGAAAACTAGAAAAGCATCTGGATAACAGCCCTGTCTCTTTATCAGTCACCCATCCAAATCCACTCAGCATCTAAGCATGAACGCCATCTACTGAGGCTGCTGAGAACTACTCACAATTGTTACTGTGGCTTTCTTGGTTCTCTGCAGGCAACATGGCAACCCTTCAGCAGTTGAAGGGGGAATGTTTCCACTCTTTATGTGATTCCTTCTACTCAGACTGTTGTCTTCCTTGTGTTTTTGGTAAACTTCTCGCAACAGGGACTTTTTGTGTGTGAAGCAGAAATGTCACAGCAATTAACAGAAATGAGGCTATTTGCAAGTTCATTTGTGCAGCAAGACACCCAATGCACATTTGTAGGGTGCCTTGAGTATTAGTAGCCAGTAGTCTGCTAGACTGCCTTTGGGTCTGCTGTGCATGAGAGAATGTGTGTTTGTTAGTATGGTGATATCAGGGGACAGTTCTGTCATCACCAGGTGATGTTCCTTGGTTCCTTTAATGTGTGAATAATGTGGGAGCACAGTCAATATGCAACACCATGAAGGGCACATGTTACTATAACCTCTGTGGCAGGTTCTCTTCTGGCTGCTGTAACTACTTGTTTGAAATTGGTTTCATTCTGCTGTTGACTTTGCTGTTAGAATAGCAGAGGATCCTGAATATGCTATGTTGATGGTAGTAGCCATTAGTATATCAAAAGAATAGGACTGCCCTGTGCGACATGTTATATTAATGGATTTCAATAGTTTGGGTGTTACATTTCCCGTATTATTTGCCTTCTGATATATTTCTATTTAATGTTTCTGGAAATGCAGAATAAGTACATATAGCCATCCTCACACAGTTCAGTGCCTACTATATGTTATGCACAACACGAAAGCTTAGGGGTTTTTTCCCCCCCTGATGTGAACGTAATCTACTTAACTAGGTCAAGTATAGATGGCAGAAAATCATGTCACCCACTTTACAGAAGAATGCTCTTACAACTGAAATTTCCAGCTAAAAGCAAATGTCAGACTATCCAGTTGACTAGGTTAGAGTGAACTGGATCAGTTTAAGCTTTGCTCTTTTTATTTCTTCCAGAAAAGTATTAAAATAAATTAGCAATACATTTCCCAAATTTTCATTCACAGATCCACTAAATTAAATGCATAAAATATAAGTGATAGCTGTGTAAACCCAGCAGTGCTCCAATAATTAAACCCTTTAATATATGATCTGAATGTAAGATAAAAGCCTTACAGACACACAGATGCAGTAAGAGATGCTAATGCTAATTTCTGCATCATCTATTATATTGACCTCATGTGTAACATGATAAAACATGATAATAGATGTGATTTAAAATGAAGTATGATGATTAAAAATGCTACAGATGGTTTCTCTAGAGTTTCATTCCACCTCATTTGTAATAGAGTCATTCACCAATTTAAGCCCCCTAGACCCAATTTCAAATACTACTGTACATCACTGATTAATTTTTCTCTTTGCTGGATACTGTAATTTAATGTCCTGTTTGTTTCTCTAGCACATCAGATTTGTTGTGTTAAGGCAACGTCTCAGATATAATTTCCCAGCTGGGCATTGTAGTACATATAAACATCTGACAAATATCAAAGAGTGGGGAACAAGGAATAGCAAACGAAGAAAGGAGGGACTTTTTCTTTCTACCACAGGAAGCTGACTTATGTCAATTCATATTTATAAGTCTATCTAGCCTAGTGTTTTTCTACTTCAATGACTCTCAGTCTTTGGTCTTTCAGATGTTTTGAACATCAATTTCCAGAATTTCTGACCGTTAGCCATCTGACTGGGGCATCTTGAAGACAAAAGGCTGAAAACCACTGTCCACACTGCCTCCAAGTGTCCTAACTGGAAGCAGCTTTATCTACAGTCTCAGGAACAGAGAGCTTCCCTCCATTACCTGCTATCAAATTCTTCTTTTTAAAAAATCTAGAGATGCCAAGCATCAGAACTAGAACTATTTGCAATGGAATCATTCATTAACGTACGCATTCTAGATCCAGCTTCAAATAACATAGTGTCTTTAGATGTATAATATCTGGTGTGCATGCGAAGTCTATGCTCTTCAACTGGGCTATGCTGCTATAACATTTCCCTCCCTCTTCTGTTGTAACATTCCAAGCATCTTCTTTAAATCTATGTATTTATTAAAATATTTATATCCTGTCTTTCTACTTAAGAGCAAAACTTTCAAGAGATTACAAACAACATACGTGAGATTACAAAACAAGATCCACTTCTAACAACAATATTAAAACTTTCATATTAAGATAGATGTCAAGGCACAAAAAACAAATATTGTAACAAGGAATTAAGAGGGAGGAAAATTATGTCTTTCAACTTGGTAAGCCTGAAGCCTACCAAAAAAAACAACAACAGCCAAACAAGGTAACAAAAGGGCATAAGACAAGAGAAGCGACAAGACAAGACACTATAGGCCCACCAGTACTGGATGGTAAATCCTCTGACCACATTGAGAATGCTTTGGTCATTTCCGCACTAGACTGTTGAAAATGGAATAATAGCACTATAACAGTCTAGTGCTGAACTGACCTTTGATTGTGCATTTCTGGATGGTGGGGAATTGGACTCATTGCCCTTGTTGTCTCTTCCAGCTCTGTGATTCTATGTTCTATGATCCGGAACGATTGGAACACCAGGAGTAACCACTGCCCTTCAAAACCCACTTCAGATGGATACCACATGCAAAGATATCAAGTAACTGAGACCACCAGGTTCACACCACCAGGCTCACGTTTGCCTTATTCATTGCTGGTATAGAATATCCACTACAACATCCACTAGAACAATCAAAGATTTATCTGGACTGATTTTTTAAAAACAACTCTGACTCTCAGAACCAGCCAGCCAGCATGGCCACTGAGAGCTGTTGACCAAAAAAGTACATTTCCAAGCTCTGGTTTCCACTACTCCATAACACAATCAGGAATGTGTTATAATGAATGGCAATTGCCTGTGAATACTATCTAGCTTTTAAGAGACTTTTAAATTTTGTCATTGTTCTTACTACTGTTTAATCATGTTTTGTACCATAAAATTTGTTGTATGTTTCAACAAGAGGAATACGTTTATAATCAAAAGATTATAACTGGAGTCAAAAGATTATATCTTTTCAGTTGGAGTAGACAACACAAGGGCCTCATGCACCTCCTGCTAGCACCAGATTCTGGGGTATGGGTATGCACACTGGCACACGGATCTGCTCAAGCTGCCCGCCCATTTTAAATAACAGTGATAGTATCTCCACTTGTCCCGTCGTAGCGTAGTACTACAATCTGAAGGGCATATCTGCATCATGACAGTCCTGATACCAACACCCACTAGGAAAGTCCAAAAACACTGTCCCTTCTGTTGATCTATTGATCTATATTCAAGCTTATTTTCTTGCCATATTCATCTCCAAGAGGAGCAATTTTTTTCATGAGGCTAATGCATCCTTCCCAGCGAAGACCCATATCATCCAATATTTCACAGATAAAAACTGGGGTATACGTGGCCAAGGAACATCAGAGTGTGGTCAAAATGGTATAAATTATTAATGAGGAAAAACACACAAGCTAGCAGAGGCTGCAGCAGTCTGGGCCTACTAGGGAGGGCAAGATTCCAGCCCTCCTCTTCTCTTCCCTGCGGAGTTAATTGAGTGCAAACTACTTTTGCACTTTGAACTTGATGTGTAGCAACTGAATGTTAAGCTGAGGAAAAAAGAGGGAAAGTGGGAAGAGGAGAGAGGATCTGGGACATTTCAAAAGCTGCTGAAAAGAGGGACATCACAGACTTTAAGACAGACTCTGCCAAATCAAGAGAGTTGTAGGGTATGCAGACCAAGTCATGTCAATGTACTTTTCTTTACAATTGGGATAGTTTATAACAATATACTGTTGCTAGGGAAATTTATTTACCTTCCAGTTACTCTGTGGGTGGCAGCTAAACCAGGAGGAACAAAGGAATCCAAGGGGAGGCAGCAGATGATGTTAATATCCTTGCTAATTAACCCTGCAAGCCTTGGCATCACTATACCACTGTTGTCCTCCTGACTGCTGTGTTCATCATTCCTCAAACCAGAAAGAGTACCATTTGGACTGATAAAAGCAGTAACCGCTTCCTGGTTCTTTAAGGCTGCATAGAAGCAATACAGCAGTCTTTGGGCCCTAATGGTACCATATCTCTTGGCCAGCCATAATAAAATTGCAAGAAATAGCATAAATAGTATCTCTTCCAAGGCTGGAATTCTGATCTCCCTTGCCTGCCTATTTATTTTGAAGAGCAGGCCCAATTCACTTAGTTATTATTAGAGAGCCTTTGCTTGTCTTAGATTACCAATGGAAGTATTCAGAAAATCGTTGTTGCTGCTGCTGTGTGCCTTCAAGTAGTTTCCAACTTATGGCAGCTCTATCACAGGGTTTTCTGGGGATGAGAATGTGTGATGCACCCGACGTCACCCAATGGGTTCCTATGGTCAAGTGGGGAACTGAACCCAGATCTCCAGGGTCATAGTCCAATCCTCAAACCATTATACCATGCTGGCTCTCATTCACAATGTTTTAAACAAATATGATTACACACACATATACACATGCATACACACACAAACAAACCCCTCTGAATAAACCACAGCAGCCTCCAAAATATCTTAGACCATTTTCATATGTTTCTTAATCTCACCTCTTAGCCTAGGTGCTTAATGTTGGGAACAGGTTCCCACTGTCCCCTTGAGTTGATTCTACTTCTAAGACAGGGAACACGCACTGCAGCACAATCAAAGCCCTACAGGCTTTGAAATGTTGTTTTCAACAGTGTAATAGGACCTTTTACTTTCTTCAACCATCTTAATATTGTAATTAGAAAAAATGACTGGAAAAGATGCCTGGCGCAGTAGAGGTACAAGTGGGAAAAAAAGCAAAGACAATCTGGAAGAGAACAGGAAGGCAGAGACTGCTTTTTCAGACTCTGCTAGTGGGTGCCACTGTCCGTTGTTTAAATGCATTGGGAAACAAAATATAAACACATAAGAACATTAAACATTTAACACCTGTGGTAAGACATAAGCCTGAAATGATGGATAATTTCGATGGGCTACACCATTTAGCCAGATACCCCACATTAGGTACTAAATATCTTTGCAGGAGAATAATGCCATGTTGCCAGAATATTGTGAAATGGTTACTGAGCTGCTGCTCTTGTAAATGACTTTCTCTTTTAGCACACAGCACATTCATGCTATCAGCTACCAATGGGTGGTGAGAGTTGTTAGTCTCAGCTGTCATAGCAACCAGCATATATACTACTTGAGGTTCAAGAGAATGCAAAGAAACAAAGACTATTCAACAGAGGAGGCCAAAGGCAAGGTGAGCAGCTCTGTCAGGAAAAAAGAATGCTTTTGTAAAAGAGAATGATAAATACACAGCTTGACTTTATGGACACAGTTTAAAAAAGCCTAGCACAACTAGCGAACTGAAAAGAACTGGGGAAAAAATCCTTCTAAGACTTGTTGTTGTGTGCTTTCAAGTCGTTTCTGACTAATGGTGACCCTAAGGTGATCCTATCACAGGGGTGTTCTGGGGCTGTGTGACACACCCAAGGTCACCCAGTGGGTTTCCATGGCTGAGCAGGTGATCAAACCCCGCTCTCCAAGGTCATAGTCCAACACTACATGCTGGATCTCTAAGACTACAACTTCCAAAATTCACAGGCAGAATTACCACTGCTAGCTGGGGGATACTGGGATCTATAGTAAAAAGACTCCTCAACCTCTGAGTTGGTCATAATCCATCATTTCCACACAGAACATCAGCATGTGCTTGCTGTCCTGCTAGATGTTTTATGATGTATTATAGCCCCAAGTTAAGGGATAGAAAAAATTTCAGTTATGCTTTTTCCTACATTTGAATTCTGTTCACTCCTTTCCCCACATGCTTTTTCTCCCTTGCTGCTCCCTTCTTATGAGGGAATTCTCCCTCACAATATTCTCTTTTGGAATGTATCTAAGACAAAATGCACCAACATTGTTTTACTAATCTTGGTTACTACCAACCACAGCTTGAAGACCCATTTCTCAGCGTTATTGCAAAATGTGATCTTGAACTAGATTTGATTAGTGAGAGATGGGGTGGTTAGCTCTTTCCAGGAAAGGGAAAGGGAATTCACATGTGGGATGGAAGAAGATGAGCTTACGAATCTACAGCAGATTTTAATAATGGTTAGAAGAGTAGATAACTCTAAGGCCCTTTCACCTTAAGTACTGGCATCTTCCTTTGTGTAATTAGTGGGGAAGAAAAGAGTAAATTATTCCTAGTGTAAATTCCATAAAACATTTGGTTCCCTTTAAAATTCTTATTTTTATTCTTATTCAGTACTTCAGGATTGCATCCAAATGTTGCAACACTACTAAGCAGCACAGGCAGAAGAGTCTTGAAACCAAGTCCTGCACTGGTACCTTATTAAATGCTTGTTACTTTTGGGACCGTGCTTATGTAATTTGTTGAACTGTTGTTAAAAATATATATAGGGACTTAAATTGTGGTTGTGTTCGCAATATTAGCTTATAGTTGGCCTCACAGAACACAGAAAATCATATACTAACAACTCATACATGTCAGAGTTCAACTCCCTGCCCATGACTTTCTGCCAGCAAGGGAAGGAAGATGATAGTACTTGCCCAAGACAAGGAGGTAGTGAGGGGAGTCCAAATGCAAACAACCAAGGAGAAATGCTGAGCCCAGCCAAAGTCTAGGTCAAATCCAAAAGGTCCAGAACACTGAAGGTCAGTCCAAAAGGATCAAGAGTAGTGGCTTGCTACAAACACATAGCAAGTCACCCCGACCCCCTTATATGCTAACAAAAACAGGTGTTACTCATCATTGTTCTGTTTACTCAATCCTGCCCAAATGGCTTCCCTCTGAGCTGCTCGTTTCAGTCTCCTCCATGATTGGGCCTGGGGGGCAAAGGTGAATCTAATTCCTCTAAATCATTGCTGGTCCCCTCTCCCACTGGCACTGGTTGCAGCAACTCTGTCTCAGCTTGTCTTTCAGCTGATGGGAGTGTTTCCAAGGTAGTTTGGTCTATCACTAGCTCTGTTTCTGGCACAATCAATTGCTTGTCAACCTCAGAGCCCTCATCTATCACAATACAGGCCTAAAACGTAAGGCCTAAATGCAACTTCCAATTCCTATAAAATGTCCTCTTTCTCAATCTCTTTTACTAAAACAAATCTAGAGGTGAAAAACCCAAGATATTTCAAGGGGGTAATTTGCTACAGGGATGAAAATGTTGGAGTGGGTGGAAGGTAGATGTGGCAGGGTGCACTGCAGGACCTGAGTGCCATGCTCAGTTCACCCATGCCATAAGGCACTGTTTCCCAAACTCTGGTCTTCCAGGTGCTTTGAACTTCCTCTCCCAGAATCACTGATCACTGACCAGGGCAGCTGGGACTTCTGAGAACTGAAATCCAAAACACCTGGAGGACTAGAGTTTGGGAATCACTGTGCTAAAAGAACAAAATTCCTCAGAAAAATATGATAGCTAGAGTTCATTTTCCAGTTTAATCCATCCAATTCCCAATAAGCTCCTCTTTTGCTCCCCCCCACCAGCCGAGGACAGGGGAAACACAAGAAGCTGGTCATAGAATTTTCTGTGTAACCTGGTACTGTCTGCTGATAGGGAGCAAATCTTCAGGTTATCAAGCAGAGAGGTGTTCTTTCTCATCACCCAGTGTCTGGTCTTTCTGACTGCTCTATACGAAAATTACAATCTGAATCTTAAACTGCATAGAAAAAATATGTTCTGTTACCGGGATATGGTCCCCGTCCCAGTCTATGTTTGTCATGAGTATATAAAGAGGAGCAGAAATTACAGTGCAGCTGAAGCACATTTTCAGAAGTCTTCTATTATAAGTTTGTGTGACATTTCTGGGTTACATCTTTGGAACTCAATAAAACTGCAGGCTGCATAAAGCCTGTGAATAATTCTTCATTTATAAAACAGCTAATCCACACCCATCCTGTTGTCTTTCCATCTCAAGTTTTGCAAGACTTGCAAGTCTTTTCAGCACCACATTCAAGCACAGCTAACTATGCTCATGCCAGTTCTGACAATTATAGTATACAGGCATACCTCAGTTAACAAAACCTCTGAGAAAGAAGCTCACTTTTACAAAGTCCTTTTCAACTTCCTAGTCCTCCTCTTCCTTCCTTATCCCCTCTCTAGCTAGAAGTTTTTAGTAGCATTAGCATTTGGAGGATGGTGAGGGAAGGTTAAAGAAACACAGACGTTAAGTATCAAGTTGCAGTAGTGTGTCTCCAATAACCAGTGCAAGAAAAGCTTGAGCTGGGTAACTCTGTTCCAGCTGATCTTGCTGCATCTCTGCCTCTCTATAACAGGCACAGTAAACAGTAGCAGTCTCCAGAATTTTTCACAGAACATGTTGAACACCAAAACAGAGAGAAAAGGGAAAAGCAGATAAGCCTGCCTCACCAGTTATCCCCAACATGTTAAAGAAACATAAATCTATAAATCTATACACCAAATGGAGATCATAAAAAGTGGCACATACAAAAGAAAAAATCATTGCTGGATGTATTTTGGAAGTGGCCCCTCAAGGATTCAAAATGTTTTTCTTTAAATTATGCAAAACTTATCTGACCTCTTTGTTTCATTTCACCTGCACATATTGTTAATTTTGAATACAAGGTTTGCTGAAACATGTTGAACTTGTCTTCTTCTTTGTGGTGTAGGAACCTATTCCTGTTCATTCCATGTTATTTCTACCTCTGGTAGCAAGTTTTCTGTTAAAGAAATAATGTTCACACCTTCATTAACTGGGGCATACCTGTATTTTAATCAGTTCAAATGGTAGATTCAGACTTGCATCAGGCTGTCACAAGCAAATAACTTGTTTTCACCCATACGCTCTTGTCTCATGAAGACTTTCCCTTTTTTGTATCTATTATTCAGATCCTCATGGCAGAGGTTATTCCAAATATAATCTCTCTACAAATCCTACCCTAATCTTCAAGGCAATTACCCCCCACAACCTAATTTTCCTCATCAAGGTTTAATTTTAGCCTGAAGATTGCTAGTTTCTATATCAACTGAAAACAGCACATTAAATTGTACAGGACATGTTACCACTGCATCTTTACATTAACCATCACCAATACCAGAAAGCTTCTTATACAAACTACAAGAAAGCAGAAGGATTTTCTTTCCTCTTTAACATTCTCACTCAGACTCTGTCATGGTCTCACTGGAGAAGCCTTCTAACAAGGATGAAGTTAAGACCCTTAGCCCAGGAAATGACAAAGATTCTGTAAAGCTTGCAAACTGTGGATACTTCATGGTCTAGGAAGCTGTACCTCCAGAGAAAGAAAGTCCAGTCTGTGACAGAAAAAGGTACCGGATTCTCTCTCAGCCTACGAGATGTGTATAATCTTGCCTTGCTTGGCATATAACTAGCAAAACGAGTACTTGGCTCCAAGAAAGGTCTGTCTTCCTGCTAGCAGTGGTTTTCTAGGGAGTAGTAGTTTGGAGTACTGGACTACAATACTGGAGACTAGGGTTCAATTCCCTGCTCAGCCATGGAAACCTACTGGGTGACCTTGGGCATGTCACACACTTTCAGCCCCAGAAAACCTCATGATAGGTTTGACTTAGGGTCATCATAAGTTGGAATGACTTGAAGGCACCCAGCAACAATAAGTGGTCTCATTGAGAATAAGCTTCTGACTACTGGGAAACCTAATGCAAAGGTTAGAGTCTCTGACAACAACAGGATATAAACTTCAATTGAACAGGATTTGTTGCCAAGAATAACCATCAATGTGCATATGCAGGCAGCTCCCTTGTGTATCTGCTTCCTTTTGACTGTCTTGCTACGTGTGATCCTGGATTATATTTTGTTTTGTCATGTGACTATTCTTATCTGGAGTTGTATGTATTTTGTGGCTTTGCTTTGAAATAATTGACCTTGGGCTCTTCTAAAGAAGTGTCGCTTCTTGCAATACAGCTTGTTGGGTTTTGCCAGGTTTTGCGATCCTTTGGTGTGAAGAGCAAACTTTCTCCTCCTCTCCTATTTATTTTTTTAGAGTTGTAGTGCTATAAGTGAAAAAAGTGTTATTTTACTTATCCATTATAACTCTAAGACAAAGAAATGTTCAAAGAGGAGATGGAGACTTTTTCAATTTGATATGTCTCAGAATTAAGACTTCCGAATTCCCTGCTTGAAAAAGACTTGCAAGCCTTGCCTTTGGTTTTGTTGTTTCCCTGGCTGTATCCTGGCTTGTGCTTCTGGGCCAGAACTGAGCAGACAAGCCCTTTCTACACTGTACTGTTATAGTACTATTATTCCACTTTCTATATCCTGGGGAATTCTAGTTTACTGGGCCAAAAAGCTCTCTGGCTGAGAATTCTAAACGCTCCTCCCTAAACTACAAACCCCAGGATTCCACAGGATGTTGAAAGTGGAATAACAACACTATAACAGACTACATCATAGAGATCTGCCTGTTTGGAAGTAAAATAGCTTTCTTCTATGCTGGGACTCAGACGAATGTTATCCCTGCACCTCCAAGTCCCTATATAGTGGAAACATTTACAGTTATCCACTGGGATGGGAAGTTTTCCTAAGAACCAGCTATTTGAAAAGGTCTGACTCACAATATAATTATTATACTTCCAGCAACATGAGTTTCTAAAGTGTGGTTAGCATGGAGTGTTTCTAGTGGGGCACAGCAAACTTGTATTTGTAGTTTTGCTCTGGAAAATCACCGCAAATTAGATGGGGAGGGATGCTATGTGAATTGATAACTTTGGGGACTTTGAACCTCTTCCTTCACCTAGTAAAGCTGTTGACCTACTTCTTCATAAGCTCAACCTAAAGTAGCTGAGAAAATGTTCTGTTTCTGTGGGGGGAAAGGTAGCAGAAAAACAGAAAAGGAAGCACAAAAATAGATGCTAATTTGTGTTTAGTAAACTGTATTGAGACCCAAATGACCAAACACAGTGGCACTCAGAACCATTTCTGTGGTATTTGAAAGCACTCCCTTCCTTCTCAATCAGATAACACTGACTACTGCCTTGTTTTTGATAGCACTGATGCAGAGTTGGCTCAGCCAAGCAGATACTTAATATTTATCAAGGGGCAGCCCCCCCCCCAATATCCACCGCTGCCCAGTGGAAGAGAGCAGGTGATTAATCTCCTCCTTCTTGTACATGACTGATCATTCCAGATTCTGGAAGCCGTGGTCCAAAACTACCTTTTGCACAGTTCAAATCTAACTTTTCCACACTCAGTTGTTGCAACTGCAGCCCCCTCTGCTCAGTCAGGTGTGCCTATTCACTTCCTAGGCTTAGGATAGGTCTGGGCCTGTTGGGGCCAGTCTCAACCCACCCTACTGCAAAGAGAGGTAGCAGGTTAGCATGAGTGCAGAAGCTGTGACTGGTACATGCAGTTATACTTATTTGTGTTATGAGGCAGCACAGGTGAGCAAAAGCAGGCTGTGGCTACTCCCTGCATGCGCTACCTCAGTTTCATAGGGAGGAAGGGGTAAACACAAAACAGGGTTGCAAAATAGTCATTGCTTTCAGTTGGTGGTGCCGATCCTTTCTGCCTCAGGATTTAATTAGGAATTATGCTCAAATCAGGGTGTTTGGAAAGGCAGAAGAAGCAGATCTCTTTCGGTACTGATCCTTTAGGAACAGCCTCCTTATGAGAGGGTTCTGCGAGGCTCGAGTATGCTGCATTTAGGGGGAGTCTGGGGGCGGCTGCCTATGGATTTCACCCAGAGCTACCCGAGGGTTTCCTCACAACTGACTTCAAGAGCTGCCTATTATAGTTGCCTTCAGTCTTTAAAAGGATGTGTGTATGTCTATGTGCGCCTATGTAATTAAGAGTGTATCTGCAGTTGCATACCTAAGTATATAAATAATTAGGTACCTATCTAAATACGCATAACTGCATATCTGTGCCTCGCCCTTGGGTCCCAGACTGGGAGAAAGCCGAGATATGAATAAAATAACTTTCGCATCGGGTAGGCAGCACGGAAGACAGGAAAGCGAAGAATAAAGTTTAATAATTCTAGCATTGACACGGAGGCACAGCATGCGGCCCTGAAAGAACGGCCCTGCGGCCCCCAAACCTGCCACCGGCCCTGGCGACCCCTAGCGAGAGGGGCCTGAAGGGGCAGCAGGAAGAAGGCAGGCAGGCAAGAGAAAAGCGACTGACTTCCTCCACGCGGAGGGCGCGTGTGCATGGCAGAGGGCAAGCAAAGGAGAAGGGTCTCTCCTCCTCCGGGCCACTTACTGCTGAACGGCCAGCGCCTCGTTCTGCGCCTCCACGGTTTGTTCCTCAGCGGGCAGCGGCAAGGCAGTCGCGGAGAAAGCTCCATGGTCCAAAGCCTCGGGAGCCGGAGGCGGAAGGAACAGCGGCGCGCAAGTCGCGGCGTAAATCCCCGCGCAGAGGAGACCGCCGCCGGAGGCCCGCGGGAAGCGTTGCTCCGCGGTTTCCTCCTTGGCCGGTGGGGCATGGGGCCCACCGGTCCCGCGTCTGAGTCTGAGAAAGCCCGGCGGTGGGGACAGACGGCTGCTTCACACGGCACAGCCTGGCTTCTGCCTCCGCCCGCTCCCGCTCCATGTTTTATGCATGAGGGCGAGAGGCGCGTAATTTCATCCAGCCCGGAGAGCTGGGGGCGTCTGCGTGCGCGCGTGCAAGGGCCGTTTCCAGGTTACCCGTGGCGAGGAGAGGAAAACAACAAGTGTGTGTTTGTATGCTGGCCCTCCTGGCAGGCTGACCAGAGAGCCGGGGGGGGAGGGGAGGCTCCCCTTCCCGCGCCTTCTCAGGCGAGGTGCGGTAGGGCGCGCTTTTCTTCGAGGTTTTCACCTCAGGCATCAAAAGACACGTTTAAGCGCCCCAAATGCGTCAATTATGAGGAACAGGCCTCAGGCAGATTGCTATACTATTGTTGAAAACTTTGTTAAATGCAAGGAAACAGGAAGGGATGGAGAATTCCGTGCTTAATATTTGGTTTTGGGTAAAATCAGCAATGAGAGCCAAGCCATTTCTGCACAAGACTGTTATAGCGCTATTATTCCACTTGCAACGTCCTATGAAATCCTGGGGTTTGCAGTTTCGGGAGGGGCCACAGGGCCCCTCCCGAAACTGCAAACCCCAGGATTCCATAGGATGTTGCAAGTGGACTAATGGCGCTATAACAGTCTAGTGCGGAAATGGCCCCAGTCTGGTGGTATGAGAGTTGGTTGGAAATCCACTGGATGACCTTGTGTGCATCACACACACTCAGCCCCCAGAAAAACCTGTGATAAGTTTGTCTGAGGGGCGCGGTAAGTCTGAAATGACTCCGAGGCACACAACAAGAACAAAATCAGCAGTCCCTGGCATCTTGAAGGCTAAAAAATTTGGCACAAGGGATCATGGACACAGTTTATTGGTGGACTGCTGTCTACAAAATCTTGAGCCCTTCGGTTTGCAATGTTACAAGACTCTTGTTTTAGATGCAACAGAGTAACAGAGTTGCCCTCACTGTTGCGAAGATACAGACAATGGTTATACAGTGTTTCGTAGAGCTTTGAAAGAGCTTGTTCATGAGAAATGTAGACAGACAAATACAGACAAGTTTAAGCACTATGCGTGCAAAAGCCCTTGGCCAGTATAGAATGTATACAACTTCATTATTGGTTGAGCTAAGCTAAGTTTGCTTTACGTAAGTAATCCTCCCTCAGAAGCATGTATAGAAGGGACATGCCAAACAGTGCAGGTGAATAGTCTTATTTGTGTCCTCCCAGATATGTTGACTGTAGTGTTAATTTTACTGAGTGACAAGTACATTTCATCAGGTTTATTAGGTGGGCTTAGAAGAGGTCAGTTCCACACTGGTTGAAGTTCAACAGAGGATAAACTAAACTCATCCTTCAGGGTATATACACAGAGCATATTTATAGCAGCTTGATACCATTTGGACTTCCATGGGTTCATCCTATGGATCTTGGAATTTGAGGTCATTGGCAGACCAGTCATTGGCAGATCAAGCAGTCTCCTCAAAGACCAATCAATCTCCTCAATACAATCAGCAAACTATACGCAAGACACTGGACAGTTGAAATTCCAGACCTGGTTGGAGCAAGAAAACATACTTGCAGAAGAACAAGCTGGCTTAGGGAAGGCCGGTCCACCATAGATCAATGCCTCGTACTCCACCATCTTATTGAAAAATATTCCTCCCACAACACAGCCTCTCTCTAGGTTGCCTTTATAGACTTTAAAGCAGCTTTTGATTCTATATCTAGAACCAAACTGTGGGAAAAACTGCAAGCTTCCTCGATCAATCAGCGTCTACTCCACTTAATACATATGCTGCATGAAGGAACTTCACTCAAAATAAGATGTAATCGCCAGAGTCATCTCACCAATGTCATTGACACTGAGAAGGGCATCAAGCAAGGTTGCATACTAGCTCCACTCTTGTTCAACTTTTACATCAACTGCATGGTCGGCCTTCTTGACAACACAAGCTTCCACCCCCCAAAGTAGAGGGAAGACACATTTCAGTTCTACTTTATGCGGTATCTGATGATACTGCAGTACTTTCAAGAACACCCACTGACCTAAAAAGAGCGCTAAGAGCACTAGCACAGTACTGCAGAGAGGATCAGGTAGTACTCAATTACCAAAAAACTGAAATCGTGGCATTTGGGCATTAAAAGGCCCAAGAATCATACCTGGAGTATAGATGGACAAAAGATTGAACAGGTCTCCTGCTTCAAATATCTGGGAGTAATCTTTCATGCCACTGGCAGCAGGAAGGCACATGGAGAGTATGTGGCCAGTAATGCACAGAGGAGCTCATCAGCCATCCTCAAATTTCTTAAGAGGAGGACAATTTATACCCGCGGCACTCAAACTCTTCGAAGCCCAATCAGTAGCGCAACTCCTGTATGGATCCCAAATGGGACCCTTCCCGAACCCTGCACCATTAGAACTTGTGCAGTCCAAATTTTTAAGATCAGCTTTCCAAGCTCCAAAATGCATCTCCAACACAACTCGGAGACTGGAGTCAGGCTTTATGAAAGTGGAAGCCAGAGTGGGAGTAACTATACTCGGCTACTAGCTTAGACTATCCTTCTTTCCCACTGGCCTGGCTCCACTAACCTTGAGAGATGACTTCCAGTCTATGTGGAAACAGACAGTGATGACTAAAATCTCATCACTGGGTTTTTCCCCAGAGCTCAGCATGGGATATAATAAGGCAGCTATCAAACAACGGGTGGTAGATACAGAGCAACAACTGGATCTAGCTGGCACCTCAACCTTTATCGCTTCTACTCGAACAGATATCAAGCTTCACCTATGGCGTACTTAGCAAAACTAGAAGTACCTAAACACCGGAGGGCCTTTACTTTGGCACGATGTCATGCCCTTCCCTCAGCTGTCCTCGAAGGCCGATACAAGAAGATCTCCTTCTCAGACAGACTGTGCCCCTGTGGCTCTGGCCAAATTGAAACAACAGAGTATGTGCTTCTCCAGTGCTTGTACTACAGAGACATCCGCCTCAGCCTTATTTCTCCGTTCTTGCATAAATACCAAGGACACACTGGAGGACATTGGAACTCCATGCTAAAGAGCTCTATTTCATTCCCTTGAACTACAACAGAGTTTTTTGAATGGAAAATTTAAGTGCCTCATAAAAACTGCATAGGTCAGAATTCAATGGGATAGAGCCATTGACAGTTAATGGTACGAAAGTGCTATGATTGTGTAGTATGGCTACACAAGTCCATGTGCCTGTTCCATATGTCTTTGCATTATCATATGATTGTAAGATTTTGAGGTGGAGGTGTGAATTTGTTAAATACAGAGCAATCTTGGGCATGTCTACTCAGATATAAGTTCCATATTTTAATGGGGCCAATCCCAGGTGCCTGTGTTTAGTGTGATGCCTTAGTTGGATACTTAATATCTAAGAGGTTGAATTGTGTGTGCTGTGAAATCTACAGTTAGAAGCCTAAGAGGCCTTAAATAAGACATTCTCTTTCCATCCATAGTCTTGTTCGTTTTACCAAGGGCCTTATTGGTGTGGCTCCCAGACTGTGCAATCTTTCCAAGAGAACCTGGTTTGACCTCCCCACCCCACTTCCTATTATCATTCTGCCAGCAGAGAACCTTTTTATTAAAACAGGCTTTTGGAAAATGACTACTAAACAAGGTTTTAAGGAGGTTGCTGTCCTTTTCTCTCCTTTGAATGTGTTTTTAAAAGGCTTTTGGTTGTAGTTTTATTATGACATGCTGTTGATTAAATATAAAAAACTGTTGAATTGTATTTTTGATTGTTTTACGTTTTATTTTGTAAGTGTTGTATTTGTTGAGAGGCACTCTGATCCTAGAACTGGAAGAAAGGTGGTGTGTGTGTGTGTGTGTGTGTGTGTGTGTATAAATAAAAATCACAAATAAGTATATATACAATTCTTGTCTGAAAAAGCAAGAATGTGACATATTGGTATGAAAAAATTAGTATAAAATATATAATTCGAAGCAATACAAAATATATACCTTTATATGAAATCTTATACCTCATCTAAATGAAAGCTTCTCTTTAAAAATCTGTGCAAGCGCTTGGCTTGTACATTTATTTGACAATGCAATTGTTAATATTTGAGGCAAGAGAATGACCAAGAAGCTAGTGGGGCTGCTGTTCAGTGAGGATGGTAAAATGCTAACAGTGAAAAAGCAGAAGTATTCAATACCTATTTTGCTTCAGGTTTTTTTCCCCAAAAAGAGAACTGTATGCCCCCATGCAGCACCAAAAAACTTGGTAAGGAATCTGGATTGCAAATCAAGATTGATAGGGAGTTAGCCAGGAATCACCTAGCTAACCTAAACAAGTTCAAATCTGCAGGGGCAGTAGAACTGCATCCCAAAATACTGAAGGAACTTGCTGATGTACTCTGTGAATCATTTGCCATCATTTTTGAGAAATGTTGGAAAGCAGGTGATGTGCCAAAGGACTGGAGAAGGGCAAACATTTTCTAGCTCTTCAAAAGAGGGCAAAAAAGAAGATCCAGGAAATTACAGGCCAGTCAGCGTGACCTCAATACCAGGAAAGAGATTAGAGTGGATTATATAGGAGTCTGCAAGTATCTTGATGACAATAGGAGCCAGTGTGGATTCATCAAGAAGAAATCTTGAAGACTAATATCTTTTTTCAGTCAGGTCACTAATTTAGTAGATGGTGGGAATGCTGTGAATGTCATTTGTCTGGATTTCAGCAAAGCATATGTTAAGCTCCTCCATAATATTTGATTAGCAAACTGATTAAGTGTGGAATAGATACGAACACTATCAGATGGATCCATAATTTGGTTGAAAAACGGTGCTCAAGCCTTCGACTTTACATGTGCTTAAAAAGTTGTCATCAATGGCTGCACTTCAAATTGAAGGAGGTTTCAAATCGAGTGTTTCAAGGTTCTATCCAAGGGCTATTACTCTTCAACTTTTTTTATCAATGATTTAGAATACAGGGTGGAAGGAATCCTTATCAAGTTTGCTGAAGACACAAAATTGGGAGGAGTGGCTAACACACTGGAAAACAGAATCAGAATTCAAAAGATCCTAGATTAACTAAGAAGTTGGGCAGAAATTGTTAAATGAGATTCAGTTAAGACAAATGTAAAATTCTCCATTTGGGCCACAAAAAACAAATATACAGGTATAGGATGGGGAGTACACGGCTTAGCAGTACTACATATGAAAGGGACTTTGGGATTATTGTTGAACATAAATTGAACACAAGCCAGCTGTGTGATGCTGCAGCAAAGAATGTGAATGCCATTTTACCCTGTATTAACAGAAGTATAGCTTCTAAGACAAGGAAGTAATAGTCCCCTATATTGTGTGCTAGACAAGCCTCATTGGGAGTACTGCAGTCAGTTTTGAGTGCTTCATGTTAAGAAGGATATATACAAGTTAGAGCAGGTTCAGAGAAGGGCAATGAGGGTGATAAGAGGTATGGAAAACAAAACATTGGGAAAGGGTGAAGAAACTGGGCACATTCAACTTGGTGAAGAGAAGACTGCAGTGTGACATGATTGCATTCTTTAGGTATCCCAAGAGCTGTCACAAAGAGTGGGGAGACCTATTCTCTGTTGCCCTAGAGGGTAAGACCAGGTGTAATGGTTTGAAATTATGGTAGAGCAAATTTCTACTAACATGGACTTGATGGCCCATGAGGCCCCTTCCAACTTTATGATTCTGTTACTCTATGACTCCTTTTCCAGGTCGTCTACTGAACAACGTTCCTTTTCCCTTTTGATTTCTTTTTCAAAAGCTACCTTGATTTTCATGTGTACAAAGGAAGAGAGGCTTCTCAAAACCTATCACGTATAAAACTCTTCCTCTCTCTTTCTCAGTCTTTTAAAACTGCAGTGTAAATTGCTGAGCCGAGCCAAAAGTTCCTGGTGAAACTTGAGAACACCACACTCCTGACTGGCTTAAGTTTTCATTTCAAGAAACTCATACCCTATTCACTGAAAGGTTCATTGTCCAGTTGTTTCTGTATCAAAATCAGGTACACTTTGTATTTTCAGCATTAGCTCACATGATGTGACCTGTTGTTTCAGCTCTATCCAAAACTGTGTAGTCAAAAAAAAAATCACCTTTCTTGTTGTTCAGAGCATGTGGCATGCCTCTTCAAATACTTACATGGCCTGTCTGTCACTTTTCACATTCAGCAGCACCTTTTTAGCATTACTTTTGAAGCAATCCACAGCTGTGGCCACACAGTCACATTCAGCTTCAATAGAAGTGAGATTACTGGTAAAGAGGATGTTGAAAGGGGTGGGGTCCACAGCACCAAGTCTCTCCAAAACTCCTGAGGATTACCTGGAGCTCATGTAGAATGTATCCTACAGATCAGGAAATGTATCACCGAGTCCAAAAGGATGCCAGTGTGGTATACAAAAGGAGGCACAGAAGCTGTCAGAGGCAAGAAAGAGCTTTCTTCAGAAAATGGAAAGCATTGCGTAAATGGAGAAAGCAAAAAGGAATACAAACTTTACCAAAAGAAATATAAGCAGACTACAAAGAAAAATCCTTCTCTTGAAAGCAGATGACTAAAAAAATTAAGAAGCAACCATTTGTTTAAAGAAGCGGAAGCAGGAAATTAAGGAAATAGTTGAACTGCTGAACAACAAAGGAGCTAAATGCCTCTGGAGGCCAAAGAGACATTAAAAAAAAACCTGGAATAATTATTTCTATCTTTATTCACTGTGGAAGATGCAGGACAGATACCTGTGCATGAAAGGATCACATAAAGAACTGAGCTGAATAGTAGTGGCAAAAGAGGAAGTTCATGGGGAAATGACGACATGAAAATGAACAAATTGCCACTTCTGGACCAGAACTACCTGAGAATTCATTTGAAAATTCAGAGGTGAAGCCCCAGAAGGGTTGTAGCTTTTTTGGTTTAGTCAATCTGTCTGTAATGTAATCTTCCTCTTTTGTTACATTCCTGGACTTAACACGAGTAATGAAAAATGCAGATAATAGCAAACACAATTTTCTTCAATGAGATGAATGATGTAGGTATCAAGACTAGTGTGAAGCTTGGAGAGGAGATTCTGAAACCTGACAGAATTTCAGAATCTAAGAGAAAGAAGGCTTTGTAGCCATTATTTGCAGGCCAAAGCCAGTGCACAACTGATAAAAACATAAAAATGAACACAAATATATGATCAAAAAAGAAATGGGAGCAAAACATTCTCATACGCAGGTCAATAGTAGCTTAATGCTAGTGTTTCAATGCTGTAGTATTAAGCTAGTATTGACCTTTGGAAATATGTCAGAAGACAGATCATCATCAGGAGGAGAATCTTCAGAAGGCGATCCTCGATTATAGTGCCAGGACAATGTCACTGGTTCCATTTCAATGTCAGGAGCAGACAGTGTCAGTGGTTGGATCTTGATGTCAGAAGCAGATGATGACGATGGCTGGGAGTCCTCTGAAAGTCTCCCCCCCCGGAACCTTTTGGAAGAATATTGTCAGCTGAAGTTGTTGTCTCTTTTTAACTCATCAAAGAGTCACTGAAGAGACTGTAATCTTTCAGTGATCATATGAATGACTTTAATACTGTGCTTCATTCAAGGATTATATTCAGTAATTTTGTCCTTTAATGTCTGTGCAATTTGAAACACTGCAGCAAATTTCTTTAATGTCCATTGCTGGTTCTCCTCCTCCTCCTCTTCTTCTTCCTTTGAAGATGTTCCTCCAATTCCTCATTGGTTAACTCTTCTTGGTGGCCATCAATATGTCCCTCCACTTCCTCATCCAGCAGGTCACCAACTCCTTCTCCAACAAATTGCCTTGCTCCATGAATGATTCTTCTAACTGCTCCATCAGTTCCTGGGAGGGATGAAAATCATTCACAATCTCACTCCACCAATTTTTCTAGTAGGCATTTACAGTTTCAGGTTTTAAGCACTGCCTTATGTCTACATTGGGGTCTGCATCATGAGCTGCTAGAATGCAATCAAATATCAGGCAGGTGTATGTGGCTTTGACAAAATGAATAATACCATGGTCAAGGGTCTGAATCAGTGAGGTTGTACTGGGAGGTAAGAAAACAACATTGACATTTTCATAACAGATTTAGGATAGCCAGATGTCTTTCTCTTGCATTTTTTTAAATTTCTGAGATGAAGCATTGATGAAACCATTCTGCAAACTAGGTGGCTGTCACCCACACTTTCTTATTGTGCTGCCAAAAATAGGCAGATGAAGTTTGTTTTTGTTTTTAAGAGTGTATGGGTTCTTGGATTTGTACACTATGGCTGGCTTTATTGTATGCCTTGCAGAGTTGCCACATAGGACCAGAGTTAACCTGTCTTTCCATTCTTTATGCCCTGGTGACACCTTTGAAGTGTCATGAATGTAGGTTCTAGGGGGCAGTTTTTTTTCTAAAAGAGCCTGGTTTCATTGCAACTGAACACCTGCTTTGGATAGTAGCCTTTCTCCTCCATCAACTTCTTTGGTAGACACAGCTTCACAACTCAGTTTTATATTGCTAAGTGCAAACCTGTTCCTAAATCTGTTCAACCATCTCCTGCTTGCAGTAAAGGGCTTGATAGTACTTGTTTGAGGGGATGTCCTGCTGAAGTCTTTGTACAGCCTTAATGTTTCCTGGTGCAACCCATTAATGTTAATGCAAATTTGTTTTCTGTTCATGTCTTCCAGCCACAAATTTAATGCCTTCTTCATTTTTATTAAGCACTTATGACACACTGTGGAGATAACTTTTGCAGTCTGAGGTGAAACAGCAAAACTAGGACAGATTTCTTTTTCCTTCACAGTTTGATGGATAGAAGATGCATTCTTACCATGGATCTTGGCAACCTCAGTGCATGTTTTGTTTTCTTTCCATATTAAGTCAAGAACTTTCATCTTTTCACTTAAAGGAAGCACTTTGTGGATTCTGTTAAGCTTATCAGGATTGCCAGCATCACCGCTCTTGTGCTTTGGGGCCATTACAAACAACACAAGTACTCAAGCAGAAGCACTTTTGCGCAGTATTGTATAAAGAGAAACACTTTACTACCACAAGAGTTTTATAGAAGGACACTGCCACGATCAGATCACATAACTGAGAAGTGACTGGGTAGCATTACAGCACATATATATAGTAAGGAAATGAGAGACAGCATGGACAACATGAGACAGCATAATAGCACAAGTGAATGGGGCACCATTTGCTGGAAAGTTTCATTCCCTTCCATTTTCCATATAATGCTATATGTATTTCTTTTTATTACTTCAATTTCTATTCGGTTTCTATTAAATGCAAAAGTATATATTTTTGGACTGCATTTCATCACAGGTAAGTACAATTGCATATGCCTGTCACACAGATATGGGAGACCTATTATATTGTCATCTTTTCCAGTGAGTTGCCATCCCATGTTATGTCCAAAGGATAATAGCCTCAATTTAGTAATTTAGGCTTGTAGGGAGAAGTCAGGCTTGATGTACTCTAGGACTCATTTCTTTCTCTTTGTGGCAGTCCAAGGTTTATGTAGAATTCTATTGCAGCATCACTTTTCAAAGCCTTGCCTGAATATCATAAAGGCACCAGGTCCCATCTGATCTTGGAAGCTAAGCAGGGTTGGCCATGGTTGATACTTGGACAGGAGACAACCAATGAATATCATAAACTATAAACTATATTTCCGAGAAAGGAGCTGGCAAAATCACCTCTGAGTATTCCTTGCCTAAGAAAATCCTATGAAATTCAAGAGGTAGTCATAAGTTGACAAGTGACTTGAAGGCACATTCACGAATACCACTTTTCAAATGAATTTATTCTCTACCTGTCAGCTCTTTTCACTGTCCGATTTTCACAAAATCAGAAATACTGAGGCATGGTTGATACTGAGGCTGGTATTTAATGAGGCTCATATATAAAACATGTTGAAAAGACCCTCACTGAAGGGCAAAAGAATGTCACATGAATGAAGTGCCATTTCTCTAATTAGAACTATGAGCTACCACTGTCTCTTTCATAAGTCACTCACTCTTGCTCCAGAATACAAAATTTACATTCACAAGTAAGACACAGCAGCGAGTGTGTGTGGGTTGGGGATAAAAATGGGTATGTTAATTAGGTTTGTTGACAGGTATAAGCTTCTTTCTTTTTTTCATGTCATCATGAATATTGCCTATCGTGTTTTTAACAATCTCAGTCACACAGAGGGGGGAAATAAGAACAGTAAAACAGATTAAAATCCAATATAGGTATATCGAAATATATCTAAAGATTTCAGTTTCTAGAAAGTCAAGATGCTATATGCTTGCCACTCACATAACACTATATGGTTTTTATATTTATTATACATATATTCTCATCCTCTTTGAGTTTGACCATCACTTTTTTTTTTTTTTTGATAAAATGGTATTTCACAGTTTCACCATCTCTGTATTCATCTGATAATTAGTTTTTGTTTTTCACATGCTGTTTTGGCTACGTTTCTCCTTTGTAGCTATATCCTCATTGGCTTCCATGTCCTTACTGAACCTTCTTGCTTTGATCTCTCTTCCCCCTTGTGTGTTGTATGTGCCTTCAAGTTGCCCATTGACTTAGGCATTTCACAGTGTTTTCTCACTCCTCTCTTATCTATTGTCTTCTGTCTTTGTTATCCTGTTATCTTTAAAGTTGTTTATTCTCTTCTCCATCTTTATCATTTCTTGCTTGCTCTATCCTCCTTTTTTTTTTGGAGATGTTTCTTCTTCATTCTTGTACCTATCTGTCCTTGTAATTGTTTTCAAACAGTGTTTGAAAACATATTATTCTCCCATGCTTTTGACCTCTAGTTACTTTACACCCCCTCCTTTTGTAATTCCTTCTGTTTTTTCTTTGTCTGCATCTACACAAGGGCTTGTCTCTTTGAGATTCTAAGCCTCTGAGCAACACATGTGTCTTTAAACTGATTGACTGTACAATGCCTACCTGTTAAGGTACTTTCTTGGTGGCAATGATAACTTACTGTGTTTGCTAGTGGGATAGCGGTACAATACTCAGGTGGGAGAGTAAAAAAAAAGCCAGAATTGGTTCTGCATCTTGTTTATGGTGTGTCAAGATACCTTACTATCCACAAAGAGTCAAGAGTTAGCTGGTGGCTTTTATGTCAATGGAGTAGTAAATCAGCTCTGAGTTTTAATGTTAACTTTGTTAAATTGTTAAATGTTAACTCTGAATGTTAAAGAAGGTATCCAAAGTGCTAAATCTTACTGCCCACAGTAGGTTTGGGAACAGCTCCTCTGTTCCCAAACCTCTGTTCTCTTCTCCTGATGTCAACCAACATAGACAATGCTTAGCTGGGTGTCCCAATGGGCCTGATACAGTATGGCAGCCTCTTGTATTCTTATGGCTCCATCCCAGTTATTAAACTGTACAGCAGTGATGCCAACTTCACCAAGGGCCATTTTTCATCCCCTGTACCCTGGTAGTCTTCTCCAGAACTAGCAGTTATGTGACATAACTTCTGCTTTTCTTTTCAGTGAATTTTATCAGATCTTCTTTTTGATGTTCTGGAGTTCCTGAAGGTGTCAGGCTGATGGGAAGGAAATTGACACTTTTTTTTTATAGATTTAACAGTTTGCAAATCATCCAGGATTTTTTTAAAAGGAGGGCATCCTAGGGGCTTTCAAGGGCCACCAACCACACTTCACCCCCTGCTGCACAATCACCTTGACAATCCTAAACTATTCTGCTAATTTTGGCAGAAAGTTTTACAGGAGGGGCTTGCATTCTGTTAGTGACTTATGTATACCCAAATCATACTACTAAAGCAGGGCAAATGCTTGCCATAGCACGATGGATGTATTCTGCTGACAGTAACAGAAATGGAGTTGCACATAAATCAACATGCACTGTGGATATACATTTTGCATTGTGGTTGTGCCTTGTGCCTTGCTGCACTGCACAACAAATGATCATTGATATATGTTGTGCTATGCTGCTATTTTGCATAGCAGTAGCATAGTGCTGCATATCTCTGCAAGTGGATATTTATGCTACACTGCAAGGATTTTGTATTGCAGTTAGTGTGTGTCCATGAAGTTGTTTGTAAATTCTCTAAGCCAGACAGAACTTTGCTTTTATCAAGAGGAAATTTCCTTTGAAGGTAGAAAAGCATTCATCTCACTTTATAGGGAACGATATACTGAATCATTTAAAGTTTTCCCTAACTATGGTCTACATAAACCTCCAATACTGAGGTTGTCTCTGGAAATTGTTTTTGCACATGCATACATGCACGCACGCACGCATGTTGTTAAAATGGGCAGATGGATACCCTTGCTAGTCTGTTGCCACAAAGCTCTTGGCTGTTCAACAATTAAATGGTGTTAGCATTGTTACTAAGTGGCATATTTCTGACAGGAAAGCTCAACTTGTGTTTGGAGAAGCTGTCAAGGGCTTTGTTAAAGGAAAATCTGGAGCAGCCCATCCATGATTATAGCATGCCTTTACCACATACCTTGCACTTTCCTTCTATGTTTGACTTCAAATGATAAGAAAAGGGATTTTCTCTAAACATTGGAGCCTCCTGACCACAAGCAGTGGAACAGGCTTTCTCAGAAGGTGGGAAATGGTGAACTCTGCTTTGCCAGATGATTTAAAAACAGGATGGAGGACCCTCTTGTCAGGGATGTTTTAGCTATGGATTTCTGAATTAGCAAGAGGCTGGGCTTTTTGACCTTTAATATCCTATCCAGTTTTACAGTTCCATGATGTAGCAATTACTATTGCAACTACAAATCTAGGTAGAAGATTTCTCTCTTGTAGAGCTTTGAAATTTTGTCCCTGAACATTATCTTTTAGTATTTGGTTGAATCTTCGAGGAGGCTTTTTCGCTGGGAAAGAAACCAATTGCTGTGCTGTAAACTATAACAGTTTCATGTAGATTTGCCCACATAAGTTCCCTGTTCAGAATGTCATACTACAGTGGTTCTTAACTCCCGGGGCTGGAAGAGCCCTCACAGGGGGGCCACAAAGTCCTGCTACTGGACACTACCATCAGTGGCAGCAACAGAGACATGATAGCAGGGGGTATGGGCGCTTACCCAAACTGCTCCCTTGTTTGCAAATAAGGGAACAGTTTTGGCACCTCCCCACTGCCACATCACTCTTGAAAGGGACACAGCGGCAGGTGTGTTTGCAAATAAAGAAGCAGTTTGGCACCCCCCCTCACTGCTGTGTCCCTGTTGCTGCCGCTGTTGTTGGTGACTAGGTGATCTCAGGCAAGCCACATTCTCTCAGCTTCAGAGAAAGGCAAAAGCAACAAATCTTGCCTAGAAAACCCCCATGATAGGTTTGCCTTAGCGTCAACATAAGTCAGTTTTCAAAGGGGAGAGATGTGACTGCTAGAAAGAATGTAGCTGCCTGTCAGTGGCACTTTATTGTTGTGTGCCTTCAAGTCACTTTGGCAACCCCAAAGTGAACCTATCACAGGTTTTTTTGTTTTGTTTTGTTTTTTTGGCAAGGTTTGTTTGGAGGGAGTTTGCTTTCCTTTGAGGCTGAAAAATGTGACTTGGCCAAAGTCACCCAGGGTTGGAGTGAGGATTTGAATCCTAGTCTCCAGAAGCTTTTAATAAATATTTGAATATTGAGTATTTAAATATTTGAATCTAAATTTAAATATTTAAATCTTGAGTTAAGTCTTGGGGTCCTTGGCAACAAATTATGTTTACAGGGGGTGCCTGGTAAGGAAAAGATTAAGAACCACTGCTATACTATATTCATATTTGGTTGGCCAATAAAGATATTGCTCTTTTGTGGAGTTCTGTTTTATTTTGCCACATGACCAACACAACTATCCCTGAATATTTGCCACATTTTGTATTTTTTGGCATGCTGTCCTTACCATATGACTGACAGCTTCGCATGAAATCTTGTCCCTATATTTCTTTCACCTCGAATAGAGAGCAGTATTTGGATCTGCAGCGGGGAGGATAAATAGCTATGGCCGTTCTAGAAGTGGACCCATACGTTTTGCTACCTGAGGCCATGCAGTGCATTACACCCTTTCCTCACCCAAGAAAAAGTACACCCACAGTAGAACAGCCCATAAAGACATCTCCCCATCCCACATAGTAAAAATACAGTATTATAATCACAAACCAAGTAATTAAGATTATATGGCCCGTTCATGATACCTCAACCCTGCTGCTTGAGGCAGACATTACATTGTGTCTAATGGCAGGGATGGCCATTACCTGATCAGAATTGGAGGTTTTAGAAGAGTTCAGGCTATTCATTTTATTGTACACCTTATTATCAATTGTTGTTTAAATGAGCTGAAATAATATTACTGACACATTTGACCTTGAATTTTTTTCCACTGTACAGATGTTCTTTTGAAAGTGGTCTTTTTGTCTTCTTCAAAAGGTACATGTTGTATCTGGATGAAAAGTCATGGGAACTGTAGGCAAAAGGTGTTGTCTTCTTCCAATACTCATTCAAGAATTTCTCTCAGAAGGATCTGTCAATTCCTCCCTGCCTGCCCACCACCACCTCAGCCTAGTGGATTTTACAGTGAAGTGATAAAACTTGTAGAGAATATGAACTATCCAAATATGACACTACCTGCAAACTAGTAGTTATTGTTGTTTATTTTTTTGCTATTTGTTTATTGTTTTTTTCCCTTTCAATAAAGGTTCATCAAACTGTGAAATAAAACATAACAAATTTTATATTCTGTGTAGGCAGAAGGTATTGATTTTATATACAATTGCCTCAAAACTCTCTCTCCCTGTGATCACAAAGGATTTTGATTAATGTTTTGCATGAGTACTCTGGTTTAGTGCTGTGTTCCTTAAAGTTGTTTCTGGCTTATGGAGGCCCTAAGATGAACCTATGATCTGTTTTTCTTGACCAAATTTATTCAGGGGACTTTGCTTTTGCTTTCCTCTGAGAATGAGAGAGTGTGACTTGCTCAAGGTCGCTAATGAGCTTCTTTGACTGAGTGGTGGATTTGAACCCTGGTCTTCCGAATCATAGTCCAAAGCTCAGACTAGTACACCGTGGTGGCTATCTCTAGTTCCATAACGCAAAAAAGAATTTCAGAAAAGCCTATCTGTGTGAGCCTATTTCCACCTCCCATGCTGCCACCAACTCATTTTTCCATAAAAAGAATGCAAAGTGTCAGGATAAAAAGAGAGAACACACGCATGTTCTCTCACCACAGTTTTATTCTGAAATATTACTGTGGCAAATGAGATGTTCAATTACACAGTAAAAATGCAAACTGCTGAGCCAAGTCACACCTAGCTATGTTCCTCTGAAACTCAAATCAGCTATAAAAAACTTTGGATTGCTAGGTAGCAAAAACTTTTCAAATGTCTGTAAGTGGTGCTATTTTCCCAGCTCCTTTTAGAAGTGTTTACTGTATTGAAGTGTCAATCAGAACAAAATAGCATGCCAAATAATCGCCTCTATATAATAGTCACTGTTGGGCATAAAAGTACACTAGTTCTTCAAAGTGATTATCAAAGAGTAAATATCTTCATAATGACAATAATTAATCCTGAGATTATTAGCCCTTGAAAAATAATATCTGTCCATTGAAAATAATAATTGGTTTAATTCTTCAGACATCCTGCTATTTTGTCTTCTCTACCCTTACATTCTGATCTGTGTTCTATTCCTTGAAATCCAAGCCTTTGTTATCTGAGAATAGGATCCAAGTGTATTGTTCCATGAGCAAAACTGGTGCTTTCAATGGAAGGAGGAAGCTCATCCTTTGCAGCCCCCTTTCTGTGTGTCCTCAAAATCTGTTCTGGAGTCCAAATTTTGTGGTTGGGCACTAGTATGATGTTGGATTTAGGCCTATTATTCTAGACATATTTTCATATCTGCAAACCCTACAAAATTTCACAGATGAAAATTAGATGCATGTGGCCAACAACATCAGGGTGGGTCAAGATGACTGAAGTTATTAATAAGGAAGAACATTCAAGCCAGGAGAGGCTGAAGCTGTTGCTTTTGCTTGAGTCTACAGGCAAGATTCTGCACCTTTTCCCTCTCTTCCCACTGCGGAATTAATTGAGTGTAAACTACTTTTGTGCTTGAACTCTACAGCAACTGAAGTAAGCCAAGGACAAAGGGGGAAAGTGAGAGGAAGAAAGAGGACCTAGGACATTTTAAAAGCAGCTGAAAAAGTGGGGTGACAGGTAATTTTGGGGAACTGTCTCTGTTCAGATCAGGAGATTTGGAAGGTATGTATGTATCTGAACATAATGTGAGAGGACAGCAAGTCTTGGCTTCTCCCAGTCCTGATTTCCTCAGACAGCAATTCACTGCAGGCCTTTTTGTACTACACAGCAATGTTCTTACTTGCTGGCAGAAGGAGACCAAGGGGGGAGCCATCCCAGCCTCCATAGAGAGAGAGTCTCGAAGTGTGGGAGCCGCCAATGAGAAGATCCTCTTCCTTGTTCTCATCAAATGACCCAAGGAGATAGTGGGACAGAGAAGATCTTAGAATAATAACAGGCTCTGCAACTAATAAGAGGGGAAACTTCATTCTTTCTGCAATGCAACTGCACAGTAATTTTGTTGTTACTTAGTCCTATTAACAAGCAAGACCCATTGACTTTGGGGGAGGTGTGTTTTTCCAAGTAAGTGTGTACAGAATTGCAGACTTAGTCAGTAGCAGTGGGTGTGGAGAAGAGAAAGATCTGGCTTTTCTGGAGTAAGCTTGAGTAAACTTACTGAATCAATGAGCTTACATAACTTGACTTGCAAAGTGCACCTTGAATCAGTGGATCTGTTCAAGCTGGGATCAGTAATTGGATTTAGGCCATTATCTTCTTCACATTATCTTCCTCCTGTTCTTCTATCCTTCTTGATTTTATATAAGGCAGAAAAGAGTTTGGCTCTGAATAAGCCTTTCTCCCCTTCTTTACTTGATGAGAGCTCTTATTTCATACCAGCTGAATCTCTTTCTTTCTCTCCCATCTCATCTCTGTAGGTTAAGTATAGCTGGCAGATGCTCTGATTTTGAGCAATTGAGCTTGGAGCAGTGGCTGGTGCAAGAAGTATCAGGTCACCAGGAAAAAGGGAGCATGTAGAGATATAGAAAGGAGAAATTGCATTTGTGGGATAGGGAAATCATTGTCTTTCTTGCTAAATTTTAGAAAAGAAAATAAATTTATTTACATTGATGTTCCCATCCTAAAGAATTTCTTTTCCAGTCTTACTGATTCCAGTGCAGTTAACTTTATTGTTAAACAGGCAGGCTTATGACTGAAGCTTTGGTTTATATTCCAGCAAAGAAATTTGTAACTCTTTCATTTTCCTGTTTATGATTTAAACATAGATAACGCAAAATGGTCCTGGTAGTTGGTGCTTAAGTGTCCGTGGTATTATAGATTAATTGGCTGTATTATATAGCAAACTTAATGCATTAAGTTATTGCATTCTATCCCACTCACTGGGAAAAAGGCCATTCTCAAAAAAAGGTTGAAGCCATTAGATAAATAAATGTACTAAATCAACATAAAATTACCGTATACTAATTAAAACAGCATTAATAATTTATTATTAAACATAAAGAGCTTGAATTGTTAATATGATTTTGATAGATAACTTCCTCTATCCTGTTTAGCATGAAAGCTGTCTAGGTTCATACAACACAGTTCTTCTGCCACCTATTGATCAACTTCCATATTGTGTTTTTTTTAAAATAGAAAAATAATGTTTCTCTGTTAACCCCCTTGATGCAATATTATTGAAGTAGTTAGATAAAACTGTATGTGTAGTGTATAATGTCATCTCTGGATTGTTGGCTCTCAGTATTCAGTGACTCTTGGGAACACAACTAATAAACATCTGCACTCAGTTAATCTTGTGCAAACCACTGTTAACTTGCAGCTTCATAAAAAAATAAAAAATACCTGCAGTCACCAGCTCAGTGCTCTTTCTTTCCCTCTGCTTTATCTCTTCTCCCCTACTATTTGTCTTCTTTTCTCTCCCTCTTCCTTATTGTTCATCCAACCTTTCCTCTCTTCTATGCTTGCCACTTACAGGCAGAATAGGTTGTTATCTTTTTCTTTGTATGTCTTTTAGCTATCTAAAGATATATTCAGGCTTGCCTGCAGCTTTGTCTGTGTTGGTTAGGTTTGCCACCTGGTGACTGAAGATGATACAGCAAGTAAAATAAATAAATAAATGAATGTTGTAGGGTGCCACGTATCCATGTCAAATTTCATGTGTTCTGGTGTCATGGTCTTGGAGTTATGGAGACGGAACACTCTCTTTTATTAATATAACTGAAATGTTAGTTTCAGCTTGAGTAACTCTATCAGGATGGGATAGTAATACCCATACAGAAGCAGTTATTGTGCTAAATGCTAAGCTTGTAATTTGAAAGGTCATAAGTAAGCATGTCTAAAGAACTATGTCACAATGTGTCCCAACTGTATCTGGAAGATGGCATCAGCTGATTCCCTGTTACCTTTGAAAGAGGTTTACTGTGGGCTTGAAGACCACATAGGTTTACATTGCATTTGTTGCCACATGCTAATTTTGAGGGGAGAACAAAGCTTGTATTTTTCTTCCCATAATAAAGTATTTCAATAGATATTCTTGAACGTATTTTAACCTAAGGACCATAAGAGTATTTTGTTACAGGCTGAGTGCTAATTTGTATTATATTTTGCAAAGTTTAAGCCCCTGAAACCTGAATAGTAAAGGAAGAAGCATATCTGATTAAAGAATAAAGCAAGAATTTTTCATATTAGACAGCATAATATTAAGAACACAGACTATTTCCAAATATGAATCCAATCTAACTAAAAACAAAGAGATAAGAGAAAATAGACTAAGAGAGAAAGTAAACAAGTGGTCAGAATACATTTAAACAAACAAAAAAAATGTACTGCATTAGTCTGAAAGGGCCACAATATCTGACGGCTGAAACAATCCGATGGCTGATGCAATCCAATGGCAGGCAGCCAAGAAATAGTGGCTAGTAGCACTCTCAGGTTGTTGGTCACTGAGTAGCCTCATAAGTGATTGATCACTGGTAAATGGCCACTAATATTGTTACCTTGACTTCTGGGGGTCCCTTGGGGGGACACCTTGATTTGCTCCAAAAATGCTAAGATTGGGGAAATTAACAGAGCACTTGCTATAGCAAAACAAGGGGTAGCTTAACCCAGCAGGATCTTTTACCCAACTTTATGGGGTCAGGCCAAGCAAAAGCCAGATAATGATTAAAAGGTAAGCTAAAAATGTGTTTTTATTAGGAGGAATTCACTCATGCATACACACACGATACACACAATCAAGCATTCACACAAGAGCTAACTGAAAGAGAAAGGGAGGAAAAATTATAGAGAGGCTGAGGGGTTTGGGAGGATTTATAATTACCAGTCCAGAAGAGCAGTGAAGAGCAGAAATGTGTTTTGGCTTAGGTATGATCGAAGGTTTTGTCTCATTCAGGAGCCAGACAGACAGAGTGACAAGTAGACCTTCAAAAGACTGCACTGGGCATCCTGAAATCAGAGGTATTTGTATTCTGAAAATAGCCTGTGGCAGTGAAGGTTCCAGATGCAAGACAAAAGGAAACCTATTGTGGACAATGGGTCTGGAATGGACTGATTGGTTTCAATGTCTTGGTTGAGAGGGGGTTTCTGGGCTATCTGCAGTAGGATATGCACACAGTAGAGGTCTTGGGTACCTTATTGTTTTCTGATGTTGGCAGTTGATAGGATTAGCTCAGACCCATTAAGTCAGGCTTTCTTGGCTAATTTCAGAGAGCTTTTGACCTGGCCATGCTGAGGTCACCTCTGACCTATTTCCAGCCAGTGAACCTTTCTTCCCCATGGCCTTGCCAGCCATAAGTATAATTTATATTTTATGCCAGCACATCTGCCAATTAATATAATTTGCCAATTAGACCATATCAAAATGTAGGGGTGTACGGCCTGGTAACAATATCCCATCCCTGATTGAATGGGAGAATCTTTGTTTATATTACTGGGGATTACTGGCCTATGTCTCTGGGCAGATAGAGGCTGAAAATACTATAAAAGCCAATTCTTGTGAGATGAAGGTTAGTCTCATACACAACCTCCAACATGGACATAGTTAGATCTGACCTTCTTGTCTCTGGTACCTCCAATGCTGATAATGCTGTTCCTGGCTGAAAAATACTCTGCGAATGCTGGTAAGAGAGAGGAAGAGAGAACCTCTACTCTCAGACAGGCTACAATGATGATATAATTAATCATCTGGATAGGTAAATGTCCATTATAATAATAATGGATGATACAATGCATTGTAATGCCCATGGAACATTATGGATGGATTGAGCCTTGATAGTTTGGCAAAAAACTGCTTGTCAGCTATCTATAGCAGGCATGGACATTGTTGGACTGCAACTCCCATCAGCCCTAGCCAGCAGAGCCAGAGTGAAAAATGCTGGAATTGTAGCATTTTACGATCACCGGAGGACCACACTTTGCTCATCCCTGGTCTATGCATTATCTTCCTAAAAATGTCCTAAACAGATCAGAAGAATAATCCTTAGATCTGGTATTTACTGTAGATCCAATATTTAGCTGTCAAACCAAATGTTCCCCTGTACATCAATTACACAGGGTAAATCTTTTAGGCTCAAATAAGACTAATAATTATTTTTAAAAGAGCTCTGTGGGATTTGACATCAAACAAGGCTAGTGAATTAAATGAGCCACCTCTGGCATTTAGGAATGGTCAAAGAGATTTTGTATTGTGCACTGCTATACATAATGGCTGAACTATTTTTACAAAGACAGAAGAATGCCCATTATGTGAATCATACTTAGCTTGACTCCATAAAGAATGTAATCATATGTACCTTATCAACCAATGCTTTTATGCATGCATACATGGAAATAAATGAATCAGAGATCAGTCGTAGAACCTCACTGCAGTTATCTCAGCAGCTGAACAGTGGTGAAAGGCATGGCTTGATTCAGTTAACTGATGAGGTGGAGATAAAAAAATGTGACACCTTGTTTTGTAACTTGTTTGTAACTTCTACCTGTTTTCATATTTTACCTTTTTTTTTCATGGTAGTTAGTAACATTGCCTAGTCTATGCACATAACCTTGTTACTAGTATAGCTGTGGGGATATAGTGGATTTGGCCTGGGAACCAATCCTGAAGGAATGTCTTTAGACTGGAGGAATTTCCAAAAGCACAGGTTGTTCCTGTATAAATAGTTTTCAAGTTGATGCGGCTTGCTTCAACATTTTTGTTTTTGGTGCTGCATAGTTCTTCCTTTTCTTTGCAGATCCAATTTCATACTGAAAGCACATTTGCAGACTGCTTCACTGAACTCTTCTAAGGAAGGAAACTTCATTCCTAAATTGTACTGAGGTTCAAATGAGAAATTAAGAGCAATGGATATTCCATGTGATTAGCACAATTTCTCTCTCAAAAGGAGCTTTTGCGGAGAAACATGCTGCAGCAATCACACTTAGAAATGAAGCCTTCCATATCCAACTGCAAAACAAAAAACACTATGCGAGCTACACAATTAAGGACAATAACATACTAGTACAAATGAATATCTTTCCACCACTTGAGGGAGCACCTCTTCTAAATAGGTGTTACAGGTATCATCTGGTTTGATCTGGAATTGCACTGTTGTTTCCGTCTTGCCATCATTTCAACAGCTTTGATTTGTCTAGAACAGTGGTTCTTAACCTTTTCTTTATGAGGGACGCCTGTAAATATGATTTGTTGCTGGAGATCCCCAAGTCTTAGCTCAATATTTAAATATTTAAACTTAGACTTAAGTACTCAAATATTTATTTAAGTATTCAAATATTTATTGGAGACTAGGATTTAAATCCCTGCTTAGACACTGGGTGACCTCGGGCAAGTCACATTCTTTCAGCCTGAGAAGAAGGCAAAGACAAACCCTTGAAGGCACACAACAACAAAGTGCTACCAACAGGGGAAGGTTCTTTCTAGCTACCATATCTTTCCCCTTTGAAAACTGAGTTTGAAAACCCTAAGGCAAATCTATCATGGGAGTTTTCCTGGCAAGATTTGTTGTCTTTGCCTTTTTCTGAGGTTCTCTGAGGTCACCCAGTGGCTTTCCATGGCTGAGTGGGGATTCAAACTCTAGTGCCCAGAGGCATAGTCTGGGTGTGCACACATGCCTGCTGCCATGTCCCTATCATCAGGGACACGTAGCAGGCGGTGCAAATGCAGAAACTTCTCCCCTGTTGAACCTGCTCCCTTGGCATCTGCACATACGAGCACACACACACACACACTGCTGACACATCCCTGTTGCTGCCGCTGCTGGTGGTGTCAAGCTGTAGGGCTTTGTGGACCCCCTGTGAGGACTCCATGGACCCTCAGGGTTCCCTAGACCCAAGGTTAAGAATCACAGATCTAGAATTTCATCTAATATAGCCTCTTTTGTTGAGGTGGGAAAACTGACTATTAAAGGCAGTCACACAACAAGATAAAGAAAGCTCAAGGAACTTCAAGACCCCTGGCTTATTGATTACAAACAGCTTGCCACTTTGGGCTCACTTATTACTCTCACCAACAGGCCTTTGTAGGCACTTTCTTCTCTTTGATTTCACTTCCAAAGAACTGACACAATGCCTGATTCCTTCTCTCCTTTGCTGGGAAAGAAAGAAGTAAAGTGAAAGTGTCTGTGCACTCCTCTCCAAGAGGGAACACTTAGGCACATCAGCTTGCTTTGGTTTTTTCTGGCAAGTCAGAGTACCGGCAGTTCCCTGGCATCATCCAAAATAGGCCTCAGCTTGAGTCTGGTTGCCACCATTTTAGATCTAGGAGGAGGCCATACATTTATCTAGCTCATTTTTGAAAGACAGTCCATTTAGGATTTAGGATTACACAAGGGATGTTAGTGCCGTGGCACTAATACATTTGTCTTTGTAAATGCCTTTGCACATAGTTGGATCTGGCAGTCCAAAAAAAGAACTCAATGTCATACAGCCAACTTGTGCGATAATACCGTGGCCGTCTTAAGAATGATTCTGTAATAAAGCTGCATCAAACACAACATCAGAATTTGGCTTTCAGTGGGATACTGTACATATGCTTCAGTCTGTGCCAAAAACACGCATTACTGTATTATTTAATTTGTTTGCTTTTGAGTTGCATACAAATAACTAGATGTTAATTTATTTGTCCAGTGCTGTATCTGTGTCTCATTCTGGAAGCAATAAAAACAGACCCACTATGAGATTACTAACTTTTTTTGCAATTTATTTGTAATCTGTAATAAAAGTGGAGGGTTTTGGGGTGGGGTGTTTGTTTTGTTTTGGCACAAAAATGGCAAAATATAGTCACTTGAAAACTGGTGTGCATAGTAGAGGAACTTTGAGGGTTTGTAAATTTACCTGTTCCTAACCTGCAGTAATACACTGGGTCACTGGATAACACTCAGGGCATTAAGTGGCAGACATCAGGATCTTTAGGAGTAGTACTGTGGGTTGGTTCTGAATCTTTCAGCTCAGACATCAGAAGGCCAGACTGTTTAAACTCTTGGTCTTTTCCAGCTGGAGCATCACGGGTCTCAATTCTGTGTAATATAGCTGCCTAGTTAATTTTTCGTGGTTCCTAATCTAAGAGTCAATGGGCATATTATATATTGAGGAACAGAATGAGAATTTCTGAATAGGAGATGGTGGGGGAAAGGGAAAGGTTGGCTAAACAATCAGACTGCAAGGAAAGGAAGAGCAAGTGGAATGTTCAGCTGCCATATTACTGAGCTGGACGAGTTTCAGCTGATTTTTAGCATGGCTATTAAACCATTAGCTGGCCTAGACCCCAAGGTTTCATTTAAAAAAGAAAGAGTAGAGGAAGAAAGAAGAAAATATGCAAACAAATCAGGAATAAAAAGGCAAGGTCCAATAGAAACTGCAGCAGAGATAAGGTAAAAATCTGACAAAAGAAGAATAAATGAGAACAAATAGAAGACACAAAGGAGGAGCCAAACCCATGTGACCTGAGCCAAAGCAGGAGAAAGAACTGAGAGGGGAGCCTAGAGAGTGAGAACATAGAAAATCCAGGGTCATGTTACTTCTGCATGTCTTAGGTGAGAGTGCAAAGCAGCCCATTTGTGGATGACTCCTTCCTATGGTCTGAGAAATGGCATATCTCCATTTTATATCACACAAAAGTCTGCTCAGTTTTTAATGGAGCTTTCCAGCAGGAGCCATTGCTGTTTCAGGGATAAATAAAATTGATGCCCAGTTGCTCCTGTAGTTGAACAGCAGGCAACTTTTTTGTTTTAACATGTTAATTTGTTTAATATATTTTTAAACTAAATTAGTCTTACTATTTGGGATGGGTTTAAATTGGTACATTGCCCTGAAATCCCATGATACAGGGTGGGAAATAAATATTTTAATTAATAAATGAAATAAGTAAATGAAAGTGATTAAATATAATGACAGTTTCTCCTTTTAAAGCAACATGTAGCTAAGTTATCCTTAACACATTATTTCCAACCTCTGATTATACAGTTGGCCCTCACATTTGCAGGTTTGACTTTCACAGATTTGGTTATTTGCAAGTTTCTGCCACCTCACCTCAGGCACTTCTTTTCCAAGGGAATCTTCCCTCTTGGCAGCCCCAATCAGGCTGCACAGCCCTTTAAAAACCTGCCTCTGGTCATTCTTCTCCTCCACCAGCCGCTGCCTGGCCAGCCTTCCCATATCCATTTATTAAAACCTAGTTCATGCCTAAACATCATCTCCTTGGAACTGATTCACATTAACCTTTGTGTGACATCATTCAAGGTGTCTTTGTTCGTGATTAGATTTGTTGCCACAAAAAAATTGTGGTTTCCAAGGATGAGGAAGGAGGTCATGCTACAACTGCAAAACTACTGAAAACAGGCTGGACAGTGCTGTTTTAGGCTCTTTCTGCACGGTATGACTGCCCCGCAGTTGGGACATGATGGCAGTGTTCCACGGGTCCCACTGCCATCTTGTCCCCACGCATCGCACGAGTGCAGTATTTGTAAAACGGAAAAAATCCATTTTACACTTACCATCGTGCCACACTGCCACCTTTCCTGGCCATGTGGAAGGGCGGAAGCACGCTGGTGATGCCTCCTTCTCCAGCGTAGCAATGGCAAGTGCCCGGCTGCGCAGCGGAAGGAAAGAGGCCAGAGCGCTCTCCTCTGCAGTGACTGGGTGAGATGCGGAGGAGAGCATTCCTGGCACACTTTCCTTCCCCGCCAGGGCTGCAATGAAAGGACTTTGCTGATCCCCATTGTGCGGAAATGATTATAATTTGCACACTGAGAAGCAACTAAAAGACCCTGAGAGTGGCTACATAAATACACTCTGAGTGAGATTATATATATATATATAATCTCACTCAGATACTTTATACTTTAATGAAGTAGAATTTTAATGAAGTAGAATTCAGGTAGGAATATAATTACAACAAGATGGAAGTATAGAACTGAGGAGCACTCAGCAGTTGGTTACAAACAAAATTATAAACTATAACAGCCTTTGTTTAGATAGAAAGACTTAATGTTCAGGTGAACAAAGCCTGTTCCTCTTCTAGATGTGATATTCTGTCAGCAAAGACACTGTGAGAGTGGTTCTTCTTGTGAGAGTCTTATGACCAACACCTGAATTTCAATTTGCAATTGCTTTTGACGGTAACAATGCTCACTGCAGTACAGCAATGATGTAGAAGAGAAACACTTTCCTTTACAGTTTTGGACATCCCATACTCAGCTCAAATCCTTTCAGTCACTGCTGCTATTGTCTTATGTTTATAGCTCTGCAAGGAAAGAAAATCTGAGATTCTAACTGGCATTATTACGTGATCCTGACTTTGAGTACCACTCCTCACCAGTCCTTAGTCTCTTGCAACCTCAAACGGGATAGTGAGCCCTGAGGGAACATACTGCCCTTGTGGTGAAAAGCTAGTGAAACATGTAGAGCTTTTGGCTCGGTTGAAGCACGCTACATTTTGACATGTTGCTGGGCTTCATTCCAAACTGATAAACCACGTTTTCCAACCTGATAGCACACCTGAATTGGAAAGCATAATTTGATATACCTTTGAAAACCTGGTGTTCACTAATTTCTAGAGCAGGGTAGCAAAAGTATGGCCCTTGGGGTGCATATGGCTAAAAACATTTTGAATAGCATTCTTTAAAAAAAAAAAATTGCCTCCCAGTGGCCTCTGGGGTGGGTAGAATTTGGCCTTATTGGCTATCCAGGCTGTTTTAGGTCAATGTCTGGGCCATCTCCTGTTGGTAAAAGGCCTCTCTTAGGCCTAAATGACCCAGAGAGGGGCAAAAATGTGGTAATATTGCTTCCCACATCCCTTAAGATATGTGCAGGCCATTTGGAGGCAAACAATTCGATGTTTTTTGCAGAGTACATTGGTCAAGACTGCAGAAGAATTGGCCTCTCTCTCTTTTTTCACCTCTCTTTCTTCTTTAAAAAAGCTCCCTTGGGTGCTTTTGCTCATTGCTTACTAGAGGTCAAACTGTAGATAACTTCTAAAACATGATGCTTAACCTCTATTGTTGTGCAGGAAAGCTGCTGAGCAGAGACAAACAGATCACTCTTTCCCCTTACAATAGAGAAGTGGCTGCAGGAAGAGAAGAAGGACTACTCCCTGGTGCAGAAGCGCGTTAAGATACATCTCACGGCAACCACATTTCTGAGCTGTGCTCCTTGATATGGGGAGACTATGAAGAAGTGAAAGTCTGTGGCTGCACTGAAAGGAAGCTTCAATTAGTTTCACCATGCCAGTTCTTTAAAACTAAAGTGAGCCCACAAGGAATATATAAATTCATATATTTGTATATATGAAAATTTAATTTCCTTTAAGGCACTAGATCCCATCTGATCTTGGAGGCTAAACAGGGTTACCTCTAGTTAATACTTAGATGGAAGACTGCCAATGAATACTACGTGCTATAGGCTACATTTCAGAGGAAGGAACTGGCAAACTGCCTCTGAGTATTCTTTGCCTAAGAAAATCCTATATATTTCATGAGGTTGCTGTAAGACAATGGGTGATTTGAAGTCACATACCACACACACAAGGGGCTACGGGGAACCGCTGACACAATTGGTGAGGTAAGCTAACTATGGGAGTTCATTTGGTCTACTGAAGGTAGTCACTGCCATCAGAGAGAAGGGTGAGAAAAACATGTAAGTTGAACTTAGTGTCCCATTCACATGACATGAGTTCAACTTCTGTAGCAACATCCTGTGGAATTCTGGGCTTTCTAGTTTGCTAAGGCACCTGAAAGCTCTTGCTGGAAATTCTAAATATACCTCCCTAAATGGTCAATTCCAAGATTCCATGGGATGTTGCCATTGCAATAAAAGTGGAAAATTGCAACCAGCACTCAACAAGGATAGCAGAAGTGGCAAAAATAGTCATTGGGATCAGAAAGCCCTATCTTGTGCCAAGATTGTTTTGTCTTTGACATTCTGCTTGGTTGTGTCTTATGTAAGTTCTCTTTAGTCACTATAGAATGACAGTAACAACAGTCCAAGTTCTTGGAACTCTATATCTCACTTGAGTGTGTGCCCTGTTTCGTATTATAAATTAATTATCTATACATTATGTAGTGGGCTTTAAACATGTATTTAAAAATGCTATCTCAATATACAGATCTGCCTACTTAGATCAGAAATCTTGATTCAATACCATTCTTGTGCCATCTACTGGCTGTTCACCATATTGTTCTAAAGAATATATTTAATTTTTGCTCAAAATGTAATGTGACTGTAATTGCTGTTCTGTTTTTTTATGTGTTCAGTGAACATTGTGAACATAAACTGTAAAATTCTGCACTCCGTTAATTTTGTGAAAGCCATTTAATTCTGTTCAATGTAGTTGCCCACATTGGAGTAACCATCAGTGTGGAATAATCATGGAAAAAGTTTAACCTGTGTAACCTTAGTCCATTTCAGTCCATGGGCAAGCAAGTAATATTTTGGCATGCCACTGATTACCTACCTTTAAAGGGGTGTGAAATGGAGACAGCAGCTAGTTTGCCATCAATCTGAAGCAGGTTGACCACTTTGAGTCTGTGTGGCCTAGAGTTTTCTTGTGCTTTTCAAATGCTCAGTTTTGGGGGAGAATAACTTTGATATTTGCCTCTTGTCACAACTTCATCTCAAATCATTTGGCTCATCTTTTTATCTAAGGGTCAGAAAGATGTTGGAATACTTTTTTCATAAATCAGAAGAATGTTTCCAAGGAAAGATACTGTCCTAAATGTTATGCTTTCTGAAATAGCTGTCCAAAATGGGTTTTGGTTTAGCCTGCCTTTTAAGGTCCAAAATTGGAATCAGTTAAATTGTAACAGATACTGTTTGTCGCAAGCATTGGCATCCACTCACCATTGTCAGCTGTCTATGAATGCCCATAATAGCCAACAAACATCCTAACCAGATCTCAATAATGGCTTCTGAGATCAAGTCAGCCATATAGATCAGACTTCTTGAAATCTTAAATGCCTGCCTTAAGGTTTGGTTATTGTAGACTGAATTTTGTGGGCTTTGATATCAAAGAAGGAAAATGGATTAAAGCATCTCAAAATTTTAGGTAGTCACAGAACATGCAGCAGAATCTTCCATCTCTCCTTTGTTATGCAGCATACATACTGACTCCAATATTTTTACAAAATCAAAGGGGAGTGCTTATTATATAAATCATGCTTAGCTTGATTTCACGAAGGATGTGATCGCCTCAACTTTACCATATGCATTTCTATATGCCTGCATATGCGAGAAATAAACGAACGAGCAATCTCTTCACTTTGGTTATCCCAGCAGCTGAACAGTTATGAATGACATGGTTAAACTCAAACAGTTAACTTGTAAAAGAAAAGGGGTAAGCACGTGACACCTAGTTACTTTATCATAAACTGATTTTGTTTAGTCTGTGCTTCAGTAACAACAGTAATAATTAGAAATGAGTTTTGTAGAACTTCATTTACCTGTTAACTCTCTCATCTCAATACTGGAATAGTTTCCTGCCTTAGCAAGTTTGAAAAAACTGACTATCTACAATGTTTGTTTCTATAGGCCGTGCATTTAAATATTCAGAAAATGGCAAGTATAATAATAACTTTTTCAGGAACTGTGGTCTCATTTTCTAAAAACTGTAAAGGCTATGATCTTAACATAATCTCAAACAGTTTAGATCATACTAGAATTTAATCAAATGTATTAAGTCATTCTATTGTGATGGCAGAACTGACTTTCTGAATCTGGTTGCCATTTTGTTAGGCCTAGCAGAGAAAGAACATTTACCTTGCTTCTTGCTTGAAATGCTTCTGAGCATTTAAGCTTTGCTGTTATTTGCCTTCAAGTTGTTTCTGACTTATGGCAACCCTAAGGGGAACCTATCATGGAGTTTTCTGGGGCTGCGAATGTGTGATACACCCAAGGTCACTCAGTGGGTTTTCATGGCTGAGCAGGGAACCAAAGCCTGGTGTCCAGGATCATAGCTCAAACCACTACACCATGCTAGTTGTTTATTTAAGCTTACCTCTTGGCATGTTATTGTTCTGTATTTGGGGCTCTGATATCTATCTTTTGTAAACAGTCATTGACAGTCATGGATTTTGTTGGCTTTTGCCAGTTGGGGAGAGACTGAACTCAAGTCTTGTTTAGCCAGCTTCTGTGACGATGTTATTAGCCTAGAGCTTATATTAGATGGGACTTCAGACTTTGGAATTTAGTGGACATTTCATTTACTCATTTATTTATGGGACTTGTATATTGCTTTACATAATAAAAATCTAGGCAGTTAAAGAAAATTGAAACCACAAGCTAGCATGACTGCTAAATTGGTTGCCTTTTAATTCTATCAAAATAACTAGATGATATTTAAAAATTTCCCATATGTTTGTATTTATCTCCCAAAGCAATGAAACAGACAATCTTTATAAAATCTTACTGCTTTTTAAGGACAGAGACAGCTGCCTGTAGCTTTTAGTGTAACAAAGAATAAAAGACATACAGAAATTGACATCATTTACTTCTTTTTATTGGATACAGAGTCATTTCAGTCAGTCAGTCAGTTTATTGTATATTTATTGTATTTTAGCAGCCAGCTATTATATAGACATATAGAAATATAGAAAATATAGAAAAAGTCAAAGGAAAAAGTCAAATAAATTAATTTACATGTAATAATTAGTCTACAATAGATTAATCACTTTCCGTATGTACCCCTTACATTTTATAGCACATAATTGTAAGGCCTTTCCAAGAAATTTGGATGTTCTAAAGGATACATATTTGACAGCATCAGACAACAGAAGACAGACCTTCACAGAAGAGGAACCTCCCTGAAGAGATTTCAGTAAAGGAAAAATATAATTATTCCTAAGATCAATATAAATAGGGCATTCAAGCAATACATGAGTTAAATCTTCTGTTGAGACAGAGTTGCAACCACATACTCTATCCTTCATAAGAATACTCTTCTATCGAACCATCTGAGCTGCCAATGGAAGAACATTTAATCCAGCATGCAGGAAGGCTAACCTCATTTTAATATTTGAAGGGTCCACCAGGTAACTTGGAAGAGATAGAATTAGTACTTCCGCTTTGTCATACCCTTAAGTCAAAAGAAAGGAGGCTGAAAACCTCAAATTCATGGCAACGAGTTGCATTTTATAAAGCCATGATTTTGAGCCTGACTCTTCAACAGTGAGCAGAAGAAGCTCAGATGCCTGCTTTGAAATGATTTTTTAGCCAGAAGAGTAGGGCTAGTCTGAGAGCCTCTGCTTTAACCGGCTTTACACCTAATTCTGCATGGAGCAATGCCAATTTTGTAGAAATGGGGGCTGCCACAAGTCTACCCAAAATTTTATTTTGTGCTGTTTCTAATATATCTAAATTGGCCAAAGCCCACAATGATGCTCCATAGAACAGTTTTGGCACAAGACCCTGCTCTTATGAAGTTCTAAAGTAGGCTGAATCATATTGCTTCCTTTTGTACAATAAAATCATAGTAATCATAATAAAATCATAGTAATTCATTAAAAGTTCTTGGATACAGAGCCTATCCTTATAGATAGTACTAGCAGAAACTGAATAGGGTGGTTAGAGTGAAAAATTAAGTGGGCTTCTATAGCTTTAATAGTTGTAGAGAATAGGGAATTTCAGCAAGTATTTTTTGTTATGCAACCAGGTAAAAGCAACACTTGCTGAAATTCCCTCTTCTATACAGTCCTTAAAGAGTACAAGAGCCTTCTCCAATTTTCACTCAGGAAATCCTATATATGCTTCCTCCCACTTTCTCTTTCTGTATCCTAAATTATTATTATTGGAAGAGATAACAATTATTCTGTAGCCATGCCAGAATAAATATCGATTACACTTTCCCATAGACAATGTAAGAAATTAAGCTTTAGCAGAGTGGGATTTTCATCAGCAACACTCTTTAATGGTTGCAGAGTAAGTTCCTTTTCATTTTTACTTCAGATTCTCTTGAACTGTGCCAAGAAAGACTCCCAGTCAGGTGGTGTCAGGGGTAATTTTATTTGGAAATGATTCCAAAACCTTTAAGAAAAAAACATAATAAATGAAATAGAGTTAAACACAGAAGGACAGCAGTGACTAAATGGAACTTGGATTCATGTGACTACTTTTGTGGTTTTATTTGCTTATATTCTTCTGTAATGAAAAGTTCAGGATAATGCTCTCTGAAGTGCTGGGAAATTTAGTAATGGAATTTATATTTTTCCCCGAGAGGCCCCAGGATTGTGTTGACATTTGCAGTCCAAGACGGCTTTGTATGTTCCTATGTTAAGGGTTAACTGTTTTCTTGTTTACTGCGCTGTCCTCTCTGACAGCAGAAGCCTGGCTGTTCCCAGCACACAAAGCAGATAAGGGTTTTCCCTGAGAATCTCTTCAGCCTTCGCTTCACATAACAAAGGTAGTGTTTTGACTAACAAAGTTCCCTGTCCCTCGTTCATCCCATGGTGTGAAGAATTGTTGACAAGCTACTACTTAAGAGCAGCCTGAAAACAGGCAGTATGTATTTTCTCTTTATGTATTCTCTTTGCTACTGATGTCTTTGTCCAGATATGGATTTTACTTAAATCTGCTGAACATGTACTCAAGCTTCCTTCAATAAACTGAGTAGTTTTTAGCCAAACCAGCTGGCCTCATTCACTGGCAGCTTTATGGGACTGAACAAATATTTTGTCTTGCTTTTAAGGACAGCTAAACTGTGGGTCATGCTAGCGATCTACAGCATGTCCCCCTGCATTTTCCAACAGGTTGTATATTTTCTCTACCATTGAAAACAATGGGAGTAATTTTTTAAAGAAAAATCAGACAAAGGAAAAGGTGAGAGAGCCTGCCTCATACAGAACAAGCTGGCAAGGCTTTGGAAGTGATGGATGATCCACCATTTTCTTGGTTGCATCAATAGGAGTATGGTGTCAAGATCAAGGGAGGTAATGGTGCCACTCTATTCTGCATTGGTTAGACCTCATTTAGAATACTGTGTCCAGTTCTGGGCACCTCAATTCAAGAAGGATATCGACAAGCTGGAATGTGTCCAGAGGAGGGCGACCAAAATGGTGGTCTGGAAGCCACAGCCTATGAGGAACAGCTTAGGGAGCTGGGTATGTTTAGTCTGCAGAAGAGAAGGTTAAGAGGGGACATGATAGCCATGTTTAAATATTTGAAGGGATGTCATGTTGAGGAGGGAGTGGGCTTGTTTTCCGCTGCTCCAGAGACTAGGACAAGGAGCAATGGATTCAAGTTGCAGGAAAGGAGATTCCACCTGAACTTCAGGAAGAACTTCCTGATGGTCAGAGCTGTCCAGCAGTGGAATATGCTGCCTCGTGTGTGGTGGAGTCTGCTTCTTTGGAAGTTTTTAAGCAGAGGCTGGATGGTCATCTGTTGGGAACACTTTGATGTGTGTTCCTGCATAGCAGGGGGTTGGACTGGATGGTCCCTGTGGTCTCTTTCAACTCTATGATTCTATGATTTTACTCTTCCACCTGCCACACTTTTCAGAGCCATGTCTTCTTCTGCATTTCTTCTAATTGTTATGAATTGTAACTGTCATGAGTGATTATGGTAATTGTTACAACACAGGCTTTTAGTCATAAGAAAATCAATTTCATTAATAGCATGCTCGGGAATGGGGATACTATAGTAAGTGGGTCTATGCCAAAAGGCACTAGTTTAGTGATTTACACAGAGAAATGTAATCTTAGGGAACATTTAGAGAAAAAAAAATAAGTACTATGACAACCAGCATTTCACAATGGACCAACAATAGAAATAATCTTACTGATGATGATATATGTCAGGCTCACGTTGTAGCCGTGTTTGGAATCCTATATAGAGATCATCCCAGAGCAATCCATATTTCACTACATGCCTCATAACACTGACTCGGGCTTTGATCTGTGGTAAAACATGAAACAACCTTATATACAAGTACAGCTGGGATCCAAACACCTAGTTTTGCTCTATTTTGCTTAGAATGGTAAACACCTTTGCTGTATCACAAACTGGTTTTGAAAGTCCTCTCAGTTTTAAAAGGAGAGTCTTTTTAAGTGGATGGAAAATTAAAACATTTCCCTGAGTGGGGAATGCTTAAGCCCTGCTGACATGTGTATGTCTGAAAACAGTGTGGCCTTGTTTTTCTGAAAGAGGAAAAGAGTTTATTTTATGGGTAGGAGGATCAGAATGTTTTTCATATGACAACAGAAAGAATATAAAGACAACGCACTGTAATATACTGTAACTTATATTGGGAAATAGGTGGGATATAAATAAAATAAAGTAAAATAAAATAAAATATAAAATAATTAACAACAGAAAGCAAAAGCTTAAAATAGAATGCTACTGCTCCCATGTTTCTAAAACCTCTCAGTACCTTTTCTGGTCTCTTTTCCCACAGCTGCCCTTTTTAACTAACCCACTTTCTTATCCACCCTCCCTCCATTACTCTCTAACCTGAATGATCCCACACAGTATTAACTGTACAGGCTTAGACATGACTGTCAGGAAACTTAAAACAATCCTTAAGGAGCTGTAGGGAGGACAAGACAAGGAACTTTGCAAAGGGTGGGGAAGAGGTACAAACAGCAATGGGAGAACAGCAGCATTTATTGATAGTAATCTCTCACTATCCCCCGGGGCGTTCATAGAACAAAAGTGTCAGCTTTTGTTCATATAAATTTAACTGGGCTGCTGGAGTTTGATAAAGTGTTGATGTTGTTTTGTGCCTTCAAGTTGAGTCCAACTTATGGTGTTTTCCACTGAATTGCAAAGAGTTTAAAATTTTCCATGTACCCTTTTCCTGCCCCAAATGTGAATTTTTTTTTTTTAGAATCATTCTACTAGTGCTCAGAGATGTTTCCCCTTCAAATATATGTATGTATATATATGTGTGTGTATATATATGTGAGGAGTTGCCCTTGATGCACTTCCTCTACATGCCTGTCAGGGTAATTTTTGGGAAGTGATATTTATGGTATACATTGTTATTACAAACACATTACTTCTTCATATGGAGAGTCACGGTTTGGTCTTTCTGCTGGGAATGTTAAGTCCAGAAAATCCACCAAATAGTTGTAGCCTCCAGGCAAAGGATTGAAGTCATCATCAGTTTCTATCACCTACGTATAGAATATAAACATTGAGAGGGTAAAGAAATCACAAAATAGCTTCTATTATACAGAATACATGAAGGAACAAGTTCTTAATGCTGTCCTCAAAACCAGCGTGTTTTTGCCTGCTCTCATTTATCCTCAGTGGGTTGTCTTTCAACACCCTAGACTGGCAATTTTCAATATTACTTTTCGTTGTTGCTTCTGTTCAGCAGTTTGTCTTTTTAAAATAAACCTTTGACAAGCTTAATTTCGTATAAAAGTTTCAGTGAAAAGATATGCTTGTTGGCTTGCCTACCTCTTGCCCCTGTTAACAGTTTATAGATTAACTTACCCTTATTACAAGATTGTAGCCTTTAAATCCAGCCCAGACATAGTATTCTTTTATCCAGGAAGGATAGCTAAATATCTCATCATCTATTGCAGCAGTAAGATAATCAATGTATGGTTTGAAGTCCCATGACTCTTTGAAAACTTTTGTTCCTACAGGTGGATCTACAATTCCTTTACTAAAAAAGAGAAAACTGAAGTTATAAGTAATCAAAGTGAATGAAGGTGATCCTATTTGATCATTAGAAGCATTTGGCTGCCTGAACAATAACTTCTGTGCCGTAAGTATGGTGTTTTTAACAAATTGAAAAATTGTTCATAGAAATTTAATAAATTAATGGACAACCCCCTCCCCCCAAAAAACCCAAACCATCTGTCTTTTTTATATATATATCCATATATTTGACCACAGAGTCACCAAGCCTGGTATGTTATCTCATTGGACCAAGACAACACCAAGGCCATTTCCACACTGGGCTTCTGAAATGGTGCAGAGCGACCTCTGATGGAGGTCTTCTGCACCGTAGAGTGGACTGGCGTGGACTACTTTTTGTACTTCCACACCAGAATCCACTCAGGAGTGGCCGGAACTAGCCGCACTGCGTGTTTTTTAAAAACTTCTTTTTCGAAGTTTTTAAAAAGCACGAAGCGCACAGCCCCGTGCTGCTCTGTCGCCCGCCTCCGACGCGGATTTGCAGGCATGCACAAGTGCGTGCCTGCAGATCTGCCGGGGGCGGGCTTCCAGCTGGTGAGCTTCTCCAGTTGGCGGAGAGCCTCCACCAACCGGAAGCCGCCATTTGGGACGCTGAAGGACTGCGGAGCAGCAAGCTCGTGCTGCTCCGCATCACGACAGACTTATCCGGCTGCCGGTAAGCTCCGTTTTGGGGCGTTTTCGCCCGTTTCCCCCCCACATGTGGAAAGGGCCCAAGTTTATCCAGCACTTCAGTTTTCTGCAATATTTTTTTGCCATGTAATGCATATTTATGAACCAAGTTTGACCAAAATTGGTATTTAGACATAAGGTGATATCAGCAATATTTCTGTGTAAATTCAATGTCAACAGGTGAAGTTCAGCTTTTTCCAGAAAATGCTATTTTGGTCCATTTTGTACAGAACTTTGTGTGAAACAAATTTTAAGGATTATAGGTACTACTGCTTCTACAATCATTAAAATTGTAAGTGAAATAATCAAATTTAAATGGGGGAACTTCCTGGTAAATTAGTATATTTTTCATCATATTGACAATTTTATCTTTCTGATATTGTAAAGAGCTTTTCTCTTTTTTATTATTATACAGTGTGAAAAGCAAAACTAAGGACTGGTGTGTACAGTCAGCAGATGCAAAGGATAAACACCTACCTTCACTCTGGAGAGAACAAGTGCAGCCCCATGGCACTTTTGTTCTCTAGGGTCCCCAAGTCTCTTGCCTCCAACTGCTCACAAACAGGGGTGGGGGCAATTTGAGAAGAATCCTTTTGTTCTAAAAAGAAGGGACTCAGAAGTTGGGGGCAAAAATATCTTTTAAATTTTTTGTTGAAGATAGTGTGGCAAAGATGTGGGGTCTAAGGTCTCCTGAGGGGGCAATTGATAGTTGCCCATCTCTGAATCAGATGAACCATTGGTTCTCTTACTAAATCAATCAGGGATGGTAATCATTCAGCCTTCCAAATGTTGTAGGCCGGTATTGCTCAGCACTTGGCTATGCCGGCTAGGGCTATTAGAAGTTGCAATCCAACATCATCGGGGGAGGCATGTGATTCCTACCACTGTGAAAATCGTTGCACCACCATTCCATCCCGAATGCACTCAGTGTCATCTAATTTCAGAAGCTAAGCAGGCCCAGTAAATACTTTGGTGGATGATCATGAAAGGAATCCCAGGGATCTTCATGCATGGCTTAGCAGGAATCCCACCTGAAGCCCTGAGTCCTGTTCAAAGAAACACTGGATCCAACCCACAAAGTATAAGGATAATTGAGTGTTTAAAACTTTTGATGCTTGTAAATTTATTTTGACAAATTAGTAGGATAATCAACAAACTGTTGGAATGTTTAAGATCTGCAGCAGAGATCATTCCCAGTCATTCGCATTGGAGGTTTGAAACCAATTATTATGGGAAAGGACAGAAGGAAACGATTGATTTGCTGCATGTCACACAGGGATCTAATTCTTCCTTGAGAGAATTGTTTCCTTCTCACTTCTCCTAAGGAAATGAGGCATTTGGGAGCTTTTCTCTCAGAATAAACAAAAAAGTGCATTTCATTTAACCTCCTCTGCCCCTGCATTTCCTTTACACACACCCTCTCCAGATTTAAGAGGATATTATTCTCACACACATCCATGAAGGCAGTTCAGCGGAGTCAATGAAGTACTTGTTTGCATGCAAGTGTTTGAGAAATTATGACCTGAGGTGAATAGTCTTTTTTAAAAGTTAGAATTACCTGTCAGTTGGATCTTTGAGAATCCTTGCTAAATCGAGAGTAGCTCCTGGTTTTGGTGTCCATGTGCAAACATCACTACATTTCTTTTTTATTAATTGGTTCAATTCATCTGGGTCATTTTTAAGGTTAGTTTCCTTGATATAACTAGGTTAAGAAAGAATGACAATCTGCAGCTTTCATAGTGTTGGAAAAGAGCAATGAACAGAAAAGGGAAAAAAGCTACCATACTCCTTTACTGTGCAAGAGACCAACAGGTACCATAATAGATACATTCTATAGCAGTTTGCATGCTTCTGTTTATGCATCAGGTTGAACTGAAACCATCCAGAGTTCAGGCTCTTGCTCTGCTTTAAGAAAGACTCAGAGAAAGATTAGGTACAAATTACCCCACTCAGAGGAAGACTTTCAGCTCCTCCCCGTTTTGCCCTGAAGCCTGCGAACATAACCCTTCTGCAATTCCTGAAGACAGGCCATGAGTTGCATGTAGTATCTCTGTCTCACTCTTCCAGGAGTCAGTAGTAATAGCACTGGACCAGAGCTGGTGGGATTAGTTGCAGGCCATGAGGTTTCAGCAATTAGCTGAGGCCTTCCTCCATTACCCATGTCAGGGAGAAACTTACGAATGGTAAAGCTCACTGGGAATTTTGCATAATTCTGAAAATGTCCATCTTAATCTGGATTCACATGGTGTATCTTAATCTGGATTCACAATTCGCAATCACGCCTGACTTCCCTTCACATGACCATGTTTACCATGGCTTTATCAGGAATGACTTCACCAGATAAGATTTTACCTTATATAATCTTATTATAATTTTATAATATATTATAATATATAATATATATAATATAATATATATAATAATATATAATATATAATATATTATAATCCTAAATCTATTACTGCTCCGCTGCGATCCCTAACTCCATTAAGAAGGACTTGTGAAGCTCTTGCACTGGATTTTGCATAATCTCTTGCAGAAGTAATAGAATCTCTTGAATTTAATTTTCAGCCAACTAGTACAATGGATAAAACAATTTTTCCCTAAGTGGAAGCAGTCTTCCAAATTCAGAAGGAAAGTGACTTTATTTAAATCAAGATTATGTAAATCACTGACTGAACCCACCCTAATTTAATCACAAACTTTCCTCAGTGTTCCTTCACAATGGTGTAAAGTGTCACCGTCTTTTGGTGCTTATCTGATCACTAAAATTTATAACATTACAACTCAGTAAGGCAGTTTATGACCAGAATGATATAATTTGTACAATGTTTGAAGACATTTTCTTTTTGTTAAATTTACAAAATAAGTTGTACATCATGTTTAGAGACTAACTGTATTTGATCTATGCATTACTGTATCAACCTGCAATTACTGTAGGAATAATAAGAAGTAAATCATTCACAAAAACATAACATTTTAATCAAACCCTACTTGTTTGTCTCCGCCAGAGCAGACCGACCCACTAAAGCAATGTGAAATCAACAGATGTGTACACTCCATTGTTCTGGTGTACCTACTCTAGTTCAATTGGATTTAGCACATAACTAAGCAAAGTAAATTTTAGATGTAACATGTTTCACATTTGCTATAGCAGCATTGCCAGCTCATGGGCATCTTTTAAATATGAACACTTATGTAACATCCACTTGACTATCCATGGATATATAGGTATTACACTTGGAACATTTTTTCACAGGAGCGAAGGAACCAGCAAACACAGAAGGCACTAAGTGTAGGGCACTGAACTGGGCACCCAAGGAGCAGAAATTAGACTAATAGCCACTAGGCCAGTCTGCTTACAAAAAAACTTTTAGAAACTTTCTTTTTTAAAAATATAGTCCAAATCTAATTTTAAGTTTAAGAAATCCATTTTTAACCGATTAAAATATTATCCACCCTGTTCAGAAGGGTCTCTACCAATAGGTAATAAACTGATACAATCTGTGCCATGGTGGAATTTATAAGAGCAAAACAGAGAGGTACCCAGCATTGATTCTATTTTATATTTTTAGGCTTAACATATTACTAAGGAGTAAATGTAAACTATACACTACACAAAGATGTATGAAGTGAAGCCCTGATTTATAAAAGACATAAAAATCAGCATCAGAAGCTGAGAAATTTAACAAAGTAATGATGAGGAGAAGAAATTATTCTGCTGCTTACCAATTCAGAATTTAATTATTTATTCAGAGTATTTTTATACCCCAGCAGATTCTCCCCTAGCAGCTGCCCCTACATGGAACTTTAGGTTCCCTGGGATAACTAGCTAAGAAGCTCTTTTATTTTTGTTATAATCTGTCAGACTCATGAGCATCTTTCTTAATAAATATTTATATTTAATCTAGGTATCAGGACAGCTCATGGTACAATGGGCCCTCTGTTTATGTGGGGGTTCTATTCCTGGAACTGTTCCAGAAACCCCCATGTAAAAGAAAAAAAATGTAAGTGCTTATGTCCCATGATACCTATCTGCAGTGATGTGTGTACAGACACTTCAGCATGCCCACAAGCATGTTGCCACCATTTCAGGTATAAGATGCATTGTGGCTGCTTAAAATTGCATATCCAGAGACTGTGGGTAAGAAGGGCCCATGACATAATATTTTAAAAACACTGTGAAATAATGAACACATACAAACAAGCCACATAGGAAGAATGTATAAAAGCAGCATAAACGAATGAATGAGCCAGAATGAAAAAGAAACACGTCCCCCGTGCTAAAAAGTCTGATGGCAGACATTGCAGTGGGCATCAGGCAGGCCTCTCTGGGCAGAATTTCCCAAAGCTACGGCACCAATGTTGCTTTTCAAAACAGTCTCTTTTCCAGCCGCCCTCTGTACCTCTTCTGTTTGTCTGCAGTATTCCTTCTCATCATCTGTAAAACATTTTTTACCTACTGATAATGAAATAAAATACCTCTGATCTGGAAGCAGTCCTTATTTTTGGCTTTTGTTGGCACGACACACAGAGAGCTCACACTCAGTCATTTCTTTGACCTGTAAGCGTTTATGCAAAACTGAAGTGAGTTTGAAGACTGTACCTGTCAGAAGGATGAGCTTCAACAAAATATCCCGCAAAAGGACAATAGATTTTTGGCTTTAGCTCGGAAACCATCTGGGCCTTGTAATTCAGCAATTTCTTCCTTTCAGTTTTGATAAACTGGGCTTTCCATGCCTCTGAAAAGTCAACGTGCTTGTCAGCTCTGGATTGTGCTATTAGGAAAACACCTTGATTGTACTAGAAAGATTTTTTAAAACAATTATTATTGTCATTCTTTAAGCAGAGTGAGAAAAATCAGAAAGGACAGTGAGCAGAAAATCTTTGCAGCATTCCCACATAGAGTACATTACTGTATGTTTTACCTGAAAGTCATCAGGGCATGAGGAGCAGTGGCTGAGCAACAAACTATGTATGACACAGCTGTGTCATTATAAGGCATCTCAGAATTATACATACATACATGCCGCTATTAGATAGAAGATTTTTTTTGTATCTAACAATTCACAGGGTGGGCAGACTCAGGCACAATAAAAATTACCGTGAATATTGTGTTACAGCCTCATACACCCCCCAATATTGATGTGATTTAACTGGCAAATGTTACTTAATTAGCAAACTACATTAATGGCAACGATATAAAATGTGTCCTGAAATGATTGGAAGGTCAAACTAGATAGAAGAAAATAACTGACTGCAAACATGAGACTGCAAGGCAGGTCAGTCCACCCCCACCTCCAGGGGAAGCTAAACTCATTATCGGGCATTGTGGGTGGACCCCTGAGTCACCCACATTTTGGGGTAACAATTGTTCTATTAGCCTTGATGGATGGAAGCTGTCCTTCCTGAAATTAGCAATCCTTCTGAATCTGACCAAAAACCTATTTGCTATTCCAGTGTTCTGCTCCATGTGACCAGCCAGATGTCTGTGAGAAGTCCACAAGGAAAACAAGGCCAGCCTCCTTGTCATGTTCCTCCGCAATTGATACGGAGAAGCCTACTGAAAAATTCCTGTGTCCATTCTGAAAAAAAAAACAATTACTGGAAAATGGCCCAGAGCACTTTTCAAATAGCCTCATCCACTAAATTTGCCAGTTGAACAAGATTAAATAGGAGTAACGGAAGAAGCCAAAGAAATTTCACAGAAATCGTCATCTTCTACCAATTTCAGACAAAATGTCTGTATGCTGCAAAAAGGTCCCAATGCCAACTTTTCAGATAGCCATCCTCACACAGTTTGCCAGTCCTGCAAGATTAGATGGCAGTGATTCCAGCTGCAAAAATTCCAGAGACCACATTTTTGTATTTTTTCCCTACAAGACACCCATATTCCAGCAAATAATCCAAAATACCAACTTTCCAAGGAACCATATCGACCAATCCACCCCGTAACTGATGTTTAGTTTTGTTGCTATGGATTACTTTGTATTACTTTGCAGTTGGAAACATGATGAAATCCTAACCAATATAAACATACAGCTCATGTTTACCTTAGCCTGAGATCCATTCAACATAATAGGTCACACCTCTGTGAAAGGTTTCAATGGCTATACCATATTGCCAATATAAGTAACTGTGAAATTACCCCTTCCAAAATAACTTCATTTATTTAAAACTGCAGTGAACCCATATTATTAAATGGTGTGGACATGCATGTGGACACTTCAATGTGTCTGCATGCATGTTGCTACCATTTTATGTATAGGATGTGATGTTCCAGAGGTTGCTTTATATAAAGGGTTCACTGTACTTACAAGAACTCTTAAGATCCATAGGAAACATCTACCTTACCTCAATGTGCTCTTTCTTTCTTTCTTTCTTTCTTTCTTTCTTTCTTTCTTTCTTTCTTTCTTTCTTTCTTTCTCTCTTTCTCTCTTTCTCTCTTTCTCTCTTTCTCTCTTTCTCTCTCTCTCTCTCTCTCTCTCTCTCTCTCTCTCTCTCTTCTCTCTTTCTCTCTTTGCATCTATCTATCCTCTGTCTGGTTTTTTCTCATATCCTTTCCATCAGGGAGCACTCAGTCAACTATCAAGAACCATGAGGAAAGTAAAATGGAACTTATATTTGTCTGGAAACCTAGTAAAGATTGTCAGCTATTTGCTATGTATGCTGGTATCTTGATAGCTCTGTAAGAAAACCCCTCTGCTTTTTGCAGACCTTAGGCTTTCCACTTCATCTTGCCACACCCTTTACCAAATCACAGCTTTTCCCTGGACATGGTGCCTTGAAACTCAATTCACTACCTAAAACAATAGCAGGCCCATTGTTGCTTCTCATAGATATGTACAGTGGCCATGTTCTTTTTCATGTGTCTGGCCAGTTTGTGAAGGACCTCAGTGTGCTTACTATGATGAATGAATAGCGTTCTTTCACACAAGAGAGGATTCTGGTTCAGTAAAAATACCCTTTCTGATGAGCAACTCTGTGCTTATACATCTGCAAATGTGCAGAGAGGCCCTCCACGTGCCAGCCAATAACATATATGGCAGAGTGTATGACCACAGTTTGGTCAACACATGAAATGTGTGCACCCTCTCAAGTGCCTGATCATTGACTTACGACAATGCAGTTGAGTATCACTCATCATCTCTCAAAAAATATGAGCATTTACTTGGAAGAAGGGTTCAAGCTGATGAAGGTCTCAAAATATTCTGAAATAACACTGTCCCTGAATTATACCATTGTTTCATTACCAGTGAATTTTCCTCCACTGAATGTCATTGGGAATCCTGAGGCTCCTCCTGCAAAGTCACTCATCATAAGGTCAACTTTCTCAGGAAGCTTTCCACCATTAGGCCTGGTGCAGTCCACTGTATTTAGGATTTTATGCCCTTTAGACAAACAAATACACAAAATTTCAAATGTTGTTATGCTGGCCCTACTAGCTCTTCATTGGAGTGACAGACAAGAATTCTGTTTTGTTGCTTTCCACCACATTTCTGACAGGATAGACCAGAATGGGAGGAAACCCATGGAGGGAGAAGAGGACTCAATTCTGGCACTAGTGCTTGCAGGACGAAACATGTGTTAGAGGTTCCCAATACCACCAGCTCTGTACACAGAGGAGCATGTTGCTTGAGAAGCCATCATTTGAAGGAATCAGTGCATACTGACTGAACCCACACTTTCACTACTGTCCCATGAAAATCACACAACCCCAGTAGCAGGGATAGTGGAATCTCTAAGTGGAAACCCGAAACCAGAGGTATATGACTGCCAAGAAGAAGAAGCACAATATCAGCCATGCCTACCAAGAGATGGGAGCTACACTGCTTGTGTACTCAGAATGATAGGCCAGAGAAGTGGTGAGGCAGCAAAGTTAGTTATAAAGCAGATAAGTATGGTCATCACTGCATGTATCTAAGAAAGGCAGGACTGAGGCATACGACAAGGGTGGCAAAAAATGGAACATGAATTTCTGCTGTTATTGGAAAATGTAGACTTTTATTATTTATACACTTGATCCATTTTGGTCTCTTTTGAATTATCCCTCCCCCTTGGAGTTCCAAAATGGTCTTCTAAGTTCAGAGGAATTAAATGGCCAGCTATTTGTTAGAACTTGTGTGGAGGGTTAGCTTTTTTAAATTGATAACTAGTGTTCCATGAAAATGTTTATAGGCTGATCTCAATGTGAAAACACACATGCACTGAGTAGATGTTATTACTGCTATATCAATAGACCATGGTATTAAATCTGCAAATCTAAAAAAAGTTTAATTCAAACATCATATATTTTTTTTAAAAAGAGTAGTAAATTTTAAATGGGCATTTTTTTTCTTTAGTGGCGATCATGACACTGAAGTCTATAACAGCAAGTACAATAAAGCTCTAAATGGAAAAAGCAGTGCTAAGTTGTATCAGAGATTTGAATCATATTACTTTTCCATTTGAAAGCAAATATTTCAAGGTAATGCCAAATCCACTGGTTGTGAAAAAGTTGATACAGTTAAATTCATATACCTTTATATTCAACAATTATGCAAGTATCCATTTCTGGGTGAACTCCATCCATCAGTATCATGAATCTAAGATTCTGGTCCACCTGTTGCCAAACTCCAAAAGGAACAATATTAATATTTGTCAGCTTTACACCACTCTGGTTAAGGTACCAAAAAACAGGCCGTTCAGTGTTTCCAACATAAATGGGCACATCTGGCCGCTGTTCAGCAAGGTTCTTCAGTGTAGGGTAACTGGAGAGTAAGAACAAAGTAAAATTAAAAAGTAGAGTAAAATGTTTAATAAGTAGACTCATTTTTAGAAAAAAATATTAATTTTTAATTAAAACCTCAAGTAGATTATAGTCTCATGCTCAAGTCATATTACTTGTGCAGGTAAACTATACCTAGAGGAAGAGGTGAGGGTACCATAACAACAATATTAGAATGTTACAATGCTGTGTGGTTTGGCAATGGAGCTAATGGCCTAGGGAGGTTGTTGGGGTCTCCTTCTCTGCATGTCTTCAAAAAGAGGCTGGGCATGCTTTAGGTATAGATCCTGCACTGAGCAAGAGGTTAGACTAGATGGTTAATGAGGCCCCTTCCAACTCTGTGTTTCTGTGATTCTATATGTCTACCAGTTCTTCAAAATAAACCAAGTCTTGTCTTGATGCAAAAACCTTTGCTCATTTTTATTGATAACGTTCCTGTTGGGTTTATTTCAGTGTTTTAATGCTTGCTAGATGCTTACACCAAAATCTTGGGTATGCCTAATGAGATATAATTTTTAGCATTAAGTGGGAATTGTTCCTTGGGCTATGTGTTTAGCTAAGTTTTATCAAAACATTTTCTACTGCCACATCTTAAAGCTTACAGATAATTTTTGCCCGTAAATTATTTCTTTCCTAGTGTATTATGTATTAAATGATTATCAACAAAAAGGATGGGACAAAGCATTTTATATTTTGTAGTGTTAGAAGACTGGAAGATATTTTGAATGAACTGACATGTATACATTGACATATAAGAATTTAAATTTGTAATGTATGTGTGCAAATATGGGCAAAAGATTTCCTTAGCTTGTTTTACTACGCGAAGGTTCTCATTTGTGTTTTGATTTTTCTTACAAGTGGAGAAAAACCGCATACCAAGGCATCCACTGGGAAAGATCTAGATCCTCAGGTTCTGTGCTGAGGCTTTTGCCACATTTGAGAACCTGAATGTAATCACTGCCACAATGATTAATAGAAACATTTCTCATAATTTTTAATTAAATATGTGTAAAATTTACCATGTATATCTCATGTATAAGTCGACCTCATGTGTAAGTCGAAGGTAGGTTGTGGGACCAAAATTATCAATTTTGATATGACCCTTGGATAAGTCAAGGGTCATTTTGGGGACAAGGAAAAGCACCAGTACCACCTCAAGGGGTAAACAACCCCTGGCCACCTCCATCACCTTTTTCCTGTCCAGGCATTCAGAACAGCCTTTCTCCATTCTACTCAGAGAATACGATGATTCCTTTTTTGACAAAAGTTAAGGTATGATATTAACTCTTACCAAAAAACGAACCATCCCGAGGATTTCCGGTTAAGATGTCAGCGTGGGTGGCAGTCTGATTTGGCTGTCGCTGGAACCCGAATAAGAAAGAACAAGATAGCCCAGTACAGTGAATGAAGAAGCCCACCCGTGGATTGCGAGAGGGTCATGGAGCGGCTCACAAGTCCCGAGAGGACCCAGTGCTGGCGAGAGAAGTGGAAGGAGTTCCAGCGGGGATGGGGACGGGGGCAGAGCAAGACGCCATCAGGCTCCAGCCAGACTTGTCCTGAAAAGTGCTGGCAAAAACCACTTTTTAACTTTTAAAAATCAAACTTGTAAGTACCCAATCTGACTCCAACTGTTATAGATCACATTGGAGGAACGTGACAGTTTGATCTTAATTAATTATACCAAGTACACAAATTAAAAAGTTTCTTAATCAATAGAAATAGAAATCAGAAACTACAAACTGTGCGACTGTGCAACAAAACTAACTCACGATCCGATCGTAAACGTGGTGATCAGCTTTAATATTTAGATTGAGAACCACGAGAAACATATAAATGGTTATACTTGTGTAAAATAATGTGAGTGTTCTGGAAGATTAGTTGGAAATCGCAGCATAAGTAGCAACAATAATCAAGGTGAACGATAGCAGACGAGAAGGGAAACAGGAAACAGAAAGGAAAATGGCAATGCTGGTTAAGAAAATGGCAGACCGTGAGTAAAATAAAGGATGACAGAGAGGGGAGAGTGACAGAGGATGGAGAGCACTGAAAAGCTATCATTTTTGGAGAAGGGGCTTTTCAGGAACTAGATCAAAGAAAATTAAGGAAATTAAGATATCAACTTTTTCCCCCCTTGTTTTGAGCTTTGACTTTGTGGGGACAGATGGATAGTTTGAGACGAAAGGTGTAATTTAGTGACAGTGACCTTTTACTTGAATAGAGAGAGGAGGGGGAATGGAACAGAACAGCTAAAGAAGTTTCTCAACACACGTTTGACCTTAGACTGTTTTCCTCTCACTTCGTGTAATTCGTAATATCGTAACTATTTTTTTGGACACGTTAATTGTCTTCAGATGTTCAAAAGGTAAATTTTTGATGGGACGTGAAAATTGCTAAAGGATTAACCTCTTGAAACGAGGCAAAGAATTAAAAAGACTGGGAGACAAACGCTGTGCTTTCAAAACTTCAACAAGACACTGAACATACTTGCCTATAAACGGGAAAATTGTTGCCTCTTTGTGGGTGATATTAAAATTGTGATATCTTAATAATACGTTTAATGGATAGCTGAGGAATTGATTAGTTACATATGTTAAATGTCAAATGAATTTATATTGAACTTATGACTGGGTGATTATTATATGAATTGCAAATATTCCATAGACTAAATACTGCATAGAATAAATTTATAAATTGATTACTGCAGTATACAAAGAAGGTAGATATATCAATATATCAATATATTACTTGAATTATTGTTAGGTAAGGAAAGGTGTGCTGAAGTTTAATGGCATTTTGGAATTAGTGGAATGGTGGAAAGAATTCTCCTGTTGCTGACTAAATTTGGTGTATAATGATCTATCATTGATTTTACTTTACTGACTTATTACTGACCTACTCTCTATTGATGAACTGAGTCACTATTAATTTACTTATGCTTTATGCTAATTCTTAGTTATTAATTTGGATATTATACTGAAATATAAATAGTTTTTTGGGGAGGAGTTTAAAATGTATTAATATATATAGTAATATAGATAATATATAGTAATAATATAAATATAGAAATGTACAGATCATATGCTGAATTGGTTTGCTGGCTTTTTTGATTAGATTTGATAAGAAATTAATTTTGATGTTGATTTGACTTCATAGAAATTCATTTTGAAATAACTGTAAATTATTTAGGATAATAAGGAAAGGAAGGGAAAAAACAAATAAAAAAACAAAACAAAAACAAAACAAGATTTCTGTGAAAGGGTATGGCAACAGGTCAAAAAAAGATAACACAAACACAGCTATACTTAGGGTTGTTTGAGAGAAGAGCCTCAACAGGAGGCCCAACAGGTTCAAAGACAATGGACCCTTCTAAAATAATAGAAGAAATTCAACAAATGAGGATTGATATGAGGGAAAAATTGAAAGCAACTAGGACTGAAATTAGAACCACAAGGACAGAAATTAAACAAGATCTAAGGAAAGAAGTTGAAAATTTGAGTCTGAGCTTACTAAAAATTATGAAGGAGTTGACAACAATTGATAAAAAAGTAGATGATTTACAAGAGAAAAATGTAAAATTAGAGGAACAAGCACAACAAATGAAGAAAGAACAGCAACAGGATAAAGAAACTATTCTGAGGCTGGAAATGAGACAAGTTCCTAAATGTTTAAAATTCAGAGGTCTTTGTTGAACAGGAAGATGAAAATTTACACACGAGAGTAACAGAGATATTGGCATTGTATATAGGACAACAAGTGGAAAAATTTGAACTGGAGATCGATAAATCGTTCAGAATAGACTCACCAGTTGCAAAGAAAAGAGGTTTACCATGAGATATAGTGGTTTACTTTATGAGAGAAAAAATTAAAGAACTGATTTTGGAACAAAGTTATAAAGAAAAACTGATTGTCGAGGATCCAGAAATTCGGATTTTGAAGGATGTCCCACCGAGTGTACTAAAGCAAAGAAGAGAATATATATCATTGACTAGAAGCCTTCAGAAATCAAAGATAAGGTATAGGTGGGAATTTCCAGATGGATTGTCCTTTTTCTTTAACGGTAAAAGATATAAATTAACCTCAATAGACCGAGCAAAAAAATTGCAAGAGAAGAACTTAAAACAATCTGTTAAAGAACCAAAAGAAAGAAGACGGAAAAGCACAGACCAGAGACAGAAGGACAGTACTTCAAGAGATGAAACCAAAGGAACAACTGAGGAAGAGGCATCTAACCCAGATATGGAGGAGACTGAATAGAATATAAAACTTACAAATAGAAGAAATAAAGAAAGGAAATAAAGGGGAAAAAATCAGATATGAAAATTGTTTCATGGAATGTTCATGGACTAAATTCATTAGTTAAAACAAGACAAATCTTTCAACATTTGACCAAGTTAAAAGCTCAGATTATTTGCCTTCAAGAAACTCACATAAAGAAAAATCAAGAAAAATATTTGATAAATTCAAAATTAGGGGAATGCTTCAGATCATCTTATCAAAAGAAAAAGAGAGGGGTGGCATTATATATCGACAAGAAGATACCCGCAAAAGAAATTTTTAAAGACAAGGAAGGAAGAATCCTGGGGGTAGAAATACAGACTGAAAGAAAGCAGATATTAGTTGTTGGAGTGTACACCCCAAATGACAAAAAAGAAAAAATTTATTGAGTTAATGGAAAAATTGGCTATATATGAATATAAAAATTGGATTTTAATTGGCGATTGGAACAGAGTGCAGGATATTAAATCAGATAAATCAGTGTCCAAACAGAGGAAAGATACAACACATGGAAAATTACCTAAAGATTTATTTTACTTATGCGATCAGTTGTCGGTAACTGATGTGTGGAGATACACTCATCCAAATGATAAGGACTATACTTTTTATTCTGGCGCACATCAATCTTGGACACGAATAGATATGATTTTTCTTTCAAATCATATGTTGAAAGATGTTAAACAAGCAGAAATATTGCCTAAAGTTTTGTCAGATCACCACCCCGTATCATTAATCTTAAAAGAAAGACGGAAACAATACAACTGGTGACTAAATGATAATCTCCTAAATGATGAAGATATTGTCAAGTGAGCTAGAGAGACATTGAATTATTTTTTTAAAAAGAAAATATGAATGGAGACACAAAGAAGCATATAATCTGGGACACATCCAAAGCGGTGATGCAGGGTTTTTTATGCAGCAGCAACAACAATTAATCAAAAAAAAAAAAATGAAAAACAGCAAAAGTTATTCTCAGAATTATAGGAGAAAGAAAAAGAGTTAAAGAAGGACCCGCACAAGAAGGCACTGAAGCATGACATCAAGGTATTTCAGAAAGAAATCTCCCAATTGACAATAGAAGAGACAGAGAAAAAATTGAAATTTTTGAAACAAATTCACTTTGAACAGGCAAATAAAATAGGGAGATGGCTGGCATATGGACTATGGAAGAAGAAAGAAAGAAATATAATAACAGAAATAAAGGAAGGAAAGAAGACTGTCACCAACCAATATAAAATAAAAAAGATATTTGAAAAATACCTGGGAAATTCGTTCCAGGAAAAAAAACTTCTATAGATTCACATAAAAAAATAGTGGAATATTTGAAAAATCAAAAAATAGAGAATTTCAGATGAGAAACAAAACAACTGAACAAGCCTATTACAGCAATGGAAATTCTGGAAGCCATTAAAGAATTAAAGCAAGGGAAAGCACCGAATCTGGATAGGTTCACCACCTTTTAAAATAAAACCTTTCAACAAGAATTTATTTGGGCTGGAAAAAAACCGAGAATTAAGATAAAGATGCTCTAGGATACCAAAGAGAGAGGAGGAATGGGTTTACCATCGCTGAAACTCTACTACTATGCTTGCTGCCTGAACTGGATAAAAGAATGGATTCAATTAGAGAAATCTGTGTTGATGGAATTAGAAAAAGAAGATATAAGATTTGGGTGGCACAGCTACCTGTGTTATAATAAAATTACCATAAATCGCGATTTCAACAATCATTGTGTGCGAAAGCTGCTGTTAAAGGTGTGGCAGAAAATACAGCCAAAATTTTATAGGGAACTGTCTAATTGGACGGCTCCGCAAGAGGCTTTTAAGATAAGCAGCACCAGAGAAAGCAAATTATTAAGTTCTAAAGATTTAATTGTTTGGGAAAAAGACAAAGCAAGAATTAAGATGGCAGAAGAACTGAAGCAGATGCGACATGAACTAAATTGGTTCCCGAAGAGACAGCTAAAAGAAAGATTCAGTATAGATCAAAAGTTATTAGGATCTGAAAGAAGTGATAATGAATTAGATCAAATTTTGAAAGGGACCCACAAAAAATTTATATCAAGAATCTATAAACTCTTATTAGATAGGGATATGGAGCAAGAAATTGTTAAAGATACAATGGTAAAATGGGCCCAAAATATAGGACATCAAATAGAACTTGAAAAGTGGTTGAGAGTTTGGAAAGAGGACATAAAGTTTACCCCAAACTTAAATCTCAGAGAAAACTACTTTAAGGTGCTACACAGATGGTACATGACACCTGAGAAGTTACAAAAAATTACAAAAAAAGGCAAAGCAGTTTGTTGGAAATGTGAGGTAACGATCGGTACTCATTACCATATGTGGTGGACGTGTAAAATTGTGAAAAAATTCTGGAAAGAAATTCATGAGGCAATTCAAAAAATAATTAAGCATAATTTTGAAATGAAGCTGGAGCTGTATTTATTAAATATACTGGACCAAAATACAGTATTGAAGAGAAATAAAAAGATAATTCTTTATTCGGTGACAGTGGCCAGAATAATTTATACTCAGCATTGGAAAGAGAAAAAAACAGTATCTTTGGATGACTGGAAACTAAAAATCTTAGATATGATGGAGTCAGATAAACTTGCTGGAGTGTTAAAAAATGACTCCATTCAGATATTGTAAAGGGAATGGAGAGATGTCTTAATTTGGGTAAAAGGTAAATGAAATAATAGTATAGTATAGTATAGTATATGTATATGGTATATAACAGCATATAGTACATGTGGAAAAACTGGTAGAGTAATATTTGCATAATTTTAAGAGAAATACTGTACATTCATAATATATCACAATGTTTATGGTAACAGAATGGATTAGGATTGAGGGAAATATAAAATAGAAGTGCAAAGGATGAGTATTAACAATAGTTGCACATAAACTTTTGACATGTTACGAATCATTTTATTTTATTATATTTGGGTATTTTTTTTATTTGTTTGTGTATTTGATTTGTGTTTGTGTATTCGGATTTTCTGCTTGTTTTTTATTCATTTGTTGTACAGCAATATCTTTAATAAATATATAATAAAAAAACAAAACAAAAAAGGAACCGTCCCCTTTGCTGAGTAGAGTGGTGAAAGACAAGAGCTTAGTCCATCCCAGGAAAACCTAAAAGGAGCATGGACACCCCCCACACACTCTCTTGGCACTCCTTTGAAGTGAAGAGCCATTTTCCCACCCAGACAGTCAAAAAGGCCAAAAGCAGCATCACAGCTTGATGAGTTCTAAAAAACATCAAAATTTGCACACTAAATTTTTGCTTGGCGTAGAAAGGACCCTAGTGGCAATTTGAGATCATTTCCCATGACCGTGACAGCTTGCCATTTGCTCTTGGCATATGCTGTTGTCCTTAATTTTATCATGTGCACACATACCTGAGATGATCAGAATGCATGTGACTGATGTAGATGAGATCTGCACGACAAAGCCGTTCCATCCAGCCGCAGGGTGGCTCATGAAGTAACCACCAGCCACGTGCAAAGGCTGGACCAGTTAGCCAGGGATCAAATATAAATCTTTTGTCCCCAAGTACAAGCTCCATACATGCGTGAGTTAGATAAGTTACCTAGCAGCAGGAAAAAAAACCCAAGAATTAGGCTGATCTGTGTCATCAGCCTCTGTGCACCTGTAACCTTTTAGAAGTAACAAGGCATCATCATAAAGGATCGGAGGAAGATAATAGATAAGATAAGCACCTGAGGTTCACTCATTGATTATCTACTCTGAGGTCTATTTTCTCTTTCTTCAAAGATGCCGGGCAATCTTTGCCCTCCCTTGGTTAGAGGAGGGATTGCTTCACATGAGTTCTTGTTGCTGAAGGTTTAATGTACTTGGCAGTCATCAAATGAAAAGTAACTAAGAAAATGGAGTGTGGGAAGGAGAAGAATGGTACGTCCTATTTAGAAAGGACAGCTAGATTATGTCAATCATCCTCTTTTTTAAAGTTTTATTGAATTTTTAAAATAAAAAAGGACAGCACACAATACAAATAAACATCTAGAAATATTAACAATAAACTCAAAAGCATACTAACATACTAAACTAAACTAAACTATCTAAACTACTTAAATGATTAACAAATTGATCAACTGACAACAGATCCATCTAAACTAAAGAGAACAAATAACTAAGAAAACAAATACACCTAATTAAAAGGTGGTTCCCACCCTATCAACCACCCATAGTCTTCTATATAAACACTGTTATAGTAAATCTAACACACACAATTAAAATTAATGTTTTAATATCCTAATAGAATATATGTAACATATATATGTTAAAAAAAATTGGAGTATAGTAATAAACTAAAATCATCTATAATTTTCTTTAACACATTTGTGTGATAACAAATTATAAATTCCTTTATTCAAAGCAAAGCAAAATAGTAACAGCAAGATCAGAACCACAAAATCATTGTTTTACCCTCATTTTCTCTCAGGCATTCAATCAATAATTGCCAATTTTTTTCAAGATCCTGTTCTGGAGAGCCTTTTAATCTATCTGTCAGTCTATCCATTTCTACAATTGCAGTCAATCTATTGAGACATTCATTCATTGTCGGGATTTCTATTTTCTTCCAGTATTTTGCATAGACCAATCTTGCTGCTAATATAGTGAATCATTTTCTGCCATTGTTTATCATAGCTGGTTTCTTTCAGCCAAATCCCCAATATAAACAATTCTAGGGACTTAGTGATCTGGTATTTCAATTTCTTTTGTATTATATTCTGTGTCATTTTCCAAAACTGTTTAGTCTTTTCACAAATCCATCACATATGATACCAAGTGCCAACATGTCCTATGTTATTCATTCTCAATAGGCATAAAACTCTCCTTTGTGTGGCCCAGTTTGAACCCAAAACATCCAAAACCCAAAACAATTGATTTCTTTCCATTGGATGGTCAATGACGGTTACTGATCACCTTTTTGAGAAAAGCATCTGAAGAGCTAAGTTCAAAATATGATGGTCACATTAAAAATTAATTCTGGTTTACATGAAAATTAAATAGTTTGCTTTTGTGCATGATCACTTTATTAAACAGTAGATTAGTAGCCACATTATGATCTAATCTACTGTACCAACACCAATAAAAAGGAGAGACACTTAGTTGCCAAAATGGTAAAAACTCAGAGTGAAACAGAGTCAGCAGAGAAAGGAGTGTAAGAGTGCACTGTCACATATTAGTGGGAACAGAAAGAGAAGACAGTAATTCTGAAATGTATTAGGCATAATAAAAATGTTCTTTGGAACTATTTCTCTTTGGAATTTTTTTTCTTGGCATTAAAATAAATAAAGACATTATACCAAAGCCATATTGACAAAAGATGCTGACTTTTCTTTACCTGTACCTCTCCAAAAACAAGCTCTTCAGGCTGCCTGGGGTCTGTATCCCATGGATTTGGAGGATGCAGTTCAATTATCACCAATCCATTATCTGTGTCTGTCTCAACAACTGGAAAGGAAAAAGTAAGAAAGTAACCACTGCTATTGTATTTCTGAATAAGACAAAGCTAAATATATTCAGTTAAGTTGTGATCTGGCTGCTCAAAATGCTCTTGTACAATTTATTTGCACACCTAGAGCTGCTGCCTCTACTGAAATGAATGAATGAATAAATGAATGAACAAATGAAATTCATGGAAATTGTTCTATTTCTAAATTAGTATCTGAATGTTGATGATGGACTGGATGACAGCAAACAAATGGAAGCTAGCCAGGAAAAGTAGCTGTTTCTGGTTAGTTAAAATTCCCTGGATGCTGTTTATTATCTTTTATTATGATGATTTAATTGTGCTTACAAAAATACAGTCAGCCCTCCACTACTGTGACAGTTAGGGATGCAAGACCCTTGCAAAAGTGGGAAAACTGCAAACATTGTAAGCTCCCCAACCATACTTAATGCATACAAAACAGTACCTGGCAGGTGGTTGGGGCCAGCCATGCATTCAGTCCCTCCCTCCCTCTCCGGTGAGAATGGGGGAGGGAAAGGGATGGTATGGGGGGAGCAGGAGGTGGAACAGTGGGGACACCCATCCCATTCCCTTCTTCCTTCCTGCTCATATGAGTGAAAGAACATACATGCACTCTCCCTCCTCCCATCCCATGCCCTTCCTCCCTCCTGCCCACACAAGGGAACACACATGCCCTCCTGTCCCATTCCCTTCCCACCCAAGTGAGAGAGCAAATGTACACATGCCCTCTTCCCGTCCCATCCCTTTTCCCCCAGTAATCCATGAGTAATCAAATTCATGAAGGTCAAACCCTCACATGTGGAAGGCTGACTGTATATTTTAAATGAAGGCTCAGCCTTTGATATTCGAGTATTAACCATCTGCTGTGTTTGACTTTTAAACCTGCTGTTTTGCTTTGGTTTTTATTAGGTATTTTACTAGTGTTTACAACTGGGTGGTAATAGTGGTGCTGATACTTGTCTCATAACATATTTAAACTTGTGATACACATGATGTGAACACTTCGTAAAGCCAGGATATAGTAGGTAACAGAAAGTATTTATAGTTATTTATAGGTAACAAAGTATTTAAAGAAGATTACCTAAATGAACAAGATTTGTATTTTTAACCCATGAATGGCACTTTATGCAGGAAGTACGGATCAATTACAGTTTTCCATTAAATGTTTTGTCTGTTCCATCCTTCGGAGTAGGATTCTCCACTCCAATTTTTTTTTTTGCTTAATTGTATATTATTCACACTTTTATCAGCATTTTTTTAATGATTAGTATATAAAATATACATGTCACAAGGATTTTATGTATGTTATCCTTTTTGGAATTATCATTAATATACTATCCTGTTTTCCCATGAAACTATGCATACATGGTAATTTCTTCAGTACTGGCTTTAACGGACCTCTTCTTTTTATGGCCTTTTAAGAAACTTCCTCCCTTCTGTTCTTGTGACTGACACTGTAGTCCCTATTTGTACTGTCCCTGCCATATTATGGCAGGAGCACAAACAATCAACAAAGTAAAAAAAAATAGCAAACTCCACAGTTGCAGTAAAAGAAATTAGATTATTTATGCTTGCTCACACCAACAAAACTCTTGTATACTGTATAAAATGCACTGCACTGTATATAACATTTACAAGTACTCAGACTGCATGATTTTTTTAAAAAGTCTGCAATTGGACAGTATCCACATTCCTTCCTTTGCTATCATAGAATTGTTGTGAGCCAACACCACTAATAAGCATATCTGTGGTAGAATTCTATGGTGTCTCTGTTCCTAGCATTGTCAATCAAAAGCACTGGGCCAGTATTCTCTCTCTTCTTAATGAATTCTATTTCTTCATTCTTCTCTCTCTCTCCTAGTGGTGGGGTAGTTGGACAAACATCAGCAGAAGAAATGGATAATCATGAAAGGTTGTTTTTTGTGTCATTTCCTCTATAAGAAACAGTCTCCTCCTACTTTCCCATCCACATCTTCACCTCACCCTTTTGTCTCCTGCTCCTCCTCCTTAGACTCTTTCTGGACAAATAAAAACTCATAGTCATGATATGATATGACACATTGTAAATAGAACATGTATGGACCTGTTGCCTGCCTTCCATGAGTGAAGCAAAGTGACTGCAAATGTTACCCCACATTTCATGAAATGAGAGCAAGAATATAATAAGAAAGGCACTTCTGTCAATGAATACCCTTTCAAAATCTGTAATGGACATTATCTTACCTAGTTCATCTTGAGTAAAGCTATCTGGAGGGTTAACATATTTCATTGTGCTCACATCCAACCTCCAGTTATGCTTAGTGCAACGTACACATCTAGGTTAAAAGAGAACAGAAACAACTGGAGCCAAACTAGTTTTTGAATGTGAATTTTTAGGACAAAATTGTCAATTATATTTAGTATTACAAAGCTTGCCAGTCACCCTAAGTATCACAGTGGCAGAAGAAAAAATGCCAAGAGAGTTTGGCAACTCTTTCTGGAAGGAGAGTTTAAATCAGAATGCTGGGCAGATGGATATAAAGGAAGTTCAGAGCATGGGGCGTGCAACAGACTGCTAGGTCTAGAAAACAGAATTGGGAAGATGTTGAACTTTATTGACCCAGCAGTTTGCAAGTGAGAATTCAATTAAACATTAGGCTCCATCCCTTCCCAGCTTAACCAAGTGGTGGCTTTATCAAAGTCTCAATTGTGATAAAACCCCAAGAATTTCAAGGAAGTCTGGGTTTCTTTCTTTTCTTTTGTAGAATCAGCAGCTTCTTGTAGACATTGAAATGCATGAACACTTTTGTATCTCGGCAACATATATCAATTTCCTGTCTTTGGAGCCACTTGTGACTAGACCAATGGACAGTAGACATGTAGAGACATGTCGAGCTCATACCCTCCAACATTTCACACATATAAGAGTGGCTAAGCAATATTAGAGTGTGGTCATTAGAGTATGGTCAAGACGGTAAATGTTATTAATAAGAAAGAACACACAAACCAGAAGAGGATGAAGCAGTTTGCTTTCGCTTGAGTTTACAGGAAAAGATAAGATTCTCTTTCCACCTCTGCCCCACTACTTTTGCACTTTGAATTCCCTTTTTTCACTGATGGAAGTAAGCCAAGGATAAAGGGGGAAGATGGGAGGAGGGGAAAGAAGCTGGGACATTTTAGAATCAGCTGAAAAATGGGACTGTAGAGGTTTAATCCTGTCTAGATGCCCTAAAGGCACTAGATCTTATCAGTGGAAACTAAGCAGGGTCAGCCCTGGTTAGTATTTAGATGGGAATCTGCCAACAAATACCAGGTGCTATAGGTTACATTTCAGAGGAGGGAATTGACAAAGCCACCTCTAAGTCCAAAAAAACCTTATGAAAAATTCATGGGGTCACCATAAGTTGACAGGCAGCTAGAAGGCACATATGTACACAAAATTAATCAGAACTGTCCCAGCCAAATCAGGACAGTTGGAGAGCGTGAGAGCTAGGGCATTACCTGGTTATAAAGGGGGGTACCTTGTCCTCTGTGGAACTGGCATGTGGTTTCTGGTCATTGCAGTGAAGACCCCTTTATCAATATTTAGAGAAGGTTCTTTGTAGAGAACACTTATCTTCACAGAACTGAGGACAAGCAACAGTCCTTCGTCCTGATGGTCTTGTTACTATCAAGACTGGTCTCAAGTTTTCAGACCCATCATCACAGAAAGGTTCAGATTTAACCAAGAAGCTTAACCTCCACCTTGCAGAACAGATAACCCAATATTTGCTTGCCTACCTTCTTACTCACTTCCATGCTTGTCTCATTTATTAGAGCACAAGTATTAAAAATGGGAAAATGGGAAAAGGAAAAAAAGGGTGGAATGGGGTTAAATGGAGCCATACTTTCCTGTTAGATCTTCAATATCTGCAATAAACAATCCTCCTTGGTGTCTGCACGTGTTCTTGCACGCTCGCACAATGTCTGCATTCCTATACAAGATATAACTCTTTCCATCTGCTTTGTTCCTTAGGAAATTTATTCCTTCCTTGAGAGCAGCTACTTCTGATGGAGTGAGAGACAATAGTATTTTGCTTGTCTGACCTTCACTGTTTGAAACAAAAGCATGAAAAAGAAGAGGCTGTAACAGCATGAGACAGGAACCTAAGTGAGAGGAATTGTTTCTTCGTACCTGAAAACAGCTTCAGAATCACTTTGCTTAACAAACTCCCTAGAAACCAATGTTTATTCTTAAAACTAATTCAAGTACCATCCCTATATATTCTTCTCTCTCCTTATCTCAACTGGTGTTTGCCAATGTCTGGTGCCAGCCAGATTAATATACAGAATTTTTACTGATTACGTTTTCCTTATAGCTGAAATGACCAAATTATCTTCTGCACTCCCACCATCACTCCATATACACTTGAGTGAAGGACATCTCAGCTGAAACATTGCGATGTTTGCTCAGCTTGCTATGTAAATAATTTTAACTTTCTGACTTGTATTTGCTCAATTAATCAGCCAGCAATACTGACCTTCCTGGTCTTTGTTTCTGAAAACCAAGCCTTTCACAGAGTTAGCTTTACAGATAGTTCGAAGTAAAGGAAGTGCCTCAGGCAGCAGACGCTGGGGAAAAGTATAAGGCCGCACGGATATTTCTCCTGAATTGCCTGGCAGCTCTTGGACAGAGCTGAATATGCCACACAATTCGGCCTCTGCCCCCCTAAGCTTGCCTGCTGCCCTCAGATTTCCTCAAGGACCCTATCCCATTGGCAGCATTGAAGTAACTTTCATCTGCCAGAGCAGCCATCTTCTGCAGATAGACTGGAAGGAGCCATGGTCTAGTCCTGTGGTTCTTAACCTTTTCTTTACTGGAGACCCCCTGCAAATATAATTTTTTTGCCTGGGACCCATAGGACTTAACTAAATATTTAAATTTAGATTTAAATATTCAAATATTTATTTACATTTTCAAATATTTATTAAAGGCTTCTGGAGACTAGGATTCAAATCCCCACGCAGATACTGGGTGACCTTGGGCAAGAGGAAGGCAAAGGAAAACTGCTGAACAAATCTTGCCCCCCAAAAGCACCCTGTGATAGGTCAATCTTAGGGCCGCCATAAGTCAGAAGTGACTTGAAGGCACACAACAAAGTGCTGCTGACAGAGGGAGGTTCTTTCTAGCCATCATGTCTCTCCCCTTTGAAAACTGACTTATGATGATACCAAGGTAAACCTATCATAAGGGTTTTCTTGCCAAGATTTATTGCCTTTGCCCTTCTCTGAGGCTGAGAGAATGTGACTTGCCTGAGGTAAACTAGTGGGTTTCCATGGCTGAGTGGGGATTCAAACCCTGTTCTCCAATGTCATAGTTTGGGTGAGCACACATGTCTGCTGCCATGTCCCTTTCATCAGGGAAGTGGCAGCAGGGGTAGATAGGTGTGTGCCCAAACTGTTCTTTCGTTTACAAATGAGGGAACAGTTTCAGCACCCAGGAGCCCACCCCACCCCATGTCCCTATTACTACTGCTGCTGCTGCTGGTGTCCAGCAGCAGCTTTGAGGACTCCCTGTGAGGGCTCCATGGACCTCCAGGGGTCCCTGGACCCCAGGTTAACAACCACTGTTCTAGTCCTTTGCTTTGCACTGCAAAATGTGTTGAGCCAGCCCTAACTTTCAAATGTAACTACATTAAGCTGCCATCTATGTACACATTCATAATTCTAGAGTTAACAGAGTTTTTATGTAGGACCAAATCAAATGTGAAGCTTGCAGTAGTTTTTGGATGTTTATTGCTATCTTCCCCTCCCTCCTTGCAGGGTTTTTGAGACATCTAGAACAGGTTTCTCAACACATGCAATGACAGCATTGTGTACAATTTACTGAGATACAGTTGTTATATAATTATATTGTTATATAGCTTTGTAGTGCTATATAATTTTACACAGTTGTATAGACCATAGTGCATACAAAAGTGCATGTATGAACTGACCTGGAGTACATTGACCGCAAGATGTAGAACCAGGTGGCCTGATAATTCCAAAGGCAGGTTTTGAGACATAGCAAAGTCTATTTTGCTCAGTAAGAAATGTTTGCCATTAGTGACTTTGTGGAAGGCTATGAGATATCTATAGCAATAAATTGATGGATAGGTGAGTGAATGATTGGATGGATAGATGAGATGGTAGGCAGTCTGACCTGCTGTTTAACTACAGAATACATGACAAAACAGTCAAGTACCATTCAGAGATATATACATGCATATATATGATCACTTGTGCATAAGTGTCCCTATATTTTTACACACCAGCTCTTTTCATAGGAAAACTATTCCTGGGTCTTAGTAACTGAAGATAATATACAGGAAATATACATTATGAACTGTATGGGATTCACTGCTAACCAGACATGGTCACAAGGAGTCTTACTGACTTTCCTCTAACATTCATTGTGTTACACAGCACACGTATATATTTTTTTGGTATAATTTTTATTCAAAGTTTGTCTCAAAAATACCCCCACACACACTTCCATGCTGAAATCTTCCAGTTGAAATTGCTTATTTCCATTCCCTTACAAACATAATTTCCATCTTACAGAGAGAAGAACAGTTACATTATTTCTTCTTTGATTTCTTATACATTTATATCCTTACCCAATCTGATACTCTTTTCTATTCTTCCTCAAAGTTCTGGATAGATGTATTCTTCAAAGAAAATGCTAACTTTTCCATCTCTATCATATTCAGAACTTTTAACTTCCACTCTTCTATATCAATATGTTTCTTTCCTTTCCAGCAGCACACGTACATTTCACATAACATTCAGTCGATTGTGTGTGTATTGTACAAATGAAATGTGGACAGTGCTGTGTGCGCGTCTACCTCATAGTGAGCAAACACCTTTCACTTCAGGTGCTTGAGCGAGGCTAGAAAAAGTGCTGTACATGACAAAGTGCCATGCAGTGAAGCTGAGGAATGGGGAAACGGCACTGCCATTATCCACTAGTTGCATTTCATGTAAAATAATCAGCACCCTCGATCCCAGGTCTTCTATGTGAAGAGGACACATGTACACACAAAAAGGTAATGAACACTGCTGCCCTGTTATAAATACTTTGGCTGTGAAGGCTCCTAACAATGCCAATTTTTTAAAGTTCTCAGCAATATTTTTACTACTGAACACTGTCTAAAACTCCCTGTCACATAGGGCTCTTTATCTCCCACCACTACCACTTTCAGCTATATTTCCAGTTTATAACTGAAATTGGTTTGAAACTGGCATGTCTTGACAGAATTATGTGGAAATTGTGGTTTTTGGGGGTTTTTTTTAATTCCTTACCGCAAACAATTAATCTTAAAAACAAGACAAAGCATAACTTCCTCTTGCATCCAGTTTTGTGCACATGAACATTAATATATGCTGAACAGTAATAACATTTTAATCTTACCTTTTTTCCATAACGCAGCAGGAAGCAGAGGAGGAAAATGAGGTTGAATTCTCAGCAAGAAGAAGTCACAAAACTTTATCCTTTCACACAAATAGTCTTGCAGGATGATCTTCAAACATGCATTGGCAAACTACCACTGGACTATCATGTTATACCACGCCTACAGGAAAGTTCAGAGTTTTACCAAATTTGGAAATTATCAATTTTGAAAAATGTTACCACCATTATAGGGAAGTGCAAAAATGTCTAGATAAGATATTGCTTCGGAAGTATTTATTTTAATAATATCGACTGTGGCAATGCCTGCAGAAGTTAGAAACCAAAAGGAGAATGTTCAAAGGAGGGAAAGGTTAAGATAAAGTTGCGGATTTTGAGTACAAATACAGATTGGACAATTAACAGCTGTAACGTTCACGGGTGTGGCTGAAGAAAAATTGGCTCTTGTCCATGGCCTTACTCCTTAAATAAAATCTGGTGTGAATCATTTGTTAAAACATGAGAAAATAGCAGCATTGTTGTTAAAAAATCCTTTTTATCATATTAAAAATAACAGTGCTGTTTGAAGAAGATGTTAGAAGCATTGTCATGTAAGGTTTAATGAAGATAGGGTAATATCACTGTCTCGTAATTTGTTAAACCACTTCGTACCTCTTCTCATAAATTGTAAGTGGTTTTGAGCTGGTAGCAAGTTTCTTTAATCTCTGTTGCATAGTCTTGACTGTTTGATGTTGGCTTTTGTTAAAACCAAGGAAAGTGTGGTGGAAGAGGTTTCTGACATGGGCTGTGTGTAGTATATTTAACAAACAAACACATTAGCTAACAAAACAAATGTACACCTTAGAATATAAAATTGAGGAAAAAGGCGATAAATATGAGATGATGTTGCCTAGGAGGTAGAATTATGGACAAGCAATGCCAGGATTCAAGACAAACAATGCCAGGATTCTTTCCCACAGACTTACTAAAGGTCTTGGCCAAGTTGCATCCTCAGATTCAGTTCCCCAGGTATAAAATAATTTTGAGTGTCAGGATTCTCTCCCTGCCAAGCCACAGCCAGCAAGGGAGAAGGGAGGTCGGGAATACTTGCAGGGAGAGTCCGAATACGCCAAACACAAGGAAAAAAGCAAGACGAGCCAGGTCAAGGCCCAGTCCTAAGGTTCAGGAGGCAGAGATCCGTCCGGAGGGTTTCAGAGAGCAGGAGGCACAAAGGTCGTGACGGCTTGCTAGTAATTTGCTGCAAGCAAAGAGCAGCCACATCGGCAGACTTAAATAGCCACTGTGAACAGGTGCTGTGTGTTATTGTTTCCTCAACCTAGTCCATGCAGCTTCCCTCTGAGCAGTCTGTTTCAGCCTTCTTCGTGATTGAGGGCTGATGGGCACAGGTGGCTGTAACTCCTCTGAATCATTGCTGGTTCCTTCACTGTCATGGGCTGGCCAAGGCAACTCTGTTTCTGCTTGACCTTCCAGTGTGGGGGATGCTTGCAAGTTGATTTGCTCAGTCACTGGCTCAGTTCTTGGCACAATCAGTTGCTCCTCAATCTCAGAGGCATCATCTATCACAGTGAGGATGTATGAAATGTAGAGAACTTGCCTTGATCTGAATAATTCATGAATCTAAATTAACATTCTTTTCAAGATGTTATACACACTTTGTTAAGGTCTCAAGTAAATACAGAACATTTGGTTGGGGTGCATAAGAGTTGGTGTTGATAACTAAAGAGCAGGTCATAGGATGTGTCCCTGTTCCTTGGTGTTGTGCAGTTCCTAGATTTAAACTAGAAGGAAGATGAAAAGACAAAAGAGGCTGGACTGATAAGCACATGCAGCGGTGGAGCTTGGACTGCATGGAGGAGGGGCAGGAGGGGGCATGACTACTAGCTGGGATGCCCCAAAAACATTGCCACCAGGGGCAAACCACCCCCATCGTCCCACTGTCCCTATGCAACTGAACACATGAGACAATGAATTGCCTCCCTGAACATTTGCAGAGTGTTCCTTCTGTTATCTTTAAATGTCAAGGTCAGAGACCTGGGCAGCAAGCCAGCCCAGAGAAGAGAGTGGGAGAGCCAGCAAAGTCCAGCTGGGAGGAGACAAGCAAGCACTTACTCAAGGAAGTTCATCTACCAGAGTGCCAAGCAAAGCCATAGTCAGAGTTCCAAAGCCAAGGGTCAAGAGTCCAGAGATCAATTCAAGGTATCAGGAACCAGACACTGGGAGCAAGGTACAGGGAAGAGGAGGGCTTGTAAGAAGTTTGCCACAAGCAAAGGAAAGCTTCCAGCCAGGCAGTTATATAGCCCAAGACACAGGTGTGGCTAGTCACTGCTTCTTGAACTTAATCAAGGAAGCCTCCCTTTGCTCAGCTCTCTTGAGTCTCCACCTTGTTTGTGGGCTGATTGACACAGGCTCCAAAGCATCTTCAGAATCGGATCCCTGTTGCTCTAAAGGAGCAAGCAGAGGGACATCCATGCCTCCTTGGTCCATGGCAGCAGGGGGAGCTCTTGAGCTGCAGGACTCATCTCCAGCCAGAGCCACAGGGACCAACAGCTGCTGCTCGTCATCAGCGGCTCTGACAGGGGCTTCAGTTATCACATTAAATCTCGATAAAGAAGTAATTTTAATTAGGTTTTTTTATTTTCCTAAACTTTTGGAATTTTAGTTTAATATTATTTTGTAATCTGATACATAAAAGTCAAAATTTATGAGTTTGTCTGTGTCAGGCAGGTAAAGACCTCATATGATTGGCTGTGTCAGGCAAAAAGACCTCATATGATTGGCTGCCTGTGAAGATTCTATGGAATCCTGAGGTTGGCAGTTTAGGGAGGGGCCTTTAGAATTCTCAGCTAGAGAGCTCTTGGGCCTGGCTGGAGATGAAGCCCAGCAGCAAGGAGAAGGCCAGTGTATTCCCTCAGAAACCAAACCTCTCTATGTTAACAACTCTGAATACAGATTAGATTGGGGACTATGGGGAAAAGTTACAGATATTGGAAAAGGCAGTTTGAGGAATTAAGATACAGGGTCTCAAATCAGTGTATTTCAACTGCATCTAATTCCTAAGGTAAGGTAAGGTAATTCCTAAGGTATTTCTAATGAGTATTATCTATGAGAAAATAAAATCCCAGGCAATGTTGGGTAAATATGCTAGTCTTGTATATTTTGATTACATATATTTTTCAGTTTACTTTATATCATGTATATATTTTTTGTGGTTTATCTAGATACTTTGTTTTATAATTGTATAGCATAGTTTTTTATTCCTTTCTTCTTTGTGTGTGTATGCACATATTTTAAATTGTATGCCTTTGACAGGACCCACTGTTTTGGGTTGTTATTCTTATAAAGCACCGGGGATATGAATAGTACTATATAAATAAGTAAATAAATAGTATTTATTTATTAGTTTTAACACAGAATAACATAAACACAAACTAACATTTTTAACAGAAAATTAAAATTAAAACACACAGTACTAAAACACTAGACACTAATTCACTAACTTACTTACTAAATGCTAACTTACTGACATATAAAAGGGCTCTGCTCCCCACAAACCAAACTATAATGAAAGAGAAAAAAATAAACAAAAGAAACAGTTATTTGTTGGGGATGATAGGAGTTTCAGCCCCACGGAAACGCAGCGGAAAACCAGAGTTCAGCGAGCCAACAGCAGCAGCTTTGTTCCCCAGTAAGGATACTCACACACGGAGGAATTTCTTCCAAAACAGGAGGCACTTTATCTTGCAGCAAAGTTCCGTTATATACAAAACATAGGACAGACGGACAAAAGCTTGTGCCAGGCACCAGGTTTGGTCAACAGACAAATACATACCGGCGTTGCTTTGTTATATACATATCTACAACCAATCAGGTAGAGGTTTGCACACCTCCCTCTACCATCTGCACACGACCCCAGTTTCTTACGCAACCTTGCAATTACCCACAGCTGGGGCATGATGCAACATCTTTGCAGTGGGCTGATCATTTTCCCAGGGTTCCCTGCCTGGAATCCCTGACATTATTCTACCATTATAGATCCAATTAAACAATTTTACTAGAATTACCAGTACCCATATCCACAAATTATTGCATCATTAGATTTGTTATTGCTCAAAAATGCATAAATGGTTTCCAATCTTTAAAAAAAAAATTCAGTTGACTTGCTCTTTAAGACACAGATTAGTTTGGCTGTTTGGGATAACTCAGCAACCTTAACAATCCATTCTTCTATCACTGGCGCTTCAGTCCATTTCCTCTTTTACTCTTGTTGCTGTTATCATTTAATGAAGATGTAGTCCATATTTACTATCCAATTCATTATCCATAATACTCAGCAAAAACATTACAAAATGCACCTTAATTTTTTAAATTAACATATACATCTTACCTTCTTACAAGTCCTCCACATATGGAAAAAAAAGAAGCGACCTTATCTTGGCATCCCCAACAATGATTTAAAACATTCTTAGACATTTTTGTTAGCTTATTTGGGGTTCAATACATTCTTAGACATTTTCCACAGCTTATTTGGGATTAGATACTATCTATGCATCATCTCCTACATGTTTTCTTTTGAATTACTGCACAAAGTAAATTTTTATACCTTTAGACCACATTTTCTCTATTCTTAAATTTGAACATAGTGCCCAAAATTTTGGGCCAACTTATCACATACTCTTGATAGGTTTATCCTCTGTCTCTAGTTTCAAAAGACATTTATTTATACTTTTTTTTTATTGTTACATGGTTATCACCTTTACATAACTCTAGATATAACACATTTTCTCTGAATCTATGGCAAGATCTCTCTTATTATGGTTAAATCTCTCTTTAAGTTGCATACAACCAAACTAATTAAGATCTTTGCCTTCCTTAAGCAGCATCTCATTATCTTGTTCAGAATACAAGAGGTCATTATAATCATTATAATGCAACCATCTCTGATTTTTAACCCATTATTTCCTGAAAAAGGCTTCCCGCAGTGATGTGTCCAATAATATATTAGGAAATAGTCTCTGCATATATTTATACAACACTTGTAAAAAAGCCTTTCCAATGTAGTGATTTTTAAATTTAGCATGGACCTTAGCTTTATCGTACTAAAGAAAACTATGCCACCCAAATCTTAAATCATAGTCTTCAAGTTCCACGTGTCTCCCATCTTTAAGCAGTCTCCATTCCTTCAAACCATTCTTTATAGAGCTATCTTCATTTACTTAATAGTTAAATTTATATCCTACTTTTCTTTCATTTAGCTTAACTTGGCATATACCTATTTGCCGGTGTATAAGATGCTTCGGTGTATAAGACACACCCTGTTTTTAATTTTTGGGGGGAGAAAATTAGTTTTTAAAAATAGCATGACTTTCCCACCCCCTTCCCTTCCATTTTGCCTCGAGGGAGTTCTCTGCTCTAGGGAAAAATGCATGGGAAAGGGAGGGGGAGCTCTAGGGGGCAAAAAGAGACCCCATGCTAGGCTTCCCCCACCTCCTTTCCCTTCCATTTTGCAAGAGAAGAGAAAGGAGGGAGCTCTGGAGGGGAGAAAAGAAAGCTCCTGGGAGATTTCTCCCACCTCTCTTTCCCTTCTGTTTTGCAGGGGAAGTGAAAGGAAGGAGATCTAGAGGGCAAAAAGAAAGCTCCCTCCTCTGGAGCTACCTCCTTTCCCTTCCCATGCAAAACAGAAAGGAAACTGGGGTAGGGGAAGCCTTGCACGAGGATTCCTTTCCGCCTCTAGAGCTTTTTCCCTTCTGTTAGTCCTTCAGGCATGGGGAGTTACAATGTTCAGGTCACAAGAACCAAACCTCTTATTTTAATTCATGATTAGAGTATAATAGTTGGCTAATTCCAAGTTAAAAAAAAATTAAATGAACAAGTAGTAAAGGCAACTTGGAAGAGGATAGTCTCTGCACTCAGATTACCCTTCTTTTGTTCTACACGAGATACTGCAAGGAAACCTGGAAATCAGTAAGTTAAGGAAGGGCAGGGGTAGGGGATGAGATTGTAAGGGAGGGAGAAAAGAAAAGCAAGAGAAAAGGTTTGGGAAGTGTGGATGAAATGTGGGGTTTTCAAAAACTCTTTCTTTCTCTCCCAATCTCAAAATAGAAACAAGATAGAATCCTAACCAATTTCTGCTAGTTGGCTTGCTATTAGTTTTATCCAGACCAAATAAGAATTCTGCTCCCCCGATTAAATTTTCCTTCTGTTCCCAAATTTCCAGCATTGCATAGACTTGGATACTGTAAATTATTCACATCTTCTATCTGTTGTGTTTACATTCACTTGATAATTTTGCCTGTCTCTTTTTCTTTGGAAGCCTAAATGGTATTTCTAAATGTTCGACTGAAGTTTTAAGTTACTGCTATACAAGAAATTTGGGGACTAAAAGAAAAGGTTTTGAGGGGTTGCTGAAGAATTCTTATTGGGGGCAACGCCCCTATCTCTCCATTTAGTAGCTACACCTATCCGGGATTTAGGCATATGAAACTTTTTGACAGTGGTCGTGCTGACTGGGAGAGTCTAGAAACTGCAGTAAAAAAAAAAAAAGCAACTTTCTGGTTTATCCTTTTCTATTGTGTCTGTTTTTATTTATTTTGGGGGCAGATGAGTATGTATTTTGAATAATTATATTTTTAAAAAATAACCCCCAAAGGCAGAAGAAGTAGACCTTCCAGCACTGCCTGCCAGGAGAGGAAGCACCAGGAAGACTTGTCCAGGAAAGTCCATCAAAGGCAAGCGTTTCTCCATCCAACTACCGCTCCTGTTGTTGCCACTGTCTGACTGGGCTCTACTGTGGAACTCTGGGGGGAAGAGTCACCTCTCCTGTGTCTTTGCAGACTCAGACCCACCACCAACTGCGACTTAGCAGACTCTACCAGCTAGTCCTGCGTGCTCTAGAGTGATGGAGCTAGCAAATAAAAGCAGGAGTCTAGCAGTGATGGGCCTGCTGCTGGTGGGGTCGCTGCTGAAAGGAGTGACCCCAAACGGGGGTTGTCCCTTTGTGGGAACACAAGGGCAAGGGTCTGTCATGCTGCTTGGAAGAAGAAAGAGAGTTGCATTCTCTTATTTTGCACTCTGTTGTTACAACTATCATTACAGTAAGTGCACATCCAGTCTACCATGTGAAATATGTGTTCTGGAAAGAGGAAGGGAGATACCAGACCTGAGGGGGCAGCTATTACAGTTGTACTACACAGGGAGAGATATGGAAAGGGGACACACACATTAAACAACCAGACAGGAATAGGGTGTTAGTTGTCCCTAAAATGTCTCCTAACTCAAATAACCTGGATGGTCCTGGTAGCACTACTGTGGGTTGAAAATGTTGCTGGTGAATGCCAGATTGGTTAATGGGAAGACAGCTTCCATTCAGGTTGGTTGGATAAGGCAGGGTTTTTTTAATCTCTCTCACCTTTTCCCTCCAGGTCTCTCTGCTAAGCAGCGGGTGAGACCTGGGAATCAGAGAGGTGCAGTCACAGTAGTCTACCGAAATTCCATCCCCTTGTACAGCTGCCCTATCCTGCAGTTCTCTGGCTTTAAGTGTGTTTGCCTGAAGCTGAGCGGCCAGGACAGATTAGGGATTCTGTTGGTATACCCCCCGCCTCGCTACACCAAAGTCTCCCTTTCTGAGCTAGCTGGTGTGTTCTTGGGACTGGTATTAGAATCTTCCCACTTTGTAGTACTGGGAGATTTAAACAATAAAAATGGAAATTCCAGAGAGCTGGAAATGATTCAGTACAGTCCTTCCTCCACATTCGCTAGGGTTAGGGGCACAGGACCCCTGTGAAACTGGAAAAACTATGAATAACTCTAGGGCCCCCCAAACCATATTTAACACACAAAAAAGTATGATTACCATATTCAACCTACCATGGATTCCTTTGGGGCATCAGGTTTCCTTCACAAGGCAGAAGTGGGTGGCTGGTGGGGCTTACTGCTGCCCCCACTGCTGCCCCACTCGATTTTAATAGGGACTTACACGCTTCCTTCACAGTTTCTCAATCTCGCACGGCGTGCAATCCTTATTAAAAATGGCATAGGGAGGCAGCAGATGTGATAGCAAATAATCTGTGAATAATCAAATCCACAAAAGTGAAACCTGCAAATGTGGAGGCCTGACTACTTCAGATCATGGCAAACAATAATTAACAATTTTTAGATTTATCGGCAAAAGTTCCAGGTTTTTGAAGATTATCAGATATATAGGATCCCAGAATAGCAGTCTTGCAATACAAAATTTGTGGCCTTCCAATTAAACCAATTCTCCAGATGATGAGGAAAAATATATCAAATAACTGGGAAATCTAGAGATAAGAATCAAAACTTCTGCAGAAATGGGCTCAATTTTTTTGAATATAACATCCAAACAACTTAAATCACAAAACCCTTCCTGCAAATGTCAATTCAAATTCGGAGAAAAGGGAAACACATATTGGCTCCTAATTCCTCCCCTATCAGGCTGTTTTTCTTACGCCCACTTTTCTGTCACTCAGACAAATTCAGTCAGTTCAAACTACGGGAAGATAAAGGGCCCTATACCATTCAATGGTAAACCCATAGCTAAAGAGAAGCCGATCCACATTTTAGCACCTCCTTCTCAACACATTTGGCACACATAGGAGGAGAGGCTCCACGCTCATTAACTTTATTCGAAAATATGTGTATCGTGAAAGACCAGACCAATAAAGGACGCACAGCAAAATTATATAAATGGATGACAGAGGAGACTTTTGGCAAAGGTCTTAGCCACAGGGTATGTTGGAAAACAGGACTGCAAAGGGAGATTCTTGAATCCAAATGGATGAGAATATGGAGTTCACCTTCCTTCAAATCAAACTGTACTCTTATAAAAGAAAATACATTAATACATAAAGTGCACATCACCCAAGTGCAATTTATGTGTTATTTTTAATGTATTTTCTTTTATAAGAGCACAGTTTGATTTGAAGGAAGGGGATATAACAGTAAAGGACTTATTTACACATGTGGTTGGGGTGTCTGAAAATAAATCAGTATTGATCTACGATAATTGGCATAATTTCCAAAATCACAAAACAAAACATAAAATCCTGTCCTCTTGCTTTTTATATTCTTAGCCAAAAACAAACAGCAGGAACAAACGGAGGCTAATAGCTTTTTGTGTAGCTGCTACCAGAATGGTAATTGCCAAGAACTGGAAAATGAGAGATCTCATATCATAAAATTAGTGGCAAAAAATAAATAAATAAAGGACATATGATTAATGGAGAAGCTTACAGAAAATATGAGAATATATTCCCCTTATTGATTATATCAGTGATAACTCCCAATGATTGAACCCCCCATCACACCATTCAGGTTTGTGGAAGGAGCCCAGGAGTACATCCGCCTTGTTAATTGAGTATATTTGTTCTTCTCTTTAATAGTTTGCTTTTAATTGCTTTTAATTTTATTGGTAGTTTAATTATATTTTTAACTTTTGTACAATGAATTTTTTTAAAAGCTGCATCTGCTTTAATTTTCGAAACCAGTAAACCACTTTGAGTTCCAGACTGGGAAAAAGGCCAGATATTAACAAGCAACAACATCAATTGTAAACTTCCTTCTTTCTTACCTTTGTCTCAGATAATCCTCTTTAAATAATGTACAGGTATGAACCTGTACAGGTATAAAACTTCAGGTTTTTTCTCTGATCAGGCATCTGCCAGTAATAATACACAACTAGAGAAGTCGTTCATCTTTCTCTTATAGTAGCAGGGACCAGCCTTACCCCAAATCAACATTCTTTTACGTAGCAAGTTAGCTTCAGCTTTACTTAACAAATTCCAAACTGCTAACCTGCCATATTATTTTTTCACAGATTAATTACACCCCTGGGATAACTATGCCAACCCAATCAGAACTTGCTTTCCTCCTTTTCTGTACTGTTGTGCATATGCCAGTAAACTGAGGTTTAGTTTATTGTATTTTTGTCTGTTTTTTCTTCTTCTGCCCACCCTTGATGTTCTTGTGATTGTTTTTTTGTGGAAGATAAAGATTATTTTTACATTTTAAAATCAATTCTCCATAGTGTAATTTTAAAAACTGATGTCATTTGGCTGGTTGGCTTTCCCCCTTTTTATTTTGCAGGGTGGAGCCCTTAGCAATTATGGCCACATGAGACTGCACAGGTGTTGAATTGTTACACACGCCACCTGTGCAGTAGCATACACAGTACAGAACAGAAAACAATGCTCAGTGATGTGACAATTTTAGAAAACATTTATAATTATACATCCAAGTTGCTAGGTATTCTAATAGTGGATGATTGTTTCAATTTTAGGAGCCTGGCTACGAGCGATTTATTTCATACCAAATGTTGACATTACTATAGAATTGGCCTCATTGACCCTTGCTACCTGTGTCAACTGTATGATTCTGTATTGAGTGTAACTGCTGTTTTACCTGGTTCATGCAGGCCTGCTCTTGTTTTTAAGTATGGAATTTGTAAGAAATCTTAGGATGGTGCAGAGTAGAGATGACCTCACTGCACTGTATTGCAGATGGGTGTCCTAACGCGCCAGAGCTAAGAATTATTCAGCCGTGCAGCTGTTGTCAAACTGCAATTCTAAGTGGGCCTAAACCAGCATAGTCAACTGCTGAGGAATGCTAGGAATTGCAATCCAAAAACGTGGAAGGCCACACAGTTCCCACCTCATGACTGAGACTTACATTTTTGAGATTAAGTATTTACATCAGGGTAGCATAAATTTTCTTGTGCTGGGGTCATATTCTGAAACATATTTTCAAAATACACTGCTTCTCTTGGACTGCCTGGGCCACACACTCGGTCTATTAACGTTTTCCATACACTGAAGAAATCTATGGCACACCTATGTGTTACCGCTGTTTCTAGCCCGAGCTTGTGGGATATTAAGATAGCATTTGATATCAATAATTTGGCCTTCTTTACCCATTCCTCTCCACGTGCTTGTGAGGCTCCCGGACAAGAACACACACAGGTGCGGCCGACAATAGCCGAACCATTCAAATCCCAATCCAGGCAGGCCAGTCAGTGCCGAATGCAGCTTTAGGAGACCTCAAGGCAAGTACCATATTATGTATGCACGCTACTTACTAAAGATCCCCTGCCCCGCACAGGCAGCTTGATGAGTGGGCTATACAACTCTCAAGCACTCCGCGTTTACATACTGGCTACTCTATTGACAATCTGGTCATAATTCAATCATCTAAAGTACTGACCTTTCGGAGGCTTTGTCTCCAGCCCGAAACTCATTGTTATCCCCAAGTACAGACTAGCCTGCGGCCACAATTTACCCTATAAGAACCCCTGACTTTGAGCGTCTCGTTGGATTGCTCGTGACTTGCCTCCCGACTTGCCGTTCCTCCGTTGGACGAGCCTCCCCTCAGCCCCACGTGCTGAGAATCCATGCTCCCCAGCTTCTTTGCTACTACCGGGGTTCAGGACAGGTGTAGTATTTCCCATACCAAACCTCCTCTCAAAAATCCCTCTATCCAACTCCTACCTTTTATTTCTATAGTTCTTCGTGTGAGTGTGTTGCATACACGTGTTTGACTGTATTTCAATAAAACAATTATTGTTATTAACTTCTGCTTGATCATTGACTCGGCCTGACCCTGTAGACATAGGGCTCAAGATCTCGCTACGTTACCCTGCCTCTCGCATTGCAAACTAGTGCTCTTTGCTAATTCCCTCCCCATTGTTGTGAGCACATTTAGGTGTCCCTCTTGGGACCCCCAGAAATCGGGGTAACATATGAATATTTATATAAAACACAGTAAAAGTCAAAGTTTAACTGACAAATATAATAAACCAAGAAAGAAAGGGAACTCTTTAAGAGGACAAACAAACATTTGAAGTCACAGTTCTCTGACATATCCAGGGCTCTGTTTTCAACAGAGCAGAAAGGAGAGAACTGCTTCCCAGTTTTTATTAACTGTTTCTAATTTCTTACATTAAACCATTGGCCTGGCACACATTTTCTGGTGTTGGGGAGGTATCCAGGGACTGGAAAGGCTTTGGGTCCTATAGACACAAGGCCTTTCCTGATCTGCCCAGTTCCTATCCTCAATCCATTAACTCCTGCAGGTAAGAACTGCACATAACTTAGCCACAGTAGTAGTAGTAATATCCCAATTAGACTACTGCAATGCACTCTGCATGGGGCTGCCCTTGATGATGTCTTGTAAACTGCAGCTAGTGTAAAATACAGTAGCTAGACTGCTGACTGGAACATCAGATAGAAATCATATAACACTAATTTTATGTGCAGTGACTGCTGATATGCTTGCGGTCTGAATACAAGACGTGGGTGAAGACTTTTAGAGCAATGAATGGCTTGGAACCTCAATACTTTAAGACATTCCTCTCTTGTTCCTATTGTTGCTGCTGTGTGCCTTCAAGTCGTTTCTGACTTATGGTGCCCCAAAGGCAAATCTATCATGGGGTTTTCTGGAGCTAAGAGTATGTGATGCAGCCAAGATCACCCAGTGAATTTTTATGGCCAAGAGGGGAATTGAACTCTAGTCTCTGGGGTTGTAGTCCAATGCTCAAACCATGACACCATGCTGGCTCTCCATATGATGGGCCTAACCTAGCAGTTGCAGTTGTGTTTTTTTTAAGTTTAGCTGACTCGTACAAATCCCTAGTTTAAGATAGAAAACACATTCTTCATAAATCTCTCTTCTTATTTAGGAATGCAATTCTTTGCTAATTTCATTCTTGAAGGAATCAACAAGTAATTTTAGCTGTTTTCTTCCTGCTGTAAGAAAAATTTGAAAAACTGTACAGTTTTACAAGCCTGTTCATATTTTGGGACTTATTTTGTGAGAAATTTGCACATGGTATTTTTACACAGAAACTAGAATTGTCTGTACAGGATTCTGCACAAAAATGCACAGATTTTGTGCTGAGTGATATTGAACTGCAAAGATTTTCATCATTGCAGAATTCTCCTTGACTGAGTTTGCCAGTACTTGAGAAACTTGCTATTCAACCATTTTTTTGGGAATATATTCAAATATTCTTTCAGTCTCCATTCTTGCCATGTAACATCCACAACAGAGCAATGAGACAGCAGCATAAGACACAACACAAGGCAGTAGCTGAGCCATGAGATGTTCCTCCTATGTCATTTAGTGAAGCCACAACCACGCCACCATAGAAGTAATTAAAATGTTACTGTTATGCCATAAAAGATGTGAGGTTTTTCCCTTGTTAAGTTACAAATATAATGCACAACATTAACAATAACAGCAATAACCCCATTCTTGTAATTTTTTTGGACCACTGACCATAACGAAGACAAATTAGGTATAAACATTACGTACAATAATGCATCTATTGCATTCACAAAACATGCAGTTTTTTAAAATGCAGATTTAGAAACACAATTCTGTGCATACATCCAGCGCCTGTGGGAAGGAGGGCTTCATTACTGAACTACTAGTCTTTTGATACCCCCCAGGTACAAAACGACTGAGAATGAACAATCCAAAGGCATGCTTATACGAAAGTTAAAATCACTGGGAAAATTACACATTCAATATTTCTTTCTGTTGACGTTAGGCCACTAGATGTCAATCCTTCCTCACATGAAAATTTTTATAACGTTTTGTCGTCCCTCCCCCCCAACATCTTTGTAAATGATAACTTTATCTATATTGTTGCAGATCACAAGATACTGTTGACAAGGTGGTGGAGGGAGTTCGAAGTAAAATTATACCCCCAAACCTTGAGGTTTTCATCTCTCTATGTTTGAGCTAATGCAGTCATTAGTAAGAAACTCAGGTAAGAACAGTGTAGCCCCCTAGGGCAATTGTGTCTTTGAACCTTCCTAATTTTGAGGGGAATTTTTTCATCCCCAGTGCTTCCAAACACTCCCTAAAGGTGTAGGGATAATTTCAGCATGCCTTCTACCAGGCTGCTTTATTCCCAGGAGAGGCCTTTGTTCCAATAAGAAGTTATGTGTACATTTTAGGTTCACGAGAAGCCTTCTTTTCAACAGAAAGTGATCTGGAAGTCAACTTCTTGTTGGAAAAGAAGCCTTATCCTGTACATCAAATAGCCTAGAGAGAACCAAAAAGACCATAGGTTTTATTATTATGCCTCATCCCAAGAAGACCCCTTTTGGCCAACTGAAGTGTCCCGTCTATAATGAGAGCTAGGTTGGGGCTTAGAGTTTTACCACTCTGTGTCTTTTTCACAGCTTGCAGCAGAAGGAGATAAATGTGAAGTGTTGATCACATCATGTCATTTCAATAATATACTTGGCTGCTAATTTATTTCCATTAAAAGTAATAAAAGAAGTTCTTATGAACATATGAAGCTGATTTATAGAGTTATAAATTCATCTAGCCTAATTTAATCTATTCTAATTAGCAGCAACTCTTTCTATTCTGAGTTAGGGGTCAAAAAAACTAAGAAGAGCCCATAGTCTATCAAAAAAAAAATCATCTACTCCACTGTTCTGTCCCTGTGGGGATTTTAATTTATATGCCACCTATGCCTACACCAAATGTGGGGATCTCTGCTTATATTCCACCACTGGGAGTGTCAAGGACTGAGATTTTTGGTCCTTTTTATATCCAGAGAGAAATTCAGCCACCCTAGACTATAGGATTCCCAAAGAAAGACATGCAGGAAACCAGATCTGGATTTTAAACACTATTCATGTAACATTTATTAAGACATAAAGTACAAAATCACATTTGTATCAGGAGCTCTTGCACACACATGTTCACACGACATACTCACAAACAGTCCTTTCGCCGAACGTTGATCAGGCGTACTCGAAAGGATGGATGACTCCTAGCCGGTATCGGAGCCATAAAAAGGAGCTGAAAATCTTCCACTCTTTATACCCATGTTTCTCACTTCTTGAGGAAAAAAACATGTTCTGACGGTTGCCAGGGTTCCAGGACTTTCATTGTGTAAATCAATCAAGCAATTAAAAGAACAGTTCATATCATTTTGTACTTTACTAATAAAAGGTTGCTTGCAGAAGAAGTGGTCATATATCATGTTGTCAGGAAATGTACTATACGTCAGATCTGTATATCAAATGCCTCAGTGGTTTTCAGCCATACAGGGTAGGGTCAGAAAAACATCAGCGCTTGCCCGTCTGAAGGCTTCAAGCTACACTCATGGGTCCGTGCAGCTCAGGAGTACGCTCTGTTTGTGCCCAGTCCTTATTGTTTTGCAAATTTTCTTCTCCGGCCAAATCAGCATTCCTGGAATTCTCACGTCACAGCTCAAGGAACCCTCGCTCCACAGTTCCAAGTCCATCCCACAGTAATGCAATGCGCGCAGCCATTTTCTTTGGCTCAGGACTGTACTTTCAACCGGAACCCATTCGTTCATCACATACACCCCCGCTTGATACTTAATTAATTCATAATTGAGTATCACAAATATAAATATTAAATATGATTGAAAATAAGATTATATGAACAGATTATTTAGAGACTAATACAAATCTAAAGCAGTAAATTAATATAGAAATCACAGTTCATCCCAATCAAGAAAGGTCAATCAACCATTAGTCATTTTATCATTTTAATTCTCAAAGTTTTGATACCTCATCTTTTAATTTCTCAAAGTCCCTTTGGAATCTTTTCACTCGCCTAATTAAATATAATAACCATATGGTTATACATATCATAATCAATATTAACCATACAATTTGGTGAATCATTACATGTAAAAATGCAGTTGCTTTTGGAGAATATCCTTTAAATATATCATACCAAAGGTGTTCAGTCAATTTACTTTCTTCATCTGCAATCCTTTGAAATTCTCCGTTCTCATATTGTATCCTTACAAACTCTTTTTTGGAGTTCCATGCATGTTCCTGTAAATGCTTCCTAATTTGTTTATTATATTTCAATAATTGATCTAACTTTTCCCAATCTATCCCTATGTGCGCTCTATATTTAATATAATTCATATCTAAAGTAACCTCAGTGTTTCTAGTTTCCATAGCATATACTAATTTTCCCGTATTCACACTTTGTATGTAAGTGACATTACATTTGCATCTCATTTCCCCATCTTCTTGATACTCTCCGTCTGACCAAAACAGAGGTGTAGGTGATATCCCACACAAGCACCCCAGTCCATTATCAAAAATCAATGTTCTCTTATGCATTCTCTGTAATCTACATATTCCTTCGGATAGTTCAAAAGCACAGGGTTCAATTTGTTTTATTTCTTGTGGACATACATATCCAATTTCCCACTTTTCACATCGGTCTAAATCTACAGTTTCATTTACTCTTATTATATTTGAATTCATACAGATTGCATGGTTTGACAACAAATAGGGTTTCCAATAATTTTCTCCCATATTAAATGGTAAGGATTGAATATCACAAATCCAATTCTCCTCAGTCTTTTGGGCTTTTTCTAATGTCATCAATTTTATCTGCCACACTGATTCTTTTATTTTATAATCCAAAATTCTATACCATGACGGAAAATCTGTATGAATCCACGGTTCTAGTCTTCCTATTTTTACAAACAGGTTTCCATGATTCCCATATAGAGCTGATAACATTTGATCCCTCCAACCCGACAAAGTGGTCTGTATTATTAAACAGGACAAAACGTCGGAGACAGCTTCCAGAGTTTGACTGCCGGTTCCCTTAAGGGCATATATGCCCTCAGAAAGACAATATATGCCCTCAGAGAGGGCATATAGTGTCTTATTTAATGTTCAAAAGTCCCTAATTGTAAACTAGCAGCTATGTCATGCAGCCTAAAAGTTGATACTAAATCGTCCCCAGCCATGTGTATGACTTTCCACTGTAATCCTCCTAAAAAACTGTCTGCTTTAAACTATTTGCTTGTTTCTCAATATCCCAAGAATTTGCTACACCAACTCCTGTTCCTATTCCACCCAATATGGTGTCCAACAAATCTCTTTTATTTCGTTTCCACAATTTTTCTTTTTTCTCGGCAAATTCCAAATAGGGATTCACATATTTACTGCATTCTGGTCTCAATTTTGTTACATTAAACATAGTAACATTTAACCTAATATTCCATTGGTGTAAATCTGGTCCAATTACAACAGGAGTGGGTGTATGATACCACCTCAAATTCTTCCCTTCAATTATATATATATAAACAGGATATAACCTAGCTAACACAGCAGCCTGTAAAACGTAATCATATCGATTAGATCCTGGAGGGGCCAGATCCGCCTCTCCTCGTGGTGGTTTTCCCATCCGTTTGTCCTAAACAAAAATAAACATATTGCAAAACAAATCCATTATTCATCAACTTTATACAGTTTAATTTGGTTACAGTGAACCCATTTTGATTTTCCTTCCTTTTCAATCAAATAGCTGGTGGGCCATATGCGGTCCGTTATAACATATGGTCCTTTCCATTTAGGCCTCAGAGCGTGTTCTTTCGTTCCCAAATAGAGATACAACACTTGAGTTCCAATCGGTATCATATTTTTTTCTGTTTGAGTAGGAATTTCCATACTATTTCTCATGTCCTGTTGTATGGACCATCTTATGTCTTCCCTATCTTTTAAAGATGTATCATACTTTCTTTGTTCTGCTTGTTAGTAGTATAGGCTCTCAGCTCATTAGCAGTACAAGCTGAACAGCTGGGAGGAACATGTTTTAACTTCCAGACTGCAGACTTGTTTATCTGGATATTCATCATCTAATGAAATAATTTTCATTAGTTAATTATTTCAATTATAGTATTATTTTTTTAATTCCTAGTTATGTTTTACAAGAAAAACCAGTATAGCACAATTAATACAACAGTGTCAATATTTTCATATCTGACATACACAAATACTTCACTCAAAATATTCTGAAATGTACTTTGGCCTAGTTGAAATAGCTCTTTGATAGTATCATGATAAAATTAGGGACATGATTCATCATTCATCACTTTGCAGACCTATTGATCTCAGTGGCTAAGAACTGAGAGTATACTTAGCTCACTGTCAGAAATCAACATGCATTAATTGGGATAGATCATTCACAATTCAGACCAAACCAAACCTCCATAGGGCTCATTTCAGTCTTACCAACACTGTACTGACAAACTGTCACCTCTACTCCTGGATGAGGTTCCTCATGCTTTCAGAGTCAATGGTACCAATCTGGAGAAAGCAGGAGTGAACTGAGGTGGATACTATATATTTTTAATTGAAGTGTTCAGCAAACTAGCAGACACTGTCAGTTCAGCCAGATAGACCTGCATAGTAACTAATTTATAAACAAATTAGCCCCATTTAAAGCTGGAGGTGGCAGATCCAGATGCTATTCAAATATAAGAATTCATAGACATTTCCTTCTTCCTTTCTTACCTAAGAAAATGAGCAGGAGATACAGCATTGAAATTTGAAATGTATCCCAAGATAATCAACATGGAAACACATGAATGAGTACAAAGGACTGTTACCTTTTCAACAAATCTGTATGAGACGCAAACTGTTAACAAGCAATATACTTCCATTTAATTAAGCCCCTATGATACCGCTTGTTTGCCTTTAAGGAGCAAAGAGGTTGCTTTCTAGTGGATTGTGGAATCCACTGCTGAACTACTTTTCACTTCTAACCCTTACAAAAGCTCAACTGTGCTGATGTAATAATATTACATGAATTGCTGATTAGGATTATCCTATGTTTAGCACCTTGGTTACTGTTTTTTCATGATAATGATTGTTAGGCACAAAAATTGGCCAACTAGACTTTCTAAATTTTCTTGGTTGAAGTTCCCTCCTCTGCTCCCCCCACCCAAACACACACTTTTTTGGGGTTTTAAAAAAGTCTTCCTCTCAAATTCAGATGGCTCAGGCCAAACTCTTCCAGCTGCTTTTGATTTCTTTCAAACTGACTGCATAGCTCAAGATATTTTGCCATTTCTCTCCTCAGGACGAGATCACCTCTGTGCAAGTGCAGCAGACAAAGAAACCTGAATGTGTCCGGGCCTTTCTTACTTAAATGTATTAAGGCTACCTGTTTGAGAGCAAGAATTCTGCTAGGAATTCTGGATAGCGTTACATCTAGAGAACCCAGTAGAAGGCTCAAAGGGTAACGCATAGCCTAGCCAGCAATGTAATTTCCTTCTTGGCATTGTGCAAAGTAAATTTATTATCCCTCATTTTATTTATATCCACCACATTTCAAACAAGCTGTTAAAGGAGGGAATCTTAAAGCAGGAATACCACGTACCATGTGAACAGATTCTGGGTATTGTGTTTCACCTAAGTATTTGTCACTGAATTGACAATGAGCTAGACCTCTAGAGTTGTTGGGAATTTTGGCAAGAAAAAGTACACTAGAGCAAGAACCTTTAGTTGCAGATATCAATCTTATTTGCTGAGCTACCTTCGCTTCTATATGCAATTTGAAATTAAAATTTTCGTCACACTTTGTTAACTCTCTTTTCTTCTCTCTTTCACCAAGATAATGCCTTAACCTGGTAACACTGAATTTGGGAGCAGCATGTGAAGAACATCCTGAACAGTTCAGTAAAAAATATTGAACACAACACATTTCAAGTTCATTTGCTTTTTTTGTCCAAAAACCAAACAGAAAAAAAGAACAGCACCAAGTCATCAGCTTGTCTGAGACGCAAAAAATAAAAGGGGAGGGCGAGGAGGGAGTCTAAAAAAAAAAAACCCTAAACCCAAAAGTTAATCACAAAGAAACCGTCATTAATGCATTGTTCAAGAAAACCCATTTTAGGCTTAATCAGATTCCAATGAACTAGCAAAACAACTAGCAGCTAACTTTATATTAGTTATAAAACAAGTGCGTAAACAATACCAGTGCAGCAGAAAAGTACAAGTCAGTGGGCACAATACAGAGAAAGTTAGGCACACCAGAATTCCATTGAAATCAATGGAATTTAAATGTTTCACTGTGTGCCTTTGTTATTTCAATGGGATTTAGGCACATCCAACTTTCTCTGGAATGCTCCCAAAGTTCACATTCCAATTCAACTCAGTTTCAACATTTTTGTGCAATTAAGAAAACAACAACACTACCAGACCGTACTCTTTGGCCAAGTGAACAATCTTCGATTGCAAGATAAAAACTAACTGGGGCAGGGGAATCAAATAATTCCTAATGTAAAATACTTCTGCACCACTTTAAAAAAAAATCAATAGAATGAAAAATAAAACATGGACTGTGTTTTTAATAAAACATAAATTCCTGGTGCAAATACGGTTAAAAAGGGGGAAAAAAACCACAGATGTACACCCTTTAAATTATAGAAAGGAAAACTCAAGTTGGTTCTTGAAAATGTATTGTCAAAACAAGGCTTAACCTTTTGATTAGCTAATTTTGTCTCTTCCTCCCTGTCTTCCAACTCCCTAGTATTTATTTCTAATATTTTATTTTCTTTCCTTAGGGCATGGTTTTCGTCTTCTAATTTAATATTCTCTTGCATTCTACTAATATTCTGAAGTGTCAATGCTCCATTTTTTTGTTTCTCTTCCTCAAGTTTTCCCTTTAATTCAATTGTCTGCGTGTGGCACTGATCTATTCCTTCTAAAGCCAAAAGTGCCATCACTCTGGTCTGTTCCCAACTTCCCGCATTATCTGCCTCCTGACAAAACAAAACCACAGCTTTGAAAAGTTTTTCTTCACTCTTTCCCATATCTTTATTTAACTGCTTCTTAAAATACTGCACCGATTTTTTCCAGGCTTCCTCAGTCTTCCTATTAATTACTATAGTTCTTTGCAAATTTATTCTCCAATCCCCTGCCTTATCTCCACAACCTTCATTTAAAGGGGCTTTCAGTACATTTCCCTCCACAGAGCAGAAAGGGTTTCCGTAAACGAGTCCATTTTCCTCCTCTTTTCCCTTTCTGTTCTTTCTTTTTTCAAAAAGAGCCATATTTCCTTCTGACCCTTTATAACCAGTTATTCAGAGGCGTCCCTCTGTTTCCCACTCTCCAACCTTAACCCCGTCCAAAATGTTCCGAAGATCTACACACTCTTCCCAACTATGTCCTTCATTGGAGAGTGCTAGTTAAAGATCTCAGAACAAGTGACAAGCAAAAAGGCAGGAGAGACCAAATTTGGTTTTCAATTCCTATTCAATTCCCAGTGTCTCTATTGAGTCATCCTTCACCAGGGTGAGACCAAATTCTCCTGGATATCCTGCCGACTACGCCAATTATGTCAAGGACCGAGATTTGTGGTCCTTTTTATATAAACACTATTCATGTAACATTTATTAAGACATAAAGTACAAAATCACATTTGTATCAAGAGCTCTTGCACACACACGTTCACACGACATATTCACAAACAGTCCTTTCGCCGAACGTTGATCAGGCGTACTCGAAAGGATGGATGACTCCTAGCCGGTATCGGAGCCATAAAAAGGAGCTGAAAATCTTCCACTCTTTATACCCATGTTTCTCACTTCTTGAGGGAAAAAAACATGTTCTGACGGTTGCCAGGGTTCCAGGACTTTCATTGTGTAAATCAATCAAGCAATTAAAAGAACAGTTCATATCATTTTGTACTTTACTAATAAAAGGTTGCTTGCAGAAGAAGTGGTCATATATCATGTTGTCAAGAAATGTACTATACGTCAGATCTGTATATCAAATGCCTCAGTGGTTTTCGGCCATACAGGGTAGGGTCAGAAAAACATCAGCGCTTGCCCGTCTGAAGGCTTCAAGCTACACTCATGGGTCCGTGCAGCTCAGGAGTACGCTCTGTTTGTGCCCAGTCCTTATTGTTTTGCAAACTTTCTTCTCCGGCCAAATCAGCATTCCTGGAATTCTCATGTCACAGCTCAAGGAATCCTCGCTCCACAGTTCCAAGTCCATCCCACAGTAATGCAATGTGCGCAGCCATTTTCTTTGGCTCAGGACTGTACTTTCAACCGGAACCCATTCGTTCATCACAGGAGCACCAAATTTGGGGTATTCCACTCAGACAATCACATCAGTGCCACCAGCTGTAAGGATTCCTCTCAGGCAATCCCATCACTATGGTTCAATGTGGGAGTCTTTACACTTAACCTACCAAATGTGATGGATTTCCAGTGATCTCTGCAAACAGTTAGTGTGAGGGCTCTCCCTGATCCCCATCTCTGCTACACATAAGGACTTTCACCCTTTTGTGACACCAACTGTGGGGTCAGTCTAAATGTCCTCGAGGTTCATATAAGAAGTTATACTACTTTTATCCCCAACAAAACACCACGCTCCCACCTTCATGATGAGACAATCCAAAATGAAACAAGAAGATGAGACTCTCTGGTTGGAAGGCACCCAACTAGCCACTGGGGAAGAGTAGATGAAAAATAGAATGTGTCTAATGATGCAACTGGACTCAGCTCAAAAGGATGTTCAGCTACTGATGTACTCAGAGTTGAAAAGAAAGTCTGAAGCTGCCCAGCACATATTATAGGAATATGAAATATGAGAAGTATGAATCATGGAAAGTTATACATTGTCAAAAAAAGAAATGGAATGTATAAACATTGCGATAGTGAGTGTTAGCAAGATAAGGTACACAGAAATGGGACATTTTCAGACAGATAATTACACAGTGCTCAGGAAAGGAAAATCTAAGAAGAAATGGGGTGGTATTAATACTGAGGAGAGATGTAGCAAAAGCAGTCAATGGATAATACCCTGACCAAATAATATCAATAAGACTTCAGGGAAAACTCATCAATGTAACCATAATCCAAGTTTATGTTCCAACTGCAGAGGCAGAAGAGGAACAAACTGAAAGATTCTACACTGGAGTCCTGGAGGAAACGGATCATATACCAAAACAGGACATGTTGCTTATAGGCTATTGGAATGCAAAAGTAGTAAGCAGAAGAAAACCAAAGATTGTTGGAGAATTTGGCCTAAGATCAAGAAATGAAGCAGGAGAGCAACTGACCTGATTTTGTGAAGCTAACTGTTTGTTCATTACAAACACATTCTTCAGGCAACAAAAAACCACTCCGTATACATGGACATCACCTGATGGCCAATGTAGATATCAAGTAAACTACATAATTGGAAGCAGAAGATGGACAAAGTCCATTGTCTCTGCAAAAACAAGACCAGGAGCAGACCACAAACTCTTAATATAAAAAATTAGAGTAAAACTAAAGAACATCAATCAATCATTGTGCCAAAATACAACTTGAAGAACATCCTCGTAGAATTTAAAGATAATGTAAAAAAAATAGATTTGCACTATTAAGCCTAATTGATCAGAAGCAAGAAGAACTCTGGACTGAAGCCAGGGATGTTGTCAGGGAAGAATGCAAAAAAGACATTGTCTTAAGGCTAAAAATACCCAAACAAAAAACAAAAAATAAAACTATCATTGGATGACAGATGAAACTCTTCAAAGAGTTTAAGCCAAATGGGAAACAAAAGTAAAAGATGATAGAAATAAGGTCAGAACCTTGAACTCAATTGTTCAGTGACTTGTGTGCAGGGTCAAAGAGAACCATTATGACAATCGAATAGACGTAGAAATAGAAGAGAATAACAAAAATGGTATAACAAGACACTTCTTCCACGAGATCTGAGAAATCAAAGGAAAATTTAAACCAAGGCCATTTCCGCACGGGGTGAGGGAATTGCCCCATGCCGGTACTTACCAGACTTCTTGGCTCCATGCTTGGGTCCAGGCTAGTCCGGAGCAGTGCGTGGCTGCCGCTCCGCACTGCTCCGGGGATGAAAATGGTGGTTTCCGGTTGGTCAAGGATCTCCACTAACTGCTGAAGCTCGCCAGCCTAAAGCCCGCCCCCGGCAGATCTCAGGCTCGCACTGGTGCGAGCCTGCATATCTGCACCGGAGCGCAGGAACAGAGTGGCGTGCTCTGTGCTTTTGAAAGACCTGTTTCAAGCGTTCTTTCAAAAGCACACTGGACGACCACTTCGGGTCGTTCGGGAGCGGGCTGAGGTGTGGAACTACAGTAAGTAGGTTCGACCAAGTCCGCTCCCAGGTGCAGACGTCCTCCCTGGAGGACGCTCTGCACCGTTTCTTTAAGCCCGTGTGGAAATGGTCCAAGAGTGTTTTTTTTTTATATGCAGGCATATCTTAGTTGTCAAATCCTCTGGCAAAGAAGCTCCTTTTTACAAAGTCTTTTTATACCCATCCAGCCCCCTTTTTTTCCTTGCCCTCTGTTTAGCTGGAGTATGTATATTTATATATTTAGCAGCATCAATATTGGGAGGGTGGTGAAGGAAGTCTGGAGAAATACAGACTTTCAGTATCAGTCTGCTGCAGCCTGATTGCAATAAACAATGCAATAATGTTTGAATTGAGAAAAACCAAGTTTCTACAGTTCTCCCTCCACATTCACAGGTTTCACTTTTGCTAATTTGATTATTCGCGGGGTGCCTGCTTGCCCCCCATTCTCCCCTCCCACCACATTCCCACCCCGCTGGCTCCTTCCATTCTCCCTGCCTCAGTGCAGGCACGCCCCGTGCCGGTGGCGGGAAGGTCCAGGGAGGGCAATCACCAGTTCCCCGCACTCCTCCCACCTCCCTTGGTGCTGCTGCCGCAGGTGTGGCCACACAGGAAGGTCCAGGGAGGGTGACTGCCATTTCCCTGTGCTCCTCCCGCTGCCCCCGCTGCTGCCTTGGGGGTGGGCGTGGCCTACAGGAAGATCTGGGCAGGGCGATTGCCAATTCCCCACGCTCCTTCCGCCACCCCCACTGCCTCTGCGGGTGTGCCCGCACAGGGGGCAGGAAGGTCCGGGGACAGTGATTGGCAATTCCCTGTGCCCCTCCTGCCACCCCTGCTGCTGCAGCCATGGATGTGGAACGTCCAGAGAAGGAACGTCCAGGGAAGGTGATCAGCAGTTCCCTGCATTCCTCCTGCTGCTGCAGCCAGTGCAGGTGCACCTTGTGTGGGTGGCAGGAAGGTGTAGGGAAGGCGATTGCCTGTTCCCTGCCCCCTGCCTGGGTGGGTGCATCTGCCAGGCAGAAGCCTGTAGGGAGGGCACCCTATTCGCGATTATTTAACATTTATGAGGGCTTTGTGTCCCTATCCCTCGCGAATGTGGATGGCCTACTGTACACTAGCTTCTCCTTCTGTGCCATGTGTCCCTATCTACAGTGAGAAAGAGAAACAGCAGCTGCTTTCAGCATCCCCTACTAAGTATGTACGAACAGCAAAACAGAGAGAAAAGGAAAAAAGAGATAAGCCTGCCTCATCTGCAACCTTCAGTAGGCTAAGAAAAGGCAAGCGCAGTAAGTTTGGCCACCAAAATGGAAATCAGAAGGAAAACAGAGGCTGGTAAAAGAAAAAAAAAACTTTGGATGTATTTTGGGAGTAGGTCTCAAGTGGTCTCTAACAGGTTCAAAATATTTTTATCTATTTACAGAAGGTTTACCTGACCTAGTTGTTTCATTTTGCATAGGCATATTGTTACTCTTGGATAAAAAGTTTGCTGAAACACATTGATGTCCTCTTCTTTTTTATGGCATACGAAATTATTCTTTCCATGTTACTTCTGCCTCTGGTACAAAATTTTCTCTTAAAGAAGCAATGCCCAGGAACACATCTACTTTGTTATCTGAAGTTTACTCTGTATTATACAAGAAGCAAGGGAACACACTACATGATCAAGAAGAAATAAAAGGATGATCAAAAAAATACATTAAAGAACTATATAAAAGAAGTTAAAGGATAACAGATTCATTCAAGGAGGAACGATTTGAAGATGAACCCGCTATTGTACAATGTAAAGTGGAAGCTGCACTCAAAGCACTTGGGAGAAATAAATAACCAGGAACAGATGGCATACTGATAGAGCTGTTTCAAGCTACAGAGACAGAATCCACTCAAATTCTAACTAAAAACTGCCAACAAATACATAAAACAATGGTTTACAGATTGGAACTGCTCAATATATATCCCAGTCTCCATGAAAGGAGACACCAGGAATTGCAGAAACCACAAGACCATTGCATTAATCTAATTAATCCATGCAACCAAAGTGATGCTCAAAATTTTATATCAAAGACTTTTGCCTTATTTAAAGGAAGAAATGCCAGATGTTCAAACTGGGTTCGGAAAAGGAAGAGGCAGTAGGGATCATACTGCAAACATATTTTGGATAATGGAACATACCAAATAATTTCAGATGAAAATCAGCCTGTGCTTTATAGATTATAGCAAAGCCTTCAGTTCTGTAGATCATGAAAAGCTGTGATTAGCTCTTAAATAAATGGGTGTGCCACAACACTTGATTATCCTGACATGTAAACTGTACCTGGGGCAAGAGGCCAAACTGCAGAATAGAATGTGAACAAATAGAATGGTTTCCAACTGGTCAGAACGATAGGCAAGGCTGCATTGTATCACCCTATCCATACGCTGAATGTATCAAAAGTAAAACTGGATCAGCCTTGAAGGAAGGAGACCTGAAAAATGGAGGAAGCCCTTCCGGTTGCATGGCCGGCGCGAGTGGCAGCTTGGATTGAAGCTGCACAATGGCGCGGCTCCGAGCAGCCACCCGCTGGACTCCAACCGCCTCTTTTGCCACCACAGAGGCGGCAAAACACCCCTCCGGTACGAGGGGTGCGGAACGGGTCCGACGGGGACCCCAAAACCGGCGTTTGCTCTGCCCCACCGGGAGAGCGGAAAGCGCCAGGGGGGTCGAAGGACCAAGACGGAGCCAGCGGGATCGCCCCCTGAGCGGCACAAGCGCCACCGTCAACTTTTAAAAGAAGACATCAAACAACATGTAAGAATTTTAAAAGAGTCATTTAACCTGTTCTGGTCGCGATTCTGTCAATATCGCAGCAGTTCTGGCATGCAACGGTGGGCAGAAGCGAAAGAATGGAGGGGACCCTGAGCCTGAGTGAGTTCGTTATGGCTGGGAGTTTTTCTTAAAGGGGCGGCTGCAATTTTAAGAAAAGGCTAGCTGGGAGTGCTGCTTACTCACGAGGATTGAAGTTAATATTTTTTAAAGTATAAAGAAAGACTTATGAATCACAATTGGGACTTACAGTATAAGATGGCATATAATTGATCATTTGGACTAATGGATTACAAATGAGTTATAACCTCCATTTGGACACTAAATTTTCTACAGTATAATACTTCGAGATTTTGGCTGGACTGAGAAGATCTGGAATTTGATTTATGGATTAGGCGTTTGGATTTTGGATTTTGGAGGAATATTTTGGGATTGAAAGCTATTGAGTTGCACGTCTCCTTTTTTTTTATTCCTCTGGAGTGACTCTTGTTTCTTGATTCTTTTGGATTGTTGAGACTATGAGACTGTGCTGAAGGTCATCTAATCCAAAACATCCTCATTCCCACGGATGGAGCAGTCTGGAACTTAAGCGACAATGAAAATGCAACGAATCTTTTGAAATGAACTCCGGGCAGCTTCAAGAGGGGAGGAGGGAATATAAAGCGGATAAAGGCACAGGGTTCTGGATTTGAGAAGGGGCAATGTATTTCAGCAATGTCAAACAAGTTTACTATAAGTGATATATTGTCAGTAATATAAACAATGTGATGTCAAGGGTTGAGACTGTGAAACCTGTGGTGGAAGAGACTTGATTGGAAGATCCTTCCTCCCATGGACTGAGCTGCTTGGAATTTAAGAGACAACGAAATGACAGATAATCTTTAGAAATGAATTTTGGGTGGTGAAGTCCAAGATGGGAGGGGGGAACGGGGAGATTGTGATGGTAGTTAGTCAAGTAAAGACCCTCACTCTCCTGGATGGAGCGGCTCGGAACTTAAGCGACTAGGAGCATACAGTAAAAATTCAGAAATAGACTCTGGACCGCAAAGTCCAGGAAGGGAGGGGGGAAAAGGAGCCGATAAAGTCACAGGATTCTATACCCTCTCTCTTGGGTGTGGTGCAGCTTGGAATATAAGCGACTTTAAGAGTACAGAGAATTTGCAAATGAATACCCGGGCAGCAGGGCACCAGATGAGAGAGGGGAACAGGAAGATGATGATTGATGGATTTTTATTTTGACATTGTTAATTTAGTTTGCAATTGATGATATATCGATATATTTCATGGATATGAACACTGTGATATTGCTGAATGGGAGAAGGGGTTTAAAAAGTACTTAAGGAGAAACAAGACATTTTAGTATAATGGAATTCAGGGTAAGAAGATGGGGGATTGTTGCAGTAATAATTGCTTAGACTGCCAGATATACAATGACAGAAATAATTAAAAATTTTAAGATTTTGGGCCGTAGGTAATGGAGAGTTAAATGAAAATATATATATATATATATACATATAAAAATAAATAAAAAAGGAGAAAACAGAAGCTTCAAGAGAGTGATATGGAAATATTTTGGAACAGGACGATTTGAGTTAAGCAGAAGAGAGTGATGGTTGGGAACTGTCTAGCCAGAACGACTATATTATGATTGTTAGGAGAAGGAAATGTGTGTTCGAACAGATGAGATAATCAATTTATTGTGATGCACTAATGTAACAAGTGGACTAAGCTGCGGGAAATGTTGACCAGAACAGCGTGGAAGAACAGAAGAAAATTCATGTAACAAGTACAAGTCAAATAATCCTTTTTTTATATTTGTGAAATTTAATAAAATTATATAAAAAAAATGGAGGAAGGAAGATCAACAATTTAAGATTTGAAGACAATACCATCTTGCTAGCAAAAAGCAGCAATGACTTGGAATAGTTACTGAAGAAGGTCAAGAAAGAAATCGCAAAGGCAGGTTTATTTAATTATCGTCATCATATTATTCATTTCTATGTATGACTGTGAAAGCTGGACAGTGAAGAAAGCTGACAAGAAGAAAATCAACTCATTTGAAATGTGGTTCTGAAGGAGATTTCTGCAGACATCATGGATTACCAAAAAAATAAATGAATCTGAGAGTGAATCAAGCCTGAATTTTCCCTAGAAAGTGAAGATTACTAAATAGACACTATTTTGTAATTTAGTAATTTAATTTCTCTTTTACTATTTACTATTAAGTAAAAGAGAAAGACTGCATTACAAGTGGATAGATGTAAAATCAAGGAAACCACAACTCCAAGTATGCAAGTATGCAAGACCTGAGCAGGGCTGTTGATGACAGGGTGACCTGGCGACCTCTTAGGCCATTTCCGCACTACACTCTTATAGCGCGATTATTCCACTTTCAACATCCTATGGAATCCTGGGGTTTGCAGTTTAGGCCCCTCAAAGGCTTCTCCCTAAACTCCAAACCCCAGGATTCCATAGGATGTTGAAAGTGGAATAATCGCGCTGTAAGAGTGTAGTGTGTAAATGGCCGTATTTATAGGATTGCTATAAGTTGAAGTCAACTGGATGGTAAATTAACAACAAACAACAGGCCAAAAGGAAGGAAAGGGGCAGAGATAAATCAGTAACTGGATTAATGATAATCTGAAAAAGTGGCTAAAGCAATCAAGGAAATAATTTTAGAATGTTTTGAATATAGCTTTGGTTCCAATACAAGAGACCTTGAAATCAAGGAACAGCAAGCCTTACAGAGACACAAAGACTACATATAAAGCTTTTGATCTCATTCAAAAACAAGAGTTTATATTTTGCAATACGCAAAATCAAATAAAGATAAGTTGGACAGGCAAATCTTGAAGATCATTTCAGTTTCCATTTTAGAGGCTTTATGGAGGAAGATGGCAAGGAGGATGTAAAATATAAAATAGTGAAATAGGTTCAGGACCTCTAGTTGGATTTAAATATTACAAATGGGTGACCAGAAAAGAACCCACAGCATTGGTCCTAAACTAATACACAAGGGCTGGCACGGAGATATCATTGTATGGTTTGCTTGTACAGTAAAATCAACAAATTCTACAGTCAAATACAGGAACTGCAGTATAATGGAATTACGGTGAACGTATTTTAAGACCTTGCACCAGTAACACCAAGGAAAACAAGGGTAAGAAAACAAAACTCAAAACACTCAAAAATAAAGGAATATATAAAATATGTTCTGCTAACAAGTGAAGATTGATGTACCTGATACAGCCAAATGCAAGAGAAAGAGGAACTACAAGAAAAAAGAAAAAAAAGATCTCCAAGGAGCCAAGACACCAGAAAGTAAAGGACAGTATGCAGTAAAATGATTGACAACTCTGGCCATTTTATTATTCCACTTTCGACATCCCATGGAATCCTGGGGTTTGCAGAGGGAGGGCCCTTGAGGCCCCTCCCTAAACTGCAAACCCCAGGATTCCGTAGGATGTTGAAAGTGAAATAATAGCATTATAACATTCTAGTGCGGAAATGGCCTCTCTCATGTGGGGGCCAAGGAATATGTCCTGCTTCATTTTTTTTTTTCTGGAAAGGAAGAGACATAATTAGATCTTATTTGTTAGATTTAGTGCTGGCTAATAATATGGAAACCAGTAAGCACTTCATAATTTGATATGTTGTTTGCTGACCCACTCTTATATGCTAAAAAGTATTTTTTTAAAAAATGTAAGGGGTAAAAGAGTGGGTGTAAGGGATCCAACCTCAAGATCAAGAGATCTTTGCCTCTGAGGGGAGCCCACAATGAAACAGCTCATTTTGGAGCCATGGCAGCTACTTCATCAAAGTTTGGGCAAGAGAGGAAGACTGAGGGTAGAGGCTGGTAAAGGAAGGGAGAGGTAGAGTGAGAATGACAAAGAGGGGAAAGGGGGAATGCTGCCTAAACTACAGTCTCATTGTGAAATCTTCATGGTAATAAATATTCTTGACTACATAAAGAAGCACATAAAAAAAATCTGACTGATGGCTGACTCAGATTGTTTAAATGTGATATCTTTAAAGTCAGTGGGTCAATACTCAGTCAAAAGATTTAAAATTTTAAAAACAGTTTGTAAATTAGGAGCTGATGTTATTTTAATTCAGGAACCTGATATTAAAATACAGATACAGAATATTAGTACACTTAACCATACGGGAACAACTCGTTTCTGAAGGTACAAATAAAAATTGAGGAGCCACAGTAATGTTTATGAAACACTGTCATTTTGAATTTATAGACCAACTGAAAGAGCAGGAGGGGAAACACATTTTGATTAAAAGAAAGTTAGGAGATGAACTTTTAATCCTCTGTTCCTGTTATGCTCCAAAAAAAAAACAAGCAGAGTTTATATGTCCTAAATCAAGGGAAAAAATTGCAGAGAGTGACATTATCTTAACTGGAGACGCTAACTATAATTTGTACAGCTAAAAAACTGCAAAAATCACGGCAGGGCAAAAAAATTTTTTAAAAAAAAATGATTCAATGAATGCATGGATGATATTGCACCTTCAAAAATTTACCCTTTTTTCTTAACCCCTATCTTATTCCCCCACTGATCATATTTTAAAGATCATTGTTATCACAGAAATAAAAGACATATATTGCCCCAATAGTAGGGATGGGACAAATCCAGATCCGAATCCCTGGAAGGTTCTGGGAATCCATGAATCTCATGAATCTTGAATCTTTTGAATCCTTTTTTAAAAAAGGGTTTAAAAAGCAAAGGAAAGAAGGATAATCTTGGGCAAGACACACTCTCTCAACCTTAGCAAAAGCCTAGGCAAAGGCAAACCTCCTCTGAAGAAATCTGGCCAGGACAATTGTCATAATTTTGACTCAGGATCTCCTCAGATTGAAAATGACATGAAGGCCCTTTCTACACAGGCAGGAAAATGTGGATTATTAATCCCACATTTTCCTGCCTGTGTAAACAGGGGTACATACTACAGTACAGAGATAATCCAGGTCAAAACCTTGCCCACTTTGCTCAGACCACCGACGCTCCTTCTGGGCAGCAGTCGCAGGGTAGGTTAGACCCTTTCCCACGATTGCCACCTGGAAGGGAGGCTAGCGATCTGAGCAAAGCAGGCAAGAACTGAGCAGCCTCGCCTGCTTTGCTCAGATGACAGCCGTCCCTTCTAGGCAACGGTTGTGGGATAGGTTAGGCGCTTTCCCATTGTTACTGCCCTGGCTAGCCCGAGCTTTGGGGGATATAAAAAGATATCTTTTGATATCAATAATTCGGCTTCATATATCCATTCCCCTCCACGTGCTTGCGAGGTCCCCGGACAAGCATGCACATAGGCTCGGCCGATAATTGCCGTAATATTCCAACACAATACAGGCAGGCCAGAAATAGCCGACTCACAGCTTTAGGAGACCTCAAGGCAAGTACCTCCATTAGGTATGCATGCAACGTTCAAAAGATCCTCTGCCTAGCGCTGGCAGCTTGATGATCAGACTATACAACACTCAAGTACTCCGTGTTTGCATACCGGCTATCCTATTGACAATTTGGCTGTAACTCAATCATTCAAATTCTGACCTTTTGGAGGCTTTGTCTCCAGCCCCAAATCTATTGTTCTCCCCAAGTCCGACCTAGCCTGCGGTCACAATTCTCCTTATAAAAACCCCTGACTTTGAGCGCTTCCTTGGATCGCTCCCGAGTTCCAGACCGCCTTGCTGCCGCATCGCTTGGCGAGCTTCCCCTCAGCTCCACGTGCTGAGATACATCAAACCCCAGCCTCGCTCTCCATCTTCTTCCGGGCTTCAGGAACAGGTTTCGTATCACCCAAATCAACTATCCCTCTGAAAATCCCGCTTTCTTACTCACATCTTTATTTTCCTTAGTTATCTCTGTGTGTGTGTTGCTTACATTGTGTGCCTGTCTTTAATAAAGATCATTCATTATCATAGAATCATAGAATCATAGAATCATAGAATCATAGAATACAGGGTAACACCATGATCACTGCCTGGAAGTTGGCTATCTGAGCAAAGCAGGCAAGGACTGAGTGGCCTCACCCACTTTGCTCAGATCACAGGCGTCCCTTCTGGGCAGCAATCACGGAGTAGGTTAGGCGCTTTACCACGATTGCCCCCAGGAAGGGAGGCCAGCTATCTGAGGAAGGCTCAGTGGGGCTCAGATCGTGGGTGTTCCTTCTGAGTGGCAATCACAAGAATGGAGCTAACACGCCTCGGGATTGCCCACTACAAAGCGTGTGGGGCCAGAGCAGGTCCAGCCTATCATCACCCCTGGAAGGGAGGCCAGAGGCCCTCTCCCTGGGCTATCCTGTGGTATGCTTGCTCTTGCCAGGGAAAGGGAGGAGGAGAATTGGGGGGGAGCACGCAGACTCATGAATAATCAAATCTGTGAATGTGAAACCTGCGAATGTGAAGGGAGAATTGTACTCTCGCCGCAAAATTAAACAGCTTAAAATTGATGAGTTTTTAAAAACCTGGTAGGCAACCATTAGATGTTAGTAAACCTACAATCCCTACTCTTAACAGATTTCATATCTTAGAAGCAGAAAGTCTAGAGGCTCAGTATCCACACACCAGGGCCATTTCCACACCAGACTGTTATAGTGCTATTATTTGACTTTCAACATCCTATATAATCCTGGGGTTTGCAGTTTAAACCCCAGGATTCCTTAGGATGTTGAAAGTCAGATAATAGCACTATAACAGTCTAGTGCAGAAATGGCCCAGAAGTATTACTACTTCTACTACTACTACCAAGTAAGTGGGAGTAGATATGAAGATATTAAAAAGACCATCTCTCCTCTTAATGAAAGAGTACCTCTAGAAGAACAGTATAGTTTGCTAGCTGTAACCATCAAAAAATATCTATAAAGAGCTCTGAAACATCTCAAATAAAGTAGATAGTCATAACTATTATAAAAAGGGAAAGTTCTATTCCTCTTTCTAAACCAACTATTAAGAAGCAGATGGTATCAAGGTATCAAAAATCAATGCACTTGGTCAGCTTCTTCAGTTCCTTATAGTCAAGAGTTCTCTGATGGGTTCAGATCTCTCCCTTCAGGTTAATAAGGTTGCTTTAACTATATTTCTTTATAGAAAATGCATTACCCAATGGAAAATGCTCAATTTTGCTAGGAAACATCTTAGCACTTTATTACAATTACCTATTAAGGCGATTGACCTTCTGCTTATTAATGACTTGTATGCTCCTTTTCAAGTGCAAAAATTTATCTCAGTATTCAGATCAGATAGAATACCTTCTCTGCTCATGAAGAGGAAAGATCCTCTAGCCAGGTTAGGAGTGATACCTACTCAAGTGTTTTTGGATACAGTGAAGAAACCTCTCTTGTCCCCGAATAACTCCCAGGTTTTGAGAGAATATTACTCCAGGCCAATTTCTTTGTCTGAAAGTCAAACCCTAAAAGTTTCACCCTTGGTTTCTTTTAATAATGAATATCAGTATACTCAGCAACTCTCTGTATCAATATATTCCCCTGAGGAGGGTTGCTTTTGAGACCCATTCAATATCTCCAGGGTCAGTGAAGAAGAACAATTAACAGGTTCATATAAATGCTTACCTTTGACTGAAAAAAAAAAAGCTATTATGCACAGACTGGGTATTCTAAGAGAAAGACTATTTGCACTGAGCAGGGCAGAGTTGGATCTAGATCTAGTGCCTGTGGTTCAGGATGATCTGATTATGATTGACACCCCTCCCAGCAATAGAAATGTTATCTCTAACCAAGCATGTCAAGCAACAGCTAACTGGTTAGAAATGAGGAAGCTGGAGCCTCATGAATTAGATGAAGAGAAGGCTAAAAAGAAAATCACCATTCTTGCAGATATACACTCAATGCGTTGTAACCCTCATTTGATAACGAATGTGTCAATAATAACTACAGAGGAAACCAATGAAATCCAGGTTTTAACACAACACTGACAATCAATACACTCAAAATCTGGCTGTTTCTGTCTGTCTTGGGACTTAGCAGGCTGGAGAAATAAGTTAGAGGATAGTGATTTTTTATATTATATAAAGCAATTCAAGATCCTGTTGTTTCAAGAAATCTGGTTAAGGCAAGAAATTTGGTTACCTGGATACATGGCTTATTCAAATATTGCATTTCCCTTTACGAAGGTGGTAGACCAAGCAATGGCCTGGTGATATTGGTATCAACTTCTTTTCCAGCCTCAATTACTCCAAGTGCTATGGTTGTTCTTGTTAAAAATGTGCTACATTCTTATATTTTTGTTAACGTCTATGTCCCACCTTGGAGCTCACCATATTATAATGTGAATTATTGGTATAGGTTTGAAGATTATTTATGTGAGTTAGGGCATGAATTCCCTTTAGTCCTACTAATAATTGCTGGTGATTTTAATGCATGTATAGTTTCAACTAACCAGGATAATCCTAGGGCATTAGGAAGCCAAATTGAATTGTGGGAAGACCTGGAAACTCAGAAGTCTAAAGATACAAAGATTAATAACTTTGGCCTTTTTTTTAACATTAGTAACAAAAGTAAATTTAGCACTGATAAATGGCTCCCATTTAGACAATTCGGAGGGAGAGTTTACTAATATAAACAATTCTAGAGCAAATACAGTTGATTGTGTGATATTTCTTGTGTTTTTTGATCCTTACTTTTCTTTTTTACAGTGGATTCTGCAGTTGGTAGTGATCACTAGCCCCTTAGATTTTCCTCGTAGTGGTCTAACAGGGCTTCCACAAATGTTGAATACCACCTAAATTTTAAACAAGCACAACTAACCTCAGATAAAAGGATCAAATGAAATTCCTTGCTGCGATCAGATATGCAACAGAAGCTCTATCCTGATGAATTTTTGAAACTAAGAAATGACTTGCTCCAAGCACCCAGTATTGGGTCAGCAAATCAGTTATATGTACAATTAACAAACTCCCTCAGACCATTTTTTTGGGTATCCCTGCCAGAAAACTACCAAACCAAATGGGATAATGCTTGGCTTGATAAGAACTGTGGGAATCTAAAAAGGCAAATGGGAAAAGTCATCACATTATACTGCTCCACTAATTCCTGTATAATTTCTTCATATTTTTATGATATGTGTAAAAAGTAGAAAAGATTAGTTAGAGGGAGAAAAAAGGATTTACTATAAGGAACAATGGAAAGAATTAGGACCAAGCACTTCTACAAAAGAATCCATCCTGAATGGATCCTGACCATGCAAATAGCCCTTAAAATGGAAGTGGCTGGCTGCTTTTAATTTACACATTTTTGTTTTTTGTGATGGAAGGTGTTGGCAGGGTGTTCAAAGTTACACTGGGACCCCAACAGATCTCTTTTTTTCCACTTTTGACTAAAAGAAATATAGCATTCTTGCATTATGTATACCCACAAATTCTTTTAAATAGGCCCTCATGACTTTCAGTCCTATGAGGGGGACCCCTTCTTCTGGCAGGTTGCTTGGTTCCTGTTCTTGCTAATACACATCTCACTGCTACCATCCCTCATCCCACCTGCATTCAATACATTGTTGTCTTCACTTATCAGGTGAGGGATTATATACTCACTTGCAGTTATGTAATTTAGGTACATTCAGCAAGATCTGTATGTATTGGGCAAGACTTGGTTCTGCAGAAGCAGATATGTCAACTGCAATCTTTGTGTGTGTATAAAACAGAGGAAGATTGAGATGGAATCATCCTACCTTCATTTTACAACAGAATAGCCTTCTCTGCCCAGAATTAAAATATGTTTCTTGAAAACAAGTGCTGCTAGCATTTCTAGCACTGCCACTATCCCTATTCCTGAGACAATTTCTCAAGCTCTGCAAAATGCTCCTGTATTTATGTTTCCTATAAATGCATGAGACCATTTTCATCACGTACCCTTTGCGCGAAAAAAAAAATGCTGCATAGCTGAGCCTCACCTGTTTAGAAATACTGTATCCAGTTTAGTTATTTTAATAGGTTTGTCAGATGCATTAAGGCTTGGGAACGATGAAGAATCCAGAGTGGTAATTCTGCTTCCCAGCCACCACCCCCACTTTCTTTTGTAATCATAGCCAGGAAATTTGTGAGAAGAACTATCCCTCATTGAATAATCCCATCGGTGCTGCTGATAAAATACTAATGAGCTTTGTCAAGAGCCTAATGGTATTCATGCTCATCCTGAGCTGCTGACAGCCTATATTTTGCAGTTAACAGGGGGAATTATTTTTGTCAATGCAGAATTAATTATAGTGAATGCACACACAATACTAGTAAAGCGGTGTATGGCAAGTTCTTCGTAAGGCTCTTGGGAGTGTACCCACCATATTGTTATTTAAAGGATGCCTCAGTGTGTTTTGCTTTTTTGTTAGGTTGTACTCTCTCCATCCCATGAGAAGAACACGCCAGATTCTAATACTGAACCGCATCCAGCTTATGTGATCTCCTCTGGAATGTATATATACATATATCTCAGCTATTGATGGCAACCTTCTTATTTTGCTCAAAGGAATTGCCTGGTATGATATTAGTGTAGTTCTCTTATACCAAGTATTCCCTTCACCCGATCTAGGAAAGATCAGTGCTATCTTCTGGGCAGATTGCTTGATTATAGCTCTTTGATCGGCATGCTGACGTATTAGTTGTGTACAACTTTGCAGACTCTAAAGCAACACTGGGAAAGATTTAGAAAACAAGAAAGTAAAATTAAAAAGATATTTAAAAATTGAAAAAATCTAGAAGAGTGCAACCAATTGATTTTTAAAGCAGGTAAATAAATGTTTTTAAGCCGGATAGAATCCATGGAATAAAACAGAAAGATTGCCAATTTTTGGCAAAAAGAAGGCTTTTCCAAAATATGTTTCCATTACATCCTCTTCTATATCTTGTATATGGTGAGGTTATAATCACCTCCTCTTGAAATCAGGAGACTTGATTCCTGACACTGAACAAAGATCTACATTGAGTGAATATGCATTGCATTTTTTTTCCTCTTGAATGCTGTCATGCATTGATAACTTTCATACATGGCTGAGAACGCATGATGGAGGCATGGACATGATTGTATGTATTTCTTTCTCGTGTATTATGTGTATTATATTCAGTGCAATAGTGGGCACACTTGCTGAAGAGTTACTCCATTTCCACAGAAAGGGACTGATTTCTGTGAGTAGATATAGATAGAACTTGCACTGTTTATGTCAGTCATGAGAACAAGCTAATGGAAGAACTTTGAGGGCTGGCCCAAGACACATTGCCGCTCATACTGAAGTATAAGATGGTGTCCTGTCCCATTCTATGTACAAAAAGCAGTTGGGTTGCTAATTAAATCTTCCTTTAGCACTTGTGATGGGACAGCATCCTCCACTCAACCTGAAGAAACAGATGGCCCTGAGGAGTGTAGGGCAGATTGCCTGCTACCCAGCTCTCTCCTTCAACATCATGCTGTGGTATCCCTTCATCTGCTATCCAATGTGACTGTGACCTTCTCACTCTGCCTAATGGAAGGACCAGCCCTGAGATCAATAGGATTCTGATAACTGTTTGTAGGCCAGAGTTATATCTTTGTATCAAAAAGAAAAAAAATACTGTTGTGATTCTGTGAGGTACATGTGCTGTAACAGCACAAATTGGATAACGATGGAACATACCCAGCAGTGTCCTCCATGTTGGTGGGGTAGTGAATCTGCTCTGTGTTTTAGTCTGAACTTTAAGGGAGGTGTCCCACTTGCTGAGGCAATGGTGTCATGTTTCATCACCTTGGTTAGCTCCTTTAAAGTTCAGACTAAAAAGCAGGGCAGATTCACTGCCTTACTGACATGGGAGCTACAATAATATGGAAACTTTTTTTTTTTTTTGAGAAGCAAATTATTGGCTCTTAAATAAAGGTGAGACTGCATTGTTAGTGTCTAAAATGCTCACAAATGGACCTTGGCAGGGACACTTCTTAGCAGCCATAAAGATAATCCAAATAATTTTAGCTGTGTCACAAATGCCAGCCCATATTATCTGGCGAAAGTCTGATCTGTTTATATCCATGTGTCTCTCACACCCTGCTAGAAGTGTCTCTTCTCTTCTGTGCAAATTTTGCTGGCAGTCCAGATATTTGACATCTGAAACGAACAGATTTTCCTAGGGTAGAAAATTCAACAGGACATCACAAAATCATTTTGACCTCCCTCAATGAATGTGCTGCCAACACCTCCTATCAGTAAAGAACTGTGAACATATTGAAAACTCTGTGATGCTTCCTTGACGGCGGTGCAAATGAATTAGTGCCAGAGAAAGAGAATTGTCATTGTGTGTTGAGCACCTTGTAATTTTACTGTCAGTGGAACAGCTAAGATTACTGCCAGCAGTAGATTATCTTTGGGGGAAGGATACCGAAGAATACTAAAGTTGCAAAGGAAAGTCAGGCTGTAGGTGAAGTCAAGACAGACAGGAATGTAAGAACAGAGTTGAGAGCTGGCTTTGATCAAGAGAATAATCAACTCATTTGCAGATCAACAATGCAAACTCAGGCCTCAAAGTTAATAAGTAAGTACCAAATAAGGATAAAGTGGTCACTCGTTTGAATGCCTTGTCACAGTTTGTTAGTCAGATACTGGGGAAGACGGAGAAAAAAGGAGCATTGTGTTTAAAATGTAGAAATATCAGCTACAAAATAAATGATAAAAGAATATAAAAATATTCTGGACAGTTTAACATCTTACTCTTAGTGGTCTGACCATTGGACTACAACTGGAGACCAGGGTTCAATTCCCCAGTTGACCGTGGAAAGCCATGGGTGAGCTTGGGCACAGCCCACATTCTCAGCCCCAGAAAACTGTGATAGGTTCGCCCCTTAGGGCGCCATAAGTCGGAAATGATTTGAACGCATGCAACAACAACAATCTGACAACAACAACAAGCTGAATGCCTTCTATTTGAGGACAGACTTCTTTCAGTAGGAGAAGAAGGGATCCATTTATTTCTCCCTGACTCAGCCCCTCACTCATGATCTATCTGCCTTAATTCTTGCAAAAATGGGATGGTGGTTGGAAGGAGAAGCATTAAGATGAAACAAAAAGAAATATGAAAGGGTATGGGACAAATTGTCAAACCAAGGAAGCCCTAAATGAAGTTTATAAAGTTAATTTGGACCAGTCTTTCTAAATAGTTTACCTTGGAGAACTCTTGAAATAATGTCCAGATCTCAGTGAAACCCTGCATAAAAATTATTACACCTACCTTTTTTCCCCAGTCACAATCTGTGGTGGAACCCCTACTGAGTTCTCATAGAACCTTGGTTCAGAAACCCTGACTTAAGGCCCAGTCGCACTAGACTATAATAGCATTATATTCTACTTTAACTGTCATGGCAACATACTATGGAATTCTGGGGTTTGTACTTTAGTGAGGCCCAAGAGCTCTCTCCCTAAGAATTCCAAATGCCCCTCCCTAAACTGCAAATCCCAGGATTCCATATAATGTTGCCATGGCAGTTGAAGTGGATTATAGTGCTATGATAGTGTAGTGTTACAGGGCAATTAGACTAAAAATAGCCAGAAGATCAACAAGTGCAGCACAACATTGTAAATATGTACAAAGCTTTGCCAGGGAAAGTTTTTACGGTGTTGGAAATGTAAATGCTGTTTCAAACATCTCAGATACATGTTCAGGAGACAACATCCAGTTGTTATAGATCAGAGATAGAGACCCACGGATTAAGGAAAATCGTTTTATTGTAGCCGGCACAATGTCTCAGTGGGATCGTTCCCAAAAGTCTGAGCCTCGCCTCTTAATATTCACAGCGATTTATACATTTTCCAGTACAATCCACCACATGCTCAAGAAAAGGAAACAGAACAAGAAAGAAAACAGATCTGTTGTACGTCGGTTCCCACCAGTGCCTACATATGTTGCAAGTCTTCTGTAGCGAAGCCAAAAGCTAGCGAGCCGAGCCAAACCGATAACATTCCATTATACAAGGTTCCATTGTATTTCCACAGTTCTTTACAAACTCAGAGAGAAATAACTGTTTTTTCCCATACCAAGAGGTCATCTAGACTGACCCCACCACATTTCCCCCCTTTTATGCTGAATTCTTTAGTAATTCAAGCATAATTATTTGGTTTGTGCCATCAGAGCATATACAGCAGCTTTACCATCCATTATTTCATTCATTACAGGTTGAAAATACTTTAACAACCAGAGTACTGACAGGCAGATTTAGGAAGGCCATTATTTATGCACAAAGCAATTCTACAAGCAGTGCCTGTACCCATGCTTAATTAGGGAGCCAGATAATCATGTCCACATGTCTGCAGACTACAAGAATGACCTTCTAATATTGAATACTTCAGAATGCATTTTTTCTCTTTTCACATCCAGATTCTTTTACATAATAACCATACACCCAAACCTTCCTCTCGTCATGGCTGAGGAGAGTCTAAAGCTATTTCATGCTGGGCTGACAGCCAACAACCCATCTGCCTTACATTAAGAGCAAATCCCACCATGGGGAACATGATGACTCCCAACCTCTCAGATTCGTGTTGTCAGGATCTGTTGTCATAGCTTTCATCACAAGCTTTTTTCATTCTTGCCCAGCCAAACTATCTATCCCATGCCTGCATTGGTTGGCGCACTGGGTGAAAGGTGATACCCACAGTGGCCAAACTCCCAAGGGCACAGGTGCTATTTCACACCTAGGGAAATGCTTTCCCTGCCCAGTTTCCACACAACCAATTCATCCCTGGAGGTAGACCATATATCCATTTACCATTATGAAAGCTGGTTTCTTCCTGGAACTTATTTAAAGAGGACAGCCCCCCTTATTCCCATATAACTCAATGAAACCATTGCTACAACTAAAGAAGATATCGACATTGGGATACTTTCCTGGGCATGCCTGTGGAGATTCAGGGATTTCAAATGTTACATTGCAGTTGTGATAGTCTCCTGAGCTTGGCCTATGAGAACATACCCAGCCATTACTAACATCCAGGGGGCTCAAGATCTGGAACCAATTCACTTCCCAGCCTCCCTTGCTCAGCATCATCCTCTTCAGCACCAACAATCCCGATATACACATATCTTCCAACCCCACAGAACCACTGTCTGAGGTGATAAAATAGGTAGCCCAGGTTTCCTGCTTCCCCCAGGCCTACCACGACCCACAACATTGTCTCCCACATTCAGGATCTGGCCGTACGTTGAGCAGTGCATCTTGGTAGCAACTGCAGTAAGGCCTAGTCCCAATCTTCTTTCCTTTCCAGATGGGGATCTGGCCGTGCGCTGGGTGTTCAGCTTCCAGTTTGTGAACACAGCAAAGCCTAGTCCCAGTCTTCCTTACTGCTTTCTGATAACTTTCAGCTCCAAAGGTTGCCCTGTGTTTGGGGCAACAGTCCAGTCAGAGTGAGCCTTTTTATCCTAGTGTAATGCACCCAAGGCTTCAACCCTGCCACCTTTACTACAGTGGTAGTTGTCAGTATATGCTGGTGGGGTCCCCTCCACCCAGGACCAAGTGGCTCCCAATCCTTCACCCATACCTCATCTCCTGGTTGGAAAGAGGTGTGCCTGGGTCTGTAAGAAGGGGAGATGCTGTTCTAACATTTACTCCCTTATTTGATTCATAGCTTTTCCTAATGCGCTAACTTCCTCCTGTAGAATTTTGTTTTCCCAATTCCTCTGTGTCTCCCCTTAATCCTCCCAAAATGGCTTCATACTTCGGCCAAAAAGGGGACAACCCTATGGTTCAATGAGGTGTGCACCTTATCCTATGCCTTATCCTAAAGAGGCAATGGAAAGAACATCCGGCCACTTCAGCCTTGTTTCTTGGCACACTTTTGAACTAGTGTGTCTTCAGGATTCGATTCATCCTCTCCACCTTTCCTAAGTTCTGAGGTCTGTAGGTGCCATGTAATTTCCAGATGATTCCTAGAGCAGTGGTTCAATCCTTAATGATCTTGTGAATGACTGCAGGTCCGTTGTCTGCACCTATATGGTGTGGGCTTTTGGGGCTGCTTCTTCTGGCTGTCCCATGGCCTTCAGCTCAGCTGCTCCTTTTTCTTTGCCTTCTCAGTCAGAGAGTCCTTCAGCCGCAGCTCCACTTCCAGATCCAGCCTGGAGAGGTGCTCTATCACCTCCCTTTCCCAGCTTGAAGAGGTGCTCTATCACCCCCTCCTTGACCTGCTGGGGCTGGGCCAGCTTCTCCTGTAGCTGGGCCAGAGACTCCTACCAGTTGCCGCTCTATCAGGAACTGGTGGGCCCCTCACAATCTGGACTGCCTTGCACCTAGGACTCTGCCTTTCCTTGTGTTCTCCATGCTCTTGCTGCCAACCTCTCCTTCCAGGATGTCACAGCTCCAAGCCCCTGCCCACCTCTGTCTGTGGTAAGATGGACAAAACCTTCTCCTCAATCTTCACCTGACAGCCAGCCACAGGCACCTTGGTTTGCAGAGCCCATACAGTCAGGTTTCCCAACCAAACTGGTCTGCAGTGAAGTCATGGCTGAACCAATCCTCTCAGCTCTGCTTCCTGGGTCTTGGCCACCTCCAGGACGCCCTGCAGCTCATTCTGCATTTTGGCTTCCCTCTCCTTCACAGTAACCAGTTCCCTTTTCAGCTTGCTGACAGTCTTGTGCAGGTCTCTCAGCTCTTCGCTGCGAGAGTCGTTCTTCAAGCGGAATTCCTCCAGCTCCCTCTCTCCCCAACCAGCTCCTGGACTCTGGCTGCCTCTTCCTGGAGGCCAGAGACTCCCACACGGGGCTCATTGGTGGGGTCTTTGTAGCTGGATCTCCAGTGCTACCTTGCCAGCCTTTTCTGTGGCTAGTCGTCCTGGCTCGCTTCTCCTTCCCTGCCAGCCGCTTTGCTTCACACAGAGCTAGCCCCCGATTCTGCTGCCCTCTGTCAGGGTCTGTACTGGTTGGCCTGCAGCCTGAGGAGAGGTAGGCCAAGGGCTGGGGAGTCCACTGTGGCTGTCTTAGGGCCATGTCTGTCACTGGTGAGCAGTGGCAGCAGCCTAGGAGTGTGGTGGCAGCCAGGGAGTTTGCCAGCTTGCCAGCCCAGGGAGTGCAGAAAGAGGTGGCTCTTTTCACAAGGGCATGGGAAGAGGGGTCTCATAAGGGTGCGGGGGGGTCTCTCAGGGTCCGCCTCAACACCTTGCCTGCCCCATGCCCCCATAGCCATGCCAAGGTGAGACGGTGCTAAACCATGGGCTCCTGTTTGGTCCTGGATGGCTGGTGCGTCTACGACCTGAGTGTGTATGTCCACCTGGGAAGGCAGGGGTCGCTCCTGTCTGTTCAGCTAAGAAATGAGTGCCACGCTTGACGGGCTGCGCAACCAGCACTCAGACAATACTCACCACTGGCTTGAACAGTACTACGCTGGTGAGCTGGAGGAGGAGGAGCTGACAGTAAGAGCTGATGGGTGGGCGAGATAGAAACGTGATGTCCACTGCCTGACACTTCTGCCCTCAAACTGCTGTGGCGCTCCTCCTCCTTCATCTCCTCCACCATCACCCTCACTTCCTCTTCTTTCTTCCTCCTCCTCCTCCGCTGCTGCTAAATCTTCAAGCAGGGCCTTTTTGTACCCCTCTGACATTGGTGCCCAGGGTACCTATCCCTCTTACCCCACCCTAGATACACCTCTGCCTTGTGGTTAGTTGTCATGAAGAGATTGCAATTTCATGGAGGAATCAGGAGAGATCCAAACATATTTATCTAAATTTATTTATAGAAGCAGTTTTATTTTCACATATTTTAAGATTCTAAATCCAGAAAGATTGTAATCACCACAAGTCAAAAAACAAGTGACTAACTTATTACATCTAGACATCTTTTAGACAATCTGAAAAAAAGACATTGGTGATAGACTTTGTATATTTCTACAGCTGTCAGCGTATCAGAAGACTTTGGCCCTATGCAGGCCAGAAGTCTTTCATTTAGCCTTGTTAGATTAATATAAGGTGATCAAGCTTTATAGTTTCGTTTCATTTCATTTTATTACAGTCAACAGACTATTAAAACAGCATGTTAAAACATTTTAAAACAATACAAATATAAATAAATATAGTGGCTCACATTTACCGGAGGAAATACAATCAAGATGATAATGGTAACATAAAATGTAAGTAAGTAGATATTTCACTTACATAGACAATGAGGATCTAGTTAAAATAGCCAAGTTTAAAAATTTTGCCACTTGAAGAGTAATCTCTTTGTCAGAACCTTGCAGTAAAATAACCATTAGAGACTCAACGGGACGCCTAGGGAAGCGTTGTGTGATGGGGTGTAATAAATCTTCCCTAGCCCCTTGGTAGAAACTGCAACAAAAAAGTACATGTGATATAGATTCAATTTCCTGATTATCACAGGGGCAGCATCTTTTGCTCAGTGGTGTTTTGTTGAATCTGCCAGTTAGCAAATTTGAGGGAAGGACATGAAACCTTGCCAGGGAGAAAGCCCTTCTATATTTTGGAACTGTTAACCAGCTTAAATAAGGCATTCCATCTTTGCAAGGTAAGCATGGTAAACCCAGTGACTGAGGGGAGCAAGGTCTCCTGGCTGTCCCTTGCAGCTCCTGGTAATCAACATCCCTCAACCTCTGCTTGACAATAGCTTTGGTCCCATCTAAGTCTAGAGATAGCAAGTGGGATATGGATAATCCCACTGAGATGATCTTGCACTCAATTGCCTTCCTCCAAGATGATTTAAAGGAGTCAGACATGGTTTTAGCCAATAAAGAGTTGGAATTAATTGTATAACAGCAACGGAGCCAGAAGTGGATAGAGTACATCCATGCCAGACTTTTTAAAGAATTTAGGCCTGACTCCAAGTAGAGGGCAGATCCAGCGACACATCTGGGGACACCATATATTAGCCTCAGAAAGAAAGAAGGAATTCCTTTAAAGGAATTCTTATTATTAAGAGGAAACCAAACTGAGGCCCCATAAAGCAACTGTGGGACAATTTTAGCTTTAAAAACCCGTATGGCAGCTGGAATAAATTTACCACCCTTAGTAAAGAAAAACCGAGCTAATGCTCTCAAATTTTGTTCGGCTTTCAGTTTGATGTACTTATCCTGAGTCCTCCATCTTATAGCTTCATGAAACCAAATACCCAGATATTTATACGAGTCCACTTGTTCAATTCGGTTTCCCTCTATCAACCATGAATATCTGATCTTTCTTTTGACGAAAACAAGAATGTTCGTTTTTGCATAACTGATTGTTAAAAAATTATTGTTGCAATATTCATGGAAGCCTCTCAGATCTCCTAAGTCCAAGACGAGTCTGAGAAATCCATACAGGATCATCAGTATAAAGAAGGATAAAAACTTTTGTTGAGTCCATCTTTGGTGGATGGGATGGTAAAGGTGCCAAGGTCTGAGGAAGATCAGCTAAAAATAAATTAAATAGGGTGGGAGCAAGAATGCATCCCTGTCTTACACCTCTGTTGGTGGGAATCTCATTTGTGAGGTGCCCTTGCCTCGAACTACAAACTTGAACAGTAGTGTTGTAATACAGGGACTGAATTAAAAATAAAAGTCATCTATCAATGGAATACTGTTCCAATTTGCTCCAGAGGCAGCCACGTGGGATTGGATCAAATGCTGATTTTAGATCAATAAATGCAGAGAAAATTTTCCCACCATTTGGTGCAGTATGTTTTTGAGCTAGATAAACCAAAACCAGACAGTGGTCTAGTGAAGAGCAACCTGATTTAAAACCAATCTGCTCTTCCCCAATGATGTTATTATCGTTAATCCACTCTTTCATCTCAATAGCTAGAAAACTGGCATATACCTTCCCTATAACAGATAGCAGACTAATAGGTCGATAGTTATGCTGGTCGTCTTTAGGACCCTTCTTATAGATCGGGATAATAAAGGCCTTTAGCCAAGCTACAGAGATTATGCCAGATTTATTAATTAGAGAAAAAAGGGCTGCCAACATGGGTGCCCACCAACTGATGTTATGTATCAACAGTTCTGAGGAAATGCCATCACATCCTGCAGACTTGCCGGTCTTTAGCTGACCTAACAGTCCCTCAATTTCTTCTGTAGTTACATTTGGCCTATCTGGAATGTTCAGAGGTAACAGGGGAGGTGCTTTAAATTTAGATGTGCAGGGGTCGTTAAAGATGACTTGAAAATGATCTTCCCAGACACTAGCTGGAATATGACAGTCTGGGCTTCCACAGCGATTACTTAAAGCACCTGAAACTATCTGCCAAAAGGATCTACTGCTATGAGTAATAGATGCTGCCAATAACATTTGCCATGTTTCTCTAGTTGCCTCGCATTTCTTACAGAATAAGAGTTTCTTATATTGTTTTCTTAGCTCGTAATATGAGTGAGGGAGCTGACATTCATTTGATCCGCGATAAATATTATACACTGTTTGAATTTCCCTTCTAAGATTGACACACTCCTTATCAAACCATCTATTTTTACGGATGTTATTATAATTTATATTATTAGTTCTAGTTTGAAGAGAAGAGTACAAATCCTGTAGAACCCGCTCATAAGCCAGGATTCCATCCTCAGATCTAGCATCTGCTTTAATTTGGCTGACATAATTTGAGATGTGATGTAATGAAATAAAACTATTGAAGGCCTCCTTTGTTTCAGAGGACCATTTGATTTTAATTATTCTTGTGTCAGATGGTAAGCATACTGAAATACAACGTTGTGAATCCAACTTTAACCTGCCTGGCAGGTTCAGCGAGCTTTCCAGGGGAAAATTATCACTATCAGAGTGCTTTGCTACTCTGAAGTTAAACCCCAAGGTTTTCAGATGTTTGTGAATAAGAATATAATCAGTGACACTTGAATCCCTGGTGGAAGCAAATGTAAATTCACCCCATAGGTCATCAGGGCTGGAGCCATTTAGGATGGACACTTCGTTATTTGAAGCAAACTGAAGCAGACCTATCCCTGCAGGGTTGATAGATTTGTCTTTTGAACTACGTGAATTGACTATAAGTTGTTCCTTAATTGTTTTGGGTGAGTTACAGTCTAAAAAGGGATTAATTAAGTAAGATCCTGTCCTTGCATTAAAATCGCCTGCTATTATAGATCTTGCTCTGGGAAATTTAGTCATCTGTTCTAAGTAGTAACAGTCAGCCTTAAGTCAAACTGATATAGCATCTTCCTTTCTGACCGTTGGGGCAAAATACACATTGAATAAAAGTAAAGTCAGATTAGATGTTAATAATTCCATAACTAGGGCCAGTATAGAAGAGTCATAACTTGGTAACTGAGTAATTCTACAATTAACTGAGGAAGAAACCAAGATACATAAACCCTGACTAGCCCTTCCTTTACCACTTCTGGAAAGTGCAGGGAAGCAATATGATACAAAACTATTAACATAAACGTGGTCGCAACGCCAGGTCTCTTGTAAAAAATTAGATCGAACTTATTTAGATATTCCATAAAATTCTGATCTTTGCTTTTGGAGGTCCAGCTGGCTATGTTCCAGGAAGGTATATTTAGGGAAGAGATAACAGTACCTGAATGTAGTCAATCCAGTTCTGATATTACATCCAGCGTACCTTGGAAATTCCTATAAACACAGGGATTACATATTGGAGCCTGTTGAGTTAGCAAGCCCAGGCCTGGTCTGCCAGAGTTTGGTGGATTTGGTGGCCCTATCTTACATAGATCTGGTTGAGACGGTACAAGGTAATCATGGCCTTTAATATTTAACAAATTGGAATCACGATGAAATGAACTGAGAGGGTATAAACTTTGATTGTGATCTCCAATTTTAGAAAGATTGCCATTTTGACTAGGTTTAGTTGATTTTACTATTGCAGTCTTGCAGCCTGTTACCATTCCTCTGTTATCCTTACCTGCTCTCCCTGGCAGTACTTCCTCTTCTATTTGAGAGGTACCTAGACTATTGTTGACTGATGAAGTGTCGAAATCCTGATGATACTTATCCTTTAAGTATTTGATCAAAGAAGCAAGCCTTAACAGAGCCTGCTGTTGGTCCTGCTTTGGGAGAGCGTCAAAACTGTCTATTAACATTAATTCTTCTGGTAGGAATTCTATATGAATATCATCCCTATCATCAGACAGAGTAGAAGTAGCACTATTTATATTTGGGGGTCTTAATAAGACTACAGATTTATTAGCTTTATTAGAGGAAGATCGACAAACAGTAGTAACAGAATTATCAGGGGTACTTAAATCTATCAAGTCCCCAACTGGTGGATCCTTAAAAAATTTCTATCTGTCTCTTTGTATGACTCAGGGGAAGAATTGGTGAAATGTCTTTAAAATGCCTGGTAATACTCATTCCCCCACTCTTAAATTTTTCCTTAACTCTATAATTTCTTGCATCAATATCAGCTGAAGTAAATCAAATAACAGCTCTAGCATTAATATAGTTGAAAAAAATATATTCTACCTTTAGTATAGACTTCATTTCAATTGATGTTATACCAAAGGATGTCGAAAGCCTAAAAAAATGTGCTTTTCTCTCCTGTTGTGATAACATGCCCTTTGGCTTTGGGTAATTAATAAACACCAAATTCTGCCTGATTAATTGTAAATGCAAGGAATTAATTATCTGGGGTTGTGTCAAGTTGCTTACGTATGATGGAACTTTGTGGCAGGAAAAGTCTACCTTGTTTCCAGGCTGCAACTGTGTTGTTAATTCCTGAGTTTCTATTTTTACTCTATTTTCAGGGACTGATTGTAGACATGGAAAACTTGTTTCTGGTACTATACTTACTAGCTCTTGACTTTCCAGGTTTACTTTGTGATTATTGTTGAGTTTTAGAGAGGGCATCCTGGCATTCTTGTCCTTTTTTTCTAGTATTTTAAATAAACTGTCGAATTTCATTTTAGGGACAGATTTGCTACTGGGCTTGGTTTTTATATTTTTATCTTTCTTTTTAGTACAAATAGAAACGTTGGAATTTTTACTTTTAGAGTTCCTATTGTTAGAGTGTATATTGGGTTTGCTTTTCCATTTCCTAGAGGAAATTTTCCTTGATTGCCTTGATTAGAGGAATTTAAAATACCTTGATCAGTGGATTCACTTAAAGTTTTAATGGAGAAATCAAACTTAGATTTTGTTGTGGTGTCACCCTTACTTCTAGGAGTTATTTTGCCCTCCCCTTGTATTTTTACCAACAGTAGGTCTGTTAAAGTATCAAGAAGGTCCTTGTATTCAGATAGGAACTTCTTAATACAAGAGATGTCCTCAGACCAACCTTTATACAAGCCCCTGATCAGTTTATGTTGACTACCTAACAACTTGGTTACCAAACTTAGGTCAGGGTATAAGTCTGAGTCTGAGTCTGAATCTTCATCCACATCAGCTAAAAAAGTTGTTCCGGGGGAGAGAAACTCGCAGTTGACATGATCGGTGTGGCTTGAGGTGAGCAGAGTCAGAGTATTAACTAAACCCCTCTGAAGAATTTCAGGATCATCAATCTGGGCTTTCGGTACTGGTGAAGTACCAGCTACAAAAGCCAGTTCTTCAGCCAAGCTGCAACACCTATCTTCCAAGTTTTCACCTTCTGCTATTTTCATTGCATGGTGAGGACCCAATGACCAGTCTATAATCTCCACCTCGTGTGTCCCAGTTTTAGAAACTGGGACAGAACAATTCCCGGAATTGGGACAGAAAAAGTCTGTGATTTTACACTGGTCATGATTGTTATTAACTGAAGTGGTAGTAGTAGTAACAGTAGCAATAGCATCTTCAGACGTTAAGTCCAGACCCAATTGTTTACACTTTCTTCTGGTAAGAGCCACCATTCCCCAGCTGTATCAGTTCAGCTTTGGATGTTGATTTAGAGTTTTGTCAGGTTTGAGATAGTCGAACAGTTCAACAGTTCAACACTTTGTGCAAGTCAAACCTGACCATTAAAAAATACTCTTCAAATTTAAAACAAGCATGTAAGTTTTAAAAGCATAATTACACTGTTTTAAAATAGCAAGACAAATGCATACAAACTATTCTTAAAACTATTAGAGAAACATGAGGGAGTAACTAGGCATATCTCCTTAAAAACTTAGCTTCAGAGAAAGAAGTCCTTGCAGCCTTGAACTTGAACCTAATAAAACGAGGAATTTGCAGTTTTCAGTTTGAAAGTTGTTTGAAAGTGGTTAATCTTCCTTACATACGATGTGACTGTTATTCCTGCACCTCAGTCTTCCTTCCACTTAGGACCTGGCAATTAAAGGTTTTAGATGCAAAACCAGGGCAGAGGTGAAGATATATCAAGTTCAGGCTCAACTTACTTAACTGTAAGTGTAACCTCCTCTCCACAGCGTTTGTAGTATTAGTAGTTCCTCCACTCTCCTACTACATCAGCAGCTGTACTCCAAGCAAGAACATTTTCCAAGCTTTGTCCCTTTTCATGTAAAGTTGCAGCTCTCTTCCCCCGGATTCAAACTACAGGCGAGAACAAGTGTAAAGAAAGGCTCATAGATGGCCTTGAAGGCATACAACAACAAAACTCAGCCTTCCTTGCACATTCGCTCAAAACTCTAACATCTTCTGAGCCACCCACCGAAGGAAAAAATCTAAAACAAAATGGGTTGGCATCCAAAACAATAAACCATGCAAAAAGGCAACAAAAAGATAACAAAGGGATAAACTTTCAGAGGAGCTCTTTACAGCAGCAGCTGCCTCGTCGCCATCTTGGCTCCTCCCCCCCAAGCTTTATTGTTAACAAGACCTTTTATCAAAGAGAGAAAGCAAACAATCTTTCTGCCTAAAAATTCTTCCAGTTCTACTGTTGAATGGCTTGCACCATCCTATTGTTCTGGGGCCACAATTAATATGTTAATTCTTGGGAACTACAGCTAATGAAAACACGCTCAAATCAACAACAAGAGGAGAAGAAAAAGGGCCTACTATCCTACCTTCAGCTACCTAGCCATCTTATTCATAACAGCCTGTTCTAAACCAGTAACAGAGCACAGCTTCCTAGCAGATTAAAGTTTCCGAATTCCCTGAAATGGAATCCGAAACCCTTCCCTAAAACCATCCTCCAAATAATGGACAGCCTCATAATCTAGATATACATGCAGAAAGAGCTCAAGCCTGTCCAATTTATTTGGACTGGGCCCCTTTTACAGATGCAAAGAAGCCTTTGGACCCCCATTTATGTCTCTGCTGCTCTCTGGTACCACTCATGCCCTCTGCTTCCAGGCAATTAAGAAAGCAATGTGACTCACTACAAATAGAACATTCTTATCAGAATTTCCACAGGTGTTGGCTACAACAGCTGTGTTTGCCTAACACTGTTTACTCTGATCTGCTATAACTGTCTGACTCTATGAAACACCCAATCTGAGCTTTCTGGACCATATGTCCAGTATGAGATCTATCCCCCTGGATTGGCCTGGCTGGGGTCATCAGATTCACCCACAGCTGTAAATAAACCTGGTCCCACCTAAGCGCAGGATTCAAAGCGGCCCTCTTGCAAAAATACTCATCGTACAACAGCCAAGCCAAGCCAACCCTACAAAATCTCAATAAACGCAAGCAATTATATCCATGTAATGGATGAACGTGACCCTGGAGACCAGGGTTCGATTCCCTGCACAATCATGGAAGCCAACTGGGTGACCTTGGGTGTGTCATACATGCTCAACTCCAGAAAAACCTCATGATAAGTTCATCTTAGGGTCACAATAAGTCAGAAGTGGCTTGAAGGTACACAACAACAACAATGGATGAGCCCATACACTCTCCAGAGCTGAGTTTTTGCAACGATACCTGCATAGATAAAAAACCTGGAAGCCAATTTTACCAGTTTCAACCAACCTTCAAGTTCAACCTTCAATACCAACCTTCCTCTTCCTAACTTCATCTCTTTCCTTCTCATCCATGCTCCCCCAATCCCCCCCCCCGGCTCCCAAAACAGCAAAGAAAATGCATCCACATAGTCACCTTTGTGGATCTTCTTGAGTATAGCAGGTGACAAGTGGTCACCTAAAGGCATGTTAGGATCACCAGGAGGAATAGACCCCAAAGGCACCCTACTATAAGCACTGGCTGATGGTTGGTGCCCCACGTCAGCAGAGCCTGGGGGCCACTGCAGCACACTGGCCCGAGGCAGTGCTCAGCATCCATAACAAACATAGGCTACTGGGCCAGTGAGACAACAAACTATTTAAAAAAGGGGGAGATTCCAGACTATACCAAAGCCTATCAGCAAACACTTACTAAATTAGCTTCCTAGAGGCCCATGAAGGCCCAAATTCTTACCACAGCAAAACAAAAATGGCAGCACCCACTTCTGCCCCAAAATGAAATGGTGGCAACCACACAAGAAAATGGCTGCACACATCAGCAACAAACAAAATGGCCAAACCTGGAGAACACAAATTGGCTGTCCAAAAGAGCCACTCACAGAGCCAACAACAAAATGGCTGCATTTGGATGACCACACACACACACAGGTTAACCAAAAATGGCTATGTCCAATAACACCCAAAATGGCCATCCCCACACCTGTATGCCAAAATGGTCACCTGTAGGTTACAAAACAAAAATGACTTCTCTAGCAATGCAACTAATAATAGCTGCCCAGGCAAAATTCAAAAAGGGGCATGCATGGGAAATTAAGGAAGAAAATGGCTGACCTAACAGACACAATCAAAAGAGGTATATGTGAGCAGCAAGGAAAAATGGCTGTACCACCAGGCATGGCACAATTCCAACTTACAAATAGCACAATGCCCCAACCCCAGCTGTGGATGCAGCTGTGCCAACTCACAAGATGCAAGCACTTTGCCAAAGAGTCCCAGGGCTCCTAGCCCCAACAATCCTCAAACAGTCCAAATCACCCTCAAAACCACAACAACACACATGTTTGGCCATTGAACAGTCAAATCTTCTTCCAAGGCATTTCAACAAATACACCCACCCACCAAACAATGTTACAAGCAAAACACACATACCCTCACCTCCTCAGCTGACACACAAACCCAAAAGCAGAGGACAAACCGAGTGTGACAGGAAAAACCAAAAGCACACCATATACACCCTACACCACTGTCCTACACTATAACAGTGGAACAGTGTGGAAATGGCCCAAGTCACAATGACTTCGAGTCCTGCACTGTGAAGATCCTTAGAAACACGTGATGAGGTGATCAGGCCTTAAATCACCTCTGACTCCACCCCATCACATGCAGCATTCTGACCCCTTGTGGCATACTCAATGCACTCTAATCTTTCCCGGGGAAGGTGTCAAACTCCTACCCTCCCCTGCAATATCATTTAGTGTACCAGTCTAGGTAGGTAAAATATTGCAGAGAAATGTTCCTGATTCTTCTGATTTTTGCTTTGGTTTTGAAATTTGCATAAACCTTGGATTTTAAGGCTTAGAATAAATGTTTTTCATCTCTTCATTCCCTTCCTTTTGATTTACTAACCCTCTGTGTACACGTGCATGTATGTACATGCACGTGCATGAGCTCATAGAGAAGAAACTGTAACTTGTCCAACAGTAGGAGAGATTTCACTATTTACTTTGATTTTCTGCATTATTCCATTTCTATTAAAAATGCAAACATACATTTACTAAGAAGTAAACCCCAAAGTGTTCAATGGGACATAATTCTTGGTAAATATGTACAGGCTGATCTGAACAGATTATCTGAATGGTGATTGGAATGCATGCATTCTTTCTGACAACCACGGTTTTTTTCCAATGATATCTTTCTTAACTAATACCATTCCACATATTCTCTGAAGCTACAAGTAGTGTACATTATCCTCCCTGCTCTCCAGATTTTATCCTAACAACACTTGTTTGAGATAGGTTAGGCTAAGAAATTGCAAATGACGCAAGGTGAACACAGTTGTTATGTTATGTGGAAGCTGGGATTTGACCTGATCTATAATATGCATTGGGCAGGCAAATGGATGTGAACAGAGAGTTCATGCAGTGGATCTGAGGGAAAGCTATAATTTTGTGCAAGTCTGATAAAGGCATTTTGAATACTGTATTATACAATATTTTATTCATTGTTAATTGTACTGTGTGCACAAGCACACAAAGTATTTACTGGTTTGGGGTTTTTTTTCCTGCTTTTTTCAGGCTTTCCTAAACTTGGTACGTAAATTCAAAGGTTTTTCTCCTCTAAATATGCTTTGTATGTTCTTCTTCATTCATTTCTTTTGACATTTTGTTGTCTCATTATACCCTACATTCAATCAGTCATTGCTTGGCTACATGTTTCTGAGTTTTTGTCTATGGAATGTTAGAGGGTGTTCATCTACATTTCTTCAAAGGCAGAACTATAACAAGATTTATAAAGTATTTTGTGCCTTACATTCATTTCTTGGAATATTTAAAATTAAGAGTGAATATATTTTCACACATAGTATTAGGGGAAAAAAAGGTTTTTTTAAAAAAGAAAAGCACTACCAAAATCAAGGTTTTATAAGAATGGCTAGATGCAACAACCTTCTTCGCACATGAATTTTTCCTTTGAAAGAAGATCCACAGTCTGGGTGCAGCCACTGACGAGGTCCTTTCTTGTGTGTTCAATAAATGTGCCCCTGAGCATAGTGAGATTGTTAACTCCTGTTAATTATTACCATCGCTTATGTGAATGTTTTCTTAGACAAGCTTTCAAAGAGTAAAGTTTATACTTCTATGTCAGTTGGAGCAGAGCCTGGAAAATGACTTTTATTCAGAAAGAATATAATGCTATGTTAAAGCCATCTATAACATAGCAGCAGTAGAATTATGCTCTGGGATCAGCATGACATTACATTCATCATTCATACAACTAATTTTCCATATTCTTGTTTGAAAAGACAATGCGGTCCACCAGAGAAACCAGATCTGACTAATGTGAGAATCCATAGTAGTCACATTCCCACATGGGCCTGAATATCTTAAAGACACCAGATTCTTTCTGATCTTGGAAGCTTAGCAGGACCAGCCATGGTTACTACTTGGATGGGAGACTGCCAACCAATGCCAAGCACTGTAGGCTATATTTCAGAGGAAGGAAATGGCAAAGCCACCTTTGATCATTCCTAGTATAAGAAAACCTATGCAATTCATGAGATTGTCATAGGTCAACAATCAATTCGGACTTCCGGTGAGGAGACACACTGAACGGGTGGAATCCCTAGAGCTCTGGGATTTCACGATCCGACGCGAGCGGAAATTTCCTTGGAAAATCTATTTAATATAGAGGAAATTGATCCCTGGATAATAGGGGATCACGGAGGAGGCTCGTCGGGGATCCGTTAACCCAAATGTGTCATAGGAAAGGAGGAGGAGAAGGAAGACACGAGTGGGACAAGGATCAAAGAGCCGCCATTATCGCGACGGATTGCCTTAACAGGCTGGATGTGTCCCCACTGCTACATAACCCAGTAAGTACAGGAAAGCGTGAAATCCATTGAGTAATTACCCAGACAAACTTTTACTGAGATAAAAAGGAAGAGAACTCTTCTAACTCTAAAGAAAGAGACGAGTTCCTGGAGAGATAGACTCTGGGACTGAAAAGGAGGGTGGCGAGACCTACCATTACGGAGCAGCTGTCCTGTCGGTCAGCAGAAAAATAATGCAGGGATTGTGAATAAAAGGAACTTGGACTATAAAAATTCTTTTTTTTTCTTTTTGGAATAATTAAAGCTGAGAAGTTTCTGAAGTTATGAAGGATTGGAGGCTGTAGAAAAATTGGACAGATGCAATTTGAGTTTCAAGAAAGAAAGAAAAAAAGAGGAGCATGTTTATTTTCCATTCCTGCTGTGTTCTGTCAACGAAGTAGAGTAAAAGCTGAAGAGTGAAATAGATTTATATTTGATAATTATAATTATATTGGTGAGCCGTGGTATTAGTGCGTGTGAATATTGGGAAGCAGCAAGAGTTAATGACGGTGGAGTGCTGGAAAGATTGGGGCGAGACTGGCATGGTGGACGAGCGGAGGAGGAGTTGAGACGAGCTCTGTAGCCAGAAGGAAATAGAAAGTAAAAAAGACGGAAGAGGGAGAGAGTGCTGAAAGACAGAGGAGGTGACAGTCGAGTAAAGGAGAAAGGAGGGGAAGGATATTGAAAAGACGTTGAAAGGGAGGTGGAAGCGAGAGACGAAGAGCCGATGATGGACGAAAGCAAGTAGCGAGGACGACGATGACGGAAAAGCAAGTAAAGAGAGGTAGAGAGAGACGGGAGAAGGGAAGAGAAAGACACTGAAAGGACATTGAAAGAGGTGGATGCAAATAGAGATGACGAATTGACGGTGGATGAAAGCAAGTAGAGAGAGGTGGAGAGAGACGGGAGAAAGGAAGAGAGGAGATGAGACAACGAGAGTAAAGGACACTGAAAGAGTGGCAGAAAGAAATAGAGATGAAGACGAAAGCAGAGAGAGAGTGGAGAGAGACGGGAGAAAGGGAGAAAGGAAGTGAGGCCACAAGAGCAAAGGACATTGAGAGAGGACATCGAGAGAGAGGTGGAAGTGAACAGAGATGATGAATAGACGACGAAAATAAGCTGAGAAGTGAGTTGGTGGAAAACAATTGGCTGTGAGAATATTAATTTTATAGAATTTATATTCAGAGATTAATTAAGTAAGAATTTGATATTATATATTGAGCTGCTGATTGGTATTTGAACATTGGAATACTGGAATATTGGAATATTTGTATTCTTCTGCATCTCTTATTTTGACATTTGATATTTAATACTTAATATTGGATACTTGGTATTAGATATTTTTGTTTGGAAATTGAATGGAATAGTATATAAGAAGAAGGAATTGAGATATTGTTTAGAATTGGAAAATTGTGAGACGTTTAAGTATTTAATTTCATTGTTTGAATAGAATTGAATTTGAATAGAATTGAATCTGAATAGAATTGATTAACTGAGGGGGAAGGAACTAGATCAATTGGTGGGGGGGAGATATTAAGAAGATATTAAGAAGATATTAAGAAGATAAACCACATTGAAAAAGTAAAAATTGCTAACTAAATAACTTGATAATTAGATAAGTTAGTATACTGAGAAAAATAGATAAAGAAAGTAAGGGAAGGTAAATAAATAAATAAATAAATAAATAAATAAATAAAAATAAATTAAAAGAACTAAACAGTATAGGATATTGAGGAATTAAAACAATTTTTTCAAGATGATGGCAGCAGGGAAAAGAAAGATGGGAACAGGGGCCCAACAACAAACACAGACTTTAGCACTAAGAAGGGCATCGTCAGAAATTGGTAAAGGATCGAATCAAAAGACTGGTACGGATGTGCTAGAGGAAATACAGAAATTGACAATGGTATTTAAGACAGAAGTGAAAGAAATTAGGACAGAAATGAAACATATGAGAATAGAGATAAAAACAGATATTAAAAAAGAGTTGGAAATATTTAATGGAAAGTTGGATAACATTTCAAAAGAGTTAAAACAGGTAAGTGACAAGGTGGAACAGATGGAGGAAAAGACAACAAGACTGGAAGAGCAAATGGTAAGAACAGAAGGGAAGACTGAACAATTGGAAAAGACAACATTATCCATGGATATAAGAAATAGAAATAAATCGATTAAGATAAGAGGTTTGAAGGAAAAAGATCAAGAGAGTTTGTATCAAAGGTTGATAATACCTCTGGCACATTATAGAGGATGGGAATCAGAACAACTGGATTTAGAGATAGATAGAGCGTTCCGTATAAACTCTGTAGTGGCAAAAAGGAAGAAGCTACCGCGGGATATTGTGATTTATTTTTTGAGAGAACGTGTGAAGGAACTGGTTTTGAACCATAGTTATACAAACAAATTGGTGATAGAAGGAACGGAGGTAAAGGTATTCAAAGACATACATCCAACCGTGCTCAAAAGAAGAAGAGAATATAATTTTTTAACTCAAATTTTGAGAGAAGCTGGAATAAAATACATGTGGGAGAGAACAGAGGGAATATCATTTATATGGAAACAGAGAAGATTTGTTTTGAACACGGTAATGAAAGCAAAAGAATTTACGAGAAGACATAAAGAAGAGTTAAATAGAACAGGAGATCAGATGTATGACCAACGGGAAGAAAGAGGAAAAGAAGAAAATCAGATAACTCAAGGAATAGAAAAGAAAATAAGGAAAGAGCAAATGAAATGGGAATTAGCAAGAATACAAAGAGAGGAAGAATTAGAGAGAGGACGAGAAGAGAGAGAAGGAGAAGAAGAAGCAGAGAGAAGAGAAGAAGAGGAAGGAGAAGAGGAAGCAGAAGAAGGAGAAGAGGAGGAAAGTTTAATACAAGAATCGGATTTAGAAGGGAGAGAAGAACAGATAGAAGAGATCGAGTAATATTAAGGAAAATTGCCTTAAAATAAAATGAAAATAAAATTTTTATCCTGGAATGTTCGAGGTTTAAATTCTTCATATAAAAGGAAAAGGATATTTCATCAGTTAGAAAAGTTAAAAGTAGACGTGATAGCAATTCAAGAGACTGATATTAGATGTAAAGATCTGAAATATATTAAAAATCCCAAATTAGGACAAAGTTTCTCTTCGTCAATTAATAAAAAGAAAAAAGGTGTAATGATATATGTGAACAATAAACATGAAGCAAAACAAATATATAGTGATGAGGCAGGACATGTGGTAGTAGTAGAGGTAAAAATTAAAGATTTAAAAGTATTAGTGGTAGCAGTATATGGTCCTTTGGGGAATAAAAGTAAATTTTATCAAAAATTATTAGAATTGATAATTGATTTAGGTGAATATAAAATGGTTTTTATGGGGGATTGGAATGGGGTTTTGAATCCCCAAATTGATAGATCAGAAAGTTCGAGAAGTAGTAAAACATTACAAGGAAAATTACCAAAAAGTTTTTTTGATTTATTAGATTATCTGTCCTTAGAAGAAGTAAGCAATAATAGAAAGGAAAGAGATTTTACATTTTATTCAGATTGCCATAAAACATGGTCTAGAATAGATAGGTTTTTTATATCTTCGGATTTGAAAAAAAATATTATTAGTATGGAAACATTGCCCAGAACCATCTCAGATCACTGTCCAATATTATTAAATATGCAATATGGTGAAAATATTTGGAATTGGAGATTAAAAGAGAGTTTATTAAAAAACAAAGTGATAGTAGCGAAAGCAGAAAAAGAATTAAAAGAATTTTTAGAAAATAATTTAGGGAAAGAACAATCAGTTCAGATAGTGTGAGAAACTAGCAAAGCAGTAATGAGGGGGTTCTTTATAAGTCAGCAAGCCTGGTTATTAAAACGTAGGAAAGAAAGAGAAACATATATATTGGATAAATTGCAGGAGAAAGAAAGGGAGTTAAAGGAAAGACCTAAAGATGTGAAAATTCAGAATGATATTCAAACGTTGAAAAAGCAATTTTCTTTATTAACTACAGAAGAAATGGAGAAGAAATTGAAATATACAAAACAAAGGCATTTTGAATACGCAAACAAACCAGGGCGATGGCTTGCATATAGATTAAGGAAAGAAAGAGAAAAAAGTAGTATCACAGAATTAAAGGAAGGACAGACCATTTATTATCAACAGAGTAAAATCAAGAATATATTAGTAAACTATTTCGAGGACTTATTTAAAGAGAAGAGTCAATCACAAAAACAGATAAGTAAGATAAGGGATTATTTATGTCAAGTAAATATTATAGGGATGTCAGAAACACAAAGAGAGGGATTAGATAAGCCAATTAAAATAGAGGAAGTTAAAGATGCAATAAAGAGTTTGAAAGAAGGGAAAGCCCCAGGACCGGATGGGTTTATAGCGTTGTACTATAAAACATTTCAGGATTTATTAGCACCTTTGTTAACTCAAGTGGTGAATTCTATTAGTATTGAAAATATTCCAAACTCGTGGAAAGATTCCAATATTGTGTTAATTCCGAAAGAAGGGAAAGACAAACAAAATAAGAGAAATTATAGATCAATTTCATTATTAAACATAGATTATAAAATTTTTACTTTAATATTAGCAAACAGATTAAAGAAGATAATGGTAGGATGGGTCCATGAAGATCAAAACGGATTTTTACCAGGTAGATATCTGAAAAACAACATAAGAGTAATTATAGATATAATAGAATATTATCAAAAGATGAATCAGAAAGAATTAGCATTAATATTTTTAGATGTGGAAAAGGCCTTCGATAATGTTAAGTGGAATTTTTTATTTGAAGTAATGAGTAAATTAGGAATTGGGAAAAGGTATAAAGATTGGATACACGCAATTTATAGAGATCAAAAAGCTTGTTTATTAGTAAATGGGGAAAAATCAAATTCGTTTAAGATTAATAAAGGAACGAGACAGGGATGCCCACTTTTGCCACTGTTATTTATTATGTGTTTAGAGATGCTAACTACTAAAATTAGAAATAATGAGAAAATAAGAGGATTGAAGATTAAAGGATATGAATTTAAAATTCAGGCGTTTGCAGATGATATGGTATTAATATTAGAAGATCCAAGAAAAAGTATAAAATCATTCATGGAAATAATGGAGGAATTTGGACAGGTAGCGGGTTTAAGAATAAATAAAGATAAATCAGTAATGATTACAAAAAATATGGAGCAAATACAAGAAACAGAATTAATAAATGTCACAGGATTTAAAATAGTGAAAAAAGTAAAGTATTTGGGAATAACAATAACGAAAAATAATTCAGAATTATTTGAAAATAATTACAGTAGAATTTGGAAAGAAATAAAAGAGGATTTGAAAAAATGGGGAAAACTTAATTTATCCTTTTTAGGGAGAATTTCAGCGATAAAAATGAATATACTTCCGAAGATAATGTTTTTTTTTCCAAAATCTGCCGATATTGATGAATGATAAAGTATTTAAAAGGTGGGAGCAGGATCTTAGTAAATTTGTATGGAACGGAAGGAAACCTAGAATTAAATGGAAATATTTAAAAGAAGCGAAAGAAAAGGGGGGACTAAGCATGCCAGATCTAAAGTTATATTATGAAGCTGCAAAGTTAGTTTGGGTAAAGGATTGGATTTTATTGGAAAATACAAAATTATTAAGTTTAGAGGGATTTAATTTATATTATGGCTGGCATGCGTATATTTGGTACGACAAATATAGGAATAATAGGGTATTTCTAGACCATTATGTTAGAAAGGCAATTATAAGAGTTTGGTTGAAACTTAGGGGAAAATTATATTTAAAATTACCGCACTGGATTTCACCCCATGAAGCGTTTTATAGATTAGAGAAAGTAAGAATAAAAGAATGGTTGACATATAAGGATATAATTAAAAGGGTAGGTGATAAGGTTAAATTAAAAACTAGAGAAGAATTGATAATAGATGGCTTTTCAACCCATTGGCTACTTCATAGGCAACTGGCGGAGAGATATAAAGAGGATATGAAGGATAAAGGGATAACTCTAGAAGAAAATGAATTCAATAAAATAATGAAATCAGGAGTAGAAAAACCTTTAAGTAAGATTTATAAATTGTTGATGAGTTTAGAATTTGAACAAGAAATAATTAAAACTAATATGATAAAATGGGCGCAAGATATAGGCCATACAATAACTTTGGATCAGTGGCAAAAAACCTGGAAAGTAAATCAAGATTTCACCAAATGTTATGATATAAAGGAGAATTTTTATAAAATTTATTATAGATGGTATTTAACCCCAGTCAGAATCTCCAAAATGAATAAAAATAAGAAAACAGTTAAAGGTTGGAAACGTCAAGAAACAGGAACCTTTTTTCATATATGGTGGAAATGTAAAAAAGCTAAAAAAATTTGGTTACAGATACACAAGCAAATAGAGAAAATATTTAATATTAAATTCGCAATTTCCCCGGAAATATATTTGCTTAATATTTTAGATGGGTTAGATATAAAAGTTAGAGGAAAATATGCAAGAATTATATGTTATATGATATATGCAGCAAGGATTACATTTGCGAAATATTGGAAAACAGAGAATATACCACAGATAGAAGAATGGTTACAGAAAGTATATGATTTCGCAGAAATGGATAAACTAACTTTGTATTTAAAGGGTAAGTCGAAGGAAACATTTAACCAGGAATGGGAAATATTAAAAGGAGTTTGGGAAGAAAAATGGGGTAAAATAGCATTGATAGGTATGTATGATTAAATCGATTTAAAGGAAAAATATGAAGAAGATGAAATAAAGAAGATGAATCAAAGTTAAGAGGGTAAGCAGAGTAGAATACAGACAAGGCAGTAACTGTAAAAATAAAAATAAAATGAGCAGGAGGACAAGAAGAGGAAAGTCGCACTCAATGGAAAGGAAAAAGAAGTTAGGGAATGTATGATGAAGAAGAATGGGTTATGTATGGAGAACTGATATTGGAAGTATAGATAGTTTGTAAAGGAGATGCAAAGAAGATATAAAGTGTGAAGTTTGTACCTCTTTGGAGAGTAAATAAGAGAGGAGATTAGGAATGGGTATGTATTTGTATGTATTTGTATTTGTATTGGTATTTATGTTTGTATGAGGTGTATGGTATGTAAATATGGTAATGGAGAGGGAGTATATGTAGAGTTATAGATGTATGTATGAATATGTGTATGTATTGTTATGTATTGTTAATTGTGATTTGTAATAATTGTATGTTTAATAAAATTTATTTTTAATATTAAAAAAAAAACAATCAATTCGGAGGCACAGACACACAGCATTCTCACAAAAATTCTCATCATAGCAGTTAGCACTGGTGGACAAATAAGACACCTGCCAAATATCGTAAGAAATCTTTTAACTGTTATTCTCTGTACACGTAAGTTGTAAGAGCAGATAGGCTTTTTCCTTCTTTCTCATACTTTATTCTCTTTGGGATCATGGCTTTCTGAGGTATCTGCTAAATCAGTTATCATCTGTATAAGCAGGAATAACTTCTTCTTGTGTTCTGCAGTTACCTGTTGGTTTTGTTGGAAATTACTCTCCAGTTAACAATTCCATACTGGAGATGGACCCAGACTTTAAGGCAGGTGTGGGCAACTTGTGCTTCCCCTAGTTTTGATGGGACTCAGCAGTCTCAGCCTCCTTCTCTAGGTCCATGTGGTATCAGATTACTGCAGCTCTATTACTAGTGCAGGCCTTGTGGAAGCAAAGATTGAAAGATAGTAATACAAGGGAGGGAAGTAGGAGAAGATGAATTCAAACACTCGTAGATGGAGAACCAAAAACATCTCCAGTACAATACTACTGTTAGAAAGAGTGAGGGTCTGACTCAGGTGGAAAATGCTGTGGGAATGTTAACATCAGGAACTGGGTGTACTGAACAGCCCCTCCTGTCAGTTTGTCTACTGCCCTCCAATTCAGTGAAAGATTCTGACCTGTCACCATCAGTGACGTTAGCTTCAAATGCCAGTCTGGCTGGATTTTTTACATAGAAGGTGAGGGGGGGAGTACCATCTTGTCTTTCTCCCTAGGGCCACAAAAAGTGTTGGCATAACCTGGCATATTATTGAGTTGTAGGAGTATCCATATCTCACATTCCACCATTATAACTAGAAAATGTTGAGGAAGCTGTAGGTTCAATGGCTTCTACTCAGAACAGATTGATCTCAAATTTGGCAGTGTAGTACATATAAGATTGAGTATGATCTGTGATGATTCTGAGATACAAAAGGTAAGAAATGAGTTATCTGTGGAAATAATTTGGTGACTGACCTTCAGAAATATATGTGCTTTTTTCCCTCCTATACTTTTTGCACGTCTGAAGTTTATTGACCACTTCATTTGTTTCTACAGTGATCTGAAGTAAACAGCTTATTGTGTTAGATTAGAGGGATTGCTTATTTCCTGCCTTGCTACAGTAGTAGTTTCCATAGTGCAGGTTTTATTAAAAATGAGATATTGGATCCACTTTAGGAGTTAGATATTTTCCTGGGTATGCTCAGTAGGAATCTATATTGCCTTTTTAAAGAATTTTAGGTGGAAGTGGACAGCAGAGAGGGTAGAAAGAGAATGAATGTGGCTGGTTACCAGGGAAACAGGCAGAAATGCAGAAATTAGGAAATTATGACAGTTGAAATGGAGTTGGGGAAGAGTGGGGTGTGAATGATATATATTTTTCCATATACACACACACAGTTATATGCTGTTATGGTTATACAGCAAGGGTAGTTAAGGTTTTTATTGTCTGTGAGCCAAACTGATGCTGGGAAAACATGTTATTGCCTGTATTAATTACCCAGACCTTGTCAAGTCTTTCTCTCTTTCTCTCATACATACACACACATACAAACAATTTCTTCTTATTTTTGCCTCACCGTGCCCAAAACAGCTTTAAGACTGATGGGCAAGACATGGGCGCCAAGAACCCTCTTGCTGCTTCCAAGAGAGATGTCGACCGCCGCCACTGCTGCCAACTTTTAGTAGCATGTTGGCAACGGAATCCAGCTATTTACCTTTAATCCAAAGTGACAGGGGCAGAATCCCCCCCTTTTTTTTGTTTAAGTTGAATCACATTTCCACAAGGTTTAAATATAAATTATGTGTGCATTGTAGGGGTGCGGTATGGGTACATTACTTCTGTTGCACTGCCAAATTCAGTGGCAGGGCAGGAGATCATAACATGACCTCTTATTATCTCCCTATTCCTGAAGCGACCCACTCTTGCTTTAAAGAGGTAAAAAAGTCCTGAAGGATGTAATTTGTGTCCAGCAGCATGAGGAGGTTATTTCTCGTTAGATGAGAACTGACAGGCACCCTGCCTCTTTTGGGGGCACCCTTTTAGTCCCACCTCCCAGACCTTAGCATGTCCCTACTGGGAATTTTGGGGAATCCCTTTGGGGCCCCATTCTTTGTTTCACTTAGATTCTGAGGGTTCTGGAGGTTCCCTGTTTTTGAGATGCTCCTTGAGGGAATTTTTACAGGGTCCCCTAGGGACTCCACTCCTGAGCTCCTTTAGATTCTGAGGGTTCCTTGAGCTCTTCCCATATATCTGTGGGGCCCCAAACCTCTAGGCCTTTCTGAACCCCAAATTCTCCTAATCTGTTGTGCAAAATCTGGTTTTGGGGGTAGCTCTACTTGAGACCCCCCAGTCACTAAGAACAAGCTTTGTGTCTGTTGGAGCTTCACCAGGGGGCTATGGTAGTGCTTTTAATGTGACATTCTGCAGCCATCTTTGTCACACAACTTAGATTTTGGGGGGGTGTGTGCATGTGTGTTGGCCTATCAGAGCTTGTCGTAGGCCCCCAGACTACTAGGAACAGGTTTTGTGTCTCTCAGAGCTTTTCCTAGTGGCCTGTTCCTGCATAAATGATTTTGTATGTATTTCACAGCCCGGCTAATGAAAGGACAATAGCACCCAGGCACACTCTCACAGGCAATCAGTGGTCAAGAGGCAGAGCTGCATTCTAACACCATCTGGCTCTCATTGGGCAGACTTCTCCTGTGCTAGGGCTATACACTTCAAAAAGATTTGGTCCAAAGAAATCAAGAAATGCCTGTATAAATTTGAGAAAAGGTAACTGAAGAATATGAACAGGCAAATTGATTTTTGGAATACTGTTAGCCTGCATTAAAATGCTGATTTCTGTACATATGGCCTGTCTTCTAAATTTAGGAATCTAACATGGTGACTGGATGGCTGGAACACAAATGGGATTGTTCTAGGCTTGAAAGATGCTTCTTATATTTTGTAATTTCAACACACAATTAAATTACAATATTAAAACTCTATTGAATTAAAAGCTATTGTAAAGTAGCTCTTATGTTTGTGTTTATTATATAGCTTCATGTATTTACAGTGCAATTCTGAAAAAAAATATCCTCCATGCCTTATATAGTTTAAAGAATAACCACAATGACTACATTCAACAGTCCATTCCTCCCCTCTTTTTGTGCAGCTTAAAGTATCGAGTTAAGTGAAATTTCATGTTTGAGTTGGTTCCATATCTTTAAAGGATTGCTAAATGATTCTCTTATGAAGTGCCTGTCAGCTCGAGGGCTAACCTATGGAAGATCTGGATGGGAGAGAAGCAAGACTTTGTGTTAAAAAGAACACAGATGCTCTTTAAAATCCAAAAGGTGGGAGGGACCCTTAAAAATGCATTAAGCAAAGGCTGCAGTTTTGATGAATGGTTGGAAACTAGAAAGGGAAGGTATAAGGAAGGTAGTAAATAGCTAGCATGTTACATGAGACCATGTGGCATTAGGTGTCTGGAAGTGGAAGAAAGAAAATTTGTGCAGAAATGTTTTCGAGTACTAATAAAGCTGAATATATTGCAAAGAGAATGAAAAAAACTTGGAAATAAATCGGGTAAAAATTGTATGTGTGAGTGTGTATAAAGATGAAACATCTTATCCATGCAGCACACACTTTTCAAACGCCACCTGAAAGTAGCTAGAGCATTGCATTGCTTGTGTAAAAATTGTACTTTTTGAGATGTTTCGAAATCATTAAACATTGCTGAATTACATATTTGTTTATTTGTCTTAATATAATAATTTCAGCTCCTCAAATGGCAGTTCAAGGCCATTTACCGCAAGATTAAAACAGTGTTGAACAAACTATGATATTAAAATACTTTTGAATTAAAAGCAGTTTTTTTCAAAAAAAAAAAAAAAACAAATAGACATGCCATGGCACTCATCTATTAATTTTCAGTTGTTCAGTTATACCTTTTGCACACATTGCTGAGTCAAAAAGCTTTTTTGGAGGGGAGGTTGGACTACACAGCCCTTTTTTCCCTAAAAGAAATGTGCTGCTTCACCTTCCATTTGATTTATTTATAAGTTCAGCAGTCAAAATGTTTACCTCCAGTTATTTCTTCCAAATAAATTTTATCGTTTTCAGCTTTGAAAATGGCTTCTTACCACTCACACAACAGGTACAGGTACAATAACAAAAAGGTAAAGTACTCCCTAGACATTGGATGAGATCTGGATTACAGCACTTTGCTTTGGAGACTTTGGTTCCCAAGAAGGCTGATTTGTTTTTGTTTAAAAAAAGATCATTTTATTACATAATACTAAGGAACTGACTAAAGAATAATAGAAAATCGGATCTTAAATAATTAATCAGTATACTCTTATTTATCAACAAATTGACTACATATCTTAGCTTCACCACATGTCCTTCCCGCAATAATCTCACATGACACACTTTCCTAAGTTTTAGTGGATGATGGAATCTTTATTTACAAGATGCACTTTCTATTTAAATAAGAGCATCACATGTGGAGGTAAAGGCTTATTTCTTTTTATTTATTATTTGTCTTCATCTATTTACAGTATGATACTGAAAAAAAATTGGATATTCTTCACTTCCTATGTAATAAAAATGGTCATAATGGGCATAATATGATAACAACATCCATTCATGGATAATATTAAGTCTAATTTTACATCTGACTTGTTTCAATCTGTTAAGAGATATCCAAATAATTTTCTTATTAAGTGTCCCCTGTACCAAACGCAAAATAGGACAGGCATGTAGAAGAGTTGAGCGGAAAAATAAGCAGAGACATTTTATATGAAAAGAGCAGCAGAAGCACTTATAAAGTTCAGAAACAACCCAACAGCTTTTGGGATAACATGAAGAAAGGAAGGGACAGTGCTTTGAAGTTCGGGAGTATGGGATGGGAGCAGAGGTACCCTGGGCAAAACCATGTGACATGTATGTTTGGCAGGGGTTTGTATGAGTGTGAAAGTAAAATCCATGCAGAAATGTTTCAAAAGGAACTAAATATTCTAATAACAATGTCAATAGAGTGAAAAAGAATTGCATGTAGAGTCATAAACAGTTAACTTTTTTTTTTTCATGTTGGAGTATGAAGCTGCCCAAGTTGAAGGATGTATCTGTGGAGAATGGATGAAGGTGGGGAGGAGGTAGAGGGCATCATTTGAAAGCTCTAACTACAGTCAGCCCTCCACATGCACTAGGGTTAGGGACACAGGACCCCCACAAAAGTGGAAAAAACACCAATACCAAGGCGTATGTGTGTCTGTGGGAAGAAGGCTGAGGTATGGTGAGGAAAATAGGCACCCAAGGTCCAAACCAAGGCCATTTCCGCATGAGAGTGCTATAGCGTTATGATTCCACTTTCAACCACCTATGGAATCCTGGGGTTTGCAGTTTAGGGAGGGGCCGGCTGGCCCCTCCCTAAACTGCAAACCCCAGGATTCCATAGGAGGTTGAAAGTGGAATCATAGCGCTGTAACACTCTCATGCGGAAAACTCGCCCATCAGGGAAAGGAGAGGGAAAGGGGGTGGGTCAGCATAGTGCCCCATACTTCCTCTCTCTTGCCCATTTCCTTTCTTGAGTGTGAGGGGGCATTTGGGAGAAGTTTTGTGGTGCTGAGAAACTGGGCTGCAAGCCATCTTTTGCTGGCCAAGCAGTGGCTAGTAAAGGAGGAGGAGGAGGAGGACCGGAGCAGTTTTTTTTTCTTTTTTAAAGGGCTGCATGGCCTGATTGGAGTCACTGAGAAGGAAAGTTCCCTCAGAAAAGGAGTGCCTGAGGTAGGGGGAAAGTGTTGAAGAAAATTGCAAATAATCCAATCTGTGAAAGTCAAACCTGTAAATGTGGAGGGCCAACTATACTTGAAAAGATGAGGTCCTCTCTAAGCATCTGTTACATGATTGTCTTGTCTGTATACATGATTTTCATACACATGTTTGTAAATATATGTGAACTTATGTTATAGAATTAATTGTAATTAGGGCTATGTATTTAGGTTTATTATGGAGGTGTGGAAGGGACAAGCCACTGATAAAACTTTTTCTGCATTCTTAAAGACCACTAAAACCTTTTTAAAAAGAGGTCAGATACCTGACACATGAGAAGCCTTATAGGCACTTCTGAAGATTATCAAGCATATGTCCCTATGTAAGTTAATAACTGATATTCATCATAAAGTCTCCCTGACCTTTTCTTCCTCCAAAGCCGGTCAGTTAAGAGTTTTTGCAGAAGGTGAAGAGAAAAGGATTCCTGGATTCAAAAGCTGGGGAATTAAGTGATTAAAACGCCCTAGACATTTATTATACTGCATTTGTGGCTTCTGGGGAAAGATCAGATGCTGAACCAGCTATGTAAGCAGCAGTAGGAAATTGCAGATCCCACCATTCCTGCCCCACATCTAACAGCACAAGAAAATAAAAGAGCTGGTGCACATGGCTTTGAAAGCTGTACAGAAAGTGGTACAAAACATAACTGGCCATTTCCTCCTTACACTGTTACAGTGCTATTATTCCACTTTCAGCATCTTGTGGAATTCTGGGGTTTGTAGTTACTGAGGCCCAAGAGCTCTCTGGCTGAAAATTCTGAATGCCTCTCTCTAAACTGCAAACCCTAAGACTCCATGGGATGTTGAAAGTGGAATAATAGCAGTATAACAATGTAGGGAGGAAATGAGCTGTCTGAGGTTTCCTATTTTCCTTCTTATTTTTTTCTGTTAACCCTTGTTAAATGTAATAATTAATAATTAACTCCTGAATGTAAATTTATGCTGAATAAACAATTTCTTAGCCTCTTTCTGCTGAGTTAACAAACAAAACAGCACTTACCTTTTAGAAGAATGTTTTACATCTAGACTTCCACCTTCGGTTCTAATCCTTGAAAGTCTGAAAGAGATTGTTGAACATTTCTGAAATCCTCCCCTTGTGTCAGGTCTTTCAAAGTGTTCCATTATTGGTTAATTTGAGCAGATTATTAATTATTATAATTTTGGCCTGCCTATTGGCCTGTTCTTCTCTCCCACCTTTAATTTTGTTTACCCCACTGGATAATTTAAACACCTTTATTTCTAGAATAACTGATAGGCTGTTCCTCTGTCTTTCAGCATTAATGTGTCTATAGCCCCACCATCCCCTTACCATGTGCCCTCATTAGTTAAGAGTTGGTTATCATCTGTTGTGCTCTATCTGCCATATCTTCCATCCCCTCCCCACCACACACACTGGGAAAAAGTTGTGTTGTTCAAGCAGCTGTGTTATTTCTTTTAGATATATGTTTTCTCTCAAAACTGAGAAGATTTGATATAAACACTGAAAAATGTATGTTTAAATTGTAGAATGTATACATTTTGCTCTTGGGTGTCAGTTTTTAAGATTATTTCTAGTTAAGAGTTTTTCTTGGGTGGAAAGTTTCTTGAAAGGGATCCTACTCCCTCCAAAAACTCCTAGGTTCCCTCTGTTTTTAAAGATGCCCATTGGCCTTGGGCATGTGCTCTAATAAAGGCCTCTTACCACAACTCTCTGCTTTACTGATATACCTGAAAATTAAACACTACTGTCTTTTCACCTTCCTGCTTTCCAGGCTTGCAACCAGACCTAGAACCTCCTATGACCACACTTGCATAGTCTCCACATTTTTTTTCCTCTGCCGTGGGAACAGAAAATTACCATCAGACATACACTGGACAGGCCATACCACCATTAATACTTTCATCCTGTATGCATATCTATATGTTCAGACCTCATTCCAATATCTATCTTGAAGCTTTTTGCATAGATCCCACTAGACTCCCTGGCTAGATAGTTTGTGACAATTGTGGTATGTAGTCTAGAGCAGGGACCAGAGCATGTATACCTCTGATGACATAGTGTTAATGGGCTGCTACTAACTTCCCATGCCCTCATTAGGTAAAAATGGGGGCATATGTGTATAAGCTAGATCAATAATGTGTGTGTTCTGTATGTTTTAAAAAATGTGTTACACAAATATGGGTTGGTGGAAGTATACTTCTACTGAATGAGGATACTGGGCTGAAGGGATACATTCTATCTTTAGGGATACATTCTATCTTAAAATGAACACTTGTGTGAGGAAAGCAAAAGCATCAAGTCCTATAAAAAAAAGCAAACAAAAAAATGCAGTGGAAATGGAACATGACCCTATGTCCTTACTACTCATTAGTCAGGATGGAGGGTGAGGCCATTTCCACACGTGGCGGTGGAAACGCCCTGTGCCGGTACTTACCGGACTTTTTGGCTCGACGCTGTAGTCCAGGCTGCTCTGGAGCAGTGCGTGGCCGCCGCTCCACACTGCTCCGGGGACGAAAATGGTGACTTCCGGTTGGTGGAGGCTCTCCACCAACCGCTGAAGCGCGCCAGCCTAAAGCCCGCCCCCGGCAGATCTGCAGGCTCACACTGGTGCGAACCTGCAAATCTGCACCAGAGCGCCAGAACGGAGTGGCGCGCTCTGTGCTTTTGAAAGACCTGTTTAAACAGGTCTTTCAAAAGCACGCTGTGCAACCACTTCTGGATGTTCCAGAGTGGACTGAGGTGCAAAACTACAAAAAGTAGCCCGACCCAGTCCACTCTACGATGCAGACCTCCTCTTTGGAGGACGCTCTGCACCGTTTTTTTTTAGCCCGTGTGGAAATGGCCTGAGAAAACACAGACCAATGAGTGGTATTCAAAATTACACCATTGTGCCCCCGTCCGTGATAGGGAGCAGTATGACTTATTATTCCCAGTACAGTGCTGTGATCAACAAAATCATGTTGCTGAAAGAAAGTCATTCAGATTCTTCTCAGAGATACATCCTCAGTGAAGGAGATGTCCTGCTTGGCCCTGCAATACCTTGTGCACATGGACAGCGATTCCTACAGTCAAGGGTGGAGGGTCATGTACAGACAGGGCACCCAACCTGCTCCAAAATCTATCTTTGAGCAGAACAAAATGGTCTCTGTTTGTGAAATAGAAGTACTGCTGTGAGAATTGGAAAGCCTATGGTGACCAGCCTGGAAACCAGCTAGTAGTGTTGAGGATGGAGGCACAAAAACAGAGAGAGGTCACAAACTGCCTCCAAAAACATACTTGTGCATAAGAAAAAAAAGCTGCTGTTTCCCAAGATTAAATAAATTCTGCCATGGCAGCAAGGAAAGCTTTCCTCTTGGTCATGGATGGTAGACTCAGTGTGGAGGAGGGATCACACCTTACCCCATAATGCAACTTTGTGCAACAATAAGAAAAAGAGAGAGAGAGAGAGAGAGAGAGAATTTACCATTGTAAAAAATAGCTGCCATTTGAATGGTGAAGCACTTAGGAGGTTAGAAATCTACTACTGGGATCAAGGGAGTTTGCATAATTGTGGAGAGGGGTACACTTTAGCCCAGAATGAACATCTGCATGAAAAAAAAAGTCCACTCTGTGGTGGAAAACACAAATGCAGCTGCTCTATGTAGGAAAAGGCCACTAGGGAAAGCTCTGAAAGACACAAAACCTGTTCCTAGTGGTCAGGGGTCCCAGGACAAGCTCTGATAGGGCAACACACACACACACACCACGAAACCAAAGTTTGTGTGACAAACATGGCTGTAGATTGTCACACTAAAAGCATCACCGTACCCCCTGGGGAAATTCCAACAAACTCAAGGCCTGTTCTTAGTGGTTGGGGGTCCCAAAATGAGCTTGGAGAGGGGTAACAGCCAGTGATGTAGACTCGAGTCGATAGACTTGGACTCAAGTCAGACTTCAGTCACTTCAATGACTCGACTCAGACTTGACTCAGCCAAAATTATACACTGACTTGACTCGACTCGAGACTTGCATATTTTTAGTGACTGACTTGCTGCACTTGGTTCAGTAACATAACACATTGATCCAGAAACCTTACAACTTACTGGTCACATGATGATCTGTCTCAAGCTCAAAGTGTGGACACATTTCTTGGAGGGAACAGCAAATGGGTTAAGCAATGGGCTTGAGGTGGGGTGGAGGTCTACTCAGCAGCCTGTCCCTGCTACATATAGGAGGAGCTTTCTAAAACTTTTCCTAAGAGCAGAAGGCAAGACTCATGCCCAGCGTGCAGCACATGCATCTCAGAGGGGAACAGAAAATGTGTTAGATGGTAGTCTCGAGGAGGAAGGATCCTTCCTTCTAAAGTTCTTGAAGCTTCAATAATGGAGAATAAGAAGGATCCTATTCCCCACTTCTGAAAAAGCCTCCAGCTTTGCAAATGGGAAGTAAGAAGGATCCTATTCCCCACTTCCGAAGCTGCAGATGGCAAAATCACAAAAGTAAAGGACCAACTCTATTTAAATTGTTAAAACTGACTTTCAACTCTGTCCAGAAATTCTGGAATACAGGTTGAGGTATAAAGTTGGCTCCCAGACTTGAGACTTGACTTGAGACTTGACTTGAAAGTTATCTTGCAAGGACTTGAGACTCGACTTGAGACTTGGGCCCTTTCCATACCAGGCAATTAGAACAGGACAGTGTGTCCTTGTACGGAGGTCGTCTGCACCTTGGAGTGGACTAGGAGCGGACTACTTACCGGAGATCGCACCTCAGTCTGCTCCAAGACGACCCCAAGTGGTCCTCCAGTGTGTTTTTGAAAGACCGGAAAAAACAGGTCTTTATTTTCCTGGAATGCGCCATTGCGTTCCTGCTCTCTTGTGCAGATTTGCAGGCTCGCACCAATGTGAGCCTGCCATCTGCGAAGGGTGGGCTTTAGGCATGGCGAGCTTCAGCGGTTGGTCAGGACCCACGACCAACCGGAAGCTGCCATTTTGGAAGCTGGAAGCCACCATTTTGGAAGCCAGAAGCTGCCATTTTGGAAGCCAGAGTGACCGCCATTTTGGAAGCTGGAAGCTGCCATTTTGGAAGCCGGAGCAGTGTGGATCTACAGACCTCGCACTGCTCCGAATCGCCCTGGGCCAAGGAGGGGCCCTGCAGAAGGACTTCAGGGACAGTTCGCGTTGCGTCGGACCCCAGAAGAAGCAGTGAATAACGGCACAGAGCGATTCCCTCGCCTCATGTGGAAAGGGCCTTGGAGTAAGAGACTTCAATACATCACTGGTAACACCCTACCCAGAAAACCAGGTTTGTTCAACAAAGATGGCTGCCCTCTTGGGATGATTTGGAGTTCAGAAAGGCCTAAAAGCTGGGGACTCTCACAGATTCATGGGAAGACCCCACAGAACCCCCCGAATCCTCAGAATCTAGGAGAGCCAGCAGAAGTGTGGCCTCAAGGGGACTTCCACAGAATTCCCTCAAGGGGCACCCCAAAATCTGGGAAGTAGAACAATATACCTTCCAAAAGAGGCAGGGCACTTGTCACTTTTCATTTGACGAGAAATAACTTCCTTGTACTGCCGGCCACACATTACATTCTTCATGACTTCTTTACCTCTTTAAAGAAAGAGTGGGAAAGTTCAGGAAAGGGGAGATGATTTGGCTCTCTGTAAACTGACAAGGGGCCACTGTTAACTGAAGAGTAATTTCCAGCAAAATAGGTGGCTGCAAAATACAGGAAGAAATAATTCCTGTTTATATGGATGATAACTGATTGAGCAGATGTCTCTGAAAGCCATGACCCCCGAAGAGAATAAAGTGTGAGAAAAAAGGGAAAGAAGAGACTTATCTGTCTTTACAACATGCACGTACAAAGAGTTAACAAAAAGATTCTTACAGCACTTGGCATCTATCTCATCTGTCCAGCAGCGCTAACCGCTATGATGAGAATTTTTGTGGGACTGTTGTGTGTCTGTGTCTCCAAGTTGCTTGTCACAAAGAAATACTCAAAGGTGGGTTTGCCAGCAAAACACCTCTGAGTATTCTTTGCCTAAGAAAACCCTATGAAATTCATGGGGTCTCGATTAGTCAACAGGTGACTTGAAGGCACATATACACACACACTGTACTTCTTAATTTTTATTGTTGTTTTAGACACTTTTGGCAGCTTAGACCTCCCAATAGACCAAATGCATCTCAATGTTCTGTGCAGGAAATATCAGAAGATTTGTGCATGAAGAATGTGGTTGTATCTAAGCATCCTTATAAAATCTTGATTTTGGTAGTGCTTTTCTTAAAAAATAAACCTTTTTTTCTGATATAATGTATGAAAATGGATTCAGTCTTCATGTTAAATTTTCCAAGGGATGAATATAAGACACAAAATACTTTATAAGTCTTGTTACAATTCTTTCTTCAACGAAATGTAGATGAGTATCTTCTAACATCCCACAGGTGAAAACTCAAAAATATGTGGCCAAGCAGTGTCTGAGTGTGGTCTAAAGGATGTGGTGAGACAACAAAATGGGGAAAAGAAATTAATGAGGAAGAACATTCAAAACTACTATTTAGAGAATCAAAACGATTGAATTTATGAACTCAGTTTAGGAAAGCTTGAAAAAACCCAAACCAGTAAATAATTTGTGTGTGTTTGCAAACAGCATAATTAACAATGAAGATAATATTATGTAATACAGTATTATAAAATCAAAATGCCTTTATCAGACTTGTTCAGAATTATATCTTTCCCTCAGATCCACTGTATGAACTCTATATTCACCCTCACCCTTCTGCCTGATGCATATTACAGATCAGTTCAAATTCCAGCTTCCTCATAATGTAACAATCACGTTCATCTTGAATTATTTGTAGGTTCTCAGCCTAACCTACCTCAGAGCATTGTTAGGGTAAAAGCAGTTTGCAGGGGGATAATGTACACCACCTGTAGCTCCAGGAAATACGTCGAATGTTATTAGTTAAGAAAAATATAGTTGGGAAAAAACATGATTGTCATAAAGAATTCATTCATTCCAATGGCCATTTAGATAATCCTGCACATATTTTAGATAATCCTTTTAGATAATCCTGTACATATTTACCTAGAATTATGTCTCACTGAACTCTTTGGGGCTTACTTCCAAGTGAATATATATTTGCATTTGTAATGTAAATAGAACATTGCAGAAAATTAAATAGTAAAATCTCTGCCAAAGTTGGACAAGTTACAGTTTCTTCCTTACGGCACTGTGTACCCCTGAATACATGTGCATGCATATACATGTGCGTGCACACACACACACACACACACGTATTTTACAAGAAATACTCCTTTTATAATATTGTGGCCTGTATTAGGAAGCTTTGGTAGGGTATAACCACTCGTAGTTTGTTTTTAAATTTCACCGTCAACTCTTCCTGTTTACTCACTCCTTTCAGCTGTGATGACTGTGCACTCTGTCTGAGTCTTCATTTTCCTTTTGGCAGCCAAATGGTTCACATATAGTTTCTCTTCTGCCTAGTTTGGGGCTTGTCAAACTTTGTACCAATAATCTCTCTCTCAATGATCTGAAAATGATTGGGCTGTGATAGACAAAATGCTTTTGCGGGGCTGAAGCTAATCACAAAATGGCAGCAAAAGGACATGGACTTTGGCCTAATCAGCTGGCAGTTACTGATAACAATATATATTGTTATCCTGTGCTTTGGAAATTTATAAATTCTTCACCTTAATGGTATTTTTGTACCTGGGAGTCCCATATTTCAGGTCTCCTAGGTTTGTATATAAAGTCTTACCTTCTTATTTGTCTACGACTTATAAAGCAAAATATTTCTTCTTTTCTGTTCTCATTGAGATTCTCATTATAAATTTCACATTTTCCTAATCAGATAGTTGCAGGCATAGGGCTTTATCACGCCAGCCTGTTGTCTCACAGTCTTAAGGAAACTAAAACATACTAGTATAGAAACACCTATCACACTGTCTCTGCAATAATGCCATGCTGCTGGTTTCGTGATGCATGGTCTCTCAATTGGTCTGCCAACCCATCCCACTGATCATGCCTCCCCTCCCCTGTCTGTGCTACCTAGTGAATGTGCTATATTCTTTTTTCCTTTACACAGTTTCAGCATTTTGGGAGAATCCCCCCTCATTATTTCAGCATTGTGTTTTCCTGTCATGTCAGCATTTCACTCTTCCAGAGTCACACTTGACTGTTTTGCTATACTAGTGTAATTGCGGTGTACTGGTGACCGCCCAGGCAGCACAAGTGCACAATTGCACCAAAAATAATTTACAAAAACATACTGGAGAACAGAGTAAAAGCAATATTGTTTACCTTTACCATGATGTTCTCTTTCTCCAGACACTGGAAGTACAATCAGCCTGCTTGGGGATAGCAAGGGAGAAATCGGGGAAAAACACCCACTAAAACTATGTGAGTGCTGCAATATCAGAACTGACACCATGACACCATTGCACCAATACACAATAGCTGAAATGTAGCATTATTGGAGCTATTAATGGGTATTTCCCATGTATGAAAAGAGATGACCTAATAATAATGGGAATGCAATTCAACAATGGGAGAGTGACAATGTCATGTGATAGGGAAAGATCAAAAGCAGAACTAATGCAGTGCAATTGTGCAACAAACCAGCATGTGATAAAGCCCACAGTCTGCTCCAAATATAATCAAATAAAAATATGTAAAATATTTTGGTTTAATGTCTTGGGTTAAGAGCCTTCCATGCTCATTCTCCAAAATACTGGAAATTGGAGCTGCTGAGGACAATATATACATAGTATGGTATCCTATGGTGTGTAATTTTGTCACTACATTGGAACTGGATGGCTGAATGATGGACCAAAATCTCAGATTTTTTTATTCACTGGAATAAAATAGAACTGAATCCACTGTGCAGATGTATATCCTGTTCATTTTGTAGATGTGTAGCTGGTAGCTTACACCATCCACATGGTGAATGGTAGAGTTGGATGGGATAATAAAAACTTAAGAAAGAGAGCTGTTAGATTGTTCACACCTGAGCTTTTGTAAGTTACTGCAGGATGCTTTCTTCAGATCAGTTAAACATAATAAAGCAGTGGGCAAGTTTTTTGAGTTCCCCCACAACTCTTCCTCTGACTAGATATTAAGCAAAGGGGAGAAGGGAAGGAGGAGGAGAGAGAAATAAATATGTTGCTGGGCATGGTGGAAATCCCTGCTATTCAGTTAATAAGATGGAAGTATTACACTGATAAAACAGAGGTTTTTGAAATGTAATCTATTGATTCCAGATGGTCTTCAACTTCCTTTCTGGCTGGTTTTTGCCATACTTCTAAATACATAATTCCAATTGCTATAGTTTCAAATACAGAAGTAGCATGTATATTGAACCTAACCAAAGGCTAAATTTGATGGACATTACACTCAGCTTTACAAGACTTAGAGCTTTCTGCCCTACACTGTTATAGTACCATTATTCCACTTTCAATATCTTATGGAATTTTGGGGTTTGTAGTTTACAAGGGCTCTCTGGCTAAGAATTCTAAATGCCCCTCTCTAAACTGCAAGTCCCAGGATTCCATAGGATGTTGAAAGTGGAATAATAGCACTGTAACAGTGTAGGGTGGAAAGACCCTCACAAACATAAGGACATCCATACAGAACTTGAAGGAATTGCTTTTGGGATTGTAACTCCCAGTACCTCCCAGCCAGAAAGCTCACTGGAACCATTCTGCTGGGAGTTCTTAAGATGTATTCCAAAAAAGCAGCTTCCCCAAGCTTTGCAGACTTAAAAGGTAAGGCTAGAGGTTATTAGAGTACAAGGTACATGTTTTGATTTATTGGACAATAAAAGTTTATGAAGTAGTACATCATTATCATTTGCCATTTTTCAGATGGCCTTGTGGAAAAAAAAACCTTTCGGAACTGCTTGATTACACTGTATTTTGGGGCAGATCATCTCAAGCAGCAGTATGGTGAGCTCTGACTGAGGGGCCAAGCTAGCTCTCTCTTTGAAAAACCAAACAAGAGGAATTATTCTGATTTATCTGGCACCAATCAGAACACTGGATTCCTTTAGGTATTTTTAAACAAAATGCTATTAGCCTGACCAGTGTGCTGCCCCCAACATTTCTGTAGATGTACAGTACTCAGTTTGGCCAGTGGCCACACTCGTTTGTTGCCATTTGGGCCCATACTGAATTACGGAGAACAGTCCTGATACCCTGGATCCTTGTTTGGACAAGGTGACTTGGCCCATTTCCGCACTATACTGTTATAGTGCCATTATTCCACTTTCAACATCCTGTTCTGGGATTTCTCGTTTACTGAGACCAACGAGCTCTCTGGCTGAGAATTCTAAATGCCCCTCACTAAACTGCAAACCCCGTAATTCCATAGGATGTTGAAAGTGGAATAATAGCACTATAACAGTGTAGTGCGGAGATGGCCAAAGTGAAAAAAACACACAGATACTCACACAAAGCCAACAAGAATACCTACACAGACAATTGTAGAATTCTGTATGTTGAATGTAACACAACTGATTCTGAATTCCAAAACGTGTGCTTTGGTAATGGATTACAGATTGATTCTTATTCCTCCTGGCCAGTTTAGTTAATCAAGATACTAACCCTGTGACAGAGAATCTTACCACTGAAAATCTGGGTCTCTGGGGGGAAAAAAAACCCTCATGTTCAGTGCTGCATTTTCAATGCTTTTTTGCCCTACAAGCTGTTTCCCTGTCAAATAATTTTGTAACAACAACAATAACAACAACAACAAAAATAGTTTCAACATATAAAGTCAGAACATGTATAGTTATAAATATTAGTAAGATTCTGACTTCTCTTCTCTGGGGAGTGCAGAGTCCTGCTTTATAGACTGGGAGTCCTCCCTTCTCTGTTGCACTTTTTCCCCCCCTTTTCTTTCAATTTGTAAACAATCAAATAAGGGTGACATTCCTTTATCAGACAGCAGGTGGCAAACATGCACATTTTCCAAAAGCATCCTATAAATGTGTCAGTAGCACTGTGAGTGCCTCAATACCCTAAAGCCACCAGATCCCATCTGTTTTTGGAAGTTAAGGAGGACCAGGCCTGGTTAGTACTTGGATGGGAGACAGCCAATGAATACCACATGCTATAGGCCATATTTTAAAGGAAGGAACAGACAAAACCACTTGTGAATATTCCTTGCCTAAAAAAAACCCTGTGAAATTAATGGGGTTCCCATAAGTCGACAGGAGATTGGAAGGCTTACACACACACACACACACACACACACACACATGCATGCACAGAGCATGTGATAATGGATCCATTGGTAATTTCTCCAGCATCCTAATTAGATTCTCTTTGGAACTTTGCAGCAAAAATTGAGAGGTGAGGGCAGTGGGAGAAGAGATACCAACACCAGTTGTTGTTGTTTTTTAATAGTCCATAGCAGGGATGGTACCCTGTGATGGTCTGAGGCAGGCACCCTTATTTCTTCAAATGCTCATACAGGAGGAAAAATTGCCCCACAACCCTGATTGCTTTCACAATAAATGAATCAGATGAGGGAAGTGCTTACTACCTTTAATCTATTCATCCATTTAGCTAAGTATTTTCTACATAGCCTTTCCTAACCTTGTGTTTTCAAATCTTGTTGAGCTACAGCTCCCATCATCTATAGAGAGCATGGCTTATAGATTGAGACTTTGATTTCTGTAGCTTCTAATAATGGATAACGGGACTCATAGTCTCAATCTGGAAACCCATGGCTATGAAAAACTGGTAGCGACTATCAATGGTTTCACATAGAGGTCCTCCTCAGTCCTACTTGGAGATAAAAGTGATTATTTTTAATTGATAGTTAATGATTTTTTTCAAATTCAGTTTGCTATTTACCTTCTGCCTTAGCCAAATATACCTCAGCTTGGTATTTTATAGTGGCATGATTTAACTTAACACCATCCACTTATGACAATCTATTTTTAAACATTTAAACTGCTAAAATGCTTTTTAGAAAGTACAATGAAATTTGTGAGCTCACCATAAATCAACAGGCAACTTTATGGCCTGCATGCGCACACATGTGCGTGCGTGCGCGCGTGCGCACACACACACACACATTGTAGGCACCAGATCCCATCTGATCTTGGAAGCTAAGCAGGGTCAGCCCTAGTTAGTACTTAGATAGGAGATGGACATTGAATACCAAGTGCTGTAGGCTGTATTTCAGAGGACAGAACTGGCAAAACCACCTCCAAGGATTCCTTGTCTATGGCTGTGCCTATGAAATGCATGGGGTTGCCATAAGTCAACTGACAACTTGGAGGCACATACAAATACGCATTGTACTTCTTAACTTTTAATTATTATTGTCATTTTATTTAGACACTTTTTGCAACTTAGTCCTTTCTGTGAACCAAACGAATCTGAATGTTTTGTGTAGGAAATAACAGAAAACTCATGTGTAAAGAAAGTTGTTGTATCTATTTATCCTTCCAAAACCTTCATTTTTGTAGTATTTTTTTCTTAATTTTATGTTTCAAATTGTTTTTAATGCTATCGATAATTTAATCCCATTTTAATGTTCGCCTTGTGTACGTTTAAGCTGTGTTGTATTTCTTTTAATTTGTTAGCTGCCTTGAGTCCCAGGTTTGAGGAAAAGGCCATCCAATATCTGTATAAAAACCTCCAACAAGAGAGAATTCAGTACTTCTGAGGCAGTCTGCCCTGCTGGATTTTAAGCAAAAGGCCACTATTAGGTATGGTAATCATAACGTCTGAAGTTCCTGAGCTGCTTACCACTAACTTGGGAAACAGAAGCACTGACAAACCAAAGGCTCTTGCAGATGGGACAAATGTGTTGTGAGATTGTGGAGCTTGCCCCTTTTAAAGTTATCTCCAGAGCCTTTGTGCTAAAGTAGCAGGGGAAGGAAGCAAGGAAGATATTTCATTCTGCCAACCTATTTCCCCCTCTCCCACGATCCCTCCTTCAGGTCCCAACAAAATCCCTTGGTGGATATACCCATTGTTTTCTGTTAACTACCTGTTGTGGACCATATTAATGATTGTCTTGACCTCTGTCCAAAGGAGGCAATAATTCTATCATAACTTTAAAAAATGGATAAGCTTGCAACTATTCATGTGTCCAGTGTACCAGGGATTTAACATAGAATCATTTGCATCAGTTAATTATGGCCTTAAAGTGCAATGGAAAGCAAATTGACTTCCACATAATTATTGATTATTATTGGGATGGAATATTACTTGCTGGTAGAGACTCTTTACCTTTATTAGCTCCCCATTAAGCAGAAATTCAATAAGTGAAATTTTCCCATCACCATGCCTCCGTGCAAAGAATTGTTGCTGGATAAGCCACTCCTGAAAAGCAGTGTAGATCAATTCAAATGATTGGAACATAATGATAACCGCTTAGGTGACTCTCACTGATTTCAGTGGGTCTACACTAATTGGAACTAATACTGGATTCAGCCTAGAGCATCTGCCAAGAAGAAAAAGGTGACAACCTATTTGTGGAATTAAGAGCTGCTTCTTAAATCACTTCTACTCAGTCAGCATGAGCAATATGATACATTACAAGTTGTCTTTTTGAAACCTGGCTGAGCTGGCTCAAAGAACAAAAAGGAATATTAAAATCATACAAAAATAATTTAATACTATAAAAATAATATGTACTGTACATGCCCAGGAGTTCCTATCTTGCATCCTGGTAGCAACGGGGAAGGCATTATCTGTGCATGACATTCTTGTATGTCAAAAAGGAAAGAAACTGCAAAAAATGTATTATATTAAAAACAATAACAAGATTGTTATGGCAGGACAGAAAATGACAAAAAGCAATAGAAGCAAAATAGATATAGCAGTTGCATAATTGAATGATCAACTATTTGGGGTTTCTCTGGACTCCCAAAATCACCCTTATGCATTTTAAAATGAAATAAAGCTCTCCTTCATGATAATAGAAGATCAGAATTTTAGAAGTGCTTCAGAAGTGCCTCAGATCTTCCTATGGTTGCAGTCCAGTTATTGTCAAATACCTACTTTTGAAGCCTACTACTTGTAGGCTGCTCTGGGAACCTTCTTGGTTAAAGGGCAGGGCATAAGTACTCTAAATGGGGTAGAATAGAATAAAATAAACTGGCTGTGTTGCTGGATTTTGTCAACCAGATATAAAATGGGATCTCAGTTAATCTGAAAACCTCCAGTTTGTAGTCCAAGGCCATGATATTAATAGCAGGGCCTAGACGCCTTCTAATGAGAGCCTCCCCCAGTACAGTTCTCCCTCCCCATTTGCAGGTTTGACATTCACGAATTTGATTATTCATGAGCTCATGTGCCTTCCTTTCTTCTCTTCTTCCCATTTCCATACATTTTTCCCCAGCCAAAGAACCTATGTGAAGCAAAACGGAAAGGAAAGAGGGATGGGGGAATGCTCATGTGAGCCTTCCTTTCCCCCCTCCATAGCTCCTTCCTTTCCCTTCCCATGCAAAATAGAAGGGAAAGCTTGCATTAGCCTTCCTTTCCTTCCTCTGGAGATCCCCTCTCATTCCTATGCATTTTGCCCTGGAGTGGAAAACTCATGCTAAGGCACAATGGAAAGGGTTTGGGGGGTGAGGCTTGAATGAGTTCTCAAAATGCATAGGGACTAGCAGGGGGAGCTCCAGAGGGGGAAAGGAAGGCAGGTGTGAGCCTTTTGCAGGGGCAAGGGAAGGGGGGGCCCTGAAAGGAATGGGAGCAGGAGCAGGAGGAGTCATTTGTGTTTTTTGCACTTTCGTGAGGGTTCTGCACCCCAAACCCTTGTAAAAGTGGGGGGACAACTGTACTTTCCATCTTGTATATCCAATTAAGAAATGGCTGGGTTAACTCAGCATTGTGGAGGCCACAGATCAGAGATTTTTGGTCTCCAGATGTTTGGAACTGATGCCTTGACCCACCCAGTATAGATAATGGTAAGGGACTAAGATGGCCCTCCTTGAATATACTTATAAGACATTTGGAGAAGCTGGGCACTGTGCAGATGGAAGCTTGTGTGATCTCAAACTGCTCTGGTTGCACTCCATAGATGTACTTTTTTAAGAAGCCAATGGCTGTTTGACCCTCCAGCCTCCAGATGAAGGAAGAGTCCAAAACTATGCATGGGTCTCATATTTCAAAAGAGACTTCTAATTTCTGAGGTATACCATTTTTGTCATGAATGTGACCCAGAGGATTATGGAAAAACCCAGCAATGCATTTAAGTCCCAGCAGAGGGTAGTGTGGAGTAGAAGTGATATTTCAGAAACACCAAGTTACCAATTTGGATATATTTTTAAAGTGTGAGTAGGACAGCAGGTATGATGATTCTAAGCTAAATCCAAGTGAATTTGAGGATGCAGAATATTTTCAATATCTAGATATTTCCAATAATAAAATGATTAAATGAATTCATTTTTTATTCCAGATAAAATGGGAATGAGACTAAATCAGAGGTGGGAAAAATGCAGCCCTCCAGATGTGGTTGGGCTGCAACTCCTAGCAGAACCAAGAGTAAGAAATGTTGGGAACTGTAGTTCAACAACATCTGGAAAGCTGAAAGATCCCCATCTTTTGATTAAACCACATACAAGCCAGCCAGCCCCCTTCCTACACATAGCCACTTGGTAAGCTAGTCTGTCCATCCATTCAACTTATGTCAGTAAGTCTTCAGGCATTCCCAAACAGTTCATTACTATGACTATGGCAGGTCTTGTCTCCAAACCCCAGGGGATGCTCCTTCTGGCAAACCGAAAGTGAAATAACACTTGCGGTAATAGCAGTTTTATCTGCCTGGTAGAATTACTCATTTGTGGTGATGAGAGGGAGGAAAATCCAGCATAACCACTGTATGCATACATCTATAGTCAAAGGGGCCTTTCCATATTGTTCCCGTTGTTTTTTTTTCACCCTTGAATAATCCTGGGCACAGAGTCCAGCCCTGTTGAATGTCTAAAGCTGATCCTGCTTTTTTTCTAATACATTTCTTCTGTACACTCAGTTTGAGCCTGGCGCTGGGACCTGTCTAGGTCATTTTGAGATATCCTGACTAGGCAATAAGTGAACCTCTATAAAGCAGGGCCAGCACAAGACATTTGGGTGCCTGAGACAGATGACAAGAATTCCATGTACGTAACTGGCAGAGGGATCTTAGCTCAATGCTTGAGTTCAATGGTAGAGTCTTCCTTCACCATTCCAGATGAGACCAGGTGGCTTTAGGCAACGACAGACTGGTTATGTGTCATACATAAAGCAATGACTTTCTGAAGTAGAAAAATGGCTAAGGGCTTGGGAAGAATGGTTAAAACACTGCTGTTTCCTTCCACCATCTGCCACCTGAGGTGGTAGCCTCAGTCTGCCTAATAGACCCTGCAACAGGGTCTTGTTGAATATTTTTTATATTTAATGACTGCAATTTAGAACATTCCTAACTCAGTGTAATACTCTAGACTGCAGGCCCGGAGGTGGACTGCAGTAAACAGCTAAGCTAAATCTCTGTATTTTCAGTGCTGTGGGCATGTTTACTGAGAGGCAAGTCTCATTAAACTCAGTAATGACATACTTCCAGGTAAGTGTGCACAATGAGAACACCATTCCTGTGTTCATTTGCCATCAAAGCAGGAGTATAGTTGGGAAGGATGAGGGCATTGCCTCTCTAAATAAGAATTCTGCTACCCTTCCAAGAAATTTTCCTTCAGTCCCCAAATTTCTAGCATGACATTCGGTGAGACACTGAAAACAGTTCAAATCTAAAACTCTTACTATTTGTTGCCTTTTGCATTCCCTTCGAAATTTTGCCAGTCCCTTTGTTTTGGATGCCTAAACTCTATTTCTAAATGCTCAACTGAAGTACTAAGTATCCTGCAAGGGCACAAATTTGGGGACTGAAAGAAACTTCTCTGGAGGACACGTAATTCTTCTTTGGGGAGCAATGCTCTCATTTTGCTCTCTGGCCCATAGCTGCAGCCCTGCCAACGCCCATTTAGTTCGACTAGGATTTACTCTCCAGTAATTACAGATTGGCATTCTTAAAAAAATTTTTAAAAAACCCACAAAATTTCTCTCTTTCGGGTCAACAAGAAGGTGAGCAAAAGGGCAGGACTCATTTTGCCCGGGCTTTGACCACCTCAGACCAGCAGGTGACGCCATCCTCTCTCTGAAGCCCTCTCTTCGCCTTTGGACCGTGCGATTCGAAGGAAAGAAGGAGGGACCGCGGAGATTGCTACGAATGTCCTTAGTATTTTCTCTTCCGCCTGCCCGCCCGCTCCTCCCTTCCCTGGCTGCGCGCATGGAATCTATGCGCAAACATAAGGGCTGACAGGAAACGCGACGGAGTGAATGAAATTCTCTCGGCTCTGCCCAGGCAGCTTTCTTCGTCTAAAAAAGCCACGGTGGTTGTTTTTCCCCCCCTCCCCGGCGTGCGAGCCAGCGAGTTTCTCTTGTCGCCGCTTCGCTCTCGCGAGGCGAAAGAGGCCGTCGCTTGGCTGGAACCGGGCGCGTGTATGAGGCGAAGCCCGCGCCGGGGCTGGGCTCTGGGAGAGTCGGGAATGCCGCCGCCGATGCCACCGCCGTCGCCGCCGCCTCCGCCTCCTTCTCCTCCCACGCCTTCCGTTTGCACCTTGGGCCAGGAGGTAGCTGCGTGAGGCAGGAGGGGAAAGCGGGAAGAAGGACGGACGGAAGGAAGGGACAGCCAGCCAGCCAGCGGGCAGGAGGAAGGGAAAGGAAAAGCGAGCCGGAGGGACGCAGACGCAGCAGGCAAAGGGGATTAGTGCCGCGGGAAGGCAGCCTGTGCTGCAGTTTCTCCCCGCTTCCCCCCCTCCCGGAAGGCTATTCCGCCTGTGGAAACATAACCCCTTGCCTTCTCTCTCCAGCCAAACCGAAGAGTCGTCATGTAGCAACAAGCTCGTAACTATCTCTTCGCTCTCTCTTGCATTTTAAAAATCTCCTCCACCTTCCTGAGGGGTAACATCACCAGCGAGGGGTTTGGGTGTTTTTTTTTTTTTTTTTGGCTTCTCTTCCCCCTTCTTTCCTCCCCCTACCTTTTTTTATTATTATTATTATCGCATTTTGGAATTGATTTTATTTGCAAGCAAAGTGAGGGTGGGCGAAGAGTTAGCACCAGCGATCAGCATACCCCTCTTTCCCCCACTCCGCCCCCCCCGAAACAAGAGGGAGAGAGCAAAAGGACGGGGGCCACGATGACGGACGAGAGCTCAGACGTTCCTAAAGAGTTGCTAGGTAAGCATGTGCCTTCCGCCTTCTTCCTCCTTCTGGGTTCGTAATGGGCACTTGGAGGGCGCGAGAGGATCCGAGGAGGAGGAGGAGGCGCCGTGGGTTCCTGTTAGAGGGGGCTAAAGACTGTCCTTCTCCCTCACCCCCGCCTCCGAACATTAGGGTCATTTATTTGGGTGTCCCGGCCGTTCAAGGGCGCCGTGCCGCGGGTGGGGGGAAGAGGGCGCCGTTTCAAAGGTGGAGGTGCTTGTTTTCTCAGGGACACGTTTGGAAAGGTGCCCTGTGTGTGTGTGATTGGTGGTGGTCGGTGAGCTAAAGCTGAGCAGCTCTAGCGCTCGCTCGCCCTCTCTCTTTGGCTCTGCCGCTGCTTCCGAGGAGATTTGCTGGTCGGCGGCGGCAGGATGGTGGTGCTGGGAGAGATTACCCAGCCTTTCATAGTCTGGGAAATCCAGGCGAGCAGAGCGTTGGGCGTCTGTAAGCCAGCCGAGTGAAAGCAACACTAACCCCATGAGGCGAGGTTGAAAGGTTGCTTATTCCCCCTTAGCGCTAATAATTCCTCTTTTCTCCCGTGTCCTTCTGGTATTTAGCTTGAGGGGAAAGCCAACCAGCAGCCTAAAGGCTTACCCAGGCCCCCGAGGTCTTTCCATCTGGCCCCAGCACAATTTCCATTCCCACTATTTCCCCACCCCTCTCCTGCCCCCACCCCAACAAATACATATTAACTGTGGGTTCCTTAACCTTCCTTTCTCTGGTGAGAGCAGGCTAGAGTATTCTTCTTCCACGCCTCTGTTCCCCAGATGTAGGCAAACAGGGTTGAGCCACTCAGGTGCATAAGGGAGAATTGCCAAAGCATCTGTTGCTATTCATACTGTGTGGTGGGGAGGGGAGTTTTTTATTTTTTTATTTTTTTTAAGCCAACTGCCTGTGTCATGATTTGCAAGGGAATAGTTAGTACATAGTTTGAGCATTCAGTTACAACCCTGGAGGCCAGGGTTTGATTCTCTGGCCATGGAAACCCGCTGGATGACTTTGGGTGCATCACGCACACTCAGCCCCAGAAAACCCTGTGATAGGTTTGCCTTAGGGTTGTCATAAGTCAGAAACTACTTAAAGGCGTACAGCAACAAGTTAGTAGGTGGAACCAAGGCTGTGGGTCCTTTGACCCAACGTTGTTTGCCTGTCAATCAAAAATGCAGTCCTTTTTTGTTTTTAAGACATGACCAGGATAAGGAGCCACTTCATGACATGTTTAAGGCAAGTATTTGATGCCCTGTAATCAGGTTTTCAGGGTACTACAGAACAAGACAGAGAGTTTGGTATGGTTCATTGAGTGTGCAACAATGTTTTCTCTGCTTTATCCACCACAAACACAAGCAGGTCAATTGCCTTGCATGTCAGCTTGAGACGGAGTAATTAAGTTCAGTGGGGCTTATTTCCAAGGAAGTGTTTCTAGCATTGTAGCATGAGATGCATTAGTTTGTTCAGAAAAGAGGTCATCCTTCTTGTCTTCTCAAATACAGTACATCATTTTATCATTATCTATCTACCATTTATCACTCCTGTTCAACCTTCTCATGCAAATGGTGGCTGCTCCTTGAAACAGCTAGATACCAACAGAAGACTGTTTGGCTGAGTTTACCTACAGATGTTAAATATTTTGTGTTCTTTTTCAAAATATTTGTTGTTTCTTACAAGCACAATATATATTTTGAAAAAGAATCTATAATACTAGGTAAAACAGGCACTGTTCTGTGTATCCTGACATGGAACCATAAAAGTGGTCCACTGATAAACTTCCGGTGCCCTATTGAAATCACCTGTAGAGAAAAGATGGAACAGTTGCATTTTGCAAGGGTCGTATAACCAATATTTTTAAAAAGCTATGTCTTTGCTAACTTTTGTAAGCCATTTTGAGTCCCAGACTGGGAAAAATGTGGGATATTAATGAGTATAATTATATACTGTGGCAGATTTCTTCCCCTCCAACTCTTTTATGGAAACCTAAAAAGAATCTGTTAAAGACCATCACCTGTTGTTGTTGTGTGCCTTCAAGTTATTTCAGAATTAAGGCAACCCTATCACAGGGTTTTTTGGGGACTGAGAGTGTGTGGCACGTCCAAGGTCACCCAGCAGGTTTCCATGGGTGAGCGGTGAATCAAACCCTGGTCTCCAGGGTTGTAGTCTAACACTCAAACCACTACACCATGCTGGGTCATACTTGGGTTTTATTTCTGATCATGCTAAGATGTGATACATGAATAGAATACAATAAAAAGTATAAACTGGTCTTTAATTTGTATGAGGTACTGATATGTCTTATCTCCTCATCTGAGCACTATATGAAAGCATTAGGAAATGCTTGGGAAAGTTAATGTGGTTGAGGGTGAAAGTTGTGAACAATTTCCTGAGATCATTGGGGTTTGATGACTCTAACAGTGAACAGGTGATGATGTAATTACCTGTGGGAACACTGCAAACTATATAACAATGTTATGAGGAGTGTGGTAGTGCATAGGTAGCTAAACTGCCTATATGAGATAAAATGTAAGCAATTATGAGGGAATCAGTTCTTGTATATAGAACTTTGTGTGAGTGCAGTAACTTGGTTTGAATGCTGTAGGTTGCTGAAAGTGAAGAGGTGGGTAAGATAATTGGAAGGGAATTCATTAACATTACCATTAGTAGGGGATAGAAATGAGTGAACTGAATTCATCCTGGAAGCTTCTACATCAGGATGGACTGGACCAGAGGGTTTGAGAGCTGTACCTGTAGACTCTTTGGGATTTGATCCTGATAGTGATGTTCCAATCACTTCCAGTTCCCAATTTTTGCACAGTTTCTGCTCTTTGGGGTACCCTACCAAAAGGTGATTGAACCCCAAATTGCTTCTTCTCAAAGTCTCTAGAAGTATGGTATCGGTTTTTGGGTGATTGAGTTGGCCAAAAACCATACCAGCCTCACTTTTCAAATCACATGCAGTTTGCAGGCTGTAGGGTTACCATCTAGATGGAAAAAATCTCCTAGGATAGATGGATTTTAGATGCAGGGTAATACACAATGGGGATTGTGTATTTATTTTTTAAAAAGAATATATAGATAGATCTTTTTAACCTATACTGTAAACTGCCTTTGATCCCAGATTGCGAGGAACACGACATAAATAAATAAGCAGAGCATTTGTTATTTGAAGAAATAAAGCTGAATTGTCTTTCCTGGAAAACATAAATTATCTACTGTGATTAATATAATATCACTTACCCTAACATCTCACAGAATTCAGAATTAAAGCTTGATCATACAAGTTGTGTGCACTGAGGGTTCTTTTGTGCCTTCAAGAGAGAGCAAATTTTCCTCCAGTTTCACTCTTTCCAGACAGCTTTGGGTGGATCATCTTGCAGCAGTGATACCTTGCCATTCTACACTGTTGGTTAATGTGTTATAAGAGACGTGATACCAGGATGCATTAATTAAGTTGCTTTAAGATGGCCATGAGAACATACTGTCATATATTTGAACATACAACTTCTGAAGTTATTTCAGCTTCTATTATACAAGCCAGTTAATTTCTTTTACCCAGACTTTTAAACATGTAAATAATACTCATTAAAAAACCAGATTTATTAAAAAATCATTGTAATACGTGTCTTTAGTGATGACATAACAATACCGTCTGAAGTACCTTTTTGTATTTGTGTGAAAGCAAAGTTCAACCTTAAGAGCCAAGTTTTTAGTTAATCACATTAAGCGGTGGATGCTGCTGTCTTGTTTACTAAAGAGAATCCAAGAGTATTTTCATCTCGGATAAAAGTAACTCCATGCTGGATATATGCAACTGTATCCGTGATGGGGGCATCCATGGTGTCTCCAAGGCCAGCCCATAGCTGAAGTGAAGACTGTCTTGTTCTGCTTTTGAATACCTTGCTTTTAATGCATTTGTAGCTTATTTTGTGATTTGTATACATGACCCGTCCTTGTATAATATGACATATTTTCACAGATGTATTTTTAGCAATAGCAATAGCATGTGTATTTCTATTCTATTTACCTTAACAGCCAAGTGTTCTCTAAGCGGTTTACAATGTGTTAACTAATTGCCACCAACAAGCTGGGTACTCATTTTACTGACCTGCAGAAGGATGGAAGGCTGAGTTAACCTGGAGCCCGGCAGGATCAACCTTACAACCTTGTGGCTGCAGTACTGGCACTTAACCACTGCACCACCAAGGCTCCCTGTCTTTCTGTGATAACTCGTATGCTTCTTGTCTGGATGAGCACTGATGATGTACATTTTCTTATAAATAGGGTACATGTGTATGTCGTAGGTTTGTCAGGTATCCCTTATTGTAAGCTTTCTCCTTACACAGACTGAATGAGACACCAACAATCCCATATTTTAGGGTGCAAGAGGGATGAAAAGAACAAATATTCTGTAAATTTAAAGAAATTTTACTTAGATTACCCTAATTTTAATCATAGTTGTCAAGCATTTTTATATGATTAAAATGGATTCAAGATTATTGATGCATGCTCCTCCCATAACCAAATAGAGATTTGTATAAAGTGCATTATAAAGTAACTTGTATTTGAAAAGTGTGGGCAATATGTTAATTTTACTGAAAAAGACATGGCTCTGTTAACTGAAACCAATACTTTCATTTGGCATTTAGGCAGAACACATTCTTGTGTTCCAACCGCTTCCTACCAGTCAGCCTCATGTGTCATGAATTTTGTCTGTCACTTATTGCATTTTTGAAAACCTGGCAACCCAACTATGTGGGGAAGAAAACTGATGGAATGTTAGCCGTGTAGGTCAGCATCTTCAGCTTAACAAATGAAGATGAATTCTTTGCAATATGGATTTGTAGCTGGCTTATGGAATGAACTCAAAAAGTGCTTGCCAATTGATCCTTGTCATTCTGGAGAAAAAGTGACAATAGAATGGCACAAAGCCCAGTTTTATACACCATCTTTATGGCTTGGATGATGGAATAGAGGGTGTTCTCATTAAATATGCAGATGACAAACTAGGATGCCAAACTAGAAGGGGTACCTAATACTTCAAAAATCAAGATGACCTCAACAAAATGGAAGACTGGGCCAAAACAAACAGAAGTGAATTTCAGTAGGGATAAGTGTAGGGTTCTGCATTTGAATCAGAAAAACAGGTGCTCGTAAATAAAGAGGCACCTAGCTTGAGAGCAGTACATGTAAAAAGAAAGTAGGGGTCAAAGGCATACATCAAAGGCATAACAAGAATCAACAGTGTGATGCAGAGGAAAAGAAGGCCATGCAGTTCTAGGCAGCATTAACAGAGCTATAGGTTCTATATCAAGAGATATAATAGTACCAGTCTGTTGTGCTTTCTCAGCCCTCACTTGGAATAGTGCTCAGTTGCTGGGCATCAGTTTAAGAATGACATTGTCAAGCTAGAATGTGTCCGTAGTGGGGCTGCCAAGACAGTAGAATATCTAGAAACCAAGCCATATGAGAATTGGTTAAGGAAAGTTGGTTATGTTTAGCCTGGAAAACAAAAGATTGAGAGATGATATCATAGTCAGTTTTAAGTATCTGAGTTGTTATATAGAAGATAATGTGAGCTTGTTTTCTGCTGCTTCTGAGGATAGAACCTAAACCAATGAATTCACATGCAAGAAATGATTCCAGGTTCCTGATGGAAAGTACTGGTTAACTGTAGAACAGGCTGCCTCAGAAAATAGTGGACTCTTCTGCATAAAGCACCTTTAAACAGAGGTGCTTTAATGTTGGATTTTTGCACTTGCAGGGGGTTGGGCTAGATGGTCCTTGAGGCACCTTCCAACTTTGTAATTCAGCTGTTGAGTAGATACTCCATGACAGGTGCCTTTTGCTCTTGTTCCTGAGATGGTCACTACCTTCTACATTTGGCCCTGATTGTCTGATCCTGTTTTATTTCTGGGAGGGAGGAAGAAGGAAATATGTGTCTGAAAGTTCTTTGGAGGATAATGTCAGTTATGATCTGTGGAAAATTGTACTATACATGCAATTAGCATCAAAATGTAGTGGGAATTCTTGTAACAGTTCTGTGGAGGCTTTCCATGGCTTGACACTTCATTGTGAAGCAGGAAGTGTTCCTCAGGCTACTACTGTAATGTGCAACAAGAAACTGGCCACATTTAATGCTTAAACTCTAGCAGTGTAATCTGCTTACAATCTGCACATTATTTCATGTGTCTTTCAAGGGCAGAATATGTATTTGGTGCACATGAGGTGACTTTTCAAACAATGATGTGGGCTAGTTTTAAGTGGGAGATTTGATTGTTAAACTCAAGTCCTTCTCCACTTTGGAGAGTCTGTTCTCCATCTGTTACATATGAAGATTCAGAAATATTTGAAGGTGCTACAGTTTTGGAAGAGATGCAGCTTACATTTGTAAAAGCTTTTTCGTTGACTTACTTGATTTCCGAAATGTAAGAATTTGTTGTGCAAGGTATGAATGAGCTCAGACCCTTTGAGTAGCTCAATATTAATTAGGTTATTTACTTCTAGGATGTGTTTCTCTGAGAACCAGGGTGGTGTGGTGGTTTGATTGCTGGACTATGGCTTTGGAGAGCAGGGTTCAAACCCCAACTTGGCCATGGAAACCCACTGGGTGACAGTGGGTAAGTCATGCTCTCTCAGCCTCAGAGGAAGGCAATGGCAAATCCCCTCTGAACAAATCTTGCCGAGAAAACCCCATGATAGGTTTGACTTAGGGTCACTGTAAGTCAGAAATGACTTGAAGGTACACAACAAAAATATGTTTCTCTAGTGAGACGAAAAAGTTTGCTTTCCTTTTTATATTTTACTTCATACAACGGATTAATAAACACAAAGAAGTTTGTTTTTTTAAACAGTGGAACAGGTGAATATACAGTGGACCCTCAACTTTTGCAAGGGTTTGGGGTGCAGAATCCTCATAAAGGTCAAAAAACAGAAAATTACTCCCCCCTACCCACCCAAGTGAGAGCTCCCCTTCCCATTCCCCTTGGGCTTCCCTGTTTGTGTTTTGCCCAGGTGTGCTGCCTTCCTTCCAAGCACCCAGGCCAAGCAAATGGGAGGGGGCAATCATACACTTGGAGAAGGCGTGTGTGTGCACCTCCCTCCTCCATTCATTTGTGTTTCGCTTGAGTTCATTGCCTTCCAGGCACCCAGATGATAGACAAGGGAGGAGGCAGCTGCAGGCTTGGAGAAGGTGTGTGTGCGTGCCCGTCCCAACTCCATTCACTTGCATTTCGCTGAGGTGCGCTGTCTTCCAGGTGCCTGGGCAATGGACAAATGAAAGGGAGGGGGCAACTGAGCACCCAGAGGAGACGTGTGCACGCACCTCCACCCATTCACTTGCATTTTGTCTGGGCATACTGCCTTCCAGGTGCCTGGGGATAGGCAAGCAAATAGGAAGGGGCAATAGAAGACACATGTGCAGGGCTGTTTTCTACCATTCACATGCCTTTTGCCCAGGTCCATGGAAGACATGCGCTTCTGGGCGAAAGGCAGAGGAAGGGGAGGGGGAGAATGGGGAGGAGGCAGGCAGATGTCTTGTGAATAATCAAGTTCATGAAGGTCAGACCTGAAAATGTGGAGGGAGGACTGTATGTGGTTTTGAACTGCGTAATAAGAGCAATGGAAAAGATGACTTTAGAACAAAATATCAGTTGAAATGATTATGATGCAAGGAGTGTTCCCTTGTCAATTCCGTTACAACATTGTTTGCTGCTTGACAATGAAGCCAATGTTATGTTCTTTATGATTTCAGAAAGTGTCAAGGATGTGATTGGAAGGAAGATAAAAATTTCTGTGAAAAAGAAGGTTAAACTTGAAGTCAAGAGTGATAAAGTGGATAACAAAATATTGGTAAGTGTAATCCTTTTTTTCTGGTAAAAATGTTCTTATTCTGATGAAAATCTTCTTCGGCACCCCCCACCCCACCCCCCACAGCTTTATGATTCTTTAGTTTAAGAGTCCAACAAATGTTTTTGAGGGATTCTTGCTACTGTCCTGTGAGAATCTGAATGCTTTAAAAATTTCTTGTTCTTGTATTTTTGAAGGAAAAATGATTTAAGAGAATGTTTAATTTCTCAAAATCAGGAGAGTAGTTGATGAAGAATTCAGGTGAAGAAAAAATAGCATGTGGCTCCCCCTTCAAAAGTGATTGGTTCATGATTGGTTCAGTGTACCTGGAAATCTGGGACCTTAAAATAGGCTTTGTGTTCAGAATATGTGATCCACAAATTTGACTTGATTGACTGGCCAGTCAAAAACTAGAGGGTATAGCTGACTTTGTTCTTGTTCCAAGTTTTCTGCTTAGGGCCAAGAACTGGAGGGAAAAACGAAAGTGAATTCTTAAATTGTGCTGGTATTTGTAGGTGGCAGAAGTGATGTGCTTCCCATGTTCCTGCCTCAGAGCTCAGTACTGCCATAGGAGAAACCCTCCTGCCTTTATCCTTGAGAGAACTGAGGGTCATGCTAACCAGGACTGACACCAAAGCATTTGTGGTGGTCAATAATGTTGTGTTGCAGCGTGTCAAGGAAAATAATCACAAAGGCTGTCCCCTATAGCAGAATAACCTGGCCACAGTACTCCATGCCCTGCTGATTTCTCAGTTGGTTAACTTAAAGAGACACTCTGCATGGAGCTCCCCTTGAATGACAGTTGGTGCAGAAGGCTGCTGCCTAGTTGGTGAGAGAGGCAACAAAGACTGAGCGTGTTATACCTGTTCTGAAATTACTGTGTTGGCTGCTAGTGAGCCACCAGGTCCAATTCAAGGTATTAGTATTACTGTTGTTGCTTTACAACGTGCTGAGTGGTTCAGAATCTGTATACTTAAAGGACTGTCTAATTGCATACCAGCCCATCTGGAATTTAAGATGGAGAGGTTCTATGGCTGGTGCCTCATAGCAAGGTGACTCACAGACTAGCAGGTGTGACAGGGCTTTCTGAGTGGTGGTACCTTGGATGTGAAGTTCCATTCTTGGGTAAGGTTGCTGGTTAAAATGTATCTGTACAGAGTTTCGCGGAATGAGCTAATGTTTATTTTTTACTGCTCCTCGTTTGTACCGCTCTTATTGTGTTAAGCAGACATTTTAATTTATGGTTTTAGTTGTTTGTAAACTGTGATTTTAATAGTGGTTTTATGTAGATTGTTAGCTTTCCTGAGGTGTTATGGGGAAAGCTCGGGTATAAATCAAGTTAGTAATAATCACAATGAATAATGTCTCTTTGCTTGCATTAAAAAACTGCCTGTGTTGTGCTTATATTTTGTAGCATGCATGGGAAGCAGTACCTTCATTTTTGCAAATGTCCCCACTCCTTACCACATTCTTCATAGAAAAATGCTATGACTTGGATAAATTTGTTCAAATTAATTAAAATTTAAGTATTAGTGCTTTTTAAGCAAAAATCATTCCTCTTAGACAAGTCATGAGGGAGGGTCACTGTAGTTCTACTGCTAGAGCTTTTGCTTAGCCTATGTGTCCAGTGGCAGAGTTTGTCTGTATTTCAAAGGGGTGTTTTTCTGGTTTTAAAAGGTTTGGAACTTGTATTAGAAAATGAATGTTCATATGCAGAGCTTAATTCATTTCTGTATCCAGTGTTAATTTCCATGATGATGTGATGGTGCATGTATATCCAGGGTTTGTGCAGGAAAAAGCACCCTCTGACTTCTGCATTTCTGAAGGACAGCAAATAATGGTATATGTAAATGATTGAGGTAGTATTATCCTGTCTAGTTTTGCAAAACCAGCAAAGGTAAGCCCTCCATAATGACAATAATAGTTCTGAAACTTCCTTAGGTATGACAGAGGACAAGTTGTCAGCACAAGCAGTTTTTATTATGACTAGGAGTCACAGGAGGTTTGTGATATACTGTGACATAACAGCTGACATCAATTTTAGTGATTTCCTCCTAGGCAGTGGGTTTCTGCTTAAGAATGGTTAAATTCCACCTCCTTCTTATCGGAAAACTTTGCTGTCTTCATTTAAGATACTTGTGGAGCAGTGGTGATATCTATAAGTAACTTATTTCTTTTTTTAAAATCAGCTTCTTAAACAATTTGAAATATCTTCTGTATAATGTCTTTACAAGAGTCTCAATCTCTCCCCCCACCCTTTCTTTTAAAAAAATTCATTGCTCCTGGGTCTACTGTCTGCATTCCCATGGCTGCAAGTTGCCTAATGTATTCTACTTGTTTTAAAATTGTTGAAATATTTGACTGACGTATTCATTCGGATAGTAGAATGCGAGAGAATTTGAATTACACATAGTTATTGCTGTTATCAAAGGAAGATGTTATATATTTATCTATTCTGATTCTCTTGAGAACTTATAGTGTGCTCACCCAGTTCACAACATTTTTTTATCTCTCGCCATCATTTCTTACTTTAAACCACTATTGAGACACAAGTACAAAATATAAAAGCACTGTGTTAGTTAGAATAGTGCATATGTTGTTTAACTACTACATTTATCTGGAAAAATACACAGAAGTGATGATTGTGAAAATTTTGTGTCCCTGTGTGTTTTGCAATGAGAACCAGTAGCTTAAAGATGTGTACACCATCCTTAACTGAGTATGCTTAGTATGTATTTGGATATTTACACCTGAGCACAAAACGAAAGAGGGAAAAATATTTCTTGCTGTATCTCCATCCTCATTATTTTGTTTTTATGTGTGGAACTTTGATCATTGCTGCAGAGTGCAGTCTTATCTGTGCAGTATAAGCATAAATGGAGATGACAAGCTTTCAGAGTGAGAAAAATTATTCAAGGGTATCTTTCTCAAAAAACTGAGTTCTTGAGGTTGTGGGCTCTGTATGACAAATGCTCAGGACTTCCCACATCCACTTTGTTATCTAAAATAACATAAGTTCTGTTATCTTAGTTGCTATTTTCCAGTACGGAGTCAGCCCAGGAGATGAGAAACCATATTAGATAACGAAATGTTGTATAGGAAAGTACTTGTGGTCCCTCCACTGATGTCAATTGTCCTTGTATTAGGTTCCTCAAAAGAAATGTGTCATTCTTAAGCTGTAATTCTGTATACACTTCCTGAGAGATGCCCATGGGAGAACTTGTCTTAAGCAAGTTCTCAATAGGGCAGGTTCATAAGAAGATAAACAATCCCTTAGATTTCAGGTCTCAAGCTCTTTAGGGTTTTTAGAGTTTAAAGTCAACGTCTTAAATTGGGGCCCAGAAAACAGTGGGCAAGCAGTGCAGGTTCTTTTTGGTATCAGGATAATGCGATCTTGGTACTATGTACTGCTTAGCAGCCTAGTAGCCACATTGTATAATAACTTAAGCTGCTAAATGCTCCTGCGCTTCACTTGTCTGTCACCAACTCTGCTGGAAGAGAGTACCAAAGCCATAAACATTCGAAAGCTAAACAGCAGCTACTAAAGGCCAAAGTAACATTGCACACTTAAGTGCATAATATCATTTCAGGTGACATGAGGTGGTCACAGTATAATAGCGTGTCTTTTCATGCTAAAAAGGCTCTGTGATGACAAACCCTTAGAAAAACACTCTCTGTACCTCTGTTGGAGGGATGCTGTTAATATTGCAGACAAATATAGGAAAGTGAATGGTGAGGTTCTGAGTGCTAGAATGGATTCCATAGTTTCTTATATTGTAAACATTTTGGTATGTGTTACAACTAAACCGGAATCAGAATACTACTAGGTTTCTGAAATATAGTAATCTTAAACTTCTCAGACAAAGAAAGGAGAAGGAATAATTGTTCTCGTGTCAGTGGCAGTTGACCACCTTCTCCTTGATATGTCTGATGTTTGTTTAACCTTCAGGTCAGAATAGCTTGAGGTCATTTATTAACTTGGCTTGTTTTATTAAGAAATTCCTCCAAGTAGTCTTGTCTGTTATGCTGAGTATCTGCGGGTGCCTCAAATTAAAAGGTTTAAATCTTTGTGGGAAGTCAGGACAATTATGTGTCTAAGCCTAGGTCTAACTTCAGTCTTCTATAAAGCGTTTAGAATAGGATCTGATACAAAGAGCAAAAAGAGAGATGAGAATGCTAAAATGGCAGACTGCCTGGTTTTCTCCAGAGTACAGGTTGTTAATTTCGTGCAGGTTAGTTGCCCATTACCCTCTTCTGTTTCTGTCTAGGCAGTTAGAAACTGAAGGATATGAATCTTGGTGATTGAGAGCTAGAGATATGGAACAGTGAGCTTGACATTCTAGATTTGTCCGTAGCATAAAACATTTTTCTGCATATGTGGTAGGTATGGCAGTTTTTTCCCTTTTGGCAACCTGTTGTGATTGCTAATATCTAAATATCCTGGTAGTGTCCTTATCTCTGCTAACCAGCTCCCTGTAGGACGAACATGAATTATTTCTTTTTCTTTTCTTTTTACTTTGTATAATTTTGTACCAGGCAAACTAATAGTCTCCTTTCAAATTAAATATATTACAAATTAAAACAATCTAGCCTGGATTGGGAAGAATTACTTGGCAATCTTGTAGGTGTAGACTTAACACCAGCCTTTTTCTCTCTTCTTTCCCTTTCTTTTGCTTTAACAGAGAAAGTAAAGAAAAACTTTTTATTTTTAGCTTACTTATCCAACTTGGCCCAGTGGCTGTGGAGACCTCTGGCCACTGGCTTGAGAATGGAGAGTTCATGTCTATTTCTGACAATTTTGATTGTCTAGACGAGACAATATTCTCAGATATGTATATCATCTTTTACCTCCACGTTAAAAAGGCCAAATAATCTGTAGACATGTTAGAATTTAAGTGATGGTGGGGGAAACATGACATTTAACCTTTCCTTGCAGCCATTTTTCTGCAAAAAGTGCTTTCCAACCTTTAAAGTGGAGATCTGTTGAAAGAAAGCAAGGACCGGTCTGAACTCATGTCTGCCTGGTTGAATAAAGTATGTGTGCGTGTTCATATGCGTAAGCGCAGATTGGAGAATTCAGTCATATATTGCGTATGAATAAGAGCTGAATCTCTCCCTGCCTTTCTCATGCCTTCTTGATTCAAATTCTTTCTTCACTGGCCCGTCTTATTCCTTTCTGCATTGTGGATAAAAGTGCTTGAAGCAGTGGTAGAGAAGGAAGGCAGGGGGCAATGGGAATGTCAGTGTCTTCAACCTCTGTGACTTTCTTGATGTCAAAAGCAAACCAACTATCCCTACTCTGAATGTCAGCGAGACAGGCATGACTGAAGATGCATGGCTATGTCATACTTAGGCAAGGGTTCGTTTCCCAGCATGGACATGTAGATTTCATTGCAGCTGTTGTCAGTTGTTTACAGCTTAACTGGCTTTAGAATATGTGAATATGCTATTCTGTTTGTGTATGTTCATTAAAACCAACAGTTTTTCAATAAAGAAGTTTTTTCTCAGACTTTAACTCTACCTTCAGAGGCTTGCCTAATTAGCAAAATCACAATTTTTGTGGCTGCTTTTAGGTAGGAATATGACTTTCCCCAAAGGGGCTGGTGACAGTATTCCCATGATGACTGAGAGAATCTCTTGATGAGGACTCCTTAATTTTTCATTGATGCATTTGACCAGATACGGGCAGATCTTGAGTAGAAGGTGATTATTCTGCTGGATTCTGAATCACAACATTGTAGGCATTGTCTTTCCCGTTGTGAGGCTGCAGTCCTGTGCACACGTAAGCAAACTACTGAATTAAATGGGTGTACATACAAACAAATATTCAGAGTTTGGTGGCTGGAAGTTGAGAGATAAGTTAGCAGATATCAATAACATTTGTGTCCAGAACGGAGAGCATTTTCACAGTGCAAGTCTGTGTATTTACTAAGAAGTAGGTCCCACTGATCTCAATGGAACTTCCTCCTTGCTAAGTAAATGTGTGTATCAAGGGAGTACACTGGGTCCCTTGTATCCACTGGACCAGTATCTATGGCTTCACTTATCCATGATCCATCACAGGCCCATGGCTGCTCCCGCCAGCCACGTCCTTTCTTGCTTTTCCCTCACTTTCTTCCTTGTGCCAGGCTGCCTGCATCTGTCATTGAGAGGGTTCTCATTATTTGAAGCTGACTTGATGGCAGTTAACAACAACAAAAAAATAGCATACAACTTTTACTGGAAGGAGACACCCATGTCCCCTGGCAGTTCTAGGACATCTTTCCTTTTGTTTTCTACTTTACAGGAAAAGTTATACCTCTGTGGGGGCTGGTAGGCTCTTATCAGAAAGGGGAATGCATTCTGGCTAGTCTTGGATAATGTGGCCATCCAGGTTATTTCTGCGAGTCAGCCTAGAGTGTGGATAGAAATGTGAATTATGGTCTGTAGTTGCCGGGCCCCTCAGATATATGTCCAGAAAGAAGAAGAAGGGGAAGTTGGATTTGTTAGGATTGTGTGCACTGGTTTTATGGCATATTCTATGAGAGATGAAATTCCAGCTTGAGAAATATAGTTACATTCCATATTAAATCTGCTTGCAAGTATGATAGCTAATATCAAGATGAGTAGTGCTTCATGTTTTGCTTAGGTGAGCAATGATGGATATGTAATGCTAATGTAGGTTGTGCCTACCTGTGCTTATTCCATAATAGGCTTGTTACATTTAGCATTAGTGTTATGTCCCCTTTTCTTGCTGCTTCTAGAAGTTATTTTCATTTCTTTTGCTAATTTAGTTTGGCTTTAGGTGAATTCTTGAGTCTGAGGTGCCTATTAAGATTATGCTGGTTAGCTGCAGCTAAATTGCAACCACATCACACAATTTTTACTTTTAACTATTTGGTTTACTTCTCAAAAACAGGGTTGTAAATTCAGAATTAACATTCATTTTCTAATCATATGTTTGTTTGCTAGAGACATAGTAGCCAAAAAATATTACAGTTTGTCACAGATAGCAGTGACTGGGCCACTAAACTCAGTGTCTGTCATCAGTTTCCTGTAAAAACCAGTACTAACTCCTTGCTTCTGCCCTCATAAGGGCTAAGGTAAAGCATTGTGCCCTTTCAGAACTTAGTACTTTGTTAGAATGTTGAGAATGTTTATAAAGGTAAAAAAACATAAACAGTGGAAATAGACCAAAAACATGGGAACCATCTGGAAATTCTACATGACAACATCACGGTTTCCAAGTACATATGTCTGGGGTTGGCAACATAGCTGCTTCCATGCTTGCAGGCGTTTCAGTGTGCCCACAAACCTGTCTCTCACTTTTCCCTGATACAGCATGCAGTTTTAAAACAAAACAAAACAAAATATTTCTTTTCCCATTGGAGGTTGAGAAGTGAGGTAGCAGCTTTTCCATTAGAGTTCATGAGTTTCAAGGAGGAGAACAGAAAGCATTGGTTTGCATTTCTGCTTCCTGTGCAGAATGCATAGATCAGGAACAGAAGCAGTGTCCTCTAATGCAGATGGTTTCTTCCATCTTGGTCTTGGTCTGATTTCCTGCTGTTTGCTAGCAAGGATGAAATGCTGCTGCAGACCTACTATTGGCTCCCTTCTCTTCACTTGCTCTTTTACCGGACATACAGCCCTTCTTAGGGAGGACTGACAGCAGCTTATGAGAGGCTTGGTAGTAGCAGAGAAGGGAACAAGAGGCCTTTCTGTTCTGTACAGTAGCATGGGGTGTATGTGTTGCTGTTTGGCTCTAGATGGGCCTTTACAGCTGGGAGTATTTTGAAGATATGGAGCTTTGCACTTGTACCAAGGGAGCTTTGCAGACTAGACTGCCTGAGCTGCAATGAGTAGGAAAAATGTGTGCACACGTCCATTATTTTTCCTGCTTAGGCCATTTCCCATTGCACAATTATAATACTATGATTCTGCTTTAAATGCTGTAGCAACATCCAGTGGAATCCTGGGGTGTGGAATTCAGGGATGGGCATTCAGAGTTTTCAGCTAGGGAGCTATAGTATATCACCAAGCTCCAAAGCCCAGGATTCCACAGGATGCTGCCAGACAAACTAGAATCTTGATACTGTATTTATGTAGAGTGAATGAGCCCTTAGCCTTGCTGCTGTGACTGGTCTCTTTTACAGGATAAGTCAGTTTTTCTCATTCTTGTAACACCTGAGATTCACTGGGGCTGAAGAAGAGAGGGATGAGAAAAAAGAGCTGTTCAGTAATAGGCATTTTCTGTAAACTGTGTGTAAAAAGAGTTGATGGAGAGGAAGAGAGGAAAGAAGAAGGCAGGGAGAGGACTCGAGGATGAACAGATGTAACAGATACCAGAACGTGCTACCTAGTACTCATTGGAGAGGGTTATTCCAGTTCATGCAAGCCAATGAATTAAAAAACTGTGTTGTGAAGTCTGTATCATTCTGCAGGAGAATGTGATTTTGTTGTAATCTTAATGGACATGAGAGTCAGCGCTACACTGTAATTTTGGACAGTGTTATGTTTGTTTAGGGTGTGGTTGGGATTTAATTAATAGGCTTAGAAGTGGAAAATCATTGATTTTGTAAGACTGTTGCAAGTGTTTTTTTTTTTTTGTAATCCTCATTCAGTGGACTGATTCTGAACCTGACACCAGACGTGTGTAAAAAGCTCACCTGTATGAGTTCCTTATGCCTGGTATTGTATCTAAATTTAATTGCCAACTTTTGTGTGTGCCAGTGCACTACCTTGCCATGGATTCCTGGCATGGTAAGTCCACATATGTAAGCTGGAAAAATAACTATTTAAAATGAATAATTACTGTCATTTCTTACAATTTTAAAAGAGGTAATTAATTACTCATTCCGTTTTAAAAAGTAACTTGTTGAATTTGTTTTGCAACTTTTGAATTCCATTGTTGTGAAAAACCATCTAAAACAGAAAGGAAATAGCCTAAAAACTTGAGGGGTAAATCTCTACAATATGTATTTCCCAGTTGTTCCTCACCTCAATTAATGAATCGGCTAATAAATAAACTGAACCTGTTACTCAGGGAAGGAGTAGCATTGTTATCAGTTGTTGCATTTTTTTAAAAGGAAATTTGTTCACAGCTTGTAATGACCCCAAACAGTGTTTTGCAATCTATTATAAGTTGGTTGCTTGCAATGTGTTACTACTTTTCTGTGGCTGTATGTGCTCCTTCATGGTGTTAAGTCTTTTATGCAGATACAATGTCATACTGGAATTGGGCCTGAGCATGCAAAATATCTGGAGAAGTTGGTGGAGTATTCACGGAAAATTAGTGAGGGTTTATTATTTATGCCAAAAGATGTACTGGTCAGAAAAAAGGGATTCAAGCAAAATCAGACAAACCCCCCAAACTGTCAAGGAGTAAAGGTTGCATGTACATGTTGTCCTGTTCTTACAGGGAAATACACCAGCAATAGATTGCAATAGGAAGAGTACAGCTGTGGGATTGCTGAGTTCAGGGGAAGAAATTTGGACAGGAACCACGCAAGCATATTGTACACAAGTAGTGACCACTGGAAGTACTGGAGCCAGAATGGGGACACTGAGAAACAAGAAGGAAGTATCAGCATGCTTGGGGAGTATGCCTGAGCTGTACGGAAATACAAACTTCTTAAAAAACAAACAAACAAACCCTCCCCAAAAGAGATTGCTTTCTTTCTTGATTGAATAATCTGTGCTACAAAATATAAGCAGTGAATTATAAGGGATAGCCTAGCTGCAATGTGATATAGCACTGTTAGTGTATCTGTTTAGTTTTCTCTAGGGTAATTCCCCTGTAATGGGAAAACATAGTCACAGAAGGCATATGCTTGGCAGTTGGCACCACAACTGTGGAAGACGCTGGCTATTGGTATGCCTCAGTTTGATCTTCATCATTGAATGCTTTTTAGACAGTGTTAGTAGATGCCTGGACATGCCTCTGTTTGCTCCAGCGTTTTTTCTTGAGGTGGGCTCTGTGGGCTAACAAGGTAAAAATTGTTTGTTCATTGTTTTATATCCCACCTTTCTCCCAGAAAAGAGCCCGAGGCAAAAAATAAAAATAAAAAAGTTATAGTGTTAACACACAATTGAACTAAACAGTTATAAGGCAAATAAATTAGAATGATCATAATGAAAATTATTAACACTGAGGTTTGCTGGAGGGGGCTTTTCTGTGTCTCCATACTGAGGTCAAATACACTATGTTTGGACCGGGGAGAGGGCCTTATCAGTTATGGCACCCCATTTGTAGAATTCCTGTCCCTTGGAATTCCAATTAGAACCAGTGCTGAGTTCATTGATTTGTGAAAACCATGGTTATTTATCGAAACCTTTGGCCCTCACTGATTTATTTCAAATGCTATGCACAGAGTTTTAAAACCTTTTTATTTCTTAAATCTGTTTCAACATGTTAATGTGCTTAATGTGTTGTTAAATGTGTTGTGTTTAAATTATTCTGTTTTAAATTGTTTTAATCTACTAGTATTACTTTTCCCTGTATGCTTCCTTGAGACTTTTTGATATGGGGCCGGATAGAAATATTTTAATAAAATTATTAATAAAAGTTAAACGTTAAAAAGAACAACACTCACTTGTTGAAAGTCCTGTCCTTAAGAGTCAGTCTATTGCCCAAAGTCTGTCTGAATATAAAATTCTCTTGTTAGAAGGATAGTGGAGATAGGAATATGCAGTGGAGATTTCACACTTGTAAGTTCAAGTTTTAGCTTGTTCTTTTAAAATTATTGTAAGATATCTTGAATCCCATCTTGAGAGAAAGGCAGGATAATAAATTCAATAAAATAAATAAATAAATAATCTGAGAGCAGCTCTTCTCTGATATCCTCACCCAGGACAGCGAAATCATTGAGAAAAGGGCACTTTAAACCTGCAGAGCCCAAGCAGAGTCACATGGGAGAATATGGCATTTCAGATAGACTGGACCTAAATTGTGTAGGACCGTATAGATCGTAAGCAGTATCTTGAACGTGTGTTGAAACAGACTAATAGCCAGTGAAACTATTCCAACTGAGGAGTTACATGCTCCCTGCACCCAAGTCAAATCAAATAGCATTTTGAATTACCTGAATATTCTTCAAAAGCATCCCCGTATAGAGCTCTGTAATCAAAATGAGATTTGAATAAATCCACAGTAGCCAGTGCAGAAATCAGTGCAGGTGATGGACTAACTTTAAATGAGCAAATACAGTCTCAGCCACTAGTGAAACCTAGGCATCCAAGCTTAGGGCTTAGTTTACCAGCACACTCTAGCTGTTAACCTGCATCTTCATTGTGAGTATAAACCCATTTGGCAAAGGTTAATTCTCCATTTCTTGATTCACTTTTAACTGATCAGGACTCCCTCTGTCTTGTCTTGATTTCAGCTTTTTAACCCTCATCTTGTCCAAAGTGAAACATGGAACTCTGGTTTAGAAGTGAAACAGCATCATTGAATTTAGAAGGCAAGGAAGGATAGAGTTCAGTGTCATCAGCAAAGTGTGCACACCAGAACTCAGGATTCTGGACGACTGAATAGTTTTACATAAATGTTAAGTATCATGGGGATGAGATAGCGTACTGAAGGACCCCACATGCCAGTGGCCATGGAGTTGAGCAAGACCCACCTACACCATATGAACTTTTCCTGTCAGAATGGATGGGTTAATTTTATTTGAACACTTTTTTTTTTACCCCTATCACTTGTCTTCGTTAATGATTAGATCCCTCCTTGATAGGGTTTAATAATAATATGGCTGGTCCAAACTGTTCTTAAAATGCACTTTCATATGCTTTTTAGCTTGCAGGACATTTAGCTCTTTTATTACTGCATTTATTTATTTCTAAGGATACCTAAATATTGTGAGAATGATTTTGGTCGTGGAGGATATTTGGCCCTTGCTCAATGCTTCATTGACAGTATTTTGTTTATCAGTCCTATTCTCAACTTCTTCCCTCTGAAATATCTCTTTGGTATAAGAAATGGTGATGAACAGATGGTGGAAAATGACTTGCTGGTTAATCTATATACTGTCATTATATATGCTGTGAAACACATCCTATATAATCAATAGTAAGAGTTCTGGTTTGCCAACACACTTGTTATTAAGAAAAGATGCTCTTGATCATCTGTGTAACCTTCTGATGATGTTGCTTAACATGGTCCTACTACCCTTGGTCCTTTTTGCAACTTTTGGTCTCACTGGGGAAAAATTCAGCTAGTGTAATAAAGCAGTTAGTTGATTACTTTCTGTTTGAAATGTATATTTCCTTGAAAAGAGGATAAATATGGCTCTTCCTGAAGAGCAATTTCTGATACCTCAGCTTCTTGTTTGAAAAGTTGGGGGGGTTTTTTGGGTGGGGGGACATGTTTAAAGAAATCGTTGAATTACAAAATGGAAGTAGCCTTGCCAGAGGATTATGTGTGCGGAGATACACATTCTGGACCTCGCTATATTTCTGAAGGGCTACACTGTTAGAAATGACTTTTCCTACGGCATAAACAGGAAGAACTGGCTAATGTTTTGTCATTTGCTTGGCAGGAGTGAAACAAATGTCCTCAATAGTGGATTTCTCTCTCTGTACATGTGTTATTTCCTGTTTTAAAAGGATGAAATAGAAAAAACAGTCTTTGAAAGCTAGAAGGCCAAGAGACCTAAGTGTAAGAAAATTGAGAAGTCTTTTAAAGCAAAACCTTAAGGAAGTAAAAGCCACTTTGTTTTATATCCTAGTGTTACTGGCATGGACATATATTCATCATGATTCATTTAAGATGAATAATTTTTTTCTTGAAAGGATATTATTTAAAACTGTAAACATGAACAGTGGTTTGTAACATTTAATTCAGAATAACGTGAGGTAGTGGAGGGGTGGTATCTCTGGGTTATAAAGCTGCCAGTAAAAAGTATTAGGATAAAAGCAATTAAATGATATATGAATATTGGGTATTGAAGGATGTCAGAATGTTCTGAATCATGGTTGTCCTTATATGGGTTGTCTGTCTTGGGATGTGTTTTTATATCAGAAGTGTTGTGAGGGAAAAAATCAACCTTTGATTCAAGCTTTTTCAAGAAGCCCCTATAGGAAGAAGGCTTTTTTTTTAAACTTAGTTGCCTTGGCAGTGTGTATATAATCCTGATAAGAATTTTACGACACGTTAAGCACAGGTGATTTGGCGTAACATGTGATAAATATTTGAACTCTGTCGTGCTAGATGTCCCTTGATGCTGTAGTCACTTAGCTGTTAATTGTGCACATGTGAATTTACTTTTATTATTTGTATGTGCTATATGCAATAGCTTGAAGCTAATCTAGGTTACTAAGACATCATCATGAGGGAGGGAACAAAGAAGATGGAGGAACTCTGTAGTTCCGAGTTACATCTGTGGGCTATAGAAAGATAAAGAGCGAATTATTGTGGAATAATTTTGGAAAGATCTCTGTGTGAAATATTGTTGGATCAGTTCTTTTGGAGTCTGGTCATTAATTTCCTAGTCTCTTCTTGGGTCTGGAGGAATAGCAGCTCCATGCATTATTTGCTGAACCCATCCCTTCCAGGAAGGAAGAGTGTAGAGGAGATCATCTTTCCCTGTCTTCCTGGAATACTAGACTGAATGCTGTCTCAGTTAGCTTTAAATCTCTTTCACCCATCTCCAGTTGGGAATGAGGAGGAGATAGTTGAGTCTGGTTTGAGACTCAGTCAGTAGCTGGGTAACACAGTGAAAGAAGGGCATGAGCTTGCCTACTTCCTTCTCCACTGCTGACTTAAAGCCCCTCCCATCACTATCATCATGCAGTCTCTGATAAGTGACTCCCAAAGGAACATGGTCCTCAATAGGAAAAAAGTTGCAGACCTCTGGCAGGCTTTTAAAAAAAATGCAAAGCCCAACAATCTTCAGTCCACTGTTCTTAAGATTTTTGCATGTCACTGCCTACAAAGTACCTTTCAGAGTTGGATAGATCTACTCTTAGGATTTCCATCCTTTCACCATTGCTGCTGCTGCTGCTGCTGTTGTAGTTTCTGACTTATGGTGACCTTAAAGTGAACCTATCATGGTTTTTGAGGAGGGCTGAGAGTGCATGATGTGCCCAAGGTCACCCAGTAGGTTTCCTTGGCTGAGCAGGGAATCAAATCCTGGTCTCCAAGGTTGTAGTCCAGTGCTGAAGCCACTACACCTTTCTGGCTCTCTTTCTGTTCCTATGCAGAAGAAACTTTCTGTCTGGATCACTTCTGATGTCAGCAGCTTTGGCAGTAGAAATCAAAATCCTGTCTGTTTTAATTCTCTTTGGCAATCTGGCTTTTGAATGGAAAGCTTATGCAGTGATTTAAGATATTTATTTGCTGTGGCACAGTTTAGAAGTCTTGCTGACTCAGTAAGGTTGGTGATTATGTGTTGTTGTTTTTTAAATTGTGACATTTAAGTAGGAGAGCTATATTTTGGGTTAGAGTTATTGAGCTTTGCATACGTTTTGCTTCATTGCTACTTTCTGGAAAGAGAACATTGACTTACAGTGAAGCTGTTGACATGAGGTGCCAGACTCAGGTTGGTATTTTGCACTGAGCCATTACATGTGTAAATAAAATCTAAAGGAGTTGGAATAGAATATCTCCATACAGTGAATTAAATTCTTCTGTAAACTTAAGATCCTGCTTAAGATCTAGATAGTGTTTACACTGAGCACTTTGAAATTGAGTAGTTAAAAAGATGAGCTTAATCAAAAACTCAGAATTATATCCAGTATTGCCATAGCGCCAGTGCCAAGGTTCTGCTACTTGCCGGAACCTAGTTTTTATCCTTGTATATGTATAAAGTCATGGAATGTTGTGGAGGAGTAACTTTTAATTTGCCTAGATAAACAAACAAGCAAATTTCACTTACAAGCCTGTTAATGACCGTGAAGATCGGTGGCTTACTTTGAGCCAGCCCTGTCCTATAGGAAATAAAGGTTGTATCCTTTGGAGAGCGCCTTTTGCAACCACATGTCGTTCACTTGTGCACCTGCTTTTAAGAGCCTATTGAGTACCATTTTGAATTTCCAAGGGGAAAACCCACCTGAAAGGCCTTTGATGTAGGTTACATCAATGAATTCATCCTTAGGCTGGCAGAGAACCTAAATGTATCTTTCTTCCTTCTCAATTCACAGTCTGGTTTCAGTAGATGGAACATACCAAATCATACAATGCTTTTTAAAAAGGAGGAACTTAAGGAATTGTTTCATTCCTGTAGGCCCTTGATGCTTACACAGGATTATCTTCATTCTCTTTTACTCCTCCAATTTTAATCATGGGTGAATGTTTTCTTAGTACTTCCAATAACTATGGCTAACAGTTGTGCTCCAGATTAAAACCATACTCTAGTTAGCATTAATCATGGTGAATTGTGGTGCCGATATAACCTTTAGGAGTGCCTGAGGATGGGAGGGATTTGTAGTTGAGTAGGTAATTCTCTAAGAAGTAAAGTGTGATCCAGTTCACCACTCCCTTAGATATTACTAAGGCCATGCAGTGTTATGTCTGCTTTGAGGAATTCTGTGAATACAGCGAAGGGCATTTTCTGAGATAAACTGCTTTCCTCGTCATATTTAAAGAAAACAAAACACACTTTGAATTGTATCTAAAGAGCATCTGGAGGCATCATGGGAAATGTGAATGTTACCTCCGGTTAGAGCTGTGTAGGGTGTTGCTGCACACTTTTGATTGTTGTAGGTTTCTGTTATTTATGTTCGAGGCATTTTGGCAGTTTGCTTGCACATAATATCATATGTAACTTTGTGATGTTTTAGTATTTGGTCAGTATGACAGTAATGTGATATAAGCAAAGTATTGTGGTGTTTATTGAACATTCACAGTCAACTTCTACATTTCTCGTGGCAGCTGACTATTTTAAACTGTGTTCCACAGTGTACAAGTCATTTATTACAGGCTGACCTAATTGCATAACTCAGGCTACATGAAAACAAGAATTTTGCTAACCAATCAGAAAAATGCTGGCGGTTGGTAATGTTGTTGTCATTAAAGCCTCTTTTTAAAGAGTATAACTTGGCCAGTTAGCACATTCCATTCTGTGGTTTTTGTTCATTCAGGAACTTTTATTTACATTTCTAACTTTCTGTTTCTTGCAAGTAGCCTTGAAAAGAAAGCATAGTTTTACTTTTTCTTTATACACTGAGCTTCAGTTTTAAACAACAGTCCCCTTTCAAGTTAGACATATTTAAGGCTTCTTTCTAATTTGAGCATTTTAGAGGGTAATACTTAAGGGTTTCCCCCCATCTGATGGGAGTTGTGGGTCTTAGCAGAATTATAAGGCCAATCATGGGGACTTCCAACATTTCTGCCTGCCATTCAGCTGTTTTTATAAGTATTTTGTCCTGTTAGGACAGTGGTTCCAATACAAGCTGTTGTTACAGTACAGCTCCTGGGATGTCTGACCATTGGCCATATGCAAGGTCATTGGCTTTAAATGTTTACAGCTGTATATTTGTATAAAAAATAATGCCAGCCCAGATATTTGTTGACTAATCAAAGAAGTTACTGCAGTTTTACCAGCTGCAGAAATGTCAACTTATCCCTACTTGGTTCAGAGATGCAAAAATGCAGACACCCAACAGTTGTGAAGAAAATGGAATACTGCTGAGTACAGCAACCATAGTCTACCCATAGTGGGAGCGTAGAGCTCTTTCTGAGACCTGCTACCAGAAATTATAATTGGATATTCAAAAGATTGAAACTGAGAATAGAGCATAATCTCTGCCATTTAGTTTATGGCTCCTCTCTTAGCTTTTCTGTTGTCTCTATATTGTCAAGATGTCTGAAGTGTGAAGAATGGTGCTGGAAGGAACACACTGGCCAACTCCCAATCTAAGCGCTGGGCGTGAGCACTCTTTTTTCTGTCTTCCTGTTGTGCTTGTCTAGCTTCAGAAGAGATGGCAGTTTTTGTTAGCATATTGCTTTTCCCTTCTTCTGGGCTGGGCAAATACATGGCAGACTTCTTGCTAGCATAGTGGTGATGGATCTCTGGCTGGCTTGTTGGAATATAGGATTGCTTATGGTGTGAAAGTGAATTTTCTTTGGAAAGCTGAAGAAAATACGTAAAGGAAAGCAGTCTAGTGTATTGGTTCTTATCTAAGCAATCGGTCACATATTACCTGCAAGGGACAGTCTTTTTGTCTTGATAGTTATCTTTTACGTCTTGCGGGGTAGCTGCCCAGACACATTAATCATCCATTTCTATTTGGTTAATAATTCTGGCAGTCACTGAAATTGAAGGTGTAAATATACATTAAAACATTAGCTAGGGGAAAGCCACTGTGTTTTCACTCCACGGTATTTGCCTCGTGCAGTATTTTTGAATGAATACTATTCTTCTGAAACCACCTGTAAGAAAAAAAAAATTGTGCACCATTATTTTCTCATGTTCGCCAAATCACAGTAACCTTTCTAATTTGAATACAAGGTCAATATAAATACATTCAGAAAGTATCTTCTTCTCCAGTTTTTCCTCCCTGTTTTAAGCATCTTACTGTATTTAGGTTTTGTTTAGAAGGCTGAGGTAACTTTGGATGAATTCAGATAACCACTTTAAAAACTGAAATAGTCACAGTCTTTGCCTTTTTTTTTCTTTTGCCCTGCTTTCAACTACCACTGTCACAACACCAGTAGAATAAGAATACAAAAAGCTGCAACTCTGTTTCTCAGAGGCAAGTAGGGGTTATTGTAAACTGTTTCAGCAGTTATCCTTTTATTCAAAATGCTCTGAACTCTTAGGGGTGGGACGCTATTGGGTTTTTTCCCCCAAAACTTTGCTCTTTTTTGCCTATGTCTAGTAAACAATTGCTTTTCTGATCATGATGGCGTAAGTTACTTTTTCAGACTGAAACTCCCCAAAGTTGTGGCTAGGGTAGTCTGGAAGTTATAATAAGCATATAATTTTTCTACATTTAGTTTTGAATACAATCGTCCAGTTTGGACGAGCATATCTTATTAACTTGCAGCATGAATGAGATTTTCCCCCTTGTATGGAGACTATTCATGTGGATCTTATTTGATCAGGAAAGTGTTAATGAATCATTCATAGTTTCCTGTTCATCCAAAGCAGGAAACTATGGCCCTTTGCTCTCTGGAATTTCAGACTGTGGTCTTGTACTCATTGCAGTGATCATCCTATGGCAGTGTCCTTGACCTTGCCCCATGCGCTGACCATTGCCAGGATCTTTCCCAAATCAAGATTCTCCTACCCCTTAGGACCAAAAAACAAAAAACAATTGCAAGAGAACAAATCTCTATGTTTTGGACCCAAAATAGCTATTATCACAAACCATATTCCTAGGCGTTACTTCTGCCATCTGTGTACTATTAGTTCATTGGTTTTAAACCTTGGGTGGAGGTTTGGGCAAGGTTAAGTATTAAGATTTTATACTGTATATAACAGTGCTGTGAGATTCTTCCCATATGAGAGTCTTCTAGCATTTTAAAGGACTAACACTTTTATTGTAGGCAGTAACAAGGTTATAGTAAAAGCATTTTAGTATGGTGTTTTCTGGATCCTCTTGAAATCCCTCTCATGCCTTTGTTAGTCATGTCCATGTTTCTAATTATAGAGAAAATGTCAGAAAACTAGTACCTTTTCCTCGTAAGATTAGTGGGTCAGGAGCAGCTTGGCTGCCTCTGTGTGCCTGTACAGATGTAGCGGAAGAACGTCATGTTCATCAGAGAGAGGTAACACTCCAGAAATATGTTAAATATGAGCTCCTTGTGTCTGTGTGGGACAAGTATTGAGAAGAGAAGGAAGGATAATTGGGCATCTTGTATCAGGAAACTCAATTATCCTCCTTCCCTCTGTCCCTATGTCTTTTTAGAGCCGTTAATTCTAAGCAAGAAAATGGTGCTCCCTCCACTGGCACATGTTGCCTTCTTGTCCTGTATCATAGGTTCAAGCAGAAGTTTGAAATTTTTCAAGCCACTAGTGATATCCCGTTGATGTGATTGCTGTGTTGTACAAAAGCTGTGTTTCAGCTTTTGTCTGTAATTAACAAGTCACTTAATATTTTTTTAAAAAAAATTATAAGTAGAGGAAAAGCAAGCCATTGTGACCAAGGCACTTTGTGTATCCCCTGCCATTCTGCCCTTGCTTAAACATAAGATGGCTACTGTTTGGGTTCAGTGTTCACAGAACGCTATATCTTGATCTTCTCTGGGGCCATAGCAGAAAGGGTAGTGACTGCTGAGTGATGAGAAACACAGCTGCAAGAGAGGAGGTTGGAAATGCTCTTTTTTGGGGGAGGAAAGGAAGAAGTGTGTGTAAGAGCCAGTAATTAATATGGGAGCAAGAGACCAGGCTGGAAAATGTGTGCTAAATTGAAGTTCTGTTTGACATACTGATCAAGGAGGAGATTGAAAGGAGTGCATTCAGATCAGCTAAGTGCTGTGCATAGACTAGTCAACAAGCATGAATATAAGGATAACAGCTTTCTTAAGTGGGAATGTAAATTATGTTGAGAGTTCTAAAAGCACAGGTGATATTTCTATTCAGTTTTTTTTATCATTCATCAACATACACCGTTTATTGAAAAAGTAGGAGAAAGCTTTTAAAACATTTCTGCTAATACTTGGAAGGTATAAATGAGTCTTCCTCCAGTGATTGTTATTTTTAGGTGAAAGTGTTTTCTTTATTCAGCACTTAAAACATTTGATTGAGACCAAAGCAAGTCAAATGTTCTAGACATTATATTTTAGGTTCACACTAGAAGCTGCTCAGTTCAGTACTATTTCAGATGGCTGTGTATTTACCTGTTAATGGTCTGTGCTGGTTTATGACTACCTCAGGCAGTGGAGTACTGGAAGCAGCAAATTTGCAGTTTACTTTCCTCCGTGGAAGGGCCACTCTCTCTTTAGGAGAACAGCAGCTGCTCTAGCGCTACTTCCTCCCCTGGTTTTATTGCTGGCCTTTCTTCTTCTTCTTATCCTCTCTTTAATCCTGGACCTTGATGGAACTGGCAAAACCTCCTCTGAGTATTTCTTGCCTAAGAAAGCGCAATGAGGTGGCTATAAGTCAACAAGGCTACTTGAAAGCACATACACACACACACACACACACACACACACACACAATTTTCCTTTACTTATTCTGTAAGTGAAGAGGAAGGGTAGGGATCTAAAATTTCTGAAGATTTTGAAGCCATGGGGGGGAAAACATTTATTTATTTTTTTACTTTTTTTTAATTTTTGAAAAAAATAAAAAAAAGATACGTTAGTACCGTTTATGGATTAAAAGTCACTGTTTTACGTAGGAGCATAAAGATCATCTGTGAGAACTGCGCTCTGCCTTGTCCTTTATCACCACCACAACAAAAGAAGGTGCTGCATTACATCTGCCGGTGTTCCCCTCCTGACATGCTTGTCCCCTCTGAGGTCAGTTGCAGTTCCTCAGAGTAACTCAAGTTGAAGTAGGTTTGCTAAGCAGTGATATACTGTATTGCTGTGAGCTTAAAGTGTTTGGGGTGACTTTACAAAAGAACTGTTCCTGTCAAAGATGGAAACTGCTAGACATTGCTTTAATTCAATGCAGCCACTGCACTTTTGGACTCTCTGTATGACCTTTGCTAAAGAGACTGTCCTGGTGACTTACCACTGCATGTAGTTCTCTGGTACACTTGTGCCCTCAGTATTAGCTAGCCTCAGTTAGATGCTCTCAATCCTTATCCTTTATTCTCTATTTCTCGGTCAGCTCTGAAACTACATTTTCCTTTCTTTCTGCTGCAGCTCCCTGGAGTGGGAACCATCTGGGCAAGGGAAATATTTTGTAACTGCCATACACCTTCCACCTCTGGGGCCCTGTGTGTGTTTGTGTATAAGCTTGTGTGCATGGGTGCCACTGCTTCCTCATCCTTGGGCTGTATGAGAGGCTCAGCACTGTCAGTGTTGGGTGGGCATTGCTTCATTTGTCACTCAGGTGGTAGTGGAGGAGCTTGGGCTGCCCCATGACACAGTTGTTCTTTATCTGCTTCATTGGAACAGATGATTAGGAAGTTGTCCTCATTTTTCTCAGTTAATGATTTTGCGCTAAGACTATCTGAGAAGAACTTCACAATGAATTAGTATCTCTTCTTTGAAGGATTTGGAATACATTTATGTATACAGTGCTTGGGAGAAAGGGAGGTTGATAGTTTCCTTTATGTTGTGTGGCAGGCAGAGGAGCTAATATGACAAATACTTCATTACAATTCCAGGCATGCTGAGTTTCTCAGCTCAGCATAGATCCAACCTGTACAGGCATACCTCTGTTAACAAAGCCTCTGAGAAAGAAGCTCCTTTTCAAAGTCTTCTTTTACACCTGCCCATATCCCCCTTTTTTCCTTATCCTCTCTACATTTGGAAGTTTTTTAGCAGCACCAGTGCTAGGAGAACAGTGAAGGTCTAGAGGAAGACATAGTTTTGTGCATCAGGTTGCAGCAGTAAAAAATACAATAAATAAACTTTAAGCTGGAGAATAACAGGATTGTAATTTAGCTGATCCTATGGTATCTGTGTGTGTACCTGCCTATAACAGACAAGGTAAGTAGCATCTGTCTCCTGGATCCCTTACTAAATATGTATAAACAGAACAAGAGAAAGAGAGGGAAGAGGATCACAGGTTACTCTACATTATTCCCAGCATGTTGAAAAAGAGAGATCTGCAAATTCCCCAAAAAGGAAATTATAAGAAAAATGGAGGCTGGTGAAATTAAAAGCCATCCCCAGATTCATTTTGATTAAAGACCTCAAGTGGTTTCTAGAAGGATTAGAATACTTTTGTTTGCTTTTTCAGAGCTTTTCTAACCAAGTTGGTTCATTTCACATTGCATATTTGTTAGGTTTTAAAAATTTTGCTGAAATATGTTGAACTACTCTTCTTCTTTGTGGTGTAGAACACTGTCCTTATTCTTTCCATGTTGTTCTGCCTCTGGTACCAAATTTAAAGAAGTAACACCCAGGAGCATACCTAGAGCTCTTGCCTGCATCCCAAATAGTGGAAGCTAGTATCCAGATTTCTGGCTGCTTAACTATCAGCCAATGATGTCTTTCAGTAAATTACCTTTTTGTATGCCTTCAAGTTGTTTCTGACTTTTGGCAAACCTTAGGCGAACCTATCATGAGGTTTTCTTGGCAAGATTTGTTCTGAGAGAGTTTGCCTTCTTATGAGGCTGAGAAAGTATGACTTACCTGAGGTCATCTTGTGGGTTTTGATGACCAAGTGGGGATTCAAACCTCGAACTCCACAGTCATAGTCCAGCACTCAGACTACTACATTATGCTGGATCTCAGTAGAGTACTACACTGAAATTGTTGTTTGTATTTCAGATAGAATGAGATATCACAGATTAGCCTATTCATGTGGTAGCATGAATTATGCACTGAAAATCTGTGTTTTCGTTTGGACATGAATATGAGAAGTTCGGATAAAGGGTTATGCTGGAAATGTTCCTGTTTTCTAGGCACTTATCAAATCTGACTATATGAGATGTTTATCACTGTTATATGGCTATCATCAACCTTCAAAATGAGTTACGTCTGTTAACATAAAATAATTCCTCTAATATGTGCTTAAGATAGAGAGGTAATAGGCTGGATATGTCTCTTGTGAACCAATGTCATTTAAAACTGCTGCTTTTCCTTGTGTTATTTTTCTTTGTGATCTTGAAGTTATTTTTCATGGAAATACTCCTGGAAGAGAGCCAGACCTTCCTCACAGATTTAAGCAAAACTTTCATCGGAGAGCTGTAAACTATTGAAGAATTATGGACCCACCCTGTCCTTTGGGCAATGACAACTTTTTTAAAAAAATGGGATATATTTAAACTGCCAGAAATCTTGACTCATACACACACATATTAGGAGCTTCAACCAAGCAATGTTAGGAGGAACGCATTTGGAAGTTTGAGTCAAATATTACCCTGATATATAAAGTATATAGAACTAGCATGGTGTAAATAGCTAGCATTGTGTAGTTCAGTAATTCTTAACCTTTTCTTTGCTGTATACCCCCTGTGAATATAATTTGTTGCCAGGGACCCCAAGACCTAACTCAAGATTTAAATATTCAAATATTTTAAGTATTCAGTTTCTTTTTAATTAAAGGTTTGTGGAGACTAGGATTCAAATCCCCACTCAGTCACTGGGTGACTTTGCATTCTTGCATTCTCTCGGTCGCAGAGAAAGGGAAAGGCAAACTGCCTCTAAACAAATCTTGCCCACCCCAAAGTCGGTAGTGACTTGAAGGCACACAGTAAGTGCTACTGGCAGTGGCAAATTCTTTCTATCCATCATGTCTTTCCCCTTTGAAATCCATATTATGATAACCATATTATGGAGGTTTCTTGGCAAGATTTGTTGCTTTAGCTTTTCTCTGAGGATGACAGAATGTGACTTGCCTGAGGTTACCCATTCGGTTTTGATGGCTGAGTGGATATTCAAACCCTGGTCTCCAGAGTCATAGTTTGGCCATGTGGACGCATCTGCTGCTGTGTCTCTTTTGTCAGGGACATTGCAGTGAATGTGTACATCCAAGCTGCTCCCTCATTTGCAAGTGAAGGAACAGTTGTGCATGTACACACACCTGCCACTGTGTCCATCAGCATCCATGCTCCTTGCTGCTGCATCCCAGACAGAAGGGACATGACATCAGGTGTGTGCATGCACCCAAACTGCTCCCGTTTGCTAATAAGGAAGCGGTTTTTGCACTTGCACCCTTCCTCCCCTGTTGCCGCATCTCGGTTGCTTCTGCTGCTTTTGGTGTCCAGCTGCAGCGTTAGCAGACCGCCTGTTAAGAACCAGTAATGTGGTGGTTTGAATGCTGGCTACAGTTCTGGAAACAAGAGTTTGAATCCTTGCTCAGCAGTGGAAATCCAGTGGGTGACCTTGGGCAAGTCACACTTTTTCAGCCTCAGAGGAAGACAAAGGTAAACCCCCTCAACAAATGTAGCCAAGAAAACTCTGTGATAGGGTTTTCTTAGGGTGACCCTAAGTCAGAAACGACTTGATGGCCCACAACAACATAAAGTATGTTAGTCGTCATAGTCATAAAATTATCATATATATAATGGGCAATTTGTGGTGAGTATAGAAGAAAAGGTATCTTGGGATCATGAAAACACCAAAATAGGCAATGAAGCAAAGCTTGTGGATAATTTGGAGAAGATAAGCTGTTTGTAGTGAAGCTAGATCTAGGAAGAATGTGACTTTATTACTGAGTGGTTTGTGGTACATCTTCTTTTTGTAGTGGTTTGACGTCACTCAAGTACACCTGAATGCTGGACACGTGCCAGCACTAAAAAACCAGGTTTACTCAAAACTCAGTCTCACTGATGTTAGTGAGACTCATTTTCAAGTAAGAATGCATAGGATTACAGCAAGTACTGTATTTTTTTAAAAAAATTAGTGCTTCTGCAACAGCTGACATTTGGCAATATTTTTACTCCTTTTAACAAGAATAAAAAGCATTTAAAAATGTTACAGTCCATATGTCAGTGAAGGAGAAACACTGACTGCTTCTTCAAGTGTTTTAACAAAATATTTATCTGCCAACTATTTTCCAGCAATCTGTCATATAACATAGGATGGGGCTATGGAAATAGGAGCAGACTTGATATCTGCCTAGGATATCTGGGCTTCCCAGAAGTAGAAAGTAGTTTAGCTTAACCCAACATTGCTCTAATATAATAGTACATCTCTGTACTTTCTCCTAGATAGGATGGAATGCAGTTATTAATTGTGTGGAGAAAGAAAAAAAAATTTCCTGGAATAATATTGCAGTAGGAACAAGCCTCATAGTCCGTATCTGACACCTTAACCTTAATGGCAGGACTCCTGATAACATGTGTGTATGTGGATTAAACCAGATATGATGCTAAACATAAAAATGCATATACATTTGGCCCTCCACAGTTGCTAGCATTAGGGGCACAGGACACCCACAAAAGTGGAAAACCCACAAATATCAAAATGTGTGTGTGTCTGTAGGAAGGGGGCCCAGGCATAGTAGGCAGAGTGGGCAGCCAGGGTCGAAACCAGGTCCGGGAAAAGAAGGGGATCAACATGGTAGACCTATATTTCCTTTCTCACCAGCCTCTTTCCTTGGGTATGTGCGAGGGTATCAGGAGAGGGTTTGTGGTGCTGAGAAATCAGGGTGCAGTCCATCCCTAGCTGGGCAGGCAGCAGCTGGTGAAGGAGGAGGAGGACCGGAGGTAGGTTTTTAAAGGGCTGTGTGGCCTGTTCAGAACTGCTGAGAGGGTAGGTTCAGCTGGAAAAGAAACGCTGGAAGTGGAGGAGACAAGGTTTGGAGAAACTCGCAGATAAATCTGTGAACGTCAAATCTGCAAATGAGGAGGGCCAACTATGGTATCCCAAAAGTTTGTGTGCGCATGAGAGAGAGAGTGAGTGAAAGAGATTTTTCTGAGGATTAAAGCTCAGTGTACTACAATCCTGATGAAAATTATCACCTGCATCTTCTGTTAGGTTTTGATTTATTATTTCTCTTTATAATAATTTAACATTAAAATCCAGCAGAAAACTTCTGGCTGAACATTAACATAAGATACAATTGATTTTAAAATGTTTCCAGTTTGACATAGAGTATGTTCTATTGATATCCATTCCAAAAATCAAATGGGGTATGTTGGACCCCCTCACTACTGGCTTAATATTTTTTAAGAGAAGTACAGTTGTGAGGAGATGCTAGAATGTGGTTATTAGGCAACCCTATCATAAAGCCTTATAGGGAAAAAATGGAATTGAGAAAGAAACAGAAGCCTGAAATGCCCAGATGACATCAAAACTGGAAAGGTTATTTTTCAGAGCAGTGGTTCTTAATCTTTTCTTTAACAGGGACCCACGTAAATATAGTTTGTTGCTGGGAACCCTCAGGACTTAATTCCAGATTTAAATATTTAAATTTAGATTTAAATATTCAAATATTTATTTAAGCATTCAGATGATTGTTTATTTATTAAAGTCTTCTGGATACTAGGTGTCAAATCCCCTCTCAGACACTGGGTGACCTTGAGCAAATCGCATTCTTTCAGCCCCAGAGGAAGGCAAAGGCAACCCCCCTTTGAACAAATCTTGCCCAAAAAACTCTCTGATAGGTTCACTTTAGGGTTGCCATAAGGCAGAAGTGACTTGGAGGCTCACAACAACAAAATGCTGCTGACAGAAGGAGGTTGTTTCTATCCATCATGTCTCTCTCCTTTGAAAACTGCCTTATGGTGACCTTGAGGCAAAACTATCATAAGGATTTTCCTGGAAAGATTGGCTGCCTTTCCCTTTCTCTGAGGCTGAGAGAATGTCTTGCCTGAGGTCACCCCGTGGGTCTTGATAGCTGAATGGGTATTCAAACCCTGATCTCCAGAGTCATAGTTTAGGTACATGCACATGCCTGCTGCCATGTCCCTTTTGTCAGGGACACATAGCAGTGGGGTGCAGGTGCTTAAAATACTCCTTTATTGAAACTGTTCCCTTGGTATCTGCACACAGCCCCATTGCTGCATCCCAGTTGCTGCTGCTGTTGGTGTCCAGCAATAGGGCTTTGCAGATCCCCTGTGAGGACTCCATGTACCCCCAGGGGTCCCTGCGTCCCAGGTTGAGAATCACTGATTTAGACTACAGTTCCCAGAGTCGTGTAGCAAGCATGATCACTGCCTGTATTTGCTGAAAGATTATGGGAGTTATACTCCAAAAAAGTAATTTTTCTAAATTCTTGAGTAAAATATTAGACTCATAATAAATAATGGAAAGAATCCAATTCAGCTCTGTTGCTGACTATGTTTCTTTTCGTTGATGATGCAAGAGTGTTAACTCTTGTGTCAGTCAATCAGTATAGTTAATTGCAGCCAATGGCCATACCAAAAAAAAAAAAATACACAGGTAGATTATACATTATCCAAAAACATTACATAAAAAAATAAAATATGAAGCTTGGATGTAAATATGTAGGTATAAATATAAATCATAAATATATTATGTAGTATATAAATTATAAAATATAAACTGTAAAACATAAAATGGGGAAAATCATATAAAATCATATATTGTTAGAGAAAATAGCAAAGTCATAAACTTAAACATTTAATTTAACCTTTGTATATAATACCATAATTGTGTAATATATATGGAATGAGAGTGGAATTAATGCCACTCCATCCATATTCTCCCAGCATCTGGGCTAGGTAGGGATATTGATGAATCTTTATTAGTTTATCTGGATCCTTGCCTTCTGACACAGCAAACTTCATGATAAATGGTATTAATAGTCACAGTTACTAACTTAATCCTTTCTGTTTCTGCTTCTAGCTGTCTTGCTGCTGTCTTATGGGCAAACTTGTTTCTATGCGTCAAGTGTGCAGTGCATTTTCAGAGTCCATTCAACATACAAGCTGTCCGCCACATGCCTTTCATAATGTTTGGAATTTTTCCACTGTATGAATTTTGACAAAATAATAACATTCAGATTGGCATATATTTTAAGAATTCAGTGCTATGGGATATTGTGACTGGCAAATGCAGCTTCTGTCTAACATGAAATTATTATAGGTATGCTACTTGCTGATATTCATAGAAGGGAAGATTGAAAATACTAGTTAAATTACAAAACAGTTACAACTCCAGAGATGTAAGGAATAGCCAGTGTGACATAGCAGTTGAACTGAGCTTGGGATATGCAGGTTGTTCTCCCCACAGAATCATGAAACTCAGTGGGCTGTCTTGAGCCAGTTACACTTGCTTTCCTTAACCTACCTCACAGGTTGTCACAAGGATGAAGTATGGGAAAAGAGAGCTGTGTAGTTCATTTGAGAAAAGGTGAGATACAAGATTGCAATCTATGTTTATGAGGCTTACATAAAGAAGAATTGCTGATCATACTTGCATAGTGGCAGATAAGACATTGTTTTAACTTGTAATTTGCAAATGTAACTCTTGATTATAAGACAGAGAAGCTAAGGTGGTAGACCAGAGCTTAGAATCTCAAGTTTGAAAATTAATTTGGTAATTCTGAATGTTATAAATTGTAAAATTAGTTTACTATCACAAATACTAATAATATGAATGTTTAATTTATTTCGTAAATGTTAATTAACTTGCTCATTAAGATGTTAGTGCTAGGATTTACAGAAAATAGCATTGCAGTTGTCAGTGCTGATCTTAGGGGAACACATTCTGTTTTTGTCTTGTTCAGAAGATCACTTTTTGTCTTTTTGAAGTTGCCTTCCTCGAATCTGGATTTTTCCCACATGGTCTACAAAGTCCATAACATGATTGTCATCTGCTAATGGTGGGAGTCCAACATATTTCGCAGATTGGGAGAGGCCATCCTAAAGCATGGGATCTCATTTTCCTACCTCTTCAGTTTAGTTTGTCACTCACCTGCATCTGTCTTTTCCTTCCACGCCCAACTATGTGTATTTGTCATTCAATTTCAAATGCCTTGAAAAAGTTAAAGGTTACTAAGGAATGACGTGTTTTGGTTGGAGGTGCTGATCTACCACAAGTGCAGCAATAAGTGGAAAGCTATAAAAATCAATCAATGACTCAAGAGTGGAGAATTCTGAATCTGAAATAATTGAAAATCTCTGAGCTTATGCAGAACATTTGTGTGCATAACTGAATCACTACATCCTTTTTGACTCCCCATTCCCAGTCAAATAGAGTGGTCTTCAAAGATCAGTGATAGAGTAGAGATCAGGCATCCCAAGTACATTCTGTAGCATCTTCAGCTTTCATGCCTAAGGTAGTTAACAAATCCAGTTTTCTCTGCACCTATCTTACCTTAATTGTATAATTAGTAGGGGTGCATAAGAAGATGTAAGGTGTAGATAAAAAGCGAAATGGAAAAGATGAGAAGAAAGAGAGAAGTCAAGGGAGAAAGAAAAAAAAAGGGATGGGTTTGAGAAGAACATTTCACAGTTAGCAAGGGGCATAGCACTGGGTGAGCAACAGTTACAAAGGGAATCATTGCAGTTGTCCCAAATAATATTATATAGGATGATATATAATAATATAAAATAAAATACTGTATATGACATATATTACAAAATAATATACAATAGAAACCAATCCATAATATAATCAGTAGAGGAGGAGAAGTAACTAACAGAATCACAGTGCATGGCCATGCCCAGAAAGACTCAGAACACTTAACAGGCCAAAGCGGGGGAGACACCTGCTTGTCACAGCTAACAGGCATTAACATTCTGAAAGGACCCGGGCTGCTTGAGAACCTTGACTTGCTGAGCAAACAAATGGCCCTCTCTATCCATTGCAAGACTCTCGTTTTTTCTTCTTTTCTTCCCTCTGTTCTTTTCCAAACACTGTTCCCCTGCTCTGACTGGCTCTGGAAAAATCAGTCTTTATCTCTCTCTGCTGTCTTCCCAAAGAAATTACACAGATGAACTTGCCTAACCAAATGAGCCACATGATAGATCCCCTCCAGCTCTAGTATTTCTTCTCTTGAGGCAGCAGCCCTTCATATTTTACCTAATGTGACAGTAGTAGAGGCACCTACCATAATAAATTCTAACAGAATGATTCACTAAAACATGTTTTAACTTCAGCATTAATTGGGAAATCTAGTGAATTGGTAAAAATCACTAGAAGTATCTACTAAATTAATAAGTTAACAAGTTAATTAGCCAGTTAATTCCATGGTCTGAGTAGAACGCATATGCATAATTCTTACAAGGACAAAAAGGTGGAACTTTGTGCTATAGTCTCAAGATAATTAATAATCCTTATAATGCTGTTTGTTGGGTGTTACACCAAGAAATTATTTTATGTTATGCTGACATCAGTTACAATTCATCATGAAAATGTTGTATACTTTTCAATACGGATATGCAAGATGCATATGCATTTGTTTTCAAGAAATAATGTTCAGCATATAAATCTGCAGTGGACATTATACTTAGTATTTGCAAAGCTAGTAAAGCAAAAATTGAAGACATGTTTGTCATTCTAAATACATGGAAATATTCCAGTGTGTGTAGGTTATTTTTTGTTAGTCAAGTTTATATCAAAAGAAATCTGAGAAAAATTACAACTGGGATTATTCCTCTATAAATATTAGAAGATACTTGGTTGAAATCCTCAACACTCCTAAAATGTCACCAGTCTACATTAGGCTCTCAGTATCCGCTAGGGTTTGGTTCCAGGACTGCCCCTGGATATCAAAATTTTGGATGCTCATGTCCCATTATGTACAATGGTATAATAAAATGGCATCCATTATATAAAATGGCAAAATCAAAGTTTGCTTTTTGGATTTTTTAAAAAAATATTTTCAAACCATAGTTAGTTGAATTTGTGGATACAGAATCCACGGATATGGAAGGATCACTGTATAGTTCTTCTTCTTTTGAGGTAGTATATGCATTTCTCGTCTAATACAACCTAAGGAAAATATAGGTAGAATACCCAGTTAATTTGGTGGTTCCAAGGTGTTGATACTGGTATTTGCAGCTCTAACCACTGCTGGATATTGGATGTTCCATTCAACTCTTAAAAACAAATTACTATTGTTCAGTTTTTAAAACCAGTGCTGTTTTACAGTGAGTGCTAGCAATACATACCATGTTATGTCAGGGATTCCAGGCAGGGAACCCTGGGAAAATGATCAGCCCACTGCAAAGATGTTGCATCATGCCCCAGCTGTGGGTAATTGCAAGGTTGCGTAAGAAACTGGGGTCGTGTGCAGATGGTAGAGGGAGGTGTGCAAACCTCTACCTGATTGGTTGTAGATATGTATATAACAAAGCAACGCCAGTATGTATTTGTCTGTTGACCAAACCTGGTGCCTGGCACAAGCTTTTGTCCGTCTGTCCTATGTTTTGTATATAACGGAATTTTGCTGCAAGATAAAGTGCCTCCTGTTTTGGAAGAAACTCCTCCATGTGTGAGTATCCTTACTGGGGAACAAGGCTGCTGCTGTTGGCTCGCTGAACTCTGGTTTTTCCGCTGCGTTTCCGTGGGGCTGAAACTCCTATCATCCCCAACATGTGAAATGATGAATGAAGCAGTTTCTTTGATGAGTAATTTTTTGCCAAGTACCATTAAGAGTGAGGTTTTTTTGAAGTTTTTATAAAAATCCAGTGATTTGTCAGACTCTTGTCATCTTTATTTATAAAACAAATCTATGAGATGCAAAAAGTGTTCAGTATCTCCCTCATATAAGCAAATACTTGCCCTACCTCAAAGGGAGGCAGTCACAAACTTTCACTGAAGAAATCTTTCCAAGAAAACCCTAAGACGAGGTTACTGTAACTTGGAGTTGACTTGAAGTCACACAACTATAGCAAATAACTTGGTATCTGCCAAAGATACCCAGTTATACCAGTTTCCCCTATAGAGCGTGTAGTGAAAAGAATAGAAAAATGTTTGAATCGGCATGAAAAAAATTGAAGTTTTTATTATTTCTGCTTTGTTGACTTGCCGAAGGAAACAGAGATTAGTATTACCCCTTCTGGTGCTAATTCCATGCTTTGATTGGTGCTTAATTTCTAGAAAGAGATGATGGGACTTAGCTTAGTCTGGGTCAGCACATTTGGATCAGAAAGTCCTTGGATTTGCTCTGGCTCATGAACGCTTTCATCTATTCTTAATATCTTACAGTGTTAAGCTCTGACACTGAAATTAGTATTTGGGGCAGAGTTCTCATAGAAATTAAGTCATGTCCTTGATTCCTAGTCTTACTCTTCTCCTGCGCAGTCCACTGTGTTGCATGTCTGGGCACTGCTTTTTGTTTTCTAAAGTGACATTAATTCAAGCTGGTAAAAGTAACGATTTTTCTCCAAAATTATGAATGTTTATGAAGTAGGCATTGCAAGTAATGCCATAGATGTCAGCACCAATCCGCCATAGTTTAAAACTGCTTGTGGAGAACATGTGTGTGGTGTGATTCAGATAGTGTGACCTTAAAGCTGGCAGGTATTTCAAACAAAAGGTATGAGGTAATTAACTATACCTTCTGAAATATACACAACATGGCAGTGGATCAAACTTGGCCCATTAGGGCAGGGGCCTTTTCACACTACACAATTATAGTACTATGATTCCAATTTGACATTGTGTGGTATCCTGTGGTATCCTGGGATTTATAGTTTGGTGATGCATTAGAGCTTTCTAGCTGAGAATTCTACATACCCCCCCCCACAGCAAATCCCAGGATTCCATAAGATGTTGCTATGGCAATTAAAATGGAATCATAGCACTGTGATTGTGTAGTGCAAAAAGGCTCCAGGCGGTTACTGTTTGAACAAGCATGCATCCTGCATATTAAGCACTAGCTGTTCCAAAAGCTATGTTTGATTTGTTTCTCTCTCTCTTTGTCTGTGTATGTTTGCGTGTGAAAGCAAAGTTAATTTTTAATTATGCTGTAGTTTACCCTGTAGGTCAAGTTATGTTTATCTGATTTCTTAGATACTTTTTTCTAAAGAATATCAAGGATATCTTACAACAAGTAAAATATACAAATGTTAGACCAGTAGACAGAAATAACATATATAATATAAGGTATATCAAGCCCCAAGGTAGCAGAATATGAAGAATAATCAATTAACATAATGCTGATGTTTAAAAATCAGCCCATCCATCTTCTCAAATGCCTAGGAATAGAGCACTGTAAATATGATAATGTTGGGTGCCGGGTGGACCTCATAGTGAAGAACATTTCATAGACTGTGGGAAGGTATGCAACAACTAAAAAGGGCCTCTCCCTTGTTACCACCCAAGAGCCTCTTTCAAAAGGGAGATACATGGATGGAGGCCTCAGGTGTTGATCTCAGAAAACACGCAGGCTCAAGTATTGGGATCCCAAGCTGTAAAAAGCTTTAAAAACTAAGCCTGAAACTCTGAACCCAGAAATGTAGAAGTGTCATCTCTAAAAGTTTTAAGAAATGAGGTTGTCAAATGAGGCTTTTGAAAGTTACTATAATAAAAAAATCTGCAAAGGACTTGGATGCTTCAGTGAAATACTTTTCCATAAGCAGTGACTTGGTAAAATGCATTGAGCAAATACTAGCTTCAGTGGAAAATTGTTTTGATGTTAGCGTTTAGACACTTTCCTGGAAGCTAACCAGTCCCAGCTAAGTGTGTGGAAGACGAAAGTAGATGATATAGTTGCATCATATTTTCTGACAAGCATAATGTTTACAATTTTACTTGAGATTAAACTATAAGGAAAAGGTTTATTTAAATGTCTCAGCAAAAGATGTAGCAGTATAGATGCATAAATAGTTGTAAATGTTTCTTAAAGCATGCACAAAACAAAGACTGGCACACAAAATACATGGTAAGTGGAAATTATGCACAAGAATAAATGTCTTCTGTTCCTTTTGATTCAGCTTAGCTCAAATAACTCTGAACAGCACCATTGCCGCAAAGTGGACATGGCAGATACTCTGTGCGGCTGTCTCGTCCACAGTGCTTCGTGCTGCTTCCTCGTGCTCATGCTCCAGAGACCCTTCTTAAGAGTGTTGCTCTGTTTTCCTGCCAGAAAAGTCATAGTGGTGCTTCATGGTGAGTTACCTCTGGGTGGTGGGCAGAGAGCGTGACCCTCTCTACCCTTTCTGATCTACGTAAGCCAGCTACTTCATCATGCTCATGGTAGGGCCAGCCTAGATTGTTGTTCCATAGTGACATGCCAGGAAGCATATTTTCAGGCTTTGTCATTAGGAAAATATTGTTAGTAACTCCTACATAGGTTAATTAATTTTATTTTTCTCTTCTTCGTCCTCTGTTTTTTAGAATGAGCTATTTATTTAGGTTTTGAATGAACATATGTTCAAACTTGTTTGAAGATTTGGTATAGAAAGCAGAATTTATAATTGGCTGGCATTTACCCATTCCTTCATTATAAGAGCCAAGATTTCTCAAAAACCAAATTTTCACTCTGAATCCCGATAACCTCAAGGAAGACCATGAAAAGTTAATGAAGAAATCCGTAGTGGATTTGTGTTGGTTACTAAAAGTGGTTTGTTCTTGGCCTCTTCTCTCTCCAAGCAATTTGTTGGGAGTGAGGGAGGGCTGGTAATGACAAAACTCTGAAGATAGCAGTGTTCTCTCAGGTGGTTCCTGGAAACCATAGTTCTATCTTGGAAAGGCAAGGATATAAAAACAGGTTAGCTAAAATCTAGTAAAAAAATTGAAGTAAAAAGTAAGAAGTAAAAAGGAGAGGAAAATCTGAAATTAGGAATGAGGGTGAAGAAAAAGTTGGTTCAACCCTATTTTTGTTGTTCACGTTTCTTAACTCGAGAAGTGTAGTTTCTCTTCAGTCAGGTGTCAAGATGAGGTGCTAATTTATAATTTGTTAACAGTACCTGACAAACTCAGAGAGAGGCAGATTTGTTTTGGAAAAGGCAAAGCTAAATAAATCCTTACTTCAAATAATTTCTAAACTGTTGAGAGTATCTGTCTCAACTGCATAATTTATTTCATTTGCCATATATTGTTGTGTGTTTTCATCAGTTTACAGATTGGTCAAAGACTGGAATTGTTAAACGAGGTCATAGTATTTCCCTTTTCTTGTTGGAAAAAAAGTACTCTGTGGCAGTTTTCCAGTTCTTCTCATTGATGACGCCTTCTTCAACCAAATGACCGCGCATTCAAAAAGGAGAGATACAGTAATAATAGGAGATTTCAATTGCCCAGATATATGTTGGCAGTCAAACTCTGCCAAGACAGCAAGGTCCAGCAAGTTTCTTGCTTGTCTTGCAGACAATTTCATGGTCCAGAAGGTGGAAGAGGTGACAAGGGGATCAAATATTCTAGATCTGATCCTGACCAATAGGGATGACCTTGTTAATGAGGTAGAAGAGGTTGGATCTTTAGGGGGGAGTGACCATGCCCTATTGGAATTTGGCATTCAGTGGGAAGGAGAAGATAAGTATAGCCAGACACTCATCTTAGATTTTAAAAAAGCGGACTTCTGTAAACTTAAGGAGCTGCTGGCTGAAATTCCGTGGTCAAGAATAGTGAAAGGGAAAGGAGTTCAGGAGGCATGGGAGTTCCTTAAAAGGGAGATACTGAAGGCACAGTCTAAAACTGTGCCAATAAGGAGGAAAAATGGAAGGCATCTGAAGAAACCAGAATGGTTGACTAAAGAACTCTCAGCTGAGCTAAGCGTTAAGAGAAACGTGTACAGGAAATGGAAGAAGGGGGAAACCACCAAAGAAGAATTTAAGCAAGTAGCCAGGAGATGTAGGGAGAAGGTCAGAAAGGCTAAAGCACAGAATGAACGTAGGCTGGCCAGAGACATTAAAAACAATAAAAAGGGCTTTTTTAAATATGTCCGCAGCAAAAGGAAAAAGAAAGAGGCGATAGGGTCGCTGCGCAGAGAAGATGGCGAATTACTAACGGGGAAGAGAAAAGGCAGAACTACCTAACACCTTCTTTGCCTCAGTTTTTTCCCAGAAGGATACAAGCACTCAACCTGGCGGTTGGGGAGCAGGTGAGGAAGCAGGGGAGATGCGGCACATAATAGGTAGAGAGGTGGTACAAAAATACCTGGCCACACTGGATGAATTCAAGTCTCCAGGGCCAGGTGAATTGCATCCTAGGATGTTAAAAGAACTGGCAGAGGTCATTTTGGAACCGCTTGCTATAATCTTTGAGAAATCTTGGAGGACGGGAGAAGTTCCAGCAGACTGGAAGAGGGCAAATGTTATCCCCATCTTCAAGAAGGGAAAAAAAGAGGACCCAAATAATTATCGCCCAGTCAGCCTGACGTCAGTACCCGGAAGGATCCTGGAGCAGTGAGTTTCTAATCACTTAGAAAGCAATGCCGTAATCACGAGAAGTCAACATGGATTTCTCAAAAATAAGTCATGCCAGACTAATCTTCTCTCTTTTTATGATAGAGTTACTAGCTTGATAGATGAAGGGGATGCTGTGGATGTAGCATATCTCGATTTCAGTAAGGCCTTTGACAAAGTTCCCCATGACATTCTTGCAAAGAAGCTAGTAAAATGTGGGCTGGACAGAACTACTGTCAGGTGGATCTGTAACTGGTTGACTGACCGTTCCCAAAAGGTGCTCACCAATGGCTGCTTTTCATCCTGGAGGGAAGTGACTAGCAGGGTGCCACAGGGTTCTGTCCTGGGCCCAGTGCTGTTCAATATCTTCATCAACGACTTGGATGAAGGAATAGAGGGCATGCTCATCAAATTTGCAGATGACACCAAATTGGGAGGGGTTGCTAATACGCCAGAGGACAGGATCAAAATTCAAAATGACCTGATCAGATTGGAGAGCTGGGCCAAGGCTAACAAAATGAAATTCAACAGAGAGAAATGTAAGGTCCTACACTTGGGTAGAAAAAATGGAATACAGAAATATAGGATGGGGGACACGTGGCTGGATGGCAGTATGTGTGAAAGGGATCTAGGAGTCTTAATAGACCACAAGCTGAACATGAGTCAGCAGTGTGATGCGGCAGCCAAGAAAGCCAATGCAATTCTCGGCTGCATCAATAGGAGTATGGTGTCTAGATCGAGGGAGGTACTGGTACCACTCTACTCTGCTTTGGTTAGACCTCATCTTGAATACTGTGTCCAGTTCTGGGCACCCCAATTCAAGAAGGACATGGTCAAGCTGGAGCAGGTCCAGAGGAGGGCGACCAAAATGGTGAAGGGCCTGGAAACCAAGCCCTATGAGGATAGACTTAGAGAGCTGGGTATGTTCAGTCTGCAGAAGAGAAGGTTAAGAGGGGACATGATAGCCATGTTTAAATATTTGAAGGGATGCCATGTAGAGGAGGGAGAGGGCTTGTTTTCTGCCGCTCCAGAGACCAGGACAAGGAGCAATGGATTCAAGCTGCAGGAAAGGAGATTCCACCTGAACCTCAGGAAGAACTTCCTGACAGTCAGGGCTGTCCGGCAGTGGAATATGCTGCCTTGGAGTGTGGTGGAGTCTCCTTCCTTGGAGGTTTTTAAGCAGAGGCTGGATGGCCATCTGTTGGGAGTGCTTTGAGGTATTCCTGCATGGTAGGGGGTTGGACTGGATGGCCCGTGTGGTCTCTTCCAACTCTACATTTGATTCTATGATTCTATATCCCTGTTACCATGAATATTCTAAACTGTTCTGAAATATTTTATCATGAGATGTGTTATTTTAGTTACCAATTCAGGAACTCTTAAAAAAAAAAGAAGAAGAAGAATCTTGGCTTGAATTTCTAGAAAATCCCTTATGTTTGTCAGGAAAAAAGTTCGTAACTTGCCCTGCTAATTCAGAAAGTGAAGTGGGGAAAATGTGTGTGAGAGAGAGAATCTGTGCTTTATGAACCTTCAATTAATTTCAAGTCAATAAAACATGTCCATCACAAGTCCTGTGGTCTTGATCTGTTAAGAACTCTGTCTTACATTTAAGAGCAGGAGCTGTGTGGTTGTGGAGAGTGCCAAAGAGATATGTTTGGGGCTGGTGGGAGGACTTAGCTTTGCATATTAGAAAGAGAGTAAACACTCTAAACACATCAGATCCTGTCTGATCTTGTTAAGCAGCTTCAGTCTTAGTACTTGAATGGGAAACAGACCTGGTCCTGTAAGCTACATTTCAGAAGAAAACACTGAAATTCATGGGGTTGCCATAAGTTGACAGAAAACTTGAAGGCACATACACAAAGACACAATGGAAACATAACAGTGAGTGCTATCAGAGAAATTCCCTCTTCCAGCCCTACCAGTGACATTGTCAGTATTCCTTAAAAGAGAGACAAAGGAAGGAAGGTGACTGAGGAGAAAGTGAGCAAACCCTTGCAAATGCCATTAAGAATTAGAGTACAGACTCTGTCAAAAGCTACTCCAGGTTTTTCTGGCAGCCTAATTTAGCTGTTGTAATGAAACCACTCTCCCTGGGTTTGTTTAATGCTGCTAATGCAACAGAAGAGCAGGGTACAAGGTTGATTTTTTGCAGCAAAAGGAAATGCAGTCTATGCAGCAGTTAACTTGCTTTAAAAGACAAAGAATGAGAAGAGAGTTCGTAATGTATATGTGAGTGTTAAATTAGATCCAAAATTCCTTTTGTTTTCTTCTTGCTGTGGAATCACCTTCCATGTAGCAGCATGTCTGTGAGACAAATCAGTACATGATGCCATTTTTGTTTTGTTCTGAACTTTGTTCAGTGCAAAGAACCAGTTAAGGCCATTTTATATCTAGAAGTATTTCACTGAGTTTGTAGAGGACATCAGATCACTGAATAGTTTATAAATACCCTTGCTATTCCATATTTCACCACAGATTTAATGTTCCTGATTGACCCTCATGTTGTGCTTCCCCAGATATAATGGGGTTTTCTCTCCATATTGCACTCCTGTGAGGGCACATTGAGTCCCCTTGCTGTTCATATAAATGCATTCACAAAGCCTCTTTTTGTGTTAATACACGCCTTCCTCACTCGTATACAGATTTCTTCATACTCTTCTTTTTTGATACAGAGATCTTGGTTTAAATTACAATTCTTGATGGTCTGTTGGCACAGGGCAGTTTCCATAGCCAGAAGCAGCAGAACCTTTTGTATTCTATACTTAGAATCATAGAGTTGGAAGAGACCACAGGGGCTGTTGAGTCCAACCCCCCCGCCACACAAGAATCACCATCAAACCGTTCCTGTCAGATGGCCATCCAGCCTCTGTTTAAAAACCTCCAAAGGAGGAGACTCCACTACATACCAAGACAGCACATTCCACTGTTGAATTGCTCAAAGTTCTTCCTAATTTTTAGATGGAATCTCTTCTCCTGAAGTTTGAACCCATTGCTCCATGTCATAGTTGCTGGAGCAGCGGAAGACAGGCTTGCTCCATCATCCATATGACATCCCTTCAGATATTTAAACAAGGCTATCACGTGCTCTCTTAACCTTCTTTTCTCCAGGCTAAACATATCCAGCTCTCTAGGACATGGCTACTTGCTAGCAGATTATTGTAGCAGTTGGTTAGAGCAGTCATATAAGCTCCCTGTGATATAAAGAGCAACATCCTGGCTTGTGACTACATGTTGTAGCATTCCTTAAAACAAGGTTAATTACAGTGTGGCCATCATGATGATGTTGGGTTATACCTCCCATTGGCCCATTCTTACAGTTTTTGGATCTAGTCATGGTGGCATATACATTAGTTAAATCTTGTTTGGATTACTAGAATGTGCTGTATGTGGGACTGCCTTTAAAGAGTGTTTGAAAATTTCAACTGCTCCATAGATTGTTAACTAGGGCTGGCTACAAGGAGCACACGACTTCCTTGTTGCAACAGCTCCACCAGCTGTTGGTCCATTTCCAGGCACAATTCAAGATGCTGGTTATGACCTATAAAGCCCTAGGTGGCTCAAGTCAAAGTTACCTGAAAGACCATATTGTGCCATACAAACTTGCCCATGTTTTGATATCTTCTGGGAGGCCCTTTTATCTATCCCACCATCCTTGCAGGTACATCAGGTGGGAACATGGGAGAGGGCCTTCCTAGTGGCCTCTCTCAGGTTCTGGAATTCCATTCCTTAAGACATTAGACTGGCACCCTCCTTGCTGTCTTTTTGCAGACAGTTGAAGACCTTTTTGTTTCTGTAGAACTTTGTGGACTGACTGCTTAGGGGAAAATGGGCCTTGTATAATATGTTAGATTGTCTATCTGTTGTTTTCTTTTTTATGTGTTGTATTTTTAATTGGTCTTAATTTTTTAATAGTTTAATTATATTTGCATAGGGGAGTTTCCACTGCCAGAAGAAGCTGAATGCTATGAATTTTTAGCTTTTTTAAAAATGTGACAGATATTTAGCTATGTTTGGTTTAACTGTTGTAAACTGCCTTGTGTCCTGAATTGGGAAAAAGTTTGGAGGGAAGGATGATGATGATGATGATGCCACTGCCACCTGAGGTTGAACTAGCTGCTGCTGAGGAGTTGTAGAAGTGGCAGTCCAGTGTCATCTTGAGAGCTACCCTTTGCTTACTGCCTTTAGTAGCACAGACAAATGAATCATTTCATACCAACTTCTGGTTGTAGCAGGCCATAACCAAGACTGTCAAAACTGTAATAATGATGGTAATTACTATGTATATAGTACTTCATAGACTGTAGAATACCTTTTTATTCTGGCATTGTTACATTTTCCCCTGTTTTAATATATATTATACATAGTCTAACATATTGTACATGGATGTGCTCTGTTTTACACTTATCTGTGGAAAACTTAATTGTGCTTTATTGTAATATTTTCTTTTTTGGTATTTTTTTTTGTTAAGGCAATAAAATTGAGTTTAATATCCATATAAAAACCCTTCCCTTGATCTTGAAAGACAAAACAATATTATCCCTGTTTTGTAGATGGAATGAGGCAAAAAGATGACCTTACCTTAAGGCTGTGTTGTGCTTGTTGTGGCTGCTGTTTGGGGTACTCATCTTTTCGGCCTATTGCTTGTTTTTGTTTTTGCTGTTCCAAGGTATCCTTCTGGTTTCAAAGTGTCTGAGGAGTTCATAGGCCTGACTTTTTGTCCCCAAAGCAGGGGGTTGGATATTGATGGTGTCTAGGGGAGATCCTTGGAGTCCAGAGGGGGCAATAATAGACCCCCCACTCCGCCACATGCAACTCTTGAACTGAACAATTCCCACTCATGTCTTATTGCTGTAAGACCTCAGCTTAAGCTCTGGAAGCCCAGCTTTTCCATTAACCCTTTGGTCACAACATCCTGTTTTTCTGTCCATGTTGCAAATAAATTTTAAACAAATCTGAGTAATTGTAACTGAAGTGATCTTGCCTGTACATCCCTACCTCGTCTGCTGTATCTCTTTGTGGAGTTTTAGATGGTGAGACTCTTCAGAGCAGAACTTGTGCTCTTTTGCCTTACAAAGTATTGTGAACAATGGTGGCAGTAAATAAATAACATAGAAAATAAAGCAGTGAGATGTTCATCTATTCAAGATTAGCCAGCTATGAAAAAGACTACTATGACATCCCAAAAGTTGCAACAGGTTTTCAGTTACCATCTGCAGGGAGGAGAATTATGTAAACATCAGCAAGGAAAATACAGCCTAAAATTCCATTGTTCGTCCCAGCTGGAATAGACCCGTTAAATCCACAGGAACTTGGTATGTGAACATTTGCATGAGCTCCATTGATTTAATGGGCCCATCCTAGTGGGGACAAACAAGTAGATTTAGGCCTGTGCCTCCAGAGTCTTTAGATAAGAAGAAAATATATGGATCTCTAGCAGTTAGTTAGCAAAAACAAGCAGTATGCCAAGTTAAGCCTTGAGTGGTGAACTGTTACAGTCACTACAGCTCACATAGTCATAAAGTTTCCATACAGCCTTACGATGCTTTTAGGATGGCTGGAGACAGACTGCTTTCAGCAAATTTCCTATGCATTTGATATAATGATTGTCTAAATGAACTATGAATTCCATGCACAAAAAAAGTGACAAGAAATTATTATGAATGCTTTGGCATCTTCTATGCTTTCCTCATTCTCTTTACCATTTAAATGTAACACCTTGATATACAGTGGCCCCTCCACTTTTGTGAATGTTTGGGGTGTAGAACCTCACAAAAGTGGGAAATTCAGGAATAATTGCCCCACTACAATCCCTCTCCCATTCCCTCTGGGGCTGCCTGCTCCCATTCCCTTGTCTGAGACCAGATGCAAGGGAATATGAGGGGGGAGCTCTGGAGGGGAGAAGGAAGGCATGCGTGTACCTTCCCTTCATTTTCGTCCAGGCACCTGCCTTCCTTCTCTGTACCCGGCAAAAGGCAAGGGAATGGGAGCAGGAGAATGGGAGTGGGGGAGGCACATGTGTGCTTCATGAATAATCAAGTTCACGAAAGTCAAACCCATGAATGTGGAGGGAGGAATGTATTACATTGATACATGGTTCACAGTTCAGATACAGATACTTTGGCAAAAAGCATCATTAAATTATTGATTGATTCTGTTACTTTTTTCAAAATAGTTTGCTTTTCTGATGTACAGTGGCTCCTCAACTTTCATGAAGGTTCAGGGTGCAGAATTCTTGTGAAAGTCAAAAAAACAGCAAATACCTCCTCGCACCAGTGAGTGCTCCCCCTCCCTCCTCCTGCCTTTTTTCTGCAACTGGCCCAGCAAAAAGGCAGGATGGTACAGTGGGAAGGACGTCCCACAACTCCAGGCTGGTGCCTGTCGCTAGCACAGCCTTCCTTCTTCCTGCGTGCCTGTGTGGGCGAGGGGCAGGAGAGTGGAGGGAAGGGGAGTTCTTTCCCCCTGCACTCTCCTGCCTGCCAATGCCAGCATGGGCTTCTTTATTTCTGTGAGCGTGCATCGGTGAGGAACAGGAGAATGGAGGGGAGGTCTTTCTCCCTTCACTCTCCTGGCTGTCACTGCCAACACAGCCTTCCTTCTTCCTGTGCACCCACATGGGTGAGAGACAGGAGGTTGGAGAGGAGACAAGATGTTTCCCCCTGCGTTCTTCTGGCTGCTGCCACCAGCATGGCCTTCTTTCTATCTGTGCATCTGTGTGGGCGAAGGGCAGGAGAGTGGAGGGGAGGGAAGCTTTTTCTCCCTACACTCTCCTGCCTGCGACCTGCATGGGCAATGGAAGCAAAACTGGAGGGAGGGAAGATCTTTCCCTCTGCATTCTCCTGCATTTCACCTGTGTGCACTGCCTTTTTTGCACACCCATGAGGCAACAAGCTGGAGAGTTAAGGGGGAAGGTCTTGCATGCCCACGAACCTTTCCCCTTCTTATTCTCTTGCCTTTTACCAAGGTAGTGCACCTGGGCAAAAGGCCAGGGGGTGGGAGAATTGGGGAGAGGCAAGCAGGCATCTCATGAATAATCAAATTCACAAAGGTCAAACCCATGAATGTTGGGGGAGGATTGTATTTAGCTCTCTGTGTGAGGGAGTGAGAGAGTAAGTACAATCATCCCTCCACATTTGCTAGGGTTAGGGGCACGGGACTCCCGTGAAAGTGAAAAAAACATGAATAACTCTAGGCCCTCCCAAACCACATTTAACACTCAAAAAAGTATGATAACCATATTCAACCCACCATGGATTCCTTAGAGACATTAGGGTCCTTCACAAGGCAGAAGTGGGAGGCTGGTGGGCTTACCGCCACCTCCACTGCTGCCCCACACCATTTTTAATAGGGATTTAAAAGCCTTGTTCACAGTTTTTCTGTCTCACGAGGCTTGCAGTCCCTATTAAAAATGGCATAGGGAGGCAGCAGAGGTGACAGCAAAAAATCCATGAATAATCAAATCCGCAAAAGTGAGACCTGCAAATGGGCTGACTGTAATTTGCGTGGGAACAGCAATTCTAGAGGTTTAGCTGCGGGATATCTCTGTTTCCTGTTTTTTCCTCAGATCCTTCAATCACAGTGTCACAGTGGTAGAAAATAGAGAAGGAGGAAACATAGTACAGGATTAAATTAATGAAGGCCTTCTGCCTTTCAAAATGTAATATGGGTGTGTGTAGTATGGGTGTGTCTTAACTGCTAATAAAATGGGGGGAGGGAAGCAAGGCAGCTTGTGTATGTTGCTGTGTGTATTGACTGCCCAACTTAGCTTTGTTAACTGTAAACACCAGAATTTTGAATCCCCCACAAATCTATGCCAAAGTTTTGCAGTTGTTTTGCAACACTCCCCCGTTTTGCAATAGCCCCCCGAAACTGAATAATGGGTGTCTCAAATGAGGGTTCCTGGTAAATGCCAAAATTCGAACATAGTCTGATTCACTTCAAATCTGTGCAAAAGTTTTCCAGTTGTTTTGTAGTGTTTTGCAACAATAACAAACAAAACAAGAACACCCATGTTTTGTAGCACCTCCAAAACTGAGATACTGACCCATCACTTCTGGGTTCCTGATAAACGCCCCAGAACCCAACACTGCCAAAGCTAGTTGACAAAGCTTGAGAAAAATCCACTTCTGGCCTTTTAAAGCCCTGGCACCAAAAATTAAAAGGATCAGGTGGCAGGTGATGTAAAAGATGTCTGCCTCAGATCTTAGGAAGCTGTGACCAGTCTGAGTAGGCAGTACTGGGTTGGAGGCTTAAATGAGTTGGTAAATCACCATTCCTCACCCCCTTCAACTCGCTGTGACAACTCGCATACTACTTCAGTGTAGAGATCATCTTCATCTGTAATAGATCCAAATTGTAAAGCTGTCCTTAAATTCTTGATGCCCTGGCTTGCACATTGTGAACAGTGAGCATCACAATCTACCTAGTGACATATGGGGTGTTTGTTGTATTCTCTTATTTAGTATTATTCTCTAATACTGTAGTTGAAAACCAAACATCAAGCTTAAACATTTCTAATGGGTTTAACAGTCTGTGGATGGCATTCTAGATTGTCATTTGTGACAGCTCTTGTCACTTCTCTTGCCTCCAGCAGCATCCTACGAAGCACACTGAAAATGATATATCAGCAGTATTCATCCTTCTGAATGAGATGAGCATTTGGCTTCTTGGCCTCTCTGGCTAGCTTAGGGCATGCATTAGCAATTAAGCTGTTCTTTCAAACATCCAGTGTATTTATACTCTGTCTCAAAGGCGGGTATTGTAAGATGAAGGTAGAATGGGAGTAATCTTATCTGGGGTTTTTTAAAAAGATGTTTGCATCTTTCCTCAAAACCTAGTGCCCATTTCAATCTTTTCAAACTTTTGCTATGTTAGTGAATACAGACAGTACTTGGTGTGTATGTATTTTTGTGTCAGTGTTGCTGAGCAGTCAGTAAGCAAATCTTTTAGTCCAACCAGGTAATACTAGATAAAAGTTGCTTGCTCTAGAAAAAAAGTCCTGCAGACAAGGTGGAATGATAAAGAAGGAACTTGTAGGTTCTAGCCTCCAGTTAGGCTCTGGGAATACACTGAATAAGTATTTTGGGAGAAGGATAGCCACAAGGAACCAATTTATTCTTTTCACTGTAGCCTGCACCTCATGCCTGTGAATAGGACTTTATTGGAGTGGAAACTCAGCTGACTATTCCATCATTGTCAAGCAGCTGATATAGTATGTCCTATAATGCATTTTTCTGCAATGAAAATTCCAGTGTAGTTCTTTGGCAGGCTGGCAAGGGTAATGGATTGTTTTCTCATTCTTTTATCAACTTCATCCAAATGCACAAAACTTGACTGTTCTGTTCTTCTTTGTCCTACTTAGCCACTGCAGGCAAAGGAGACAAGCCTGATTTACAAAATGAGGGGCCTTTCATAACAAATCCTTTCATAACAAATCTTATAGTATTTGTCATTCTGCCAGAGCAGTTCAAGACAAACACACACAAATGACACATTTGATAGTATGTTTTGTTATTTGTGCAAAGCATGCTTCTGCTTTCTCTTTTTTTACTGTGGCTGCTATTAGGTACTTTCCAGTTTTTGTCTTCCATGTAGATAATAGGATTATAGCCGTAGTTGGGGTTGGCAGCCTCTGGCCCTCCCAGAGCTGGACTCGCAGCTCACATCTGCCCCAGCTGGCATGTTCTGAGAGCTACAGCAACCACTTGTGAGTGCCAGGTTGCTGATTTCTGGTTTGATAATGAACCATTGCTCATACGTTGAACAATCTAAACATACTGAAGAGAAGCTGCAGTGTCTTCTTTAAATGAATTGTTAGGTTCCTTTTCCCATTTATGTTTCAGTCACTATCCTGTGCTAAAGTACCTTCCTTTTGATTGATGTAATAGTAGTTAGCAGAATTTCAGGATATCGTGGATGCAGTTTGAAGTCACCTTGTAATCTTCAGGATGGCAGTTGAGCCTTTGAAGAGCAATATAAAGCTGAACATTTTATGTTATTAATAATTCTTTTCTATAAACTATTTTGGGAATGTGGCTCAGCAAGTTTGTCAGTGCTCTTAATTACATAGAAGGATATGCTTTCATTTTAATCAGTCCGCATAGACACAGCCACATCTGGTTATGTGGCAAGTTTTCAGCAACATGTCATGCAGTTTATTTTGGGGAGGTAGAGTGGAATTATGATGGGAGGGGGTGTTGGGAGAGGTTTCCTCTTAGTCTGCATGCAGATGAACACAAGCAGAACATGCATGAATATATGTTTGTTTGTTTTTTGCTACAGCTAACTTTGTTCTCTAGTTCCAGTGCTGAAGATCTTAATGCACTGCCCTCAACTCCATTGCAGATAGTTTGCTTTCATGGAGAGCACCAAGGTTGTTCTCTCATGCCTTGTATCTTTGTCTGATCAGTTATTTGTTCAGCATCTTAAAACAAAACCTCCGACACCAACAAGTATAACTGTATTTATTCTTACCTGTTCTGAGGAAGAGAAAGAAGGGTCGTTTGGGGAGTAGGACAGAATCTCTGACTGTATATTCTACTTCAGACGGGTTGTCTGTGACTTCAGTTTGGAGCAGAAGACTATATATGTTCACAAAACATGGTGAGCTTCCTTACATAGCATACTTACTGCTGAAATATGTTCATTTACACCAACCTTTCCTCTAACAGAGCTCAAGGTGATATACATGGTATAGGTTTGTATGCAAAAAAATTCTTCCCTCTTCTTCAGCTTTTGTTATGCCTTTGAGGAGAACATGAGGATTAGAAGTTAATTTCCTCCATCTTCAGTGATTACATTCTTTGGCCATCAGCAGACTATTCACTTTTTGTTCAACAGATCAAAAAAAAAAATTCTTCAGGCACAGCTTTCAGATTCTATTATGGTTAACTGTGATATTCTCTGAGTGCAATACGAGTATTCCTAAAAGTCTCCACCTATTACAAGTAAGCATACTGCAGTCCATTGTTAGGCATTTTTGGAAGCATCTGTGCCTTTCACAATCACTGGTGTGCAGAGTATTTAGCTGTTATTCACATATGCAAGGAGCAGGGTACTTGTTGCTTAGAATGCAGTCATGTCAAATTAGGTTCCCACAGGAAGCGATTTGCTTCAAGTTTTTCTTCACTCTGCCTGTATCCACACCAGTGTACCCCTTTCTTTTTAGTACTACTTAGGCATAAATGAATTGCAGGAGGGTGCAGTTTCACACAATCAAGATTCAAGGTGAGCTACTTTATACAACCACATGCCACGCTGAGCTACCCCTGTGTGATTGTGTTTTCAAGCAACAGGCTTATAGCTATTTCCATCCTTCAGCTTAGCTGTACTGCAGATGGTCCCTTCCAGTTGTTATTGGCAGATTGTTGTAAAACATCTTGCAAAATATGGATGTTTTCTGATATTTTAAAAGTACATGTAATAAATGATGCATTTGAGCTGTCAGGTCTCTTATGTTTGCTATGAGTGATCAAGCCCAGCTTCATGCAGTGAAGGAAAATAGTATTTATTTAAAGTGTTATTGTTTAATTAATATAAGAGTGCACCCATATGTGTTTCCTGAATTGTACATAAATATGATCTTGGCAGTGTGTCATGGTGCAGATCACAGCCCTTTGAAGCTATAGTTTAAATGCAATATTAAAGGTAGAGCACCTCTGAATACCAATTGCTGGGGAGCATAAGTGTGTATGCTGTGCTCATATCATGCTTCTGAGCTTCCCATGGGCATCTGGTTAGCCACTATGGAGACTGGTATTGGACTAGATGGGCACTTTTGCTGACCCAGCACTGCTTTTATATTCGTGTTGGCAGCAGTATAATTAGGCTATTATAGTGAAATGTATGGGAGGCTGGATTTAAAAATGGTTCAGAATCTGAAGCTTTTCCAAAGCAGAGATGCAAAATGATTAACTGAGACAAGGCATTTGACCACACACTGCCTGTCCTTTGGCAGCTGCTCCAGCTCCTAGTTCATTTCCAGGCCAAACTTAAATTGCTGGCATTAATATTTGAATTCTCACATGGCTTCGGACCAGGTTACCTGAAAGAGCACCCCATGAGTACCTACCCGACATTTAAGGAAGCCACACTTTGACTGTCTCTGCCAAATGAGATGAAATGAAATGAGATTGTTAATCACCAAAGAGAGAGTGCTGAGGTGCCATTTAGTTTATGTGTCCCTAGGAGAGGATTGCCTGGAACCAGTCCCTGTGGTCCTTCATGTTTATCTAGTTCTTTTAAACAACACATCTGTGTTTTTAACTTTGGAATTGGAGTAATTATTTCTATTTTATATATTTTTGATTTTGTAGTTTTGTATCTTACTTTGTATTTGTTTATACTAGCTTACTGTAAGGTGCACAGAAAACCTAGTGTTATGGGACAGCGTACAAATCATATAAATGATTAAACAATCTACAAAATGATAATTGATGAGGTATGAAACTTTTGTTTATGTTGCATCACTTTGCACTGTACAGACGGGCCCACCTAATGCTCAGCCACAGTAGGGGGTGGGAGGAATCCCATTCATAGAAAAGTAGCATGTTCTGGCTTGATTTCTTCTTTGTGTGTTGTGGGGAGGGGTTTAGAATATTACAGCCTCTACCTGTAATCTGAAATGATAAGAGTTTAGAGATAGGTTTGGCCTAAATAGCCTGAAGGCACCAGATCCCATCTGATCTTGGAAGCTATGCAGGGTCAGTCCTAGTTAGTACTTGGATGAGAGACTACCAATAAATACTAGGTGCTGTAGGCTATGTTTCAAAGGAGGAACTGGCAAAACTACATCTGAATATTCTTTGACTAAGAAAACCCTGTGAAATTCATGGAGTCACCATAAGTCGATAAGTGATTTGAAGGTACAGAGAGAGATAGAGAGAGAGGTTTGCCACGAAATGAAGAAGTAGGCCAACATGCTGTGTTTCCTTGAAGACAGCAGAACAGTTATTTATAGCAGAAATAGTCTAGGAAAGCAGTTTTTCCATTATGAGACTCTGTAGACAATTCTCTGTTTAGAAATCCCTGTGAGGTATAATGGATATTTTTACAGAGATTGTTCATGTGATTATTGCAAGGCAACAAGGCTTAACCTCATAATTTTCTGATTAGTAAGGCCTTTGTTGTAAGCCAGTCTGGATAAAGTATATTCAGATTACTGTCTTTTGATTGAAGAAAAAAATCCAGGGAGCAAGAAATATGTTATCTCACAATGGTTAGGTTTGATAGTTAATAACACTGAAGCTAAACTTCTTAAGTATCCTAAATGTATCCTTCTTTTGACTGGGTCTAAATTTGTAGTGTACGCACTTGAATCATCTCTGAAAGTCGGGCCCCTCGACTTGGATTGGATAAAGGATATTGAGAAAGAACATACCTTTCCCTGTACACATCATTTCATAAATATTTCCTGTTGTAGTTTATAGCGTTTCCCCATTAGAAGCTAATAAGCAAATCAGTGAAAAAGATGTTTACATTTGTTTAGAGTTTCAAAGCTCATTTGTGACAATATTGACTGAAAGATGCATTTGTTGAACTTTCTTGTTTGAAGACACAGCAAGGAAAATTTCCACATTTCTCTACTCTTTTGTATAGTATATCCTTGTACTTAGTGCACTTTATTTTTGCAATGAGCACCGAGTTTAATCTGGGCTTTTTAATTAGGATGGCTTTAGCAAGTCTTTGTGTCATCAAGTATGTGTATACAGGCAGCAATATTTTAACTCCCATCTGTATATCCTGATTGGAAAAAAATTGTTCTTAACCTCTTATGTGGATGATATTGAGGGCCATTCAGACCACATCATTATAGCCCTGTGTTCCACTTTAACTGCTGTGGTTCCATCCTGTAGAGTCCTGGGATTTGTGTTTTGGTGAGGCGCTAGAGCTCTCAGCTAAGAATTATAAGTACCCCTCCCTAAACTGACAATCACAAGATTCTATAGGGGAGTTAAAGTGAAATCATAGTGATAAAATTGTGTGTCATTAGTGGATTCCAGCTGAAGTTCAGAAGATCTGAAGGTGCTAAATTTTGTCTGTTTCTTATGGCTCTGAATCAACAACTCTAGAATATTGCTGTTGATCTTCAGCGTCCAAGAATGTAACTGTCCACAATAAATGTTATCAAAGGATTAAGACTGGAAAGTGTATTATTAGGTAGGCATTATTTAGTGTGGTAAAATAACTGTGTTTGCTGTCGTATAAGACTCACTTTTTTCCCAAAAAAATACTGTTTGAAAATGGGGTGTGTCTTATATGCCAGTGTGTCTTATACACCAGCAAATAGTATCTGCTGGTGTATAAATGGGGTGCATCTTATACATGGGTGCGTCTTATATGCTGGCAAATACAGTGTAGTCAGCGTTTCATCTTTTTTTGTTTTTTTTCCTCAGTAAACCTGGCACTGTTCTTCCCTTAAGGAAGCTTTCATAGGTTCTGCAGCCATACTAAGCAGTCCCCCTGTAACTGGCATAATCTTCCAGGAATGGTCAAGTGGTAGACTACCTATCCTCAAACATCATAGTAATATGTCCAGAACAAGAAGCAATATGTCCATCAAAACAAATCAAACAAGACACCAGGGCCTATTTTTTGGATTGTCCCAAGGGTCTGTATTTATGTTTGAGGCTTCTTTCTTGGTTCAGATTAGACCTTACTCATTCAGATCTGATCTGATCCAATTTGTTCAGGAATCTGACTCTGTTGCTCTCATTGACTTTATGGGAAACCAAAATAACCACAAGGCTGTTTTTTCCCCGAAATTGTATATGAAATTTGTATATGCAGTTTGAAGGTGATAGTCCCTTCCAAGCAAGCTATAACTCTGTGAAATTACAGGCAGCAGGGTCTAGCCAATTTTAAAGTTTGCTTTAATATAGAGTCTGTGGATATGTGTGCCTTTTTTTGTGTTAATAGTAGTATCTGTGATGTTTGAGTGCTACTTGTACACTAATGCCTTCTGGATACGTATAATAGGCACATAGTACAGATAAACACAAGAGAAAAAGACAGATGCACACTGAACAGAGAATGAAATGAACTGGAATGAAAATCAATCTTTAGCTAAATAGCTATAGCTGAAAAGGTTGGGCTTCCTAATAAAACAACCGCTTCCTAATAAAACTGCTACTCTAAACAATCTTAGAACCCCCCACAGTAGTGCATGTAAATAAATATAATAAGGAAAGGGTGAGGAAAGAAGACACTTTTGAGAAAGGATTAGGAAAAGAGGATTGGAGAGTGCTTCTGGCAACATGAAGGAAGGAGGAAAAGAATTATTTTCTTGACACTAACAGAATTAGCCAAAGACTACAAGAGAGGGGAAGATAGCTCTACACACAGAGCCCTGTGACTGAAGAGAGAGTTGATGAAATTCTTGTCTCAGATTGAAGGCTAGACTGATCAGTGAGCAAAGTTCAGATCTCCTTTGCCACCTCCCACTCTTCTACCCTAAGAGTTTTCCTTATAAGGTACTGTTTGGCAGTATTTTGGAGACATGCTGTCTGGCTTTCTTTTGATGTCTAGAATGCCAGTCCAGTGAAGGTTGTTCCAAATTAGCCCAGGTTTCGGCCACATTTGGTTGTACAAGATTTTTATCTATAGAGCCTGATTTTCACACAGAGTCTGTTGAAACAGATTTGAGCAAGCAAGACCACTTCTCTATTCCAGAAGGAAGGGCCACTTATCATTTAAGAAGGAACAGTCATGAATCCATCAGTCACTGAAGGAGATCATCCTAATGAAGCTTTCAGAAGTTAAATCTAACCCATAACTCAGCAGGATGACAGAGACCATCTGAGCTAACTCCAAATCATGAGTGTATCTGGTAGACTTGAAGGAACCAGAAATTGATAAAGGCTTATTGTTGTCATGGAAGCCATGAAATCTTGAAGTGGTACAAGTAAAGGGGCCTTAGGGTGGAAGGTGAAATTCTCAGAAAATTAATTTGAGAGAAGCCAAACTCAAAACTAGCCGCTCTCTGCTAACCCACGTAGTGACATTGTTGGGCAGTTAAGCAGGTGTTCTTGATGGCTTGCTATCAGATAGACACTTTTTGAATTAAGAGATGGCAGTTAGTAGTTAGTAGAATGGAGACAGTTAGTAGTTAGTAGAATGGAGACATAGTAGCTGACTGCAGGTATTCCTTCCACCCTGCTGAAGGAAGGTTGGCAACATTGCAGGGGGGGAGGTTGATTATACTGTTTCAGTCCAGGTGTGTCTCTCTTACCACATACCAAGTCAGCAGGCTCATCCCAAGATTAGATCCTGCACTGCAAAGGTCTTAAGCATTTATGGATTTAGCAATGGCATTTTAAAACTTTGTAGACTTGACACCAGAAAATGACCAGAAAATCATCTAGTACAGGAAGCACCAGAATGTTGTAGGTGCTGGCTGTCCGTGGCAGGCAACAAAGTGCAGGGTCAGCATGAGGCCATTCACAGTCAACAGAAACATTAACAGTCAGTATAGCTTGCCTGTTCATGGTCCAGAAGCAATCCAAAGGTCCAGGAATCCAGCAGGCAGCATGGTCAGACAGTCCAGGATCAGAAAATCCAGGCAAGCAATGAGCAGGGAGTCCAGAAAAGACAAGGGCTAACAACACACAAGTTGCTTTTCACATTGAGCTGCTGCCCTATGCCTTCCTTAAGAAGGCTGGAGCCAGCTGGCTCTCATCCCAGCTTGATTAGCTCTTGGTGTGGTTGCTTCTGCGTGTCTTCCTTTGAGGCTGCTGTTCACCTTGGGAAGCCAAGTCCTGGTCCATGACACAGAAAAAGGAATGGCAATCAAATGTTTGGTCTTCCCCCTGTTTACTGACCCGCCTTATTGCTATTGCTATATGTCATCTTGCTAACTACACATATGGCATAGTAGTGTCCATTCTCTTTCTGACAGACCCCCAAGACATCTGGTGGTGGGGGACTTGCTTTTTGAAGAAGTTATGTTGTTACTCCTCCACTGGAGTGGAATGGTGGTATCAGCAACTACCATGTTTAACACAAGGACCCAGTGTGGTCTTTTCCCACTGCTCTTCAGCCATATGGTAATACAGATTTCCCTCTCTCTTGGCGTTCTGAGACTTCAGAGATGTTCTGAAAATGTGCCAGTTACACACATTCTCACACAGCTCCCATAGCCCCAAGATGGTCAAGGACCTGAGCGGGCGAGGAAGGGGAATGGAAATCTTGTCACACAGGAAAATTTCCCTCCCTGATAGATGCAGCGGGGGTGGAAGGGCTCTGGTGCTCTACTAGACTAGCTGTCCTGGAGAACATCCTATTGTTAAGGTCTCCCAGGGCAAAGATGGGTGACTCTGGCCCTCGTATCCACATGAAAAAGCAATCCAAATAAGCTAGTCCCTTGGGAGTGGTAGAGCTTCAGGAACAAACTACAGATGGTAGGTATGGTTCCAAAACTGCAGCAGTAAATAATACTTTAGATGATGACCATTGTGCCCAGCCCTTGCTGACTTGACTGCTGCTGGCTGCATTCTAACTCTGCTCTGGTGGGTGGTTCTTCTGTATTGAATCCTTCACACATGGTTGATTGTGAATAAGTTATGTTGGAAGAATTCCACTGGCAACAAACACAATGAGTTTCTGAGTCAACTCCTATGGGAAAATTCTAGGGAAAGCCTTAGAAAGTAGCACAGTAGTATTTATGCAGGACATGCTTGGATACTCTCAGTCTCAATATTTTTAAGCTACATTTTCCTTAATTGCTGACCCACTTTCAGAGGTTGGGGTTCCCCCTCTATCACCACCCAAATCAATGATCTCTTTTCTGTGCATGTGATTCATGATGTTACTTTAAACAAAAAAAACCAACAACTACCACCTACCTACTTGTTTATTTATCTGTGTGCAAAAGGTTTGAACCTATGTGAATTATACAGGAAAATGTAACAACCTGTTCCCCTCCCCCAAATTTCCAATTTAACATCCATCTAAATAAAGTTTTCCTGTAATACAGCATTTGGCTTTCTTTTCTCTGAAGAAATGCTGCAATCTTGTTTAAGTCTCTGTGGTTAAGAACACAAATACGTGATGCTAAGAATCATTTATACTAATATCTTTGACTACTTTTGCTCCTGCAGTTTCCTTTCCAAACAAAAATGGTTCTAAAAAGAAATGCATGCCTGAAACTATGCTGGATGGTTTCACTGAAGTGCAGTGTTGTTTTGGCTTTTATCTCACATACGCCTCTAGTTTTGTTCCATGAATCCAGAGGAAGTCAAGGAAATGGATAAGCCGGTATCAGTGTCTGTAATATGGCCACATTTTTCTGATAGGCATTAATTTTTGAGTTCCATGAGAAAGCAGAGGAAATGATTCATGATGCAGTGTTGGCTTGTTCAGCATATGACAAGCACAGAGAACCTGCACATCAGTTTTTTACCCAACAATTCTCCCCTCCTTTTACCATCTCCTCTTGCTGTCCTGTATGTGATCCCTTCATTTGAGTCTCACAGCCATAACCTTCCTCAGAATATTGTGCTTGTATCCAGCTTTGTCATCTTAGCTTTTAAGCAGAAGGAAGATAGTTCGAGGCTCAAAAATGTGGCAAAAATGCCTGGCACACCCCCTAGAAGGCATTTTGGGGCAAGAAGTTTTGACCTTGGGGTGTTCTGGAGGGTCACAAAAGTGTTCCAGGAGTTTACATGCATTCCATAGGCTGCACTTATGTCCACTTTGGTTTACATGCTCTGTATATGTGAGATTACTATCCACTTTTTTCTCACCTAGAAGACTTCCAGGTTATGTCTAGAAGGAACTGAATTAAAATTGGTGCACAAATCACAACAGTAACATTTCCATGAGGAAACAGTGCTTTGTAATTGCATCACATGAACACTTGGTGCCACATCTGAAAATAGTGCTGAAACGGTTGTAACTGGCGTTAGGTAGGTGCTATACTTCTAATGACAAGTTGACATAAAAATGCAATAAATAGAAGTAGTGGCATTAGGTCAGTTACTTGTCTAAACAGAGTTGAAACATTTTCATCATGTCATTTTATTTGGTTACAAGAAGACAGGACATTTATACAGTTTCTAGACCACTGGGCAGTAATCTTAGGATGATAGACTTGCAGACAGTGGTATGGTGAACAGCACAGAAGGTAATATGGGGTATCTGTGGAATTACCGTACTTGAGCCAGGCTGTCTGGTCAGTTCAGATGCCAGGTCACGATAGCATTGTTGTGGCATGCCTTGGCCTGAATTCTAATGACTGTTTCCTCTTTCACTGTCTTTCCTTCTGGTTTGGTTGTTTATCTTGCTGATTGGTATTTTATTTTCACTGATGTGTATCTTTAAGTATGTGCATGAGAAAGAGACTGAGCATGTCTTTAAGGGCCCTGCACAGGTGGACACGTGGAGTGAAAGTTGAAACAGAACTAATGAAATATTTTGAAGTTGAAAAGTCTGTTGGGGAAAAAAAGGGAATTATACTCATTTCCAAGTACAATACCACCGAATTATTTTAGTTGACAGTATTAAGGTATCATTTGTCTCCTTGTCCAATAAGAAAATGAATGCCTGTTAGCAATTTGCTTGCACTTCCTTAGGCTTGCCTATAAACCAAGGACTGTGCAGATTTAAAAGTAATATTGCAGCTCAGAATGCAAATTGACTGGTATAGTTTGTGTTGTTCAACTAGATGCTTAAGCAGATGTTCTGTTGGCACATATGATGGGATTGATTTCCTCTTCCCAAATTGTCTGTGTCATATGATCTTATTAGGACAGTATCTTGGCTTGTGAATCCTGGCTTGAGCAATCAGATTAGCTGGAAATTTCAGAGTTAGAAAAATCATAGAATTCTAAGTTTTCTCAAGAGGAAACCATATTAGCAGGAATTTTCTGCTCTCTGCCTCCTATTCTTAGGTGGGAGAGAGGAATCCCAAATTTCCTTTAGCTGCTACCACCCATTAATATTGGTTCCCCAAGATTCAGTGCCTTAGTGGGAATTCACTGAGGGCTTTACTTTGCCCGTTTTCCATCTCTGACTTTGTAGACACTTTCCAGTCCCCTCTTGTGAGAGATGGGGTTACTGTTCGTACATACGTGCTCACATATTCACAGGAAAGAGAGAGAGAAAATGAAGAGATATTTATTCCTAGCAAGCAAGCAAGCAGTACAAGCAGTACAAAGGCATCATATACATGAAGACACCTTCCTTCAGGTGTTCTTTAAGAACAGTTACAGTCTTAAATCATATTTAGCCAAGATTAAAAAGAAATGTAAGCCTTTACACAACTAGCTGCACGTTGCTATTCTACTCATGGCTGTTGATAATCTGAGTCTGTGGATGCTCATGAGTAAGCTGGAAATGCGGACCTCCTTGTCCATCCTAATCTTTCCAAGGGACAGCAAGGTAGATAGCACCTCTCCTATCCCTCTGTCTGTGCCAATGTCTCTCTTTCATAACCTCTGATCTTCAAAGCATCTGGAGACCTTTGCACCTTCTCACAAGCAGGTCAGCTCTTTGGATGACAGTTTTTCATCATTTCTGCAAATCCTACATGATGTTGACCTTAATAAATGTAACCTAACCCTAATATCATTAACCCTTTGTTTCCTGGAAATGAATGCACACCCCTATAGTGGTGTTGCCTGTGTTAATTGTAAAGTGCCGTTATTTCAAAGGGATACATCTCGTGTTTGACCATTAAAAAAACAAATAGCGGGTGAATAACTTGTAGTCCCTCAACTTATGTTGGGGCAGAGTCCCCTTATAGTATGAATTCTCAAAGGGCAAGGCAAGATCAAATGCAAAGTTTATAGAAGGAAAGGTGTTATTGTATAACTACCTACACAGTGCACTTAATTTCCGTTTCTGTTTCTAGAATTTCCATTCCAGCTTTCAAGTGGCATATACAAGAAGTGCATTGTCCTGGAAAGGAACTGAAGATGTGCAGAAGTTATGAGCCAGATGAAACTCTCATAGGGGACAGTAGTGAACTTGTTCTCTTATTCAAACATTCTCTTCATCATTGCTGATGTATTTTTTTTAAATAGCTTGTAATTATTGCTGCCTGCAATTCAAATGTGAAATACCTTCTCTTTCTAGTATGTTGTAGAATGAGAGAGGACTAGGTTAATCAGAGAGAGATTTTAAAGCTGTTTAATATTTGAAAATCTGGCCAGTTTCTAGTTTCTATTTTTCAGTTTGTTGTTGTAGACAAGAAAGTCACTGTCTAAAAACTACAAGAAGCATGGATATATACTTATAACTCTGAGAAAGATATCAACATACTTGGACTAATCCTGGTTCTCTGTATAAATACAGTAGACAGCAAAGTAATAGTCACCATGTTTCACTTGAGGATTACTCCTCATTTTAACTAATCCACCAGTTGAGTTGCTTTTAAATTTAAGAATACTGACTACCTCCCCCCAACCAGTGAGCTGAATCTATGCTTTTGTAGTTCTGTTAAGATGTTGACTTAGCTCTAGCAACTTGTCTGTTGTGGCCCAGAAATTATTAACTTTATGTATGTTTCTTCCAAAAAAGGAAAGAAAGTGTAATTCTGTGTTTTTTGGAGCAGCGTTTGAAGCCTGTAGTTGCCTCAAGGTGAAGCTGTGCAGTAGAAGAGTGTCTGATAAGAAAAGCTTTCATCTTTTCCTGTTTTTTTTTCTTTCTGAATGCAGCTGATGTTCAGAGGGTCAGACTGATTGTTTTTTATTAAATTTCTGGTAAATACTTTCTACTACATTTGTTAAGCCTTTTAAGTGAAGCAGTCAGTTTTGCTAAATTTACAAAGACTGGTGCTTCTGCTGTAAGCACAGGTTAACTTCCTTAAAAAAGCTTTTGTTATCACAACTGATGGGTCTTTTGGCTGGATTCAGACTAAGACTAGGTGAATTTTGGTGCCATTGAAAAAAGTGGAACAGGTTAGTCATACCTTAAACTCAGTTGAACAGATAGTTGGTTTTATCAACTCTTTTTTTTTTTTGTCAGGGTGAGATAGAGATTCTGTCATCCCCTTTCTCACTTTGTATGCTTAGCATCGTCACAGCTGATAACACTATCAGTTTGTGTTGTTAACTGCTGCATGGGCAATCTGTTGAGGGGGGCCTGGGTACACATATTTAGTGCCAGCCTAATAACCCCCCAACTCCTGTAGAGAATTCTTTCTTTGAAAAGCAAATATTTAACCTACAGAAAATACCTCTCTTTCACTTTTTATATAAGAACATACATTTACGCAACACTCTGACAAGGTGATCACTTTCTCTTAAATGTGTTGTTGCTGTTGTGTGCCTTCAAGTCATTTCTGATGTATAACAACTAATAAAGTGAACTTATCACAGGGTTTTCTGGGGCTGGGAGTGTGTGATGCACCCAAGATCACCTAATTGGTTTCCATGGTTGAGTGGGGGATCAAACCTTGCTCTCTAAGGTTATAGGCCAATGCTCAGACCACTGCACCACACTGGCTGTAGCATAAATGGGTACATAAATGGGTACCTGTATATGGATTTGCCAAGGCTTTTTTTTGTCTTTAAAGCAGGGGTTTGCAACTGTTGAGATGCTAGGGTGCTCAATAACCTACCAGGAGAACTTGGAGAACCATAAATCCCACTGCAACCTCTGAAAAAAACAATATATTTTGCCTCCAAATACCCTTAAAGGTAGTAGGAGAACTTGTTCACCATGTTTTCAGCCACCAGGACCATTTGAGACCCAGGAGAGGCCTTTTTCTAACAACAGGAAGTCACTTCCTGTTTTTAAGAAACGCCTCTCCTGGGCCTAAAATGGACACAAAAAAAACATAGTCAAAATGCCTCCCAGTCACCCCAGAGGACATCTTGTGATCCCTGGTGAGGTCACAAAAATGGTCCTGATGGGCTACATCCAATCTGGAGACTTCATTTTGCCTACCCCTACTTTAAAAGCTAGGCTAGGCTGATGTGTTTGTATATGTATGTAATGTTTTTCAAGTCACCTGCTAACTTATGGCAACCCCAAGAATTTCATAGGGTTTTCTTAGACAAGGAATACTTGGAGGTGGTTTTACCAATTCCTTTCTCTGAAATATACAAGTTGATAGATATACATTTAGTAAAGCTTTATATTTAATGAAAAGTTCTCATACTGTAACATAGTCAAGTTTCGATGACTAAGAAGATGCTTAGAATTAAAGTGAAAAAGATTGTGTGTGTGTGTGTGTGTGTGTGTGTTAAAGTGGGGTGTTCTGTTGTTTTTGGGACTTTGCTGTTGCTCTGGTAAGGTAAGGGTGGGAATCTTGTGGAATCTGTGTGGCGTAATTCTCACCCATATGAAAAGGCAAGGATCCACAGTCTTTTCCTCTTCAAGGGCGGCATTAGATATTGGCTGAGGGGTCCAGGGCTATACTTAGATATTTGCATGCGCACGCACACTCACACACACACAAAGTTACTCTTTTCCCCCATGGCAATACTAAATACAGTCACATCCCTCAGCAATGTCCACTGAGGTGTCTGCTTGCCTATTTTTGCTGTAAATGGGCATATGAAAACTAAATGAAAATCTCTGCTGTAGGGAAAGTGGTAGGGCCACCAGTGGCAGGAAGCAGAGGCAGCTACTAATGGATGCTTATGATCCCAGGGCCACTGGTTGTGTGTGCTAGAGATAAGACATAGTCTGTACAACAGTAATGATAAAAGCTATAACAGGGTTGAACCATTACTCCATATAGAGGAATGTTTTCTGTATCTTGCCTCTTTTCAGTTAAGTTTGAAGACCCAGTTTCTAGGTCTAGTTTCTAGGTATATGTTCTTTCCCTTCCTTTTTCTCTTCCTTAAGAGGGCAGTGAAAATGATTTTTAATTGACAAAGACAGTATATTAAGTTGGTAGTATGAAATTCACCTAGATGTAATAGTGACCAGGGTTTTTAGCATAGCAAGACTAGCAGGGCTATGTTACTATAAGTTACTGCCATTCTGGGTAGTGCTTCTCTTGTATACGTTTTAGCTTTACATACAAAAGATTTTACAATTTGCATCACTTGGCTTTTTCACAGTTTTGACAGTTACTTGGCTTTTTACAATTACAATTGACCGTCCAGATTTGCTAGGTTTAGGGGAACAGGACTCCTGCAAAAGTGGAAAAACCACAAATACAAAAATGCATGTGTGTCTCTGGAAAGGGAGTCAAAACATGGTGGGGAGAACAGCAAGGGGTTGGCATGATGGCCCTGTACTTCCTGTCTCACTCATCTCCTTCCTTGGGTATGTGGAGGGCATTGGCAGAGGGTTTGTGGTGCTGAGATATCAGGCTGTGAGCCATCCTTAGCTGGTGAGACAGCAGCTGGTGCAGGAAGAGGACCACAGGCAGGTTTTTTAAAGCGCTGCATGGCCTGATCAGAGCCACTGGGAGGGAAGGTTTCCCTGGAAAAGAAGCACTTGAGATGGGGGAGGGCAGGGGTTGGAGAAACTTTCAAATAATCAAGTCCACGAAAGTGAAACCTACAGATGTTGAGGGCTGACAGTAATCATTTTTTCCTTCTCTCAGATGTGAGAAAGTAAACTGATTCACAAAACTGCTTACTGAAATATATCTGTTTGTCTTTAAATTGGCACCAAATTCCTTGTTTCCCTTGCAACAAATTAATACAGTTACCTTTCAAATAAGGTGTGCATGTTGGTCTACTTTGAAGCACTTAACAGTAGTTTTGTTTTTGATAGACGTGGTGACTTTTAGTTGTACAACTGAGGTATCCGTATGCTAAGTTACAGCTTAACTCATGGATGCAAAAAAGTCTGCTAGTCCTATAATGAACCTGCTAATATGAGCAGTAGCCCCCCAAGCTCTAAACTTGTGCTAGGCAAGCCAACACTTTTTGTTTTCCCCCCAAGCCCCCTCTGAATTAATGTTGTCAGATTGCTGTACTACTAATGTGACTCTACATTCAGAGGCCAGAGACTGAACTGGATACCTGGGTAGATGGGTATTCCTATTGGGCCCTTGATAAAGTGATTCTGGATAATGAAGTAATCCTGATACTGGCAAATTAGCTCACTCTTTTATGCTGTCTCTGAGTTAATAGGCTTTCAGCATGTGCCAGAAGAACTTGGCACACCTTCAGAAAGTGATTACTGTTCTTCCAATTAGCCTTTAAGCTCTTTGATTAAACTTGGGTTATATTCTGAAGTGATGAATGTGCGCTTTGACTCTTCTTAAAACATTTCATAGACCGTAGTATCTGGAATGATGGTACATGTGGAAACGTTGAGTTCAAAGTTCACTTTTCATATGCTTTGACTACCTCCCTCAGTCAAAGGACTCACATGAAATAAGTGAGCTTATTAGTGTGAGTGAATGCCACATTGTGAATGCAACCAGCTGTACATAGACTCAAGATCTCACCCTGAAACTGGTCTCGAGTTGACATTTAGTTTGTTTCACTATAGCTAAGTTCCCTCACTGGAGGCAAAAACTCTCTAGTTTGACGTTGACTCACTTAAGAATAATGAAAAGGAAAAAAATAGCCACAGTTTTTCGTTCAAAAATTTATGCTAGGTTCTAGATAAGTTTTTCAGTTTCACCTAGTTTTTATATTTAAGATTTAGATTTGTATACCCAGTTGCACTATGCTTAAGCCCATTGATAGTAGTCAAGCTAGGAGTGTGTAACAGCATAGCAGAAATTTAAAACAGAAATTTTCACATTTAGATCTTTGATTTTGTTTTTTAAATAAATAAATAGATGAAGTAGTTTTAAGATTGTAATTGGAGTGCAATCTAGGGAATGCTAGGCACAACTTTTGAAGTAGTAGCTAATTTGTGACTTGTATCCTTTTTCTTTTCTTTTTTTTTAAAATCATTTTATTCAAAATTCTCATTATAAAAAAAACATACATATTCAATTGTCAGCTTCAATAGAAATATATCTGATCTTCCACATTGATCTAGATTCCATTTTCCAGATTTCTAAAGACTTAAGGTACTGTACAACATTCTACTGTTAGTTTATCTGATAGTTCTTACATTTCATTCATCATATTTCCGCTTCATGATATATACCTGTCGCCCACGCGTATTATAACTTTAATCATGAATCACGTATTTCCAGCTGTTAAAACCCAGCAATTACCCGTTACAATTTGCCATTCTTTCTGTATCACATTGTCTGATTTCCCCTTTAATCTCTGGGAGACCATGTCTGCATTTTTATTTTCGATAAGTGTAGCCCACCATTGTTCTATTGTAGGTATTTGCTGAGTTTTCCATAGCTTTGCATATTCAATACGAGCTGTTGTTATCATATACAGTAATATTCTCCAATGCTTCTTTATACCAACATCCTCTGTAATATCAGTCATATTTAACAAATACAATTCAGGTGTCTTAGCAAACTGACCTTTCAATAATGTACAAATCACATTATGTACTTCATTCCAATATTTCTTAGCTTTTAGGCATGTCCACCACATATGATATATCGTACCAACCTCCCTTTGACATTTCCAACACTGTCCAGTACCTGTATTATAAATCCTTCTCAGTTTATCTGGTGTCATATACCATCTGTGAAATAGTTTATAATAGTTCTCTCTCAAATTCTGGGCTACTGTAAACTTCTGCGTTTTTTTCCAACTCTGCTCCCAAGACTCTAATTGAATTGAATGACCAATATTTTGAGCCCATAAAATCATTGTTTCCTTTATTGTTTCTTCTTGTCTCTCCTGCTGTAATATCTCTTGATGGATTTGAGCAAGAAGGTGAGGCGGATTCTCAAAAATCCATTTAACTACTCCAACTTTTTCTTTTAGTTCAATTCCGTAAGTTTTTATGTCCATATGAAACCTTTTGGTTAATTGTCTGTAAGGGAACCAACTCAGTCTTATTCCCTCCTGTTCTAGTTTTTCCCTTGTTTTCATCTTAAAATTATTAGACACTGATCTCTCAATTATATCATCATAGCGCAGCCATTTATCTGTGTCAGTCCATCTACCAAAAAAAGCCTCTTGCGGTGAGACCCACGTGGGGAGCTGCCTCATGTTTTTGACTTTATAATCATCCCAAATTTTCAAAAGCGATTTTCTGATATAGTGATGAGAGAAATCTTTATCTATTCTTGCTTTATCATAAAACATATAGGCATGCCACCCCATCCTCAAGTCTGCACCTTCCAATGCCAGCGTTTTCATATCTTGAAGGTCTATCCAGTCTTTTATCCACATAAAAGCCGCTACTCTGTAATATAATTGCAAGTCTGGTAGTCCCATTCCTCCTCTACTTTTTATATCTGTCATAATGTTCCATTTTATCCTAAGCTTCTTCCCCTGCCGTATAAATTTAGTTAACTCTCTCTTCCATTGTAAGAAAGGTTTCATATTTGTTATTATAGGCAGGTTTTGGAATAAAAAGTTCATTTTTGGCAAAACATTCATCTTAACTGCTGCAATTCTCCCCATCAACGTGACTTGTATCCTTTTTCTAGAGATGTCATTTGATGTAGGAAATCAGGTGTACCATAGTCAAGTCAACTTGTCTGACAGGGCAGTGCACTGGACTCTAAACTTATATTCTTGTGCTAGCTGCATGTAATTCTGTCCCTCTTTTTGCACTGAAGAGTTATAGATAAGACATTCGAATACATTATCAACCCTTATTGCCTGTTACATTGGGTCTGAGGACAGAAGTGCAAGACAGTTTGCATAAGTGGTTGGAATGGGTACCTAGAAGAAGTGTAGTGACAAAGGCAGATGAGTAAAAGTGAGGGGCAGGTTAATTACAGCTGCCAAGGGCTGCCTCTGCCCCCCCCCCATTGTCGTTAAACTCCATTTCCCATGAGCCCTAGCCAGCATAGCTAAATTTGACGGATCATGGAAGCTGAATTACAGTATCCCACAAGGGTGGGGCCATTTTACTTTCCAGTGCCCATTGGGTCTGGATTGATGGAATATCATTTCTAGCTGCCATTCTCTCCCACCCCACCCCCCGTGTATATGCGTGTGTGTTGGTGAGGTTTCAGGGTTCCCTGTTTTGACCTGTTTGGGGACAAAAAAATTGCCTGAAAAATGACATCTCAATTTTTAAAAAAATGTTTTGTTGTTGTGACTTGTGGCTGAAGAAGTCTTCTGGAATGCCAAGGGCCACAGTTTAGGGGTCCCAAGGGCCACATGTGGCCTGTTGACCACACTTTGCCCACCCATCCTGGGAGGAAAGGACAACACTGCATGGCTTTCAAACACTGTACAGAAGTATGTTGGGTTAATTTTTGCTGTTCGCTGTTTCTGTGGAGTGGTGATTTCATTTAACAGAAGTGGGTTATGACATACTTCAGAGGGCTTGGGCAGTTGCTAAGAAAATAAAAACTTTATGTGGCCCGTGTTCAAAGGATCATGCAAAGAGCTCCAGAGCTTCCAAGTACCTCTTCATCAATGCAGCCCTCTGTTCTGTCCTCCAGTACAGTATAAGGAACTGTGGTCTGAAAATAACCTGGGGGAGCCCTAGTGTTCTTGTGTAAGTGCTTTGTAGACATCAAAGAAGTTCTTTGATCACAGCTGCAATGAAATTCGGTATATGTGGACATACCGAATGAAGTAATATTAAAACACACACCATGTATTTGGAATTAGTTTTTTACTTTGTTTTTCAACAATTATATTTGCATGATTATTACAGACAAACACAAAACAAAAGTTTTAGCAGAATTTTCTCAGTACCTTGGATGTCTGAAAAGTGATTCATTTTGTTGAGGACAGACTGGGTGAAAATAAAAGAAAAGAAAAGTGAGGACAAAGGCTAAACAAAAACACTGTGGTACAGGTCTTGATTTAAAAAGAGGATAAGGTAAAGGGCAGCTCTTCTACTCCATGGATTGAATACTGTGAGAAGAGCTCCCTCTCCTGTCTTGGCCTTCCTTAGCTACTGACCTTTCACAGGATACTGTGAAGTTCATTCTTCTTCTATGAAAAACAAATGTGATGAAATGAACAATGATGTCTTATTGATTTTATTGAAAATGTCAGGGTAAGTTTTTCCTTTTTTTGAGAGCTTTACGTGTGTCCTTAAAATAAAGACTTAATCTTTGGCTTTGATACTAGTGAGCCCTCAGTTTGTGCCAATAAAGGCCAAGCAGACGTTTTCTTGCCTTTGTGCTTTTGCAAAGTTTGCCTGAAAGACTTTCAAAGAAGTAGTTTGTGCCCTGGGATCCCTCGTGAATTCTGTGCTGGCTTGAATACAAATGTCGTGACCGCCGTGGAGCACTCTGGCACTTCAATGACATGTACATTTTACTTCATGCTCTCACATGAATGTGAAGTAGGTAAAGTGTAATCAGAGATAGGAAATAGGGAGCTAAATCAACTAAGTTATCAGTTGAATTGGAAATATTCTAAGAAAAAAAGGAAAATGTAATTTATTTTTAAACTACTGTTAACACAGGCCTGTGATGAAAAACCTTTTTTCAAAATTGTAGCTGTTTTTAATGTATTGTTGGGTGCTGAATTAAAAAAAAACACATAAAAATGTCATTCCACACACTATTCCTTCACAAATTTGATATTTTTATCAATTCACATTGTTACGCAGCTTTGATTACGTGTAGACACTAATGTCCCAGTGCAATTTTTTTTAAGTGCTTGTGAAAGGATTTATGTGTGATATCAAATTGAAGTGTTTCATAAAGTTCTATAATTTTATAAACAAATATGCTCAGAACTGGCCACAAAAGAGGTTTCATTTGGGATATTTTTTACCACTAATTTCATTCAGTCACATCTCACAACAACCACAAGAACAACAAAGTCAAAATTCTGAAAAAAACTGTACATGATGGAACAAATTAGAGGTCATTTTTGGATTTAGAACACCAAATTCCTATAAAATGAGCATGAATATTTTTTAAAGTTTTAGGACGCTCAGTTTTGCAGGCCTAATTGATTTAAGCTGGAATGTCAGAATTCCAAATTTAATTGAGGTATTAAATGGGAGACAACACTAAAGAACCAACAAATTTTATGTTTCCTAGCTGGTTCTTTACTTACAATACAGTTCTGTTGGATATTTGTAAAACTGCTTCCTGTTGTTTGTTAGTCCATTGGGACTGGTGAATCAAAATGTTTAGGTCACAAGATTCAGGCTCTTAATTTTAGTTCATGATTGGAATATGGTGACAATTCCAAAGTAAAAGGTTTTAAGAGAGTACATAGTAAGTGAAGATTGGAGGAAGGTTGTCTTTCTTGCATCAATTGGATCTCTACACACCAAGCAGTATGCGGAGACTCCTCATCTGTTGCAGGAAGCTAAATTTTAAATCTCTTAACTCTGGGACTTTTACTGGAATCCACATGGGAAACAGTAAACTAAAGGAAGGAGGTTAACGAGAGGGGATTTTAAGTAAGGTGGAAGTGAAAAGCAATGGAAGGGATTTTGGTGGATGCATAAGAAGTGGGGTTTTCAAAAATTTATATTTTTCTCCCAAGCACAAAATAGCACTAAAAGAGATGGGAAAAGTAAAGGCATGAATGGTATTTTTCTGCTTCATTCTGATGAGATATGTAACTCAACTCAGGTATTAAACTTAAATTGAAATGGCAATTTAACAGAAACTTAAAGGCAACCCGACAAAGGCAGTCCCTCCCCACATGAATTTGACATCTTGGTTGATCCCATGACATTCCTTTAGAATAACTTGTTTACAGTTGTTTAATGCAAGGTTTTAAATATAACCAGTCTGATTGTAAACAAGTTATTTTACTGTCATGGGATCAGCAAGAAAGACGTGAAATTAATTTGGGAGTGGTGCTTTCACAATTGCAGCTTGTCTGAGCACAGGATAATTTCCCTTGATATTACATGATGTAAACCGGTTATAGACCAGTTCCATGGCCTATAGCAGCCTGTTTTCCGGCAAGGACGTTGAACTATTATTGTCTATAAACAATGATTAATTTTCTATCTTCTGTTCTTAATTGTCCCACACATTTCTGGAGGAAATTTTGCTACAGATACTGCTGTAAAACACATGCAGAGAAAATCCACCCGGATGAATGGTGTTTGGCTTGTTCTAGATGAGGTCACACTTTCCCTAAAGGATCAAGTTCACAACTCATGGAGCTGCTGCTCATTGATCCAGCTTTATCATGAGAATCTCAAGTGACCTATATGACTCAAAGTGCTTGCTGTGACCTTTCCTAGAGAGATATAGCTTCGACACAATTGCCCATGAACTGATAACCTTGCAGGTACACTGTTGTATGGGGGTGACTAAATGTGATTCAGAATCTGCAGTTTGACTAGACAGTTTGACAATACTTGACTCTTCTTTGTCAAGTACACTAGTTCCCAGTCCATTTTCAAGTCCAATTTAAATTGCTAGCTTTAACTTTTAAAGCCCTAAACAGGCAAGGGTCAGCTACTGCCTTGTCCTCCATCTCAACCTTAAGGTCTTCTTTGTTCCAAGTGCCCCTACTAAATGAAGTGAGGGAATTTGACTTTTTCTTTTGATTGTGGCATCCTGGTCATTGATTAACCCCTTCCCACAAGGACTTACTTGGTGCCATACCTGTGGGGGTTTGTATGCGTGCACCAGGTTCTCAGTCCTTTCTGTTCACTGAGGCTTTTTAAATAACTCGTGAACTCTGTGCCTCTGGTTTGTCTTTTAATTCTGCAGTCTCTGTCAATCTTGTTCTCTAATGTATTCATGTACTCTTTGGTTATATGCCTGCTTTGCTTTGTTTTGAGTACTTGTAGTCATTCTTCCAAAGAAATGTATCTTTAGGGATGATATGCAAATGTTGCAAATAAAGAAATGTTCATGGAAAAAAAAGTAGATCCCATGTAGATTCTAGTTTATGGAAAGTTTGCCTTTTACCCTTTCTGCCCAAAATTGTGAGCCACTGGAAAGAGTGAAAGATCAGGAATGCTAGAAGACCTTGATTAAGTTTATCTGCATTCTTTTCTGTAGATAGTGATCCTTACTTTGAAGAAGAGGCCTGCTTATGATACGAATTTCTTTTCTAAAAAAAATTTTTTTTATTGCAAATCCAAAATAATAAGAAAAATACACACAATTACTTACATACTCTTGCTTATACTTTATAGCACATTGGTACATTTCCCCTCTCCTCGCAATTACTCTTCTTTCCATATTGAACGCTTTCCCCAAGATGTATACCATTTCTTAAACGTTTATCCGAACCTCTTTTATATGAAATCTCCTTTTCTTATCAGCCACCATTTATCACAACATTATCTTAGCTTTAAATTATATAAACTTACATAATTATATAAACTTCTAACTTTTCTTAAAGTTCTCCCCACCCTTGGCTTCTCCCTTATACAATTATCTCTCTTAATTTATTCAGTTCAATTCATACCATGAAATTCCTTTCATTTATTATCATATGAATTTCATGTTTACATCCCTGTGTTTTCACAAAAAGTTATTTTGCTGAATCCGTCTTTTAAAAAATGCCTCCTAAAATGACATATTTCATAATTTCTAAGTTATTTGTAAATGGAAGCATCATGTGTTGGCGGGGAGAGGCATGCAATCTGATCATGCTCCTAAAATATGAACTTTATATGTTTTCTTAGAATATGAGGCAATATGAATATCAAGAAGTGGGAAGCTGTATTAATTATTTTATACGTTATTGATAATAAAAAGTAGATGGGATGACTGAAAAAATTATGGCTTTAAAATTTTTTCTTTATCAATTCTTTACTTTCCATTCAAATTCTTTACAGTTTTTTTTTAAGAAATCTTCATACAGAATGCATCCCTCCGACATAAAATTTGAAGTCAGCAAGTCTGTCATTCAGGAGAAGACGTAGTTTGTAAAATATTGAAACTGACATCTCCAATCAGAGAGAAATAAGGAATGAAGAAAAACACTGACCAAGCAAAACTTATTGCCAAACTCCTTTTTGTGCAGAATTGCGTGCAGCCTGCATGACTTTCTTTCCAGTCTTATCTGCTAGCAAGGCTGTCAGTTGCTCACAGATACAGAGGGAAAATAAACAAAGTTGCCCAGGAACAAAAGAAAAACAAGAAAAAGAAAAGAAAAACTATCTGTCTCTTAGGTCTTGAATTAAATATAATTCCTGTCATGTTAGAAAAAGAAATCAAGATTGCAAATTTTTGAATTAGCCTTTTGTATCAGTATGAACATACAATCCAAGATCCTGCATCATCAGACATAATTTCCAGTGATGGACCTCTGTTATAGTTACTTCTGATCATAACACCCTCCCCAAACCTCCCTGTTCCGCCAGCTAGTGCCTAATCCAAAGGGTTTCCTAGGCACTGCAGATGAGGGGGCTGGGGTATGATGTCTGTGGGGCTCTCCACATCATGGGGCTTGTTGAAAACAGACGGCTGGAAAGACCCCTCGCAGTCCTGCCACAACTACTTTTCTTCCTTTGCCCTGTGACTTGACGAGTGTGACAGACATTTTGCAATGCTTCTTTCTGTAGTGCATCAAAAACCATTCGGTTGGGTTGGAGGATGGCTTAAAACTTAGGTTTGGAGGACTATGTTCAGTCATTAATGACTAAGCGTGAATCTCGAAAGTTATGAGACTGTAAGTTCTGCTTATGATCTCATAATTACTGACCAGGATACCAGCCCTCATTTTAAAATAAAAACTCAAAATTGCACACACATAATAAAAGCATCCAACCATAAAACAATAACAAAATAAAAACACAAAGGGTTTGTTGTAGCCACAATCTGCTGGCTGTTTGCCGTAATAAATGAAATGAATGAATTGTGGCCACATTTTAAAAACAAAGAAAATTTGTTACAAAAGCACCGTGTGTGTGTGTGTGTGTGTGTGTGTGAGAGTGTGAGAAGCTGAAGGCCATGTAGCTACTGTGATGTATGCCTGCCTGCTTCTCTCTCTCTCTCTTTCTCTCTCTCTCTGTCCTTGTTCTTATTGTATATTTACCTTTCCTGTTAGAGAAGAGATAGGTTACGATAAGGGATGAAAAGAAATAGAATGCTTATTTAGAACTGCCTGTTGGTTTTCTGGTTACCTTTAGGGGACCGAATACAATATTTAGCTAGTTCATGCATGGATAAGTTTGTATTTCCTAGGAGTTTGAGTGAGTATTGGAAAAACAGCCTCCTACTATGTCTGTCATTTGCATCAATACAGCAATTGGAGTACCTACAGAGATGGAAAAAAAGAAACACCTCTCTTCACTGTACTATGGTTTTTATAAAGGATATCACTTAGGGATAATAATTGTAATTTTTATGTAGAAGTTCTCAGAATCTTAACTGAACAAGGATGGGGAGCTTTGAATTGGAAGGGGGGTGGGACCTTTCCCATGTGGTTGATGATGTCACTGAGTGGGGCCTTGGCCCTGGCGTCCTCAGATCCCTTGCTAAAGTGCTAGCCAGCTTCACTCCCCTCCCACCATGCGCCAGTCACTCTCCTTTCTGATAGGAGGTGGCCTGCTTTGTTGGATAAATTTCAACTGTGGGCCAGAGATTCCACACACCTGTGTTAAAGGACTGCATAACAGCCTCTGCCTAAGACCTGTAATAAGCTAGACAAACCAATGTTTTGACTTTCAGTAAGATCAGGACAAATATACGGTATTCACTTAAATGTGGAAGATCATAGGTTTGGGAAGGCCAACCCAGTCCCCCTTCTGAATGATAGGGCAATCCATCTATCAAACCCCCAAGGGCAATTTGTGTGGAATATAAAACCTAAAACAAAATATGTTTGTTTCAAGCAAATAATACATGCATTGTTGGTTGTTATAAAACCTTGCTTCAGCCACACTGTGACTCATAGTGGCTTTCAGATATCATGTAAGTAATATGCATACTTGCTTCCTCATTTGCTTGGTGGAAAGGCAAATGAAGCAGACTTGTTGAAACTATGTCCAGATCTACTGTGGATGTTCATCTTTGAACAGAACCACTGCCAACTGGGTGCAAGTGTGGACTAATCATACCGTTGGAAGTTCTTCTTTAGTTGGGAAGATATATGAGAAACTCAAAAACCTACCAAACTTTCTCTGTCCTTTTGATTGTCCTAGTAAAGATACTACACTAATGTAGAGCCTGAAAGTAATGAGTTACAAGAAGTGTAGTTGCCTGTAAGGAGTTACTTTCTTTGTCTTGAGCGGTAAGGGCAGGATGAATTTACTTTTTAAGAGTAACAAATTGAGTGGGCATGAAGCTGTTTTATTATTATGTCCAGTAATGGCCAAGATCCTACAGCAAGCAAGCCAGGTGTAATAATTCGCCCTTGAAGTTCTCTGAACAACTCCTTACAAATGTCTTTGGGGAGGGGACCAGGTGTAAGGGGCTGTCTTCTAGCCCTTCATGCCTCACCCACACTCTTGCAACTTCCAGGCCCTGGAAGAGGCTGCTGTTCATTAACAAGGAGAGGAAGGATCAGGGAGGCAATTCAGATGTTTGTGAACAACCCTGGCTCAGAGAGAGAAAGAAATGGAAGTGTGCTCACGGATGGAGTGTGGCCTCGTATCCCTTTGTTACCCTGTGTACTGCGGGTCCCGGGAGGGACACCAAAATGTGCTCTACTAAAGTTGGGGAAAATTAGCTCAGAGCACTGCTTAGCGTTACGAGAGGCAGGTAACTTGGCGAGATCTTGAACCCTATGTCTACAGGGTCGGGTCGAGTCAAGGAGAACACAGAAGTTGAAATAATAAATGATGTTTATTAAATACAAGCAAAACAGTGTATGCGACACACTCATACAAGATAACTAAAGAAAATAAAGGTTGGAGTAGTATAGAGGGATTTTTAGAGAGATTGTTGGTTTCGGTGATACTTTACCTGTCCTGAAGCCCAGAAAAATAGAGAGCGAGGCTGGGGTGCGATGTAACTCAGCACGTGGAGCTGAGGGGAGGCTCGCCAAGCAAAGCGGCAGCAAGGTGGGATGAAACTCGGGAGCGTTCCGAGGAAGGTCTTGGAATCAAGGGTTTTTATAAGGAGAATTGTGACTGCAGGCTATACCGTACTTGGGGGAAAACAGTAGATTTGGAGTTGGAGACAAAGCCTCCGAAAGGTCAGAATCTGAATGATTCGAGTTATCGTAGCGGTTCTCAATAGAGTAGCCAGTACGCAAACGTAGAGTACTTGGGTATAGCATAGTTTACCCATCAAGCTGCCATCGCGGGGCAGAGGCTCTTTTGTAAGTGGCGTGCATACTTAATTAGAGTACTTACCTGGAGGTCTCCTAAAGCAGTGAGTCAGCTATTTCTGGCCTGCCTGTATTGTAGTTTGAATATTACGGCTATTAACGGCTGAGCTTATTTACGTGCTTGTCCAGTGGCCTCGCAAGCATGTGGAAAGGAATAGAGAAGTGAAGCCGAATTATGATATCAAGGGATATCTTTTAATATCCCCAAAGCTCAGACTAGCCAAGGTAGTAACACCTTCCCATAGACTTATGTCATCAGATCACTTACTTCCCCACTCTGTCCCTTCCCCATGGTAGGCAACAAGAGCAGTTGCCCCTTCTGGGGCTTGACAGTTGCCAGGGAGGGGGAAAGGGCTTCAAAACAGTAGCGCCTCATATTTGCAAGTTTCACTGTTGCGGATTTGATTATTCACAGAGTATTTGCTGTCATCTCTGCTGCCTCTCTGTGACATTTTTAATAGGGATTGCAAGCTTTGTGAGACTGAGAAACTGTGAACGAGGCTTGCAAGTCCCTCTTAAAAATGGTGTGGGGCAGCAGTGGAGGTGGCAGTAAGTCCCACCAGCCAACCACTTCTGCCTTGTGAAGGAACACTGATCCCTCAAAGGAATCCACAGTGGTTGAATATGGTGATTATACTTGTTTTCGGTGTTAAATGTGGTTTGGGAGGGTGTAGAGTTATTCACAGTTTTTCCACTTTCACAGGGGTCTTGTGCCACTAACCCTAGCAAATGTGGAGGGATGACTGTACTTTGTGTCCCGTCCAAAACTACACATACACATGCATAAACCATGCTTATCTGCATGTATGTCACTAGCAGAATTCTCCCCAGTATGTTGTGGTTATTTTTTAATGTTACTAGAATGAAAGAGCATTTTTACAAGCATTTTTCAAGTTTTATGCCGTTCCCTTATTAATCCTGCCTTTTTTTCCCCATTCCAAAAAAAAGGCAGCAATGGGCAACGTAATAGTTAATTTTGTGATAATACAGGCATATGTCAGTTTATAAAGTCTCTGACAAAGGAGCTCCTTTTAACAAAATCTTTTTATGGCAAGGCAGCCTGCCCTGTTTTCCTTTTCATTCTCTGACTGGCTGGAATTTTTTTAGCATCATTAGCATTGAGAGTATGGTGAAGAAGGACTAGAAAAACAGAAACGTTTGCGGAGTGGGGACTGCAGCAGTGTGTTTGCAGTAAGCAGTGCAATAAAGGTTGAGCAGGGAAAATCTGTAAGTATGGACGCCAAAATGGAAATCAAAAGAAAGCTGGAGGCCGGTGAAAGGAAGAAAAATAATCCTTGAATATCTTTTGGAAAAAGCTTTCAAGTGGTCTCCAAAAGGTTTGCAATGTTTTTGTTTAGATAGGCTTACCAGACCAGGTTGTTTCACTTAACGTGTATATGTTGCTGGGGTGGATAAAACCTTTGCTGAAATACACTTAAATGCTGTTCTGTTTTATAATATAGGAACCTGTCACTGTTCATTCTGTGTTACTTCTGCTTCTGGCACTAAAAGTTCTACTAAAGAAGTAAAGACTAGGAACACATCTCTTTTGTTAGCTAAGTTATACGTGTGGTGCATTACTCTTCAAATACTGTGATGAGTAACAAGAAGTAGTCACTCAATAAATGTTCTGAAACAGGATTCTTTCTTTAGTAGTTGCATTCTGGAGCTGAGGCCTGTTTACCAACTGCAGTGGTAAATACATCTTTGCCTCACAGTATTATCTAGGCTGCCATCCACATTCAGGACGAAGAAACCACCTGTCACCCAATAGCAAGCTCTATAATTTTGCATGCCATAGGATCACAGTCTCATATTAATCTCACACAAGTAACCTTAGTTAGTTAAGTGCAGGTTTTTGCCCATGCCAACTGCATCCACATATTTTCATACTGAAGATGCAAACCAGTACAGTTGCCCTGGTAGCAGATATGAAGGCAAATCCTTAGTCTAGACAAGGCCTTAGTGTATTGCATCTTGGCCATGTGCCAAGAGGAAATGGGCAGACACCAGCTCAGTTATGCGAAAGATACATACAAGTGAGGAACAAGAACTATTTCTGCCAATAACGAGATAACAAATAGGAGCAACCGAATGAAGTATAATGTTTTAGGATGCAAAGGTATGGGTAGTGTGGAGGTGGTCTTTGTGAAATTTCAAAGCCTTGGCTGGCAATGTGGTGGAAGATAAAAGTTTCTAATTATCCCACAAGCTGTAAAAAAAACGCATAAATTAAGTAAATGGAAGAGCAACAGCGTTATTCAAGGTTATACTGGGTTGCCTGGACCCCCCCCCCCACTTTCCACCAATTTTTAATATAAAATGGTGCCTTGAATTCTCTTCTCCCATTGTTTTTGGCTATATCTCTGTAGCAGAAAAAAGTGATACATAAGCAAGCTATTCAGGTACTTGCATGCTGGATCCAAAAAAAAAAAAAAACCCCAAAAAACAAGCCAAGTGTATGGGTAAAGAGAAAATAGTCTGTAACTGGGATTTGATGAGAGGGTAGGTAATCTAGCTGTGCTATTGCAGTGAAATCTTTTTTCCTGACTTAGAGTTTTACAGCATTACCATCTTCAGAACGGTTAAGAGTATCTATTAACTTGAGTAAATGTATTCCCTTTCTGTTACGGCTGATTACTTTAATACATTACGCTGTACTGAAGTAACATTTATTGTTTCTTGGGGTCACCATGTTTGTTCAGTTTTTCCTTCATGACAGGAATGTAATTGTTAATAAAAGAATTATGCATTCAATTTTCCTGTTAATTAAAGATTTTAAGTGTTCAACACATTATCATTAGTATACAGTTTATTTTGAAGATTTGATCTAAAGTGAAATAGTTCGTGAAATGGGGTAGAGGTGCAGGAGTACAAAGCACAGCACAAGTCAATTTCAGTATTCCCGTTGATTTTAATAGTGCTGAATTGGACTATATACATTGTCAGTGTTCTGTTTCTGGGGAGACCCAACAAGGGCAGAAGGAAACAAATTATATGTAGAACCAGTGTGGTGTAATACTTAAAAGTGTTGGACTGGGACTTGGTAAATCAAGGTTCAAGTCTCCAGTATGTCAGTAAAGCTCACTGCATGGTATTGAACCTATCACTCTCTTTCAGCCTGAGAGTATGTTGTACTGGAACGGTATAATAAGTTCACAGAGCTGTTTTGTGTGAGGATCAGAGTGACATACACTGCCTTGAGCTTATTGGTAAGATGTAACTGTGATTTCTAAACTAGGATGGTAAAGTGGCTTTTGAGTAGCTCATTTATGTTCCCTGCTGCTTTAATACCAACAAAAGAATCCTGCTACATGAGACAAATAGCCTGTCCTATCCAGCATACTGTGTCTGAGAGAGGCCAACCAGAGGTCTTTGGGAAGGCCAGAAAAGGTCATCGGGACAGTAGTCTTCTTCTGCTGTTGATATGCTTCCCGTTGACCAAGTGGCACTTATATGTAGTTACCATTGCTAATAGATGTAGATAGCATTGTCCTCTATGAATTTCTCTAATCCCCTTTCAGAGCTGTCCAAAATTGGTGGCCACTTGTGGTGGCCAACGTCTTGTGGTAGTGACTCAACAGCTCATATATTGTGTGAAATATTTCCTTTTGTGTGGCGTGAATATCCTACCATTTTCACTTCACTGGTTGACGCTAGGTTTCTAATGTTTCGAGTTATCGTGATGACCATAATAAGCTCAGGCTCTCAGGAACAGAACTGCGTCTTTCCTCTTTCAGGAGCAGTTTGCGGGGCGGGGGGGGGCTTGTAGTTTGCAAAGTTAAAGCAGCAGCTGTTTGACCAATGTGAATCTACCTTTTCACTGTCTCGTCTTGCAAGGAGGGTAATAGAAAATAAAAAGCTGTATGTCGCATGGCTCCTGGTAGCAAAGGTACTCCATTTTGTTCAAACCTGAGCAGTAGGTTAGGCTGTGAGATTGAGTGGTTCAAAGTCAGTCTGTATGTGTCATGTTTTACTAGTGATTTGAACCCTGTTTTACCAAATCCTAATAGTCTAATGCTTCAATTGAACCTTCCTTGGTCACAGAATCATAGAATCATAGAGTTGGAAGAGACCACCATGGTCATCAAGTCCAACCCCCTGACATATGGGAACACACACTCAAAGCATCCCCAGCAAATGGCCATCAAGCCTCTGCTTAAAAACCTCCAAAGAAGATGACTCCACCACACTCTGAGACAGCATATTCCACTGTCAAATGGCTCCTGATGTTTAGTTCTTCCTGATGTTTAGGTGAAATCTCTTGTAGTTTGAATCCATTGCTCCATGTCCCAGCCTCTGGAGCAGCTGAGAACAAGCTTGCTCTATCTTCAACATGACATCCCTTCAAATATTTAAATATGGCTGTCATGTGTCCTCTTAACCTTCTTTTTATTAGGCTAAACATACCTAGCTCCCTAAGCCTCTCTTCATGGATCATTGTTTCCAGACCCTTCACCATTTTAGTCACCCTTCTCTGGACACATTCCAGCTAGTCAATATCCTTCCTGAACTGTGGTGCCCAGAACGGGACACACTGTTCCAGGTGAGGTCTAACCAAAACAGAATAGAGTGGTATTACTATTTCCCTTGATCTCGACCTTGTGCTCCTGATGTTGCAGCCCAGAATCACATTGGCTAGCTGCTACATCACACTGTACATCACACACTCAAGTTCAGCTTGTGGTCCACTAAGATTCCTGGATCCCTTTCACAAGTGCTATTTGCAAGCCAGGAGTCACTCATCCTATATCTGTGCATTTCATTCTCTCTTCCTAAGTGTAGTACCCTACATTTCTCCCTGTTAAATCCGTTGCTACCCATCCTGTGAAATGAAGAGACCACACGACAGGACTTGGGATGAGCTATGGGCAATTTATTATTTATTGCCTATTTACACATGAACTTGACCTTGGACATGACATTGAACTTAAACTTGACCTCACAAGGGAGGCTGCTTAATAGCAAAATACCTGGTCCCAAGGGCAAACCCCTGATCCTGAGTTGCCACCTCAGCGATCCCGTCTGGAAGGCATGCCCCATGAAACCCATCACCTGCCACAGAGTCCAGAAGTGAGGGCATAAAATATGTGGGCCTGCCCCAAGGATGCCCTCCTTCTTCACCCTTCACCTGCTGCCTGTCAACTGGGAGAGTGAGCTCTAGAGGCATATCCTACACCACCTTGTGCCAGAGGTATATCCCGATGCCTTAATGCCCCCCCTTCACCTGCCAGGAGACCTATTTAACTCCTATCTAAGATGCCACCCTGAAAGCCAATTGCCCAGTTATCTATCCCTGCAGTGTAGGATAGGTGAAAAAAAACCCTTTAGGGGGAAAAATATTCCTACCTGGCCCTGAAGCAACCAGCAACCTTACATTACAGATGAGGACGGGAGGGTGGGTTACCAGAAGCAAAGAAGAGGCCGACGGAGGAGGTGGAGCCATGGTTTAAAGGTCCCGCTTGGCCCACCCCCCTCCCTGGCAGCCAGCGCAACAATGGTCATGCTGATGACGTGGTCCCTTCTTGAAGAGAGGACGGCAAAGTCACCTCCCCCCCCCGAACCGCTTGGAATGCGGGCGGTGGAGAAAAGGGATTGTGTTAGTTTTGGCCCATTTTCAATTCTGTTCCTGTCCTCTGAGGTATTAGCTATCCCTCCTAATTCGGTGTCATCTACAAATTTGATGAGCATGCCCTCTATTCCCTCATCCAAGTCATTGATAAAGATGTTGAATAGCACAGGGCCAAGCCAGAATCCTGTGGCACCCCACTAGTCACTTCCTTCCAGGGCAGAATTGGTGAGCACCCTCTGTGTTCAGCTGGTCATACAGTTACAAATCCAAATCTTCTCCAAGCTAAACGTACTGAGTTACCTAAGCCATTCCTCATAAGGATTGGTTTTCAGACCTTTGACCATCTTGGTCACTCTTCTCTGAACGCAATCCAGCTTGTCAATATTTTTCTTGGACTGTGGTACCCACAACCAAACACCACATTTTAGGTGAGGTCGGACCAAAGCAGAGTAGAGTGGTACTACTACTTCCCTTGACTTGGACACTGTGCTCCTGTTGATGCAGCCTGAAACTGCATTGGCTTTTTGTCCACCGTGTCATAGTGATGACTCCTATTTAACTGTGTTCTTCCATGACCTCTATATCCTTTTCACGTGTATTGTTTTCAAGTCGAGTATGTCCAAAATATCTGTAAGGCATCAGGTTTGGAGAAGCTGATCTTACTGTTGCACCCCGCTGGTTCTATTTCAAGGCACATGCGATCTGAGGTCATTTTATATTAAATTAAAAACAAACAAGATCTCTTACAGATCATAAAAACAGGGAAATTGTATTTAAAGTAATTAATACACTACAGTCCCTACTCTCTAGGCTGGAATACAGTATTTTTTTTTAGTTTAAATTTTTTTCAATTCTCCACTTGATTTTTTTCAAAAACATTGTTGGTCTTAAACAGAAAGGACAGTTTGAGATTTTACTTTGTGGTGTTATACAACTGTTAGCAACCTTCTGCCTTTGTTGTCACTTACAAGGTTGGCATCAATAAAATATGCTATTGTGTATGCAGGTTGCAGCACATTGTTATGTACTTACACGATACCTTCCAAATAACCTTCCAAATACTCCTGAGAGTGTCCTAAGGACATTCCTGAATGACTATCATTGTCTCTTTCCTTTTTTAACTATATAAAATAAAGCCAATCAAAGGTTTATGATTTTAAATTCTAGATAATTGTATAACTACATAGAATCCTGATCATGACACTGTTATCTAGTAAACCTAATTTTTGTTTTAATTTCATATGCTGAAATGTTGCTCATCACTGCAGTATTCATATAATCTCATTACTGTGCTGCAGGGGATCCTTGTTTAGATATGATACAGTTCACAGTCGTGTGAGCGTTGACTGTTTTACCATTGTTGGAGACAAAGAGTAGAACAGAGAACAAATTTGAATAATTTTACCATATGTGATGTAATGTTAAATGGCACAAGCTGAAATAAGGGAAATACTGGGATGCTTCTGGAAATAGTTTGTTCTTAGTAAGTAATGGATGAGTTCATTGGAAATCAGAAGTATTTTAGCATTTTCTGAATCTAGAAATGAAGCAGCCAGTGCAGGCATAACACCTCAGTACTTTAACCATGGTTAAGGAATTGGGAGCAGAATCACATGCTGCTTTCCATTTCTTGCTTGAATTCACTTGTCTTTCCACACTTTGGTTAACACTTGCATTGGCTCTGACATCTAACTAGGAATTGCTTTTAGCTGAAGATTTGAAACAAGCTTCAGTGCTTGAATTTAAAAATCTGTTTAAGAGTGAATGCAGACCACGGAAAGGTAGCAATCAGCTTTCTAGACAAGCCAAATCCTTGTGTGGCACAAAAAGAGATGTAATCCACTTAATTACTTGGGCATTACATGTAGATTCTGCTATTCTGCTTTTCAGCTCACAGCAGAAATAGTTTTTTGGGGGGAGGCATTCTGTTAAGCTAACTTTTCTTTTTTTACCTAAGTTTACCACAGAGGTCTGAATTTTATGTGAGTGGTATGGTTGAGTGGAAGAAACACTCGATTAATTATCAAATGTAAGGTTATGAGGCAGAAAACAGTGGACAGAAATTGTCAGTTGTCTCCTGCCTGTCACATTTAAATGGCAAAAACATTTTAGAGCAAAATAGTTTTAGTATTACAAAGATTCCATAGTGGTTTGGCGTGAACTAATGAAAATACACACTGTCTATTGATTAATGACAATATAAAATGGATATTTTCATTGGTCCATCAAACTGAATAATTTTATGAAAGGCTGTGTGTTGATTTTGATAGAGCCATCTGGGAGCAGTTCCAGTGTCAGCAGTTTATACAGCATTGTGACAGTGGAATAATCCAGAGGATCATCCTGTGAATGAGCATGCTTGTGGGTTAAATCACTCCATGATATGTTTTCCGATAACACTGTGAAGGACTGTACTTCGTGTTGAAAGTTAATTAAAATAGTTCGGAACTATGATATAATAACCTCTTTTGCTGACTGCTGGAATTCATACCTTGAAAGTGTCAGTGTGTGCGTATACAAGCGCCATTGGAAAACTATGGAAGAAGAGACGTGGACTGCTGTGCTTCTCCTCTTTCTGTCTTAACGTTTGAAGGGCTTGTTCCCTCTGCTGTGAGAGATTGAAATGTTGAAGAGCAGCAGAATGGGGCTCGCTTTTTGCATGGTAGCATCAACAATGGGTAATAAAGAGGGTCAGTCCTCAGTACATGGATGCTCAGTGCTTGATTGCTGAGGGTGAAGTTAATAAGTGAATACAATGACAGGGCTGGGTTCAAAAGCATGCATACACACCCAGCTTAATGCATTAGTCCACCTGCACCTGAATAAAACATGAACTGGGTTTGTAACAGGGCCAATTCTAATGGGTGGCATATGTTCACTTTTTAAAATTTTAGGACATCATAGGACACTTCCTGCATACATTACAGTTTTCATTTTTCATACGTACAGAATTTAGATCTTACTGTCCTGTTGCATAGTTGGGAGATCCTGCAAATGTTTAAGGTTCCTAGGAATTCAAGGAAATCTAATTCTCCATGAAGGTTAATAACAAAGAAGTACAGTAGCTTTACTAGATATTTTGGAATCACGGAGCTGTTAACTGGCCCAAGTGTCCTCTTATTCCCTTCTCTCAAGTCTTCATCATAATATTTAATAAAATAAGTATGTGAATTGACATCACTGTATTATTTCTTTGCTGCCTGAAGGTGGGGTTAAATAGGGATCGCAAAATCCTGAACAAGATGGTGATAATTTTCATAGTTCTTGCAAATGTGGTGTTTACCTGTAGCAGCCATTTGTTCCCACCAACATTTAAAGCAGAGCTTTGTTTTGCTTTGGGATTTCGTGAGTACTTTTTCAAACCAGTCCCTACAGTTGTGATCTGGAAAGGACCATGTAGTGTTTACTCAGCTAAAAGAATTGGTGATGGAAGGATATTTCTTATAATGCATCTGATGAAAAGAAAAGCTGGAATACTATGTGCAGTGATGTGAATAAAGTCTCTTTGAACACAGTGGGATGTATGTCTAAGCAAACAGGAATAGGATTGACCTATAATGTCAGTGGATTCAACAATGTGATGATATTCACTATGGATGAAGAGATTTCTGAATATAAGGTCTTTGAGGTTTGTTTTTTTCTTTAAAGCAAAATCATTTCTTTTCAGCTCTTGTTCTTTATTTTTTAGGTGCTAACATCATGTCGGGCCTTTCTGTTAACTTCTCGTATTCCTACCAAGGTAAGATCAATTTTTTTATAGCTGTCCGCACCTCCAACTGTATTGTCCCCACCTCAGACTGTACTGTACACTTATTTTAACCATATTTATTGTCATGGTTGTGAATCGCGGTGGTTGAGGAATACCTGAGAAAAGTTCTTTACATTTTGAAAGAAATGTTTTGCATCCTTTCCCACTTAGCCATGTTGTCTTTTAAATGTTATTCTTGGACCCAGTTTACACAAAGGAGAGACAGAGCAGTTTCCTTTTGAATATGGAGTTACCTTTAGTTGTGCCCAAAAGCCAATTTTAGCATCCCGTCATGCATCTTAGTGGCTGCTCTGTTGCTTTCAAATTTTCTTCTTGAAATTAATCTTTCTTTTCCTTTCGTAAGTGTTAAAAACTCAGAAGGTAAACATAATAAAATTCATGTTAAATAACTGGCATAGGCTAAAATGAGATTTAATTTCTTTTAAGGTTGGTTCAGTAGATTTAATTTAAATAAAGACTCTAAATTGATTTTAATTAATCATACTTATAACATGAAAATTTATTAACAAGTTTTGATAATAAATCTGCTAAGCCAGAGGAGTATGAAAACAAATCCCTCTTTAGAATGAGAGATACATTTCCTTCTTTAGAATGAAAATTCCACTCTGATTTTCTGTACTAGTACAGCTTGTTCGCTGCTGGCAGTTGGCAACATGTAATGGGAAGTTGGAGGAACTAATTCGGGAGGGAGAGGCTGATGTCATCAGCTTACTGTTCCCCCCCTCCGTGCAATACAGTGCTTTTCAACCAACCTTATCTGAAATCAAAAACTGAAAATGGACTCAACCAAATGAATATAGTCTGACTGCACACTGCAGTGGGGGACTAGAAGACCTCTAATGAAGTTGCTAACAGGACTTTTGGTCACTACCCACCACTGTGAGCATCCCTAGGTGCATTTTGGAAGAAACCTTTGAGAGATCTCTAGAAGTTTCAGAATGTTTTAGTTTACTTCTGCAAGGGTCACCTGAACTTGTTTCATTTCACAAGTATATATTACAGTATTAGTTTTGGATAAGAAGTCCACATGTTGAATTGTTGTTCTACCCTTATTCTTTCCTTATTATTTTTGCCTCTAGTATCAAATTTTCTGTTAAAGTCACACTTAAAAACACATCTACTTTGTTAAACTGAAGTATACCTGTGTAGTTTTAAAACCAGGATATTCTGATGTTTATTGTATTGACGTTATTCATTCTCAGTGGAATAGTATCTTCTGTTTTCTCTAGAGCTTGGAGTTGCAACTTATGACTCCTATAACAGCATGTTCCACAAAATACTTTGATTCTCATGACAGTTGGAAATTATCATCTTGGCAGAGGAAAGAATACTTTTGCTGTTTGCAGATGATGAATTTGAATCTGATGATAATTGTTCATCCTCCATGGACTCTTGTTAACATAATGTTGACAGATGTCCCTGTTTTTACTTTTGTGCAAACAAGTTCAGAAAGGCTAACAAAATAAAATGGGAGTGGTGCTTAATTTTTCTCTTCCTTGATTATATCCAGCATATATAGATGCTTTTGTCACGGTCTCAGTTGTAGTACAGCAATATTACCAAATTCTGAGTTAATAGTGAACATGCTCGTTTAGAGTACTACGTTGGAAAGTAGGAGGATATGATCAAGGTTTTAAAAATTTGGGACTTGGAAAATCTGAAAAGAACTGAATCTTTCCAACCCCCACCTCATTTCCCCTAGCTGAAGAGAAGAGAAACAGATGAACCATACAGGAAAACCTGATTGACGTGAACTTGCTCTTAAATTTAACCTATAAATAACCTGTTGAGTTATGAACTTGTGTGGTAATTGAGATCTACAGGAAAGGACATCTTGAGGATACCATTGCCTACTTGATAGGCAGGCAGAAGAAGCCAACAAATGTCGTGCTACATCTTGTTTCCTTCAAATTATTTCCCTAAACACTTTTTCCATAAAGTCTTTGCTATAAGCTAAAGTATGTGTTACTGAAATATACATTCTTCCCTGATTACCTCCTACCTCTGTCACTCTTCCCTTCAGTTCCCCCCCCCATATGTTGAATTTTAGATTGTAAAGTCATGAAAACTGTCTTTTGTAGCATGTACTTTGATGATGCTTTATAAACAAATAAGCACTTTAAAAAAATATCTGGCTGAGTGTTCATTATACAGTATATCTAGTTGCTTAATCTTTTCTTAATGTATATTTACCTCTGTGTTTGGTACAAATAAAAGTAATTTTTTGTTCTGTTTGAATTACAGTTAGAACTAACTTTCAGCTACTTGGAAATCCAAGGAATCACAAGCAATAAACCAGGACAGGTGAATATTTCTTTTATAAAAGGGGTTGAATACTGCTGTAGTCTAATCTATAACAGAATATTCTAATGTTCCAACCTAATATTCTAATTAGGTTTCTGAACGCTTTCTCCCAACACTCACAGTTTTCAACCTTTATTTCAGTAGAATAAATTAAAGTGGTGTGAAAGAAATGCGTTTGCAGCGTGAACAGTATAGGCCATTTTTATTTATAACAAAATTCTGAGATGCTAAATTGAAAGGAGGAGGACCATTCATAGGAAACTAAAAAGTAAGATGTTCTGTAACTTTGTAAAACATAAAAATAGATTGATTTTTTGTTGTTTAGAAAGTAATTGTCAGGATAGCCTCCATAAATATATTAATGGGATATGTAGTATGTATGCTTGTGTTGTGGTGAGCCAGTGAATTGAGACCAGCAGATCAGAAAACAAGAGTTTATTATACTGCGCAGGGATCTCAGTGGAATCAATTTCCAAAAGACTGAGAGCCCCGTTTTAGGTTCCAGCATACATTTATACTTCCTAAAAAAACAAGTACAGGAAATGATTACCATATGTGAAAAAAGTACAGGTTACAAAAGTTTAAGTTTTGAAATGATGTATTACAGTTTCAAAAATGAAGTATCTCTGTACCAGGGAGTATTCTCCCTGGATCTCATCGACTCCCAAACTCCCTATATTCCATGCATTGCCAAACCGCATACCTAAGCTCTTGATAAGATAAGAGACACAGCTGCCCGACTGTTTTTCTCTATTTTTCTACTCAGGCAAGCAGTTTCTACAATTTAACCCCTTCATCATTCCCCCCTTTTCTGCCAAATTCTATTGCAATTTGAGCATAATTTGCTTAAGCCTGCTTTTGAGCCATAACAGCAAAATGAGCCGCCTTTCCCTCCATAGCTTCAGAGAGAGAGGCCCGTACACATTTCATAGCACAGGAAATACATATCATCATTAGAAATCCTCCTACAATCAAAACTATAATGCCTAAAAACAAAGTTTTCAGCCAGCCAAAATGTGGTAACCAGGAAGTCAACCAATCCCAAGGATTACCAATGCAACTGTCATTGTTTTGTATTAGCCCTTGTAGGTGTTGTATCTCGTCCTCTATAGTCTTGTTCAAATCATGGAAGGTGACTTTGCATCCTCCCTTGACTATAGAACAAAACCCCCCTTTTCTGGCTAATAGGTGATCCAAGGCCATCCGATGTTGTAACAATAACTGATTGAACTCTTCAGTTTCTTGTTGAAGGGCCCGTATCAACTTCCGGGTTGCATTTATAGTTTTCTCCAATCTACAAGTCAATCCTAATATACTTTTAGGATTTTCTTGAGCTATGATCCCTGGATAGGATCCCAAAGTAAGGACTCCTGTTATTAGTCCACCTCCTACTCTACTGGCCTCAGTCTGAGCCAGTTTCCCTCCTACAGTGACCAGATCTTCACATTGGCTACCTAGTGGTCCCACCAGGTTCCTTCTTCTTCTAACAGCCCGTTTTGGTCGTCCTGGAAGGAAAATTTGAACAGGTATAGCCATATACCCAATTCCCACACACTGATAAGTCCCTGGGTGATAATTGGTGGCCCATCCATTAAAATAAAACCATAAATTTGGATCCCGAGCCATCAATCCGGAGCATATGCTGCCAGATTCTGTATAATTAGGAGTAAACATAGGATATTCCGGATACAACTCTCCGAGACTGGTTTCATTCAAATTTGTCTCGGGTTGATAGGATTTGTTATATGAGCCATACAAATAAAATCTATTACTACAGGACGAATAATTTCCCAATTTAGCATAAAATGGGGGGTGCTGTATATATCCTTTCTACTTAGAATTCCAGTTTCTACTATGGTAACAACAAAAATACATTCCAGGGGAATAAGTATAAAATTTCAGCTGTCTGAACCGAGTTTTGTTTAGACTACCGTCAACTTTAGCAAACATATTGGGATTTCCCTTTAATGCTGACTGCAGGGCTCCTACAACCACTCCCAGTTCATTAATGAGGGAGGGCATAAAACCAAAATCCGCCACGGTCTGTGGGTGTTCATAAATTAGAGTGACATTGGGTCCATGTTGTTGGAATATATGTGCAGCGTGTTGCTTAAACCAGTTGGCCTCAATTATTCTACACATCATGCCCCACAGTCCTATCACCATTATCCGCTTCATCTTCAGAGTCAAATAGAGGCCCAAACCTACTTATCCCACACCAGTACCTTCTATACATATACAAGAAATACACCAGACCTAAAATTCCCAAGAGTATACACACTACTATTATTACTAGTTCACTCACATTCATTACTCATCACTCACATTCATTGCTCATCCAGAGTGACTATAGCAAGGCCTAGTCCGGGTCTTCCTTCCTCTGCAGTCGCTAGGTCTGACCGTACGTAGAGCTACCAGCCTGCAGACGTGTGGCAGCAGTAGGGTCTAGCCTAGATTTTTCATTCACCTGTTGCGGATCTGACTGGGCGTAGAGTGGTCAATTCCCTGGTATGACCACAGCAGAGTCTAGTCCGAACCTTCTCTCCCCTCTCTCCCTCGGGACAATTTCAATTTCAGAGGGTTTTCTTGTGATGAGATCACAGTCCAATCAGTAAATGCTCGTTTTACCCTAGTATAATGTATCCAGGGTTTCAGTCCCGCTACCTTTACTGCTGTGGGGGTAACTAACAACACCTGGTATGGCCCCCTCCACCCTGGTGATGGGGCTCTCCTTTCCAGTCTTTAACCCACACCTCATCCCCAGGTTGAAAGGAATGGGCTTTCTTTAGGAACGGAACTCATCTAACCTCCAAAGCGTGTGCTTTAACCTTCTCTAGGGCCTTTCTTAGTGCCTGCACCTCCTCTTGAAGGGCCAGACTTCCCAACTCCCGAATATCCTCTTTTAGTCCTTTTAGGATGGCCGGGGTCTTCCGTATAGCATTTCAAATGGAGTTAGCCCAGTTGTCCGATGGGGGGTGCATCTTATCCTCAGAAGTGCTATAGGGAGCGGATCTAACTACTTGAGTTTCATTTCCTGGCACAATTTCGCAAGCTGAGTCTTCAATGTTCTATTCATTCTCTCCACCTTTCTAGAACTTTGGGGTCTATATGCACGATGTAGCTTCCAAGTGATTCCTAGAGTCTCTGCAAGATTCTTGATTACTCCATGCACAAAAGCTGGGCCGTTGTCAGATCCAGTGTGGAGGGGCAATCCATACCTCGGTATGATGTCCCGAAGCAAGGCTCGTACTACCTCTTTTGCCTTCTCAGTTCTGGTAGGATATGCTTCAACCCATCCGGTATGGGTACATACCATTACCAACATGTGCCGGTACTGTCCCGTCCGTGGCATTTCTGTAAAATCCACCACTGGGGATTCAAAAGGAGTAGATCCTTGATATTGTATTCCCTCCTCCAATCTTGGTCCTTGGCGCGGGTTATTCCGAGCACAAGTTTGACACCGCGACGATGCTAGCGTGGTGTACTGGCCCATTCTGTCTATGAACACATCTTTCTCCAATAGCTGAGCTAACACCATTTTCCCCAAGTGTGTAGCTTCGTGTGCCTTCTGCACAACTGACCATCCCATAGATTGGGGTATGTACCGCCTTCCATCTGGCAAGACCCACCAGCCGTCTTTGTCAGACATAGCCTTCAGGTCTTTTTCAGCCCTCTCGTTTTCTTGCTTGGTGTACCTAGGGGTCTGGTCACTCAATGATACTTGGAAGAGTGGCGTTACCAATTCTTGGGGCAAATCTTCCATCTCATTTTCCAATTCCCTCTCCGCAGCCTCCTTTGCAGCCGCATCTGCTTTTCGGTTCCCACGAACCACTGGATCATATCCTTTCTGGTGTCCTCTACAGTGGATTACAGCGACTTTACGAGGGGCCCACACAGCTTCCAACAGATGCTGTATTTCTCTTCCGTACTTGATCTCCTGTCCTGAAGAGTTGATTAATCCTTTTTCTTTGTACAGTGCGCCATGCGCATGTAGGGTAGTAAAAGCATACTCTGAATCTGTGTATATATTCACGATGAGTCCCTCAGCTAGTTCCAAAGCTCTAATAAGGGCGATCAGTTCCGCCTTCTGAGCCGAAGTACCAACGGGTAACACTCCGGCCTCTATTATCTTATCCACTGTGACTACTACATATCCGGCCTTTCGCTTTCCTTCTCGTACGAAGCTGCTTCCATCTGTATGATAAGTAACATCAGGATGGGGCCACGGGGTATCCCGTAAGTCTGTCTACTTGAATACACTTCATCCATGGTTTGAAGACAATCATGATGTGTAACCTCAGATTCTACTGGGAGCAACGTTGCAGGGTTCAAAGTGGTGCATGTTTCCAACTTTACTCTAGGATTCTCATATAACATTCCTTGATACTTGGACATTCGGCTATTTGTGAACCAGTAATTACCTTTGTACTCCATTAAAGCCAATACAGAATGTGGAACTTTCACTGTCAGATTCTGGCCTAAGGTTAATTTGTCTGCTTCTTTTACCAACAAGGCGGTTGCCGCTATTGCTCTTAGGCACCCAGGCCATCCTCTGGCAACAGGATCTAACTGTTTAGAGAGGTACGCCACAGGGCGATGCCAAGATCCCAACATCTGCGTCAGTACTCCCACTGCTATTCCTCCTTTTTCATCAACATATAGAGCGAATGTCTTTGTCACATCAGGCAGACCTAACGCTGGAGCTTCCATCTATGCCTTCTTTATTTGCTCCCAGGCCCTCAGGTTCTGTTCCCCACGTAAATTCAGAATTCTCCGGGCCTTTGGTAGCTTCATATAAAGGTTTACTCATTACTGCAAAATTAGGAATCCAAATTCTACAAAACCCAGCTGCACCCAAGAATTCTCGCACCATCTTCCGACTCCGGGGCTCAGGTAGAGCACACACAGCCTCCTTCCTTTCTCGGCCTAACACTTGCTTTCCCTGAGTCACTTGGAATCCCAGATACCGCACCTCTGTCTGGCACAACTGGGCCTTCTTCCTAGATACTTCGTAGCCTGCTTCCCACAAAAGCTGGAGCAACTCCACTGTAGCCTCTTTACACTCTTCCTCACTGTTGGCTGCCAACAGCAGATCATCTACATATTGCAGCAAAACTCGTTTCTCGGGCTTGGATCTGAATCTTCTCAAGTCTTGACTTAGGGATGTCCTAAAAATTGTAGGCGAGTTCTTCCAACCCTGTGGCAAGAGAGTCCAAGCGAACTGGGTTTTCTGACCCGTAACAACATCTTCCATCTGGAAGGCAAATATTTCTTGACTTTGTGGGGCCACCCAAATACAGAAGAAGACATCCTTAAGATCCAGCACCGTAAAGTGAGTAGCTGTGGATGGAACTAGTCCCATTAAAACATACGGATTTGGCACCACTGGGTGTAGGGTTACTGTAGCCTCATTCACCATCCTTAAATCTTGAACCGGGCGATATTCTTTCGTTCCAGGCTTGAACACAGGGAGTAATGGGGTGTTCCATGGAGAGCGGCATTCCCGAATTATGTTGTATTGCTTCAACCGATCCAAATGTTTCTGAATCCCTTCCAGAGCTTCTCTGGGCAAGTCATACTGTTTTACACGAATGAGAACAGCATTTGGCTTCAATTCCACTATTATGGGAGCCATAAATCGGGCTAGCCCAGGTGGATTATCTTCGGCCCCTACCCCTGGGGGTCCAAAAGTAGTGGGTTGTTCCTGACAAACCATGATCTGATACCTTCGCCACTCTTCTTCCATTGGATAGGTTACTGAGATGCTTTTTGGTCCTCTAAAATTTACTGCCATCACCCCATCCTCTTCAATGGAAATCTGGGCTCTCAGTTTAGCCAACAGATCTCGACCCAATAAAGGTACAGGGCAGTTTGGTAAATATAAAAACTGATGAGTAACTTGGTGTCTCCCTAAATTCACAATTCTTTTCTCCAAAAGTGGATGTTTCTCTGTTCTTCCGGTGGCTCCCACAATTCTTATGGCATTTTCAGTTTTTGGAGCTACTGCTGAATTTAATACGGAACAGGCAGCACCCGTATCCACCATCATTGGGATGGCTTGGCCCCCAATTTGTGCTGTGACCATAGTCTCCCTGGGGGCGAGAGCAAGAGGGCTCGGTCTGTCCTAATCGTAAAGTTCCATTCCAGCCAGCCCAATCAAATCCTCGAATCCTTCGTCCACCTCTGGCTCATACCTTCCATTCATCACTCTTCCTCTTCCTCTTCCTCTATTTACTCCTCTTCCTCTTCCTCAGTCCATTCCTCTCCCTCTGTTTGCCAATTCCCTCTGTCTAGGGCATTCGTTTTTCCAGTGCCCCACCTGACGGCGGAGGGCACATTCATTGCGTCCCAGTGGAAGTTGGGTTCTCCCCCTTCCTCTTCCACCTTTCTGATATCCTTCCTTTGCCGTTAGTGCTGCGACCAATAATTCCGCTTTCTTGTGCATTCTTCTATCTCACTCCCTCTTTTCTTCCTGCTCCCTATTTATGTACACCTTCTGAGCAATGCTCACCAATTGACTGAGATTCCTTCCTTCAAACCCTTCTTGTTTTTGTAACTTCTTCTGAATATCAGGGTAGCTTCCTGTCACAAACGCCGCAGTCACCGTTCGGAGATTCTCGGCTGCATCCGGATCTATGGGGGTGTACTGCCGGTAGGCTTTTAACAACCTTTCTAAATATTCCCCTGGGGCCTCAGTAGGTCCTTGTGTCACTTCCTGTACTTTGGCCATATTGATAGACTTCTTCACACCTCTGCTCATTCCGGTAAACAGTATTGCCCGATATTCTGCTAATCTGTCCCGTTGTTGGTTATCATTAGGATCCCACTGTGGATCCACAGTGGGGACTCGCTCCCGCAGCCAGGCATTTACGTCTTGCACTTCTGGCCCTGCTCTTGCCGCTGCTACCTTCTCCACTTCCTCCAATATTCTCCTCCTCTCCTCGGTAGTGAATAAAGTCAACAACAATTGTTGGCAATCCTGCCAGGTGGGGAGATGGGTCACCATAATGCTGGTACACAGCTCTACCATCTCTTGGGGCTTTTCAGTATAGGATCCATAGTGGGTCTTCCAGTTCAATAAATCTGAAGAGGTGAAAGGGGTGTACTGGTAACTCTCTACTCGCCGGTATCCTCCTTCTTCATTAGGGCCTGCCACTAACTGAGTAACTTGTCGCAATGGTGTGACCACGTCCCCACTTTCCTCGTCTGTATCATCTGATTCATCCATCTCATTCTGATGCTTGGACTTCTTAACCTTGGCTTTCTCTTTCGACCCCGTTCTAAGATTATAGGCTCCGGGAGATTCCACCATCCCCTGGGCAACTGGGCTGGAATCCATCAATCCCATGGCTCCCTCCTGCTCCGGGAGGTCCAGTTGCAAGGGTTGGGCCGGCGGCAGCGAAGCTGGCTGCGGTGGGGGTAAGACTGGTGGCTGCGGAGCTGGCTGCGGTGGCACATATGGGGGAGGGGGAGCACTAGGTTCCTCCAGAACTGATTCCACCAATATCTGTCCTTTTCCAAACTTTCGGCTGGTCCGATCCTGCATTACTACCATTGCCTTACTAATTCGCTCCTGACGTTTCCGCAACCGAGGGGGGTTTTGAGTGACCACTGTGTCCCATGAATCTATGTATGGATATTGATCAGGGTGGCCAGGCTCGCCGACCACCACTGAGTACACTGCCCTGATTCGTGAGGGTTCCAGGCTCCCCTCCGGGGGCCACCCCACCTTAAAGGATGTCCATTCTACTTCACATAAGGTCCTCAACCGTTCAGGCGTCATTCGGGGATCTCCATAATCCCCACTAAATCCTTTCTTAAAGTTTTTCAACATACAACCTAAAGGGGTTTGTTGGCTCTCATTTCCTCCCAAAGCGGACAACACACACAAGGAAAAGAGGATTTGGCCCGTGGGTAAGGGGTCCCACGGATCGACACAAAGGGGGAGAGACAGCACTCGACCACGCCAACCCAAGCACCCGGAAACTCAACGGTATGACTTGGAAACTGCAGCGCCACACAACCGTCCTTTCACACATTCACACCAACACACAACCTCCCACCTTCAATACCACACCCAAAAGCTCTGCGGCTTCACCCACAACAACAGTGGGGTACTAGGGCAAAGCTGAAAGGGGTTGATCAGGCCCCTCTTCCCCCCGAGTTTGCGGGGAGGTCACTCACCAACAGTCGTGGGAGGATTCTGTTTTCTGCTCCGACCTCGGGTTCCTTGGCTGGAGCGCCATCGTCAGAGCCGTCGCCCCACCCTGAACCAACCCTTCCAACAAAAGAAAGTCGAGGGCGCCCCGGGTTGTATCAGGAAGGGGGCGACGGTCCCGACACCCTGGCGTCCGCCAAAGTGGGCAAACGCCCTTCACAATTCCCGGCCAATGCACCAGAAAATATTGTGGTGAACCAGTGAATTGAGACCAGCAGATCAGAAAACAAGAGTTTATTATACTGCGCAGGGATCTCAGTGGAATCAATTTCCAAAAGACTGAGAGCCCCATTTTAGGTTCCAGCATACATTTATACTTTCTAAAAAAACAAGTACAGGAAATGATTGCCATATATGAAAAGAGTACAGGTTACAAAAGTTTAAGTTTCGAAATGATGTATTACAGTTTCAAAAATGAAGTATCTCTGTACCAGGGAGTGTTCTCCCTGGGTCGCATCGACTCCCAAACTCCCTATATTCCATGCATTGCCAAACCGCATACCTAAGCTCTTGATAAGATAAGAGACGCAGCTGCCCGACTTAGTTTTCTCTATTTTTCTACTCAGGCAAGCAGTTTCTACAATTTAACCCCTTCATCACTTGCCTTGGTATGGGAAATTTGATATCAATTTCAGTGTGATTTTGTCCATCTTTAACCAAATGAAATGTGAAAAATGATACTTGTGAGTGCGAAATGTATGTGAATATTGAGGAAAAAGCCAAAATCTAGCCATCTACATACAGAGATTCCATGCAGAGGTCCCCGTTCTTTTTGCATTTCACCAGATGTACATTTTCAACAGGTGTTCCATTTTCACTATTTTTTCCAGTATATTGTTGGGGTATAAAATCCAAACATATTTGTCTATTGAGCCCAAGCTTCAGGCTCCACACTTCTCTATCCTTTCGGTACATAGATTTCCTCTCTGATTTTCTTTTCATGATGAACTCTAGTGTGTCATACATCCAAACTGGACAATTGGGGGTTTCCACAAACTACACTAGAAACCAAGATGGTTAATTGGGAAAGTATGTAGGGTTTTTCCCCCATTCAGAGGAAGCAACAAGTAGCTTGGCAATCCAGGAAGTATATAAAGAAAGCTGGAATTGCTTTCTTTATCAGGCTTTCTTTCCAAATAATAGTTTGGTCATTGTTTTAATAGTGTTCCATTCTGTTTGCGTTTTGCTATAGAGTTAATTAGCAGAAAAGATAGACCATGTAGGATGATACCTCTGCTGAAAAGTAAATGCCTGTTTTTGGAGGGGTAGGTGACTTGGAGTTATAACATGAGCAAATTACCTTTTAAAACTAGTTTTCTAATCTATGTCCACTAATACCAACAGTATTGTTGCAGGGCTCCTAAAGCACAGAAGCTTTTAAGATTTAACAGATAGACACATTTCCTGCTGTAATGGAACTCAGATTCTTACTTGAACTTTTTTTTGGATAATGTTACTGAATATTCCATATACTATTTATTGCTTAAGTGATATTTCAGGTTCAATAAGCTACATTACATTTTTTCAACTTTGTTTTGCAGCTGATTGTAGAAACTGAAAAATGCAACATTTCTATGAAGTTGTCTTCATCTGAAGACGTGCATGAAGTATTGGCACACATCGGAACATGCCTTAGGAGGATATTCCCTGGTGTTTCTCCAGTGTAGGTACTCAGTCAGAAAACTGTAGCCCATCTTATCTGTAAGCAGAAGCATGTGTAGATTTTGCTGGGTCTTTTTTTTATCACAACCACCCATCCTTCAGTTTCTCAAAATATGTTTGAGAATATATAATTATATTCCTTCCCTTTATACCTTTTGGGATAGCCTAGAAAACTGACTCTGTCAGGATTTAAATATCCACTAGACAGCATGGTTTAAAGCAGATTTATGACTTTTCTTTGGATGTTGCAGCAAATCATGGTTACCATGATCCAGGAAGTTGAAGGATCAAGGAGAATATTGTTTATTCCTGACTATCAAATCATAGTATGGCTATAGTGTTTGAACTGGATTGTTGTGTAGGACTAGATTAGCAGTTACTCTGACTCAGGCAGTGCCTTGTTTTCTCTGTTCTGAGGAAGAACAAATTGATTGTTCATTAATTTTAAACATGGTTATATGGATATATAGTTAATATTATATAAATTCAATAATGAATGTTATTATTGGAAAAAGCAACATTTAGGTGGAGTCTCTGCCTTTTTATTTCAAAGAATATCTACACTTCATTCCATTTCCCATGCACTTGTCTCATTCACTTTTAATATTTCTTAATGTTACCTGTACCCCATGTATTTTTTTTGTCAGTGTTCCAATTATGATTCTGTTCTCTGTTATTGCTTCTTAACACATTCCTTGAGAACAATGACAAGATCCTCTTTTTTATTGTTGCTGTTGTTGTTGGCTTTACCAAACGCTTCCTGGAAATGTATGCTTTTGGCATGTAACCACATTTCCCAAAACCAAGACGCTGCCTTGTAGTCTACTTTATAGCCCTCTTGTTTTATAATTAAGAATGAAAAAGTAAGGTAGAATTGTGGGAACTGTAGTTAAAAAAGTAATTTTTGCTATGATCTACCTAATTCATATACCTCCAGGAGAATAATGAAAAAAGTAATTATGGAACCACCAGAACGGCTGGCTAATCTCCAGACCCTGTGGGACAGCCAAACCGTGGCAGAATTAGGACCATGTGGTGAGTGTGTGCATTTTTTCAGACAGGAAATGTGTGCTTTCTGGAATCACCCATACTAGGAAGACTTTAATTCTATTTATGTTAGCTGTTTTTGCTGTTTGGTAAAGGTATAATTAGCTCTAAGATGCAGTTAGAACAGAGTGCCATTTTGACTGGTGTGGGAAGATGCTATTTTTATGTTTCATGGTAGTCTGCTGTATATATTACAGACAATGTGGTTCAGGCTTAGTTAGTTTCATATTGTGCCTGCAGCATAGTGTATGTGCTCAGAGGAAATGAAGATAGTCTGTGTCTTTAATATATGTGCATCGGCTTTGAGAACTTATTCCCCATAGAGATAAATGGTTTGTGTTGCTTTTTTGTTTGTTTCTAGGAGGTTTTTCTCAAATGTATGCGTGTGTTTGTGACTGGCTTGGTTTTCCATATAGGGAAGAAGTTCAGTGGGTAAGTACAGAAATCTCATGGGTGGAGGTCATTTTCAGTTTGCTGTGCAAAGACAAAGGGGAAAAACAAAATAAGACCTATCCAAAGCCAAACAACCTCTCTTTTCTGTCATCCCAGGAATTTGAATTGCAAAAGGAAGGCATTCTCCTTTAAAAGATATTTCATTGTTCTTTTTTCCCCAGGATGTTGATACCATTTATTTGACTCAAGATACCAGGGAATTGAATTTACAAGACTTTAGCCATCTTGACCACAGGTAAACAGTAAGATATTGTATAAACTGTTTTAGATCACAAGTATGTTATAGACAGCTGACAGACTGGCTGACTGTTTTGTCTCCGGTTGTAATTTGGTGCTACTTTCGCAGCACTTAGTAGTCTGTGCATTTTTTTAGTTTCATTTGAAAGGTGAAGGAATCTATTTGTCTGATAATGACTGCTGAGAGGCCAACATGATAACTGTATGTTCTGCAATGTTACTCTGGTGTGATTCCTGGTATAGTTCTTTCATGCACTTACCGGATGTGATCTACCACATGCTCATAGACAAGTCACATATTAGGAAGGGACAGAGAATCTTTCTGATAGAAGCCATTCGTATCTTACAGGGAGCTGAAAAGCCTTCATATGTGAGTTGAATAAGTACTGATGCTGTCTTGGGTCCTGGTTATATGAACAGTATGAATTGTGACTTAGGGGTTTCTTTCTGTATTTATAATGTGTAATTATAAAATTCCTGCCAATTTGCTATATTAATAGGCATTAGCAATTTAGACAGAAAATGGTTTGTGGAAATCAAATATTGAGATTTGTTTTCTAGGACATAGATAGAAACCACTGAGAATGCTGTTTGAAATACTGACAGAAAATTGGAACCAGTGGAATGTTCAAGCCAAATTGTGAAACCTCTAGATGTTGTTGAACTGCAGTCCCATACACTCGTGTCTGAGAAGTTCCCATTTCAAATTTCTTGTAGTGCTTCTCATCACCCAACAGAGTGTTGCTCTAGGCCAGGGGTGGGCATCATATGCCTCTCCAGGTGTTGTTGGACTGGAAGGCTAGGATTAGCCTTCCTTTTCCAGTCCAGAGTTTCTCCCTCCGATTCCCATGCATTTTGCCCCAGTGTGGAGAACACATGCTGAGGCAAAATGCAAGAGAATGGGAGAGAGCCCAGGAAGGGAGTGGGAGGAGGAGTGGGGGGGGGGTTATTTATGGTTTTTCTACTTTCATGAGGGTTCTGAGCTCTAAACCCTTGCAAAAGTGGCACAGCCATTGCAATACTGTAGATGGTCTTCACTGTGCAACTTGTGAAAGCCGTAGTGCTATCTACTGAAGAAAGAAAAAAGAGTTCAGAATAATAATTTCTCATCTGTTTTCGAATGTGTAATAAAATTATGGTTTATACCAAAGATCCCAAAGTTGGTCATTATCTGGCTAGTTCCTTAAGCAATTTAAATGAGCCTAGAAGGGAAACTACAGTTGAAAAAACCAGCTTGCTTGTTGGTAGAGGTTTGCCACAGGTGAAATTGTAGCTGCATTACAGCATGCTTCTTACCTCCAATTTTTTGTATTTATTTAAAATTGCAGGCCACAGTACATGGAAGAAAAGGATAGTTATTATTGTTATTCATGCCTTACAAAATTAATGCTTGCACTTTGAATTGACAGACAAGATTTAATGTATTTTTGCAGTATGCTGTTGTAAGTACACCTATCACATTGCAATCCATCAGGAGCAAATATGCCACCTTCTGCATTTAGTTCCAACCTAAGCTAAATCATGGTGCAAAAATCAAACCCTCACAACACAAATACGGTATTGAATGTAGTTGTTATCTGCATCCACATACACATAGAAGAAAATATCTAAACCATGACATGAAGAATCATCAGTTCTGCTAGGGTTGTTTGAGCTGCTGTCTGTCAGACAGCTGCTCCTTCAGTGTCCCCATGACATATCTGTCTTTAAAAGAGACGATTGAAGGAGATGTTTTTATGTTCTGAAGATCTATTCTGCAAGCATGCATACACACAGAGAAAATCTGTTTGGAATTGTCTGCAGGCACTCCTCAAATTCTTATTTTCACCCCAGTTTTAATGCCTTTATTTAGATGTTCTGATGCTGGTCCATAATGGCTTTGGAGGATCATGCTGTTTGCCCTGTTTGGATATCACAACAAAACTGTAGCTTCCTGGAAAAAGTTTTTAAAAAACCCCAAAATCAAAAAAACCCCAGAACTCTTAAAAGAAGAATAGAGAAGAACATTGCACATGAATCATACACAAAGCTGTTTCTTGATGGCTAAACTGTAGTTTGGCTTCTGTGCGTGAAAATAGCCTTCAACACGCACATATATATTTCTCACAGATTTGTGTGTATGTGGTTGTTCACTTGCATCAGTATAAAATAAATCTTGATTTATAGCTGAAATCTGAGAACAAAATGTTTGCAAGAAAATAGATACTCTGAGGAAAAGCAGTTTTGTACTAATTGACATGTATTATAGAATAATTGCTTTATTAAATTGTAGTTCAAGGTCCGTTCAAGAACATTCAACATATTTATTTAAGTTATCCACCATACTAAGTGCTGTGGTAGTACTTAATGTACTATCTATGTTGTTCTTATGCAATGTGCCTTTCATTGGATGGAGAAACTGACTGAAGGCCAGCATAGCCAATTCAAGAGACTAGTATTAAAGGGGAAAAAATCATTCTAGCCTTTTGTCTGTGAAATTTCCTTTACAAGAGGAGAGACTGTGTGGAAAGTTAAATGATCTTTTTGTACTTCTCCATATTCTTCTTATACATTACTAAGATCCTTAGAGCATAATGTAACTCTGGAAGAGAGATTAAATATATTGCACGGAGTCATTCAGTTACTAGTTTATATTAAATCACCTGGCTGCTTAAATCTTTTAGCACTTAATAACAGTTAAATGTGACTCCTGATCTTTTTTAAAAAACGGAATTTGCTAGTTCTAAGATGATTCACTTTCTAGGATGATGCTCATTTCTCAGGAGTATGATATACTCAGTATGACAAATTGTACTAAACAGAATTCTTTTTGTTGTCCTTAACAAGCTGTCTTTTATTGGAGATCAATATATTTACAAAACTCTCTAAAATTGTCTCATAGTAGTTGCCTATTTCTGAGACATATGCTTAGAATAATAAAACATTAATCAAAAGTGCAAATAAAAATCCTAAAGAACAAACAGACAATACTGCTAATAAGAACAATCAAACAGTGAAAATATTTTTCCAATGAGAGAATATTTACAGGAGGACATAGAATTCCCATCTTTTTATTAATTAACTGGACATAATTTATTAATTAACTTTCTATTAATGTGTTAATTGTCCCTTTCTGCATATTATCAACTTGACCATTTCAACTTGTCAAAATGGTTAAACATTCACCTCATATGGTCCTTTATCACAAGTCAGCTCTACCCTGCATTCTTTGTTCAGTGTTTTATACTTTTTTTTGTTGCTGTTGTTCCATAGGGACTTAATACCAATAACTGCTGCCCTGGAATATAATCAGTGGTTCACAAAACTTTCCTCCAAGGATCTGAAGTTAGTAAGTATTAGGGTAAAAGGTGATTACCAGATTAACAACTTTTTTTGGCAGTTACATCTTTTGAATTCGGGGTAACTGTAAGATATAACAATCCTAAGGAAAAGAGAGGTGTGCAACCAGAAATTCTTGAGAAATATCTTAGCAGTATTTCTGCATACAGCAGGTTATAAGGAAATGCAAGAATAGTCTTAAGATTATGAAGTAGGACTTTCTTTTTGTAAGTAGTCTGGAAAAGTTAATGAAATGAAAACTGAATAATTTATGAGAATTATATTGCCAATGAAAGAGAGCTGGTATGGTTCTGTGGTTTGGGTGCTGGGCTAAGACTTCAGGAGACCAAGGTTCAAATCTCTGCTCAGTCATGAAATCTTGGGCAAGTGAATTCTCTCAGTTTCAGAGGAAGATGATAGGAAACCCCTCTCAGAATAAATATTGCTAAGAAAACTCCATGATGGATTTGTCTTAGGGTCACCTTACATTGGAAATGACTTGAAGTCACACAAGTCAACATTACCAACATGATTATGAGTTGGATTACCTTTTTAGAGCTGATTGTTAAGTTCTGTTTTTGTTTTTTAGTTGAAATAGGCAGACTCTAAAGAAGAAGTAGTCTTGGGGCCAGTTTTATTGCGTTGGGATTTTCTAGGGCTTTACAATCTTCTGAAAATATGAAAGCAAAAAAACAAAACTGCAAGTGGCTGAAAGGCTACTTCTGGTTTTGAAAAAAAAAGATTTTGAAAAACAGAGGTGCTGTGCAATTTGCATAAAAGTCAAATTGATGGCACTCCTGGAGGTTTCTGAAAGAAGCAATCTATCCTCTCCATTTTTTGGCCAGAAAAAGAGCAGTACTGGGAAGTCAGGGAGTTTAGGAGTTGAAAAAAATAGTTTTAGGGGCTTTAGAGGCTTGCAATTTGTCCACCCTTGCCATAGAGGAATATCAATTTTGTAGGGAATAAAATTAAACATTAGCAAATACGTAAAAACAATCTTATTCTGTGCTCACATTTCATCTTGCTATGGATGTAGTTACCATCGTTGCAGAGAACTAATTATGAAAGCATCTATATTGTGACTGTTGCAGGAGGGATAGTACCTCACAACACTCGTTGACCTTTCCACTTTATGATTCTAAATTGCCTTTGGGACTTTATCCCAGTCTCTTTTTGCACAACAGGGGCCGTAGCCTTGCTAATAATAGTCACATCCTGTTTGACCCAGCTTCCAAAGCAGAGTTCTGATGTTTTGTGTGTGGTTCAGAGTATGAATGTACATGGACAGACTCTCATCCAACATTTCCAGTAGTCGAAGCCTTCCTGAGTGTTTCTGGCTCTGATGTGAAGTCATGCAGTGATTCAGTCACAAAACATTACTAGCCCTTCTGTGGCACCCCATCATATGAAGGCAGTTGCAGCGCATATGCCGTGTATGAGGGCAGCCCATTATTCACTGCATTTTTGCATTGATTGGTATTTTTTGTGGATTAACAGTAACATTACACCTTTTTTTATCAAAATAGTCTACTGATGTTTGCGAGCAGATCCTGAGAGTGGTGAGCAGATCCAATAGACTGGAAGAGCTAGTACTGGAGAATGCTGGTCTTAGAATGTAAGTCACTATTTATTAAACACTAGAAGTGTTTTAGTAAATCCCACTAGTGTCAGAAACAACTGCAATTTCATTTTTTATTTGCCTCACACTTTTGCCTCACACATATCTAAGAATAGGTCCCATTAATTATATGAGGCTTGTTGTTTAGTTAGATTGAACTGTGAAAGGACAAAGCTTGAAATTGTGTATGGAAGTGAATATAAATAAGTACATGTGATTAAAAATAAATCTGAAAAGCAGAAAGGAAATCATCTAGACCAACAGGTAGTTGTCTTGGAAGAACAAGTCTGAGTTTGCAAATGAATTTAAACGTGTTCTATTTTGTGTTATGTGTTCTGCTTCTTAGAGATGCACATACTATGTCTGTTTTTCAGTAGCTCAGTAGTAATTGTGCCATGTCATTAAAAAAAAATTGGATCAATGGTGTCTTACTACAAGTGGACATAGTCCGTTGCACACTTACCT